>JAWNLJ010000383.1:1255000-2510000 GCA_035042365.1 Drosophila dives
TTACACACGGCATATACATATATATAGGGACATGTGGCCCTGACACGAACATCAAGATTTCAACATTTTCCAAAAAAGGAGCCCGTGGCGTAAAATGTAGCCGTAAAATGTAACTTTTGGTAGCAGGGCAGCAGTGTGTGGCAGCAGTGTGTGGCACGTTAACCACTGAAATAAAACTTTAGTAATTAGCAAAAGGAGTTAACTGATTTCACAGGAGGCCAGTGGCATTAACTGCAAATGAAGCAGCAACATAGTGCAAAAATGCCTTTGCAACTGAAGCAACAACAAGGATACAAAACCTAATGAGGCGGCAAGGGTAGACGCAGCAGCGCAGGAGGAACACACACACACACACACTAACAGTCACAAATAACAGCAGGAAACATTTAGCGCATTGCGGAGGATCGTCGCTTAGATGAAAATATAACGGAATTAAATTAATTACAATCATTATCGCCTCGCACCTGCAACTGGCAGTGCCACTTCCTTGGCTTGGTTGGGATTGGGTTGGAATTGGGTTGGGTTTGGGTTGGTTTGCGCCAGTTGCATTAAGAGGCAACAGTTTGTGTTAGTGGTAAGCAGATAATTTTTACTTCATTAGCGCGACACACACACAAAAACACACACACACACACCAAAACACACACATAAAAATAAAGCAGCTGCTGACTAACAAAATGCGATAAAGTTAATTTGCTGACTCTGTTTTTGCGCCAGTTTTATTCACTGTTTCTGATCCTGCTCAATGCAGCAATTTTGTTATTTTTCTTTAGTTTAGAAGAGAGAAATAATTCATTTCATATGGTGAATTAAAGATAAATCCAGCTAAGCTAATAATAAATTATAAAATTATTTTATCGCATGCGAAAACACACAAAAAGGCAACAAGAAAGCTAATTGCAATCGAGAGGATTAGCAAGTAACTTAAATCAGTAATATCTATGGGATAGAATAGACTGGGAATGCTCAGCGATTTTTTTTAAAAAAGTTCCTTCCATAATCTTAATATAATAAGTAGCGGAAACTGTCAACTGTTTGATTTCAGAATGGATTAATTAGCCCAAACCAGAGGATAATTTCGCATACTCTGGACACAAGTGCACTGCCAGGTCTGATGAAAGAGTTTTAAGATCTGAAAAAAGCACTATAAATCTAAATAATAATAATAATAATAATAATAATAATAATAATAATAATAATAATAATATTATTAATAACAATAACAATAATAAATAAAATAATAATAATAATAATATTAACAATAACAATAACAATAATAAATAAAATAATAATAATAATAATATTAATAATAACAATAACAATAACAATAATAAATAAAATAATAATAATAATAATATTAACAATAACAATAACAATAATAAATAAAATAATAATAATAATAATATTAATAATAACAATAACAATGATAAATCATATTATATATCGATAGATCAAATTAAATGTATCTCTTTCTAACATATAAGTTAACTATTATTTAAATTTTATTATTAAACTCAGCATTTTTATTTTTTTTTTTACTAAAAATTAGAACATGTCAAAATTTTTGCAATTGTTATAACTATTAGTAATATTTTACAGTTTTCATTAGTCTTACCATTTTGTTGCTTGTTATATTGGTTTAACTGATTGAATATAATAAAGAAATTATATTTTCTAAACAGGCTATTTCTGACTTTTACAAATTGTACACTTCTGCTAGATAAACCTAGTTCAATCAATATTTAAAGCACTAAAAATACAGATAACTAAGAGCCAAATAATCACTTTAGTATAAATTATTTTTGTCAGACTTATGAAAGAGGTCTTAAATTCTGATTCTGAAACTGAATGGTATTTTCAGTTAGAGAGATTTGAAAAAATGCTAAATATTCTTTTGTTTGGTTATCTTTTGCAGCAATTTTTGCATATAATCGACTGATGGCATTGATAATTTATTTGGTCATGTGTGGCTTTGGTGCTTGGCTTGCCAAAAATTATTATTTTTGTTTAATTAAAGCTGCAGTTGTCAGTGAAAAATGCTTGGGAGCATGGCAGGACTGGTTAGCCAAAATCTATGGCATTCAGTGAATTGGACAAATGGCCAAAAGGCTACGGCATGAAGACAGAAACAAAGCCGAAAGTTAAACAAACATTTGCCTGTGGCACTGACAGCTTTTCGGTAGAGTTGTAAATAAATATTTATGGCCAGGAGCAGTAGCAAAAGGCAAAGGCAAAAGCAAAGGCAGCAGCAGCAGCAGCAGTAGAAATGGAATTGCATTTAAAAGACAATTGTTATTTACTGATAATAAATATTAGATGGCAAGGTAATGGGTTTTCTGTACTCGAAATCGTATGCAACACTAATTACGACCAACATTATGCATAAGATATGTGCGCCATATAAATCAAGTGTTAGCTGAACCAAAAATTTACTTATTAATATATATATTTATATATATATATGTCTGTTCGTTGCTGTACTTGTACTTGTACTTCTCTGTATGTGTGTGTGTGTGTGTGTTTGCTATTAATTAAGTTGGAAATGGAAACACGCAAAAACACTTTTAACAGAAACGAGTGCAGCCTATTTTTAGGCCCAAATGCCTGCATGACAGCCCAAAGAATGCCAGTAAAATGCAATTAAAATGGCGCAGCCCAAACGAAATAAGTTAAAAGCACCTAACCCCCCGACCCCCCACAGCCCCATTCCATCGCGCCGAGCAACTAACAGGTGCTCAACATTAACAACATGTTTAAGATGGCCAAAATGTGTTAAATGTGTGCCACGCCCCAAAAACAAAAAATATGGAAAAGAAAAAAATAAATAAAAACCAGCTAAGAGCAGTTGCAACAGTCAATTGCAACCTGGCTTTGGTTTACAGTTTTCTATATTTTTTCTTTAATACTTTTCACTCGTTTTGGCCATTTGGTTAATTTGCAAAGCGCATGCAAAGCGTGCAGCGAACGCGGCGTATGCGCAATCTACGCGCAACTCAAAAATACAAATGTGAAAAGTGTGTTTGAATTTTCATTGTGTTTACTTAATTTTTATTTTGCTTGTTTTTCAACATTTTTGCACGCACTTGGCGAGGTTGTGTGTGCGTCTCTCTGTGTGTGTGTGTAAATACAGCTATTTTAATTACAGTGTAATTAGCGACACGGAACAAGCGAGCACCTGAGATGTGGGCGATGGATCGAAATGAAAGGCGTGGCGTGGCGAGGCGAGGCGAGGCAAGGCGAGCCTTTTGGGGCGCGGCATTAACCGAAAGGCGTGCTGTGCAAATTACGCGACAATGAATTTAAATCAAACACTGTCTGCCGAAATGGCGGCATTGTAACATTATGTGGGCATACACACACACACACACACATACAACTCACAAATCGGCAGCCAAGTGGAAAAACAGAACGCATAACGCAAATGAAAGCCAGAGGCCGCTCTTAAAAAGAATGAACAAGCCGAAAAAATGCATGTTCTAACCAAAATTGTATGCCCTATTTTTAGAAGAAAATATTCAATATTGATATCGATAGATTGACAGATTTACCCAATAAATATAGTCATCAGCTGAAGCTACCCTTTTTTATATAATCTAGTTGTTCACTTAATCTAATTATGCCTAATTTTATTATTGGAACTATTCAAAGAAATTTAAATCCCTGTTTATGACGCATATTTAAAAGTATCAAATATCTTCTTTTTAATAAAAAATAATATTTATTTTATAGTATTAATAATTTACTTATTTTTTTATAATTTGCAATGGATGCCTTTCGCTAACTGTTTCAGTTCAGTGTTTTATGTAATTATGTAAAAATATATAAAATAAATATATTTCTTATTTTATATAATTTCTTTCTTAAAAATACGAATATAAAATTGATTATTATTGTTTTACTTCTGTTATACACTAGACTATACATCATTGTAATTATTGCATTGTATAAAATCTAAATCCAATTTTTTTTAATTTTCTTACTTCGCAAAAGATACATTGAATCAGCAGAATCAGAAACTGGTAGAATCCGCATTTCCCACGACATGTCTGCAAAGACTGTCAAGACAAAAGAAAATATATTTTATGCCATTTTCGCTTATATATATTTTTTATAAGTGAATTAAACTTATATTTAATTCATATGTCAGCTATTATGCTCCGGTCAGTAGAGTATTTCAATAAGGGAAAGGTGACATCAACAAGCAAGTCGAGGACATTAAGGCAGCATGACGCGCTGCTGCTCATCCGGCAAACAAAGCCTGCACTGAAGCGTGCTCATAGATAGAAAGAGACAGAGCTACAACTAAATATATATATAGAAAGAGGCAGAGAGAGAGGGAGAGTAATAGGTCGAGAGAGAGTGAAGGGGCCAAGCTGCTGGTAATGTCGCTGTTTCTGTCGCTGCCCTTGTCCCAATCTTTTGAATTTGGAGTACTTTGGCATGTCATTCGCATTTTAAAGCAGCTAAGCTTCAGCTTCAGCGATAAGCAGCGAAATTAGATTGGATGAAGAAGGTGCAGCACGGTTTTTGGTCCGGGTGTACTCGCTCCGGAGACTAACAAGCATTTTTGGCTTGTTGTTGTCACAATCGTCTACGCAGCAAATCAACCCCCAACTCACCGCCCCCTTGTACAAGTAAATACAAGTCGATGTGGAAAGGTGGTTGAGCAACCCTCAATGTCGTCTTTGCTTCACTTATTTCAATTATTTCGCTTTGTTGCTGCGCTTTAAATATTTATCAATCACAGAAGTTTGTTAACTTTTAGCAGAGGCAAACAGCGAATGAATCGCTGCGTCTTATTCATTTCCGGTTGCCAGAGTTTGTTGCCATTTTTTTTTTCTTCTTCTTTTAGCCAAAAATTGCAGTTTGTACTTTCAATTTGCATTCAAGGCTTCAGCACTTGATCCTGGCCACGGTGTAGCCTTTTGCTCGTCTCCTTGTTGCACGGCCTATCCTTGCTTTGGGGGTGTGAGAAACTCTCGAGCTGTGCCCCAAAAATTCTCTAGTTTATTGTTTCTTCCCGGGTTCGTTTCTCTTTTAAGTTGATATTGTTTTTTTTACTCTCCTGGTTTCCTTTGTTTCCGGCAGCTTAGTTGTCAGGAGTGTGGTCTGTGGATGCCATCACTGAAAAACTTCATTTGCCACTCATTAATAAATTCATGCCGTCGGCATCGTAGTCGTTGCCTTGGTCTCCCTGTGCGTCTGGTTTATTAGCCATATGAAATATGATGTTGAACCTGTCTGGGCGCTATGCAACCCCAATTTACAAGGTCTTTTTCTGTTGAACAGCAAAGCAGCATGGCATATTTTTTGAGTTTATATATTTATAAAGCATATCTTATTACTTGGCAGGTAGTAATGAAGTTACAGGTGTGTGTGTCTGGGTATGCTTTATACAATTTAGGGGCAAGTGTGTCAGAGATATGGCAGTTGCCCCATTGACAAGTGGTTGGATATGTTTTGCATATGTGAGCAAGAATTTCAATACTGTAGAGTAATTATTGTTATTGGTTCACACGAAATATTAAAAATAAATAACAAATAAGCCACTCTTCAACCGATAACTTTTTCAAGTCTTGGATGGGCGTGCCGCATTCTGGTTTGAACTTAAGCGCTTCCTGTTTGATCGGAAGCGCCTCTGGGGAAATTGAAAAAGGCACAGAATAAAGGCAGACGAGGAGTCGAACAGAGCTTGTTAGGCAGTCTGTCAGTCAGTCAAATAGACAGTCAGGTGGGCTGGCAGGTGGGCGGACAGACAGTTGGCCAGGACAAGGGCTGCAGGACAAGTAAGCCAGTGCAGCTGGGCCTCGACTGTTTATCAAATGAAAAGCCAGCGGCCTCTTTTAGGCCAAGCAACAGGATGGAGTCTTGTAGCAAATTGCTAAGGAATTATCTGGATTTTGTGTATGTGTGTGTGTGTGTGGTGTGTTTGGGTTTGAGTACTTTATTTTGCCAGCAAACATTTGCGTCTTAAAGAAAACATGCTTAGTCTGTCTCTTGGCAGGGAAGTATTAAGTTCCCCTAAGGAAGCGCAGGTGATTTGCCAAATAAGCTGCTACTCAGCCCCACAAAACTTTAACCCACTGCCACCCTCTCCCCGTCATACCCCCAATCATTGTTTGGCAAATTATGGCCTAAATGGCCAAGGAACTCGTGTTTTGTTTTTGTTGGCCTAAGTCGCCGGAACGATAATCATATCAAGTGCAAATGTAACCACATAAAATATATATATATCTATGCCATTATGTCTTTATCAACTGGCAGTCTGGACTTGTGCGAACTATTTGGCACACATGTTACCAAAAACACGAGTCGCTCGATTCAGTTATTAAAAAAGATTTTTGCCTTTTTCCCAAGCAATGCGCTGCTGACTCAGCAATTGGAACAGGCCCGACTTAATGGCTGATGTGACAACTGTTTATGTTGTTGTTGTTGTAGTTGTTGTTGTAGTTGTTTGTTGTTGTTGTTGTAGTTGTTATTTGGCCATCGCCGCATTATGTTTGACACTTGACAGAGCTTAGGCGTAATTGCTGTGACAGCAATGCGTGAAATGTGAACTTCATGATCAGCAAGTATGAAATTAATGGCTTACTTCTGGCCAAAAACGGACATTGCCAAATGTGCAATTTGAGACAGCAGCTTTTAAACGGATATTGTATATCTGTCATATGAACAGATTCGCATAAGCCATTATAAATACTTACAATTATAGCCAATTGTATTCTCTGGTTACTTGCAGTCTCTCAGCTCAGCTCAGCTCATTTCTCATCTTGTTTCTCTTCATATTTATATTCCATTTAAGTTTTTTCATTATGTGCCATTTGCCGCTGAGAATTCTTGTGTTGTGGCAGCGGCAGCCTGAGGATTTTGCGTGGGCCATAAGAACTCATCCAAAAAGACGTCGCGAATCGCAGCAAAAGAATTTTCAATTTTCTCTTTTTCCATTTCCGTTGTTAATTTCACGAATAACACAAATTTATATTCGCATTTTTGTTCGTTTGTTTGCAGCGAATTCTCTGGCCGAAATTTGGTTGTTGCCGCGTGCATTGTTGCACAGTGATGATGGCCATATTATAATTATTATGTTGCTTATGGTTACTTTAGTTTGCCACAGTTGCATTAAGTTGCATTTCGTTACCGTTTTTATGCAAATGTGCATCAAATTAACCCTTAGTTGCCAAGCCAAGGCTTTTGCCTTTCATGCGTTTTATTACATGTGACGCATTTGCTTGCCTTGGGGTGTAATTGGCTCGGTGGCATGGCGCGGTGGCATGGCTCGGTGGCATGGCTAGCTGGCTGACTGGTTGGCTGGCTGGCTAGCTTACTGGGAGTATGCAGCTCCAACTGGCTGCAATTGGCATGCAAATGTACGACATCGATTAAAATTTTATTACACGCCATGTTGGCTACAGGCCATGCCACGACACGCCCGGGCATCGTGGTGTCGCATGGCATGGTAAGGCATGCTATGGGAATGGCATGGTAAGGCAATAAATCAGGTCGAGTTTACAGGTAAACCCAACGAAAATTGTCAGTCGCGTGGAACACACGGCCAGATAACAGTATACTCTAGGTGCAGCACGATCTAAGCATATCAAATGTGGGATTTTAAATGCCAAAGACACGACAACAACAACAGCAGCAGCAGCAGCAACAGCAGCAACAGCAACAGCAGCAGCAACAGCAGCAGCAACAGCAACAACGATTGAGTTGCAACGCTCTTTCTTTCAGCTCCTTTTTGTCCTGTGTTCGAATAGTGTGAGTCCTTGCTGCTTCGCCAGACACACACACACACACACACACACACACACACAGACACACACTTGACGGTGACACTCTTAAGGTAATTGAATTGAGTGAAATGTTGTCGCTGTTGCCGTTGTTTCTGCTGTTGGCGTCGCGTCGATGAGACGGAAATTTAGAAGATGTTACCAGCAAAAACAAATATTTAATAGCAGCTCCTTTTGGGTTGCCACGTTGCCAGGGCTTACAGCGATGCTGAGGATGCGCCATGGCGCTGTGTGGAGATTTGCCAATGGCTGGGCAACATCATTATGACCAACAGATTTTTTTTTACAATGTTCTATTTAATTTTATCAATATGACAGCATTTTCTATCTCTCTCAAAATACCTCTATCCCTCTCCCTCTCCCCCCCCCCCCCCTCTTTCTCTCTCTCTCTTTCTCTGTTGAGTATATAAAATGGAATGCATCTAAAGCTGAATAAGCTGCAAGATAACAGCTTTCACAAAATCAACAAATTGATATTTCAAAGGTGAATTCAAAAACAGAAAATCTTTGTACATTTCAGTTTTCTGTCATCGTACCAAAACAGCTATATAAATAAGCACAAAACAAGTAAGTAACCGTTGGGCAAATTAAATGGATAATTTGAACCCGGATTGTACAAAAAAGTGACCGACCTGCTTAGCACTGGTTTCTGGCTGTTGCCTGCAAAAAAAAAAAAAAATGTCCTGCTTATAAATAAAACATTGCCAGAACCAACATGAAACATTTGCTGCTTGCCGTATGAAATTGCATGCATAAGCAAAACAAAAAACAAAAAACCAAAAAACAAAATAAAAAATATGAAATTTTCCTTTGATATTCTCCGACTGTGTGTTACTCTGCTCTTAGATAATAAAATATTAAAAGTTAAAATTGCTGATTATTCTTTAAACAATATTATTAAACATTAACTGATTCAGCTGTGTAATCGTTAAGCGAAAAATCATATTTTTTCCAATTAAATAAGGCACTTTTTCTTCAAGTTTAGTTAAACCAATATACTCTGCCACGCCTTGTGGGCAGCGTATAGAAATACACACGCATATGGAACAACACAAAAACATATACAAAGTGGTCGAAAGTTGAGGTCGATGGTTTGATAATGTTGGGGGGGAAACTCAGATATGGTTTGAGTGTCCCAAGTATGGAATTGTGGACCTGCGTGGCTGCCTGTATGTAGTTGAGCATGTACACCAATTATACGGCTTGTTATATTTCTTGTACATGCACTCACACACAGACACACACACACAGACACACACACACACACATACAGGCACACACACCAACACACGCACACTCACAGATAACGAGAGGAGCATGTCGCAAATTTGATAACCTGAGGCGAAAAATTTTCAATTTCTGTTAATCTGAAACGAGTATACAAGTTCTTGGCCCGAAGCGAGTGGCAAGAGCAAAAGCTGCCAATGCCATTGTTAGGCATGAGTTGGATATGGTATGGTTGCTATATAAACATATGCATATATGTATACTGTCTCACACACACACACACACATTGACCGAAATGACAAAACAATTTATGCCGCATGCATGGCGAAAATCGAATTTAATTAGAAAATTGCTGCGGCAAGGCGGGCTCAATTGGAGCCGGGTTGGATATGCACGTACACATGTATATATACATACATATATGTATATTGTTCATTTGCAAACAAACACGAAAAATAACTTCAATTTATTTTGACATCAACGAGAAATATAAATATATATATGAAATAAAATGAAATTAGAGAAGCACATCAAAGGCATACGCCAAAAAATATAATTTTAATGGATTTATTGGCCCGGAGGAAAATGTCAAAAATGCAATAGAATATATATATATATGAAAAGTTTTACGTCCCCTACACAAAATGGTCAACAACTATTGACCAACTATTTCAGTTGTCACGTGCGTGGGCTGCTTTCAAAGATTTTTCCTCCCTTGCCCAAAACAATTTTGCTACGTGCCCATGCTGGGTTATCTGCCAGTTTCATATATATAACTATATATATATATGTGTGTGTGTGTGTGTGTGGCATACGTGATTTGAGCATACATATGTATATATATATATTTTTATATATATGTGTGTGGTCATCGCTTCGCTCAAATGCACGTAAATAAAAGACCACAAATTGAAAGGAAATAATGCTCAGCGATTAGCGAAAAGTAATCATAAGAAACGCTACGCGAATAATGCTGCCGAATACTCAATTTTACAGTTACAGCGCCGCGGAGCTGGACGTAGAAGCAGCAGACATAGAATTGGTTGCAAGTGCAACGTGCAGCTTGGACCACAAAAATATGAAGCTTCTCGGTTTAACTGGGCGATATTTACATATATATATATACATATACAGATATGTAAAAAAAATGTTTATTACAAAATAGAAATAGAAATGACTTAAAAAAATATAAAATTTAACTAATTACATAAGTGTAAAAAAATGTTTACAAAACAGAACTAAAACTGAAATGTAATCTGAATTCAAATGACTTTTAAATAAATATAAAATTTAATCAATTGCTTATACATATGTTAAAAAAAAATGTTTGCAAAACAGATCTAAAACTTAAATGAAATCTAAATTAAAATGGCTTTTAAATAAATATAAATATAAAATTTAATTAATTGCTTAGCTGTTGACAAAGCAAGCCGCGGGGGTAATTTTAAAATCTAATTAAGAAAGATATTTCTTAAACTTGCCTTAAGTTATTATATTATATTATTATATTTAAATTCTACATTTTTGATTTAAGCTCAAATCGTTTTAATCTCAATCAAATTTATTGTAAAATATGTTTGTTGTTTGCTGTGTTAATTGCAAGGTCGCCGCCATTGTAGAAGTGGCTCGTTTCCTTGGCCACAGGATATGCCCAAATAGCCATTGTAAGTCAAGCTCAAATCACGCCAATTCACAGACATGCCTCAAACTACTTTTTAAATAACTAATGCGCTGGCTTATCGCAAAGGAAACAGCAAAATGCCACAAATATGTGTGACCTATGTGTGTGTGTGGCTGAGTGTGCCTTGGCGTGTGTTGAAGTATTTCGTCGTGTGTGTGTGTGTGATGTCCGCTAATATTGCTAAGCTCTCACGGCAGCGGAAATTGCTTCGTGCCTTTCACTCCAAATGCTGCAATAAACATCGAAAGCCGTCCGAATGCCAAAACCTGGACATGACCAGGGCTTGTCCAGCGGGTGACCCAGCGGTGCGAATCGTTGTCCATGGAGCAGCAGCGGCAGCCCGCATGCTGTGCCACTCTGACTCCGTCGGGTTGGAGCAGCAGTCGGCGGAAGCGCACAATAAATTGCTTATTTATGGCTCAGCTTTTGGCTATAAGAAAAATGCTGTTTTTATTGTTTTTAATCAACTCGAAAATATTTGGCAAAGCTTATAAAATAGACGCAGTGCACGGCGATGGATGAACATCCGGTTGTTGATATAGTAGTTGTAGCTATTGTTGTTGTTGTTTTCTGCTTTTGTTTTTTCATTCCCCAATGCTTATGCCAAATATCGCCGTAACTCGTATTTCGCATTTCGCATTTGGACAGGAAATAATTTTTTACTTTGCCAACTGGCATGATCGGAGCGCATCTATATACTATTAATGTTGCAAGCTAAGTAGCGGTTGCAATATATAAATTTTAAATTTATGACAATCTTAAAGGAATAAACTAATGCCGTTGGCATTCGTGTATATATATATGCCAGGAACAGGACAGCAGCTCGACAAAGTATGACCAAGTGCGGCACTAGTTGGGATGAGTCCTCCCAATGTTTTTTGGTGCCAAGTTTGATGCTTTGTTTTCTATGCAAATGGGCTCTGGAAAGTGCACAAAAGATGGGGATCAACCCACCAGCCCACCCCCCGCAGCACAAATGGGAGCTCAAGTGAAACTAGTCTTGTATATATATATTGTGCGAGTATGCATTTTATTCATTTAGATATTTTTGGGTACATGCAAGTATATATATTTATCTGCCTTCCCTGGCACAAAGTTGCCCTAAACAAAAGGCACTTAACAGAAGCACAGGATAACAAATAAAAGGGATGCAAAAACAATCAGGAGCAAAAAAAAAAAAAAAAAAAGGCGCTGCAGCTGGAGGCGTGGCCAGTTGATTCAGCTAATCGGCTTTTTGTTGTGCGTTTGCCATTTAACATGGCTTTTGTTTTTCGGGGCTTGGCTCGTAAGTAGTTTTTTACAATGAGGACAAACGGAATGAATGAATACAAGGACCCCAAAAACAGGAGGAAACTTAAATGATTAATTAAAGTGCCGCAAGGCGTCGCCTGCTCGTCTCCGCGTCTCCTCGTCTCCTCGTCTGGCAATGCAAATGATAACGAAAATGAAGTAATTTCACTACTACATCTCTGGTTGCAAAAAGGAAAACACCAACAAGGAGACGGCTGTCCAGTAACTGGAAAGGATTATTGTACGGATGCTAACGGATGCTGTTGTTGCTCCTGTGTGTTTATTTGCCTTTGTGTTTTTGGCTGATGTTATAGCCACTGGCAATTTACGAAATAATTTAACGCTTAATAAAAGCGCAAATCTAATAAACCTTTGAGCTTTTTGTGGCTGCCAAGCAAACTTGCTGCCAAACAACTGCCGACTGCCAGCAACATCATCCCAAAAGTATGCAGTGCATGTAATTGCATTTTGTTGTTGCCTCTTGTTGTTGCCTCCTGTTGTTGCCTCTTGTTTTTTGTTGCCTCTCTGCGTTTCCGTCTGGCCAGACTTGTTGTTCAACATGTATTTTGGTTAATTTAACTTTACTGAATTATGCATTGCACTTGGTTTGCCTAGTTAGTTTTTTTTTATACTGTTGCAGTTTCAGTTTCTATGCTCAGTTTGTGGGTTATATTTGCAAATTTAATTTTTGACCAGCAACCAACAATTTTCATGTGACTAATTTAGTGCTAATTTTGTGCACATTATGTGCAATTAGACTATTGGTAATATATCTTCGCCCAACAAAATTATCCAATTTCCGAATAACACATTATGAAACCCTATTTATTTATATATAAATTCTGCACTTTTATTTAAAATTCAGTCAATTATTGATGCTTTCTACGGAAATTACAATTTTTTCATTGGATTCTAATTAAAATTTAAACAAGTTTTTTTTTTTTTTTTAATTAACAAACGGTCATTTTATGTAGAAAGGTCTATAAAATTGCCAGTAATGTGGCCATAAAATAAAAGCATTCGCATAAATTTGATATTTTTGTTGGGCATTAAATTGCCTCCAGTGAGAAGGCGTGGCAATCTCATTAGCGGCCTTTAACGCATTAACAATTAGAATAAACGTGAAATTCTACTCATTTCAGTCAACGTTTGTGCTGCTGCAGCAGCTGGTGCGACGTGTGTGCAACTGCCACAAGTTGCGCTGAATTGAACACACAGAAACAGCACTAGCCCAAGGCGGAAGTACAAAAATGCAGCTGTTAAAGTGTTTTTTTTTTTTTGTTATTCGCTGTTGCATGCAGCAAAAGATGCAAGCAACGAAATGCAAATATTCTACAGCATTTGCATTGAGATTATTATTAAAAGAATTATTAATTTTTTTTTTTTTTTAATTATTTATTATTATTTATTAAAATTATTAAAATAATTTATTAATTTATTTATTATTTTATAAGCAAAAAAAGAAGCAATTATTTAAAATTTATTTTTCAACATAAATCATCTTTTCTAATTTTTATATTTGTGTTGATCGTTTCATTAATTCAATTCTTGACATTTATGTGCTAAGTTAACTTTAAAATGTCTTTTAAATTTATTAGAAAAAAACTTAAAATGAATATGGTATAATTATGGCTCGCATTAGTTGTCTGTGGCATTGGACCCGGTTTGGTGGCAAGTGTATTGAAATCACAATACGAAATCATGGCTGCCCACATTGTGTCCACTTTTGGGCAGTGGCAACAATGCGCATATCCTGCGCTCGCTGCCACTGCCGCTGCAACTGCACGTTTTTGTCTAATGGCTTCCGGCACACTCTCACTCTACATACACTCACACACACACACTCATACACACACACATACGCAATTCACGCACGACTGCTTAGCGCCGCGAATCTTTGTTTTCTGCAACAACTGCGCGCATATCCGTTTTCCATTTTTTTCTCCTTTCATCTTTTTTTTTACATTTTTTTCTTCTACTTTTTTTTTTTGGGTGCAGTTGTTGCAGCTTCACTTGTTGTGTGCCGTTGACGGGCTTTCAGATTTTTCAAACTTTTGCACATTGGCATCCGAGTTTTTACTTCGCCCCAGCTATTGTCCAAAGCAGCCAGCAGGTCATAATAGACATGTGCATTTGGACACGGCAGTTGGGGCTGGAAGCTGGAGGTGGAGCAGGAGCTGTAGCTGGAGCAGGAGCTGTAGCAGGAGCTGGTGCCGGAGCTGAAGTTGCAGCCGGGAATGAAGTTGAGGCCAAAGTCTCCGCACTCAGCACTGACAATAAGAGCATTTTAAGCTTTTCCCATTTGTGCCGCCTGCAAGGCTGGACGGGCTTTGTTCCCCAAACTGGAAGTGCTGCTCTGTCCATCAGTGTTACAATTAAGCACAGTTGACCATAGGGCATGGACGGGATTCCTTTTGATCTTGCCTCTTATTGTTGTTGCCGTTGCTGTTGCTGTTGCTGTTGCCGTTGCTTTGTTGCAAGTTTGGTTTTTGAACTTTGCCGGTTGGCTGCCATTTTGCAACTGTCGAGGCATGTATGGCTGACAAACCGACAGAAAGACGCCCGCCCGGGAAGACATACTCAAGTGGTCATCCAAACTACTGAACATTTGTGCATTGGTATTTATAGTTTTTTTGTTCAAGGATAAATAATATATTTTTAATTAAATGGTATTGTATGTCATTTTTTGTTTTTATTTTAATTAAATGAGAAAATGTTGTTTGCTTAGAAATGATTTCTTTTATTTTATCGACCATTAAAAATATATAAAACTAATTCTTCTTTTGCGAAACATGTTTTTTCGTTAGCCAAATACCTTATTCAAATTTTTAATATTTCTCTTTACAATTTAGTAAATTAAAACTACGACAAGCACTATTAAATTTATATTTTTATTTGAGTTATTATTTTTAAAATCGCATCAGGAATGAATTCTTTTACATTTGTTGCTGAATTTATTTAAAGAACATTGTGTTCATACCACAAATAGTACTTGTAGTACCTACTTTGTAGACTTAAGAGTCTTTTACAAATTACTTTAAATTTATGCATTAAAAAATGTCCGACGAGCTGTCGCATCAATTTTATTGCCATGCAGCAATCATAAAAGCAGACCGATTCTGCTTGAGCCTTTTTCCGTCTCAGACTTCGTTTTTTTTTTATAATTTTTTTCGACTTTCATTTTTTTGCTTCTTTGCTACTTTTATTACATTTGCTGCTTTTGTTGTTTAAAAATGTAAATTTATACATAGCTTTGTGTTTTGGCCAGGGTAGCAGTGTGGCAAAAAAAAAAAACCAGACTGACGTTTGCTTGATTTATGCGCCAGTTGATGACGCTTCAATGGAGCACCAAACGGGCACATAATCAATTAGCAAATGCCCGGTTCCATGGTGGCGCCGGTACAAGGTTGTGGCCTGGTGTGGCCTCCCTTCCTGGCTACGCATTGCTAAAGTTGGGCCAAGAGGAAGACAAACCACTCGCAGACACATTAACTATAAATTCATGTTAAGTTACCGCCAAAACTAAGTTGGAGTCTGAGACAAGTGAGAGGGTCATAAAGGGGCCAACTCACGGCCCGGTTAGGTGGCACGTGCAGTTGCATAAGTTTATCAACGCAACAAGGGGGGGTGGGAAAAAAAATAAGGAAACGTAGAAATGGTATCTAGAACTACATGCCGGAAAGCCAAATGAGGGGGCGTCGAGTGCTTAACGGCCAAGATAAACGGCACACGGGGCACAAATAATGTCTGGAGATGAAATTAAGCCGCAAAAGTAAATCACGGCACGCGATGCGCACGAAATGTAAATAAGCCAAAGCCAGTTCAAGGGGGAAAGGGGGTAGCTGGGGGGCTGTAGCATTTTCTGGATGATCACACACAACGCTGATGCTGATGATGAGGAGCGCTCAATAATTTAGAGAAACTGCAGCCCCTCTCTCCCCCCACTCTCTTTCTCACACAATCAGCGCACACCTTGTGCGGCCGCCTCACAAATATTTATGAGCAGCACCAGACAGACAACAGTTGAGTCCTGGTTGGAGAGGGGGTGGAGTGGTGGGTGTTTGTAGGTAGCAGAAACTTTAGTGATTATTACTAACGTGGTTACGTGACTGTTTTGGAAAGTGCCGAAAATGCGGCACGCGATGCGCCCGCTCGTCCGCCCGCTACCCGACCCCCGGCAACGTTCTACATTATTAACAAGTTTGTGCACTGGCTGTGATTTGTGATTTGTGTTGCGGCATCGTAAAAATAAATCCACTAGCCGCTAGGAATTGAAGTCAAATATTTATGAAGTTGGCCATGGCCAAAACTGGAATTTAATGCGAAAATTGCTGTAAAGTGCCATCTACGCTATCAGCGCGGCATTTAACACTAATTCATAATAAGATGTCGTTGACAGTTAACCCATGCACGTGGCCAACAAAAAAAAAAAGGCCAAAATGTGACAGCAGGGCGCAAAACCAGGCAAAACCAGGCTGTCAGCCAATGACAATGAAATCTTCTCGACGCTCGACACTTGTTGTCCCCGCTGCTGTTTAACCTGACGAAGGCTGCGGCCAGGATGCTCAAACTTTTAGCATGTTCTTTGTTTTTTTTTTTTTTTTATTTTTATTTTCATTTTTTATATATTTTTTAACCTAACGCGCTCACACACACACAACGAGTCTGTGATTTTTTTTTTATGGCTTTCTTTTTTTTTTGTATTTTGTGCTTGCGGTTCTTCTGGTTTTGTCCTTTTGGGTTTTGGTGTGAAATGCTTCACTTACGCTCGCTGTGGACGCGTGTTTTATGTTGTCTGTCTATGTGCTGCTTCATTTTGGTTAGTTGTTGTTGTTGCCCCCCCTGCACCCCCTTGTGCTTTATTTTTTTTATTCTCGTTTTTTACCAGGCGGAAAGCTGTCATAAGCAGATAAGCTGCCGCAATAAGCCTTGGCTAGGATATATTTGCACTGATTTACGAGATTCGCTTTTGCATATGGTTATCGCAGAGTATACCTTTTATAGCACAGTTAGAGAAACAGTGAACGGGTCAACTCAAAGCAGATCGTTCAATGAACTTCAACAAGCGTAAAAAATAAAAAAAAAATGAATATTTTATAATTCAAGTAAATTTTGAGTAGTGCAAAGTGTTTTTTAAATAAATTTTAATTAGCTTTTGGAATGGCGAATCCTTTATATTATCTGATTTATTATATGATTTTAAATTAATTTTGGAGATTTTTCTCTTTTTTCTTTTACAGTAATAAATTAGTTCATACTTAGCCAGACTAAGACTAATAAGTTGGGTAAGATAAGGTTAGATAATTTATTTAATTTAAATCATATGTAGAAAAATTAGACTCAATAATTATTTTAATTATTAATTTATTTATTTTATTTATTTAACTTATTTCTAGATATGCTTATAAGATATTAGTTCAGATTTAATGAATTCAGCTTATGAATATATTTTAAGAAAGCAAACCTGGTTTTTTGCTCGTTGCTGCTTGTTTAGAATTCTTGCCAGTTTTTATAGTTCCGCATTTTAGTTGAAGAAAACAAACAATTTTTGCTTTTTTCGTTAGCGCCAAGAATTAAAATTTATATATTATAGAAGCACTTTTATCAAAGCTCTCCGGAGATCTTAGCCGTGGCAAGCTGGAGTCGAGTATAAAATTTAATCAACAAAGTGCAGCTTCTTTTTTGTGAGCTCTTTTCAATTTTGTTAGCCATTTTAGCTGTTTGATGTTTTTGTTGTTTTTTTTTTGCAGCCAGCTTAAAACATGTGTCGCCCGCATGCTTGTCTATAAATGCAGCAAATATTGTTAAAAAAAAAAAACTACACACGCAAGAAATTTGCAGCTAACGATTTTTTTTTTAAATATTAATAATATTTTTTTTTTGGTTCTGTTTGTATGTGTTTCGATTTCAAGTGGCTTTGCGGCCACAATTAAGCTGCCAGTCTTGTTTCGTTGCTGTTTGCCAATTAAATTGAATTAAAAATGCAATTTTCTTACAAAGCATATTCGAATGCTGGTTTTGTTTGCTTGAATTGTGCGATTCGATTGGCCAACCTCGCATTCAAATCAAATATCGAACTGCAAAAATTGGCAATGCGGCTAATCAAAATTGTGAAAATTGCATTGAAAACTCAACCAGGCCATGGGGAAGTGTGTTAAATTTGGCTTCAACGTGAAATATGGTTTTTTTTTTCTTTGCCCACCCCCCCCCCCCCCCCCCCTTCCACACCAACGCTGTGTTAAACAAATGAACGAGTGGCTGCCATACAAAATATTGGCTAAAAATGTTTGGCTTCAAGAAACGCACACTGGGGCTACTATGGTGAAAAAAAATGACTAACGCTATTATTGTTGTTGTTGTTTTAAGTGTTGCCCGACCTTTTTGCCAAGTGGATGCCCAGAAAATGCGCACAGCATCTGTGTATTTGTATGTGTGTGTGTGTGTGTGTGTGTGTGTTGGCCTCTGCTTGTGCGCAACTGAGTGCAGCGTCGAGTTTTGTTGGTTTTTAATTAACTTTTGGCTGCAGGATACAACATATTGTGAAAATTAATGCTCACACACTTCCACACACACACGCACACACACACACACACACATACACACGACGAGGCAAACACAAACAATTGCGAGCGTTTGCGTGTGAAATTTGTGTTGGGCACTTTTCTTGAACACCTCGCTGAACAGTGAGCTACAAAAGTCATCAAACGTATGAAGGATTGCCAAAGAATTCATCAGCTTGAAAACACATGAAATTGTCGCCTTCCTCACTTCATTTCCTTTAATATATATTCATATATTACAATTCAATTAAAACAAAACGCGAAGCTGGCTCGAAACGCTATTGACCATTAATTTTCATTAACTCGGCAAATATTATAATTATAAATAAAAATTAAATACTAAGAATATAGTCTCAGCATATTCCATATAAACCATAAATATAAACATTTATATATTATCTCTTTGGTTCATAAAAATTCGTATTTTGCAAGCTAAGCTGATTACAAAATATTCACACATGCAATTAAGCATTTTTTTTTGTCAAGTGTATTAATTTATGGGAATATGCGCACATATTTCTTTTTTATTTCTCGTACAATAATTATATCTATTTTAGAGAAAGAGAGCGAGTGAAAGAGATAAGAGAAAGCAAAAAATTGAATGGATTTCCATTAATCTTAAACTTCTCTAGTCGCAAGCGTTGGCAATCAAAACTTTTTAATTATTTTTGCTAGCCAAATGTGCTGCATTTTTTTTGTTGTTGTTTATTTTTTTTTTTTTTTGTTCCAGATTCAGCTTCATTTGGACTCTGACGATGGAGTTGTTGTTGCTAAAGTGTTGTTAACTTGTATGTTGTATGTTTTAATACACTGCAATTACGCGAAACAGCGAGCAACCGAGCAAAGTGTAATAGCAACAGCAATAATTTAAAAACACAAAAAGAGAAGAAAAAATAACAAAAATATAAATAAAAATAACAGCAACATGGACAGCAGAAAATGTTGCAACAAACATGCGTTCCAATGCGCCAAAGGGGCAAGCAAATGATGAACGGCGGCTTGTGCATGGGGCGTATGAGCAATGGCTGAGCATTAACGTGGGTCCACGGGGCGTATGAAAGAGCGGTGGCAACAAAAAAAAAAAAAAATGAAGAGCAACAGAAGCAGTAGCCAAATAAAATACATGCAAAGTGATTCTAAAAAAAAAACCAAAAAAAAACGACGATGGGCTACAAATTGTACTCTGATTTCCTGCGGTCTTTTCGCTGAAATGGTTTAGTTGGCCGAATTGTTTGCTTGTCGTTGACCAATTCAGCCCACGGCAGCAACATATGTGTATGTTTATTGTTCCCGTATTTGACTTGTTTTTCCCAATTTTTGCAATTTTGCATTCTCGTATTTGTTGTGAAAAAAATTTGTTTTATATTGTACTTATTTTTTTGTTATTCCTGTTGCAGTTGTTAAGCATATATTGTGTGGTGCTCGCTTCATTTTTGGTACAGTTTGTTGTTGTTGTTGTTTTCCAACAAAAGTTAATTAATTGAGTTTTGCAAAGTTTTTGGCTATAACATAAATTCAAATAGTGCACAGCTGCCAGAGCCGCATTGTTATTTTATGTTCAACTCTCTGGCAAAAACATTTTGAGGTATGCTGACTCAAGCATCTGATTTGCCACTAATTAATGCTAAATAAAACATATAAAACAGAATTTTGCATTAAATAAGTAGTATATGATAGTAGTATATATATAAGAGTATATTCATGTGATAATAATATTAATTTATAGAGACAACAAACGCTTTATTTCCATGGCTTGTGGTTTGGGCTGTGCTGGCTTAACTGATAAGTTAAGATAAACTTCGAGTTTTTATTTTATGGCGCGAATACAATTTTAGCTAAGCAGACTAGGATCTATTATTATACTATTATTGTTATATTTATTAAGAGCTATTTTCAACGAGATTAAAAACCCCAACAATTAAGATTATCTTAAATTAGAGTTATTTTCCACATCACATTTTTAATTATCAAAAATAGAAACTGACTTGAAACCCCAACAATTAAGATTATATTTATTTAGTTATATTTTCAAAGAGATTAAAGACCCCAACAATTAAGATTATCTTAACTTGGAGATATTTTCCTCATATTATTAATCAGATATTTATATATCACAGATTTAAAATTAGTGTAGACAAAAATTTGAAAGATACAAATGCTTAGCAATAAATGATAGAAAATAGACATAAATGTTTCAACTAATGTATGTACTGAAGAATTATGCTTTCACAAATTGTAATCCAAAAACATCAAAGGATTTTTCGAATAATAATTTTTCTTTTTGTAAAAACATTTAATTTATAATTAAACACTTAAAACAGCAGACTAATTAGAATAGTTATATCAAAGGATATTTCGCTGGCTCAGATTAAACCTTTGCAAATAAATTTGTTTGTGCAACGTGCGCCCCCCTCCCCACCACACCCCTTCACTTTATGAATTGCACTTGCTCTGCTGCAGTTTGTGTAGTTAAACTAAACTAAACTGCAACAGCAACTGCAACTGCAGTCATTAAGGGGCACTTGATTGCCGCTGCTGGCATATAGATTTGGTGTGGCAAAGGGGCTTAAGGGGCCGCTTGCCGCTTGCCGCAAGTTATGGGCAACGCGGAAAATTGAACGAGGCGTTCATCTATTAGTTCTGGGGCAACATACACAACTTATTCAAAGTGTGCGAAAACAAATTTATGTTAATCACATAATCATTGCGCCACCTGCGGTAGATGTAGACGCATCACTCATACGCCACGTACACATCACATATGTGTGTGTGTGTGTGTGTGTGTGTGTTGCAACTGTCGCGCTTGCAACTTATCAAGTGAAATCTTTATTTATCGCTTTCAATAAGTTGCCGCATAGCGGCTGACGTTGCCGCACAGATTGAGCTCCGCTCTGAGCCATGCAAAACCCATTAAGGGCATTACGCGGCTGCCATTTTTCTCGAGTAGCAAGCAAGCTCCCCACACCCCATCCCCCACTCCATCACCTTACCAAACATTCAGTTGTTATTTCTTTTTATTTTGCCGTTGTTACTTCACTTTTTTGCGGCAAATTAAAAACGATAAATTCGCACTGCATGTGAGGAGTTGGGAATGAGAGTTCCCAGCTTCAGCTTCAGCTACAGTTGCAGCTCCGTTAAGGCCATAGACGAATCGACATGCATCAGGCGGCAACTTGAGCCCCGGTGCGGCACAGAAATGCTGACATGCTCGTATGCAACGTTTGGCGGCCAAAGACTCAGCTCGTTCCAGCCAAACAAATAGCCAAATAAAAGCGTCACTTCACCAGCGGAAATTGCATGCACTTGTTATTGCTGTTGCTTTTGTTGTAAACGTTGTTGTTACTAGTTGTAATTGTTGTTGTTGCTGTTGTTGTTGTTGCTACTGCTGCTGCTGTTGGCGTTGCTGCTTCGCTTACTCTGTGGATTGGGGGCATGTGAAAAGCGCGCGACAAATTTTTAAGTCATGACTGCACAATAACAATAAAACAAACGACGCGCGCACGCCGCACAAAATATTCTTGAGCCCCCTCCCCCCCCGACCCTTTTGACCAGAGGCCATGCCCAACAACAAAAGCAACTATTGAAATATAGCTAGCCAGCAACTGGCCGGACAAGCATTGGCTCGGTGGCCATGGCCAGTGGTCAGCGGTCACCGCATACAAGAAATAAATTCGCGGCGCTTTTCGACGACAAGTGCCACATAAATTCTAAATGCATTTGCCGAGCTGCCTCTGCCCCTGCCTCTGCCGCTTCGCTTCGCCTCGTCCTGCACATCCTTCAGGAGACGGCTTTTAGGGCACGACACATACATGATACATATACATACAATTTGCATATGTCTTAGTGTATCTATATATCGTATTTGGCTTACGGCCCCCCCCCCGGGTTGGCCCTCAATGCAGCTTTGTGGCATTTCAATTGCAAAAATGTTGTCGTGTAGCAATTGCGATAAATTTCTTTGTGGAATTCAAATGAAATAATCTGCGGTCGGCTTAAAATAAATCAATGGAGTTGTTATTAAAAATTTACTATTACCAAATAATTGAAATGTTTTTTTTGGCAACAGCAATTATGATTTATCTTTTGGCTATGTTTTATTGTAGAGTCTAGATTGGGAGATGGGAGATGTAAGATGGAGTTTTTTTTTAATTGGGTTAGCAATTTTTCGGATCACACTCAAGTTTATAAATGCTAATCAGAACATGACCAAAGAAAAAAACATTTAATTAATGATTAATTATATAATTTTGCCTAGTAGCAAACTGATAGAAATAAAACAAAATGCAAATCATTTTTGAGATTGCTATTGTCAAATATATTTTTAGACTTGATTTTTTAATAAAGTTGGCTATATTTGCTCTAACTAACAACTTTAGCTTTATTATTATTTGTTTGGGGTTTTGTGCACTGCGACCTAGTTGGTCTATTGTGCCCCCTTCCGAGCTTATAGCTCCTCCATCAACCCCAGTTCCTGAATGAATGTCAGGATCTTTGATGGGTCGAGGGTTGCTATGTCTTTGACATTCACAGCATGCATCCCTAGGATGCTGCATCTTCTTTTGGCAAGGGCGATGCATTCCGTTAGGATGTGAGTTGAAGACTCCTCCTCGATCTCACAAAACCTCCATTTTGGACACGTGGCTTTTTAGTCTACAATGTCCTGTCAGTATACCGACAAGTATCCTTAGCCTATTCCTGCCCATGGATATTATTTGCTTAAATCGTTTATGATTATAGCCGCTTAAAAGACATTTGGCTTGTCGGAGTCCTGGTGTTTCCTCCCAGCTCCTTAGTCTCCTTTGTCTTTCTTCATTCCCTTTAGCTTTAAAAACCTTATTTTAATCCACAACATAATTGATAGAATTGTCTTTTTTTCAATGCCAACCCACTAAGGTAAATCAAATAATTAGAATTTATAATCCTTGTCATATTTAAAGTTGGTATTAGCTATTTTTATTCCTTCTGTTGTTAACTATTTAGTTAAGAATTATTTTTTTTTGGCTTTTGCCAAAAGTTTTTCAGGCAAGTCATTTGAGCAGCATGTGCTAATAATTTGGATATTTGCTTTAGCCAACACGCAAATATTGAAATATAAAAACATGGCTCATGGCACGGATTTTGGTAAAACCCAAATCAAACACACTAACAAACAACAACAACAACAATAGCAAAAAAAAAAAATGAAGCTAAATGCGTTGCCAATATTGCAATAACTGAACAACAACAGCAACAACTATAGGCCAAAAACATGGGGGCAAACAAGGCAATTACAAAGTGCCAAAATGGCACAAGCCATAACAGCGACGATTTGTGCCACCTCCCCCCCGTCATGCCACTTACCCCTTGCCTTGGCAATGGCAAAAACAAATAGCCAAAGCTATTCCTATGTATTTATCCATGGTCAGTCCACACATATGCATACTTTACCCATTGACCCCATGGTACCCCAGAACTGCTGCTGCGGCTTTGCAACTGGCAAACTGTCATCAATTTGGCGAGTGTGCGTCTCGCTCCCCGCTCGCTCCTCTTTCTCTGTCTGTGTGTGTGTGTGGCGTTTTGCCAATGGCCATATTGTCAATATGTATTGAAACTCACTCAAGCTATTAATGCTGAAAGCTTTTACGGCCACTTCAGGCAGCAGGGGAGTGGGGGAGGGGCAGCAAGCGAGGCAGCCTGTGTGTCCGCATGCGGCACCAGCTGGTGTCAAACTCAAAAGTGGTTTGCTTTATATATTTTTGTTATTTTATTTGTATAATTTTTTTTTTTTTGTTTTCGTTTCTTTTGATAAAGATGCAACTAGAAAAAACATTAGACAAAATATAAACATGAACTTTGGATTTGAAATATGGCCAAGCCATTTATTTCATGAGCTACAAATTTAACGAGACTTTAAGAATTTTCCAGTTTAAAGCTAAAAAAAGCTAAAAAAAAGTTGAAAAGTTGTAAGACGCACGAATTTGTAGATAAGACATGAAACGACAGCCGCTGTCCACACACACACACACACACAGGACAAAACAGCTGGACAAACTGTGCGGAAAAACTACGTTTAGCTCTGGGAAAGACATGCAAAGAGAAAGTGCAAGGAGAGAGAGAGAGAATGGGAGAGAAACTTAGACAGAGACTGGGCAATCGTTGGACAGGTCGACAATTGCAAACTTAACGTGTCAATGGCAATTTCGTGGCGGCAAACGAGAGAGAAGAGTGAGGGGGGGGGGGGAAGGTTGCGCTATTGAAGCGTCCGCCAGCTGAATGCATAGAGTCGTTCTGGTGTTTTGGGGGGGGCGAAAGGCAAAAGGCCGCAGCGATAAAGGCACGAAAAGAAAGCAAATTGTTGGGGCAAGGCAAACGTCTGGGAAAAGTTCTTCAGAAAAGTTTCACTTTAACTTGAACAATTGACTTTTTTTTTTCTCTCTCTGTTGATCCTTGTGATTGTTGTTGTAGCTGTTGCTGCTTTTGCCCCCGTGTGTTTTGGCTAACGCCCACTGCCAACTGGCACGCCCCCAAAAACACTTGACTTGCGGCCAAAGGCGGTTGCGGTTCCAACTCCAACTTACATTTATCTAAGTACAATTGAAACGTGGCTGCGTTTCTTGATATTGAAAGGTTTGCAGTCAAGTTATTGTTATTGTTATTGTTATGAGCCCTTCTGTTGCTATTGTTGTTGTTGTTGTTGCAGCAAATCGACGTCTTCAATACCAAAGAAAGAGAAGCGATTGTTGCCTGGAACTCATGAAACTCTAAGCTCAAAGTTTGCTTTACTTTTGTGTCACGCTCTGTTGCTTTCCACGCGGGGTGGGGATAGACGGGGGGGTTGCCAAGCGAAAGGAAAATTGAAAATGCTCATAATTTGACTGTAAAAGATTTCAATCGTGAATCGTGAAAGTTTACTTCAACTGATTTTACAATTGATTTCAATACAGACAAACAGCGAAAGAATGAAATTTGTGGCATGAGAAGGCAAGCGAAATATTTTGGGTATGTAAATGTGGGCAAAAAGTTGTAAATATCTTGTCGATTCAATCGTGCAACTAATTGAAAAGTTGCTAATGAAATTGTTGAGAAAATAAAAATTAATTTTTCATTTTGTTTATTTCGTAGGCGGAGTCCGACATCAAAAATAACATTTGTGCGGAATTCCACGAAATGCTAAATCTGAAACTTGGCTTAAAAAAATTAAATAAATATTTTGATTACAAGAAAGAAAGAAGCAGCATGTAAAATGCCAAAAATAATAGAAGAACGAAAACACAGTTAGCAAAATAAATAAAATAAATAAAAATAAAATAAAATAATAGAAGAAGATTTATTGAAAATCTACGATAGGGATAAAAATATATTAGAAAATACAGTTGGCAAAATTGCAATTTGCAAAAGTGGTAAATTATTTATAAATATAGAAATCACGTAATAAAAAGCATTGTATTAGGTGTCTCCGCTCCTGCTCCTGCTCCTCTCCAACCCGTCGCCGTCGTTCCCTTTGCTCAGTGTCAAAGTGCGAATTTGACAATTTTTGCAATTGCAGCCACTGACTGGGGACATTTGGCGCTTCGAAATTGCTTTCAAATTATTTTGTCAGTTGCGGCAATGTGGCGGCTTCTGGATGTGCCAGCCTGGTGTCTTGGCCAGCCCGGCGCTGTCTTCCGTACTAATCCGGATATGCATGGGCCCGTTGCTTGCGTGTAATTTTCGGCCAAGGCGAATGGAAATTCAATTCAAAATTATTGGTTATTTAAAACCAATAAATTACACAGCCGTTGCTAAAAAAAAAAAAAATTTGTTATCTACTCGTAGTCAATTTACTTTACTTTTTATATGAAATCTGTGTAATTAAATTTCATTTTGAAATATTGATAGCTATAAATAAAATGCTTGTTGACAAAAGTAATAGTTGCTGAGGTAGTAAATGGAGTGATATAAAAAAGTGAATAAAATAATTGCTTAAAATATTTATTTTTGCTGGTTGTCAGTTAATAAAAAATCTTCTAGTAGACTGAATGCCAAATCAACAAATTGTTTCCCTAATACGCTCAGGTATTTCGCACAGCCATGCATATAAAACGTGAAACTTGAATAAAGCCGTCTAACAAGGGCTCATCCGCCGAGTCGCCCACAATTTGGATGGGCTGTTGGTCCTCGACGCGTAGTCAAATCTCGGCACAAAACGACAAAATGAAGTGGCCGTGAGATGCGCGAGACCGTGCCACAATTCCGGCCGGGAGTCGTGACATTCGCGCTTAACTCCTGGCAAAACTGGTTTGATTAGCCAGAGTTGTGCCATGGAACTGAAGTGGCTGTCAATGAGCCGGGTCTGCTGGCAGCTGATGAGGTCGACTTTCAAACAATAACAAGCGAGATTTAAGGGATTTATGATGTCCTCAAGCGGGGGGAGGGGTTGTGTTTGGGGGGGGGGGGGGGGGTGCTTCTGCTACTGTCTGTTAGGCCTTTTGAATTGTGAGCGCTGTAAAACTCGACATTTCTCTCGATTTGTTTGCGCATTGTTTGTCTTTTCCCTTTTGCATGCAGACAATCAAATGTCGTCATACGTCATACGCCACGTTGCCCAGCTCGTTAGCTGGTTAGCCAGTTTGTTGTTGTTGTTGTTGTAGTACTAGTCTGGCCCAACCGCTTGTAACAATATTTATTCATGTTAATTAAATTGTGTGAATATCACAATTTTCCTTATGACTGCGCACATTTATTGTCTTTCAATTTGCGGCTATGCTTTGTCTATTCCCTACTCCCACTCCCACTCTCTCCCTCTCTCTCTATTACTCTCTCTCTCTCTTTCTCTTGCTCTTTATGCCAGCCAGCTAGCTGAAATCAGTGTAGACTCCAAGTTAATTGACTTTTCCGCTTATGGTTTGAGTTTATGCTTGAAGTGTTTTTCATATTTTGGTTTGGGGGTTTTTAAAATATGATATATTAATCCTATGTCTACAAGCCGGGCTGTGCTTAAAGACAAGTTAATGGGACCTGTGCCAGTGGTTTACCAAATCCTCGAGTTTCTCTCTCAAAGACTCTTTTTTAGCAACGGCTGTGTAATTTGCCTTGGCACATGCAAAAAAATAACCAATAATTTTGAATTGAATTTCCATTCGCCTTGGACGAAAATTACACGCAAGCAACGGGCCCATTCAGATCCGGATCAGTACGGAAGACAGCGCCGTGCTGGCCAAGACACCAGGCTGGCACATCCAGAAGCCGCCACATTGCCGCAACTGACAAAATAATTTGAAAGCAATTTCGAAGCGCCAAATGTCCCCAGTCAGTGGCTGCAATTGCAAAAATTGTCAAATTCGCACTTTGACACCAAGCAGGAGCAGGAGCAGGAGCCGGAGCAGAGACACCTAATACAATTTTCGGCACACTGCAATAATATTTCAATATGTAATTTGGCAAATTCAACGACGACCAAAACATGAGTGTATTTGAGAACGTGGAGCTAAGCTGATGGCGCTGTATGACTCTAGCTACAACTGTTGTTGTTGTTGTTGCAACTGTTGTTGTTGTAGTTAAAGTTGTTGTTGTAGTTGGAGCTGTGATAATTTCCCCCAAGAATGCAGCATTAACACGAGACACAGTTGGCCGATGGCCAGCCATGCAGTTGAGTGCTCAGAGAGTTGACGAGGGTTGCTGCTGGTTGAGGATTAGGAGAAGGAAGGGAGATGGTATGCAGTTGCGTGTGTTTGGTGTGTGTTTGTCATATTTGCATGCGCAAGTAAAAAGGCTTCTTGCTGCAGGCAAATTGATCCCAGTTCCCTGGCTTGCACGAAGGACACGGGCTGAGTTACACGCTCATTGTGCGTGGAGCAGTAGGAATTTTGGGGGTTGAATGGGATGCGGGACAGTGTTGCAGATAATAAACGTTGCTGCAACAAAAAAAAAAAAAAAATGCGAAGGGAAAATAGATACAGAGAGATGGCAAAAAAACACTAAAAGCAAGTTAAAGAAGGAGCAACGACGACAACACAAAAAGCCAACTCTCAAAGGACCTGTGACAGGATAATGCATGCTTGCATTTTAGATGACAATAATGCATTTTTGTTTTAAGGGTAATTTTGCAAAATGCTTTTTCCGCTACAGCTCCTCGCACGCTCTTGCTTCTGCTCCTGCTCCCTCCCTCCCTCACTCCGTCTCTCTCTAACACACTATTTTGGCTGTCTGGTTGCCGCTCACTCTGCCAGTTTTCTGGTTTTGTATCTCGATTTTGCCACTGCAGACTTTGGGGAATTTCATTATAAAATAAGTATACAAGAAGTTTTTCTATTTTAACAAAAACACACACAAAAGATTTGCAGCCAAATAGCAAAAAATGGCAGACGACTTCTTAAGTTGGCTAAAAATCTACTTGGATTTGGCTTGCCATTGGCAATGACAAAGGCAAAGTGTCCTTTAATGTCGCATATTTAATGTTCATTTCAAAGAAAACACTCGTGTTCGCACAACTATTTAAAATATGAATTAAATTCACTGGGTGACATGTTGACAGGGGATGTCAAGGGGAAGTGAAAAGTACTTAAAACTTGGCAGTTAATTAAACTCACATTTAACTGGCTTCAGCTGCAAAAGTTGCCCGAAGTAACAAACATATTTTTTATGCGTCTTACATTTTTTATGGCCCAATAATTTTTCAATTAGAGCAACAACCATTTTGTCTTCTGCTGCCAGCAATAAATGAAATGTTGCAATGCCATTCCCGCACCCCACCACCCGCTCCTACAAAGCGGACTCCTCTTCACTGTGCCCCAAAATGAACAAACATTAAGTACCAGACCCAGTTGCTGGCATATTGCTGCAAGTATTTGTAAATTATGTTAATGACAGCACATTGACTTTATTATGACCATAGTCAAGGCTTTAGATGCTCCACCTAAGAGCTGGGGTGGAGAATTAGCCAAGATGATGAACACTCAACAGATTACTTACTGAGTCAAGTGCTCTGCTGGGAGGGGGAGAAGGGGTTGCTCTTGGTTGAAATGCTTAAGAACTTTTATAGGTTGCTTTTAATTAAATTGAATTTTATTATATATACATTTTAATATATATTTAAGTTAAAGTTTATTATTTTTATTCACAGTAGAAAAGTGCAAACATTTTTTTTTTAAATATGCTTCGAATTTTCTATTTGATTTATTAATAAAAAATACGTTTTAAACGAAGGTTTTTTTTAACAATATTTAACGATTTATTAATAAAAAAAAATGTGTGTTAATCGAAGTTTATTTAACAGTTTTTATGATAAACTGCACCTTTGGCAACTGCGTTTAACTCTTCCATAAATCATCAAGGAGTGATTTAAAGACTCTAAGACTGACTCCATTGCCCACTCTCAGGATTTTTTATGGTCCCCATGGACTTGCTCACCTCTAAAACATCTACGAACTTGGCTCGTCTATTAACTTAAATTTATTGTTAAGAGCATTTCATATAATTCAATTTACGAATACCTGGAACATGCTTTTGTGTATAATACAGTCCAAAAATGTACTGCTCAAATAGCTCTCCAGTATCTAGCACTAAGTGCTGGGCCAGTTTAAAGAGCTTCACTTCAGAGTTTAACCATGGCCATGCGGGCTAATCGATTGTGCTTCGCTTTGACTGGCTGCTCCACGGGGATTAAGTGAAAAATGTCTATAAAAATACATAAAGAGCGGCCTGTTGTGCGTTTCCGGTGGCACAGTTGACACTCAACAGCTGGCGGAGCGACGTCTGCATTGTGTCTGGGGCTAATCCTCGACGGGCACGTACCGATGTTGGGCGGAAAGCGATGCTTTAAAAATTACAGCTACACAGAGAACATACACCCAACTCTCTTATGGCGCGATTCTGTTTGTTTTTCATTTCCTTGAACAGCCACCATACGGTCGATGTCCTGTATATCAAAGTGTCTGTAGCCGCTGGAACTGGATGGATCAGCAGCCGGCGGCAGCAGCCGGCGGCAGTTTGTGAATAAACAAACCGAACTTGGACAACTTTTTTTTATATATATTTTTGTGGGTGCCACATTTTTTTTTTGGTGCATGGTGCGACTAATTTGCAAGACAATTAGAAGGTCTCTGGCCAGGACGAGCAGACGAGACCGTTAATGAAAGAGCGCGATAAGAAATTTAACCGAGTGGATGGACGGACGGACTAACTGCCTTGCAGATGGCAGCGTCTGCGCTGAAAAGTAAAGTAAATGTTTGCATAGAAAATCTGAAAAACTGAAATTTGCATAATTTGTCAAAAAAAAAGTTGGGGGTCGAGCGCACATTGGCTTGCTGTCGTCGTAGATAAGCCCCAAATATTATTCATGGCTTTTTGACTGGCGAACTTCTTTGGTTGTTGGTTGTGTTGGCCGTGGGCCGAGCGATAATGTCACATGTGTCTGCCAAACAAGCCTGACGATAGTGTCCAAGAGCTGTCAAAGTGGACGCCGGTTTCGGTTCGGTATCGCCTGCCAAGGACGAGGGCTAGCAGGTGTCAGCTGCGTTCAACAGGATAAAAAGGATGTGCCGGCTGGCCGTGCACGCCACAGTTTCAACAAAATGTTGATTCTTCTCCCGGCTGCATTATAATATACTTTTCGTTGCCGCGAGAGAGAGAGAGAGAGAGAACAAATTTTGTATCGTTTTTCGGCACGTCGGCAAGCTGCGATACAACAGGCAGCTGGAACAACAACTTTCGCTCTCGGTGAGCGGCCACATCGTGTTTTATCCTGTATCGTGTTTATGTTTACGGCCTGTTGTTCTGTCCCCCCCCCCCCCCCACACACACACAAACACAAATGGTAAACAAAGCACAGTGGCGTCCTTGCCACTGGGGTTCAACTTCTTAACTATTTCACAATTTCTCAATCAATTTTTTTGGCCAATACTTGAGTGCCGCCATTTTGTCTAGCTTGGGAAATTATTCACCTTGCATGTATTGTGAACTGTGAAGCCACCTCCCTTTTGGTATATAAGCGAGCATCTCTTGTCTTTACATAACACTGCTTTCAGACTCCGCCTCTGTGCTGTACATATATATATGTATGTGTATGCAGTGCTCGAATGCGGTTCTCGCTGCCGTTTAACTGGCGCCTGCAACAGTATTGGTGAGTCCATGCAGTGCACTGCAATCGCATGCGAAGAGAGCTGAGAGAGCGCACAAAAGTATGCTCTGTTTTCTTGCGCAACGGTGGTTGAAGTGTGCATGCCTCTATGTGTGTGTGTTTCAGTGTGTGTGTGTGTGGGAATGGATATGCTGGACAAGAGAAATGCTCTACAGTTGGTTGTTGATAGCAATGTTAAAGTAACTTTGATCAATTAAATAAAAAACTGGTTTACCATTTGTATAGTTGAAGAGTAGACAAGAATTTATTAAATATATAAATTAAAAATGTATTAATTATATTAATATAAATTAAAAGTTAAGTTCTATAATAATACATGAACTAGGTGTATGAACAATTAAATGTTGGTCTACATAAAGAATGAATCAAATTTTATTTCTTTTATATTATTTATATGTATTTATATTAGTAAATTTTATTAAACATTATTAAATTAAAAAAGAAACATTATCTAAGAGTAAATTATTAATTAGTTATTAAAATACTTATTAAATTAGAAATTAGTCAAATATTGAAAACATAATTATAAGTATATCAATATTAAATCAATTGTTGAAGTGTAATAATAATATATAAAGTGTAAAGAATACCATTTGTATATGGATTAAAAGAGAAGATAAATTTATTATATTTTTTGCTATTTAAATTAATAATATATAAATATAACATAGTAATAATATTAATATTTAAATTAATAATATAATAATAATAATCATATTAAAATAATAATCATATTAAAATTCATCCAAAAAGTTAAGTCTCTATCAGTAAAGTATAAATAAATAAATATTGTTACAGAAATTTATTATTTATTTGACTTGTATTTATTATGACATTTTTATATGCATTATTTATTGCTGTAGCGCATTGTTCGCACTGAAGAGATGACCACACACACGGCCACAGCTGCATGGACATCCATGAAGCCATCAAAACAGAGCGAGAATTCTAGCTCAGCTCAGCTCAACGAGCGGCTCTCAAGTCAGGAGACGAGGCAGCTGGTGGTGGCTTCGCCTTGATGGTGCTCCGTTGGCGACTCTCTGGCTTGGCATCGTGCAAATTAGCATATCAAATGTCATAAATGTTGCAAGCGTGTGATGAGCGGGTGAGCGGGGGTTGGCGGGGAGGCGGAGCACACTGAGAGCTTTCTCTGTATATGTGTGTGTGTGTGTTTCTTTTTTGTTACTCATACGCCGCATTGTACGAGCGAATGAGCGCACAAAGGGGCGGTGCGACAATGCGGCTGAAGTGTGAGGACGAAGCATTGACGTGGCTTGCCTTTCTTTTTTTTTTGTACAAGCACACACACACACAGTTGCATGCAATTGAAAGTGTGTATGTGTGTGTGTGTGTGTGTGTGCGTGTGATTTAGTTGCACGTGATAATGTCAACCACAGTGCGCCTTTTATAGCTGCCTGGTTGAATTCTTTTTTGTTGTTGCCTGTAGTTGGCTGCTTGGGTTGGCCGCTATGTGTGTGTGTGTGTGTATGCATGTGTGTGTGCGTCTTTTCTGGTGGTAGTGCAGCTGCGTCTCTGCCAGGGCCAACTGAACTACCTAGCGCCGACCGCCGACTCTTGGCTCTTCAGTGTTAATTCGTCGACACGAGACACTGCGTTCCGCTACAAAGTCAACGTCAACGTCTGCCATAATTGTCCGGAGCCGAGCACGGAGTCGTACGGCGTAAAAGTGCGTATATCTTTGCGCACTTGTTGTTTTGTTGTGTTGTCCCCCCCGTCCCCACAAACATCGCGAGTTTTGTTGTGTTGCTGCGAAATAAAAAAAACACCATACAAAGTTCGATACAAGCCAAAGTGTGTCACTTCTTAGCCGGCTCGCTGTGTCTCTCTGTGTGTGTGTGTGTGAGCGTTGTTTCGCTGTGTTGGTGCTGGCAACCGAGAGGCGCGTCGGCTCCTGCAGCTGTGTTGCGCCTGCGAATAAGTGTGAGTAGTTACTCTCTCTCTAATTGTGTTTCCCCCTTTTGTGTTGCGCTTTGCATTCGCCTACTTGCTGTCACTCAGCCCAGATGTTAGCTTGTTGTGACCACGGTTACTGGCCAAAACAAAATGCCAAGAGTAACGCTTGCATATTAAATGCCAACCCATTAGTCGCTGTGAAACTAGTACTTTCTGAAAATATAATTGCCCAGAAATTAGTATCTTTAATTTAAATCAAATTATAATATATTTTTAATAATAGTTAAGAGAAATCGATTTGTAAATATTTTAATAAGCCAAAGACATTTCCGACAATAAATTCCACTAGGTATATGTTTTCTTGATCAGCATTTATTAGCCATGTTCGTCTATAGCCCCATCATTTAATCTGTCCGTCCGCCTGTTCGAGCCCTCCTTTACTCTAAAATCGATTAAAATAAATTATGCTTAAAAATAAAATAATTAGAAAAGCATAGATAATTCATAAAAATATAGTTAAAAAATTATTATCAAATGCTTTGAATTCTCAATCATTATTTTGTGTATAGAAAAATATTAAACAAAGACAAATTTCTTACAAGAATATAATAATAATAAATTCCTTGAATACCACATGAATAATATTAATAGCTTTTCGCAGCTCGCAAATATTGATTTATTCGATTGTAATAAAAACTAAATTTTTAAAGTTATATATTTTATATCAAGACAATAATATTGTTAAACTATATAATCGACTCTCTAAGTAAGACTTCAACCAGTTTGCATTAATCAAATAACAATTAGATATTCCATTAATATTTATTGATAAAATCTATTTAAATTTAAATTAAGCATTCTCACTTGGTTGCCCATGAATTAGTTGCAAATAAATTAATGAAATTCGTTGTATATAAAATACGAATTAATCTTTTTAATTAATCAAAGAACAATTAAAAATCCATTTAATTTTTTGCTGATCGAATCTAATGAATTTTAAATTACAAATAAAGAAAAAAATAAATATTGTAAAATGGAATTACTCTAATCCATGTTTGGTAAATGCAAATCAAACTAAAATTACATTGAGATTACATATTTAAATACCCTATTTAAATCTCATACTTTTACTTGTCGCCCCCCTTCCGCCACCCACCTGCTGGTTTATAATTTATGGAAAAAGTTTATAACCCAAAAAGATTTTATGGCAAATGCTTCATTAATTTATGAATACCAAATTGTATGCTGACATTGGTGAACAAAAACTATTTAAAACTTACGCCTGCCACAAGGGTCGGTTTGGGGCACCCTCAACATAGAGAGTCGCCTCCCCATAAGTCAACAGACATCAACAGACCGACGACCACTTTATCACCCGGCTTTCATCCCGTTGGCGATTCAGTTTGGTGCATGATTGAAGTACCCGCATGTGCGGAACATTTTAAATATTTACAAAGATATTTCAAAAAACGCTTTTGGCATGTTTTGCTGTTGCTGTTTGCTGCCCCGTGTCCACGGCTCCCCCCCACTTGCACAGTCGCTTCGAATGTTTTGCTCATTTTTTGGTCCAACAGGAAAAACAGAAAAAAAAATAAGGGGAAGTACAACTTCAAATGCGGCATGAGGGCACAGCGTATGTCAAGGGTGGGCTTTTGGGGGTGCGGGTTGGCCTCGGTGTGAGGGCGGCGTCACTTGAGCGCGTGTGTGTCCTTTTAGGCAAGTGTCAAAAACCGTTGGTCAAAAAACCGTATGGCAATTATTCAACACAATTGAATATGAAGTGTGGCAAAGGCAGCGGACCAAGGCACATGCTGGATGAGGGGGGAGGGGGCCCAGCTATGTGGCAGCGAGGCAACCAAAAAAGTTGCAACGCTTGGCAAATAATGAAAAATACACCCACATCAGTACTTTTTGGCTGTCTGCACTCGCACACAAATACACACACACATACACACACACATAAGACAAACAGCAACACACACACACACAGGCGTACACACACACACGTACACACAGCACCCTTTTCATGCTAGAGATGCTGTTGTTGTTGCTGTTGTTGTTGTTGCTGTTGTTGTCGCTGTGCAGTTGCTGCCGACTGGCAATTTTTCGGTGATAAAATATTTAAATTTAATTAAGGCCACCAACGGGCAACACGATTTCCGTGCCATGGTCAAAGCAAGGGGTTGTCCATGTTGCCATGCCGGACCTTTGACCTTCCTCCCTTCCCCCATTTTTTGGCATTTGTGTGCCTCCAATACAGAGCGTAGCCCCCTCCTCCCCCCTCCACGTCTTTCGTTTTAGCCATCACATTGCGAGTGGTGCGTTTTGGAGGCTTTCTGGATCGGCCAAGAAATTCATTAAAAATTTTTGCTTTGATGTTACCAAATTCTTTTGCCAAAGTTTTTTTTTTTTATGTACTTTTGGCTTTTTGTGCAAGTGGCGCACGAATCTTGCAGGCCAAAAACAACATGCATTTTCTCATACATATTTTTGGTAAAAAGTTTAACCGGTTTTTGCCATATGGCACTGCTTATTTCGGTCTAAAGCGTATTTTCCCTTATAATTAAGCTTCGTTCTCGAAACTCACAGATTGTTCTCTTTAATTTAGATAAGTTATTTTGCCAACATATTTTCACATAATCTAAATTGAACATGCTGGCCAACAACTGTTGGTAAAACCAAAGTTTGCCATGCTCCAATCTCAATCCCCATAAAGTTATTGTACTTACAAAAACCCAAATACAAAACAAGTTCATTTTGGTTGCTGTCTTTTACACCAAACTATTTGATATGTGCCTCCGAGTGCAAAACTTCAAAAACATTTCATCTTAAGTTGTAAGCATTTTCTTTTGCTTTTAACTTGAGCACATTTCTTTCAAAGATATTTATGGAATTATTAGAAAATATTTTGTATACCTTTTTGAATGATCTACCTACTAAAGATGCCTTCTCTGAAAACTGTAAGTGAAATAATCAATATATCCAGGAATCCGAACAATTTTGTTATGATGATAGGAATTACTTAAATTCACCTTTTTAAAAATATTTCTTAAGTAAAAATTGTATATTTTAAGGGGAGTAAGATTTATTTGTAAGCTTGACATATATTTTTTTGTTAAATGTTAATATTATATTAAATTATTATAATTATAATTATAATATTATATTAAATTATAAATTATTATATAATTAAATTAAAATGCATTTGACAATAAGTTTCAATCATGGAATTTCACATTGTAGCTAACTAACAGCCATTTTGGGTAAACAATTTATCCCAACACGCATCCAATCTTCCAGCTGGCAGAAGGCAGCAGCAGCAATTCCGCTCTAAAAAATACTGCTTGAATTCTGCAAAGAAAAACAATGGTTTGGTAGAATCAGGAGCAGAGGAGGAGCTGGAACTGCTGGAGCTGCTGAATGAGCTACTCATGCTGGAGATGATGTGTACCTGTTTGGCACATATAAAATTCCATTGTTTCTGCTGTGCTGCTGCTGCTGCTGTTTCAGTTGTGAGGATTCGTTTTGGCCAAGTGCGTGAAAGGGGAATGCAGAATGCAACGAGAAGTCAACAACAGTTGCTGAGGGGTAAGGCAGGCAGGCAAAATGAAATGCGGGTGTGGGGGAGAGGACCAACTTGATGCTGTCAATTTAACATGCACATGCCAGTTGCAGTGCTGGGCAAATGGAGCTGGCCAGGCCTAGTGGCATTTGTGTTGTTCTTGCTGTTATTGCTGTTTGTCAAAGTTGCCATTTCAGGCGTGTTGCAATGAAAAGCAAAACCTTTTTAACGCACCAGCCACATATACCCATTGTGGCATATGGCCTATACCGATACTATTTTTTGGTTTTCACACTCCACACCCATGATTGCCCATGGACTACTGCAAGGGTGAAAAACTTAACAGCTGTACTCTCGAGGGGGGAGTTTTGGGGGGAAATATACCAAATTAAAATGCACTCAGCTGAAAAATTGGTTTTCTCGTTCCTGAAAAACTTTAGAGTGATTTCTAAAAGTCTCTAACGAGTGCCAGGCAAAACGGTGACGGTGACGGTGACGGGACAACGAGGGTCGACAAGGATGTGGAAGGACTAAGCAACAGAATTGTAGGCAGTACATGGAGCAAAAACATGAATGCTTTCTTTATGCCAGCAAATTTCTGAGAGAGTGAGCCCAAATTGAGGAGAAAAATATGACGCATTGTTATTGCAAAATTGTTTTAAATGCCAAAAAATGTAATCAAGCATATCGAAATTTTTTGATATAATGCACAAATTGCAGACTTTCCGAAAGGCAAATTCGAATTGAACGCAAGTTTGGCCAAAAATGTGCAATTTCAAATTAATTACATTTTAGTTGAAACTTTAGCTTTATGAATTTCTTAACTCTTGCAGTTTGCACTAATTGAAGGATAATTGCCAAAATAGAAAATCTATCTGCTGCGGAGCCGGCGAGTCCTGGCCTGGGACTACGCTTCATGGGCATCCTGCCGTGCTCGTTGCACTGGCAGCCATCGCAGCTGACTGGAGCGCTTGGCAAGGCACCCAAGATGAGCTACACAGGCACAGCGCGAGGCCACAGCGATCCATATGTCTTGACCAGCGGGAACAGCAGCAGCAGCAATTGCTGTAACAGCAGCAATCTGACAACAGCAGCAACTGGTTGCTGTCAGGAATGTCGATGTTGCAGGAAAAGTTACGAGCATTTGCCGATGCCACGTCTACAGCAGCCACCACAAGTGACAGCTGCCATACAGCAGCAGCAACATCAACAGCAGCAGCAATATAAACAGCAGCAACATCACCAGCAGCAACATCAACATCAGCTGCTGCACCAACAGCAGCAACATCACCACCTGCATCAGCAACAGCAGCCGCAACAGGTCAGCTGCATTACAACACTGCAACATACAACAACAACGCAACAGCTGCAACCGTTCTCCTGTCACGATGCAACAGCAACAACAACAACATATTTGAACAATGCGCAGTCAGCAGCAACAACACAGCATCAAGCCAGCTGCAACAGACACACCAACAACATTAACAACAACAGCAGCAATAACATAAATCTACACACTGGTTGCAACAACAGCAGCAATGGCAGCAGCAATGTGCCACCAATGTTATTTTTGCCCTTCAGCATGCCGGTGCCACTGCAGCAACAACAACAAGCAGAGCAGCCAAAGAATTACCAACAACCGCCGCCAAGTCAGCCGCTGCCACAGACAAAATCCAAGTCAACATTCCGTCAAAAGCCAGCACCGCCACCTCCGCAGCCACCACCGTTACTGCTACCGCTTCCGCTAACATTCCAATGCCACTACCAACCGACTGCGCTTCCAACGATGCCACAGCATTCAAGCTGTGAGCCGCCAAGACCAACACCAAGAACAGCAACACCGCCACCCTCCCGCATTGTCCTGCCCCTAAAGGCAGTTGCAGCAGCAGCGATTCTAGTCCATCAGCAGGTGAGTGGTTATCAGAAACTATTCCACTGTTAACAGTAGCTAGTCCATGCAACGGTAAGTCTGGGCATCAGCTTAATGCGGGGCACACAAATCCAAGGCAGCTCAGCAGCCAAAATGTTTCAATTTTGTGTAAAGACAGCTAACAAGGACGCTGGCTCCCTTATAGTTTATATTTATTAGTTAGTTGCAACAGCAGCGCAAAACTTCAATTTGCATAAACATAAAAGACAAACGAACGGGCGAACGAGCAGCAACTACACCTGAGTCGAGAGCATGCAACACAGAATTTTCGAGTGTTTGTTGCATGTTTTGCTGGCGAGATTTAAAGCTGAAAGCAGCACACAAAAAATCAAAGTTACAAGAACAGGAAATACAAATGCTGCAAGCGGAAGTCGAAAACAAGCAAAAAAAAAAAAAAAAACAGGTAGCTGCGATATTGAAAACGAAAGAGACAGCGAAACGCAGGAGAGACAGAGATGGCCAGTTAGATACCGTTGGAAAAAGGTAAAAGGGGGGGCAGGGGTTCACAACTGGGCGTACACGAAAAACTAATGCATAACCTAGTAAGATCATCAACACGAAATTTTACAGCAAGCTCATGTCCAAGGATGTGGAAATAAACTTGTTGTTTTGCAGCATGTCCTGCTGCATGGCGCACAACCCCCCTCCCCTTCCCCTTTTATCAACCCACCCTGCTGCTGCTGCTGCTGTCCTGCGCTCAATGACTTTTGCATTTAATATGAGTAAAGAAGCGCAAAACAACAAACAAGCAACTAACAAGAAAGAAAGTCTTTTTGGGCAAAGCCGAAGTTTAAATACTCTTGCAGAGGGAAGACAAACTACTGACAACGAAATTAAAATTACTTTACATTTATAGTTTAGTTATTTTAATTTAATTTATATACAAAAATTTATTGTTACTCTTTTAGCTTTATTTATGCAAATTCCAATCTCCATAAAAATAGCTTTAAAAATAAAAACAGTCGAAATAAATTATATAAATAGCTAAATATATTTATTAAGCTTTAATGTGTTACAAGCTTGATGACAAAAAATTAATACCCTTTGCAAGTGTATTTAAGGTCGGTCGCAAACTACAAAAACCTCTGCTCACTTTTTTTTTTACTTTTCCTATTTTTTTTTTTTTGGGTGTGGTTTGACTTAGCTCAGGTTGACTACTCAGTCCAGAGTCCAGTCCAGCGACATGCAAACGCGCCTTGTAAATTACGTTGTTGCTGTCAGGTTTACAGCTAAAGGCAAAGACTCAGATACGACTGTTCAGATAGAAGCGTCCACTATTCCGATTCCTTTTTTCTCTCCTTGTGCTGCTGCTGCTGCTGCTGCTCTGCTGCTGCTGCTGCTCTGCTGCTGCTCTGCTGCTGCTGCTCTGCTTGTGCATAGCTGATCAGATTATTCTGATTAAGAATCAGCAACACCAACACCAAACGTTGAGAACGCACCAGAACACACACACACACACATATTTATAAGAAAATAAAATCGCACACACAGTGACTGCTAAAAGTATACAAATTCATAAGCTCACAGCTAGAGAAAATTTAAGTTTTCAATTTTCTTTTCTGTTTGACAACTCAGCAACAATCTCTCAATACTCACATATTCTCTGTGCGAGTGATCCACATAGATGCCCAGCTACAAAATGTGTATTTTAAATAATAAATAAACCTAACTAAAACGCATATAAAATACAAAAAAAAAAATAAAAAAAAAAAATACAATAATTTCTTTGACTCGCCACACAATTCGTTTCTTATTCGTGCTCATTCACTCGTCTAAGTAGTTTTATTTAGCTCTCGAAATGCACGCTACAAAAAACACAAACTTATGAAACATTTCCAAATGCTTACACTTCCCTCTCCCCCCCATCGCCCTTTTCCATGGTTGTATTTCGCTTTTATCTGCACATTTGAATGTTAAATCTTTCATGAAGAAACCCCTTTTATTTGAGTGCCAGTGTTTGTGTGTGTGTGTGTTACATATCCATAACTGTCCGTTATGAGACATACTTATGTGTGTGTGTGTGTGTGCCAGTGCATCTGTGTTGTGTGTCTTGCGGTCCACATCTACAAACAACGCCTTAACAATGCTTCTCCTTCAACTTTCCTGCACTCCAAAAACGAAAATCGTTTTTTTTTTCCTGGTCGTCGTGGTTATACCCTGATTTGAAACTGGTTAGAAGTTATAGCCATGTGAAGAAGTCTTACTTTACATTCAAATTATCGATTCAAATACGAATCGTTTGACAGCATAATCATAATTGCTTCATCGATTTATTTTAAATATCTGAATATTTATGAAATATTTAATTCTTTGACTGAGAGTATCTTTTAGCCGATCATCCAGTTTGTTCACTTATAGGTTTTTTTTTTCAAAAGCCCATAACACTATCATGCACAAAGAAAGCATTTTATGTACTCTCTTTAATGTTTTCACTTGGTCATTGTTATAATACAGTCTCTCATTCTCTGTGTGTGTGTGTGTTAGTTTTCAGTTAGCTCATGCAAAAAATGTTATTTTGCGAAATGTTGTTGTTCTTGTTTTTGGAATTTCTCTAACATTATGCATGCCCCACCCCAGGTACCAATTTGGTACCCACCCACAGATTATGCTTAAAACACCAGGTCTGAAAATAATAATTGTTCTCTTCATATTCCATATGCCAGTGCAGAACTCTCTAAAGCGGATTTCGGTATTTGAGTGCGAGTTTATTTTTAAGGTGTTGTGGGTGGTGAATCCTTTGGTTTGGCATTTGCATATTTAAGACACTTGATGAGTGCTGCTTGGGGTTTTTTGAATTGTATTTATATATATACCTAGATTGTTTTAAGTACAAGTAATAATGGGGTAGTAAAAGAATATCGAATTGCAAATACTCAGAAAGTTTACTTAAACTTGTAAAATATTTTTTTTATGTCGGCTTAATTTCTGTTGCATATCTAACAAAAAAAATTATATATATAAATTATCTATAAATACTTTTAAGCTGACTTTTAAAAGTAATCTTGTTGAAATTTAAAAATTTGTGTCTACTTTGATAAAGACCTTAAATTCAGATTGGAATAAATTAAAGAATTTGTTTATTTCATTTATTACTATTTGTTTATGTGCATATTAAGTAAAAATATATTTTGATTTTATGTTTAATTTATTATGGAAACTGACGGTACTTGTCATCAAATAAATAATCAGATAATCTTTATCGATGTTTAATTAATATTTAAATGTAACAAGATATTTTGAAATAATAATAATATAATCTGATGCTATCCAAAGAGGTTGTCCAGCACTTGGTAAGATACTTGTTCAGGAATTCACTGAAAAGTCGCTTTATTTTTTGCAAAGTAGCCAGCCAAAAATCCATTTCACTCCACATAAAGGCAAAGGGGCAACAAGCACTTTACACTTCTTTGTGCCGATCGTTAGCTGTGCCAAGAGGCAAGCATCAAAAGCTGGAAAAAAACACCGAGACACAATAACAACACCAATGACTACGATAAAAAAACGCCAAGCAAAAATGCAGGGGGCTGACAGGTCATGGGAGGGCGGCAGTAGGCAGCAGGCTCCCTTCGGTTGGAAGTGGAGTTGGCTTAATGGCCCCGGAGCTGATGTGTGATGTATGCTCGTAAGTGAAGTCATATTTTATATATACTGTTAACATCTCGGCAAGAAGCAAACGCACAACATATGCGCCGGACATGGCTTGTGAAGTTGGGTTGGGCTATGGAGATCTCTGTCTCTTCATAAAGCACACGCAGCGCCCAGCTAGCAAATAAGAAAAAGTATCGTTAAATGATGTTGTCATTACTTTGTGTGCGCAGAAATAAACAGAAAGAACATAGACGAAATGAAGCGCAAGAAATCTGTCCTTGTGGCGAGCTGGGGCAGGCAGCTGTAATGCAAGCCACAAGAAATGTAAAGGAAACATCCGATATTTATGCCAAGGGATGCAATATCAAAGGACCGCTTTGTGGCCAGCGACAACAACGAAATGTTGACAGCTGAAATGGCAAATTGGTAAAAGACGAGAAAAAGCGGTAAATGCGGAAAAAAGCGATGCCCGCAGCGCAAATCAAAATCTCGCCTTTCGGCTGTGAGCCCCAAAAAAAAAACAAAACAAAACGAAAAAAAAAGAAACTGCTACAGAAGCAGCTACATTAACAGCAGCTGTGGTGACTTTCTCGCCCATCACAGAGCTGCTAATGCGAATGCTTCATTGGTCTCAAGGGCTCGTAATGTTTCGCCCCTATCCTATTCGCTCTGATCCCACCATGGGCATCGTTCACAGCTTCACAGCTCGCTGTTAATTTAATCTGTGCAGCGGCCGCGAGGTGGCGTTAGTGAAAGTCGATGGGTGTTGAATAGCTGTGTTTTTCACCGCACCTACAACTACATGCGCAAGCATCTATATACCTGTGTGTGTAAGTATGTATGTATGTTTGTGTATAGCACGCATTGGGTTACCAAAATTCTCTTTAACGCCGCTGCTGCCCAGATAAAAGGCACAACAACAGCAACAACAACAACAAGAATAACAGCAGCAGAGCAGCTGAAGCAGCCGAGGCAGCTTCTCGTTCGTTAGTTTTTGTTGCTGCCACTTGAAAGCTTTTACCACAATACCTCCCTTTGTGTGTATGTGTGTGTGCGAGCCTGTCAAGTGCTTCTTTGTTGAAGCTGCTACGCTGCGCCCACGGATGATATGTCTGTATGTGTGTGTGTGCGTCTGTGTGTGTGTGTGTAAGTACGCGAGAGCTGGCGCCAAATTTCAAAAGCAGTCGCGCAAAAGCTCTTTGTTTTTAACGGTTTATTTTGCCTGACACTCGACAACCAAGTAAGCAGACCGGTTGCCTTTGAAACTGTAAACTTTGTCAGCAGCTTCGCTTTCAACACGGCTAACGTTGCGTATGCTTTCCAATGTAAATGTGTTAAGTGTATGAATTTAACAGCATTGGTTGGTTGTGGCAAGCGCCACAGCATTGATTTCTTCTATATATAGCCATATCGGAGCATATCAGTCGATTTAAAACTTGAATGCAGCTGTCGATTTTTAGGGATTTCGATTGCATTTGCAGCTTGGTTTTTTTTGTGGCTAAGGTCAAACAGCTGGTAAAACAAGCGCGAATTAAATGCAATTGACAGTTGCAATTTCAAGCGAACTGTCAGGCCAAATCCCAAACTGCCGCTCAGCGCAAAGCGTGGAGCCACGGGAAGCAGTTGAAGGGCAAAAAAACTAAGAAAATAACAATATAGAAAGCAAAAACAATACAACACAATACAGTGGCAGCAAAGCCAAACTCTGTTGCAACACAATAAAATGCAACCTCAACTGACAAAGAAAATGTTTCCTAATGTGGAACAAGAAATCGCTCGTGCGACCAGGCAGGCAGGCAGGCGGACGGGTGGCAGGCGGGAGGGGCGTTCCAGCTGCGGGGCTGATGTCACTGGCAAAGATAGACAAAACGTAAACGAAACGACAATGCCAAGCCACGGCTGTCAAATTAGAGGCACAGGCAGTCAAGCAGGCAACTAACAGCGCCAAACGGAGCGTTTTCAACATTCTTGCCACTAAACAGAAATTCCCCTGCCTTGCCCCTGGTGTCAATGAGACGTTTAGAAAGCGAATAACTTTGATTGATATCAATTTAATTTAGTAGATTGAGCAAATTACATAATTATTAAGATCTAAGCTCAAAAAAAGTACATATAAATAAATAATAATGATAATTAAAAAGGTTTTTAAGGATGCAAAAAAAGCAACAATTTTAGAATCAGAATCAGACATTAATCAATAGCTTAATATTTAAGTTTAGTTTTTTTTTAGTTACGTTAAACTTGTTGTTAAAATATAAATTTTTACTATTCACTTTATCTTGGGCTGCTGGAGATCGGTTTTATTCTGTGTAAGTTAATTGATTTTATGGCAACTTTCACTTTGCCAAGAAAGTTTATTAGCAAATGATATAATATTTTTCTTAGTTTTTAATATTATAACATACCTGATTTTGGTCGTATTTTTTTTTTTTAATTTTCCAACAATTTAGCAGAGGGGTAAATTAATAATAAAAATGATTTAATGATGAATTAACATAAATGGCTTTGAAATATTATAAGTCTTGTTACTTAGTTTTTAAATTATATGAAGCTTATTAACCTATAAATTCGTTCAGTTTGTTTTACGTTCAAACATTCTCAAAGTTTATCAAGAAACGTTAAATTGATTAAGCAACAGACTTCTTATAATGACGAGCATGTAAATCAGTTAGTAATATCTGATTTAATTACTCAATGAATTGTATGATGCAGAGCTAACAAAATACCAAAAGTGATAAAAAAGCGTAAAAAGGGAATTTTTTCTAATGGATTTTGCATACTGCCAATGATAAATGCAGGACTTGGTGCTAAGAATGTCTGAGTGTGTGTGTGTGTGTGTGTGTGTGCGTGTGCAATTAATATGACTTACATTTCGTAAATTAAAATGTTAACAGCTTAAGTCACAGACTGGACTTTTGGCAAGCATCTGCGGAGAAAATTGCAATGAATGACCAAAAAAAAAACAATAAACGACTGCAATTTGCAACTAATGTGAAATTGTCTTGCAGACAGTTGCAGTTATTATTTTTAGCATAATCAGTTGCAAGTGCTGCTGCTTGCCACAACATTTGTTGCTGAACAGGTTGAGGTGTGCAAACATTAATTTTTGAGCTGAGCTGCTGAGCATCTTCGAATGGTATTCGACACATGAAATAACTTTTGCCTGTTTTTGTTGTTTATTTTGCTGTTGTTTCAAGAATTTGTGCAAATTCTTTTGAGGCTTATTTGAAAATGTATTCATTGTAAAATAACTAAAATAACTTGAGAAAAATGAGCTCAGCTTTTTTGGCACACTCTGAAGTCTCTGAAACATTATGTGAACCAAGGTAAATGATGCTTGAAATACTTGACCAGAAGAGAGACTTGCAAATTGAAAGAGATATGAAGAGAGAAAGAGAAAGAGAAAGAGAGAAGGAGAAAGAGAAAGAGAGAAAGTGTGAGTAATTTTTATGACCATAGTTTATTCGCCTAAATTTGCTTTGCATTCCCTTGGTTCAGTCATTTACAACAATTAGTACTGAGTAAATTTAACTTTCTGACTGACCCCAAATGCTTGAAGGCCTTAAAAACACAGTTACTCATTGCAGGGGGGTGGGCGGGGGGCAAGTGGCAAGTGGTGCACGTGCTGCGCAAAAATGCCGACAGTTTTCTATGTCTGAAACAGTTGTGTTTATCTTTTACAACGTGCACGTCTTTATTTTCAATAACAAATGTTTTCAATTCTACACAAAACTGCGTAAAGTGAAAGTCCGTGCCACATTGTGGTTGCTGTTGCTGTTGCTGCTGTCCAACCAAGAGACGCCTCCAATCGACTCCAAGTTGATTCGACTCCATTATATTTGTCGGTATTTTTCGCTACTTTTTCAGCATTTAATTGGGCGTATAATTGATTGGCGTATTTGTTGTTGTTGTTATTGTTGGCTGTTGTGGCTATTTCTTGACATTCCACTTGCCCCACTTCCAACCCGGCCACTAACTCATTATTTTTTGTATGTGTTTGTGGCAACATTTGAAAATGTTGTTCGGCAATCGTTCCAAATGAAATGGACAAGTTTTATTTGCACGTCTATTGATTTAGCGTTTGCTGCTGGCTTTTCATATTCGTAGAACTCAGACTCCGTTCCCTCATCTTCACTCCCCTCGTCCAACACACTCTTAACTGAGTGTATGTGTGTGTGTGTTATAAAATTGTATTGTGTTTACTTGTATTTTGTGGTAATTAATTGTATTTGCCTTCGACTCAAAATGTCAGTGGGTCCCTAATTATTATTAGTCTAACGAAGCAGAAATGCCTGCCACGCCCCCAAATACCACATCTCTCATTCATTCATCCCTTTGTAATCGGTTTTGCCAGTCAGTTAAGTATTCGTGTCTTTGCAGTGTTGTCTACAGGTTGTTTGACATTAATTGATTTATTTGCCTTTTACATAAATTAGTTACTGCCTCCTGATATTTGCTAACACAAAGTGCTTTCTTTATAATAGTGTTGTTCCGGCGGATAAGATTGAAGTTGTCAGTCAGTTTTGGTATTAATTAATACGTTAAACATAATCAGCTATTACAAAACTATTCATTTAATTAACTATTAGTAACAAACAATAATTAAAAGTCTTGTAATTTTCAACCTATCAAAATATAATTTTGAAACAATATAAATTTTATGTAATTAACATACCATTTTAATTTATTAATTTAAATCAATTATGAGTAATTTTCAATTTTGTAAGGTTCTGTTCCATTTAGTAATTTAACTAGTAATTTTAGCACAATTTTTGTTTTTACTATTATAATAGTGTTTTCATTATAATAGTGTTGTTCCTCCGGATAAGATTGAAGTTGTCAGTCAGTTTTGGTATTGGAATTAATTAATACGCCCAACAAACTCACCTATTACAAACTATTCACTTAATTAACTATTATTAGCAACATTAGTTAAAAGAAAGTAATTTTCAACCTATCAAAATATAATTCTGAAACAATTTACATTTTATGTAATTAACACCACAATTTAATTTATTATTTTTAAATCAATTGTGAGTAATTTTCAATTTTGTAAGGTTCTATTCCGTTTAGTAATTTTACTAGTAATTTTGGCATAATTTGTTTTCACTAAAATAATAGTGTTTTTGTTATTATAGTGTTGTTCCAGCGGATAAGTTTGAAGTTGTCTGTCAGTTTTGGTATTAATTAATACGTCAAATAAATTCAGCTATTACAACTATTCAGGTAATTAACTATTATTAGCAACAATAATCAAAAGACTTGTAATTTTCAACCTATCAAAATATAATTTCTGAAACAATTTACATTTTATGTAATTAACACCACATTTTAATTAATTAATTTAAATCGATTATGAATAAATTTCAATTTTGTAAGGTTCTATTCCATTTAGTAATTTTACGAACAATTTTAGCAAAATTTTTGTTTTCACTAATATAATAGTGTTTTCATTATAATAGTGTTGTTCCAGCGGATAAGATTGAAGTTGTCAGTCAGTTTTGGTATTAATTAATACGTCCAACAAATTCAGCTGTTACAAACTATTCACTTAATTAACTATTATTAGCAACAATAATCAGAAGACTTGTAATTTTTAACCTATCAAAATATAATTTATAAACAATTTACATTTTATGTAATTAACACCACATTTTAATTTATTAATTTAAATCAATTATGAGTAATTTTCAATTTTGTAAGGTTCTATTCCATTTAGTAATTTTACGAGTAATTTTAGCACAATTTTTGTTTTCACTTTTATGACTGCTATTTTGGGATAGTTTTTGTTTGGCTGCTGTTTCTGAGTGCCCAACGAGCATCCACATTATTCAGAGCCATTTACTGTGAGCATTCAGTATTAAACGGCTAAGTAGGGAAAATAAAACCCCGAACAGCAAAAAGTTTTTGACAGCGCAACATGCAAAAACAAATTAGCAATGCCGTCAAACTGTCAATTATTGGCCAATCAGTTGGATGCGATTAAAAACATAGTAACAAGGCCCTTAAATTGGCTATATTAAGCATTTGCTTTAATTATAACCATTTAAAAAGTTTTCAGCCATATTAACTCACATTTTGTTTATCAACTTTACTTTTAACTATTTGAAGTACTACTGGAACAAGCTTTGATTTCTCCGTTGGCAGACAAATCCTTCAAGGATATTCTGCATTCAGACCAGAATTTGATTCTTTAATTGATAATCTGTGACATTCATTCGAAAATAGCTCAATTGCGACATTGCTAAGTAAAAATTGAGGAATTATGCAACAACTGCAGTCTGATTTATTTCGTTTGACAACGCAAAGCATAAAGACACCCCTAAGGACAACCCCTAATCGAAAAATGGATCACATTTCCTTCATGCATGCGCCTAATCAATTGCTTTAAATCGTAATACGAAAACTGGATGTGAGGAGAGCAATGAGCAATGCAAATGGGAACCGAAGCATTGCGATTGGCAACGCATACTGTAAACTGTAACTGAGTAAACAGACCAGGACATGTGCATGTCAGGACATTGCCAGGATGTGGAGAATTTAGCAAAAGACAATGCAGATGAGCTTGTGTGTGTTCAAAATTGAAAATTATGAGCAATATCGTTGCCAGTGTCTGTCGGGATAGGCTGTGTGATGCCCTCTGCCTTTGTTGTGGGCAACATTTTGCATTGCTCATACGCCGTGTGCTCCCAATAAGCAATGTTGCGTGTCTTTCCGGCCCCATCTATGCTATGACACTGCTCCTCGTACCCGGAACATTTTTCCGATTGATGCCGTTACTTTGGCCTTACTGTTTTTGACATCGCTGCAACGCACTGCACCACTCAGAGGATGCAAGCAAGGGGTCTTCGTTATCCTGGCTACTGGCTCCTGGCATTTCCATTGGCAAATGTCAGCAAATAATATTATGATAGCATTGGGCTGTTAACTGTTAGCCTGGCGATTTTTAATGTGTGCTACTCATAAATAATGTGTTGCATTTACCTTTACATGTCCTTTGGAGCGTCATTCATTAATCAATGTCTGGGAAAAAAGAAACGCAACGGCGCCAGGAAAAGGCAGTGTGGAAAATATATGCAATAACAAGAAAAAGGGTGTACAAATCACGTCACTTGTCATGCCCACGAAACACGACTTGACAGTTGGACACACTTGCATATATATGCATAAATATATATACATATATATTATATATATATAAATAAATATGCCAACTCGCGTTCAAGACCCGCTGCGTATGCATATTATTATTTTTTTTTTTTTGTGAAAACAACTTTTAAGCCTTTGATGCCCGTAATTTCTGCGATTTCCATATTATTGACAGCCAATTTGCAATATAATTTGCATCGCGAATTTTCTGCGAGTGTTGCACTCGGACCAAGCTCATTAAAGCATTTGCATTATAATAAATAATTTGCATATAAAAAGCTGAACAAAAAAAATGAAAAAAATTGAAATCAGCGAAAATGGCTAAATGCCTGAATTGCATTTGATGTTGCTGTTGAAATTGTATCGCTTTTAAGTCACAATTTGATCAAGAAATTTAACAGCGAGCGGCAAAATTGAATTGAAATTATCCATGTATATTTGATATGTCTGCTGGTCATCAAAATATAATTTTACAAACAAGTCAGTGGTTGTGAAGGACGCGCATCGCATTCATTCGCTTGCCCCACTTAGCTGTCAGCCCTGTCAAATGCCAGAGCCGCCTGCCACACCCCACTCCCCATCACGTTGTTATGCCCACGGTGCCACATACTCCTGTCAACAAGCAACATTAAATGATAAAGCATTCGCGTCCAGATCTCTCTCTCTCTCTCTCTCTCTCTTTCTCTCTGAATGTAAGAAGCCTGGCCAAAAACAAGGAAACAATTTAATTTTGCTTGCCATGTTCGCCGCAGGCTGTCCGCTAAATTTGTTTTATTAAATAAAACATTGTACAAAGCCCACAAATACAAACACACTCACACACACACACACACACACACACACACTTACATAAAAACAGTGGACGTAATGAAAATGAAATCAAATGCTTAAAAATGAGCAAATAAAACAAATATTTCTGCATTGGGCGGCAATAAACATTTGGCAAATACCCTGTAAACATTTGAAATAAATACAAATTCATAAATCAATGTTAGCAATATTTCGAATGATATCAGTATTAATAGTAAAAAATATTTTGTTTGTCTAATTGTTTATTACAATTTTTGGAATAAACAAACAATGCGCAAAAAGCAACCTGACCACATCATGGATGCAGTGTATCAAAGCCACAGCAAGTTGTGCCGAAGGCGCTGAGAAATTTATGATCTATATTTATATTACATAAGTATAAGAAGAAGAAGAAGGAAAAAAACAAATTTTGTAAGTCATAGTAAGCCAATTTGGTAATATTATAGCGCTGTATCAAGCAGAGCATAACAAATATTTTCACAAGTGTTCCTTGATGAGATACCGCAAATACCTTACTTAAAAAAGTAGAAATGTAAAAATGATTTTTTGCTCGAGCGACTATTAAAAAATACCATCGAAATGTATTTAAGCCAGGCCAAGAGTGAGTTGTGCTTTGAACTGGAAACTGTGATGTTATTTGTTTAATAAATATTAAAATAACTTCTGTATGGTTGGGCATCACTTAATCCTGGTTTGTGTCAACACCCATAACACTCTAAGATTCCGACTCAACTTTGTTTATTTGTGCATTTTTTTTTTTTGCTCCTTTATTGGCCAAACTAATCACGACCCTTTGTGGCCAGCAAAAAAAAAAAAACTAAAAATTATGTCCACAAATGGCAAATTGCGTTTAATAGTCGCCTGGTGATCAGGTTGCCTTTACCCACCGCATTTTAGCCATTTGGCTAATATGTAGGCTGCCCCATAATTCGAAGCCTACTTGAAGCCGGGTTTTTTTTTTTGGGCTCAAATCCTTTAAGTGCCATTTGGCGAACAGCCGCCAAACATAAACGCATTCGCTCCTTTGCCCTTTGCTGTGGTTTTTGTTGTTGTTCCCATTTTTTTTCGCTCGTTTCTCTCGTTTTTTCAAACAGTTTTTATGCCTTTGGATTTGCACATTTGGACACTACTTAATTATGTTGTTAGTCCCTTTTATGTCACAATTTTCATTTCGCAACATCAAATAAACTAAATGTGCTGCTGGGCGGGGTTTGCGACATTTGCGACATTTGCTCCGCTGCTCGCTTGGGGTTGGTGAGGCAAAAAATAACAAAAAAAATATCATACAAAATAAAGCAAATATATATGTAGATGTGTGTGTGTGTCAACCAGATACAACAAGTATAACTGTTATTATGTTTGTTGTTGTTGTTGTTGTTGGTCAACCGCAATTGTCGTGGCAAGGTAAACAAAACTGTGCATAGATTTTTGTCTGATAACAACTGCAGTTCTGAGGGTTGTCCGAAGGGTTTCTGTCAGCGGGAGACGGAACAAATGTGCCTATTTGTAGCCATAGCCCCCACCCCACCCCTCCCACAACACCCATTCCATTGTCTATGTGCTGTTGGGTATTTGTGTGTGTGTGTTTGTGTGTGTGGCTAGTTGCTATAAAATTCTGTACGAAATGACCATTTGGACTTTTAATATGCTCGAGTAATGTCTGCATTAACAGAATTCATTTGCTGAACATGGTCAGGCAGGATGCTCCGCCCACCCCTTTTCACCCACCACAAAACACTACAATTCCCACATCGAGGCTTTAATGCGTGTGTGTGTGTGTGTGTGTGTGTGTGGCACAAACAAATTTATGTCTTGCTACTTGCTGAAATTGGATTTCTGGCAGCATCTTTTTGGTTACATTTGCTATTGTTGTTGTTGTTGTTGTTGTTGTTGTCACGTTGTTGCTTTTTAGTTAAGTTTCGTGTGAGCAGCAAATAAGAGTAACCGGTCTGGGCCAAGGTGAGCAGGGAAACGCATTTATATCCATTGCTCAGATTACAACGTGTTATCCTTTTTCATGATTTGTATAGCAGCACTCCACACGCACATTTGTCTCTCTTCCGGTTGGATATATATTAAAGTGGCCTTGGAATGTCGCCTCTCCCCCCCCAATTAATAATTGCCGTTTGCAAATTAAAGTGACTTCCACGTGCTTTTATACATTTATGTCTAATTTTAATATGCTATTGCGTGTTGCCTCCCTTTTTGTAGAATGGCCGACTGCCCCGCAACCTGCCCGCATTGCGTGCCATGGAAATGGCACTGCAAACCAACTCGTTTGCCACAACTGGAGGCGTTTTGCCAGCCATGGAGGAGGCGGACAGCAGCGACTCGGAAATGGAGTACATGATACCATTACACAGTGAGTAGAGCAATATATATATCTAATAGTAGCAACAAGGCATAATCAAAAAACACCTTACCAAAAAAAAACAAGCCCAAACCAACCACAGACAATGGCCACTGCCCAGTGGCAAATTCAATTAAAAATTTGTTGAAACTCAGCCATCTGCACGTGCGTGACAAGGTGCCGCTCCCATTCCGCTCGTTACCATGCTCAGATGCCCGATTTGGATTCAGATTCAGATTCAGATTCAGATGCTGATTCAGTTGCTCAGTGCTCAACTGCTGCGATAGTCAGTTGGCCATTTGATGTTGATGTTGATGTTAGGTGAGGAGAGGTGAGGGGCAGGCATTTCAATTTACTTTTATGTCTCGTTGCCTTATCGCGGCGCAAATTGAAACGAAATCTCGACACAATCAGTGTCTGCCGCAGTGCAGGGGGTCACTGGGTGGCACCACATACATAATATTAAGTTAAACTCTGGTCATCAATTCTCATGGCTCTAAGCGAGCCAGCCAGCCAGCCAGCCAGCCAGCCAGCCAGCCAGCCAGCCAGCCAGCCAGCCTGTAAACGCATACTCAATTTGGCCAGCTGAGCACCTACTGGCAATGGGCAAAGTTTTGCGGCTTAATATATTTATGGTTAAAACCGCATTGAAATGAAAAAGAAAAAAGTTTTTTTTGCTCGATGCTGCTCGACTTGAAGATATTCCTCTTTGCATTATCCATAATATATTTGTGTGTTTTATAACTTTTGATATTTGGGGAATAAGCTCAAAAAAGATGATTTCTTAAGCAACAAATAAAAAAAATTTTTGTTGTGGTTTCTTAAAACTAAAAACCATTTTAAAAAATAAATATTATAATTTGTGTGCAATTCTAAAACCTTATAATTCCATGTAAAGTAATTTTACACTTTTTTCCATCTTTATTATCGAAATGAAGTTGTTTCCCTGTCAACAAAAAATATTATTGTTTTTGCGCTTGTAGAAAAAAAATTCGTAGAAAAATTCCTTAATCGTGTTTTCTCAAGAAAACTGTTGCTTTGCCTTCGCATATTCTGTATGCATTCCAATCTAGGGTATAAAAAGACCTGACAACTTATTCAGAAACCTTGGAATTACTTGGCCTTAGTGTTTTTGTTGTTGTTGTTGTTGTTGTTGTTGCTTAAGTTTAGTGGGAAGCTGAGCTGGCAAATGGTTATAAGATCTCTTTTATGCAGATGTTTATTTATAATAATAATTTAATGATTTTATTATTGCTGCCACTACAAATATGATAAGCGGACACATTTTGTTGCAAAAGTTTTGGCCAGTAACTTTAATTCTTTTTTTTATATTAATAATGGATAAATAAACTAAAGAAAACAACTTTGTTGCTAGCCACCGAGAGAAAGTTTGGATTGTTTAGGCCAAGCAATCAATAAAATATGCCATTTAATAAGGTCTCTTAGCCAAAAAACGAATGAAAAAAAAATGTCTTAATTATAAAAAGAATTGCAATGTCCTTGCACTAAAATTTTATTGACGAACTGTTCTGAGTTATGGCATGAACTTAGCCAACATTTCAGTTTGGTACGTCAGCAAGGGGACGAGAAAAAATGGCTGAGAGAAAGAGTGAGAGAGACAGAGAGAGGGGGTAGGGAGCAGAGCATGCGATGCAGTCAACAGTGCTGCCAGCAGCAGATGAAGAGGCGGCACTCTCAAGCCCAAAGGCAGCAGCTGTTCCAATTTTTAGCATAAATAATCCACCGGCCTCGTTCATGTGCCTCCATAAGCCCTCCACTCGCCCCGCTCCCCCAACCACCCCTTAAGTCTTCTGGCGCACTTGTCAATATGAAACTGTGAGCAGAGCCTGCCCCCAGGCCCGCATTTAGGTTGCTGCTGCTGTTGCTACATACACTTCAGCCTGTCGCTTGCCACCTGCCGCCTGCCGCTTGCCGCCTGCCGCTCAAAGCTGGCGGCTGTTTTGCCTCGTCGTACGGTGCATTTTTTCGCTCACCTGAATGTTTGTTCAGTCAGAAAGTTTTGATTTATTTACAGCGCAAGTTTTACATTTTACACGACACTCGCCTCCAATTACACGCCGCTGCTGAGCAACCCCTTTCTCCCGGTGGCAGCGTCGCGTCTCCTCGCTCAACTCTCTGCTCATTTACACCTCGGCAGCAGCAACAACCCTTCATGTTGCAACAGCAGCAGCATTAAAAAAAAACAAAAATAAAATAAAAACAAAAATACTTTCCTTCAGATTTTAATCGCTCACGTGAGTTCCTTGCCTCCGCATAGCTGTGTGCGTGCTTGCCACCAACTGTGTGTGCGTGTGTGTGTGTGTGTGTGAGTGTGTCTTTTGCAGCTAACATAAATTTTTGCTGCTGGCTTGCATTTAGTCACAAAGTTGTTAATATATTTGTCGTCATATTGCTATCGTCATTTTTTGTATGGCCGTCAACTTCGAGGACTTTTACATTTAAATGCAAGTGCATAAAGTCTCCCCCCCCATTCACCCCTCTCGCCTAGTCCTGCAACTATAACGGAACATTAGCTGTCCTGCTTTTTAACGGCAAATGCAAACTGATAACAAATTTATCACACTTCAGTCACCTCAGCAAAACTCAAGCCATTTTTTTTTTTTCTTGAATTGGCCTTAAATTTATTTAGTTTAGCTTTTTATTTGTATAATTCAGTTGCAAGTTTGAAATAAGTTTTACTGAAAAATTTATTCAGCACTTCTTCAGTAGCTTTTTCCTTTTTCCATTTAATACAGTTAATTTGTTAAACATAAACATTTGATAAACATTCTCTCAGTTGAATCAGTTTTCAATCAATATATTTTCTTATACTGTATTATTAATAAATCATTTGGCTTTCTTCGAAATACCATCATCAACTAATTTGTACAATATTTGTGTATTTATTTATTATTCATAGCGTTAAATTTGATGCTGTGCAAATACTTGATGTTCATCTGTCTGCACTAAGTGCAGTGTTGCTCAAACGTTGTTGATAATTTCATAATTGAAAATGAATATCAACATTTTAATCTAATCAAATATGTACATGCATATATGGAAATTTTTATATATCAAACTAAAATAAACTTGTTTGTATATTGCCATGTGGCTTATGCAAACAGCTGCTAATAATTGTTTTAAGCCAAATGAATGTTGCATAATCAAAACAATTGCACGTTGAGGAATTTAATAAAAAGACTGAAAATAGTTACACATTTTGTTCCAATTACAATTTTGTTGCAAGAATGATGTTGGCTTGGAAATTACATTTGCATTGACGCCTTTAGTAAATGACCTTGTGGGCCCTGCTGGCCCAATCATGCGGCGCAAAACTATTGCCATCAAAGAGACCAAAAGACCATTAAAGCCGCCAGCCAGCCAGCCAGCCAGCCAGTTCAGCCAGTTCGTTAGCCACTTTCGTCTTAGCCACAGCCAATGCTACAGGCTATGCCACAAACATTTTCTTAGCCACCTCACAACATCCACACTTAGCTCCTCTCCTCTCCGCTCTGCTCTTCTCTCGTTTCTAATACGCTTTTGGCCAAAGTAACAGTTGCTAAAATGTTTTCTATTGTTTTCACGCTCAACAAAAGGCAGACAATTAGTTTTCTTAAGCGACAAATCAAGTAGAAATTAAGTGGAGACGGGTGAAGGCAACTTGGAATGGTAGTGCCACTAGCAAAGGCGCTTAACACGCTGCCCCGCCAACCTCCGACCGCCGACCATCGACCGCTTCGTCTTCGTGGGTGGTTCAAGGCGTTTGGATAAGGGGCGCGCGAATGATAACAAAACAAAAGTGGATTATTGGCTCTCAAGCATATAAACAATAGCATGTGCTATGCGTGCTATGTGTGTGTGTGTTTGTGTGTGTTGGTTATTTGTGTATCTTCGCTGGCTTGTGTACTATTTGGCATTGTTGTCGTCGCGGCTGTGGCTGCTTTCGTTTGCAAAGCAGCTAAAAGCATTTGTTGTACGTTTGTGGTTTGATTTTCAATGTGAGGCAGAGACACACATGCAACGTCTCCCAGTGCCCCACACAAGTGCTTGCGCTTTGTATAACACTTGGAGGTACCATAAACGAGCAGAAATACTGGGGAAATTTCTGGCTTGCTATAAAAATTGTGAACAATTTCGAACTAAGCAGAGACACAAATCATTTCGAATGTGGGCAGTGCGCAGGCCTGAGTGAAGTCGAGCACGAAGCTGGCGAGGACGACGAGTAGACCACATCGTTGGCACGCAAGGATTCGGAGCGCAGGCAACGCGACTGCGACGCCGGCAGAATAATGGTAAATTATTCGGCGGACGATGTCTTTGACTATTTGGGAGACCGACGAGCGCGATTCGCATTCAGTTTGAATTGTGTCCTCGTAAAGAAAGGATATTCGTTACATTGTTGTTAAGTTGTTATTATAATTTCCAAACAAACCAAAGCAAACCAAAGAAAAAAAAAGCAAAAAAAAAAAACAACATCCAAAATAAAACAAAAAAAAATAAATAAAGCAACCATCTGCAAACGCAACAACTTGAAGACGGAAAACCAAACACCCAAAAGCAAATAAATATAAATCTAAAAAACAAAACTGACTTTTTAGCAGCCAACGACGCGTATAAAATAAACAGTTAAAGCGACTGCAAAAAAATAATAATATAAAACAATCCAAATATATAATCAAAATATATAAAGTTGGCAAATGTAAATAATGATGATAATCATTTCTAATTATTTATTATAACTTATAATGAAATATTTTAATTTACTTTTATTTGCTGTTTTAAGTTTTAAGTATTTGCTTATCATTTAAGTTAAATTGTAGGCATCCAAATTTAAAATTAAACTATTTTTAAAAGTGAAAATAAGCATACAAAAAAATCAGTTGCATACTTTTTGGGGCAATTAGAACTTGGTCTGATAAATAATAGTTTTCTTCAACGTGTTTGAAAGTGTTTTTTAGTTAAAAAATGAAAAACATTGCATAGCTAAAAAGATTACAAGATAAGCTCAGTTTTTGTTTGTTTTTTCACATTTCGCAAAAAGTGAGCATCGATTTTGGTTAGAGCTCAACGATTTTTTGGCTTGCATGTATTTCGTTGGTGTTGTGTTTTTTTTTTTATTTGTTGTACTGGCCACATTATGTACGGCAGCAACAACAAAAAACACACACACCCAGACACACACACATTCTGTGAGTTCGGCTTATGTGGCATATAAGCCGACAACGAGCAGCCAATAAATGCTTTCAGCCAGCCAACGCCGACTGCCGCCGACACTGTGTAGCCATATAAGAGGGCCACTGCATTTGTGTGTATGAATCATATATAGACTCACACTCAAGCACACACACAACAACACACACAAACAGACACACAGAAACATTCACATCACTTGGATGACAGCGAACATTTCTTTTTTTTTATATTTGTGTGTTATTTTTTGTTAGCATTTTTTGGTAAACTCGTCGCTTTTTACTGCGTCTGTGTGTTGTGTGAGTCTTGGCTTTTAAAAATAAAAATATAAGTTTATATTTATACATAACATTTGTCCGTCTGTCCCACTGTCTGTGTCGGTTTTGTGCGCGTTGCGCTATAAAAACCGGAAACGTTAGACTGACGACAACGCCGACTGAGGCTGAGGCTGCGGCTGCGACTGTGGCTGGGGCAGTGGCAGTGGCAGTGGCAGCGCCTGATCCTGACACTTGCCAACACTTGGCTCGTGCGATTTTTTTGGAGTTTCAGAGTTTCAGAGTTTTTTGCTGTTTTCTGGTTTCTGGCTTCTGTTGTCTCTTGTCTCTTGTCGCTTGTCGGTTGTCAGTCTCTTGGGCGCGTCTGTCTCATAAAATCCACATCGCTTTTATTCAGCTGCCTTTTATTATTATTGTAATAATTTTTTTTTATTTTATTTCGCTTTCTCTCTGTGCGTGTGTGTTTGTTTGTGTTTGTGCGTCTATTACAGCTTCGCATTGCGTTATGCGCATTTTTGGCTCGCTCCGCATAATTTTTATTTTGTGTGTGTGTGTGTGGCCATGTTTTGCTTTGTATACGCAGCACACACAAATCGTAAAATATTAAATTTAATTTTTCAAATGATGTGTGAATGGCTTAGGCTTGATATATGATAATGCTTGTGCCCAGAATGTAATGTCTGTGCTCCGCAAAGCCCATAAAACTGAAGCATAAAATGTGCAATTTCCAAAAAAATAAAATGTTTGTGAATTCAACAGGGAAAAGTGGTTTATTCAATGAAAGATATAAATACTTGATAGATAATCAGATCAATGAAATAATAGATATATTTTTTTATTGAAACAAATGTAACAAGAAATCTGACAATAAATAAGATTTGACAAACTTTATTTATCAATTAGGCAATTTTTTATTTAAAATTTTATTTTTATTTTATTTTATTTTTTCATGGCCTCAATTAACAGGATTATTTACAATTTATGTTTTAGCGTAAAACTTTGAACTTTTTAAAAAGGAAAAAAAAAAATCTTATTGGTCTGTGATAAGTGAAGCAAAATTAAAAAAAAAAATTAAATAGAAAAAAGTAAAAGCTGAAAATATTTGCGAGCCTAAACCGCAAATAGAAACTTTTTGAAATTAGTTAAATTTGTAAAAATCATTTAACGCATCAAATGATTCTCATATAACATTCAAAGAACAAACAAACAAATAAACAAACTAAAACAACAGCAATTAAAAGTGCGGTCTCACACAGAAACAGCTCCGAAAATTATTTCATTAAATTATAACACAATTTGATGATAAACATCAACTGCGAGGCGGCACTTCATTAAAACATCAAAGAGAATTGCGTCTAACCGCAAAACGTGCAACAGCAACACCACAACAGCAACAGTAGGAGCAGCAGGAGCAGCAGCAGCAGTAGGAGCAGCAGCAGCAGCAATACAAATAATACACTTGCCAAAAAAAGAGACAGCACATTTAAGTGCAATTTAATAAAATGTTGGCAATGCCCACGCTTATGATGCCAGCAACCGCACAGATGACGCTCAGCAGTCAGCCGTTGTCGGTGGGCGCCAAACCGTATGAGACGAAGCTGCTGGCCATACACCAGACGCATTTGCAGCAACAGCAGCAACAGGCACCAGCAGCGCAGCAACAGGCGCAGCAGCAGCAGCAGCAACATCAGGTGAAGCAACAGCAGCAGCAGCAGCAGCAATCGTCTCAGCAAATGTCCATTGTCACCACTCAGCAGCAGCAGCATCCACAGTCTCAGTCGCCCCATCAGCAGCAGTCGCAGCAACAGGCTGTGGCCGCAGCAGCAGCAGCTGCCGCCGCAGCCGCCCATCATCAGCAGCAGCAACAGCAGGCCGCCGTTGCCGCTGCCGTGTGTGCCGCCCAGCAGCAGGCCGTTGCCGTGCAACAGCAGCAGCAGCAGCAGCACCAACAGCAGCAACAGCAACAATACCAAATCCACTCGCAGCAACAGTCGCCGCAGCAGGTGCTCAGCATTTCGCCCAAGCAGGGTAAGCAAATTATTTCAACAATCAAATGTTTGCTATTATTAATAAATAGTTTTGTTTAGTGTATAATAAAATATAATTACTAAGTGCACATTTTGGCCAAAAGAGTCTTTGGCTTTATTTCGTTTAGCCATTCCAACACTTATCGATTTGATTTTATTAGCCTGCATTTCACGGGTTTTACGAGTCAGGCACAGTTCAAGTAATGCCTTTTTACGATCCGTCGTAAAAGTCGGCCAAGCCCATAATGGCTGTCTAATGCCATTTTGGTAACTTTGGAGCAACGGGATCCGTGTGTGCCTGTCAAACTTGACTATTCCGCGAAATAGACGCAACTAGCTGGGCATTTCCACACACACCTGAAACTTCAATTATAGAGGTGTTTACTTTTATTTGTTGGTTGTTGTAGTAGTTGTTGTTATTGTTGTTTTTGTTTATATTGTTGTTGTGTTAAATCAAATAGAAATCAATTTGAAATTATTGACAATTTCCACTTTGGCATTGGTTCAACGATTTGATTTTGATTTTGAGTTTGTCAAACTGGTTGCTAAACGAAAGGCAAACACACACATATACACACACACCACACACACTACACACACACACACACACACACACACACACCACACACAAAGCGGAAGCAAACAAAACTAACGTCAAGTCAGACACTGTGTGGGGCAAAAGTAAATAGCTGAAGAAAGTTAGGCAGTGCCAGGACAAGCGGGGGGAGCGGGGGAGGAGGGTGTGTGGTGTATACTTCTGCTGTTTGTTATTTTTTTTTTTTCTTTATTTTTTTTGTGTAACGCCCACAAAGTGAAAACTGCACTAAGCAAACAGCTGAAGACGAGCCCAGACAACGCAGACGAGACACTGCCAATTGTGCCAAGTTGAATTGGGCATTGGGCAACGTGGCGCATACGTAATATTTAAAAGCACGTCCACACTTGACCAGGCTAAGAGCAGCGAAAATTGAAAATCGAAAAACGAAGCGAAATGTATCGAATCGAATCGGATTGAAGTTGTTCTGCTTCTTCTTCTTCATCTTATTTTTTGCTCAAAACTTTGTTGCGTTGCGGCAAATTTGTTTTGAAATTTGTAGCTCGTCGCTCGTCCTGCGTCCTGCGTCTTGCGTCGCCTTTCAACTGTCTGCTAAAATTTTTCAATTGAATCCGTTGTAAGATGCAGAAACAAATTGACAAAAAAAAAAAAAATTTGGAGCGACTAGGAGCAGCAGTTGTCGTCATGCTTGTCCTTCCAAAAAGCAAACAGACAAAAGCGCAGTGCAAGCAACAACAACAACAACAACAACAACAGCAGCAACAAGCAAACGTTGAATTTGGCTTGTAAAGTGGCCCGGTGTCTGCCTCTTCCCATATGCTGTCGGATTTTTGCTTCTTTGTTAAACTTTAAGGACATTGACTGATGCGTTCACCCAGCCGTTGGCACAGCTGCCAAGTAGCCGCCATTGTTGCTGCTGTTTGCTGCTGCCCTTACTACTCACCCCCCCTTATCCTACACCCCCCCGCACTATCACGTCTCGTGCGCATCTCAACTTTAAACAGGTGATCGATTTTTCGTCGCTCTTTGTCAGTTTTGGCACTTTGACTTTAAAATGTTTGCCAAATTGAATCAAATTTAATGCGACACTACAAAAAAAAATCCAATTTTTGTCAGCGCAGAATTTAAGCACAAATATTATATTTGTATATAAATTTAATATATGCAATTTAGAAAATGCTTTTTCAATGCTTTTTTATGCAAATTCATATGTTTTACTGCACATTTAGCAATTAAAACTTATTTAAAAAATACAATTTTTTTTGTTATATTTAATATGCAAATTTCTAATTATGTTTATGCAATTTGTGCATTCAATATATCGAAATTGGTTTTAATTTGCTGTGCATAAAAAATGGCACGTCAATCTTAACTAGTTTTTTAATTGATTCATTGAACATTTTGGATTAGTTTTAATAACTGAAAAGTTGTCAATTTTAAACCTGCATACACTGAAAAAAGTGAGCTGGCAACCTATTTAGATAACCGCACACCTAAACACACACACACACACACGCACACACACTGCGGCACAACGATAATGATGATGACTATTATTGGCAGGCAGCGTATTTGCAGCCATTGCATGCCGAATGCATTTTGTCAACCTGTTTTGTGGTGGCGTGCGGGATGCCGGTGGGGGCGGCGGTTTGCCAAGTCGTTGGCCATTATTGTCATTATTGAAGCCGTTAAGTACGCTTGCAGCCATTATCTTGGCAAACGCTGCCATCGACTGTGTCTCAGTGTCTGTCTCCCTATCTCTATTTATGCCACTGTCTCTGTCTCTCTCTCTATCTCTTTCTCTATCTCTTTTTCTATCGCTATCTCTAGCTATGTCTCTGCTTTGCCTCTAACGAGTCTCTAAAACCCGTACTTATGCTTTAAATATGCCAGCATCAACTTGTGGCGCCTCGTGGCAATTTTCCACAGCATTTTTCCACCATTTAGTTCAGACCTGGCTATTTGCTGCTGTTGTTGTTGTTGTTGCTGTTGTTGCTGTTGTTGTTGTTGCTGCTGTTGTTGTTGTTGTTGTTGCTCTTGATGTCGTTGGTTGTGCTGCAAGTGGTCAATGGTTTTGAAAATTGAAAACCATATATCAATTGCCTAGGCTAAGAGGATAGCTCGCTGGTGGGCTGGGACTGGACGCAGGAGAGTCTCCATCCTGCAGTTGCTCTACTCCCTCTCCTTCTCCTTCTCCTCTTTTTCCGCTCTTGGACACTGTGTCAGCCATTGTCGCTTTTAGCTGTTGTTGTTGTTTTTGTTGCCTTGTTTTTTCTTTTCTCTCCTTTTTTGCCGTTGTTGCGCTTTCTTATGGGCTTTCATTTATTTGCTATTAACCTGTCATTGTTCATTTTTATTATTGTGTGGTTTTTATGCTCGTCTGCCCCGCACCGCCCCGCACCCCCGCTGCAATCCAACAACTTGTCTGTTTGCTGCTGTTGTTGCATTTGTGTCTCGCGGCATTTTCCGGCACTTGGCAAACTGTGCACATGTGTTTGTAAGACTGTGTGTGCGCGTGTGTGTGTGTGTGTATATGTTTTTTTTTTTTGCTCTTTGTGTGCGTGCAATAAATTGTTATTATCGCCACGATGCAGCATGTCGTTGTCGTTGTCGCTGTCGTCGACGTCTTCGTTGCTCTTACTGAATGTCCACATCCACATCCACATCCGCATCCGCATCCTCTCTCCTTCTCCGTCTCCATCTTCATCTCGTCGTCGACAGGCATTGCTAAGATTTATAACTTTTATTATTATTGAAGCTTACTCTCCGTTTAATATTTGCCGCATTTATCTGGGCACGTTCAGTTTACAGTTTGCTGTCAAGCTGGCTGTTGCCACCAATCCCTATATTCGCCTTGCCATGGTTTATGACTAGAAAATCAATCATACGCCATGTTGACGGGAGAATAAACCTTAGTTCGCTCACCTGCCACTTGCCATCACATCGTATCTGATCGGATCTGTCGTCTTGTGTTAATTTTATTAATAAGAAGCCAACTGACATTCATTGATAGAGACTGTCAGTTGTGTCTGTTTGCTCCTTGCTCCATAGATAGGTTAATGGCTATACACACACACACACACACACACATACATATACATGTATAGACAACAATAGCAAGAAGTCCCATAAGCGCCTGATGACCAAACCCAATGATCGGAGCTCGCTGTCTCCCTCACACTCTCCCTTTCTCTCTATCTCTTTCTCTGCATGGCTAACTCGACGATGATGATGAGGATGAGGATGAGTGGAAGATTGAGAATGAAGTTGAGGTGGACTGGACAGATTAGTATGCTTCTCGTATACGGGACCAAGTGACTGCCGTTCATTTTCTGCAGTCGACAGGGTGACACACACGCACACACACACACACACACACACACACGTACACAGCGGAACTGACGCCTAGTTATTAAGTGGGGGACAGCTGCAGATGCCCAGACAGAGGAAAAAGTTTTTTTTTTTTTTTTTTGCCAGACCCCCAGCTGGTCAGGGCTGTTGTTGGTGCCACCTCAATGTTGGCCGTCGCCGTTGCTGGACTCGTTTCCTTTCCTTTTTTTGTTTTCATTTTTTATTTTTTATTTTTTAAATGCCTGCAAACAACAAAAGCAGCATAAGGCCGCTTGGACAGCTGGGATGAGTATACAACTACGTAGCTTATACTTAGCAGCCGGATTAGGTTCAATTGGAGCGGGCAGACAAGCAGGACATGCAGCACATACACAACAACAACAACAACAACAAAATCTAAAGCTCACTAAAGCATACCAGAAACAAAGAGAGACAGAAACTGTAAAAAAAGATAGGAAGTTGATAAAAAAAAATAACAAAGAAGAAAAAAATCAGTAATAAAAAGTAGTCTTGTACACAGCATTAAAGTTTAAACGTTGGTAAATTCCAACAGCTTCCGCTTAGTTGGACCACAACTGTGGAGACAATGAAGCCCCACAAGGCACACATGCGTGTGTGTGTGCGTGTGTGTGTGTGTGTGTTGCATGCGGCAGGTGCGTTCATGCGCATAGTTGGGTGCAAATGTAAAGTGAGATTACAAAAATCGATCAAGCTTCAGGCGAAAGTTTTAAGCGCTACAAAAAAATGCGGCAGAGGCAACCTTCGGTTTATTAATGCAGCTCGATCTGTGCCAATGCAGTAGCTGTTGAAAGCATACATGCAACGCATACAATTAAACACACCTCACTGATTGACGTTGCAACATCAGATGGCAAAACAAAAATTTTTTTAAAAATTAACATGCAGTTTGGAGTCCAATCGCTGACATGTTAAATTTATTATATATTAAAAATAACAGAGCATTCTTTGCGAAATAATAATAATAATAATAATCAATATAAATAATAATAATAATAATTATAAATAATATAAATAATGTAAATAATATAAATAATGTAAATAATATCAATAACATAAATAATATAAATAATATAAATAATATAAATAATATAAATAATATAAATAATATAAATAATATAAATAATATAAATAATATAAATAATATAAATAATATAAATAATATAAATAATATAAATAATATAAATAATATAAATAATATAAATAATATAAATAATATAAATAATATAAATAATATAAATAATATAAATAATATAAATAATATAAATAATATAAATAATATAAATAATATAAATAATATAAATAATATAAATAATATAAATAATATAAATAATGTAAATAATATAAACAATACAAATAATATAAATAATATAAATAAAAAAAATAATATTAATGATATAAATAATATAAATAATATAAATAATATAAATAATATAAATAATATAAATAATATAAATAATGTAAATAATATAAACAATACAAATAATATAAATAATATAAATAAAAAAAATAATATTAATGATATAAATAATATAAATCATATAAATAATTTAAATAATATAAATCATATAAATAAAAAAAAATAATATAAATAATGTAAGTAATATAAATAATATAAATAATATGAATAAATATAAATAATATCATATAAATACCTGATTCATGTAGCTCAGATATATGCAATTGGTGAACAGTTATAATATTAATTTAATATAAATTTAAATAAATAAAACTTTAATAATATATCTCATTTCAAGGGTTGAACCCAACTGCACAACAAAAATAATAATAGCTTTAGCAAGGGTATGCAAAACACACAATTATATCATATATATGTATACATATAAATATGTATATATTTATAAATATATATATATAAAAAATATATACTCTTCGAGTTGACATTGTGCCCGGCTATCCTGCGGGCAATGTTGCCGCCAGTTTTGCATGTCGTCAATGCTGATCAATATTTCATGTACAATTTTAAAATGTCAGCTAGGGAACATGCATGCAAATATATATATAAATTGTATATATATATATAAATATATATGTTTATATATATTTACGTGAGTACAAAATCGATGCTGCTGCTCGCTGCAAAAGTCTCGCCGAGCTGGAGGTCAGTTTGGGGTCAGGCAAGAGCAGCAGCCAAAGCAGCCGCCACAACAGCCGTTGCTGAGCGACGCCTTGCATTCAGTTTTGACATTTGGTCGCAGTGCGCCTTTGTCTTTGGCGGCAGGAACAAACCGACGCCCCAATCGGCTGCTCCACTGCTTGCTACACTTTGCACAATGCGCGACTAGCACATGACATTGTCGTGTCTTCAACCCATGGGCACAACCCAACGTCAGCGTGGTGGCACTTTTGAAAATGACTAACGGCAGATGTGGTTGCGGAGGGAGGGAGGGACGGCAGCAGCAAGCAGCAAGCAGCGGTTGCCGCACACAGAAAAACCCACAAAGCCACATCCGACTGTGAGGGCATGGCCTTTGTTTCACAGCTGCCGGTTTGAGCTGAGCTGCTGGTCGTCTGCTGTCGCAGTTCGTTTTGTTTGCCGCGTGACCAGCCAAACAAGCACACCAAACCCCCACCCCCCACCCACCCCCCTTCCATCGTGTAGCCCAAGAGACCCACAAACCCACAATAACCACTCACCCACCGTGTGGCTCAGTCGCTTGCTTTGTGTTTTTTTTTTGTCCCGTTTTCCCGTTCGCTGATTTGTATATTTGGTGGCAGCATAATTTATTGATTGAGTGTTTGGCCAGTCACCAGTTTAACCCCCACCAACCACCACCCCACCACCCACTTCCCGTTCAACCCCAATTTCCCATTGTCATTCTGCAAATTTTATCCAAGTTTTTGTTTATGCTGTGTTTTTGTAATTTTATTTATTTGTTTTTCTCTTCTCTTGTTTTTTTTCTTTTTTTTATTTTTTATTTATTTTTTTTTTTTTTTTCTATGCATTTGGTTTGATATTGCCAGCTACGCTTTGTTGCGCTTTTCGCCAGCCCTTTTGCTGCTGTTAACTATTTTTTAGCAGCACCCAGCTAGCAGCTCCCTACTCCCTGCTCTACCTCCCTACCAATTCTCTGTGCTTGCCCGGATCCTGGCACCGCTAAAAATTTAAATTGGTTTGTTTTGTATTGCGGCTGCTTCTGTGGATGCTGCTGCTGCTCGTTTAGTTTCTTCGGTCGTTTCTGCTCCTTCTGTTTTCTAGATGCGCTGCCATAAAATTGCAAATTGCAATTCGTCGCCATGACTCGTTGGCTGACACACAGACTTTTCACTCTGCCCCTCCGTTCCCATCCCCATCCAAGTTGCCCCCATCGTCGCCACGTTGCGCATCGTTGACAAAGTTACGAAACTGTGGTAAATTTTATTTGAATTTTCAATGCGGCAGCAGCAGTTGTACACTCAAAAGAAAATTTGACTGAAATTGTAGAAAATTGACATTTTAGTTATTTCATTTTTCAGCAATATTTTTTGAAACGAAAACACAGTTTTTCATTGACTGAATTCAAGTTTATATTTTCAAAAATGAAAAGACAGCAAATTTACAATTTTATAATGGATGATAGAATTGCTGATTTTTAGAAATGTATTTCTAATTAATGTAAAAATCATAATTTTTCAATATGTGGTTTTTTTTTCTGTGTGCAACCGCAGCTGCAGAGGCAATAGTAGCTGCAGTTGGAGTCGCCACACATTGCCATTCCTCACTAAAATCTGCTGTGTTGCCCATTCTCGATGTTGTTGCCCGTTGCGGTTAGGAAGCGTTGATGAATGAAGTGCAGTTAACACCCTGAAGAAGCGACGCTGGTTTCGTCTTTGCTCTTGATTTGTCGCCAAACTTGCAGCAGCTTGTGCGTAGTACCAATTAATCTTGGCCAGCAGCAGTGGCAGCAACAGCAGCGGCGGCATCTCAGATGACCGAATTATTGATCTAAGAAGATGGGAAGCTATTATTGTGTCGGCCACACAATGGCAAGTCAAGCGAACAATTTTGAATTATATTGAGATCGGTGGCAGGCAGCCGGGGCAGCCAGGGGCAGCCACACAGCACGGCATTTCCAATCTCTTGTCAGACTTGTTGAGGACGCCTCGAGAAACCCGCATCAAAGCCAGCAACAACAACAACAACATTAATTAAAGGGATGGTGGCCCACGGGACAAGACAGTCAAACAAGACAATATGGCAAGCGGGGCGTAGTGCGAGGGGAACGGGAGCTGAGCTGGGCGGGAGGTGTTACGGTTTAATGATAACAATATAACAGGGCGCAAAGCGTGGGGCATCAATGTCACAAGTGGGTCCACAAAACACACATGTGAGCGACTGTGTGTGTGTGTGTGGCACCCTGCAACTTTGCTGCTTGTGGCAATCTGTAAAAAAATATGTGGGGCATACCACACACATGTGTGTGTGTGTGAGTGCCTGTTTGTTGTTGTTGTGCCTTTGAAAAATTGCGACAGCAGCAGGAGCCTTAAATCAAAAAATTATATTGTCATATAGGCAGTCAAACAAACCCTCCGCACACACACACCCATACACACACACACACATGAGAGGAGCAACATGTTTGCCATTTGAGTGTGGGCACATTGGGTTTCAAGTGATAAAAGCGATAGCAAAAAAAAAAAAAAAAAAAAATGTGGCAGGCAGCAAAGCAAAGCAAAGCAAAACTGGCAACCGGCAGCCCAGCAGCAGCGGTGGATGGTAAAAATTAATTTATAATAGGCATCCTTTATGAGATGACAAGGATGCTGAATAAGATAATGGCATCAACAAGCAGCTGGCTGACTGGTTGGCTGGTTGGCTGGTTCGTGGGATGAGCAGACAAATGGCGCGAGCACCAAAAAGGCGTAGACCTTGGCGGCAATCGGGAGCATACACCCTCGCCCCCCCCCCACCAAGAATAGGGGGCGTGTGCGGTATGTGGGCGCCAGCTTGTGTTCTTGGGCGAGGGGCGTTGGTCGCATGCTTGGCAAATAATGAAATTACTTATCGCACGAGGCGAGACCAAAAGGCAGCAATAAACAAAAAAACAACAACAAAAAACAACAACAACAAAAACAACAACAAAATAGGATGATGCTTGTAAGCTGTTGCTAATAAATATTTAAAAATGTTTTTGCTCCTTTTTGCTGTGTGTGTGTGTGTGTGTGTGTGGGGGAAAATGAGAAAATGTGATTTGTTGTCGTTTGCTAGTCGTTGATTGCATGCCAGTGGTGCCACAGTGGTGCAGAAACCAGATACCTGCACACACAGAGACGCTGGCAGAGCAGGAGAGAAAGAGAGAGAGAGAGGGAGAGGTGCGATTGTACTACGAGGCGGCCATTAATTATGTAACAGAAGAAGCAACGTTGGAATATACAAAATGTATGTAAAGCACATTTGCAACGTGTTAGTTGGCTAAAAATGAGTTTAGTATTTCCACAATGTAATTAGTTCAATGAACTTCAACGCCAGGTGTGAGCCAAGTTAATTGCAAGTCATCATGTTGCAGGTGCAGACAAGGTGCAACAGCTATTAAAGTTATATAATGTGGCAAGAGGGTAAATATTAAAGCCACAATAAAATACTTTAATTTTATAAATGGCAATAAATGTTATGTGGAAATGTATGTGATAGGCAGAAGAAAGCATACTAAGGTATATATAATATATAATCTTGATCAGGATAAATAAACTAAATAAAATACTATTTCACACATATATGAATTTAATTGCCATATATTATAAAGAATCTTATATTCCGCACTTTTTTTTAGAAAAACTTTCGATTGCATTATCAACAAATAGAATAAATACAAAAACGCATAAAAAACCATATTAACAAATATTAACAAAAATCGCATTAAAGACCAAATATTCGTTCTTTACAGAAATTTAGTTGTTTTATGGTGCTATGCTTTATGTGCACCATTTGGGACATTTGGCCAACTTATCAGTTTAATATCATGCTTATGTTTCACTTGCCTATCTGCAAATGAACTCTGCTCATCTCAACTGCCATGTTTCTAGACATTACGGCATTAACTTGCTTCACGTCGCTGTACTTACAAAAATACATAAAATATACACACCCACACACATACACACACGCACAACAAGTCAAGCTTACCTGCTAGAAGTGAGTCTGATAAAGGCGAAGGCAATAAAAAATATTTTATGAGCAAATTATGTTTATTAGCGCGTCAAAATGTCAACATTATGCATGACAAAATACATATAAAAATAAAAATACAAAAGTAAAAACAAGAAAAATGAAAAATGAAGCGAGACATTAAAATACACACACACAAAACACACACACAGCAGCTGGCTACAGGTGTAAAAAATTTCAGTAAAAATGCCACTAAAACAATTTGCTCCATTTGAATTTTTTGGCCAGAATACAAAAGAGCCAAAGTGCACACAAAGGTCACTAAAGGAGAAGAAGAAGCAGAAACACAAGTTGAAGCTGCAACAACATTTGGTTGTCTACTTTGTGGCATGTAGTAAATATAATTCGATTTGCTAGCAACACACGTCCAGAATATGAATATCTGAGGGGGAGGGGCAACTGGCTAATACTTTCTCTTGAGGCGCAGCCAACAAAGTGTAATAAAAAAAAACAATGCAACATGCAAATTACAACAATGTGGCAAGGGCAGAGGTAAAGACAAAGAAAGAGGCAGTGGCACAGACAGAGGCAAGCAACATTGTTGCAACACCAAACGAGCCACGATGCATGCTAAATGTAATGCACAATGACAAACGCGTACCCAACCCCTTAAGGCAGTCGAATCCAACACACACACACACACACACACACACACACAACATCAACACATATAGATGGGCGTATAAAAATAGTTGCTGCCACCGATTGCCGACAACGACGGCAACGACGAGCAGCGAACTAAAGACGAACGCTGCGCCGCCCACCCAGCAGCACAAAAGGCGAGGGGGTCTTGCAGGTGGGTTGGGGGTGGGTTGGTTGCTGTTGGGTTTGGGGGGTGGTTGATTGTAGACCTGCAAAAACTGCAATAGGAATCGCAAGCAACGCGCATGACGCGGCTGCTCCAACCGACGCGTCGGCTGGCTGGACTTGCCACACTGCCACACAGGGCTGCTGCTGTTGCTGCTGCTGTCCCACTGGGCCAGCAGACAAGTAAGGGGGAGGCGAGGCCAAGGCGGAAGCTGACGAAATGTTGCCGATGCGCTTTGCTAACGATGTGGGCAAAAACAACGCAACGCCTACGATTGCTGGCAACAAAATTGCAGCTGCATTTGTCCAAAGTTGCTTTCTCCACCTTCAGTTGGATTTTTTTGTCTAGTTTTTTTTTTGGCCACAAGTGGGTGGGGGTTGCATTATCTTTGTGCGTGTGTGTGTGTGAGTGTGCGTTTTTATTTGCCGCTTGTTTTTTATGCTATTGTTGTTGTTGCTGTTGCTGTCGTTTTTATTTGCCGTTTCGGCTGCCTCGTCGGTTGGTCGCAAAACTTTTAAATTAGAAATTTTTGTTCGTGGAGGCTGCCAAGCGTTGGTTGGGGCTTGGGGTTTGGTAATGGTTGTGGCAACACGGGGGGTGGGGTGGGGCGTGTAGGGGATGCAATGAGCAGCACTCAATAGTTTTTTTTTTTTGTTTTGTTTTATACTTTGTTAGTTGGTTAGTTTTTGTTTGCAGCAGCAACAGCAGCAGTTGTTGTTGTTGTTGTTGTTGTGGTTTCCATTGACACTCGCTAGTTGCAACTATTAATTTCTAATTCTTTTTTTTTTTGCTTGTTTTTTTTTTTTGCTTCTTGTTGCTGTCGTGTGAAGCATTCTGCGGCTGCAGTTGAAGTTCCGAAAAATTTCGAAAGTTTTTAATGCAATTTGACAGGTCGTTAATGGATTTGCTATTGATGTGGTTAAGGCGTGAATTGTTATCATCTTATCAGAGCTGTCTAATAAAGATTGGTAACAACTAATCGTACTAGTATTGACAGTAATCGAATATATTATTTATTATATTTAATTATATTTAAAAATCTCTGCGCTCGATGGGTATATTTTGTATGTTTTCATTTAGTAATTTTTGCGTTTTTTTTCCCCAAGTTGTTGTTATCCTTTGTTTGGATTGTTGTTCCACAAAAGATGTTGTGATTGAATCCACAACGCCCACCGCAAAAAAAAAAGGTATTGGCACAGATAATTTTAGCAGAAGGCGTCACCTAATGGCATTCCACAAATTGTTTGTTGAATAAAAGTGAGGCAAGCAAGCCATGTGAAAGGCAGGCCTACTTGCTACCTAAATGCTTGTTAAAATGCCCAAGTCCTGCCGGGGTCCAGACAAGGCACTCCAGAGCAAAAAAAAAAGGTTGACATGCTGCCAAGATGGGGCAACAACAATGAAGATGATGACGACGACGACGATAGTGAAGTCGATGGCAAGAACCAACAACTTAATACCCAGCTGATGCCTATTAAGCACAGCATTTGTGGCACCCCTCCTATCATGCCCCTCGGTTAACCCCTCCGCCCCAGTTTGGCTGTGTTTCGCCTTGATTTTGAGGCTGTGATATTTTCATTTGCTTGATTTGTTTTGGCATAATTTCGGCATCGACTTGACTTTGCTTCCTTGCGTCACATTCTGTGGGGGATGCTTTCCCAAAATTATTGTGAATGGTTTATATATATATATAAATGTCTCTGTGTGTGTGACTGTTCGATGTGTGTGTGTGTCTCTGTGTATTTGTGGTTGGCATTGGTAAACCGCAAATCAGCATGTTTTTTTTTTTATATATGTAGGCTTATTTTTTTTTTAGCTTGGCCTGAGACAAGCTCTGAATAATGACCAGTCTCACACGCATTAAAGATACGCCCCGTTTGCCACTGATTCAGTTTCAGGAACAGCCGCTGGCTTGCCTCACTGCTGTGGCAAGTGACGACGCACACGTAGCAACAATAATTTCAGCTAATTGCTCTCTGAACAGCCATTTCAATGCGAAATGAATTCTGTGCATCGTCTGCTGCTGTGTAGATCAGCCCACCCCCAACCCCCCCGCAAGACCGACCCACCCAACCAAAAAAACAGTTGCGTCCTATTCATTTTTGGATGCGACTCCGACTGCAGCAGCATCGAAACATTTTCGGCATTTTGGGGCAGTTTGTTCAGCTTAGTTTAACTTGGGCAGCTGTAATAAAATTACGTATACGCATATGAAAAACGAATTTGGGCCCATGAATGCAGACTGGCTGGCCAAAAGAGTGTAGGCGAATGGAAGGGGGGGGGGGGGGGAGGGGTTTCAGTCTAACGACTGTTCTCTAATACAATAACAGACAGAGTCGGACTGTCGGCCAGTTGGACAGTTGGACAGTTGGAATAGCTGGAGCGGCACTCGTCATATATGCCTGCAATGACTTTCATTGCCTTTCATATCTAATCGCACTCCCCCCCTCCTCTGCACCCCTTTACTTATCTTGCCAAACGTCTGTGTGTCTGGTTGCAAAAATTAAATTTGTCTCTTGACTGACAAATGTCCCCCGAGTGGGCAAAACCAGAAAAGTACTTGACGATACGTAGAAGTCAAGTCAAATTGCAGCCAGTAGGGAACGAAAGGGGGGAACGAGTGAAGGGGTGGAGCATGGAGGAGCATGAGGATGAGTGTCAAACCAAGCCATGCTTTGCCTCTTTCATAAGTCTGCTTGTAATACTGTTAAGCGGGCAAAGATACTGTCACTGTAGTGGGCAAAGCTCACTCACTCAGCTTCACATAGATATATCTGTAGCTATATATCTATGGCCCGAGGCAGCGCCCAAGCGACCAAGTTGTCGGCCAACAACACACTGGCAACATGGCCAAAACGAGGGAGGGAGAACGGAGAATGGGACTCTGTGACTGTGAGTTGTCCTCTGGCTGAAGAGCAGCTGATGTTGATGATGATACACACTCAAGTGCGCTTTGGGTATAGCAAGCATTTGAGTAAATATATACACACACATATATATATATATATATGTATACACACGCACACACCCACAAACACACACACACACGCACAGTTACACAAGGACTATGCTGACAATATGGCGAGCACACGGAGAGGCCGCCGTGGCTCTTACTTATTTATGCCAATTTTGTGTGTGTATGGGTGTGTGTGTGTGTAGTTGTGTGTGTCTGATTTGTGTATACGAGTGTGCTGTCTCTTATCCCATTTGTTATTGTTGTTGTTGTTGATTTTTGGCGTATTCGCTTCTATTTAAACATTTAAAGCAAGATGCTACGTGTGCCGCATGTCAAGACGCATCAGCAACAGTGGTTCGCAAACAGTCTAAAATTAATATTTGCAACAAAAAAAAAATCTGCATACTCTTAACACTTTTACTTATACGAAAATGCTTTTATTACTATTTCGACTCATTGCAAATTGTATAGAAAAAATGATTCTTTTCAGATATTGCTGTATTTTAAGGGAAATTAATTTGTTGCTAATAAAGAGAGATGTAAACTGAGTTGCTGAAGTACATCTATAGTTGGTTCCACTGTAACAGTTCCATGTTGAATTGACTTTGACTGATGCGGCTGCCAGTTGGGTAACGATTCTCAAAATGCGAAAATAAACCAAAACAAGAATAAAAAAAGAGGAGAAAAGAAAAAAATTACAAGCAGTTCTTTGCCCCCCCAAAACCAGTCAAAAAAGAACAAAAAAAAAAGCAGATAATTCTCTATGGATTGCGGGCTGTTTCGCATTCGCATTGGTTTTATTTCATTAGCTTTGCGTCAATTTAAATATTTAACGAGTACTTTCGAGTTGATAAAATTTGTCGGCAGCCTTAAATTGGCTAAAATCGAGCGCGGCAGTGGCACAGATTAAATTTCCGCTCTTATAAATGCGCGTAGCTAATAGAAACACGAATTGCATAGACAAAAATATACAAACATACATCTATATATATATGTATATATATATAGATATGTACATTTGTATATACGCTGGTTGATCCCCGGGCCGGCGTTCGTCAGTTTCAAATGTCCGAAAAAAGAAATCCAATTTGCACGACGCGAGCGTTGGCAATGCCCCGAGGACAACATGCGTTCAGAGCACAGCATAGCACCAACACAAAAAAAAAAGTGGCTAACAAAAAGTGGCCAAAAGGACTATGCAGAGCATACACAAAAAAAAAAAAAAAACTCTAGCGACGGCTGGTGGCAGCGAGACCACCATGCACCATTCTGTGGAACGGCCTGACCGTGTCCAGAAACGTGTAGAAAATAAAAATTTCTATTTAAATGGCAAAAATCAACAAATGCAACGCAAAACAATCTAAAACACAAATCGAAATTAAATGACCGCACTTGCACAAAGGAGTGCGATTCACACAAACACAAATACACACAAACACACACACATACACACACACATTTGGTACATGGCAAAAACAAGCCACTTATAAAAAAGAGCAAAAACAAAACAAAAACTAAAAAAAAAGAGAAGAAATTGAAGCGACTGACTGAAATAAAGTGCAGCAGCTGCGCTGCTCCCCAAAGGGGTGGATAAAGGGGTGGCAGCTGTTGGTCCTGCTGCGGATGTATGCGTCACGAGGGCAAGCAGGAGAGAGGGGGTGTGTGGCAGGTGAAGGGGGGTTAGTCTGACAAATGCGAATGGTATCGCAACGTGTCGCGGTGTTTTTGCTCCCATTTCAACATTTCATTCAGCGGCCGTGAAGCGAGTTTTGAATTTGATTTCAAACTTTTTTTTTGTCTGCGCGCCATTCCGTTTAGGTTATTGTTAGTATTTGTATTGTCCGTATTGTGCACTCTAACACACACACACACCAACACACACACACACATACAGTCGCTCATTGACCATTTGTGCCCATATGCAAAATGAATATTCTGCTGGGTATTTTGTACATTTTTTTTTTTTGCAAACTTTTATTTAACCTCTTGTTACGAATTTGGTCAAATGAAAAGTATTGTCATACATTTTGCTTGTGGCCAAGGTAAATGTTAATAAATTGATGGCGTATTTTATTGCTGGTTTAACTTATTGATTGAACGGAATTTGGTTTAAGAAAACTTTATTATTTATTACTTATTGGAAATGCCCAATGAAAGAATGATTTCGCTTGCTTAAAAATATATTTAAGTGAATAAAAAAAGTGCTTAAAATATTTAAGTGAATGAATCTCTTTAATAATATAAGCCAATTCCTGGCTTACTTAGTGCGAGCTGTTAGCGTTTTCAAATTAGCCCACTCAACACCTCTGAAAAGTCCTTTGGCTTAAGCGAACCAACACTTTTTGTTGTTGTTGTCATTCTTGCGACCTGGCAACAAAATTAATTAACTGTAAATGTGCGAAATTAAATAAAGCCACTTTTTTTTATTTGGTGTTATTTTTTGTTTTTTTTTTGTGGTAGCCAAAAACCCGTAAACCGCACCCACAAACATAGCAAACGCCAAACTCATCACAATTAACAGTCCCATGCGAGGCGACCTAATTTGCAGCATGAGTCGCAGTGCCTGCCCCAAGCTCGATTTTCCGGTTTCGAATAGAGACGCATATGTAGCAGTCATGTCATGAACCCGACAGCCCCCCCAAAAATAGTGTGGCCGCCTTTTAAGCCAACGTCTGAGCCAGAAATGGCACTGTAACCGGTTTAGATAGATGTGTGTAAATGTGTGTGTGTGTGTGTGTGTGTGTGTGCTAGTGTGGCTACATCAACACCTACGCTTACACACGCTAAAAACTAGTGATACGACAGGCAAAATGGAAAGGGAAAATGTATAAAAAAAATCCTACAAAAAAAAACAAGAAAAGTATTAAAAAAAAAAAGTGAAAACGGTAACCGCAATTTGACCCAGGTTTTTACTTCCTTTTTGCCTTTCGTTGGCGCCCGACAAATATGCAGATTGCATAAATCTCGGGGCTGGGAGTTACTTCACCTGCGTCGCGTTTCCTTTTAACATGTGCTACCAACAAAAACAACAACAACAACTACAACAACAGCAACAGTCGCTGCTGCTGCTGCTGCTACAACAACAGCAAATTTCTCCGCAGGGCAGTTGGTCTGCTAACTTGGCCCAAAACTAACTCGCAAAATGCTACAACAAATGGCGCTTAATGTGTGTTGTTGTTGTAAGGCTAATGTGTGTGTGTGTGCGTGTGAGTGTGTGTGTGTGTGTGTGTTGGGTGTGCGTTTCGTATGACTACCCAAAATCCAATGCAAACACATGGGCACATTGCCCACCAACAGTTCCATATAGAATCTTTTTGTGTCCCTTTTTTTGTTTAGTCGAACGCTTTCGCTTATTCAGCTTTTTAGAATTGTTGTTGTTGTTTTTATTGTTGCTGCTGTTGTTGTTGTTGTTGTTGTAACTTAGTTGTTGCTGGCCATAAAAAGCAAAAATACGCAATTTCTATTTTGTTTTCTATGTACTCAACAGTCAAGTGCGTGTGTGCTTGTTCGTCTCTGTGTGTGTGTGTGTGTGTGTGTGTTAGAGAGTGTACTTTCTAATTTATAAGGCAACATGTTCGTTTGCTCGCCTTGGGAGCACTTTAATGCATTCGTTGGGGTCTTCTGTGCGGCCTCTTTTCGATTTATCATACGCAAATTTACCATTTCTTTGTCTCTGCGACTCACGCTTGTTGTGTGTGTGTGTGTGCGTGTGTGTGTTTGTGTGTGTGTGTGTGTGTATGGTGTGCTGCATTGTCTTGTCCTGCGACGCTTTTTACACAATTGTCAACACACAGCAAATGCAAATGGCAGCGGCTTACCGCCTGCACTCCGCCAGCTCGGGCCACCCCCTTTTGACCCCAGTGAATAAGTAAACAAGTTTCTCTGACTGGCATTTAAATGCGAAATTTGCACGCGAGCAGCAAACCAGAATAGAACAAGCCTAAATCTATTTCTCTCTCTCTCTCTCTCTCTCTCTTTCTCTCGCTCTCTCTCTGTCTCTCTCTCTCTTTCTATTACTTCCTGGTCTGATTGCTTTAACAACATTGCCAACAATACACTTAACATTTTTCTATTCAATTTCTGTCTCTGTCTCTGTCTCTCTCTCTCTCTCTCTCTCTCTCTCGCTCTCTCTCTCTCGCTTTCCCTTTCTATTTGTGTGCGAAATTTAAATCAAATTATTGACATTTGTTTAAAGACAACGCAGGCGACTTGCATATAAATGACTTAAATTTTGATTGGGGCCAGAAGGACTTTAAGGCCAACAGCAGCAGCAGCAGCAGAAGCAGCAGCAACAGTAGCAAAATCTACACAAAATGGACACAAGCCGTAGGCAAAAGGGCGCCCTGATAAGAGGCTTATCGGGGTGGCAAGACGAGGTGAGGTGAGACGAGGCGAGTCGGAGAAGACGAGACATTGCCTCAGGGGCAGCCACCCTTTGCCACAGTTGCTGTTGTTGTTATTGTTGTTGTTGTTGTTGCCTTTGCTGCTGCCATGTTTTGTTTTTAATAGTTACTGAATCTCATTAGAATTTAGATGAGTCTTAATGAGTCATTGTTTTACACGTTAGACGGTAGCGACGAGGAAGAGGACGAGGACGATGACGACGACGACGACGACGCCGGTGGCAGCAGCAACCACAACAACATCAACAACAACAACAATAATAACAGTGAGGCGCACACAAGTAGCTAAGAATAGTGCAACGTAGTCACACAATAACCCAAAAAGTTTTCTGCGGCAACATCACGAAAAGGTAGCAACCTCGCTGTCAGCAACACCCACAGCAACAGCAGCAGCAGCAGCAACACCCACAGCAGCAGCAGCAGCAACACCACAGATAGCGAAACAAACACACAGACACACAGCTTTTTAAATGAATGTAAATAGGTGTATGTGTACGTGTGTGTATGTGTAAGTGTGTGTGTGTGTGTGTGTACAATACTTAAAAGGCATTCAACACATAGAGAAAGGCGTCGCGTCGCGACGCACAAATGAAAATTTCATTTGATCTGCGCAAGCCGACAACTTGATGAGGATGCTTCCTCCGGCTTCCTCCGGCTTCCTCTGGCTTCCTCCGGCTTCCACGGCTTTTGGCCCTTAACAAAAACAGCAGCGTAAATGTTTTCACATAAAATGTTAGCGGAATTTGTTGCCAACTTTAAGTGAACGACAGTTTGTGGCATTTGATATATCAAATAAATATTTATAAATTGAATATATTCGCGCAATTGGGAAAAATAGTTAGCAGGAAAACGACTTATAAAGTGAAATTTAAAATAGATGACTTAAATATTTATAAAGAAAGTAATAATAAGAAAATTGGCCAATTTTAATCTGCTAAAAATTTGGGAAAAAAAATTCGTGATTTGTGATTTGACAATTGTGGCATTTGATACATGAAATAACTATTTATAAATTAAATATATAGTCGCGCAATCGGGAAAAATAATTGGAAGGAAATACTCAAAACGACTTATAAGGTGAAATTTAAAATACTTGACTTAAATATTTATAAAAAAAAATAATACTTAAAATTGGCCAATTTCAATCTGCTAAAAATTTAGGAAAAAAAATTGTGATTTCCTGAAGAATTTAAAAAAGATTTCACTGCTTTTCTGTTTCAATTGTTATACATTATTAACAAATATTTAAGGTAATGAAACTATAATTTAATTTTCTAGAAAAATCTGTTGATGCTGACTGAAAAAAATTTATACAAATTTCAAAAAAATAGAATGTTCGATAATTTCTTACATATGATAGTTAAATCCGTATTTAATGGTCAAAAGTACATTTACAAATATGTTCAGAATTGAGATTATCCATTTAAGGTTATCCAAAGAGCATCCACATTATCGAAGGAGCCATTAGCCATTAAGCACTATCAAGTGGAAAGCGGCGTCTAATGGTGCTAATGTCAACGATTGACTTGAATAGCGTTGAGTCAATGTGGCAAGTCCTTAAAATGAAACAGACAACAGCCAAGAGAGGACATAGACAACGGCGGGTGTTGGTGGGGGGGCTGTGGTGGAGGCTGAATAAGTTGATTGGCTTTCAGTTTTGCAAACTGCTGGCGCACATCTAGCAAGAAGTAAAAAAAGGAAGGAAGGAAGAAAGGAAGGCGACTTGCAACAGCGCGTCGGGGGCAGTTGCAGTTGCAGTTGCATTTGCATTGGGTACATACAGCAATAAGGCATTTACTTAGTTGCGAGTGAGCGTAATTAAGTTCAAATTAAAGTGCAAAGTTTGCTTTAAGTTGACGCCATTCGCCTGTACTCCGCTCTCCGCTCTCCACTCCCCTCTTGAACGCTAATTAGATCTTTTAGTTTCATTTAGTATATCGCCTGGCTGCTGTGCTGTCCTGGCTGGCTCCCCTGGGTGAATGGCTGGCCATGTCCATGCAAATGAATGAAATTAAAAGCACATTATACTTTATAATGCGAGCTGATTTGAGCCAGGCAAATTTAATTTAAAGATTTGCTTAGCCAAGTCGCTTATCATTGGCCCCAAAACAAGCAGCGTCGTAATCCTCAAATTTAGTCAAATTGTATCTCATATATCACAGCCAAAAGGAGACACAGAGAGAGAGAGAGAGACAGAGAGCATATTTTATATAGACCCAGCATGTTGGCCCTTTTATCTATCTCTACTATTGTCCCGGGCCCGTATCCTATTGCGGAGAGTTAACCGCAGTGCCAAATTGCGGGCATAAGTGACTCTCGAATGCGGCAAATGTGGAGATGGAATGGAATGGACCAAATTGATTGGGTGTCCCCGGCATTGATCAAAGTCATAAGTCAGCTGCGGCGGCATACAAATCTCCATGTAAATATCCTTTTTGCAGTTGAGTTGTCCTTTTTTTTCTGTGTGTGTGTTTGTGTGTGTGTGCGACCCGACGCAGCACGTCTAAGCAACTGGATTATTAACATTTCAATATAATTTGTGGCTGTGCGGCATTCATATTTTTGCTTGCTTTTTTGCTTATGCGGGGGGGTTGGGGAGGGGTGAACGATGGATGAGAATGGGATGCGAGGGGATGGTATGCCGGGGGGGTGAAACTGGACCCAAGCTGGGCACCGATTTACTTTTCTGCTGACGTTTGGGGAAAATTAACGCGCCTCAGGACTTTGATCCTTTTTTATATGCATGTGTGCGTGAGAGTGTCTGCCTGTCTGCGTGCGTGTGTCTGCGTGTGTGTGTGTGCGTGTGTATTTGATGTGATATTAGTATGTATGGCAGCCAACAGCGTGTTAGTCCTGTATATTTGCTTACATATTCATCAATTTTTGGAGTTAAACTGTGGGCGGTTCGGGCTTTATATAATATATATATTATATATATTTTTTTTTGGCTTCAGCGCTCGTCGCAACTTTTGTGTTCAAAGCCCAAACCAAACCAAACCGAACCGCACCGCACCGCACCGAACCAAACGAGACCACGGGTCGTGCACGTTTTGTGGTTGTTAGCGTCAAATTGTTTGCTTATTTTGGGCTTTCATTTGACAGCGGGCAGTCGCCGCAGTTGGTCGAATAGCGGTATTTTCGACTAGCCGCTAAACGCTTTTAGATTTAATGCAGTGCCATTTAGTGGGCCCTGAGTACATAATTGCCATTACGATTACGCATACGCCATGTGGTCACTGGCCGGATGGAAACTGAAAATGATTTTCTATATATATATATCTATAGTCAAACTAAATCGATAACACACACACACATATGCAAAGCTGACACACATTTATCCAAAATATGCACAAACATTAATTGCTACACACGTTGGTCAGAGTTGAGTTGGAGTTCCAGTTGGAGTTGGAGTTGAGGTTGCCATCCAGCTCAAGGACCGACCTGCCAGTATCTGTATCTATATCTGTATCTATATCTGTACTCACTCTCAGACCTTATGCGGTTGCGGGTAATTAAGCGTTGCAGCTTATGTAAGACAAACAGGAAATAAGGTATAGCACAAACGCATAAATAACAACGGCAAATCAGCACACACACATACACACACACACATACACACACATAGTCAACGACTCGACAACACAAACAATGCAAGCGGATAACATAAAATTTACAACAACTCTGACAAACGCCAACTAAGTAAAGCTCCAAGGCATCATATATACATACAAACACACGCTGAGCTTCCGCCCAATGCTGAAACTTGTGTAGGCGTGGCAGCCAAGTCGCACTACTGACACACTTACCATGCCCAAGCTAGTTGGCCCTATCCTGTTAGCGCTTTCAACTCGCGCGTCCTCTGCAAATATACAAAACACTTGTAACTGCCGTGTGCCTGCCTTGGATTTATAATTAATTTATGTGTGCACGTGTGCTGGCCTATATATATATATATATATGTATTTGGCAAGCAGTAGCTGTTGGGCCTTACCGAAAAACTTAATTAACTCATTACATACGCACAGTTTTAATCAGGCAAACGAGTTGACGGCAAGAAAGAAATGTTGCCAGCCGGAGTCAGGACACTCGCCGACACCACCCGTCAAGCCAACAACAAAAGTGGCTCGAAAACGAGCTACCAATAACCGTAGAAGAAAAAGGATTCCTCCCCTCCCCCCTAGGCCACTGCGTAGTAAATTTAAAGCGGCCTTTGACTGCAATTAGCGTTCACGTTTGACTGCCGCCTCCCTCACACACCATAAACCCTTGTGGTTGCCCCCCACCACCCTCTCATTCTCACTCCAACTGTCGCAGCAATAAGAACTTTGCTGTTTCGTTCCGGTTCATGAATATTACATTCCAACTGGCTCCAATAAGCCAAGTCTGTCTGCCAACCAGTCAACCAACCATTCCAGGCAGCCCATCCAATGTGAACTCATTCGCATTTCGCATTTCGCATTCGCAACTTGCGTGCATGCCTCAATTGTCATTTTGCTTTTGAGCTGACAACAGCAACAACCACAACAACAACAACAGCAACAACAATTGCAATAACAACGACACAATTGAGTCACAATCATGACAACTACTCGAGCTGTGAGTCACACACAGAATTTGAGTCTTCAGCTTTCAATCTGAGCCACTGCAAAAAATGGCAAGTAGCTAAGCCATGCCACTGACTGCCTTTACAATGGGCTCATTAATGTCGCCGTATACGCAATTTCCAATTAAATAAAAATGTGCACACACACACACACACAAACACACACACACACACATTTACACAGTTACACAGCAGCGATTTACTCGTTTTGGTTGGTTTTAAAAAGCCAACATTGCAGCCTTTACAGCTCACTCGAACTGTAATGTGTCTATCTCTTTCTGTTGTTTGTATCGCTATCTCTTTCCACTCATCATCATCATCATCATCGTCATTATCTCGATGTGGCTCTGTGGCACTGGCGAATTGCTTTTAATATTTATTTAACACAAAAGCTTTCCGCATTACGTTTCTGTTCTGCCGTTAATTTTTCGCTTTGCTTTTCATTTTCGCAAAATTACCGGAAATGTTAATTTCTGCACGTGCAGCAGACGACGGCGACGACGACGGCGACGTCAACGACGACGATGACAAGGACACAGGACACAGGACATGCAGCAGTCTGTCGAGCTGGCAGTCAAAGCCGCGCCCATCAACGTCGTCGCCGTCGTCGTCGTCGTCGTCGTCGTCGTCATTCCCCAGTTGAATAGTGCTAATTATTTAGGGTAAGACTATAAGACTGCTGCTGTATGTGTATGTATGTGTGTGTGTGTGTGTGTGGGGTGTTTTTGTGTGTGTGACGACCCCCAAGAACTCATTGCGCTGGCCCTTAACACAGTGCCACCCAAATAGCAGTAGTTTTTGTTGCTTTTGTTGTAGTCAGCCTTAGAGCTGCGAGCTTAGCTGACACAAAAGCGTACGAAGGACAACGGCAACCTCGTCCTGCTCGTCCTGCCACCTCTGACGTTGACGTCGACGTCGACGTCGGCTGCGACGGCAACGACGACGTCGAGTGAAACGTTACGACTTTTTCTGTGCCAAAGAGACAAAGCACACAAAAATAATAATAAATGATTGCGTTTTCACTGTGTGTGTGTGTGAGTGTGTCAGTGAGTGTGTCAGTGTGTGTGTGTGTGTGTATGTGTGTAGTTGTGTATGCCTTGTGTATGCTTACCTCATTGCATTGTGCATCTTGCTTCTTGCAGTTGTATATGTGCAGCCAGCATGTCAGTGAAAGCCTTTGAATTTGTGCACTCACTGAATTCGGAAAACCTAACTTACACATACAGATATATATATATATGTGTGTATATATATTTATTTATATATATATGTAAATACAAGCACTGCTTATGTCCCTCAACTGTGTGTGTGTTCATTATGCAAGCCTGTCATTTGGCATAATACAACATACGATTTGAAAGGTGTGCGAGTAAGCCAAGTGTACTTGCAATTAGATTAGTTTAATTAGTCATAATGGTAGCACACACACAAACACACACACACAACACATACACACACATATAAACATACATATAAGCATACACAAATCCACCGCAGCGATTAGGCTTTCCAAGTCAAGGAAACGGAAACTTCAGTTTGAATATATCAAGGATCTTTTGAGAAATCGATATAATTCTCGCATTTAACATTACCACAAATCCCATTTAGCTAAAAAGATTTTATTTCAATTTTGTGTGCGAATTTTTAAAGTATTTTCCTGAATTTAAGATACATATAAAGCCATCAAAAGAACTAAATTCACAAAAATGTAAAATCATAAATTTTATTTAATTGAACATATAAATTTATATGACAAATATTAATAATAAATTTCAATTTTGTGTGTGTATTTTTAAAATATTTTCTTGGATTGAAGATACATATGAAGCCAACAAATAAAACTAAATTCACAAAAATGTAAAATCAAAAATTTTATTTAATTGAACACATAAATTTATATGACGAATATAAAAAATAAATTTCAATTTTGTGTGTGTATTTTTAAAGTATTTTCTTAGATTTAAGATACATATGAAGCCAACAATAGAACTAAGTTCACAAAAATGTAAAATCACATAAATTTTTATGACGAATATTTTCCATAGTTAAAATTAAAAAATATCAATTTTGTGTGCGTATTTTTAAAGTGTATCAAATCCTGTTCAGCTTCATAAAAATGATTTAATTGAACACATAAATTTATATGACGAATATTTTCCTTAGTTAATAATAAATTTCAATTCTGTGTGTGTATTTTTAAAGTATTTTTTACACCTGTTTCGCTTCTATTTATTTTGTTTGATTTAAGATATATATAGAGATAAATTTACAAAAACTCAAAATCATCAATTTTATTCAATTGAATACATAAATTTATATGACGAACATTTTCATTCATTTTCATAATTAATAATAATTTTTAATTCCAGCGATAAGTGTAGTTTAAAATAAATTAAGTTTCTTAACCTTAACTTATACTGAATGCGATTTATAAGTTTTTTTCTTCTGATTTTCTCTTTTCAGAACAATTCCACATTTTTGTCGGTGATTTAAGTTCAGAAATTGAAACTCAGCAATTGCGCGAGGCATTCACACCTTTTGGCGAAATTTCGTAAGTATTAAAATGCAAATTTCTAATTTTCATTCGTTAACTTTCCACTTAGCCCACCTACGAACAAGAGTATAAGGGGGGTGACTATGTGGCATGGGGCATGATACATCCGCAACTGACTGTCGCTCTGATTATTGGCAGGCGCATGTGATATGGTGCAGCACCGCTTGGTGGCACACATAAAAAATTCATAACAGCGCGAAAAGTACATTTATGCAAATTTCACTTAAGCAAACTCTTTTGGCAGCCACTGTGCTTTCTTCTTTTTTTTTTCTTAAAGTAAACATAAAGTGTCACTTCAGATAAATTGCTGTGCATTTAAAAGAGCAACAGCGAGAATATCAAATATTTAAGTTGCGATTTTTCTCGAAAAGATCCGAGCGGTCAACAAGAGCAAACAGAAAACAGCCAAGAAAACAAAAGCAGTTGTAAATTTGACTTAATTAACTGCTGTTCAAGCGCAAAGTTTTTGCCTCAAATGGCCGACAGAGGCTCTGTGGCAAGTACTGCCCCGGCGGCAACTTATACTTATATACAAAATGTTTGCAAAAGTATTTGATTTTTGGATTACGCGCTTGTTTATTTCATCAAAAAAAAAAAAAAAAACCAACCAAAACCAACCCACAAATACCCATCGCTCGTCGTTCTAGGAAGTAATTTCGAATGTTAATAATTTAAAACCCATTAAAATGATTAGAACTTTGATTTGGCCGGAAGGCCATCAGCCATTATTCGACCAGTTTGACGTGCTAATGAGCGGCGCATGTCCTTTCATTAGCGCCCTCAATGGTTGTCCTGGACACATAAAAGTAAACTTCGATTGGGGAACATGCCCCCAAAAATAAATCATATCGTTGGCAACGTGCTTAAGTCGACGCTTTTGGAGCAGTCGATTGGCACCTCAGCGATATCATTATCATTGATATGTACAGCCAAGATGAACAATTCTGGCAAAACGGAAGCGTATGGAATCCACGTCGCATCCTGATTATCTCCGTCTGAGCCTCTATCTGGTATGGTGGCAGCTGGGACTTAAATAACTTTCTTTTCATACTCTGCATTTTGGAATTTGTCGTCGCATTTTGCCGAGTTGAGTTCCGAGTTGGTGGCCAACATGTCAAATCGCTTAATGCAAAATGCCGAGACGAACTTGGTTACTGATATACCGTATCGGATACGGAATCGGTCGTGCGGCACTTTGGGATCAGACGCCTTCACAATTTTGGTTTTACTTTTTTTTTTTTTTTTTCGTATTTTCTTCTTAACGCGGGGCCAACGACTTTTTTGTCAAAAGTTTTATGCGTGCGTCGTTGTTTGCCCTTTTTTTTTTTTTGTTTTTCCTTTTTCTTTTTTTTTTTTTTTTTTGGTTTTTTTTTTTTGTTGGTTTTCTTGAGGTTTAAGTGTCGTTTTGTTGATGTTGCCTGGTATGTTTTGGGGGCCCTGGCGCAATTCTGGTTCCGTTTTGTTAAATGCGCAGCGCGTGTGAATATTTAATAAGCCGTCTACCCTCAGCCGTCTGCCTGACGACGCTTCACCCCCACCCCCCCTGCCAACAGTTAACTTATAATAATCATAAAAAGTTGCCGGCCAACATTGCCAACGTCTTTGCTGTGAACTGTGTTAACTAAACGGCCAGATCGGGGGGTAATTGCCAAACTTTGCTGGCAGCTCAGCTCAGCTCAGCTCAGTTGTTGCCCTGGCAACATCCCCCACCCCTCCCCTACCCACACCCGAATTTTTGGAGTCTCTTTGCTGTATAGCTGTGGGAAATCAATTTGAATCGCCATCAGCTGAATTGCTCTTAAAGTGCTTGAAGCTGAAACCGTCGTATTAATTCATATATTTATTTCTAAAAAAATGTAAACTTTAAATTTTATGTATTTATTGTTTGCTTCTCGTGTCATATCCAGCGAACTGCAAAGCCAACTTAACAAATAAAAAAGTTTTCTTGATGAGGTTAGGTTTCTAATTTCCAAAGTACATCAGGGAACACTTGAACAGGCACTCTATACACACCTATAAATATATATAATACCTATAAATGTATATATATAATATGATGATATGCTAATATAATTTCTCTGTTTTTTCTTTTGTAGGGATTGCCGTGTGGTGCGCGATCCGCAAACCTTGAAATCGAAGGGCTATGGCTTTGTGTCCTTCATCAAGAAATCGGTAAGCACTGCACCCACATTTAAATGCATTCTCATGCTTTTGGCTTATTATCTATATATATATATATATAATATTTGTGTTCTTATTTGCTGTCTCTATCGCACCACAGGAAGCTGAGAGCGCCATTACGGCCATGAATGGCCAGTGGCTTGGCTCGCGCTCAATTCGCACGAATTGGGCCACACGGAAACCGCCGGCGAGTAAAGGTAAGGAAATCATGACTGTCACCTGGCTGGGCCCCAAGCTTCCGGCCATGCGTACGAGTATGCGTGCACCCAGCACTCAGGTCAGCCAGTTCAGCCAGTTCGGGCCAGGTCAGGCCAGGTCGGCGAGCCAGGTGCCTTTGCTCTTGTCACTGTTATTGTTGTTGTTGTTGTTGTTGCTGTCGACGCATCGCTCTTATTACAGGAAATTATGGCAATGAATGCCAAAGATATTTCTGTGGCAAGTAACGGGGCTAAAAGTAGCAGCAAAGGCAACCAACTGAGGGGTTCGGATTCGGTTTCGGTTTCGACTGCTATTTATAAACGTGTCGCAGCAAATTTTCTGCCAGATTATGTTTTCTTTCTTCTGTAAAAACCGCAAGCGCTTAATTTCCGTAATGGGGTTCGAGCCCCAAAAATAAAAATGTTGCTTTAACTTTTTCAATTAGTTGCCGGCCCAAAGTTGGACACATAACGACACATTCTATTAGGCAAAACAAATCAATTTTATCATTTATTGCCCCTTTCTTAACTACCAAAATTGATAGTCCGGCGGAACCACAGAACTGGCTGTAACTAACTGTAATCATTATAAACAATCGTTGCTGTTGTCTTTCATAAATCAAAACTTAACGCGTATTTGCATGTTTTAACATAATTTTTATTTGCTTGACACACACACACACAAAGAAAGTTAGAGTGAGAGAGAGGGATGAAGAAAATCAGATAAATAAATTTTGCCAACACGAAACTATTATCATAAAAGGCACACACACACACACACAAATAGGGAAAGAAACTGGATAGCAAAACTTCATGGTTATAGAACAAACATTTGGAATTCTTTGGAATACACACACACACAGCCAACACACATACACAGAGTCAAGGTGGAATTTATCGTGCGAAGGAAGGTCTGACATGTTGAAGGGTTCCCATTTTTTTTTTATTTATTTTATTTATTTTTTTTTTTTTGGGGCAGCAACAACTATGAACATGAATTTTTGCTTTTGCATTTATATTGTTGTCATAAAAAACGCCTATGAAAGCCTAAGCGGATTTTTATTGGTCTCATTGTTTATTTGCCTTTGTCACGGCTTTGTCTGGTGCCCCGTCAAGAGGAGGAGAGGAGTGGGTTGTTGTAGTTGTAATACAAGTTATTATTAGCAATTTGGCTGCGAAATAATTTGGATATTTAGATGGCTGAGTAACTGGAGTATTTGCTGACTCAGCGGCAAAAATGAAACCGAAAATCGAAGACGCTGCCAAAGATTTTACACAATTACGAGTAGTCGCTTAGTCAACGATCCAAAGGGTTTTTCTCATGTGTGTGTGTGTGTGTGTGAATGGATGTGTGTGTGTTGGAATAGGTTGAGTACTTTATGGCCTTGTCTAGTTGTTAGGGGCGCCTGCTGGCAGCCTTTACGATTTGTAGCACTCAACTCATTTCGCATTTCACATCTCACATCTCACATTTCGCATCTCACATTTCGCATTTCGCATTTCGCATTTGGGATTTGGCATTACTTGATGTTTTACGCTGCCACTTACCCGCTGTGCGGATGCTTTTGGCCAGGCTTGTACTGACATTTTTATGTTTTAAGCAGGCTGCACATTTTATGGCCGTGGCAATCAGTCCACTGTAACAGCATTTAGTGAGCCACTCGCCAGCTAGTATGTGTATGCATATGTGTGTGTGTGTCTCAGTGTGTGTGTGTGTGTGTGTCGCCTCCTTTTGTTGGAAAGATTTACGAGCCGACGCAATTGCGCATTTTACAGTTGTGACAATTTTGGCGTCGTTTTGCAATTTTCAACTTGATTTTTTTTTTGTTTTTGTTTCTTTTATTTTTTTTTTTGGGTTGAATTTAGGGCTTATAACAAACGCATTTTGGCATTTTATTTTTGTCGTAAGCAGCTCGTGGCAAAAAGTTTTGTCAAACTTGGCCCATTGTTAACCGGTTAAGGGATAGGCTCAATTTCAATGCAAGCCATAAATAACGGCAAAAATACTTACAAGCTCATTATGGTAATAACTTAATTAACCTGAAACAATATGCCGGTAAAACAAAGCCGACGACGACAAAGTCAACGTCGACAATGTTGTATGACAAATTTCTGTGTGCCAAAACTATTTGACTTCTGACTGTTCCACAAACGCAAAGTGCCGAATATTAAGTGGGTTTTGTGGATGCGAACCAGTTGAAAGGTGGAAGGAGGAAGGAGGCACAAAACTTGAAGAAAATTATTTAGTGCTGTTCGCGTGGGCTGTGCCTACTTACCTGGCCATTCGTAGTTGTCGCAATAAATCAACATTTTATGCAGAGTTGCGCACAATTAAGTAAAAGTTGAAATGCCTCAATGCGCTGCCCAAGCACCGCTGACTGTTTTTGTAATTGTATGCAGGAAAAGTTCCAGCTCCTCTGCTAAATTATGTCCTGCGGCCTATGCATATACATTCAACATGCCACATACCACATACCACATCTACCTTAAGCTAAAATTTAACAATCTGGCAGTGGCAATGGTTACGATTTTTTTTTTTTTTATACAGTCAGCAGAACTAGTAGAAGTGACTCGCTGTTTTTTATTCAAGTAATTATTGATTGGTTAACAAAAATACAAATTGACAGGAATAGTCTAAAAACATAAATCTGGAGTAATTAAAAATTATAACTATTTTATTATATTAATTTTATAAAATGCCATTAAAATAATAAAAAATTTTAATAGTTAAAATTATAATAAAAATGTTTCAACTAATTTTGATTTGAGATAAGGTGTCAACTGTTTTTTAAACACGTCGTTAAATCTCAAATTACAATCGAATTAAATATCTCATTCAAATAAATTAAATTGTTTGTCGATTGACAAAGCGCCTCAAAGCGTGAAATGGAGACGCCCCTCAGTGCCGTCTCTCAAACGTATTAATTAGTTGAATATGTGTTCGAGCACATACATTAAATTCAACGCACTTTTCTTGTAGGCAGATTATTGTGTTTTTGAGTGCTACATGTGTCTGTGGGCCTTAATTATTTACGCTTATAATTGGGTGATTAATTCATCATTAAGTTGAACATGCCTGTAATTGCTCATTAAAATTTCAGCGCTAGACGTTGAGAGGAGAGTGCGAAAGAGAGAGAGAGAGAGCGAGAGAGAGAGAGAGAGAGAGAAATAGACAGTTGGTCGCCCTACTTATTATTTATATGTAGGGTTGCCGCAGGCCAGAGGCTATAGTTTTAACGTGATAATTATGACCACTCATGCAGTCAAAGGTACAGCCAACTACGAAGCGGAGCACTTTAATTTGGAGCAGACATGAAATAAAATGTGGCAAGGGGGCAGGCGGAGAAACTGAACAAAGGCACAACAACAACAACAGCAAATCACCTCAAGGCTAAGCATGTTGTTTGGGTTTGTGTGTGTGTGTGTGTAGCGCGTCCGTTTGCGCAACTCACAGTACATAAATACATACATACATATCCAAAATTAATTACACGTATTTAAAAAAGTAGAGAACAAAAAAATAACGTCAAAGAAATGAAACGAAGGCAGAGGCATAAAGCAAAGTGCAAATTAGTGAAACACAGTGCTGAAAAATATGCAATGCTGGCAGAATGTACGTGAGGGCATGCACACACACACACACACCCATACACACACACACCCATACACACACACACAGAAACACACAGGAGTGAATAGCAAGGCGTATACATTTGTGGCAAGGCTTTCAAAAATATTTGCTAGCTTGTTAGTTTACACAGTGCACCCTCGCTAAAGCCTTTGGTGGTTGTTGTTCTGCTACTTGTGTGTGTTTGTATTATATTTGTGTGTGTGTGTGTGTGTGTGTGTGTAAGGGAATTGTCCTGTTGCATGTTATTGAGCCATATTTTCGTTTGTTGTTGTTTGACATGCTCGTTGCACAGCCTAAAGTTGCAAGAAAGGGACAACGTGTAACCGAAAGAGACGCACATACAGCGTGCGAGTGCGAAAGAGACAGCTAGAGGTAAATCGAGTGCGAGTGGGGGGTGCAAAGGTATTTCGTTTAAAGGGGTGAAATTGGCGCTTTGCATGGGCACGATATGGCTAATATAATATTATAGCCACAGATGCCCTACAGCTGAGCACATTAATTAATGGAACTGTTTTTTTTTTAAAGAATTCATATTTTAATTTAATGAATGCTCTTCCAAGAAAATTTACATTTTACGCATTGCTATTCACATTTATTTTAAATTTTATTTTAATCTGGGCAAATAAACTTTTTAAGTGCTCGACTTAAGGTTATGTCCACTTTCAGATTAGAAATCGTTTATAAAACTGGTTGGGTTGCCAAAGTAATTTTGTTTGCAACGTTTGTTGCAAGTGGCTGGCAGTGCTTGTAAATTGTTGAAAACTGAACAAAGACATAAACACGCAAGCCTGACATTATTTTTTAAAAGTGCAAATTTTGTTTTAACCACGGAGGAAGTAATTAGTGAAACAAATACATGTTCTAATGCCATATACCAAACGAATAAGAATAACAACAAAATGGCGGACAAGGCGTGTTCCCTGTAGCAGACACCATTATTGAAGGGAAGATGTTAGGGATTTCCTATGAAAAGTACAAAAAATACGAAAAATAAAAAGTACAATATGAAGTGTAACAATTTTAAAAAATACTATAACAACGATAAATTCTACACACACACAAACACACCCTCACACACATACCATATATAAGCATTTAAACATTTTGACTTAGTTTATTTTAATGGCCAAAACCGTTTGTAGTCGTTACTGCTGCGGGAAATTCCTTAATTAATTTACATATTAATAATGCAGTTTGTTAAAAACAGTAAGAAAAAGCATTTAAATAAATATATACGAAATAGACATAAAACCTGCAGTAATTAATTTTAGCTTGTAGACAAAAATCTAGCCTATAACAATTTGCGCTTGCAGCATTGAATTTCATAGCCAACTTTTGGTCTTTTTTTTTGCTTGCCACCCGTAGAAAACATCAAGCCGTTGACTTTCGATGAGGTTTACAACCAGAGCAGTCCCTCCAATTGCACCGTTTATGTGGGCGGGGTCAACAGCGCCCTCACCGCACTCAGCGAGGAGATTTTGCAGAAAACATTTGCACCTTATGGCGCGATACAGGAAATTCGCGTCTTCAAGGATAAGGGCTACGCATTTGTGCGGTAAGTTGCAACATATAAATTATATTTTTATTTCTATTATTTTTGCTTTTAATAATAATAAGACTATTACAAACTTTTATTAGGCAAAGCTTGTCAATTAAACCCGTAGAAAATTAAGATTATATAATAAAAAAAAAGTAGATATTGATAACATATGAATATTAATTACTGAATTAATAATTTTAGAGTCCAATAATATTTATAATACAAAAAGAAAAGATTCAAAAATATCGCAATTGCCATTGTGTCATTTGTTGACAATGTTGCATGTAGATGCTGATAGGATTTATATTCCTTAAATTAATATTCAAACCTTAAAATCTCATTTTTTTTTAATTTATTCCACCTAAGAAAAGTTTTTAGTTTAATTGCAAAATCGCATTTCACTGCCTTAAAAGATTTTAGTTGATGCCAGATGCGAACAGCTCAAATGAATATTTTTTATTGCCAGAGCGTAACTCATTTGCCACACGTAAATTTGACTTGCTTGCAGCTTCTCCACCAAGGAGGCCGCCACTCATGCCATCGTTGGGGTGCACAACACCGAGATCAATGCACAGCCCGTGAAGTGCTCCTGGGGCAAGGAGAGCGGCGATCCGAACAACTCGCAGACTATGGCCAGCCAGGCATTGAACAGCGCTGCTGCCGCTGCCGCTGGTTTTCCGTATGGGGTTAGTGCTGCTGCAGCCGCAGCTGCCGCATATGGTCAGCAGCTGGCCGCCACTGGGTGCTGGTATTCACCGACGCCCACTTATCCGGCCTCGTCGGCCCCCACCGCCGCTGTGACACCCGCTGCAGCGGCGGCCAGCGCTGCTGCTGTGCAGAATCAGTTCCTGCAGGGCATCCAGGGCTACCACTTCAGCCAGTATGGAGGATACCAGCAGGGCTATATGGGGTATGTAAACACGGTGTTAGTGCCATCGATTTATGCTTAATTATTTCATTAGCTGATGTGCCTGCGTTTGCGTTTACCTTGCTCTCTGCCACTGCCACTGCTACTGCCACTGCCCCATTTGTGGGTGGCACTCTATACAAAATGATTGAACCGCCACCGGGGATGGGCAGCGACAGCATGACGGATGAGTGAATTCATTTGCTAATTGCTAAAGTTTTCATTTGCAACGCCGACGTAGACATAGAGTAGTCCTTTCCACCTGGCGTATACCATATGGCATACATTGCCAACATGCTCGGCTCGGCTGTCAGCAGTCAGCATACGGCATAGGGCATACGGCTTGTTGGCACCGTAAACGCATTTAACGTAGTCCTAGTCGCAGTTGTCGCAAACACGGCAGACTCGGGGGAGGCGAACGCGGGCAGATCTCGAAATATGTGTGTTTCTATTGGCGTCACCGACTCCTGACTGATGAAGCTTGTTGTGCATGTTTTTTTTTTTTGTTTTGTCTACACATTGCAGCATGGGCGTACAGATACCAGCCACTTGGCAAGGCGTCACCCAGGCCCAGATCTCGCCGGCACAGCAATTGGCAACGGGCGTTGCCGGCACTGCTATACCACAGGCCGCCGGTGTGGTTGCCTATCCGATACAGCAGTTCCAAGTCAGCCCACAGGTATGTCATGTCTAACAATCGCATAAGTATAAATACACACACACACACACACACTTAAACATATGTACATATTTATTGGAATGAAGTACATTTCTAGTAAGTTCGCTGAATATTTTGAATGCATTCATAATTTGATTTGTTCGCTTCGATTGATTTAGTTCGTTCACATTTAGTTTTTTTTTCGATTAGTTGCGGATTAAGTATTTTGTATACATTTTCCACATTTTCTACATTTTCTACATTTTCTACATTTTCTGTTGTCTATTGTTGCCTGGCCTGTGAGTTTTCATCATGCGCATGAAGTGGTTGAACTTATCTACAAAAACCTAAAATTAAAAAAAAATAAACATAAAGCGAAAATTCAACTAATTAAATATGTTTAAGTTTATATATCAAATAAAACATAAATGAAAATTCATCTAATTAAATATGTTTAAGTTTATATATAAAATAAACAGATTATTCAATTAAAGTTGTGTTAAAAGTTTCAAATACGTAAATAAAAAATAATATAAATAATGTTTAATAATAATCATAATAAAATATTCAACATAATCCATAATCCAATGCAACTATGCAATTTGAACAACTGCGGGCAGCAAAAGCGACATATTTTTATTAACTTTACAGTTTCTAAATACTCCTTTATTAAATAAAAAAAAAACCTATATACTCTCTTTATATATAAAATATTTATGTTTGTCCTTTCGCGCACAATATCCTTAAAAGCATGTGCTCTGCAAATAGTGTAAGCCTTATTTTAATAGTTTAATTTTTTTTGGATTATTTGTAAGCTTTTGCATTTGCTTAACTCTCACATAGATTAAATGACAAATCAATTATGTTTTTTGCACAACACACACACACACACACACATGTGTTATTTAAACAAAACATGAACACAGCGTTGCATCATGTTTTCTCTGCATTATAAATCATTTTATTCCGACTTCTATTTTTTTCCAACTTTTTACTAACACCCATATTATTTTTTAAGGTTTATCCTTTACTTTTGCAGGCACAGTAAGCAACAAAACAAAAACAAAAACAAAAAAAAAAATCCAAATTTTTTAAGTACAGCAGAAGTTCTGAACAGAAAGAAAACCAAAATCAGCTGTAAATAAATGCGATGCGCCGAAAAATTAACAATTGACGTCAACTTTGACGTCCAACGAACGTTGAGTGCTGCACCAAAAAAAAAACCCAAAAGTAGAATCACAACAAAAATTATGCTAAAGCACACAAAAAACATTTACAATTGTTTATGCCATAAACACTTGTAAAAGCGGTCCTTAAATAAGCCTTAAAAGCAAAAAAAAAAAAAGAAAAACAAACAAAAAATACATTAAATTAAAAATAAATAAATTTTAAATAATTCAAAGTTGCTTATAACACACAAAGACAGATCGCATCACATCCCACATACATATACAAAATTTATGCTTTATATAAATGTTTTAAGCATGCTGCGTATATAAAAAATTACAATTAATTGATTAAAATATTAAAAAAAAGCCAAAAAAAGAAAATAAAAATAAAAAACAAAAAACAAGAAAGAAGAAAACACATATAAAATATAATGAGTAAATAAGTAAAAAGTAATTTGGTGAAATGGAATAAAAATAAATTAGGTATGCTGTTTTCTGAGTGTATTTGTGCAAAGCAGCCCACACCACAAACACACACACACACTCATACACATACCTAGAGTTACATACTCATGCGTGGAATTAAATGAAAATAAATATAATTAAAAGTGCGTTAAAATTAATGTCGCGCACTCAGACACACACACACACACACACAGACACACACACTCTTTTATTTATCCAAATTTTATGGATGTATGTGCTGTAACACGCGTACAGACCCAAACATCCCCAAGAGCCTCTTAGCACACACTCCCCCACACACATAAAATACACTTCTACACACACACGCACACACACACACACACACACTCACACACACACACACAACCACACTCATTTAATTTTACTTGTACACGTACTCGCATATTATTTAGTATTGCCTACTTTTGTGCGCAGCTTCCAATAGACGCCTAGCAGCATATACCACACACACACATACACACACGCAGACACACACACACACACACAGTTGCCCTTTTACATTATTACACTATTTAATATCACAATGATAATACACATAGCACTAGTGCCTATTACTATCTTAGATCTAGATGAGAACGCCATCACATTGCGATGTAAGTCTCATACAAACACACACACACATATATACACACACACACACACACATACACTCAAAGACAACCTAGAAACACTAAACTACTGCCAAGCCTAGCCAAACAATTGGTGAACTCGACATTTCCTGCTATCATTTTCCTAAAGTCTGCAACAAAATGTTACAAAGAATTGTTAGCCCATTGCAAAAAAAAAAAAAAAAAATAAACACAAACTATTTAACGCACTTAAGCTCAAATAACTATATAGTACTTTATTTTGTGATTGCTCAGTAATTGAAAGACATGTTCCTACATACAGCTACATACTTAATACACTCAGACACACACATCCATACAGACAGCCCCCTTCCAAAACACACACACACACACAAATACAGCCACAGCACTCGCAGTTAATGAAAGTATCTGAAAGAGCATATGAAATATTCGTAACTATTTATTAAACATTGTTGCCAAGCACAACAGAGTCCAATGCAAATCCAGCCACAAGCTAATCTCAAACTTGAACTCGAAATTCAAACTCGATGTAAATGTCAAAAATAAAAGCTTAAGTTTATCTGTCTCACAGGCTTTGTAATTAATAGCAGCAAGGATAAACACCTATTTTTTTTTTTTTTTTTGAATTTATTGTATATTTTTTTACTCAGTTTGCAAATAATTTCATAATTGTTTATGATTTCATGAGTTCACTCGATTTAAAAAAATTCTTCAAAAGACATGTACAAAGCAACATTACCCAATTCTCACATAAAATATTTTTGACCATTCCATTCAAACAATTATTATATTAACTTTTTATACTTAATAAACGTATAAAACGTGTATGTTTTTATTTCAGTTGCAGGAAGATGAATGGTTAGCTGCAAATTTATTGTGTTAGAACAAGCAAAACAAGATCCGAATTCTGTAAAAAAATATATATATATATATATATACAGTTCTAATACCCAGCTGTTCCACAAGTCTTTACAACTTGTCACTTGCTAAATTCACGAGAATTAAATATCTACATCGACAAATAAATATTTGTTGTTTTGTGCTCAGTTCAAATCGACATTCATGTTAATTGTCATATCGCTTTGTTGCTTCATATATATATATATATATATATATGTATATATATATGTATGTTTTATAGCCATACAAATGAGTGTTTAAAATTAAACAAACAACGAGCGTAAAAGATTTGTGGAATGTTTCGGGAACAGAGATTAGCTAAAAAAAACACTAGAGGAAACGCCAATACACAAGTACATGCATATACTAATATACTCGTACATATAATGAATACAATCAAAATATGCCATCGAATGATATTAATTGATATTAGCCATTATAAATGCAAAGCCATAATAAAATACATATACATATAGCAATTAAATGAGCGCATATCCAATTCGCTTTACCAAAAACAACCAAAAATTACTATAATGCAAATTCCGAAGGTCCTCTTTAATTTTATGCATGTCCAACAACAACAACAACAAATAACAAACAACAACAACAAAACAGCAATAAACGAAAAACAAACACTCAGTGGGATATAGAGGGAAATAGTTAGTGAAATTTGTTCACATAACCTCCAGATTATATCATAATTGAGATGCAATATTCCGACATACTCATATGAGTAAACTCTCATATAGAACATAGAGAATTTCCCAGAAAAAAAAAACACCACACTTGCTGAGTCATTATAGGGCTCTACGTAATATCATCGCCATATGGCTTATCGTCTGAGTGTGTATTAATCTGCCAAGCCAATGGAAGTCGCAGTTCAGCAAATGTCAGACATTAGTTAGTTATAACAGACACACTTACACACACACACAAACACACACAAACACACAAACACACACACTAACACATACACATAAACGTGAATTAGAAATATAATGTAGTAGTAAGTATTAAGAGAAAAACAAAAGAAAAAAAGAAGATAGAAAACATGCTTATATAACGTACATCAATACATCAACATATTTAGAAATATACTTACACATATAGCATAGTAAATATACATGCATATATATGCCATATATATGTAAATTTATACATATATATATATATATTTATATGTATATGTTTATATAGACGCATGCAAAATACTGTTTATGTAAGTGTTCTACGTATATATTTACGCATACATATACATGTGAGTACATCTTGGATAATAAATCACAAATAAATGTTCATAATGAAAACCAATTAAAATGATAAAAATGAAAACAAAAAACATGTAATAGGTCGTATATAGTACGGATACGTATCGAGCAATTTAACTAAAAATCATTTCAGTCAGAATGTGCTATTTAAAGGGGGCACCAGGTGAAGATCGGGGATATTTCGATTTGCATATTGCGCATTTTATCTCTATATTTTTTTTTGGCTCATTGTTATTGTTTCTCATATCTATTTTTTGTTAGTTTTGTATGTGTGGGCATTTTACATATATATTTTATAGATACACACACAGACAGACACACAGGCAAATTTAGTTGCAAGTTTTGCATATGGGCAAATATGTGCAATAAAAGTATTTAGGGCCATTTGGGGCAAGTAGTACTATAGTTCAAATACATAATTGAATGTTGTGTATGCATGTCTATAGCTAACCAAGCTCACATACGCAGCATCGCTGATTATAACCCTTAACCCTTAACCTTAACCTAATCGAATCGAATCGAATTGAATCCATGACACAGACATACCTAGCCTAAGAAACTAGCGAGTTGTAATGTATATTAAGATTAAGATGTTTTTAGCACTAGAACTTACCGTATAGTTGGACTATGAGAGGCAAATGCATGTTACAACATGATATATAGGACACGACTTAGATGTAGATGTGATTTTAAAACAAGAGGCAAAAACCGTGCGATCCATTTTTTGAGACATTATAGCTAATGCGATAATTGCATTTTTCTGTTTGTTATTTTGTTTATAAAAAAAGCAAAAAACATAATTATAAAAAAAAATAAATGATTTTTGTTAAGGAAACGATAACTTAGGCAGGTAAAAATTTAAAACATTGTTGACCAAACCAATAAAAAAAAAGTTAATAAAATTTGGCTATAAGAAAAAATCAGCACATTTATGAAAGCAAACTTTATATTTAAAACGAAACAAAATACTATAAAGAAAATGATAACAGATTATATACAAATATTATTGGTTTGTTTGTTAATGTTTGCGCAACATATCAGTAAAGAGTTAAACGAGTAGTTTCCATATAGAGGCTAATGCAGCGTTGGAAACTAAATCTATAATGATATATAATTATTAAGATATAGTAAAGTAAAATAAATATAAATATGAAATAAATATTAAAGAAAACATAGACAAAAAAAATCGAAAAAAAAAGTATTAATGTTGTGCAACTATTGAATGTGCTAAGACATTTATATACGTCTACATATATATGTATATATATATATATACAAATACTAAATATTTATATATATACATTAACGACAACAACCACAAAAAAAAAACAATATATTCATAGGAAGAAAAAGGAAGACATAGAAGATTAACCAAAGTAGGAGGAGGCCAACCGATTAAGGGGTTTATTGTATGCATTATGGAAGTACATTAGACAAGGTAACTGACAACTCAATTACTCCTCCAATTGATGTATGTAATACTCCAATATTATTTTATAGTTCAGAGTTGTTTTTATTTTTTCTCTTTTACAACACAAAATATGTGTTGTAAATATCTTGATGGTTTTCTTGCCGGGACGAAATAATTTCATAGCTCAATTGATATATATAATATATATATATTTGTATGTTCATTATTTGCTTATATGTTGGTCTCATTTATCAATAATATTCAAATTAAAGTGAGTCTTGTTTTTGACAATGTGGAAAGGGAATAACAAAAACGACGAGAGATACAAAACCAATTGTAGATTATAATTAGAAACTGCAATTACAATTTAGTCAATTTGGTGTGTTATTTATTGAAAAGCAGAAGCTGGAGCATTAGCAAAATTTTAGAACACAGACACACACACGCAAAAACAAACAAACAAACAAACAAACAAGCAGACAAAACAATGGATGAGAAGATTGGGCCAAGGGTCAGTCTGTAGTTAAGGCACGTAGCATAAATGAAATGAAAATGAAATCAAATTAAAACAAAGCAAAAACCGAAAATCAATCAAATAAAAGTATTATTTAAGCAACAATACAATACGAGTATAAATAATTACATAGCATATATATATTTACATAGAGCAGTACTCAAATTCAAACCGACACCCAAAAACCAAAAACCAAACCAACCACATTGAAGCGGTTTATTTGTTAGCCAACATGAAACCAATGAGCGCAACATAAATTACATTTATTGTATCATCAAAACTTATGAATATATATATATATACTTTTACTGGGATTTTGTTTTGTCGAATGTCTGTTGTCGAACAACAATTACCAGATTCATAAGACAACCATTGGGAAAGTTCTTTCATCAGGAAAGCATTGGGACGGACAGCGGAATGTTATGTGTCGTCTCATAAAGGTATACACAAGCATATGAGATTACTTATTTATATATATATATATATATATTTATATATATATATATATTAATGAATAAACCAACCCCAAAAATATTTAACGTTAAACTAGTAAACTAAATATATATAATAGCTATGTAAGTAAAGCTAGAGGAAAAAACCCCTTCAATAGTAAATAAACATACAAAGCCAGCGATGGGTAGATTTGAACCAGTTGCGAAATGCATTCAAATGAAAAACGATCCATAATATTTTTGTGCAATATTCCAGAGGGCATTAGCATGCATTTTATGCATTTAAAACCATAGATCAAGATTGTAAACACAAAGCAAATGTAGAAGAAATCAAACGGTGAGCAAATAACCAAAAACTGCTAATAAAACTAAAATCAAAATAAAATACAAAACATGCATTGTAGGTTTTGGAAAGCATCATACTACAAAGCCACAGATAATCTGTGCACAAGAAAAAAAAAATCACACACGCACAAACACTTACACACTCACACACACACATAACCACTCACACACAAATGAAGTAAGAAATAATATATAGTAAATGTATGTGTAGACTATATATATATATATGCATATATACATATATGTATTAACACATAAAATATGTTAAGTAAATAGCAAATAAAGTAAATAACAAACACAAAAAAAAAAAAAAAAATAGATATCGACTGCAGTACTGCAAATATTTTGTAGAAATTTAAGAATGTTTGAGTGTGTTTTTGGAAACAAGGATTAGAAACACACACACAAAACCCAAAAGCAAACAGGAAAAATATGAAGCAAAAAAATTAAGCAAAAACTTAAGTGGAAACCAAACAAAATAAATGAAATCAAATGCATAAGCTATGTTTTAAATATACAGAAACCAAACACAATATATATAATATACAATTATGTGTATGTATAAATACAAATATGACATTAAACATAGACATCACACACACACACATACAGTCACATCTATACAAATGGCGTTTGCATAAGAAATCACATGTGAAACAACGTAACGAATATTAAAAGGTTAATCAAATTAAGCATAGCAACTCCCAAAAATGAAACGAAAGAAAAGAAAAAAATATTTATAGTTAAAACAAAACAAAGGAAAAAAACTCAAAAAATGAAATACAAAAAAAGAAAATAAAATCTCAAAAATTTGGCTGCGTTTTTGTATACCAACGCGCCAAAAAAAAACAAACCAAATTAAAGGCAAGCGAAATATTATACAAATTATATACAAGACACAAAAAAAAAAAAAATGCAGGCTACTAAAAATGATGTTCGAATGTTGTTATAAAAAAAAAGCCAGTGCAGAAGTTTGGAGATAGTCGGTGAGTTGCCAGCAAAAAAGCATTAACAAAATATACAAAAGCTAAACAAAAACGAAAAAAAAAAAACAAAACAACAACATGGAAAACAACTATTGCAACATAGAAATGATGAATAGAAGTAAACACGTAAATATAATATAAAAATAAACGGCTAAAAATAACAAAAAAAAAAAAAAAAAACAAAACTTATATTATGTATACATAAATATATTGAAGGAAAACAAATAAAACAAGCAAAAAAAAATTTTGTAAAAATAATAATGAAAACTGCATTTTAATTTCAAATAATTATCATTTATAACAAATGATTACTCTTCCCAAAACCACTAATATTTTTCAAAGTTGGGTTTTGTTGCGAAACTCTGGTTGATTATGTTAATTTTCAGAGCTGTTGTTTTTGCAGTGATTTTTCCTGGATGTCTGTGTTATTGTTGATGTTGTTTTTGTGCGCTTTTCCCTTAACCAGAAATCATTGGACAACTGGCTAAAACTTGGCCACCTGCTGATAACCTGCCTGTTTTTTTGAAGGTGCTCAGCAAGCAATCTACTGTGTGTGTGTGTGTTCGGTCTGTGTGTGTGTAGGGAATTGGAGTATCAGTGTGGGGTTACAGTGTGTTTTGAGGCTCGTTTGCCCGCCAAGCATAAATTGTCATAACAATGGCAAAGACAACACGTGCAACAATAACAAATCAAAAATTTACAAAAACACAAAAAGCGCAAAAAGTAGAAACGACATCGAAATGAAAACACGCACAGTTAAAGCAAATGCTTGCCGTGGGGAGTTCTACGGGTGTGGAAGGGGATGGTGGGGGTGGTACAGCGGGAGAGTGAAGGGGAGGCGGAGTGTACTCCGGATGACTGCCGGTAACAGGAGCAACGAGCAGTGAATAACGTAAAAATGCAAAGTGGAGGAAAATGTTTTAAACATATTTTTTTGCCAATTTTTTTTTTTATTTGTTTTTGTTCTTTGTTTTGGACTGGTTTTTACGCCGTGGCTGCTGACGTTTTGCTGTAGTTGTTATTTCGCTCTTTCGCCGCAGGTTAAGAACAGCACACACACACATTCTATGAGTGTGTGTGTGTGTGTGCGTGTGTGTGCGTGCGTTATTATCGCAATGAAGAGGCAGATGGGCGGACAGATGTTCTTCTTGTGCCTTTGAAGCAACATATGCGCCAAGGTTTCACTTTCATTTCTTACATATTTGCGCCTGGTTGTGCGTGTGTGCGCGTGTGTGTGTGTTAGTGTGTATGTGCATGTGTGTGAAATAATGGCGCTATGTTTGATTTGCATTGCAAATCGTGGCAATTTTGCAAAATGTCTTCCTATATAAGAAACAATATGTTTTATTTACTTACATTTGACTTTGATTTCACCGACTCCGACTTCGCCTCATTCTTCCCCTTGAGGTTCCTCGGAGGCGTGCGCAGGTAGTCTTCCAAAGCCTTTGTTTTTGACTTTAAATTTTTAGCTTACATATTGTATACCCCAAAAAGGCTTTAAGGTTCTGGGCTTTCAATGATTAACAGTAAATATATATATTAATACTTTATACTTGTGCAATTCTTTTCAATTATTATGACAATGGTTTCATAACCGAAAGCCCATTGCCAAGCTTAGGACTATGTTTTGGCCGTTGCCAGCTTAGGGACGGCATCAACTAAAAACATTGGCTAATGCTTGCCACATAAAATGTAACGATGGGCTTACCAAGGGCATGGGTGAGGGGCGAGAAGAGGAGGCTGGTCGCCTGGCGTTGAGGCTTGCCATGCACACGTCAAAACCCTCGTCGAATACTTACACACATACCAACACGGGCTGACATGGGTGGTGGGTGGTGGGTGGTGGGTGGTGGGTGGCCTTAAACAATGCACACATCATAATATTTTTGCAGACTTTATGGACGCCATCAACTGGAGCTCGAAGCGATGCTGCATTCTGGAATGCAGACGACATAACGTGCATTACCTCAACTGTGTGGTGTTCCTGTGTTCCTTGTTGTTGTTGTTGTTGTTGTTGATGATGTCGGTGCTGATGCCGCCTGTTTAGTTAATAATTCCCATGCACAGAGCCATCGCCTAGCTGGGACTGGGACTGGAGCTGGAGCTGGTGCTGGAGCTGAAGCGACAACGGCAGTGGAATAAGAAGCATTCGGTGTATAACAGGATATTTGCTGCATATAAAGAATGTATCTGTGGCGGCATGGGAGTTGTGTTCGTTCGTTCGAGAACGTGCAGCTGCAACGGAAACCGGAAATGCGCAAATAGCAAAGCACTGAGATCTTGACGCTGCCGCTCTGCGTGGCACTGCATAGCAAGGACTTGTCTGGCAATCGACCACATGCAGCGTTAGCCAGTTTCAGTTTCAGTTGCATCTGCAGCTGCAGCTGCCACCCTGAGTGGCTGCACATCCGGCTGACAGTTGCGACACCCCCAGGTTGCTAGCTGCTCCAGCATCGAATAAGTGGTTTCCAAATTACGAATGAACAGTGAACATTTCGAAATCAGCTAAAAATGTTTTGGCTGCCACACAGACAACTGCAAGCGGAAAATTTCACACTCGCCTCGAAGGACACTAATTAGTGACTCCGATTTAGTCAATCGAATAAATAGTACAATTCGTTCTCCTAATAATGTGATGATCGGAATCTCTCCTGCCTGGATTTTATTTGGTTTTTTATGGGACGTGTCGAGGGCCAAGGGTAACCGTAGCTGGCATATTACCGGACGCTTATGTCCATTTACTGATACAGTTGCCACCCCAGGAGCAGATGAAACAGCCGCAACGGGCACATCATGTAGCCAAAGCTTTAAACACACCCACACACACACAGGCACACACAGGCATCGTTGCGTCGGGTTTGGGGGGCGGTGCATGTTTCGCTCTCGGGCCGATGTCCGGCGAGTGGCCAAAATAATATACCCAGTTCATAACACGAAACAGAACAAATGTCCTTTGCTGATAAAGCCTCATAATAAATGTCGACCTTTCGTTTTTCCATTTATATTATCAACTGCGTCTCGTGCCGGGGTCCTCAAGGTCCGCCATTTACCTTACCTTGGCAGGCAAAGATGCGAGGCTATTGTTTTTGTTGTTGTTGTTGCTGTTTTGTTGTGGGTGCCCTGACAGTGCCTGCCCCTGCCACTGCCCCTGCCACACGATGAGTACACTTTACCTATGCTTGCCGCACAGCCTGCAACATACCCACAAACATACATATATTAAAATGTATAATAAACAATGCGCCGCCGCCTCAGCAATAACAACATAATGTTGGGTGTGTCGGTGTGTAGGTGTGTGTGCATTAAAGCAAACAAGTTTGTTGCCCACTTACCCTACAAATGCAAAAAAAGCCTAATGAATTTATTAATACAATTGTAACTAGCATTTAAGTAACCTTAAATTGTGCATAAAAATTGATTTAATAATTTAGAACATAAATAAAATAAAAGTATTTAAAATTTTTAAATTAATTATTAATTATAAACTTTCCAAATTACAACATAAATAATAAAAAGTATTTAAAAATTCTAAATTAAATGAGAATTTTTTTTCTTCTGATTATATTCGAATTTTCTCCTTTTTTTTACATGAATTATATTAATAGATGAATTGATTAATGTTTAAATTTATAATTAATTTACAAGCAGATAGTTCAAATCTGTTAGGTAAACAGATTAAATAATTAGCAAAACTACAAAAAATTAATAATTTTTATTTACGTATGGTTTTTTTTTAGTTAATTGTAAACAAATTTAGAAAGGGCATTTATCTGGTAACATTAGAATATCAAGTTTTAGGTAAACAGATTAAATAATTAGCAAAACTACAAAAAATAATAATTTTTACTTACGTATTGTTTTTTTTTAGTTAATTTAAATAAAATTTAGAAAGGGCATTTATTTGTTAACATTAGAATTTCAAGTTTTTACTCTCAATGCTTTTTTGTGTTTTGTACTTTTTTTTTGGTTGTTTTTATTTTTAATAGACCGGACCCGGGCGAATCAAAGCGACCTGGCAAAAGCAGCAGCGCCAAGTAAATTTATGTTATTTCCCTGTTGTTTGCGTATCAGATAAGCTAATAAAAAATATTATAATTACGTATCTGTAGGGCAGGCAGGCAGACAGGACGCTGGCAATGCAGGTGAGCAGCATTCAGTGGGATATTTTGAAGAGAAAGTTCGTGTGTGTGTGTGTGTGGGTGTGTGTGTGTGGGTGTGTGTGTGTGGGTGTGTGTGTGTGTTGTGGTGGGGGGAGGTGGCACTACTTTGTGTTCAGATAGTTGGCTTTGTTGCGTTACACGCGCTTTGAATGTTGTCCCTTGATGTAGCTGACTGGCTGACTTGCTGTGCCACAGATTCAGCGGAGAGGGGGCCACCTGGCCGCCGCAGCGCCTTGGGGCATGCTGTGCTCTATGTGTGTATCTCTCCGTGTGTAAGAGTGTGTGTGTGCAGTTGAAACGAAATAAGCCATAACGACAATTTAGACTTTGAAGTGCCATTGCCATGCGAACTTATTTTAATTAGATGCGCACACATAAATGCTTAACGTGTTCGCCGCAGACCTTTTCTTTCGTTTTCGCATTTTTTTTCTACTTTTTTTTTTATGGGCACCAGACTCGAAGGCCTCGAAAAGACAATGGGACAACGGCATTAAAACAGGTGGGTCTCTCGGGTGGGCGTCAGCTATGGCGCCTGGCCTGGCCGTGTCGCTGTAACACACATTAACCAATGCCACGCAATGCAGCCATAATAACAGCCGAGCACAAGTTTAATTAGTGCAACCAACGAGGCCAGACCCGGTAGGCGGGAGGGTGGCAGGCGGGCATGCAAGGAAGCATGAAAGGAAGCCTGTGGCCAACGTTGCGTATGAGCAATGTGTGTTCGTGTGATAAAATGGCCACGCCACGTCAAGCCTGTGCCTGAGTGTGTGTCTCCCTGTGTGTGTGTGTGTGTGTGAGTGTACTTTTATGACTGTCATCCATCTGAGAAGTAAAACTCTTATGGTCATAAAAACTCTAGAACGCATTGCGAAACGACAAAAAAAAACAAAAAACAATGCCAAAAAAATCCCTATAGCATTCGACCGAGCAGAAAAAAATGTCAGAGTGCTGAACTAATAATGGCACATGTCAAAAATTCGGTGGGCCCGCAGGTGTTTGGGGACGTTTGGGGCGGCGGTGTGGTGTGGTGTGGCGGTGGCAACTTTGGTCGAATGACGAAACCCAAGTGACATTCATAGTGATTTCGTTTTGGCAGTTTTGTGTCATTTGTTAGATTTAACCGATGCCAGCACACAGACATAAAAGGACGAAGGGAGGTGGGCATGTTGCATTTTGGTCAGCTGGAAGCTCCAAGGACAAATGCCGCTGCAAATTGGATGAATAGAAAAAGGAGCACCAAAATAAAACATAATGCAATGAAGAAAAGAAAATAACGATATTTATCAGTTGACAGTAAATCTCTAAATAAAGTAAATCTTAAGATAAAGTAGTGAAAAAGTGGACATTCTATATATATATATATATCTGCTCGTAAATGTGAATTTAATGATAAACCCCTTGATGTCCGATGCATTAGCTTTGACCTTTGGCTGTTAGCTGTGATACCTGTCATATTATTATAAAAATGAGCATAATCAGCTCAACAGGAATCCCAAAAAAGAATCAGACATGAACATGGACATGGACATGAACAGCTAGGAGCCAGCCAACATTAAGAAGCCAATGTCCAAAACCAGTAAGAGAAAAAACTCGTATTGGTTTCGGGGTATGTGCCACACGCACAAGTTGCATGCCAATGTACATTTCAGTATAAACAAAATATAAAATAAAGCTATCAGAATACGCCATAAATGTTAAGTAAAACATATATAGAAGCAGACATATTACATATATATATATATATATATATATAGATTTATATATATATATGAAATGAACACTCTAAAAACGCAGCAGCTGGCCAAAGTCAAAGTCCAAAGCGGTTCTGCTGCCAAGACAACTGCTAACTGACAGTGCAATATGTGTAAGTGTATGTGTAAGTGTATGTGTGTGTGTATGTTTGTGTGGTACTTCCGGTGACAATGTGCCATGGTGCCAAAGGAATGACTGCGACGAGCTGAACGACTAGGAAGTGAACAAGCCGGATGAAGGCTCAGTGGCTGGCATATAAAAACCCAAAAGCCGCTGAATATATTGCATCTGTCCCCCCTCTCTTTCTCCCACTCTCTCTCTCTCTCTCTCTCTCTCTCTGTGGTGCTTTTCTCGCAATTGGCCAATATAGTTAATACATACAAATATGCATACATGTGACAGTTGCTGTGTGTGTTTTTGTGTGTGTTTTTGTGTGTTCGGAAAACGATTCGAAACAGTTGCCATGTTGCAATATTTGAAATACATTTGAAAATTGCATTGCGTGGCAAAAAGGACATTTCTCACATTCGTGGTTTCTCCCTGCAGCTGCTGGACTGTCAGCTGTGCCTCCAGTTTTGCGGCGGCTGCCATATGATTTATGGTGATGGGACATGTGTCTTATAAAGCTCATAAATTTATCGTTGCACCATGCCCAGAACCTGTCGACAAAACTGGCACTCGCCTCGCTCCCCCCCTCCCCGCACAATGCAAAGAAAAACTCTGAAATGTTGCACTCAAAGTCCTGCGCTAGTTTTTATTGGCCCAAATATGATGGCAAAGGAGCCCACCCGAATCTGCCTCATTGTGGCACTCTGCCCCATTTGATTGGCTCTTGCCTTTACTGCCAGTCATTTGACTTGACATTAATGCGCCCAATGGCAACAAATGCAACAATAAATTCAATTAATTGCATTTTATTTCGATTATGCGTGGTTGCCGCCCTACCATAAATGTCAATTGTGGTCATTCCATATTAGAGATATATTGGCCAAGTGGGTGGATTGCTGGATTGGTTTTGGCGCGGAGTGCCTGGAATGGCATGGCTCTTAGCGACTTCTTTCTCATCTAATTTTTGCTCATTAATTTTATGCAACATTTTTATGCATTGTCATAAAACTAATTTTACGATGCCAAAGCGAACAGATACACACACACACACACAAATACACACACAAATATGTCTTGCTATTTGCCTAATTAGATTAGTTAACTGCGCATCTCTCATTTTCTGTCTGCTTTGGTTGTTAATTGTTTATCGCAAACATTTTTTTTTTTTTTTGCTTGACATATCGCAAATCATTCCTCTGACTCGGTCTTTCTCCCTCTTACCCCTTTCTCTGTCTCAAATGTCTTTTAGCTGTTCGACTGCTGCGTTAACCCAAATTAGAAATGCTATTGAAATTTTATACAGCAATTGATTTGTTTTTATTTGCGATTTCCGCTCTTCTTGGCTCAAATATCAAACTGATTCTTGATGCGATTTTATACATTCCGGAATGTATTGCGTTTACCCTTGATTTAATGGGAACAACAGCATCTGCTGTATGCAAATAATCGTGCTATGAGTTTCCCAAATGCTGTACAACCACAGGCTAAGCATTATCATCCAGCTGACCACAGTCAAAATTGGGGCTCAAAGGGGGGGGGCTCAAAATACGAATGAATTTATAGGCATACTTAAAAAGTAATCAAATCGAATATGAAATGCAATTAAAAATATTTCACAGCATGGAATATTCGAATATTCGGTATATTTGCCATATTTGGCCGCAAAAAACCAAATATCGGATTTTAAAGCCCTTTTGAACATAACCTTTGCCATGCCACTGGTAGAAGTGCAAATAGAGATATATTCACTGATGGCCTGGCAGGAGTAAACATACACACACACAGACACACACACAGAGATATAGATACATGTACTTAAACACACTTGCATATCGTGCTATATAGCCGGCAGTGAAAGCAGTTGATTTACAATGGGCTAAAATGGTACGTTATCAGTGCGTATACTCGATTTTTATACGCACACTTAAGCAAATAACTGCAGGCATTATTTCAAAAATTCGAAAATTAAAAGCAAACAACATAGAGAAGAGGTATATGTATATATATATATATATGCAATCTGAGGCATGGCAGGTGGCCATAAGAAAATAATCGTTCAGAGAGCAGAAAAGAGAAAGAAAGACACAGAGAGAGAGAGAGAGGGAGAGAGAGCGCAAAGTTTTAATGTAAAGTGATGTGAAATGTTTTCTTTGCGAATTTACCTTCAATTTATGCATTTATGAATAGGTAAGCACATTCAAGACCAAGCACTTGGTTGTGTGAGCAGTCAAGTGGCAAACGTGAATACAGAAATAAACACACAAAGACACACACACACACACGCACACACTTACACACTTGCACGCACACAAGCACTTGGCAATACATTCATTAACAAAATGCTTTTGGGCAAAGAAGTTTTGCCTTTGCCCATTCGCATTGCCACATTTCATGTATCTCAGCCAAAAGGCAGTTTTCCTTCTTTTTTTCTTCTTTTTTTTTCATTAAAAAACCATAAATAATTTATTGTTTCATGTCTTTCAACGCTGCCTTCGAAATTGCACAAATTGCTTGCCGAATGCAATCACAAAAATTTCGTAGCAAGCAAATTTAATTGCATTTTTTTTTTGTGCAGCAAGTGCAACTTTTGGTACTTACACATGTCTCTGCCAGGCGATTATCGGAGTGAACTGTGGAATCACTGTGGAATCAAAGTTAATCAATTACGAACAAAGTCAGAACATGTCAGACATCGCATATCAAACCTTTCATCCTTTTCAATTGAGAACACGAAACAATTTTGCATAATACCCAAAGTGATGGGTATAACCACGTAGTACGTAGTAAACCTCACCCCTATCTCCTACTCCACCCCGCAGTGGCCCATCAGAGTCAATCAACAATATGTCGACATGAAAAACAATTATCGTGATAGTTTCGCTGACAATTTGAAATGTTGTCACCTTTGCAAGGTGTCGATTATTATTATTAGACTTTTATTATTTTTAGTTCCCCTTAGCACCCCCCTCACCCACACCGATGTCCGTTGTATATTAAGTTGCGCATATGACATGTTATCACGCCTATTATTATCGATTTATTTAACCCTTTGCGTAGAGCAATCGCACACCCCCCCAAAAAAAGTGTATACATTTTAAGTGACTGTAAAATGTGCATTTTATTTGTTGATTTTCGTAGCAAATACAATTTAATATACCATTTCCTGACAGCAGTCAATTTATGACATTTTTTCCTTGATAGGCAAATGGCACGCGCTAATCAATAAGAAGTTCTCATATTTCTAGTTGCCACAGTCACAAAGAGACTATAAACGATAAACTTCCGTTACGCATCGTTTTGCTTGCTGCATGCCTCCGTTGCCTAATAGTTTCGTGCCACGATATAGAAACACGATTCGTGTTGGTAAAATTAAATGCGCATTGAGAAAATTGGAAACATTTTCACGACTCGTTGTTTTTTTTTTATAGCCGAGCAGCGATATTTCGATATATTGGTTGAAAGAGCTGCAAATTTGTAATTTTATTAGCTCAAAAAAAAATAAAATAATAATGATAATGATTCGGCATTAATGTTTAATCAATTAAATAAAATATTTGTCTATATAAACTTAAGCAATTCTTGGAATTAAATTACAGATTATGCAGACAATACAGAAAATATATCTATTTCCAAGAGATAGATGAGAATTCAAAGTATTCAATTGAGAAGTGAATAATCGAGTATCGATAGCTTCATCGATATATCTGTAAGTCCAATCCACCCATAATAAAAATAAAATTAACTATATTTTATTACTGCATAAAAATAAATTGTATAAATCGTTTAATCATTATCGTTGCGAAATAATAAAATTTACTCAATAAAATATTTAGTGAGGTATTTTGTGCAAATTACTAATATATTAAAATTCTCTTTTCTTTCGTGAAGTTACTAGCTGTAATCTTTATATCTATATTTTTATGTTGATATTTTTTGGGTAGTCATCAAACTTCAATTTTTTTTTTTTGGCTTAACATGCGAATGTAAATATGGATATTTGGCATTTTATGGACGCCGAACTGGGATGGTAATGTAGGCGGTACTTAGCATAAATCAGCGGAAGCTTTATCATAACGTGCTCAAAACTACAACAGCCATATCTAAAAGCTAAAAGAGTACTATAACCACAACAATAACAATAACAACAACAACAAGAACAACATGCAATGGCCAGCAACAAAAGTGGCAATAACAATAAAAACCAAAAGTACTTTTACACGCACTTCAAATACAAATAAAGCACTCGCCGCTGCGTGCATATGTAAATGTATATATGTGAATGTGTTTGTGTGTGTGTTTCTAAGCGCGTGTGTGTGCGCATTTTTGAGTGGACGATAAATAAATTAGAAAGTTGAAAACGCGAAAAACTCTGTCGCTACTGTTGAATATTCTGTTTCGCGCCATGGCGACGCACTGCGACATAATGGCGGCGTCCACTTTGTGTTCTTATGCTTAATTTGCTTAAAAGGGTGCTGCAATGCCTTACCAAATTGCAATGTTGCACACACACACACACGCACACGCACACGAAGTCACAAAGTTGGGTGTGTGGAGTAGGCGCAGTTCTGGCATAGAATTGAACGGGTCATAGACATGGACACGCAATGCAAAATGCAAATTCAAATGCAAATCCAAAATGAGAGCTGTCAGTGAGTTGGCTAAGTGTATTTTACATTTCACGCACAATTTTCCATTTTGCATTGCACGCAATTTGCCGCTTAACGCACAAGTCGGGCACAGTCTTTGCAATGCGCGTCAATTTAAAAGCAACCATCGCCCTTCCCCCTCGCCACATTGCCACCGTGCAACACCCCTAGCCACCTCCTTTTCGGCTCATAACACATGCTGAACGGCATGCAGGCGACAGCTTAGCTAACGCTAAGCAAGTCCGAGTCCTTTCGCATATTACATCACTCGCAGTGAAGTTCGACGCTCTCTTTCCAGCCATGTCACGTTGTTGTTAGCATTCTCTAACTGGGTGGCATTCGGTTGGCATAAGGGGTTGGGGGCATGGGGCATGGGGCATGGGGCATGCGACATGTGCGTGGGCAAATAGTTAAAATAGTTTGATGCGCACTTTTCAGCGGCTTTGGCTTGGGCTTGGCCTTTGAACCCGCACTGTCTTTCAACCTCTCCCCCTCCAAACACACACACACACACGCACACTCGCACACTCACATTTTGCCCCTACGCATTGCTCGTTGAATTGTTAATATCATTTTGGTGGGGGAATACGCATTTAAATGAGACTCACGTACTCTGACGATTTGTCACAAAATAATTTTTACGACTTTACGACTCCATTTGCCAGTGACCAAGCCCCAATTCAAAAGAAAACCCACACAACAAAACTGCGCGCATATAATTTTCTAACTTAATGTTGTTGTTGCTGTTGTTGTTGTTGTTGTTCTTGCAATTGCTGTTGGATTTGTTGTCTCTGTCGCCAACTGCGACAATAATACTTCGATTTAGCTCGCAACTCTGAAGACTTTCCCTGTCTGCACTTTTCTTGAGTGAAACCTCACTTGGCATTTGCTGATTGATCTAAGTTGGCTTTAAGTGTATAAAATGCAATTCTTTTAATTAAGATTGGCTGGAAAAAAAGTTGTAAAAGTGGATTACATAGAAGAAGACAGCTTTAACTCGATTGTAATGCATAAATAGTTTTAGGTTTAGTTTTCTATAGTTCATAATAGATATAAAAACTAAAGTTGAGGTTTGTGTTCAGTCTCATCGAAATATATAATTCATTTTATATATAGTCGTAACAAAAGTAGTAAGCTGATCTTTTACGCTAATATATATAATATATTTATATAATAAATCAAATAAATATAATATATATATAATAAATCAAATAAATATAATAATTATAATAAATAAAACAAATATAATAAATATAATAAATATAATAAATAAAATAAATATAATAAACATAATAAATAAAATAAATATAATAAACATAATAAATATAATAAACATAATAATTATAATAAATATAATAAATCTAATAAATCTAATAAATATAATAAACATAATAAATATAATAAATATAATAAATATAATAAATATAATAAATATAATAAATATAGTAAATATAATAAATATAATAAATCTAATAAATATGATAAATATAATAAATATAATAAATATATTAAATATAATAAATATAATAAATCTAATACATATAATAAACATAATAAATCTAATAAATATAATAGAATAATATATCCAACAAAAAGTATTAAATTGAGTTGTGCACAGACTTTGAAAGATAGAAGATTGTAGCTAATAATAAAGCCATATTTAACGTGTTTATTCTTAATTTTTTATATAAATATATTTTGTAATTAACATTATCTTTATTTTATATAACAAATTTAAACTATAAAATAAAACATTCATATCTTTGTAAATAATGGAGATATTGATGTTTTACGCTTTTTTTTTTAATTTTTAAAACAGTCATATCTTTGTTAATAATGGAGATATTGATGTTTTACGCTATTTTTTTTAAATAAGTTTTAAAACTGTCATATCTTTGTTAATAATGGAGATTATGATATTTAACGCTTTTTATTTTTTTAAATTTTTAAAATTGTCTTCTCTTCGTTAATAATGGATATATTGATGTTTTTCGCTTTTTTTTTAAATAATTTTTAAAATTGTCATATCTTTGTTTATAATTATTTATTTCAAAAGCAATGTTTTTTTGCCAATCGCGCGAAGCCAGTCGCTTTTTTTCTTACATGCATCTAGCAAAATTCACAAATTTTGGATGACTTCCAGCTCCAAGAACCAGGCCCACAGAAATCAGCTGGTGGTTTCTAAATATTACTAAAATAAACGTAGCATACTTTTACTGCATGCCAAAATCATTTTTCGGCACCTGGTAAAAGTATGCAATGAAAAATTTGGATCCTAAAATTACCTGCAATAAAAAGAAGGCAATGTATTTTAGTATTTGCTGAATTTTGGCCGTGAAAGTATGCTTTACTTTTATTTTGGCACATAAACAGCAACTTGCTGCTGATTTCTGTTCGCCTGGTACTTAAGGCTGGAAATCAACAAAAATTTAGAATTTTGTTAGATGCATGCACGAAAAAAAGCTCGAATCGAAAATCAAAATAGATCCTGCCGCTGACAGGCCATGTGAATGTGAATACATTTGAATAAAAATTTAACAGCAAAAAAAAAGTATAATAATCCGGTTGATCCTAAAATCAATTTTTAAAACTGTCATATCTTTGGAAATAATGGAGATATTGATGTTTTTCGCTTTTTTTTTTAAATTTTTAAAACAGTCATATCTTCGTTAATAATGGAGATATTGATGTTTTACGCATTTTATTTTTTAAAATTTTTAAAATTGTCATATCTTTGTTAATAATGAAGATATTGATGTTTTACGCTTTTTTTTTTTAATTTTTAAAACAGTCATATCTTCGTTAATAATGGATATATTGATGTTTTTCGCTTTTTTTAAAATAATTTTTAAAATTGTCATATCTTTGTTAAAAAGCAATGTTTTTTAGCCAATCGCGCGAAGCCAGTCGCTTTTTTTCGTGCATGCATCTAGCAAAATTCACAAATTTTGGATGACTTCCAGCTCCAAGAACCAGGCCCACAGAAATCAGCTGGTGGTTTCTAAATATTACTAAAATAAACGTAGCATACTTTTACTGCATGCCAAAATCATTTTTCGGCACCTGGTAAAAGTATGCAATGAAAAATTTGGATCTTAAAATTAAGGTAGTCTACGATTTTTTTAAAACTTATTAAAATATGTGATGTTTATAATGAAATATATTAAAGTAGTTTTTGATTTTTTTTAAGTTATTAAAATATGTTTTGTAAATTTCAAAGCTCACTATGATTCCGTTGCTTAGAGCATTCAAACTTTATAAAAAATTGTTGCTGTTGCCTGTGTATTTCTCAGTTAACTTGATGCTTGGCCTTGTGGCAGACTCAATATCGTTTAGAAACTGAATGCGCAACGCAATAACCGCTAAAAGCGTCGAGTCAATAGCTGCCTTCCGATCCAAATCTAATTAATCGTTTTTCTGTTCCCACAGTTACAGCTGATGGCTTACACACACACACACACATACACATACACTATGATACACCCATACACATATCAAGTACAAGCTGACAATTTCAAATTTAAATGACGTGCGAAACAAGAATTTAATTTTCTACTCGTGTTCGCAACATGAAATTCACTTTCTATTACTTCCGCGAACATGGCAACCAATGTCAGTCAATACACTTGAAGAAATAATGTCGAACAGTTAAGATCAGAAGAAAGATTTCAATGTCTCAGCCAACATCTGTTTAATGCAGTACGCATATAAAAAATTCGAATTTTATATTTTGCACATTAAATGCGAGTTGTTTTTCGATTTTTTTGGCTATGTTTTTTTGTTGCTTCGAGTGTGACAATTCAAGTTTATTTACTTCGCAGCGAGCAGTTGATGTTTGTTGGTATCGCGAACTGGTTACCAATCCGCCTTGCAGTCAATGTCGTCGTATTGCAACTCACACCGCTTCACATTTGGCAAAATGACAAATTTGCCGAGCATGCTGTCGCTCAAAACGGGCAGTGGGCGGACCTGGACGCAGGCCGGGCGCTGCCACTGAATTTGGGGGGGTGCAGCAGGGGGCTTGCAGCAGGACGACAGCCAATGGCGCAGCGTTTGGTTTTAGTTTCGGTTGCCAGTTGCCAGCCGACATCCGCCATACGCCATCCACTATCCGCCGCTATCCCGCCATACTCCTCCCTCCATTTGGTATCCTCTGAGCTGACGCGGAGGCTTGTGGCTGTTTGTCTGCCAAATGCGTTGCCTACTTTTAGGCTGGCATAATGAAATTCCAACTTTGACTTATTGGCGACAACGACGACGTCGACTAGAACGATGCCGAGGACAACGACAAGTTCAGTACCCAGTTTACCAGCTAGCAGCGTGTCACGTGTCATTGTCCTTGATGTTGCTGTTGTTGTTGTTGTTGTTCATGTTGTTGTTGTTGCTGCTGCTGTGGTTTGCTTTTGCAGGCGACGCAGCGGCGCTTGCGCTTTTGTCACATTTCTGCCGAAGCATAAAATTTTATTCGCATTTTCTCAGAGCACACCAAAAAGCACTGGGAACAACACACAATTAAAGTCAACTCAAAAATATGCCAACAAATTGACTTAAATATATTTATTATATATATAATATCAGCCAGCACATTGCAAATGGTTTGCTTTACTCGGATTCTGAAATTCCTCACAGCAAAAAAGCAGACAAATGATATTTAATTATGAGCTTTCCAATTGTGTAGACTGAACTCAATTCAGTTTGGCTTATGAAATGTACATATAATACATACATACATACATACATACATACATACGTACATACATAAATAATTTATACTTTTATTGAGCTTGTCTTGGACGAGTATTTTAATTGCATTGAGTTGTGTGTTCAAACGCAGCAATTTGGAAAATGTTGTTTAGAAAAGTCAACGGAAATTGCTGAAAATTGTTGTTTTCAAACAATTGAAAACATATCGAATAAATGCAGTGCTTGGAATCCCTTTGACAAAACGAACAATATTTAAAGCTGACTGCACAAGCTCTAAGTTGATTATTAATTAAACAAATATTCTCAAACAATGCGGAAGTTTATAATTAATATTTTAATTATGAATGCATTTTTGTTTTTATTTCGTCGGTTTATTTAACTTGCTGCATTTTACAAATGCTTGACACAATCTCCAAGTTATGAGACTGAATGAGTTAACTGACATTTTCCTAGAAATATTTAATACTAACCATTAAATTAATTTACGGCTACATTTCACAAATTATTTGCATTTGCTGCCCTTCTTGCTTTTTTTTCGTGATAATATTGAAAGTGCAGTGAATCTTAAGTCCGCTTTTAATAAATATGCACTGAGAAAATTTACATTTTTTTTTCTTGTTGGTTATCTGCCGGCGCAGGAAATTGCTCAATTTGCTAGATGCTTTCACACCGCAATAAGTTGAGCGGAAAGTCCTTAGTATTTTTTTTTTTTTTTGCTTATTGCTTTTGTCTGAAGCTTAAGCTGTTAAATGCATGACAGGATTCGCACCCCACTGGGCATGTCCTTTTGAAGACAGCACTCGCACCTTTAAACCAATATCCGCTGGGCCTTCACTGCCCCAATGAAAATTAATTTTAATTTTCATTTTAATTGACTTTTACAGTGTACGCAAAAAGAGAGAATTTTTTGGTATTTGCTTGAGGCGAGCTGCGTGGGTTTTATCAATATTTGCATGCCATACATTAATTATACAGAAATAGGTACACATACATATACACACAGACAAGCATATTTAAGTAGCGGCATTATGCACAACAATGGCCAATTTCCTGGCCAGTTCCACGGAACACGCCGTGGGCGAAATAAGTAAACTGGCCAGCTTATTAGCTCGGGCCCAGGTCAGCACGCGAGTGGCGGCGGGTCAAAAAACAATTGCCGCAGCAACGGGCTGGCAATCAAAATTAACCAACCTGGCTGGCTAACTGGCCAAAAGCCATCGAACTTTTACGCATTGTTTATGTTAACAAAATGTAAATAAATGTTCCGTACAAACGATGTTGACGATGACGAAAACAAAGGGCAATTAAGTTTCTGGCCGAAAATAAAGGCGCCGGCGCACGCAAGTCGTTGAGGGACTTGGGGCAACAACAGGTGTTCAGCTTGGCCAGGCCAAAAAAGAAGAACAAAAAACAACAACGATAACGACAAGAATGAAAACGAAATAAATCAAATCATGGCCAGACAAACGGAGCATAACAAAATACACACAAACACACACACACACACACCTACACACACACTGAGTGGGAATTTGAACTGGCCCTTGGCCATTGCATATCGAACTGTTTTATTGAAGTGGCCAACATTTACGCAGCCAATTCGTCGTCGCCTTTGCCGTCGCCGTTTATTTAAGTGGCTCGCGTGTTAATTGTCGTGGAATGTGCTCGCCACGGCGATAATATTGGACAGCCAACGATCCCAGCTGGGCGGCTCCTTTGGCTCGCAGCAGGACGACCACAGCCTGACGTGCTCGCTGACAATTCAAAGTTAACTGCCAAATTGGCCAACAGCAGCAGCAGCAAAAGTAACGCGTAATAAACAAGAGCGCATAAATAATAGAAACAAATTAGAAAAGAAAATTACAATAAAACTAAGATTTCGATGCGAGAGATACCCTGTTTTTGCGGCAGGTGAAGTTAACTTAAGTTTGGCTAATTTAAAAAATATTTTTAGCTAATTTTTAATATACTTCAAATCAAGCTGTACTCGATGATTGTTAACTGTTTTAAATAATTTGCAACTCTATAATAAATATTTATTTTATTTTCTCCATCGCAACTCATTTCCAAATGCGTGCAGGGTAAATCGAGAAGCCTTGAGGCAAGTCTCATATAGACTGGCAACTTGAGAATTGGACATAGTTTGAAGGAGAGCAGAATAATTGGTAGCAGTAATTTTGGGGCATTTGAATACGTCAACGAATGCTCATGCGAGCTGTTGCCCCAAAGTACATTTGTCTCATTTGACTCTCGGTTGCACTTGTAAAGTCATCTAAATGGTGGCGCTTGCCCCTGGTTGCAACAACTGGGCAATCTTACGGTAAGGACCATTAAATGCTGCTTGCTGCCATTAAAGTCACATTCGTTTATTTTTTATCGTTTTTAATTGCATTTTTTCTGAATTCCATTTCGCGTGCTGTACTTGTTGTTGTTGTTGTTGTCTTTTTTGTGGCTGACTCATTTGTCGCCGTGTTTTTGTTTGCTCGCTCATTTTATTTAGCAATTTATTTCACACGTTGCCGTAAAAGCTTTCCAACCACACTGTCAAGTGGGCCTACATGTGTGCCCAGCTCTCTCTCTATGTGTGTATGTGTGTGTGTTTGTGTATCTACTGACTGTTTTTAATTTTAGGCTATTATGAGCTGTCCCCTTGCCCGCTGGACTTTGCGTGTGTTGTCGTCTGGACCAAAAATTATGGCTACACATATAAATTGTCAAGCGGCCATTCGTCTTGTAGAATAAATGTTGCAATTTGTTGGCTTTTGCGTTTTGGGGCGAGAGCCCGCGAGCCCTCCAAAAAGATGGCGTCCAAGATATTCAGTCGTTGTCCAGCTTCCGCTGCGCACAAAAGTGTGCTACATTTTTGCGTATCATTTCCGACAGAAGCGCTTTCTGCTCTTTCTGCTCTTGCCACAGCGCCGGCGCGCACCTTCACCAGCCACTAGCTGGCCCGAGTGTAACTGGAGCTGGCAGTGCCATAAATTCTATTGCAATGCATGCGACTCCATGTGCGAGTCGAGACACAAATAACTCACAGTCTGGCTGTGTGCATCGCCTTTTATTAGTAGCAGTCGAGCAAATGGGAACCTCCGTTGACCACTGGCGGCATATATTTGCGCACAATTAATTATTATAAATGTCGTGGTAGCCACCCGGACTCGCACTCGCACTCGCACCCGTACCCGGATACGGATACGGACCCGGTCGCAAACAAAGCCACACACACAAAACGTTCTCCGCTTGCAAGCCAGCGAAATTGTTTATGAAAATTTATGATTACAATATTTGTGTCGTACTGCATCTTCCACCAAACCCCTGCCCCCCCACTTTCCCTGTGGTTTGCTCTTTCCGTTTTATTTATTTATTTGAGTCGACACTTTTCTATTGCATTTCATGGTTGCAACTGCAACTGCAACTGCTTTTAGTCTTTAAATTAAACAGGTGCTGTTTTCGAGCTTTTACTGATTTTGATTATCGCCTTTCAATTTGTATTCATAAGAAAAAAATTCATATAAATTTATATAAATTTATATTTCTATTTTGTTTACTTATTTTCAGATGCGTAGCTTCACTGAAATGTTTGCATTTGTATTGATACTTTGTTTGCAATTGCTTTCACATGATTTCCTTTATGTTTATTTTAAAATACAAAAAAATAAATAAACTTTTTAATGCCTTCGAGGGTAAACACACATTCTGCGGCATCTTACACACACACACACACACACACAACTTGAGCGCGAAAGAAGTTCATTCATTGATGATATAATATTCGTTGCCTTTTCATTTATTTTTATATTTATTTGCTTCGGTTTTTTAATTTTTTTTTTTATATATTGTTGATTTATATTTACTGAAATGATCTTTTATTTATGTGTTCAATGCTCGTTCGATTTGTTTGCCTTGTCATGGATATGTTAAGACTTTTAGCAAAGTTTGCTTTTCATTGGTTTTTTATAAAAATAACAGCTAAATGAGAAATCAAAATAATTTCATAATTATTGCTAAATGTTGAGATCTGATTTCACTTATATATGAAGTGTCCCAGTTGAGGGAGTCTCATCCAGAAAAGGTTCTCTCTGGTTAATCTCAAGGCAGCGTTTGCCCTCAGCAAGGAAATAGTTTCTTCGATTAAAATTCAGTAATAATCAGTATAAAAACATATGTAAACAATTTCTGCTGCTGTTAGCCAAGTTATCGATCATTTCTCAGTTGAAAGAGTCTCATTCCGCTTATTATCAAACAATCTTCCTGAAATGGTTCTCTCTGGGCAATCTCAAGACAGAGTCCACCCGCAGCTATAGTTTCCAATTCTGTAATAATCAGCATATAAACATATGTAAACAATTGCTGCTGCTGTTAGCCAAGTTATCGATCATTTCGCTTTCAATTACCAGTGAAAGTTCATGCATGCCACATGCCACACAGCAGGCTGCATTTACAGCTGGTTCATTATTTCCACATTCATCATTTGCATTTTTCGCCTTGGACACCTTTGTCCACCTTAGGCACACCTGCAGATTGCCTGCGGCGGGTTTGCTATCAAATTTCATGCAGCTAATTATGCGCTAAGTAGACGCACACACACACACACACACACAGCACAACAACAATAGCGGCATAACGGAACACTGTGGAGAGCGGATAATTTATGGGCGCGATTGCAGCCAAAAATCCTTTGTCGAAAAGTTGCAAATACCTGGAACTTAATGTTGGACTTTGAACTGGCTAGCGACTCGACGCCCCAAACCAAAATATGATAAATGTTGTGCGGAAGTTGGCGACTGACACAGTGGCACGCCCACTCCCACGCCCATGCCCATGCCCGTATGGCCTTTGAGCCACATTTCTCAGCGCACACCCCCCCAACACTCCTGCAGCACTCCATGCCGCAGCCACAACAAGGTGCGCAAAGGCCGTCAATTTGCGAATATGCGCGCCATCGAAATTCCCATAGACATAAGCATTGGTATTGCCAGTTGTAGTTGCATTGCTATCTGGGTTGCCCAGCTACATTGTGTGTGCTTGTGTATGTGTGTGTGTGTGTGTCTCTATGAGCAGCCGTTTTGGGGCATTATCTGTCCTTAGTGCCGGCGCGTTCTCTAATCCAGCAGATAAACACAGTGAAATGCTGTGAAAGCCATTGCTTATTTGTCATACACATTGTATAGGTGTAGGTGTGTGTGTGTGTGTGTGTATTTATCTGATGTGTTGTATTTAAAGTCGGTCTTCCTTAAGGTGCACGATTCGTATGCGTAAATGTGTTGATTTTGTTCGCTGCGCAAAGGGAAATTGAATTAAAACGCAAAAGCGAAAAACTCAAATTGCAGCCTATTTGCCATTTTCCATTTGCCATTTTGCCATTTGCCATTTTGCCATGTCAGCTTGCATACGAGAAGTCGGCTTGGAAATTAACGACAGTCATAACTTTTTTGAAAGCGACATTTTAGTTTTTGGGGCTGCTCGGCATTTCACACGCTGCCAAAACGTTTCCGCTTCCGCTGGCCGTCATAACTTTTTACCGCTCTTTTTTTTCTGTTGCATTTCCAATTTTTTTTTTTTTTTTGTTGTTGTTTTTGGAAAGTTACGAGCATGCCACAAACTATAACACACCGCGTAGCAGGCAGCCAAAGAAAACTTTGCGGGCTTCAGCCAATGCAACTTTCGCTGCCATTTATACCTTGCAGACAACTGTGGACATCCCAGCCAGCAGTAACGGTAAATAAGGTGGCAGCGACACACACGTACCATGCGCCCACTCGCACTGCCTGCCACACCAATTCCAATTTGAATTTTATTGTTGCCCCATTTCCAAACTATGCCCAATGCTGTCCATTGATAACTATTTTGATCTTCTGGCCAATTATTCAAACAATCTGCTAACCCAATCGGAAATTCTCTGCTACCTTTTTTATATTTGTCAGAAATATTTTTAAATATTTTGCCAACAGTCTTAAAAACTTTTTAAAGATTTATTGTTGCCAGAGAGTCTTCGAATCTTTTACTATAATTTCTCGTTAAGGCAAAGTTATTTTATCCGCACAACAAGTAAGTCAAACTATGAAAATGTTTAAAGCATTTAAATCTTTAATGTTTTCCAACTTTGCATTAAGCCTGAAGAGAATTAAAAGCTTGTTTGTTATTTATTCATAATCATTAGGAACGAAGGAGATTTTAAAAGCACAGAATAAAAATGGACACACACTGCAAGTAATTGCATTAGCTAATTGAGATATACAAATAACAAATAACATTTTTCTGAGCAATAACTGAATTATTTTATTAATTTGTATCTTGCAAGACTTCTGACAAATTTCTAATTTTCACGACTTAGCCATTTGACACAAATTAAAAAAAAAACATATTGCATATTCTACAAGCTAAGATGGAAATATTTTCCTTCTTTCAGGGTCGTTTTGTTGTCACTCCGCTCCCCTACTCCCCCTTGGCTATGGTTGCCTTGGTGCTTCAATTTTGAAACCACGCACAAAATATGCACTTAGCACGAACCTTTTGCTAATTGTGCTGACAACATTTGCGATTAGAGATGTGCCAGACTGAAACAATTCTGGATTTGAAAATACCATATTTTCTGGAGCATGTCGGGCATATATATATATACAGCATATTTTCTGGAGCATGTCGGGCATAGTCTTCCAGAGTTCGTGTCACGCAGTCACACTTGAAATGCAGCCATCTTTAGAATCGATGTCCTCGCCTTCTGTTCGTCTGGATCTCGAACTGGTTTGGCATTATTTTTTCTAATTACTTTAGGGATTAATTTAAAGGAGCGAACGAAGTACACTCGTACAAACCCATTTATATCAGGCAATTTAAATACATACAAATCCTTACATACACTTAAACATATTTCTTCACTTTTAATTTAAATTACTTTTATTACGTTCAGTAAATGCGTTCAAATAAAGCAACATTTATATATATAAATATGATTATAAAAATATATACCAATGTATATACTTGATCACACACCCGTGTATATAAATATATTAACCACAAGCTCTGGAGAAAACCTGAACCAAAAAAAAAAAAAAGTTTACTTATTAATTTTCATAAGAGTAATTTTGTGTATTTTATGTTTGGTTTGCGCCTGAGTGTTGCTGCTGTTGGAGTCGGTGACTGGATCCAATGCTAGGGCGTAAATATAAGTACGAACAAAAAAAAAAAATAAATTAAATAAAATGAAATAAAAGCCAAGCCAGGCCACAGCCGCACACAGTGGCAACAACAAATGGCAGCTCATGAGCGTGGCGGGGCAACGTTAAACGGTTAAGAACATGCAAAAAAAAAAAAAAAAAAAAAAGGGCGCGCTCTGATGAGTTGATGAAGTGTTCAACGCCTGGTTGGAACCCAAACCCCCGACAAAATCCGACCAGTGTGTGCGGCGGGGAAGGGATAGGGGGAGAGGCTTATGGGTTTGAGCTGGGTGCGAGCCTGAACTTTGGGGCTGCCCGCAGCGCAAATAAAAAGTCAGGTTTTTAACTAAATGACTTTTTGTTGTTGTGCACACGCATTGCTACACATAAACGCACTCAGTACGACAACAACAACAACAACCACACACACACACACACAGAAATTCAGTACATATGCATGCATGTCGTCGTGTATCGTAATTATTTTGATGGAGGCAGCCTTTTTTCCACAGAAAAAAACACAAACATATATGTGTATGCATATGTGTGTGTGTGTGTGTGTGCGTAGTAAGGTGCCCAAATGCGTGGCAGCGTTAAGTAAAATTGCTAGAACCTCACCTTTTTTTGTTGTTGTTATTGTTGTTGTTTCTGTGGCTCTGTTTACCTTTTGTGCTCTCTTCAGTTGGGTTTGTTGTCTCGTTGATTATGCGCTGATAACAAATTATTCACTTGGGAGCAGGATTCAACCAATACAAACACAAAAAAAAAACATGACACACACCACATGTGTTTGCTTGCGTGTGAGTGTGTTTGTGTGTGACTAGCTTACATGAAAGCATTAGAGACGTAACAGGGAGGCGCCTCCAGTCAATTTCCGTTTTTGGGGGTCTTTGGGGTCTGCGTGTCCAAAATTAATGAAAAGCCGCCGACGCCAAAGGTAATGCCGCCGACGCCAGTTACAGTTAGCCTATTTGCTGTGTCACCTGCACTTTTTGTATGTGCTTTATTATTCAAGATTATAATCGCTAAGCAGCCACTGACATTATACACACAATATTACGCATACGCAGCAAGGGTCACACTGCTAAGTACAACTATTTTGCTTTGAGGAACATTTTTGTGCAGAACAAAATCGATGAATCGATTAGGAAAAATACTCATGTTTATTCAAAATATGTACACTTTCTAATTAAATCAGTCCAAAAGCATTGCATGTTAGTTTTTGTTCAATTGTAATTTGATAGGCGTTTATTTATTTGCCTATGCATTTTGATATTATAAAAACACAATAAGCACTTTATTTGGACTAAGATTATAGTTGTAGTTTATACCTATAATTTGAACTTCAGATATATCGATATAACTAGTAGATTAGTAATTCAATACTGAATACTTGACATATTCTGTTATTATTTGTTTGAAGTTTAAAATCACAAATAAATATATGACAAATTCCTATAACAATTTTAAATTACTAATATGAAGTTGCCTATTTATATAATAATAATAGTTTATGATACTTAAGATTGCAATAAATTTATAGGTATTATTATTTATTATTAATTATTATTATTATTTATTATTTATTATTATTTTAAAGATTTTTGACAATCGCTCTACTGAATTCTGTATAATCTAAAATGCCAATTAATAGTTATTTTTCAGTATAATATTCTTTCAGTATAATATTATTATAATATATTAATTATTATATTATATTATTATATAACATTAAAACTCAAACTTGTTCAAATTATTGCTGATATGGGTCATTTACTGTTCATAGAATCGTAAAATTTATATTTTAATATTTAAATTTTATTATATAATAGAAACATTTGCATCGCAAAGTAACTAAGAATGCTAACTGTTTACGTTTCAATTGATACCAGAATTTAAGGCACATACTTCTGTGCACATAGAGGAGGGCGGGAGGAGGGCAGTCCCTTGACTCCGCTGCCAAATCCCCATCAAACACATCAACCGGCAGCGGTCAAACTGAATCGCCTTGGCAGAAAACTGGCCTTAAAGGCGGCAGCTTGTCTGACCCTCTTCCAGCTGCCAAGTTTTTTTTTAATGACTCTGCAAAATTAAATGAGTAAAGAAACGTTTTGGGCATACTAAATATATATACGAATATGAAACAAGTATTTCGCATTAGTTGAATATTCCAGGCAGATGATATCAGAAGTAATTCTAACAAAAAAAGATGGATTAATGCTTAACTAGAAATTCTGATAGTGGTTTATTTAGAGAAATCAAGAGCTGCTATAGAAATGATATATATAATATAAATATGTTGCACATGTTCCGCTTACACTTAAATTTTTGTTATGTTTTATTAATATGCCAATCTGTCAAGGAAATAAAAACATTAATATTATCGCAGTGAATACTACATAAATAATTAAAACTAAACTAAAAATGTGACTAAAAATAATGATTAAAATGGCTAAGTGAATTTCTATTCAATAAAAAAAATCGTCATTTGAACAGGTAATTTTCTGAGATTGGGACAGATGGGCAAATAGTAGAGGGAGACAGCTATTTTCATTTAGGATACGAATTTTGTACACATTTTATTTTGTTTAACCCAAAGGAATCTCTTAAGATTTGCCCTGGAAGTGTCGCCAAAGGACAACAATTATGCGAAGCTATTTTTACATTATTACCAAGTCATTGGGGAATCTCATTTATGTTTTATCTATTAGTTGAGGCCCTTGCGACACATCGCAATAACATCGAAACTAACAATTCCGAGGTCAAATGCTGGCGGAAATAAATAGCACAACTTCCGGTGAGCCAATAAAAATAAGATATAAAAGGGGACAACAACTGGCCAAACGCACCCCAGAGGCACAGACGATGCTGTGCCCTGGAGCCGTGGATGTTTGTTCCTACCCAAAAATTCTCACTTTTGCCTCATCCGACAGCTGCTTTATTATGCGAAACAAGCGAAGGAACAACCAAGAGGCACGCCAGCAAATTTGTGTTTAAAAATAATAACAACAATACATACAACAACAACAAACAACAACAACAACATTAGATTACAACAGTCGACAAGAGTCGAGTTGAGTCGAGCTGGGCAGCTGCGACAGTTGGCCGGGAGTCCGTTTGGTCCTGGTCCTGGAAGGAGTCACCATTTATCTTAATCTACCTTTTAACTTATCTCGTTGTTGGATTTGAACTTCTTCCATTTGCTTTCTTTTGCCTGATTCGGTTCGCGTCTCTCCCCGCTCGTCTCTTGTCTCCTTGCTGTTTCTTAGCTTTTTCTCTATTGTTGCAACAAAAATCAATTAATTATTTATCACTTAAACTCTCCGCCACTTGTCATTATGTCATTGTTTACTCATTGCCCCAGGGGGGGAAGGCAGAGCAGAACGACGACGGCAGCAAGCGAACATTTTCTCAGCTTTCAACTTTATCAATACTCAATTGAGATGGCGATAGCGTTGGCGTTGTCGATGGAGATGGCGATGGTTCTTGGGCTTGGTCCTGGGGACACCAGCATTAGCTGACCCCATTGATGTTTGGGCGCTTAACTTTGCGCCGGCAGTTTGTCTCGCTGGGCCTTCGGGCGTGCGGGACGGCGTAACAGATTGGGGAAAATGAGGCAAGGAATGGGGCAGCTCCTTCCATTACCAATGCCCGATGCCCTCAAGCCAGTCAGGCAACTAGCCGTTATTCTTTCTATTTTATTTAACTTAATACTTATGTTGGCATTTTATTTTATTTTTTTTTTTTTTTTTGTATTCTTTTCTTTTTTTTTTTCTTACCGGCCACCTTCAACGATGTCGTTGTCGTCGCTGTGGCCTCTTGCAACAATCGAAATCCCCAATTGACAAAAAGAAAACCAATTTAGTAGACAACGACAACGCGTCGTGGCAAGACGAAGGGCCAAGACGAGGCAAGAGTCCTGTGTCTCTCTGTTGCAAGCATACGTTGTGATAAATTCATCAGGTGAATGCCAAAGCATTGAGCAAATATGCGCCACCCGACTCCTACTCCTATTCCTACTCCTACTTCCCCGCTCCAATATTTGTGGCACGCCCCCAAACAAATCCAGCTGCTTGATGCGGCTTGTTGTGTCGCCGCATCAAACGACAATTGAATTTGCCATGTTGAAAACTTGGACGGCCGCCTCAATATATAGACAGATAGCTTGTTGCTTTTGGGCTGGAGGACTGTTTGTAGCTGGTAACAGCTGCCTCGCATTCCAGTTGGCCAGATGTCGTTAGCCGTATTTATTTAGCCGTGTTTGCCATCGGCATGCCTTCAATTAATGTCAATTTGTTTTTAAGTAAGCTATCGATGGCAACTTGGAAACGATTGCATAAAAGCCACCATCCCCTCCCCCCCTCCCCTTAACCACATCACAAAGAGTGAGCAAAATGTAGTAGTCTTGAGAGCGGTGGGGGGGGGGGGGGCAGGAATCTTAGCTGACAAAACGCATCAAATGAAATGAGAACGTATGGCCAAGCAATTTGTTTATATTTGTATCAACTATCTAATAAACCCCCAAAATGAAGCGCCGAACGGCAGCCCCCCCTCCCCCCCCCCACCACCCTCAACTGGGTCAGGTGATCAACCTGACGACAGCTGATGTGTGTGGATATAAACTTAATGTTAATGTCTTGTCCTCGTCGTTGGTTCCACGTCTAATGGAAGGCTAGCAGAAATGTTTTCCATTATGTTAGAATGCAATAAATTACCTGTAAAGGCAACGACAAAAACCACACACACAAATATATACACACAAAACGCATGCAAGGGGAGGGGATGGCAGGCAGGGGGGGCTGGGGCTGGGGCTGGACACATGTATGTGCACGCACATTAATTTACTTTTGTTGTCACTTTGCCAGTGGGCCACATTTGAAGTGCGCTGCCGGCAGGATATAAAACAAATACAAATGACAAAGCAAAGGCATTGCCAGAGTGTGTGTGTGCGTGTGTGTGTGTGTGTGTGAGGGTATGTGTCTAAAAAGTAAGAGGGGAAAGGCATAGGGCTAGCTTCAGTTGGACAGGAGACAGGAGCCTGAGCCATACTCAGCCCGCCCAGCTAGCTGCCAGTTTGATATGTAAATGCGTTTCGCACACACATTTTTGGGGCCGAGTGTAATGGAATTGTATGACATTACTTTTAATTAAAAGTGCTTGACATTTGGCCAGCAACTTGAGTGTCGAGCTAACAGCAAAACACACCCTCTCCCCACCCCTTTTCATGATTACCCTTTTCTTTTTTTTTATTATTATTTTTATTATTTTTTTGGCACTTAGCCGCAGGTGTGAAATGTGAACAAAGGCGCAGTAATTTTCTGCCCGTCAAGTCATTTATGGATGCTCAATTCAACCCACTCGCACACACACACACATACACACACAGAAAGCAACGCAATCGTTTATCAGTTGTATTAAATCAAATGGGCGAAGAGAAAATCACATACAATTCAATTCCACACTTGACAGCAAACAATCAACAAAAAGTACAAGTGCAAGCTGACAAGTGCTACGATCTCCTCATACCAATCCAATCCCAATCCACTCCCAATCCATACACAATGGCCATAAACTCAAGACAACTACAAAATCCTGCACATTTTTATCATTATTTCTATGGCAATGATGTCCCATGAAATGTGATTTGATATTTGTCGTAGATATTTTATGTAGTCGAAGGAATTATCGATCATATCTATAGATCTTAAGTAAGTGATATTTCGATCTATAATATCATCTGCTATATCTGTTTATCAATCCATTTTAGAGATGATGAATTTCTTAATTAAAATAAAAAATGAAAGCAGTTCTTTCGTGCGTACAAAATAATAACAAATAAAAAAAAATAAAAAAATATATAAATATAATATCATTAAATAGGTTCTCTAATTTTAGGCATTCGATAAACCCAATTACAAATATTTACAGGGTATACAGAACGAGTGCCTGAATGTGCCGTATCTCATCATTGAATGGCCGCTTCGCTTTATTGGATTAAAAAATAATATTGTTCAAAGTTCATTGTTACAAAATGGAATTCTTGCTGTGATATGAATCAAAATTGTTAAGCATTGTTGTAAAATGGAATTGTGCTACTTACTATTTAATATAGTTTTACCTTGACGGATTTCTAGTGTACAATCGAAGTATTGAATTTTTCTATAATTGATTTGCAACACTTTTTTGTAATCAAGAGTTAAATAAATTGCACCATTTAACAAGAAACATTTTGCTCAAATTTTTTTGCTTAGTTTTTAAGTTATCTACAAATTTTGCGATTTATGAAATTCAAAACAATCAACCCGATCCAAGCCCGATGTGAATTTTAAGAGCAAAAAAAAACTAAAAAACCAAAATTGCAAATAATGCGAATCACGTGGCGCATTTGCAGTTGGAGCTGTGTGACCCCTTTTGCACTGGGAACCACAGCAAGCAACATCTACAAACACTAAATGAGGAAAAGAACCCTCCCCCCCCCCACAGCCAACACCCCCTCTCCTAGTAACGCACAATCAACCATTACCAAAGCGCGTTTCGAGTCGAGTGTTTCGATTTGCAGCCAAATCATAAAAACAAATGTATAAAAATCAAATGGAAAATCAATGAAGCCAACCAACAACTATATCGATGCCCGCGGTTTGTATAAGTTGCTTTATTGCCTAAATAATATAAAAGAATATAAATATATATATATATATATATATATGATGATATGCAATCCAATGTTATATATATATATATATTTATTTATGTGTTTGTATATCACATTCATATTTTTGGCAAGTTAATTTAAAAATAACATCGAGCGAGAAAGACAACATGCATTCGACACACCTCCTTCCCCCCCTCTAAACATCTTTAGCTACAGCAGCAATTAGCTGGCAACACTGGCCATAGTGTGTGCTTGTTAGAGGGGTGGTGGATTGGGTGGGGGGAGGGGTAAATATGTACACAATGGCTTCTTTGCATTCGACCACCGAACCCAAAATAATTAAAAGTATTTGGCGTCTGTAAAGTAATTTTTAATTAAGTTGAAGTGCGCTGAAGTGGCGCGTCTGATGGTTATTTTTTTAAGGGCTGCTGGCTGGTTGTGGGGGGGGGGGGGGTGGTTCGGCGGTGCGGTAGCTGGTTGCTTATTACCGTGCATAAACATAAACAATTTTAGAAATTAAATGATAATTTCGGAATATTTACATAATTTTATGCATTATCCCCAACGGCTGGGCTGGTCGGGAAAAAGGCAGCCAGTCATCCAAACCAGCACTTGGAAAATGGAAAATGGACCATCATTTTAAGTATTTTCGTAGGTTTTTCACGTTTTTCACGCACTGCCAAATTAAGATACAAGTAATGGCCATGTTTGGGCTTACTTGCGATATATATATATAAATACAAATATATATTTATTTACCTTCGGAAATTTCATTCACTTTGGTGTTAATCTCAATCTCAACGATTGCTATCGGCTGGCCCCAAATTGATTTTAGTTTCATTTGGGCTTCCTGCTGTTCATTTTCGGCATCCTCATTGCATTTGCCAAGTCGCGCAATGCCGCCGCATAAATATTTATGACGAGGGCGCATTGGAGAGGGGGGCGTGGCATGGCATGGCGTGGCGTTAAATAGCGGCTGGTAACTCCCGGCCAGCCCAGCACAACTCTTGCTCCAGTTTGGATGTCAGCCAAATGCAATGAAATTCTATTTGAGCATTTGCAATGTGCCCGTTTCACATTTTTTTTTATTTTTTATTTTTCATTCACTTCTGAGTGGATCTTCATTTAGCGCGTCGATTTTTCCCTTTTGCAAGCTTAAAGTTTTAATTAAGTGCAAATTATAAAAGTGTAAATTTGTCTGCCAAAAAACAAAAAAAAAGAAATAAGATAAGGAAAGGAAAAAAAGGGCAGAGCATTCTATCAATTTAATGGGAAGGAGAGCAAATTGTTCAGCACAATAAAAGAATATGTAGAAATAGCTATCAAACTGAATTATATCATAGATCCCATAGCGGATCCCATAGGGAGTATTCGGTTTGTCTACATTGAGACACTTCTGTCACCTTTACTTATTGTTTGCCAGCCAATTCTGGCAACACATTTGATGTGCTCTGTGTGTGTGGATTGGGAGCATAAAAACCGCCAGATGGAGTTGAAAATCGCACAACCCAATGCTCGATGCCTAATGTAAGCTGCTAATGAAGAGGACTGACAGTCAGACTGCCAGACTTTCAGACAGACAACAAGATAGACACACACACACAGGCGTTAATGAAATGAAGAAGTTATGAAATGTAAAAGGAGGTTTTTGGAAAATAATGAAACGAAAGGGGTTACTTCAAAACTTTTGCATATGAATGTGTATATAAAAGGTTGACGAGGGGGGCGGGGGCATAAAGAAAACATTAATATGCTGCATAATTATGCGATAACCATGGCATGTGGTTCCCCACTTGGCTTCACTCTTTCAAGTTTTGAGCTACCAAGAACATTATAACTGAACATCATAATATAATGCTACATAACGTTAACGCTAATGATGCCAACAGCAAGAGCTGGGGCCATAACCAACTACAGCCAGCAACAACAACAATAGCAGCATCAAAGGTGTGTGTGAGTGTGCGCCAGGTGTGTGTGTGTGCGTGCTTGTAAGTATTGGGTGTTACATGTTGCAAAGTACTCCCCAAAGTGCCCCTAAATGCAAGAAATGACAGTCATTTCATATTTGTTGTTCTCTGCGGACTGCGCTCTCTCATTGCTGTTGCTGCTGTTGTTGTTGTTGCTGTTGTTGTTGCTGTTGCTCAGGATACGCACACAAGCACATAGCGTGTCATAAAATTAAATACTTCACTAGAGAATTAAATGCAGTAAAAAGTGGGCGTAGCCTCGCACACACCTACAACAGTTAATACAAAATGGGAGCTGTCCAAGGCGAATAGTTATTATTGGTAAGGGGAGTGAATGCGGGGGAGGGAGTGGGGGGGTTGTTTGAAATGCCTGGGCGTTGCGTTGACTCTCCAACAACTGTTAAATGAAGCTAATAATAACAAATTTAAAGCTAAACGTGTTTTCATTATTATGAGCATAATGGATTCCTCGATTCCAGCGTGGACCACACTTGTTGTCTCTCCAGGTTAGTCCAGGTTCCAGCAGGCAGATTAACTGGTTTGTTGTTGCCTTAAGACGAGTGTAAGGCAAATATGTTTATCCGCAATAAAGCAGCTAACGTATATAAGCTGACTTAGGAATTGCTTGAACCGTTTCGACAGCAACAAGCCATAAAATATTGTGAAGGTGCATTAAGGAACCTGACTTTCAGCTGACTTTGCAGCTGTTAAATAACTCTTGGCTGAGAGAGAGAGAGCTGACCGCAATTCCAGCTGTTGGTTCAAAGCATCTGTCAAAACGACTGCCAACAGACTTAACTATTAGTATCTTGAGTGACCAACCAAGATGAATTTGCTGCCATTCCACTCACAACTTTTTCCTTGAATTATATAAAAGTTGAAAGATTTTCAATATCTTCTTACTTACTCAAGTTGTATATTTATTTAAGAGTGAACGATTGCTAGATTGATAGTCACTATATAAATTAAAGAGCATTCAATTTGCCAATGATAAATTGTGGAAAATATTTTGTTATTTCTAATCGAATTTTTTAGGTATATACAATATAAATACTCTCTCGTCGTATCCATTAATTTTACTTATTATTATTTATTTATGACATATTTATCAGTCTAATTAATAAGGGGCTTTACTTGAAAACTGTCTAATTTAATCATGGAAATTATTTATTTACAAACTTTGCTGACCTATAACTAATTTTTATTTTTATTTCAGCAAGGAGCACATGCGAAATTGTATCTGACCAGAACTGGGAGACTGACTTTATGCTCGCCCTGATTGGGGGTATTGAATGGAATGGAGTTTGGCGAAGATTGCATGAAACGGTTTGCTACAATTAAAACTAACCAGCGCTGATTTTGCGAATATATCTCTCTCTGCTGCCTGCCCCTGCTGCTTGGGTCGCTTCCATACTGTTGACTGTCTTGAGCAGGCGGCGATGCGGTTTTGTTAAAATTACATTTGGCAAAGTTTTATCGCAGCTGCGGCGGCAGCAGCGGCTGTAACTGCGACTGAGACTGCGGCAATGGCAGTAGCAGTGGCAGTAGCAGTGGCTGTGGCAGTGGCATGATATCAGGGCTGTAATTAATTGTGGCCGCTGCATTTCGGGGCGGCCATGGTAATTGTGGCGTGCAAATTAAAAGCCAGCAAGCAGAAAGAAAGCGTGTGGAAAAAGTTGCGAAGAGCAAACTGAACATTTTAAAAGTGCGCACAGAAATAAACCAAAACCAAAACAAAAGAAAAATGGCAAAAAAAAAAAACACACAAAAAAAAAATAAAAACAACAACGAGGGCAATGTAAACAGTGACAGCAACAGCAGCTGCAAAAGAAGCGAACCAAGCATCGATAGACACTAGCAAATAGAAATACATACAACTTGTATACATATATATATATATATATACAAATATACATCTATTTGTATATATATATAAAAAAAAGAGCGCAAAAATAATAACAAAAACAAAGGCAAACCGCAAATTATCCCGCTGGCAATTTACGGTTAGGTAAAGTGAAAAGCAACTCTCAGCAAGTCGAAAGGGCTTGCAAAAAGTCTTCGATTTCAAAGTGTTTGATGATATCGTTGTTGTTGTTGTTGTTGTTGTTGTTTTTACTGTTGCTGTTGCTACAGCCGCTAATGGGAGAGGTTGGAGTGTTGCCGCTGACAACAACACGGAAAGAGTTTATGAAGCAGCAGCCCAAAAGTGTCGAAGTAAATTGTACGGGGGGGTGGAGGGGGACAGCAAATCACATCAAAAACATATTTGAATATTTGCCATCACTTTGCTCTCAAAGCCAGCCACCACTAAAAGGGGTGGGGTGGTGTGGGGTGGTATGCCCGATGGTGGAGCAAGTGGTTTCGATGGTTGCCCCGGTGTCAATGTCGCAACCAGTGTGTTTGCCTAAGCGAAATGGAGGAAAACACTCAACTCTATTCAACGCAACTCAACACTAAAAATGCACATGAAAAAATTACTAGAATATTCTAGCAAAATTGACAACTGACTAATTCGATTGGTAAACCAATTCGAATATTCCACTTAAGCATTTTCGAAGTGACCACATTAAATGGAATGTGTGATCAAATTGTTGCCCCTGTTTCTCTCTCAGTGTGTGATGAAAAATTGCTGCAATCTCAGCACAGTTACATCGTCCGCCTTTGAGGTGCCTCGTTTGTGCCGATGACTGTGCTTCGTGTCTGCGTTTTAATTCGGCGTGGTAAGTAAAGCTTAACTGTTGCCACACACCTTGTGTACATAACGGAAAGGTAAGGAAAGGAAAGGAAAGGATTGGAATGGAAAGCTGAAGCAGAAGCAGAGTTTTCTCAGCGAGTGTGTGTGTGTGTGGCAAGTGTATTGTCAGTAAAATGCCTAGGGCGAAAGTGTGCACTACGACGTTTTAAATTACGGGAAAATACACACACTTACACACACACACACACACAGACACACAGCAACTTGGGCAGCCACATGTGCCACTACTGACAGAAGCCAGAAGGTGGATAGCGTTCCACACCCCCTCTCGCCATGTGTACTGTTGATTCTACTTACCAAATAGAACTGTTAATGGAATGAGCAGCAGAGGAGAGCATGTGGTCGTGGCAGAGGGGGGAGTGCGGGCACAATATGTAGTCCTTTGTTGTATCAATGGCAACGCGAGCATTGCTGGAGCATTGGTGGCGCAACACAGAACTGAGCCATTGCCGGGCTGTACGTGTCAAAATTTGCGCAAAGGATATACAAAGTAACTCGTGCTAATTTCCTCATTGTTGCCCCAAGACATGCCTCATGATGCGATCGATGTGTGTGCCTCAGTAAGAGTCTAAGAAATGCCATAAATTCAAGTGACAAGTGAATTGTGCGCTTAACGCGCCAATTGAATTGAGTTTGATTACACATTCAATTAATATGGCTTAAACAGTTTTTGAGGTAAATAATAATTTGGAAATTATAATCATAATAATTACATGTGAAATCGTTACAGCTAAAAGCTATAGATACTTTTTTACAGTTGCTTCAAATAAAGCATTATTTGATTTTAAATTTTATACATAAAACTTGCTCAACAATAAATTTTGTTAAAAAATTTTATTTAAATTTATCAACATTTAAAAGGGGATTCATATGACATACTATCAAGTGGCATCAATGCAACTCAACTCAGTTGCTGCCACTGATTGGGTTAGCTTAAAGGTCAGTAAAAATGCAACTGCAAGTTTTGGTTTAGTTTGCAACACAGAAATGCAAAAAGGATATTGACAAGAACTGTGGAATCCCCCCACTTGGCTTACTCCTTGGCAGGCTTTGCATATTTGCATGTAAATAGAGGGCAGACTATATATAGTCTGATGTATGCCAAAGGATGCCCAACTTCCCGGAATGAGTACTCGTAAATTGCAATTTTCCATTTTTATTTTATCACATTTTAAAGACAAAAGGCAATGGAAAATATCTGGATAGGCTCGGCTCAACCAGCTGCTCTGGCTTCTAGTTACTGGCCAAGCAAATAGAGAGCCAGCTGCTAATTGACTGGCCTATGTGAAGACCTTTGGCTTAGCAGTGACCAGTGACTGGAGACTGGAGACTGGAGTCAAGGACTATGCTTCACCCTAACGTTGCACGCTTTAAGCAAATACAATTTGCGGTTGCAATTTTACATTCTTGACTTAATTTGATGCACTTGAAGTGGCATGCTGCAAGTGGTAAATGGCAAGTGGTTAGTTTTAGTGAAAGCAATGCATTTAAAACGTTGCCATGATACCAACTAATTGGCAATGGTTGGTGCTGATAACTTGGCCAAGAGTGCTGCTGTTGCTGCCACTGCTGCTGCTGCTGCTTATAATTATTGGCCATCAAGACTTTGGCTGCACAGTGCAATTTCCATTGGCATTTTACATGCGGGTGCAAAGCATCAATTTGAGCGACCCTTTTAAATGATTTTTTTTTTTTTTAGTTTTTTTGTTTTTTTTTTAGTTTTTTTTTTTGTTTTAACAGCTGCTAACTGTGCTAACTATTGCTGCCGCACAGATGTAGCTGACCCGACAGCCATTTCATTTAGCAATTCATTTCCATTATCACCATCAAAACTTTTCTACTTTTCTGCTTGTTTTTATACCATGTTGACTCTTAAAAATATATACATACATACATATATATATATATATGTATATCTAAGAGATGAGATTGTGTGTTTGCCAGTTTGTGTGTTTTTCTTAGACAGCATCATAAGCAGTGGCAGTGGCAGCAGTGGCAACAGCAGCATTTCTTAAAAAAGCAATTACATTAAAAAGGATATGGCAAGCCCGTTTTTTTTTCCATCAGGCTCACGTTACGTATACGTAATCGCAATGCTCACTTACGTGCCGCGCACAAGACATCATCAACGATTGTATGTGGATGTGTGGGTGTGTATGCTATGTGTGTGTGTGTGTGTGGAGATGTGTGTCTCTTAAATGTTCATTAAATTGGATTTTTAGTGCGCATCGTAAAAAATTCAAAGCGCCCATTTAATTCACCCGACAACAGCATCAGCGACGACCTTGTCCAGTGAAAAACTTCATTTGGGCTTTTGGCTACAGCAAACAGAAGGTGCCACCAATGGTGGCAACTGCTTTGCTTGGTCAGCACCCGGTAGCAGTACTCGAGTTCCTCATCCATGGAGTCATAAAAGTGAACGGGCAGCCGTTGGGCATCGATGCGATTTGAAATATTTTGCACTTTTATTGATTTTCGGGTTACTGATGCGCTGCATATTAAATGGGCAAGTGCAACAGCAGCATTCGGAGACGCCACTGGGCGGTATTGCATTGCAGTTGTCATTATGCACGCCTACTAAGTTTTTTTTTTCAATTTGCAGCACCATTCACATTAAGCAGTAGTAAAATCCTTTTTACGGCAAATTGTGCTGCATTTTAAGCGGAAATGATGCGCGTCCTGCGGCGGCACATCCTGCCCACAAAATGGCCATACCCATATTTTTTTTTCGTTTTCGTTTTGGTTTTTTTTTTTTTTTTATTCGCTCACCGAAAATATTTGCATATTCATCTAAACAAAACACCAACTTCCCGCAGCAGGGGCAGCACACAAAAAAAAAAGCCAAACAAGAAAAGCGAAACACACAGCAAAAAATAAAACCTTTCAAAAGAGAAGAAATTCACAAAAAAAAAAAAAAGGACGATGGCAGGCAGTAATAGTCTAATGGCCAAAATGACCGTGACCAGTGTGATGTGGTGGGGGGGTTGAAATGTTGTGTTCGTGGTGCACAGTGGTGCAGCGGAGGCATGCAGCCTTTCAGGCTTGCCAGCAAGTCATCTTTGCTGCAAGTTGGCCATTAACTCGCTGACGTTCGCCTCGTCATGCCCCAGCTGTGGGTTATTGGCAAAAAACAAAAAAAAAATTTAAATAATTGACATCAAGCGAAAGAAAAAAAACAACAGCAAACAAAATTTGTTTGTTTTTTGGTCATTGTTGTTATTTTGGGCGATTGGGTGGCGCACCTGGGTGGCACGCTGGATACGCAGGACACGCTGGACAACTGTGGCGATTTTCTAATTGCCTTATCGCTTTCAGCGCTGACAAGCGTTCAGGCATGATCGAGGAGTCAAAGTCCTTTGACTTTGACGATGAGTGCACACTTTTCGCACCCCGTGCAAAACCAAACACACACACACACACACAAAAAATGCAATTGAAAAATGCGCACAAGCAATGGCAATTTGTGTCCGTGTTGCTGTTATATGTGTAGAGGGGGGGATGGTGTAAAGGGGGGTCACCATCAAAGGTTGTATTTGCGCTTGCAAATGGATTTTTGCCTCACTGCTGATGATACCCGGCGAAATATTTCATAAGTGTCGGTCAAAAGAAGCAATTAAGTTGGCCCAACGAAACCGCAACCGGGTAAAAACCAGGCCAACATGGACACTCGATTCACGAATCCACTGTGCCACGGTGCCACGTCGCAACGCTCTCATTGATTGCGGGTTAGATTGGCAATTAGGCAAAATTGGCGCCCAGTTTGGCATCAAATTACAGGGCGTGCGACTCCAGCTCCAGCTCCGCCGCCGATGGATAACTACTATGCGTGTCAGTCCGGGATCTGCTCCGATATGAGCATGCCAACGGGGTTGACTTGCAAGTGTATGTGTGTGTGTGTGTGTTGAGTCCAATATGTGATGATGAGTGTGTGCGATAAGTGTTGGACACATGACCCACACATATTATCCTTCTGCTAAGCAGTTGAATTCTCTTCTGAAACCAAATAAAAATCGATCTTTTCTACACTCCAAAACTCAAACTGAGAACTGAAATCCTGGTGCATATGATATGACCAGAGATGGAGTGTGTTGGAGTACCCCTCATTCATTTGTGGCATGCACCACAGACTGTCGAGCAGTAAGTCTTCACTTTGCAACAAACTTGTAGCAAGAGTCTACAAATGTTGCAACTGAATAAAAATTTGTGCCTTGGCAACTTTCTTTCCATGCATCGCAACCCAAAAAAACTCACAAACTGCGTGTGTACACCTACATAAAAAACACTGACTTACACACACACACACACGCACACAAATATACATACTGAAACTGTACTTTAGGAAAGCACTTGACCACTTGCACTTATGCAATTATGAAATTGCCATAGAAAGTGACACTTTTATTCGTCGTCCTGGGGCCATTGTTCCTTTCAGTTGAGGCACTTTAGAAGAAGCACAGAGATTGTGGTAGAGAAGGGTGTTGTCAGAGAGTGGGGGGGGGGGAAGGAGGAGAGATAGATGGGCGGGAACAGAACGGGGCTACCATGGCCGAAATGAAGAAAATTGCGTTTCGAAAACTCTTAACAAAGTCATTTGGTCCAGATGCTGCCAGTTAAGTTAGTGAGCAATGGTAAGGCGACTCTAGCATAATGTCCTGGCCGACAAACAGACACAGTTATTTGAACATACTCCATATCTCTGTCTCTGCTAGTCTCTCTCTATCTCTCTCTGTCTCTCTCTCTCTATCTATCTCTCTTTTGAGAGGGAAAAACACATGTGGTTAAGGCGTCTGTTTGCCTGCGAAGGGTTAAGGTGGCCAGGCAAGGAGCCAACCAGCCAACGAGGGGCGTAAGATTTAGGCAAAGTGTACTACTTGCTAGACGCTTTTTGGGTCCAGAAGTTAGCTCGGCAATTGGGCCAATTTCAGTGTGCCACATCGCATTTGGTCACTTACTCTAATTGTCTCTGTTTCAGCGGCAAAATTAAGTGCAGAACCCGATTAGATCTGGGGAACGAGTAACTAGTCCTCCAGTTAGGTAGTAGTGTCACAGGGTCAAGGAGTTCCATTTGATGAACTTGCGTTGGGTGTGGGTGTGTGTGTGTGGCAGGCAGATGAGCTGAGTTTGTGACTTCTTGCGTCTGTTATCAGCACAAGTTTTCTTTTGGCAAAATTATGCGTCGTAAATTCACAATTTTATTGTTGGCACTTTATGTGTATATCAGTTGAAGTAGACACATGTCGCATGCCACTCAACGGAACAATTGCAAAAGGTTTGCTTGTCGGAGCTCAAGTCGACCATCGTCGTCGCGGCCATTTATTTTGGCAGACTCTGTCAATGCTCATGCACTGAAGTTGGACTTCGGGACTCAGGACTTTGGACTCCTTCCTACACTTTAGTGCTGCCACTTTTGTGAAGACGCGAGGCCAACTAGTTTTAACTTTATTTCACTAGCCATTTCCAGCGAGTGCTATAAATTTTTGCCTTAACTCTTGCCACGATGTTTGCCATCAATTTGCTGCTTTTTGAAGTTGTTTGGTAGCTGTTGCGAAATTTTCTTCTATTTTTTTTTTTTTGCTTCTTGAAAATTTGTCGACTTTGGCTAGTTTAATGTCTATATTAAAACTTAAAATTTAAAATCGATGGGAATTGAGTAAAAAGACAGTTTTAATAAATGTAAATGGAAAAAATTAAGGTAGTTTAAGATGGATATTTAGAGCACTAAATTTAATTTCAATTTTAAAAATGAAAACTATTTAAGACAAAGTCAAAGCAAGAGTTTTATAATTTGCATAACAGAACTGATCATTTTGAATATCTGAAAAAGTCTCTAAGACAAAGTCGAAGCAAGAGTTTTATGATTTGAATTATACAACTGATAATTTTGAATATCTGATGACAGTTCAATCAAATTGAATTATAATATTTTTGATAATCAGTTTTGTAAGTCACAGTAAATCGAGAAGTATTTTGGTGTATTTTACTAGTTACAGATCTAAGTAAATTAATTTAGCTACTAACGAAATTAATTAATAATTTTGAGTATCTGATGACAGTTCAATAGAATTAAATATAATATTGGTTATAGCAAGTGTTGTAAGTCACAGTCACAATTAATCGATAAGTATTTTGGTGTATCTTTCTAGTCACAGATCTAAGTAAATTTATTTAGTTACTAACGAAATTGATTGATAATTTTGAGTATCTGATGACTGTTCAATCAAATTGAATTATAATATTTTTTATATTCAGTTTTGTAAGTCACAATTAATCGATAAGTATTTTGGTGTATCTTTCTAGTCACAAATCTAAATTAATTTATTTACTAACAAAAACTTGAGAAAAACTCTCAGCTACTTTAAGTTTTAGTATGTGTTTGAGTAAATTGTTGTAATGTATTTTTTCGTCATGTTTGATGACAGGCAACCAGGCAGCTTCAGTTAGATAAACCGACAGCAAAGCAAGCGAAAACTCGGCAAAAATAAATGCAACATTTGGCAGCACAACTCACAGTCAACGGAAAAGTGGTCGCTGTGCACATGTGTCAATGTATGTGTGTGTGTGTGTGTGTGATAATGTTGTGCCTTAGCTTACGCACAGGAGTTGTTGCTGCTACCAGTGGAGGCACCATGCTGTTGTCGCACTTGCAACTTGCTGCCAGACTTTCCGTTCTACTCTTCATTCTGCAATTTCCACTTGCTGGACAGTTGCACCACGTGCTCCGCCCTCCGTCCCTCTTGGCTATGTGTCTCTACTTCTTTGCTGGCAGCGTCTTTTATTGTTTTAAATTTTATTGCAACATCATTTTGTGGCACACACATACACACAACATTTTGGAGACGAAGCAGGCGCTGCTTTTCTTTTTTTTGGATTTTTTCTTGATGGCTGTCCAAGTGGAACATTTCATGTGCTACTTTTGCCAAACGCAACTCGATTGCAGTTGTTTTTTTTTTTGTTATTGTTGTTAGCTTATTTATTGCCCGCATTCCAAGTTGCTCTTTCTCTTTCTCTGTGTGTGTGTGTGCGTGTGTGTGGCAACTTTGGCCCCGCCGGCAGTGTATAATCTCTTGATTATGTATGACATACGCATTTGTAAGCTTATTTGAGTGACCGCTGCTGGCATCGGCGTCACTGCTGCTGCTGCTGCTCGGAACCGTTATTTATGATTCCAATACCAATGCAGCGTCAATAAAAATTCTAAAATATTGTTATTGTTGCTGCTCAACAGCTGCGTCTCTGTCGCTCTCCATTTTTCCCTCTCTCTCTCTCTCTCTTTCTCTCTCTTTGTCTCTGCCTTTGGCTCTTGCTGTCTGCGTTTGTGGCCAACATTGAAAATTACCCAGCAGAATATACTATGGCTACGTGCAAAAGTCAGTCAGCGTTATTCCACAGCGCTGCTGTTGTTGTTGTGGCCATAACAGCAGCAACAATTGTTGCTGTTGTTGCATGTGCACATTTTTTTTTTGTTCGCTGTTGACACTGACGCTGCTGACGTTGGCATTTCAACGCCGCGCCCTCAACTTTATTTGCTCTCGTTTCGCATGCACTTCACTTACCCTCTTTCGCTCCCTCTCTCCTACTCTCTCTCTCTCTCTCTCTTACACACATGCGTTGCTGCACTATTTTTAGTTGTTGTTGTTGTTGCTGGCTCTTATTGACTTTGCTGCATGTTTGCACCGCTTACGCAGCGGCAGCGTCAAAGCTGACGTCCAAGCTGCCTGTTTGTCTATCATTTGCATGCCCCGCATTGGCGCTTGCAACGCTTTTTGCCCCTGCCTCCCTTTACTTGGTGTACACAACAGTTTTGACCGCTGCCCAAAAAAAAAAAAAGGAACGGTGCCGCGTGGCATGATAAACGCTGAACAACACGCTTCCTTTTCTGTGCAACCACGAAAGGTATTTGTTCCTTTGTCTCTAAGACTGACACAACAAGAAAAGTGGCTAAAATTTAGACGAGTTGGTCAACATATTCTCTGAGAAGCAATATTTAATTTACTAAGAAAATAAAAAATAAAAATAATTAAACATTTATTAAGTAACCGAGAATTTCATTGAATTTTATTTAAAATTAACTCTGGCCGATATCCAATGAATCTATGCACATATAATCTACGTGATAAATAAAGTCTCAAATTTGGAAAAATTTAAAGTAAAAAATTTGCTTTGCACCTTTGCAATTTGCTCTACAAGTCTCTAATTTACCTAACTAATTTAAATCATAAATTCTACATTTTAATTATAAATTTATTTAATTTATTATTTTTGTTTAATTTTGTATTTTTCTGTGTCAACAGATATTAGTCGACATAAAATAAATAAATAAATAAATTATAAAAATAAAATAAATAAATAAAATAATAAAAAATAAATAAAGTTGATGTTTGACAGAGAAAGTTATTAATTTCTGGCATTTTTCCAATTTTATCCATTTCAATTTTCAATTTCAGATTTGCTCTTTTGACTCTTAACTTAGCCAGAAAATCTTTCAATGTTGCCATATCAGAAGATCTGCTTATCTTTAAGCAGCCAACTTTATTCATATTTAATTTATAATTTTATTGTCTGCTGGGAAAGAAAAAAAAAATGTATTGAAATAAATGCAATCAGCAATTCAATTTAAATTGAATAAAATGCAAAACTGAGATGCTCATTATCTAAAGAGTTGAGCAAATATGTTATGTTTGTATTTATTCTTGCGCTGCTCAAAGGAATTAATTGAATCCAATTCTTCATGTTTGAAATGTTTCCAAAGTATAAAAATACAAACACTAATTAATTTTGCTGCAAATGATGTATTCATTGAATGGGAATATTGCATAAGTTTTTATCCAGCACTGGAGGGCATTATTAACGGCTAGCCAATGGACTTAACGAATTTAGCTGGCACACACACAAGCACACACACACACACAGGTATACACACCCACTCATTTATTTTTCTTGCTAGCAATTGATGGAAAATCAATCCAAGCACTTAAACTTTTAAGCAGGTTTGAGTTTTGCAAAATGCAGTGTTGCATAAATATAAACACACACACACAGACAGACATATATACATACATATATATATATGTATGTATAGTTTGTAAACAAGCACACACACAATGCGCAACACAAACAAAATGGCCGACAAAGCGTTGGCAAAATGCAAACTATAAAGCCAAATGCAAAAAGCAGCAAAAAGCAGAAGAAATAAAAGAAAGAAAAACGAACAGAAAAAATTGCATATTAATTATGTTTTACTGGCACAGTTACATGTGAGAGCAGGAAAGAGACAGAGTAGAGAGAGAGAAGGGGGGTTAGTATATCACTTTGAAAACATGAGTGCGGCGGCATGCGGCTTGGTGGCATGTGGCAGGTGGGCCAGGCAGAATCTGGCGTTGCTCAAGTTTTGCGTATTCAGGGCGCTCAAAGTGTTTTGTGTGTGCCTGTGCCTGACTTTAATAAACACTCACGCCCACACACACACACACATACACACACACACACACACACACGCACACACACACACACACGGTGCATCTGGCACACATGTGCATCTCTCAAAGGTGTTTGCGTTTAGCTGCAAACTGTTTGTTTACAGTTTTTGCATAGCTTTCACTACACAACAAACACAACAACACACACACACACACACACACACACACACACATACACACACACACTTACTCCCACTCATAAGAGGATGCTTGCCATTATCTAACCCGCCGCTCGGCTCTCTCTTTTCTCCTGGCACCATTTCAACATGTGTGTGTTTGTGTGTGTGTGTGTGTGTAGGGTGTTTTTTTTTACCCCTCAAAATGGGAAATTGAACAACAATTTCTGCTCGCTTTGCTGCCTGAGCAAGCGGAAGTTGCAGCGGTCCAATGCCCAACGCCTGCCTGCCTGCCTGCCCCCGATTGTTTGCCTTTGCCGTTGCAGCAGTGAGTGCAACGCCAGCAGTGTGTGGGGTGGGAGGGGGGTGCGACAGTCGAGGCCAGGTGTCTGCAGACACAGATGCAGATGCCGCTGCATGTTGTCGGTGGTTGGTTGATATCAAACTGCAAGGTTAACCATAATGAAAGTAAAATGTTCAACAAAATACTTCCCGTTTTTTGACCAAAAATAGCAACAACAACAACAACAACATCAATAGCAGTAACAGCAATGGCAACAGCAACGACAACTGATGCAATTTCGCTGGCAAATTTTCTAGAATTCCTTCTCCCCCCAAAACATAGGTGAAGCGTTGCTGGGTTTATTTTCAACTTGCCTGCATTTTATTCCATTTTGTAGAGTTGCCTTTTATTTCAAGGATAATTGCAATAATATTGCCGTTGCCACTGCTGTTGCTGCTGTCTTTTTTTGGCATTGTTGCCATGTTTTCCAGGGGCTGCTCGCATGCTGCCAAATTAATTGCACAAAAATATGCATCAACATTTTTTGGTAACATTTTCGTTTTTACCTTTTTCTTAATATTAACTTTTGAGACTGTATGCTCAGGACTCAGGCATGCATGTGTGTGTGTGTGTGTGTGTGTGTGACTGAGTATGTGTTATGATCTGCTGTGGCCACTGCCTCATGTGCTCCTGTTCGTTTTGTATCGTTGTCCAAGCGACAGCAACAAGAATTGTTTGTCTTTAATTATGTTTGGAAGCGCAACCATTTTTGCATTCCACTGAACAGAACCTACTTATGTACACGCACACACACACACACACACACACACACACACACACACACACACACACACGCACACACACGCACACAGACGCACACTCGTACACACACTGGCATATATGCCGCTACACTGAACCTGATGCCTGAGCCAAGAAGCTCGAGTTTCCCCGGAAGCTGAATACCAAACCCGCCTCCTCCTGCCACCCCCCCTTGCTGTTGTTGTTATTACCCGACGGTGCCAGTGGCGAGAATAAAATTAAATGAAAACATTTCCTTTTCATTTGAGCACGCATAAAATGCTCTGCGATTCGCATCGAGCAGCCAGTACAGGCCAGGCCAGGACAGTCCAGGCCAGGACAGTCCCGGCCAGGACAGTCCCGGCCAGGCCCGGTTGGAATTTTGCATATTCGAAGCATGAAAGTGCTATAGACTCGAATTTTAAATTAATTAAATGGACGAACTGCAGCATTGATTGAAGACGCCGTAGCCTAGTCTGAGTGCCGCCGGACAGAGTGCCATAGTTGACGGCTCACGTGAGGCGTTCGTTCGCCGTGGCGTATGCGTAATTTTAATTGACACTCCAAGCAGCAGCAGCAGCAGCACAAAAATGTACTCCACTTCATTTCAGCGAGGCAAGCAAATGGACTCCAGCGTCGCCAGTCGCCAGTTACCATTCTCTGATCAAAAGAGCAGCATGTCGAAAAGGGTTGCTTAACGGGTTTAATGGGATGGTGGGGGGGTGGGTGGGGGGATGTGGCAGGATTGGGGATGTGCTGCCGCCGCAACTGGACAGCTTTATTTCGCGACATCGCATGTCAAAGTGAAATATTGGCTGGAGACACGTAATAAATTTTAAAAAATTTTTTAAGTCCTGCTTCAACACACACACACAAACACACGCACATACACACACACACACACACACATACAGCGTGAAAAAAGTATGCAAAATTGTAAAAGGGAATGGAAATGAGAGGGAGAGGGAGACTGATATGGGGAGACTAAAAAGCAAACGCACGGCTTGTTGTTGTTGTTGTTGTTGTTGTTGTTGTTGTTCCTGCTGTTGCTGCTGCTGCTGTTGCTGTTGCTGCTGCTGCTGCTGTTGGTGGTGGGGCCGGCAAAGTGGTTTGCACGGCTGCCTGCGTGTCTGTCATGCGTGCATTGCCACATACTCGTCGCAATAGTCGTTGCTATTGTTGTTGTTGTTGTTGTTGTTGCTGTTGCGTGGCATACGAATTCGAGGGCTCCTCAGTGTGGCGTGAATCGTAAATCAACGATTTAGGCGCATGCAGCGAACGAGCCTTTTCTTTTTTTTTTGTTGTTGTTATTCATTTTCGTTTTTTTTTTTTTCGCGACTTTTTTTCTTATTTCATCTCGACTGCCAAGCGACATTTTGAGAGATCCGTTGGCAAATGAGTATGGGATTTGGGAATACCCTAGAAGAGTAACGACTTTTTTAAAAAAAAAATAATAATAATATTAATAATAATAATAATTTTAAAAAATAATTGTGTACGAAATGTTTTAAAGAAAAGTTTAATTATTTTAATAATAATAATATTAATCAACTTTAATTTGCTTTTCAAAAGTTTTTAAATATGCTGTGGAATGTGTTGCTTATGCTAAAAGAAGTTGAGAACTCGCACATAATAATAATAATTCTAAAAAATAATTGTGTATGAAATGTTTTAAAGAAAAATTGAATTATTCTAATAATAATAATATTAATCAACTTTAATTTTCTTTTCTAAAGTTTTTAAATCTGTTGTGAAATGCGTTGCATATGCTTAAAGAAGCTAAGAACTCGTCCAGCAGCAACACATCAGCTTGCTGCTGCTGCTGCTCTTGTTGTTGCTGTTGTTGTTGTTTTTGTCACAGCAACAGTAGCAACAGTAGCAACAGCAGCAGCAGCAACAGTAGCAGCAGGCTTCTCATGACATATTGATTTGATGCCCTGCTATGTCGAGAATTTCCATTAAATTTGCGCGGCAAGCGGGGACCCCAACAAAAAAAAATATATATATATATCTCTACAGGCATTTGCCATTAGATGGCACACAATGAGCCCAACCGCGAACCCATCATCACACCGCACCACACCGCACCGCACTCCCCGCTGCCCAACCGTTTCATGTCAGGTTTTTTTTTTTTTTGGAATTGGCGAATCGGGCGAAAAACTGCGACGCACATCAATCAGTGGCCCTGACGCGTCGAGTGGCATTCTAAAATATTAAATTGGCCTTTGTTGCGTAATTGAAAACATAATTAGCTCGAATTTATTAGCCAACAAAATGCAACCAGGTGCACCCTTGCCCCCCCCCCCCCCCCCTCTCTCTAAGCATATTCATGTTAAATGGAAAATTTGCGAGAAAATCGCAAAACGTTGAATGCGGCGGCAAACGGCGCATTTTGGATGCCCCAAAACAGTTTGACATGCCCCTAATTTAATTAATCCATGCAGCCAGTTGCCAAACGCTAATTACACTGCACAACAAAGCATTCGAGTTGTGGTTGGAAAATACACCCAAGATTTAAGTAACGAAAAGTCATTTCTAAAGTAAAATTTAATTTGCATGAATAAAAAGAGAAATGTAAATTTTGATTGTCTCATTGGTGGCGTTAAGTTGAGTGTGCCACATTTTGTTGCACAGTGCTATGTGTGGCTTATGTCACTTTGGCTTCTTTTCACTTTTGGTAATACCTTAACTAAATATATAATGTTGCAGCAGACAAAGACAGTCGAAAGAGTGTAAGCTTGTGTGTGTGTGTGTGTTTGTGTGTGTGTCTCTGTGTGTGTGTGTGTGTGTGAAGTTAGTCTGGCGCTGCTCGACAGCTGCTGTCCCTGCTGTCCTGCGCTCCCCTTTGTCTGTCGCTTGCAGGCGCAGTTAGTTAATGTTGCACATTATTTCGACACTGCGCCCAACAACAGCAGCAACAACAACAACAGCAACAACAACAACAACAACAACATCAGCTAAGAGCGCCTTGGATTTTTCGCTTGTTTGCTTGCCACTTTTCTTTGGCTTTGGCTGCCTTCTGGCTGCTGCTGCCGCTGCTGCCTCTGCTGCTGCTGCTGCTGTTGCTGCTGCCTCTGCTGCTGCTGTTGCTGCCTCTGCTGGTTGCAGGACTAACTACGTTTTTGACAAGCTCATGCATGTGACTTTGTCGTTTATAACTGCCATCCGGTGTCTCACTGTATCTATATGATCGTAACGGGATGCTCATGTCTATTTGCGTGCAAGTGTGCAAGTGTGTGTGTGTGTGTGTAAATGTATGTTGGTGCAAAAGTCTTGTATCCTTTTTAGCTCCGCTCGCCTCGACAGCCGTGCATTCATTTTAATTTTGAAACTTGTACGCTAGTTTGCCAGGCACACACACACACACACTCGCACACTCGCACACACACTCGCAGGCTGATATGGGCTCAATTTGTGTCTGCGCCATATTACTTCCGAGGCACGTTACGTAAATGCCGCATGTGCCGCTCTCGAGCTGCCTTGGCTTCCGCTGCTTGCCACACAACTAATTATTTTTCGCTTGACAATGAAAATGTTTAAGTTTAATTAAATGCAACTCTCGCCAGTTCGTTGCATGCTTTCTTTTTGCCTCACAGCAGCAACTTCTATTGTTGTTGATGTTAATGCCGCACCTGATGCTGCCACTGCCACTGCAACTGCCACTGCTTCTACTGCTGGCATCTTAGCCGTTTTCGTGTGACTGCAACATTTACAGCAGTTGCCAAATTATTTACTCGTCGCCCCGAAAAATGTATGCTGCTTGTTCTCATTCGGAAAGTGTTAAATGTGCTTTGGATTTTACCAGCTTCCATTCTGTTTTCTGCTGCACCCCCAAAAAAAAAATTATTTGCTGGCACCAAGATAAAGTTGCTTGCAACTCGCAGCTAATTGCAGCAGTTCATTTTGGGGCTTGGGCGCTATCAGTGGCAGATAAAAGAGATCTGCTGCTAAAAGCGTTGCAGCTGCAACTAAAATCCACACTTAATGCATGGCAACCGAGAAGAAGAAGAAGAAGCATATTACTTAATATATATAACAAATCTTAAAGAGATCTTTAGACGGTTTCTATTTGTGTTTCTTGGCCACGTTTTAAGCGTATTTTCTTATCTTGGAAATTTGAACCATTTTGTCGTTTTTGCGTTTTCTTAAGCCGTTTTATAACTGCTGCTGTGGCATTTTCAGCAATCTTTCCACGTCATTTGCCACAACAAAACTTGACACGCCGCACGTGGCAGTCCCCCGACTCTCTCACCGTTCACCTGCCGGGCGGGCCTACTTGGCGTATACATAACTCTTTGGATTGTAGCTGTGAAGTATGCTGTGGAAAAGTGCTTTGACAAACAAAACTATTTGTCTTTGGATGACTTTCAAGCAAAAACGGGTTTTCAGCCATGTTCCATTAGCAATCGATAATCGTAAAAACGGCTGAAAAACGGATGCGGGCGCCAAATTATTTGCTACCCCAAAAAGGCGCCAGCGCCAGCAGCGACGGCAACGCTGACGCCCTGCGGTCACACTTGTCATGCCATTGATAAATTTTTAAGCAAGCTCTAAACACTCTCTAAGCACAACTCATACAGTTTATGTATGAAAAGACACACACACAACACACACACACCCCAAAGAGAGATGAGCAACAAGAGCAGAAAAAAAAAAAAAAAGGATGAAAATTATTCAAAAATGCTTGCAAACAATTTACCCAGCAAAAAGAGGCGCTGTGGTAAAAGGCGTGGCAACTGCTGAACAGTGCATATATATATATAGTTGTGTGTGTGTTTGTGTGTGTGTGTGTGTTAGGGGCTTGCTTGTGTTTGCCGACTTGCTGACTGGCTGTGTGACGCTTTTTGGGTTTTGTCATTGCATACATTTTGGGCGCTCACGTTTGGCCCAGCGGATGGAGTTTAGAAAAGGGGGGTGGTAAAGGGGGCAAATGGGGGCAAATGGTGGGCGGTTTGTCACTTATGTTTGCCAACGCGTTTTTGGTCGCGTCCATGTTTGCGTGCTAATGTTTATAAATGCTTAGCCAGCTTAGACTCCCAAGGCTGGTGAGGCGAGAGCAGACTTTTGAATATTTTAATATGATTTAATATTAAACATCAGCAGCAGCAGCATCGGTGTGCAAGCGAGTGTGTGTGTGTGTGTGTGTGACCAAGAAGAGATCAAGATAACAAGGGATTACCAAAATGCTTTCATTTGGCGCGCTTCTTCAAGACTCTCTCTCGCCACACTCTCGGAACTTGGAACTCGGAATTCGCGACTCGTTGTCCTCTGCTAGGCGCCGGGCCAGCATGCGAATATATTAAGCAAACGTTTTGAATAGTTTCCAAAGTTATTTGGGTTAAGATTTTTTCACAAGCCCCACTCAAAGCACACCTCCCCCCGCTCCCCGCTCCACACACACAAGCACACCCCATCAATTGGCAGAGTCGGTGTCGTTCCATTCGAAGTGTGCTAAAAGCCCAAATAAACGCATTTTAATTCAAAGTTTTTGGCTTCTCCTTGTGTGTGTGTGTGTGTGTGGTGTTATTGTGCGTATGTGTGTGTGTGTGAGCGCCATTTTGTGTGCGGTTGAGCGTGTTTGTTAAAAGCTTTGAAAAGATTTGCCTTGTAATCGCATGCATAAGAAGGACACGGGTTGGCAGGACCGGCTGGCGGGTGGGTGGGCAGGGCGGGTAGGGCGGTAGGGCGTGTCGACAGACGGGCAGGCAGGACATGGTGCGCCAACATGTTAAATCTCTTTGATGACATTGTTAATTTGACATACTTGGGTTTCTTTTTGTTGCCAGTTTGTTGTTGTTGTTGTTGTTGTTGTTGTTTTGTACCGCTTGACTTGATAGCATAGGCCTTGATTGGCTCATAAAAGGAATGTATAAAATCTGAATAAAAAGTTTTTTGTAGTGCACAGCACAGCACAATCATAATGATATAAGTTTGACAGGCCAAAGCAGCCCATAAATGCCATATGAAAAGCGCATAATCATTCCGATTTATGAACAAAAATGCCAACAATTGGCCATACCCAAATTATTTTTATAAAGCCCAAAAAGGGACAAAATCTAACCACAGATTGTCAAGCAAAGTCCAGTTAAATTGCACAATTTATTATTATTTATTAAATATAAAAATATAAGCTTAAAGTTTTGTGTTGTTATCTAATTTTAATACAACAAATTATAGCGAAAATTAAACAATTAAAGATTGAATTTAGGTAAATGCAGAGTGCAAGTATTTATTATACATAAAATCTATTAAAAATATTTTTTTATATTATATATTATATTTATTTATATATTTTATTTGTTGCTTAGGTTAAAATTGTTTGATATTTCCAGTTTGAATTATTTGAGTTAGCTGAGTTTGCTGCCCTTCAGTCTTCGTTTTCCTATTTTTAATGTCAGATTAAAGACAGCTTTCATTCCGTAATTTGGTCGTTTCAGTTGCCTAAAAAATATCTATATCCCAAAAGGGACAGCATGTAACCACAGATTGTCAACCAAAGCCAAGTAAAATTGCACAATTTATTATTATTTGTTAAATATCAAAATAGAAGTTTAAAGTTTTATATAATTTTAATAAAAAAAAATAATAGCAAAAATTAAAAAATTAAAGTTTGAATTGAGCTAAATGCAGAGAACTATATTTTTTTCCGATTTCATCTACAGGAGATACGGTAAATTTTTAAAATTATGTCTATATTTGATGATTATTAAACATCCTTGTTGAGTTTGAAATGAGGTAAATTCGGACTGCAACTATAAAAGTATTTATTATTATACATAATATGTATTATATATATATTATATTTGTTGCGTAAGTTATAAGGGATTGAATATTGCAATTCGAATTAATTTAGTAAGTCTAAGTAAGTCTAAGTCTGCAGTCCTTTAATTTTCATTTTCTTACTTTATATGTCAGATTAAAGACAGCTTTCATTCCGTAGAACCGGTTTCATCTGCAGAAGACACTGAATGAATTATAAAACCTATGTCTATATTCGATGATTATAAAACATCCTTTTAATCAAAATATTTTATAATCGTCGTTCTGTGTTCAACAATTGACAAAATACATGCTTATAAAAATATCTATAAATTCAGATAATCAATAATAATCGCCAAATCAATTAGTCATTTTTACATATTTAATTGGGTGAATAAAAAAACAGGGCTCTACTTTGATATTTTATAAATATATATAAGTTGAACTAAGTCTGAATATATTTAAGTTTATTATATTTAATTAAGCTAAAACTAAGCCAAATATGCTCAAATTTTTCCCCTGTAGCAGCAGATTTATTTTGAGCTAGTTTTCTGTTGAATGCGTTAAGTAAGTGGAAAAAGAGTATGTTGAATGCACATTAACAATTGGGATGAGACTGAACTGAGACTGAGACGGAGACTGAGACTACGTAAGAGGATGCTTACAAGCCAGTTAGGGGCACACACAACACACACTCAAACAGACACACACGCACGCACACACACACAGGCCTGTACTTTTGAGTGTAGCAAAAAAGAAAAAAAAAAAACAAGAAGACAAAATGTAGACAAGTTGTAGTCATGTCGCTCTCCGTCCGTCGCCTGCTGCAGGTGACAACTCCGTGAGCAACGAGCACCAGCAGCAGCTACAGCTACAGCTACAGCAGCAGCAGCAGCTTGGGGCAACAACAACAACAACAACAACAAGAACACATCATATACTTGGCTGCTGTTTGAGTAACGCACATGGACGGACACCTTACAATGTCCACAGGCTTTCACTTGTTGTAGCCTTGTCTCTGGCCATGTATGCTCATTATGTTCCCCTCTCTAAGTGTATGAGTGTGTGTGTGTGCCTGTGTGTGTGTGTGCTTGTGTGTGTGTGTAATAGCTGCTGCTTATTCGGCAACAAGTTCCACTTTTGCTTGGCGCAAATTCGCTGTTTCTTATACTTTTTTTTATACACTTACTGCAGGAATTGAAATTTTGTTATGTAGTTTGAAAGGATTTTGAAAGGATTGAAAGATTTGTGAACAGCATCGTTAGCCAAGACCTTAATGAGACTGGGAATATTATTGAATATTTCTGGAAGTAGTGTAGAAATATTATTACTTTTGAATATTAGAAAATATGTTAATAATAATAAAAATATTAGTAATAATAAATACAATAATAAAATTAATAATAATTTTAAAAATATATATCTTGGAATTTTGAATAGAAAAACATTGGTTTTTAGACTGAAATATGATGTTTGAATCGAAGGTAACTTTGGCGCCAAAATTCTGCTAATTTTTTAAAATTTTAAATTCTGTAATAAAATCTATAAATCTGACTAAAAATATGCTGCCTGATTAAAAAGTAATTTTGAAGTAAGCTGATTTTCTACAATTCAAGAAGATTTTCAAATTCTATAATAATATTTATAAATCTGATTGACTGATGCTGCCTGAATAAAAAGAAATTTATTTTCTTTGAAAACTGATTTTCTAAAATTCGAAAGCTTACATTCAATAATAAAATTTCCAAATCTTAGCCTAAATAAGAAGTAATTTTGATGCCAAAATTATGCGGATTTAAAAATTTTTAATTCTAAAATTTTTATAAATCTGAAAGGGTATACAAAATTCGTCATGGCTTAGAATTCTTCTTCGTGCTTCTTTCATTTTTTTTTCCAGCCTCGAGGACTTTGCTCGAGTGCAGCACAGCTTTTTAGGGCGTTTGGGTATTTTGGCCAGTGGGCGTGTCTGCAATGGCGTTCGTGCGCTGAATTCTTCTTAATGAGCGACATCAAGTGTTGTATTAAATGTCAGTCTGTGTTTATATGCAGCTATCTGGCAGTGAGTGCGAGTATCTGTAACTATGAGAGTATCTCTCGTATCTGTATGTATGTGTGTGTGTGTGTGTGTTTATATATCTGTATCTGTGTGTGTGCTGGCAAGTATCTGTAATAAAATTTGTAATGAGTTGCAGGCACGGAAAAAGGATTTTTGAGTGCAATTTATTTTATTTCCAGCACTTTTATTTTTATTTCCTCTTTCGCCCGTTTTTCTTTTGGCATATTTTTATGGCACACACACACACAGATACTACACACATAGCAATACTACAACTATAAAGATTTGCAATGCCTGTGGGGGGGGAGTGGTGGGGGGATGGTGCAATTTTATGCTCTCGGTGCTATGACATGTTTATTTCTGTTTGTGTTTCATTTCTTATGATTTTTAATTACGCTGCAGCGCTTCGTATTTCACGCGCTCCATAAAACGTGGCGCACTTAACAACGAACGCCGCTGCAGGCGGCTGAGGGGGCAGCAGCATGGATAGAGTAGGGTAGGGGGGGGGGGGTGGGCGGGCCAGTCGTTGGGTCATTGCGAATTGGAATGCGAACCCAAAAGCTGGCTACAGCTGCAGCTGCAGCTGCAACATCATAGAGTCGCAAATTTATCGAATGGCCAAAAAGACAATTCATTACGTGCTTAGCCATTGCCACGCCCCCTTAGCCAGCGGAGCTAAGCTGAGTGGAGCGGAGCGGAGCAGAGCAGACTAAAGCATTTGCATTTGAGATAATTGCCGCAGCGTTTTGTATGCATAGCCGCTGGCAGCTCCGGCAATGGCTGGACAAGTGCGTCACGAGCTGTGTGCGCTTCGAGGTGGCCCATAAATTTTATTGGGTGGGGCATGTGCGACCCAATCAGACACGCCCCATACCCCGTACCCCTTGCCCACTAAGCGAACCGAAGCTGAAGCTGCAACTGAAGCTGATATTGAAGCTGTGAAGCCTTCAGAGCCATTCTCTGTCTGTTTACAGTCATTGCTGCAAATTGACAAATTCGCTGTTGCCCCATCAGCTGGGCAAAGGGGGGCATGTAGCAGCGGGGGATAAAATCCTTGCCAGCCGAAACGAACAACAAGCAAACTGGACAACAACAAACGCGCTGCAAAATACAATATGAGCGACATATAGAAAAGTCTAGGCGTGGCAGGAGGGGAGGAGGAGGAGGAGGAGGGGCAGCGGATGAGCAGCAGTTGCTGCTGGGGCATAAATGATAACAGTCGCAAAGCGCTGATTCATTTACTAAATATTTGCATAGGCCTTGTCAGAACTGGTGTTAAAGGACAAAGCGACGCCGGAGGCTATTTTTTTTTTTGTTTTACCAAGCCAAGTCCTTGCCAACTCCCCCCATCCTCCCTCCCATTCCACATGCCTGTTCTAGGGTTTGGGGAAGCATTGCGCAAACATTGCTCAGATATGTTGGTCAAGATTTACGATTGGCGCATGTCAAAGGCTTAATGCGTACCAGTTGCCACTCCCACCCCTCCATTGCCACTCTCCCCCCCTTGCCAATCGTTCGTTCAGCTGAATCTGGAATGTTTCCTATTTGCTCAGCCTTATTAAAAGTGCCCAGAATATGTCCAGCGGTTTCTTCATTAATTAAATGCATTGCCCAGCGCAATAAATGTGGCTGCTTCGTATGCGAAGCGCTGACAAAAAGCATAAATATTAAAAAGCATAAAAATAAATAATAAAGAAACACACATATATATATATATAAATATATATGTGACTATTTATTTTATTTCCAACTATTTTATGCATAAATGTGGCCCTTTAAAGCGTTCTGGCCATGGGCAGCTGGGCAGCTGGGCCAAAACTGATGTGAAATCCGATTTTTTGTTTTTTTTTTGGTTCTTTTATCTGATGATATGTAAATTTGTCTCTCTCCAAAAATATATAATTGAATTCTTATATTTACATTTGGTTGAGCGACTCAGCATTTTAATTGCAAAACATTTTGTGAGTGGCACGTGACTGTACTTATAGAGCCACTTTAATTTTTTTAATTTAATTTGTATTCCAAAAAAAACATGTCAACTTAAAAATAGAGTTTGACTTAGTTTAATATTACTTAAATTATTGCTTAAGCATAAAGCAAAAACATATTTTTATTTGTTGAGAAGAGCACACAAATCTGTAGTTATCAAAAAAATGTTATTCATTTATTTATTTGCAACATAAATATTTTAAATTTTCGGCATTTTTCATTTCTCAGGTTGCCTAGCATTAAATAAACTGGTTTAGTAAAGCAATTAAAAGTCAGAAGCAATAAGCCAATTTCTGTCATAGAATTCCCATATAAATATTTATTCAAAACTATTTAAATTCGATTTTGCAATTTTTATCTAAATTACAATTAAAAATGATTAGTTTGAGCACAATTTATTTTCAAGTCGATCAATTTGTGTTTTTATCTGAATTGAAAAGCAATTCACGTGCAAAATTTATATAACCACCATAGCTCCAGTAATTTTATAATTACACCTCGTTTGTGAGGGCATGGTCCTTATTAATAGTTAACTTCATTAAAAACGCGAAAGTATTTTTTTATGATACAATATTCTCGCAGACATATTGACACAATTTTTATACTTAACTGATTTTTGCTCTGCACGACAAGCACACGCTTCAAATTTGAGCTCATTAAATGCTTCAACCTTTGGCTTACACACACACACACACACACACAAAACATGTCAAAGGGCACAAAAAAAATGAAGTGAAAAGCAAAAGAAGCAGCAGCAGCATAAAAGTGGCAAACATTCTGAGGCAATTTTATTTTGCCAGAAAAACAACGACCACCAACTCCCCGCAGGCAACTGATCACAGCAACAATGTGGCAAAAATAGGGGAAAATAAAACGAGCAAAGAGCAAAAAAAAAAAAAACACAAAAATAAAAACAAAAAAAAGCGAAAAAAAATATAAAGCAAAAGTTAACCACGTTGTCATGTTGCCATGCTTAAATTATAATGAAAAGGACTCTAGCTGCTGTTGAATGCCTCCTGCTGCTGCCGCTGCTGCTGCTGCTGCTGCTGCCAGCTTGCCTTTAAGTCACATCCACACACACACACACACATGGGCCCCTGACTGGCAACGATTTTTTTTTTTTTTTTTAGCTTTTTCTTTTTCTCAACTGTAGCCTTATTTTACCCAGGAGGTGCCGGGCCCATGTAGAGCAAATGCACAGCTCGATTCCATCTCATTGAAGGCTGCCACATGCCTACACATTCTGCTTTACTGGACTTGCAACTTTTGTTGTTGTTGTTGTTGCTGCTTGCTGCTGCTGCCTGCTTGCTGCTGCTGCCTGCTTGCTGGTCCTGTTGTGACTGACTGACTTTTGGCATCACTTACCGCTCGGAAATGGGATCATCAGCTTGCCATTTCCTTGCGAGCTGCTTCACTACACACAGTCTTGGATATTTGTGGAGCCAAATGATTGTTTATGTGCGTCTGTGTGTGCGGTATGTGTGTGTGCGTTGTGAGGTCATACATATTTAATATTTCATATGTCTGCAATGATTTCATAGGTCGCTTGAAGTTTTTTTTTGCTTGTCCCTTGACTACTCGTTGAGAGCGTCGCTGCGTATTACATTAAATCCAGAATGAAGCTGCTGATGACGACGAATTGTCCTCGTTCTCATCCACAGACACATACTCATTCCCCAGGTCTGACTTATTCTCGTTTTAGGCTCTGCAGCTGTTTATTTGTCACTGGGCCTGGCCTAATGCGTCGCCTGCCGATTGCCATTTGCCATTTGCCATTGGCCGTTTGCCGTTTGCCTTCTGTGTCCTGTTCCCTGCTCATGTGTATTTCATTTTGTCTTTGCCAGTTCCGCTCGACTGCTGGCCCAACCATGTTCACTGCAATTTGTATGGAGCACAGTTCACGTTTCGCTTGGTTAGTGACTCAGTCTCAGTTCCAGTCTCCATCCCAGGCGAAGGCCAAATGCCGTCTATTTTTTTATATTCCTCGCAATAATATTTGAGTTGAAACAAAAGCTGCTGCTTTAATGTCATTCTAATTAGGCACTAGACCCGAAGGCTACCAAATTGCTTAAAATCTCTAACAAATTGACCGTTGCTTAATGTTTTGGCCATAAAGTCTTGCCAAAAGTCGAAAACTTTTCCTGCTGGACTTTAGTTAAACGCAAACCTTAAGTCAATTCAGGAGCGTGGCCCACATTTTAAGATATAGGTACACATCTAGGCATATACACAAACTACACACACACTCAACACACCACTTGCACTTTGACCATGCCAATGCCTGAAGAGAGTCGGCCAAGTTTTTGCTCAGTTAAGAAAAAAAAAAAAAAAAAATGTGTTGGCTGCCTTCGATGTGTCTGCGTCCAAATCGGGCAAAACTTAAGCTAAAAGCCAACTAACTAAAGTCAAAATGTATAACGTGCCACGCCCACACACACACACATTGGCCGCCCGTTGACTTGCTTACCTGTGCTCACCAGCAAAAGGGCGGGCGGGTGAGCGGGGAGCCGTCGGATGGCACCACTTATGAGTGGGGCAAGTGCACTTTGCACGTTGTCGTAAGCATTTTGAGAAAATTTCATTGGTTTCGGGCTACGCTCTGCAGTCCTCGTATAAATACACTTGAACACTCCGAACCACCCAAACCCACCCACCCATCCACCCACACACCCCACACACTTAAACGGCCATAGTCGGTGGAGCATGGGAAGGGGCGTGGCATAACACACACACACACGCCTGCATAAAATGTAGACAGCTTAAATAGTTGATCAAAAATTTGTCATAAGTAGCCAACTTGATTTAATGTGCAACTGTAAAAACATAATTCATAAATTATCTCTAATCAAAATCTGATAAATCTGATAGATCTGATCTGATGATAATTTGCTCGAGTTCCATTCAATATAGTTGAAAATATTTTATTCAGTCAGTTTGATTTAAATTTAATGAATTTCCATTTGTGCTGACTGTGCCAAATATGTGTTACCAGCAGCAGCATTGAAGATATTATTACTTAATTATTATTATTAATCATTTAATTATTATTTAATCAAAAGCACATTCAATTTGTCAGTTACATATTTTAATTTTGTTAATTGTTAATTTCAGCTATTTTAGGAGTCACATATAATTCCAACTAAATTGTTGTTGTCAGATTCTTGGTTGTCAGAGTCCTGGTGGCTCTTCCCAGCTCCGTAGTCTCCTTTGTCTTTCTTCATTTCTGAGTTGCAGCCGTATTGTTTGCTTTCCTATGCCACAAAACGGTTTTGGCCCAATTAGGGGCCTCTCTGCACCCATTCTAGCCTGCTCATCCGCCGCTTCGTTCCATGTGAAAATCAATCAATCATTAGCTACTCTCCTTGTTAGTTTAAATAATCAAATGTTGTTGAATAAAAAGCTAAGCGTTGGCTTCTAGTCTTAATATTCTAAATATATTTTATAACTAAATGGAAAAAACTCTGTGTTATTATTTGAAAAGAAAGGCAGTAAAACCCGATAGCGCAAGAAGTATAACATAAGAACATTATTTATTTATTAACTATAATTTATTTATATACAAATAATTAAACAATTCATAAATTACTAACGTCAAAAATAAACACTTCAAATTTCCTAAAAAAAAAAGATGGGAGGCAAATTTTCTACTTAGTCAAATTAGTAAATAGAATTCTAAGTTGGAATTAAGTTGTATATATCGATAGATTGGAATATATATAAGTTTACAATTTAATTTTAATGCACACTTAAAGAACATAGTTTAAAAAGAATCAAATACAAAAAAAAATTTATATTTGTTTAATCAAATTTTATATAATTTACATTTTAAAGTAAGAAAGAAAATAAACATCATTTATATATTTTAATATCTGAGGAGCAAACAATCAAAATGTTTACAATTTGTATTTAATGCACACATAAAAAACATATATTAAAAATATTAAATAAAAAATAAAAAAGTTTATTTTAGTTTATTTAAGACAGAAATTTATTTTCCATTGCAACAATTGCACAATATGTGCAAAATATTTCCGGGAAATGTAAGTGAAACTTTAAGCACAGAGCAAGAAAAAGCTTCAAGTTGTATTAAGTAGGAGCAGAGACTGTACTACGATCAGCCCTAGCTAAAACGGATGCTGATGACTTGACTAAATACCGTTGACTTTGAGGCGAACTGGAACTAAAAATAAAAATTCGCAAATTCAGCTGACATACTTAGACCTTCCGCACACACGCACTCGACACACTCCCCCCCCACACACATACACACCACACACATCTGAGTGACTTCCGCTGTCCAAATCCTACAAGAGTTGTTTTTGGTGCTAGAGCAGGGATTTTGACTACTTACTGTTTGCCCGAGTGGAGAATGAGGCCACTAAAAAATTCCATTTGTAAACGGCAACAACATTAAACCAAACTCATCTCCGGCTGTTAATGACTCGCTGAGTGGAAGAGAAAGAGGCTTAATCAGCTCCACAGCCAGCCTGACAGCCGACAGTCGGAGGACGAAGGGCGATGGGGCGATGGGCGTTTTGGGCCAAGTCCTTTTAGACTTTAACCAGCAGCAAACAATCAACACACTGAGACAAATGAAATCTGACAAACGTGGCCGCTAACTGTTTGTGGGTGGTGAGGGGGAAGGGGGTCACAGCACATGTGTCCGAATTTGAATTGGCCAGGTTGTCGCAACTTTCCAACTGTTGTTGGCAAACGGTTTCACAAAGACCGCAAATTAGTGCTAAGTGCAATCCACTGTGAATTTTCTTTGCATGCACTCATCCTGCTGATCCTGCTCCAGCTCCTGCTCTTACTCCTGCTCCAGCTCCTGCTCCTTGCTCCTGCTCCTTGGCAAACGTGTGCCATTTGTTGTGGTAAGATTTGAAAGTTGATTAATGAATTCAAAAAACATAGCGATATTACAGACAACAACAACGAGAACTCCAAAGTTGTCCTAGTTGACCAGACATTAGACAGGAATTTAGCCAGGAGTGGGTCGGAAATGAATAAAGTGTGAACTTTTCTGTTTTTATTGTCATCTCGCTGCTTGAAGAATGCAATTTTGTGATGAAGAAAAATTGATTGTCGTCAAGTGGAAGAGCCACAAAAAAAAAAAATTAAGAGAAATATAAAAAAAATATATATATATATTATATATATACATATATATATATATATATATATATTAAAAAAGAATGAATAACACCGACGAAAGAAAATCGTAGACATTGCTGAGCAGATTCACGAACAGGGCAAGTCCTGCACCAAGGACGACAAACGACAAAAAAAAAAAGAAAAAATTCAAGAAAAAAACGAAACTGAGAAAAATGAAAAAGTCGTAATATTTGTTCAAATTGCGGCAAAGAAAAATCGTTCATTCCAAGGTTCAATAGTGCGTAAAATAAATTGTTTCAGTTTTTTAATATGCCCGGCAGTGCAACATGGAGTCGCGGCACAGAACTCAGTGCAGAACTTGTCGCTTAAAGCGAGGCACTCACCAGCCACATATACATACATATATATATATATATATATACACATATATATATATATATATATATACATACATATATATATATATAATTTCGATTCAATTTAAGGGACTCATGCTTTATGCAGCAGCTGATAATCAATTTGTCACTTTGGCCCAGTGTTTTGCATACCAAAACTCAATTAAACTGCACACACACACACACACACACTCATAAACACATGCAACTGCAACTGGCTGTTACAGTTACATTTAGATTTTGCCGCTTGCCGCTTGCAGCTGCGACCGCCGCGAATACACAAATACACAGATTTATGCCTTCCAATGTCCAACGCACAGCTACAGATACAAATACATTTTGTGTTGCAAGTATATATATATATACATTCTACAATATATTTTTGCATGAATTATGAATTGTGTAAATTGTGAACACACACACACACAGATGCACACACACGCATACGCATATATTGAGCCGTTTGCTCGTTGCATGCTTTTTTGGGGTACATTACTTGTCGCCCAGTGTTGCCAAGTGGCATGTAGGCAAAAACCGCCGCGCCAGCTGCGCGCGCTCTTCTGGCCCAGCGTTACCCCAAACGAGGGACACATAATTTTCCAGTGCCGGGGGAAGCCTACGGAGTACAAAAATTTAAATCACTGCGTGGCCTCGAGTGCTTTCTGTTACAATTTACGCTTTATGGCTGACATTTTACAATTTACTTTGTCGCAAAAGCACTTTGCCAATGTGTGTGTGTGTGTGTGTGTGTGTGTGTGTGTGTCTGTCTGTATGCGACTCAAAGCGAAATGGGCAATATAAATTATACAGTTATGTGCAGCTACTGGAACTCTCTCTCTCTGTGTGTGTGTGTGTGTGTGTCTCTATTGCCTTTGCAACTGCAGTCCGTTATGAGCCTCGTTTCCCCAGCAAAAGCCAGAATATTTTTCTAGTGTTGTAAATTTTACGCAAAAAAATGTAAATCACAAAAAGTGAGAAATCAATTAAGAGCCACAAAAACTGTTGGCCAAATGCAACTCGCAACTCGGCTATGATCTACGATGTCAGCTCAAGCTAAAATTAAAAAAAAAAAAAAAAAACACAATTATTACTTGCCCAATGTTGCAACCCGAACTTGCCTCGCTCTAAGCCCAGTTCAATGCACATCTGCTCAAATATTCACACATAATTTATGCTGTCATAGTGGGGAAATATGGACACACTGACCATGAATTGGACTTAAGTGTTCTGTTTGAGTTATTCAAGTTATTTCGCGGCACATTAGGCTCAGATTTGAATGTCATCATTCATTAATATGATTTCTCCCATCCAGCGATGCCATCAATTTGAGTTCCGTCATCATACACTGAGCAAAATGGTTACTGCATTGTTGAGCATGTGTCCTAACTGAAACTTTCTTCTTGGCATTTAAAATGCTTAATAAAATTTAAATTTTAATTAGTTATTTGTTTAGGCCCGTTCTATGTTCATTAGTTGGCCAACTCGCTCAGTGTTTGTCTTTGCCAACTCAGTTGTAATAAGTTGCGAAAGGCTTTTCAAAAAAACATTTCAACACCATTTCTAAATTCAATACAATGGTTTTTATAAAAAAAATTTGTTTTCTAATAAGAGACATAAATTATAAATTTTAAAGTGATTTGAAATAAGAAGTAAAAATAAGTAATTTGAAATAAATATTGAGTATTACTAAAGACAATACAGATATAGATATGTCTATATTATAAACTTAAAAAAAATTTAAAAATAAAATAATTAGATGAATTTTTTTTTGCAAATCTGTACTGTGACTGTAGAAGTAATTTACACATTATTTTGAAAAGTTTCATAACAAATAAAATAAAATACCAAAAAATTACTGCTCAGCATAAATATTTGCTTATCGGCTTAACTATAAAAAACGCAAGTATCAAAATTGTACAAATATTACAATATTAATATTATTTGGTTTTTATAATTTTTTTTTTATTTTTTTTCCAAATCCAACTATTTTCTGCAAGTGTATTAAGCAAACTACCTTTTTATCTTACCGCTTTCTCTGATCCTGTTGGCCAAAAAACCTTTTCCGGTCTCCTTTTATGGTATTTAATTGTGTTGTATTTAGATTTTGGTTAATTAGCATGTTTGTATTTTGTATGTTCCCTTTTTTATGGTTAGAGCATATTTTAATTAAAAATATAAATAATTAACATAGCGAAAAATACATAAAACACCCACAACTGTGACTTGGGGTGATTTTGTGGGCATGAGCAGAGGAGGAGGAGGAGGAGGAGGTGGAGATGTTAGCTGTTTTGACCACATTTGTGTGAAATACATTAAAGGCGCATAAAAATTCATTACGTCGGCTGCAGTTGCCAAACAAATTATCGTTAGCCAAGTTAAAAGCAAATTGTGGCGGCTCATCGAATGAAACTGTCGCAGTGCAGCCCAAAAAGCAACAAAATAAATAATAAAAAAAAAACAAAAAAAAAAATGAAGTGGAGAAGAAAAGACAACACTAAAAACAGGCAACAGACAGACCATGTTGGTCCAAACAATTTGCGAGAGGAATGCCTAACGAGGAGGGGGAGAGTTGGGGCAAAGGTGAGATGGGAATTCGTATGTGGACAGTGAGTACGTGCGGCTGCTGAGGTCTTTATATATATCTGTATATGTATATATATATATATATATATATATATAAGCTGAAGCTCATCAAGAATCTCCCTGGACGGGTGTACTTATGTATTTCCATTATCTGCCACGCCTATTTAAACATTTAAAGCTTCGAGTGAGTGTTGCCCCCATTAGGCGGCACCTAAACGAAGAGTCACTTGCCCCAAAATGTGCATAAATATTTCAATTATTTTGTTTTTACTGCGCTTTATTCAGTGTTGTTGTTGTTGTTTATTGTTGTTGTTGTTGTCTGTTGGGTTGTCTTGATGCCCCATCGATGTATTTGAAAATTGTCTCGCTGTTGCCAAAAAAAAAGGTGCTTCGTTGTTTTGTCGTGGCCTAAAGCCGATGTCATTAAAACTTGGATCCGTTGCTGTCAACATTTTGGGTCTGCCCATTGTCTGAGCGACGATTCAAACTAAATTTTGGCGCACTGACTGTTGACTGTTCTTGGCTCTTTCGCCTTAATTTATTGACCCGTCTGCCTGAAGAGTGTGTTTATTATGGCCATCTGTGAGGCAAAATCCGCTTGGCAGCGTCAAATGCAAGTTGGCTGAGACGAAAAAGCATCTTCAGCATTATCCTTGACCCAGCCTTCGCTGCTATTAATGGCTATAATGCAGAGCTGCTCTCTCCCCCTCCCCCTCCCTCTCATTATTTTCTCTTTCTTTCTCTTTCTCACTCAGCATGGAATTTTTACTCATATGCGGTAAATCCTCTAATTGGCTTAAACAAAGCACTAATTTTGTGCTCAGTCGCCAGCAAAATCTCACAATAAACAATGCTGTATTGTTTTCACTTGCCACACACCCACACACGCACACACACTCACAGGAACACACACACTTTTCATTCATTATGAGGAAATATATATTTCTGTACTCATTTTGGCTAAAGACGCTTAAACACGTTATAACTGTTAACCCCCCGCTCCACCCGCGCAACAACAACAGCTCTATTGTTGCTATTGTTGTTGTTGTTGTTTATATTATTTTTTGTTATTGTTATTGTTGTTTGTTGGTGTTGGTCTGGCTCTGGCTCTGGCTCAGTCCAATTTGACGCTGATTTACCTAACAAGCGCAGCGCCAAGAAGAACAAAAGACAACAACAAAGAGGCAGAGGCAGAGGAAGAGGCAGCGGCAGAGGAGGAGGCAGCGGCAGAGGCAGAGGCAGGAGGCAGCGGAGGAGGAGCAGTTGCAAAAGAATTCACTTTTTGTTTTCATTAAAAGTGATTTTAAAAATTCAAAGGGCAATTGTCTTGACACACACACACACAAGCACACACATCATACACACACACACACACACACACTCATCATCACACACACACACACACATAAAAAGAAGCTGTACTTATGGGCTGCTAGAAAAAATGGCCCTTGGCTCGTCTTTGCCTCGCTGAGGGCTTCCATGGCTCTCAATGTTTACGTCACTTTTGCTATTATGCACACTGTTTATTGTTATTGTTGTTGTTGTTGTTGTTGTTGTTGCTGCTGTTGCTGCTGTTGCTGCTGTTGCTGTTTCTGTCACCGCTGTTGCATTTAAGCACATGCACCATGCAGTAATTGGACTCCGTGGCAGCAAGACACAAAATGCGCTTACCTCTGGACACCAACTCCAGCAAATTCCTGCCAGGTGTTTGCCTGTGTGTGTGTGTGTGTGTGTGTTGTGTGTTGTGTGTGTGTGTGTGTATTGTTGCATTCGCTGTGACTCTTATGCTAAGCAGAACAATGATAATGTCGCATGTTAAATTGCATGCAATTATGTAATTTTCTTGTTTTTGTTGGCTCCTATTTTCCATATAGCTCCATGACGACCAAAGTTCTGCGACCCAAATGCTCACTGACAACAACAACAACAAAAGCCACAACAACAATGTGACAACAAAAACAACAATTAAAATTGTTGTAATCATTTTCAGTTCGCTTTTACATTTCACGTTTGGTTTATGTTTCTCAGTAATTATGGTTTGCAAATGCTGCTGATGAGCAGATTCAAAGTGTGTGTGTGTGTGTGTGTGTGAGTGTGTAAAATGATTTTTGATACACACCAACACACACACACACACACACCCATTTACTTCCACTTCAATTCCATAATTGTCATTTTCCTTTGTTTATCTCAAATTTGGTGCATTAATTATTGAATTAATGATTAGAAACAATTTCAAATGCTTTGTTTTTGACGTTTGTCAATTTTGATGTGAACACAAAACCAATCAGTATTTGAAGAAAGGATAATAATTAAGAAATAATAATAGATAATATAACATATATTTTTAGTACTTTAAGAAAAGATAATAGTTAAGAAATAATAATAGATAATATAACATATATTTTTAGTACTTTAAGAAAAGAAAATAATTAAGAAATAATAATAGATAATATAACATATATTTTTAGTACTGTAAGAAAAGAATATAATTAAGATTTTATTTATTTATTTTAATATATTATTTATTTTCAATATTAATAGGTAATATAACATATATTTTTAAATTTAAATTTACAAAGTTTAATTGTATATTTTTATAGATTTAAACTGTTTGTTGGTTTTTGATAATATATTTTTTTTTCTAAGTAGTTAAAAAAGAATTTACTAGTTTTTTTATGTTTAATATATGTAACAAATTACATAAATTTTCAGATTTTAAAAATGTTGTAAATACATTCAAAATTACTAACTGCAAATATGTAAATCAAGATTGTAAATATATTTTAAATTTCTTATTAATATTACACACAAAATTCAAGTACAGCAATACAATTGGCGTTCAAAACGCTTCAGTGCAATTTGATTGGCAGTCACAGTTAGTATAACAGTTTGCCACTTCTGGGTATAAAAATACTGGGAATTTCGTATACAAGCTTGACCAAAGAATATTTTTCGAATTGGCGTCGAAGGCTTGTAAAGCAAATTAAATGAAATTATTGCTTAAGTTAATAATATATAGTCATTAGCTTTGTTTAAATATTGTTAATTTTAAAATAGTTTTAAATTGAATTATTTATTATTTTTATACATTTAATTTTATAGAAAGAAGTAGACAATTTTCAAATATTTAACATCGTTTGAGTAGTTTTTGCGCCCAAACTCATCGGGGATTCGGCGCAGTGGCCCGAATCGATGCTAGTCAGTCGAAATTGAGCAGCGAAAAAGAACGAAGTGAAACCAAATAAACACACACAAACATACACATATGCATAGACAGAAGCGGGAGCGCAACGACAGCCACGAAGTACGAAGAGCGAGAACGAGAACGAAAACGAAAATGACAATGACGAGGACGAGGACGATAACGATTGACGACGACGGAGAGAAGAGCAGCGCAGCTCACGGCATCACTAGTGAGAATGAGAGCGAGCAATTCGTGAATATTTTATGAACGAGGGGCTCGCTCGCTTAGGCGACACAAATAGCGGGAATCTGGCAATTGGCAGCGTCGGCTCCAACCACGTCCTCGGCCTCGTCTTCATATATTTTTGGCTTGTCGTTGCGCGTCGTCGGTCGCCAGAGAGAGAGAGAGAAAGTGTGCAAAATGTAGGGAAACGCATCGCTTCGTTTTCGTTTCTAACGTCGTCCTCATCGGCGCCATCGTTGTGTTGACTGCCTACGCGGATCGCTCGCTGGCAGCAGCAGCAGCAGCAGTAGCAGCGGCAGCAGCGACGGTTAGTTCGCCTGGCAAGTGCCTGGTCAGGATAGCGGCGACGCCGTCGCCGTCGTCGTCGTCGTTATCGTCGCAGCAGCAGCGCTTTAACAATTTTTGGCCAATGCGTGTGCTGCTGGCGTTCAGTAAGAAAAGCGTCGCCCAACGGTCTAGTACGAAATCGTACCGCACGCTTTGAGTTGTTTCTGCTCTTTTGGGGTATCCAGCGACGAATAGTCGTAAAGTCGCCTAGTCGCCTAGTCGTTTAGTCGTATTGATATATAAAGAGTGTTTGTGCGTTGCGCTCGTCTCTTGATTCGTGCGTTATTCGAACCAGATCAGATCAGCATTTCAAAGTAATGATAAAATTTAATGTTGCTATTATTTATAATTATTAATGAACAGAAACAAACAGAAACAGTCTGTGAATTATTTAATTTTTTATAGGAAATTTATTTTTTTATTCAATTACGATCCGTTGTCTCTGCACGATCCCCATTTTTGGCTGTGTACATTTTCTTCAACTCTTTTATAGTTTTATGAGAACCCATTTACTGTTAGACAATCAGCATTGATAATTTAACGCCTCTTTCAAGCGACAAACTTTTGTTGTCAAACCTTAAGTTTGAAGTTGTGTTTGTTGATGTTATTTGCTGCTGCTGCCATTTTATTTAACTTCTGTTTTTGCAGTCAGTGACTTCTAAAGTTGACTGCTTCAAATTTCCAAACTGCTGCAATTGTTTTTTTTTTTTGTTTCGACAACTTGAAGAAAATACAGCCGCGACTCTTGTTTAGCTATGGGATGATTCTGTTTTTGTTTTTATCCAAATCATTGAAATTGAAGTAGTACTCGACACTGTGTGTTGGCTGGCTGTCTGTCACACATATGACAGCGATATTTATAATTTCCGCTGCTACAAACTGCAGACAAAGCAACAGCAGCAACAGCAGCAACACGATAAGCAGCAGCAGCAGCAGCAGCAGTGAGAATAATTTGCGATTACTGCCAGGCTGGCAGGCAGGCTTGTTGGCTGGTTGGCAGTCGAATACATAAAACCATATCCCATATTCCATTTCCGTAGTCGAATGTAACGTAACGAAAGACAAGAAAAAGACGGCAAGGACAGCAGCAAGCAACAAAAAAAATAAAAAACAAAAAAAAAACCAAAACAGAAAAGAAAATTACAAGCCAAGTGCGCTCGTGTTCGTGAATTTCCGGTTGAACAAACACATAAGCAAAACGTAAAAGAAAAGCGAGTAAAAATTATAAAAATAATAATAAAAACAACACACACACACCAGCAGCAACAGCAGCAGCAGCAACATCGAGTACATAAGCGAGGGGCCAGCCAGAGGAGAAGAGGACGAAGCCGCAGTACGAAAAGTGAAAATATATACGGAGAAAAGTTGCACAGAGCAGCAAGCATATTTCATCAGTTTACACACACACACACACATAAACACACACAGACACACATCTATATATATAAATGTATATATAGTCATATAACATAGCCCAGAGCCAGTTAGAGCAAGTCAAAGTCATATATATATATATTTATATAAATATATGTGAGAGGAGGAGACAGAATCGGAGGAGACAAAGGCTAACGCACGACCTTTGGCACAGAGTTCAGCAACTGCAGCTGAGGACACGAACACGGAGGACACAGGATACAGGACACAGAGCGGCGAGGTCAACAAATCAATAGAAACAAAAAGCGCACACAGCGAGCAAGCAGAAATTGGCCAAAAGCATTGCCACAGCAACGGCAACTGGCAACTGCAACTGCAATAGCAACTGCAACAGCAACAGCAAGAGCAACCCCAACAGCAGCACCAAAATTCACTCGCAAATTATGCTGGCCATGTCGACTTTAATGATGCCTGCCCCAACTATAGCCATGGGGGCCCCGCAGATCACGATGGGCCCCCACAAGCCGCCGGAAACGAAACTACTTGCCATACATCCAGCTGCTGCAGCGGCCGCTGCTGCTCAGCAACAGCAAACCGTGACAGCTGCCCATCTGCAGCACAATGGTCACCAGCAACATGTCCAGCAACAGCAGCAGCAGCAACAACAACAACAACAGCAACAACAGTTGCAGCAGCAGCCAACAGCATTGCAGCATCAGCAACTCGTTGGCAGCAACGCCAAACCAGGTAAGTTTTTTTTTTTATTTTTTTTGGCAGTAGACAAACAAAAATGTTGTTAATTAAAAGTACTTTTGATTAAGAAAAATATTCTAAACAAATGTTTTCTTTTTTTTTTTGAAAATGTCATTGATTGTGAAAGACAAAAATATTTAGACTTATTTTTTTGCTCTTGTCACATTAGTGCAGATTGCGTTTAAAAATAATAAATGCTGCCTAAGATTAGAAATCCTTTTAAAATTAAATTATTAAATATTATAAATAATAATATTTAGACTCCTTTTTTCTCTTGCCAAATTAGTGCAGATTGCATTTAAAAATAATAAATGCCGCATAAGATTAAAAATGATTTTAGAGGTATTAACAAAATTAAATATTATAAATATTAATATTTAGACTTATTTTTTTCTTTTGCCAATTAGTGCAGATTGCATTTAAAAATATTAAATGCTACCTAAAATAAAAAATTCTTTTGGAATTATTAACAAAAATTAAATAGTAAGCAAAGTGCTTTAGGAAATAACTTTAATTGCTAAAGATCTATTTTAAATATACATATAAAAAAAATAAATTCTATTAAACAAATTACAAATACTTCACATTCTTAATGAATAATAAACTCCTATATAAAAAAATTTCTATTAAATTATTTACGAATGCTTCATATTCTTAATGAGTAATAAACTCCTTTAAACGAGCAAAGTTTATTAATTTAAAATGATGGATGAAAAAATGTATAATTATCCCATGGCCAAACCAGGCAACTATAGATTTTTTTTTGTTGCAACCTGGTTAACCATAAAGCAATGATGTAAAAGTTGGTGCAACCAGGCAACACATTTAATTATAGTTTTTGCCACATTCTTGTTAGAGCCAAATGTTACAGAGCTGTGCTGAGAAATTCCAATAAGTCGTAATTTTGAGCAGACACACTGAAAGTTCTCATTGCGATAGAAAATTGTGAAAATGCAAAAACTGAATGAGGGCAAATGCGTATATTCATATTTATGTAACTGAAATGCTATGGAAATAGCAAAAATTGCACACGCATTTCTTAAATGAATTATTGTGGACAGGTCCGGAATACAATACAGCCAGAAGGAGGGATAGACGTGTAGAAGGCGTAGAAGGGAAGAGGGTTAGAAAGCCGGACGGTCTTAAATAATCAAACGTTTGCATTACAAGCATAAATATCATTTACAATTTTCATATTGCAAGCCACAAATATACAATTTGATACCAGAAACGAGAGCCTACAGCCTCAAGTATTTTTTGGTGTCAAGTGTTTTTTGAGGGGGGTTGGGGCGACTTGGGGAAATTGCACAAAACGAGAGGATTTACAACTTAAAAACAACTTTAGCCAAAAACTTGATAACAAAGAGTTGAAGGGCGCAGGAGGGTGGTAGGTGGGCGAGATGGGAGCTTGGCTTCAATTGCTTTGGCCAATTCCTCTTCCTTTTGCCGCGTCCTGCTCAACATCCTGACAACGGTTGCTAATGGCAAAAACTATAAGAGTACACAAATAGACACAGCTCAGGCACAAAACCGGAAACAACGGCTCAGGAAGCTGCATGAAAATGAAACGTTGGCAACGCCATTCATGGCCGTTGGTGCCGTTTGGGGCATGGATTTTTTGGGGTGGTGCTGTCCGACTTAAGACCGTAATGAAAATGAAAAATGGAAAATGGAAAATGTATAGTTAAACTAGTGCATGCCCGAGGGGTGTATTAGTGCGTCCGTCGAGTCGAGTCGAGTCGTGGCGAGACGAGTCGAGGCAAAAGAGACTTGAAAATGAATTTAATTATGGTAAAAAAGTGAAAATTTCCACACTTGAGTCTGGCAAGTTTGCCATTTGCCCAGTTCCAGTCGAGACAGCAACGAAGCCGTTGATGAGCTTGAGGAAGGGCGAGGAAAGTGTGGAAAAGTTTGTTGAACAACACAAAACATAAATAAGGAAAAAGCGAATACAAAAGAAAATTCTCAGCTCTAAGGGGGAAAGTGAAGTGTCTGTGTCTAAGCCTGCTCAGATATTAGCCACAACTAATTTAAACACTAATTAGCGGAGCTGGATGGACCAGTCGTTGATTAACACTGCACAAGTGTTTGGGGGCACAAATGATTGCAAATTGAAAATTAAGCGCAATGCACATTGCCAATTCAGTTATTCATGCCACAAGCCAAGTTACACAGCAGCTGCAACTGCAACTGAGACTGTGGCCAACTGGTGCTCCACACATAAACACAGGCAAAAACAGACACATGCATTTAATTTTATACTGCATGCGGCAAAAACAAATGCAAACATCAATGTATGTGCATAGGAGTACACGGTGCATGAACTTTTGAGCATCACTTGCAAACATACACAAACACAAACACACACACACCCACACACACACACAATCTGGCAGACAGTAGTTACACCTATGGCACGCAGAAAAAACAAACTGCAAGATTTGAAGTGTCGCAGCAGCAACAGCAACAGCAGCTGCAGCAGTGGCATGGCCAGGGGGGCAGCGGCGACGGGCGGGTACCAAGCCAACAAGTGCCAGAGTTGCTGACTGAAAGAAAGAGACACTAACCGACAAAACCAACAACAATTACGACAACAACAGCAACTATTGCTGACAAACTACAGTAAAAGTCGTTTACAAATTACAAAAATATTCAACTAAAAATCAATATTTTAGCTTAAATAAAGTTTAGCTAATCTATTCTTAACTTTTTTTTTTCAATTTTAATTTATCGAAACTTAACTCTATATAAAAACTGTAAAACAAAAATTGTTTCTAAGTACTTAATTCTCTTGAAATCAATAATGTATGTAAACTTTAGGTTTCCATCGTTTAATATATATTTTTGTAAGCATTAATTTAAGCATATTTTTTGTGGCAGCTATTTTTGAAAAAATAATATAAAAAATACTCATAATAAATAATATAAGTCTGCTTTTAAAAGATTTAAAAATCTATTCTGCGAATGTGTCTTGTAACTTAAATAAATTACGGCTCATAAAGATTAACAAATAGAGACAAAAGAAAAAATAAAAATAATACTAATTTAGGAGATTTATTAAATTATGGTTATTTTTAAATAAATATTTTATATTTCTATTAAATTTCTTTTTAAAATTAAATTTATATTACAATAACAATAAAACAATTAGGGAAAATTAGACATTTAGAAATATATTTATAATATGCACAAAACTTGCAATATAAATCGAATAAATTTTAATGTATTCAAAATATAATTCGCGCAACTAAGATACTGTGGCCTATATATAATTAACGGATTTTTTAAGGTAGAAATAGTTTTTATGTAAGTTATTTAGGAAAATCATAAATTTATGATTAAATTATATCTTAATCAAAAATCAAATATATTAATCATGTAACTTTGATTCAACTCTGTTAATGGTGTAAAACACTATTTAACTCTGCTATCATTTTTACACAAATATTAATAACAATAATAATATAATTATTTAAAAATAATATACATTTAATACTTTTTAATATCAGTCAAATAATTTTGCATTTTCTAATGTTATTCACAAGCTGCAATATTGTTAGTTTGACTGACTCTATTTGGCGCAAAGTTCTTGCTCTCGGCTATCTTAGTCAATATTCACTGTATTCCGCGACATCCTCGCATGTTGCTGGTTGCTGGCTGCTGGCTGCACTTGGCTGTGTTTCTTTGACAGCAAGCGAAACGGCGTGAACAAATGAAGGGAAGGCTACACTTTCGCTTTGGCGCTGTAGACGGCGACAGCAAAACTTTTAAATTGGTTGGCAACACTTACAGCACACACACACACACACAGAGTAACACCCACACATGAAGAATGTCAGACGCTACACACACACAGATGCATGTTTGTTTTGGAAATGAATTTGGGAAACTTGTGCACTGTGCACTGTGCGAAAATTGGTTAAGAAAGCAGCAGCACTGTTAGCTGCTGCTGGTAGTGTCTGGTGCGAATCTGGACGGGCGACAGCGAACAGAACTGAAACGTAATTTGCCAGCAAATCATTGGAAAAGCGTTGAGACCAAAAGCACTAAGAGGCAAGGATGCGAAACGGCAGCAGCCGAAAAGTATGCAATACAAAAATACAGACATACATAATTGTATGTGTGTGTGTGGGTGTGTGTGTGTAAGCTGATATGTGTGTGTGTTTGTGTTTGAGTGTGGTTGGGTGCGGGTGTAAAAACCACTAAACTGAAATGCATTTATCGACCGCAAAGCGTTCGAAATGAAATCTGTTTAAGGGATTTTAATACCCTAACGAACGTGCTGCCAGTGTGTATAAAATGGGTGTGTGTGTGTGTGTGTGTGTGTGCGATGTGTGTGTGTGTGTGGAAAGGACTGGCAGGCGAACACAAAAAGTCAATGAATTCGTTTGGCGAATTGAAAAATTAATTCAGTTGGCTTCGCTGGCGTCGATAAGTAGAAGAAAAGGAAAACTTTACACGCTGTGTCTTTATCTTTTGTGTGTGTGTGTGTGCTTTGCTGTATGTGTGTGTGCTTTTTACTTACTAATGATTTCTCATTTCGCTTACGGTATTTCTGTGTTATTTGCGCTTTTTGTCTTACTCTGCGTTTTACAGCCAGCCAGCAAGCAAGCAACCATCCAACTTCCCCCACCTCACCCGCTCCGCTTTGTACTGTAAGCCCTGGAACTGAGGCCAAATTACTCACTGCCGTTGTTGTGGATTTTCCTCATTTCGCTCGTTTCACTCGACAACAGTTACAGCAACAACAACAACAACACAAACAGCGCAGCAGCAGCGCAGCAGCAGCAAACGAAGAGAAGGAAATTAAGCAAAAAGCGCAAAGATTTATTTCGCTTTGATCAAAATTAAATGAATTGATTTTAATACGCCCCGTGGGCAAGATATTTCCTACGTTGGCCAAATGAAAACGCATAAAAAAAGGTACTGGCGGGCATGTCGGCCATGGGCGTGGGTGTATTCATGGGCGTGGCAAACAACCTTGGTTCCTCGCATAGCACTCTGGCTTTGCCAGAGTTACAGTTGCACAATAAATGCTGCTTGATGAGTGGAATATAAAATATATAAAAATGTAGCAAAAACATTAAATAAAAGTTGCTTCAAGCAGACACAAGTTGCATATGAAAAATTCAATTCTTAATTTATATACAAAGCAGAAGTCGAATTTAAATAAAACTCAAAAATATGCATTTGTTTTACAATTTTAATTGTATAATATTTTCAAACAATAAAATTTCATATTCAGCAAATATACTTCTTTTAACTATGATTTCCTTTTGTGTGTTCATTAAACTCAGCAAACTCATATTCACATTCTCGAAAAATTGTCATGCATAAAGAATTCTTTAACCGCTCAACCAAGAAATTGACTTTCGTTGAAATTTAAATTTATCTTTATTGAATTTGAGTAAATGAAATGTTTTTTGTCACATCTTTGTCTTTTATTCGCATTTGTGAGACTCGTATTTTTTGGCCTGTCAAACGGTAATATTTGAACAATTCGCTTCTTTTTTTTTTTGTGTTTTGTGCTCTCGTTGCAAATGAAAAGTTAAAATTTTACTGTTCAATTCGTTTGACATTTGGCAGTTTCAGTCGCATAGAAGAAAGTGAGGCACAAATTTGAGGCGACATTGGGCTGACTGTAAAATATATATATTTCTTATGGCCCACAGCAACAGAAAAATGAACTCAATTTCCAAAATTCAGACATTTGACAGCGGCGTCAGTGCATTTTTGGGCTGCTGCCTTTGTCTGTCGAGCGACGCCGTTGGCGCCCCAATAAAAGTGTCGATTTGGTGCAGATGGCTCTCGCTCTCAATTGTGGGTACACACCCACAACAGACAGTGGGTGTACTGCGTTTTTTTATTATTTATTTTTATTTTTTTGTTGTGGACCTGGTCAACACTTTGGCACAATTTAAATTTCATGCATTTTTCATTAACGGCAAAGAAAAAAAAAATGGGCAACCACTTGACTTGGGCACCCATTTGGTGGCCAGCAACAACGACGTGCTCGACATTGTGTTGAGTCAGTGGCATCCAGTTCGGCTCGTGTCGAGTCCATCTTAAATGACCATCTATTTTATTGCTGGCCATACAACAAACACAACAAACACACAACACAACAGAACACAACACATTTGAGAGCTGAATGCCATTTACATTTTGGTACTCCTTCTCTCCCGGTCAGCCCCGCCCGGTCAGCTCGAAGAGGCTTCTTCACCCTTTCTTGGACTGTTTTGTATCGATTTTGAGTGTCGCCTGCCATTCAAATGCCTTTTATTTCGCATTTATGTGCGGCACCAGACTGGAGCCCCTCACATGACCCCTTTTCGCAAAACGCTCGTCGCTGACTTTGGCACGTTTTAATGCATTGGACACTCTGTGGCAGTGGCATGTGGCAGCGACTCTTGGATAACGTGTGCAACTTTTTTGTTTAGCTTGTTTGCCTTTTTATTTGGCGTTTTTTTTTTGCTGTCTTTTTCCATTAGTTTCAGGTTTTTTATGACTTTCTTGGCCTTAGCATAGAGTCATTTCACTAGAACTGATGGAATTTTAGAGCAGTAGAGCTGAGAGCAATCGGAATAAACCCAATCATATATCGGATGTGATAAAAAAGTGTTTAGTACTAAGCCGAATTTAATGGGCTGTTTTGTTATTTCAGTTTTACAGCATCAACAAGATGAGCAGCGAACAACAGAAAAAATGCATGCAACATACAACAATTTTTATGCAAATAATAATTTATGAAAATCCAAATAGTTTTAAGACACAGTTGTTGTTGCCCCATCCAAAATAAACCAAACAACAGCAAACACAGAGCAACAATAACAAAAATATTGTTCTAAATAAAAACAAAAATGTTGGTAAATAAAATATGCAGTATGAACGATGTACTACAGACTGCTGACTATATATATGGACTATATGGACTATAGAATATGGAGTGTCCTGCCATGGACGCAGCCCATAAAAAGTGCTAAGTAAACACATGTGCGACTACCGTGCCGCCCCTCCTGCTCCGCTCCTTGCTTTTGCCCCTTTAGCAAAACGAATGCCTGCACATAGTGTAAACACATAAATTTATGCATTTTCAATGGAGAACTGTTAGCATAAATTTACGGCCCAAAAAAAAAAAAAGAACCCACAAAAACTGGAATGTTGCGGGGGCGGTGTGCGGTGGGCTGTAGCTTTTTGCCTGAGCATGAGCATGAGGCTGAGGCTAAGGCGGGCGAGCCAAAGTCAAGCAGAACAGAATAACCGGGATTCGGGTGGAGTACAAAAACAAGAAAAGCGTAACAAAACAAAACAAAGTAAAAATAGCGTTAAAGCAACGCAGAGCAAACAGTCAAAAGCTCGACAGAAAAAAAAGCAAACAAACAAAAAACAAACACTGCAAAAAGGCAACTTTCCAAAAAAACAAAAAAAAAAAAATAGAAAGAAAACAGGAAAACAAGCCGTGGGTCAGCCGGCCATGCGGGGGGCTGAGGCGGATGCAAAGTTGTGAATAAGGGCGGGGGCGGGGGCAGTGGCATGAACTGTTAGTTGGTGGCGGCAGCTGCAACGACTACCAGCAAAAGTGGCAGCAAAATTTTGTGCGCTTTAAAAAGGTTCACTCAAACCCAATCATTGAATCAATAAACAGGCGACAAGTGCCCCTGTTCTGGTCTGTATATATGTGTGTGTGTGTGTGTGTGTGTGTGTCTGTGTGTGTGTGCATTGCTTGTGTGTGGTTGCCAATTGCAACACACAAAATGGTCGTCAACAAAATGCGCAATGATTGCATGACGAAAACTGGACAACAAAAGTTGCCAGGATGCGTGTCCCAACGTTGTTTCAGCCACATTGAATACCAAAAAAAAAAATAAAACAAAAAAAAAAACACCGCTTGTTAGCAGCTGAAACAATGTGGCGACTTTTGAAGTAGAGAAAGTTGCACGTTCATTTTTTTTCAACAATTATTTTATTTCAACAACCAAAAGCTGCATGTAAAATTGTGTTTTTTATTAATGGTATTTCGGTGTGAGAAACGGTTCGGACTATTGGCCCAGTAAACGTCAGCGATAATATTTAAAAAGTCTACTGAAACAAATGTATTAAAAAAATATAGAATTAATTACAAATTAATTATACAAATATTTGAAGTAATCCAATATATTTTTTATGCTTAACACATAATAAAATATAGAAAGCAAATAATACTATCTAAAACCAGAGACTAGATGTTCAAGTATGAACTTGAGAAGCTGCGAGGCTCAGCTTTTTTTTAATGACAAAATATCATATAGAATCCACTTTCAAGTGGCTGCATTTAAATAAGAAAACATCACATGAAGTTGCTCAAGTATGAACATTTGACGCTGCAGTTAAAGCTCAGCTATTTTAAGATAAATAAACATCACATTCTTAGAAGAATAAAGCTTAGCTATTCTAAGAAGAATAGACATAGACATAGAGTCACTCTACAAACGCTGCAAAGCTCAGCTAGTTTAAGAATAAACATCACATATAATAATATAATAATATAATATATATAATAATAATATAAATAAACATATCATGAGGTCACCTTACAAGCGGCTTCATATGTATCTAGATTTAAGATTTTTGTGTTACATAAAGAAATGCTCAGAGCAAACAGTTTGATTCTAAACGTCGTCTCATCGTGTTGACTACACCCGATACGTGTTTCACACACTAGACTTTGAGAAAGATAGGTTTTTAGGTGGGAAGAAAAATAAGAGGGGTTTTAAAAAACACTGCTCAATTCAGAAAAAAATCAGTAACCCTAAATTCAGAAAATCAGAATTTTTAATTTTCTCCCAGTTTATTGCTGCATGTTTCGATATCTTCACATTTCTGTAAATTCATTTAACTATCTTCGAATTTAAAAAGAACCCTTTTTTTTAATATACTGAGTAATCAATTCGCCCTTTCTCAATGAGCTTGTTTATTTTAAGATGATTGTCATTTTCACCTCTAATGCAGATTAGATCTATATATTTTCTGCAACTATCTTTCAACTATAGTAAAAATTGAGGGAATCAGAGAGATTTTCAGTTCCAGCCAGACACTTGGACACCCAATTTCATACACACAGGTATATTTACAAAATGAGAAAGTGTTCTGACCATTGGCCTAATAAATGTCAACGATATTATTTAAAAAATCTACTGAAGCAAATGTATTAAATAAATAAAGAATAAATTGCAAATTAATTATATAAATATTAGAGGTAATCCGATATAGTTTTTAGCCTTAACACATAATCCTCTGATATAGAAAAAGCTAATTATATATTTAGATTTTTATATATAAAGCTTAGACAAGATATTAGATTTTAAAATAAATAAAAGATAAAAATTAATAAATGATATTAACAAAGCTAGGCTTTTAAGTGGGAAGAAAGATAAGAGGGATTATAAAATATGGCTCAATTCAGAAAAAAATCGAAGTAACCCTAAATTAAATCAGAATTTTCAACACTTCTCTCAATTAGTTGCTGCATGTTTTGTTTTTCTTCACATTTTTGTAAATTCATTTAACTATCTTCGAATTTAAAAAGAACCCTTTCCTTAACATACTGAGTAATCAATTCGCCCTTTCTCAATGAGCTTATTTATCTTAAGATGATTGTTATTTTCACCTATAATGCAGAGTGGAAGTATATATTTTCTGCAAATATCTTTCAACTATGGTAAAAATTGAGGGAATCAGAGAGTTTTTCCAGATCCAGCAAGACACTTGAATTTCATGGACACAGGTAAATTTACAAAATGGCGAATAGCACTGGAGGAAGAGAAGGGAGAGGACTCGTACTTATATCAATTGATAAGGGGAAGCTATCACTTTTTTTTTTGTGGTGGGCGTGGCTGATGTAGCCAATGGACGGATGCACAAACATTGGGCCAGCGGCAAGCGAGAAGTCAAAGTCAAAACGATGCCGGAAATGCTATTGAAAATTGTTTAAAAATTCTGATACGAAAATGGGGAAATTGAGCTGAGCCAGTTGCGCACAGCAGCTTACCAGGGAGACCCCCACCCACCCCCACTCTAACTCCCCGCTCCGCTCCCACTCCAACTTAACTCTTTCTTATGCTGCTGCCATTGCTGTGTGTGTGTTTATTTGTGTGTACCACATGCACTTCCTGTCTGGCTTCCTTGCATTTTTCTTTTCCTATGCGGCTGCTCCTGCTCCTGCTCCTGCTCCTTCTGCTGCCCTTGCTTGATTTTCTATTTGCGTTCGCTGCCTGCTTATGGAAATCCTCATGATGATTGCATATCCTTGGCTGCATGAAAACGGGCACACTGTCATATCCCTAATTCCGTTGACGACGACGACGACGACGACGACGAAGACGAGCGCCAAAAACTTTGCGTTCATTTGGTTGCCATTTTTTTCCATCAGCTGACAAAAGTTTTCCTCAGCTTGGGGTTTTTCCACATTTTCTTGGTCGCAGCGCAGCCAGCGCGTCCTGCCCAAGTGTTTCTCTTCTTGCATTTGAAGAGCTTTTTCTTAATGTCACTTATGCATAAGTTCCCTATGAGTTTGCACACACACACACACGCAAAAACACACACACACACACCCGATCCAGGCGGGCACTTGCTGGTGTTTGCTTGCGGATAAGTGCAACGAGCACCAGCCACATGCGTCTCACAGTGTGTCTGTGTGTGTGTGTTTGTATTTGAGACTTACTTGACGGCACATCCTCTGTGGGGATTTACAAGTGCTTAGTTCTATGTCGCAAAAAAAACGCTTTAATATTATTATATTTTCTTTTCTATGCACTTGGTATTTTTTTTTTTTTTTTTTTTTTTATTTTTTTATTTTTTATTTTTTGCCACATTGCAGATGTTTTTTTCAAGCTTAGCTGCTTGTGCTTTTCACTGTTTCTGCAGCCGACTGAAATTAAATTAAATGATATATCTGCTTGCTGTCAAACTATGTTATAAATTTCGCAAGCAAATGCAAAAATGCGCACCATCAGATTTTTGCGGCAAGAGGGGGGGCGCGCAATACAAATTGAGTACAATGCGGCTTAAAAGACCTAAAAGCCTACCACAAGAATCATAAATAATCAACAGAGCAGAGCAGCAGCAAACATAGACACACACACACATACACACACACTCGCACACACACACCCCCTTGATGTATTACATGTGTTGGCATTATTTACTTAACTCTCTACTCTATTTTTGCCGCTCCAAAAAGCCAAAGTCTACTTTTGTGCGGCAGCCGCAGCGACTACTATTAGTGCAGCAGAGAAAGCCAGCGACAGCCGGAAAATAATAGCAGCAACAACAACAACAACAACAACAACAACAACAACAACAACAACAACTGGGCGAGTTATACAGACCATGAAGAAGACATTAAGACACAGCATGCGTTACTTACTGTAACCAAAACACACACACACACATATATATACATATATATATATATATTAATGTACATGGACTTGGCCACGGCAGACATTGGTGGGCGTAAAGAGAAAGAAATATAATGCCAACATAACATTTAATCCAAGAAATTCCATATCGTAGTCAGTGGGAAAGCAACAAAAAAAAAAAACAAAAAAAAAAAACACACACACACAAAAAGGCACAATCAAGAAATTATCTGGCACCGTGGAATGCAATCGCAAAATCAACAATGATAAAATTTGATAAAATTTAGTAAAAATATTTGGCAGAAATATTTCCAAATTGTTGCAGTTGAAATTAAATGGTTGAAACTGGCTGCACAATAATGCCCTGGTGCACAATCAGTCTGAGCCGCATATCTGACTACCTTGGCTTATGTAACGACTTTAATCACAATTTGCAGTCCCTCGGCGCTGTCTGTGTGTGTGTGTGTGTGTGTGTGTGTGGCACAATGGGTCGCTCATTGCTAATGCTTGGAGGATCATCCCAATGGCCGCTGCTCAAAGAACATAATGTTTATTTCCACTGTGCTTATCTGGTCTGAGCCAGCAGCAACTGGGACAGAAACTGTTAGCTGTTTGGCTGGCTGTTGGCTGTTTGGGTCTGGCTCTGACTCTGACTCTGGCTGTGCACTTAAATTGCGCCCGAGAAAATAGAAAAGCGCAGCCAGAAACGGTGCTGCTAAATGCGCTAACACATACTTTTAGGAGCTGAGCAGCGTAAAAGCCAGCGGAAGGAAGAAATAATCATAAAAATTATTTCAGCACACACACACACACACACACACGTACACATAATGCACACACATGTCTGCTGCTGTGTGTATATGTGTGGCATCATGTTGATCATAATGTTGCAAGCAGGCGTCCGCTGGGGAATTTCTTTTACTTTCGATGCCGTCGCAAGATTTTCACTTTAATGACCCGGCGCTGGCAGCCTTTTTAATTTTCGTGCTTCATATTTTGCTGTTTACCCACACACACACACACACACACACACACACACACCTCACCCCCTCAGCCTCCTCTCTAGCTTTCACTGTCGGGTTGAGAAGCAAATGCGAAAATTGATATCCCGTCGTCATTTTGAATGCGGTTAATGAAACCGTGTTGCCTTCTTGGCCTCGCTCTTAGCCATTATTTTTAAATAACATTTAATGCTCATTTTCTGCTCATTTTATTTGCTGCTAAGCAGTGTTCACCTCTAAGCTTTATTTTTTATATATATATATATTTGCGAGACGCAAATTATTCAAAGTTCGAGACTCGAACACAAGTTGCCACAAAAGCGTCTCAGATTTAGTTGCGTTGCAGTCACAGTTCGCTTTTGGTTATGCTGGGAATCTCATTAACATTTAATTAGATCATTTCGTAATCGTAATGAGATGAACTTGTTGGCCAAAAGGAGCATGCTTTGTGCCCTAATGCGTTGCGTTGCGTTGGTCAAGCAAATTGTCATTGATTTTGCTGCTTAATCTGCTTAGCCGGGCCTATTGCCTGGCCAGTTGCTTACCTTCATTGCCGTTGAGTGGAGCATTAAATCGAATTAATTTGAGGTGTGCTTTTGGCCACATCTTATTTTGTCTTTGTAACGTTTGCCACCCCGCCAGCTCATCCCCCCTCGTCCTGTCTTGACGCGCCTTTTCTGTGTTTTCTCTGTTCGCTGTGTTTTGTTTTTGGTACGATTTTGTTGGCCAACGAATGGTCATTTGACATTTGTCGACAAAACGTTTACATTAAATGTTTTGCCATTTCTTTGGCTGTTTTGGTCTCGTTTCGCCAGGCATTCGTGCTGCCTCGCCCGGCTCCAAAGTCTTCGCCTGTCTACGGTGACATTCTTGAAATTGTGCACATTGCCCGGGCAATAGTAGAAGGCAAAAATATTGTGACAGCGACAGTTGTTGGACCCTAGGAAGCGGGGCGGGGTGAGGGGGAGTTGAAGGGGAGAATGTGGGAGGAACAAACTAAACGCTCAAGTTGAGACATTTGCGTTGACAAGTGTTTCCATTTCTGTTTCTCCTCCAGTTTCGAGCTTAGTTTCCGTTGGCCATAAAATAAAGTTTTCGTTGTTTTCTTTTTAATTTTAATTTATTTGCTAAACAATTGCTAAATTAATTATGAACAGCAATAGCTTTACTAAACAATGTTAAATAGAGCATTTAATTAATTTAACTTTTCAGCTCTAAATATTTAAACTTGTCAACTTTAAAAATCATTTGTTGAATTGTAAAATTTAAACAAAAACTTAAACCTTTATGCAACTGGCAAATGAAACCAAGACTCAGAAATTTAACTTAAAAAAATGTAGATTTGTCAACTTTAAAAATCATTCTTTGAAATGTAAAATTTAAGATATATATCAACAAAACATTAAACCATTTTGAAACTGTCAAATGGAACCAAACTCAGAAATTTAACTTAAAAAAATGTTGATTTGTCAACTTTAAAAATCATTTGTTAAAATGTAAAATTTAAGACATATTTCAACAAAAATTTAAACCATTTTGCAACTGTTAAATGGAACCAAGACTCAAAAATTTAGAAAATAAAATGAAAATTTGTCAACTTTAAAAATCATTCGTTGAAATGTAAAATTTAAACAAAAATTTAAACCTTTTTTTAACTGTCATCTGGAACCAAGGAATCCAATTAAGGACATTGGCACATTGTTGATTTGGCACACGTATCAAAAATCACTCAATTTTCAAATTTCTGGTCCGTAGCAATACACACAACACACTCCATTAAACTGCAAACAAACTGCCGTTGTGAAGCCCAAAATGTGCTGCTCTTAACCCCGGCACTGCCACATTTTGAGGCAGCCAGCCTGATGTTTTGTAAGCAAATTTTTTAATTTATTGCATAAAATGTTTGGGGTTTCGAAACGCTGGCAAGCCACAAAAGCCAAAGAAATTGTTTCAATTTGTCATGACAATTTCTTTGAAATGTACGGGGGCAGGGTGAAATCTGATGATGAGAGGCGTGGCAAGAGGCGACATCTACCATCAGAGCTCTGAATTCAATTTGCCTTTAGCCGCTGCTTCCTTTGGCAATTTCCAGGACTAAGTACGCAGGTCTATGTCGTTGCCTGTTTATTTACTTTGATGTAATTTGCAATTTGCACCTAGGCACCACAAAAAAAAAAAAAAATAAATAAATAAGAATCGTCGGAAGGAAATTGTCGAATGCGAAGCTATTATCAATGTTGGCAAACTGAGAGTTGACAAATCAGCCGCGCCTTACCAAATGACATTAAAGCCGGTTTGAGTAAGGGAAAGAGAGAGAGAGAGAGATGGCTAAAATACTCTGTGGGTTTTTGGGCTAAGTAATGCTTGGCTGCTGCCACGGATAATGGAGGGTGCATTGCGATTTGGCACCACTCGTAAGTCTGATATTTCCCCATGGTATATATATATAAATAAATAATGGCTAAGACGCAAAACTGATCGCTATCTGAAATGGCTGGCAAGTAATTGCGCTGCGGTCGGAGACTGAATTTTGCAGATAGCCAAATGCGACTCACATGTAAATGGGCCTAAATTAATATTGCACAAGCTGCCGCTGCTGCTGCCTCTGCTGTTGATTGGTGGAAACAATTGCGGCCACCTTGCCAATTAGCTCAAGTGCAAGTCATGCTCGAATGGGACGAGTTGCCACATTGAGTTGTGGCCTGTTGCTTGAATGCTTGACTTAATCACTGGCAACTTAGGCTTAAACATTTGGATTTGCAGGCGTGAAGTGCTATTTTGCCACTCAAGTTGGCTGCCTCCAGCCACCTCCAGTATTGAGGCGCCCTGCTACATGGCCAAAACAAAAGCAACGCTCGAACAGAACAATAAATCTTCCTGTTGTGTTGTTGCCAGCTCGCCCCGTCACCGATGATGCGGCTTTAAGCTGCTTAGCAGCGGTTCCCCCTCCTCCACCCCCCCCTTTCAATAACTCGCTTGTGATGCAATTTCCGCTGTGCCTCCGGAAGAGGACGGGTTTGGGACGCATTGCATATTAGCCCGCCTGTCCTTGGCTGCAGACAGCGGAAGCGCGCCACAGCAAGCAGCGAGCCCGGATTGGAGGCAGGAGGCAGCAGTCATCTTGCAACTTGCCTCTTGCCGCATCTGCAGTTGATGACTGGGCGCCGTTCGCGGATGTAACGATATGATTGGATTATTATTATTTTATTATTTATTGAGACGCTGCGCCAAGTGCCGGCAGACTTGCGAACTTAACGAGAGTTAATGCACAAAAAAAAAATGAAAAAAAATCGGAAATAGATAGAAACGGAAAAACTGAGTGCAATTCTTTCACTTGTCCATTTTTTTCTGTTTTTTTTTTTTAAATATATTTTTCGCCTTTCCTTGGTGGAACTCAAATGGCGCCCTGACATGCAAGTGGCTTTCGAATCTGTGCGCGGGTCTTTCGTAATTGGCGCCTTTATCTTGTCGTCCACCGTTGCCCAATTAAAGTTAGTTCGCAAAGTAATTAGGACGATTATGTGGCGCTCAAGTATCAATAAACGCCAATTAAAAACACTGCTCCGCATCGATTGTTTTAGCCGTGTTGCAGCACCAGAAAAAAAATTCGCTTTCGCTTCTGATTTTCCAAAAAGCTGTTTAAGTGATTTGCTTCTGTATAAGAAAATTATTATTAGGTTGCAATCATGTAAGAGCTTTTCAGATGGATAATTTCAAGGACTTGGCTAATGATTCAGCAACTGCACTGAACGGGGAATTAATGCAAATATAAAACTAAGCACAAACAAAAGTTGAATTTATTCGCAGAGAAAAAAATCTCTTACCTTAATTATATGCGTATGTTGCACCATTTAACTTAATGAAATCAGCTCAATTCTTTATCTATTCTAGAGAAAAAAACTAGGAGAAAAAATCAACATGAAATGCAACAACTTTGAAGTGGATGCAGTGCATCAATCAACGAACTTTTGCCCTTTGCTAATGAACTTCAATGTGCATCCACTAATTTGAAAGTCACTCGGCTTAATCCGTAAAACACGACCACGCCCACTATGTACACACACACACACACACACACACACACACACACACAACGAACTAAGTCGGAGTTGTTGGAGTTAAGACTGAGCAATGCCAAAAAGTTAAATTTTAATCTGTGATGTGGCAAAAGTTGATGAAGAAAGTTGCGAATCGTTTTGAGTGTGCCACATGTTGATACAGACATACGCACACACACACACACTTACACACACACACTTACACACACACACTTACACACACACTAACACGCACACACAAAGCACAGTCAGTCACTCACCCAAAGTCCTGCATGCACTTTGCAATCAGAGGGTAGACTTGTGCGCATTTTGGAGCCATCAATCCACCGCCCCAAAAAAAAGAGAAGAGCGAAGGGAAAAAAAAAAATACTAAATAAATCCAAGAGTTTTGGGAGTGTAAAGTAAAGTTATGGATTTCTTGTGCGTCGTTGGGGGGTTGGTGTTAAAAATAATTTGTTATCGCTGTTCCAACATAAATTCACTTTGTAATTATTTCTCGCATTAGTTGCTGAGGTGGCGCCTCGGAAAAGTCAGTCAGCAAATGTGCACAGAGCAGAGCGGGCGGCGCATCATCATGGTTACCCTCCCCCCCCCCACCCAGCTAAAGATTCAGTGAAATGAATGGTCGCTGCTCTGGATTATTTGTTAAAGCACACAGCACAGTCGACTGCTGTTTTAAAACAGCACACTCACTCACTCACACACACACACACACACACACACACTAACACACACACATACACAATTGCACACTCCTACACAACTTTAAAATTGAATCAATCATTCTCACTTTGATGCACATCAGCAACAGAAGCTCCCTCAACTGCTGCTGCAGTTTTACCCAAAGAAAATGCTTACTACTCTGCGTGTGTGTGTGTTTGTGTGTGTGTTGCTGGGAAAGGGGAGAAGAGGTTCGGCTGAAAACATAAGCTGTAACTATAAACAAGCAGCTTATGTGTTTTAGACGCTCGCTCGTTCGTTCTCAACGTCATTTCGCTTGCTGTGGCTCCATCTTTGCACAGGGTGTTAATTTTTGTTGGTTTATGAAGTCGACTTGGTCTTGTTGCTATTGTTGTTGTTGTTGTTGCTATTGTTGTTGTTGTTGCTGTTGGTGGACTGTGGACTCTTCTCGCTTAAACACTTCAGGCACGGCAGCTGTGCGCAGTTCTAACGAGCAAAAACTAATAAATCCCCACGAAAATGGCTGCGGAAACGGAAGCCGTGTGTTGTGCTCAGTGTTTTTTTTCTGGTACTTTTTTTTTTTTTTTGCTGCAGAGCAACTAGCAAGCAACACGAGCCCAAGTCCAAGTCCAAGCCCAATTTCAATCCCAATCCCAGTCCCAATTTCAAGCACAACAATCCCAAAATGCTAGGTCCCAACTCAAACCCAAATGCTGGCAGAGCAGCGCAGCGCAGCGCAGTGCAGCGCATGGCAAGAGGGGAGCGGAGCAAAGCAAAGCCTGTCTACCCGTGTCTGTGATGTGTTTTCTTGCTTAATTCTTATTATTATCCCAGGCATTATTATTATTGTTGTTGTTGTTGTTGTTGCTGTTACTGTTCTTGTTGTTGTTTTTGCTGCTGTCGTCTTTCACAGATTTCCTTTAGCTTTATACTCAAATATAGAGTATATATACATATATATATATATACATATATACATCTCATTCCATTTTTCCATCTTCGTACTCTTTCCTCTTTCTTTTCTCTTTTTTTTTTGTATTTTTCTTGTGTTGTGTGGGAGCTTCTTTCATTTATTTGCTTGTTCCTTAGCACTTCTCTCTATCCCCTCCTCAACTCCCACTCCCCGCCGCACTCGTCTTGTTGTATCTTTTTGTTGGCTGTGCACGTTCGTGTTGCCTATCGTTTGCTTGTATTATGATTGCCGTTGCCATTGTTCAGTGTCGTTTGTTGTTTTGTTGTCGCTGTTGTTGTTGTCACTGTTGTTGTTGTTGTTGTTGTTGCTATTACCGTGCTTGTTGTTATTGTTGCCATGCAATAGTTCATTTTAATCTACAAACAGGATAATGCAAGAAGGATTTCGTAATGTGGCCTTAACGTTTTCTGCCCCCCTCCCTCCTCTTTCTTACCACACATTTCCTACTCCTTTTTCTTTCTGCTCCCCTCCCACTTCTTCTACTACTACTTCTTTGTCTTCTCTATCGCCGGCTTTTTATTAATACATAACTCAACGATTTGCACCCCCAAATTTTTGGCCTGTTGTTTTCGTTGTTTTCGTTGTTCCTTTTATTGCTGTTGATTGTGCAAACTTTGCTCTGAACTCTGATGTCGTATAATAAATTGCATCACTGCTGATTGCCTAACAATTTTTTATATATTTTTAAAGCTGGTTAAAAACTTTCGCCGCACTTATTATAATAGTTTTCATCTCTAGATTTCTCAATTGCTGCTTGACAATCGTCTCTGTGGTGCTTGGCAATAATATGATTATTGCTCCATCTTCTGCACAGCTCTGAGAAAATGCAAGATCTGAAAAATAAATTCATTTTAAATATATAGTACCGAATGCAACCAAAGATGGCAATTATCACGTCACGTCTGCAACTTCCACATGCAAGTTCCAAACTCACGCATTCTGCTTAAGTATTTTATAATATGAAAATCCAGGCATATTAAATTCCACAGTTTTCAAGAGCTTGACTCATTAAGAGTTGCGAAAAGTATCTGATTTCATTGCAACAAATATTTGAGCGAATATCTTAAATGGAATCCTCAAAAACTATCCATCAACTTGCAAAATAAACTTTACAAGCCAAAAGAGGCTTTTTAGATGTTATATAAAAATTTATAAAATATTATTAAACTAAAAAGAGAATAAATTATATTTTCTATTTGTTTTTTATTTAACCTTTCGATGAGCGATGAGCAATCCTTGACATCCATATGAAACTAATCGTTGCGACTTCTTTGCAGATTAAATTTAACTTTTATATTTTGATTTCTCCAATCGTATCTCACACAGAGTTTGTCAGCTTACAATATGACAATGTTTTTTTTTTTTTTTGGAGCACAGCTGAGAATTTGCGAGAGTGCGAATTGCATTCAAAATATTCCCCAAACGGGACAGCAGAGCGGTCAGTGGAGTGCCCGGCACAACGAATGGTCATTGGCCAGTGCAATTGCCAAAAGTTGGACAGCAATTTAAAAACATAAAAAAAAGAAGAAAAGTTAAAACTTTAGTTGTGTGCAGTCTATGTGTGTGTGTGTGTAAAACAACAAAAATCTAATTGTGCACAAAGTGAATTGATGTCGTTGCCAAGCGAAAATGAATGGATGACAATGGGATTGGGAATGGGATTGGGAATGGGTATGGGAATGGCTATTGGGATTGCGTGTTGGCATAGGCAAAATGGGGGAAATGGAGAACAGACTTCTACGCAGACGATGCTGCTAAGGGCCCTTTTTTTTTTTTTTTTGGTTTTTTGGGATAGCCTCTCGAGTGTTTTATTAAGCGCATATATCCAATTTCGTAGTAGGGCTCAAGTGGCCAAAAGCGGACAGCGGCGGACGCAACTAATTTATGGCGCTCCATTAAAACTTGAGTTCAATTGCCAAAAATTTCATAAAAATTTTATTTAAAATGACAACAAGGACAGCAATGGCAAAAGCAAAAAGCCAAATACAACTAAAAACATACAAAAAAAAAAAAAAACAAATACACAAACAAAAGAAAAGACTACACTAAATATATAAATATATATATATATGTGTATGTGTGTGTGTGTGTGTGTGTGTGTGTACATAAGAGATGCGCAATCAAGTTTATTACGTACTCGCAGTCGTCGGCCTGGCGGCGCCACAATTGGACCCCCCCTCAGGCGTTTGCAAGGCTGCGCTTTGGCCATGTCCTGGCTGGCAGGACCCGTCCCGCTGCGCGCATTGCGCAGTTCATTTGTGCTAAAATGAAATAAATTTAAATATATTTTTAGTGCATTTCGCATAAAACAAAAAGATGCCTCGCAGGGCCGCTGCTCCTTCATCTCCTCCACTGCCGCCTGCTGGGCTGCTGGGCTGCTCCTCTTGGCTGCTCCTCGCTTGCCGTTTGCCGTTTGCCGAGCCTTGGGCTGCTCCTGCTTCTGCCTTCTTTTTACTTTTCGACCGTTTGCCATTTTAGCGTTAGTTTAGTCCTCCCCACGGCAGCCCCTCTCTGCCATTGTCTCCGCTTACTTATTTACTTTTGCGCTTTATTATTCTCCATTAACTTGACAAAATGAGCAGAGCAGCAGCATCTTTAGTTGCTGACTACCCATAGGCCGTCCATAGACAGTCCTTCAGCTTTCACTCAGCTCCAACTCGATGGGAAGGAACAAGTAAACTAAATAAATAAACGAAAGCCAGCCTTAAAAGTTACATTTAAGCGCAGTGAACAGTTTATGCCACAGCCAGATTTGCGCAAAATGACAAAGGACAGTTGAAAAATGCAAAAGGTGGCTTTCGAGCACAGCCAGGTGGCCAAAATGGCCCAGTTTAAGAAAGCCAACAAATTTGCATGGCAATGTTCTGCTAGACATTTCTGTCAATCAACCAAGTCACTTTCGGCTTAACTTTTCCAACTCCATATTTCTCATTATCTGAACAAGATGCACACACACACACACACACACACACACACACACATAATCCTCAAGCACGCTCATTAGGGTCGCTTAGCCAATTTTCGAAAAATTTGCCACAAATTCTTTTGTTAGCTGCTAAGCAAGAACTTTGCAATTTATGCTCGGCACATCTTTTGTGGCAAAAGGCTTAACACAAAAAAAAAAATAAGTAGCAGCAAACTTCTCGTCTCTCCGACTGTCTCTCTGTCTCCCTCTCTCTCTGTCTGTTTGTTTTTGTTGTTGTTGTTGTTGTCGAAATTGTTGTGAGTGCTTAGCGCCTTAAATGAATTTCTGCTCTGATTGTGCTTAATTTGAGGGCTGCCTCCCTTTTGTTTGAACTGCTCCTCCAACTGCTCCTCCAAACTGCTCCTCCAAACTGCACCCACTTATGCAAAACCAATGCTGTGCAGGAAATTAAAGCAAAGCGGAATTTCCACAGAGCATGTGTTAACTCATATGCCAACTACGAGAGCTGCTTGTGTAGCTGTCCGGACTGGAACTGGGACTGAGATGGAGACAGGGACTAACTCAGAGATTAGGCCAATTAGACGAATGCCAAAGGATGTAGCATGGCTTTTAACTGATCTGGCCTGGCTCTGCTCTCGTCTAAGTCCAATTGCCAAAGTAATGTAAATTCCATTCACGCAGCTGCAATATGTATTTGTGCGTGTGTGCCTGTGTGTGTGTGTGTGTGTAAGAGCAACTTTTCAGGATTAATTAGCCGACGGCTAGTTAACTTGGCATCACTTCAGCTTACCTCCAAAACCCACTCATCACATAGACCCAAGTGCATTTTATAGTGATGTCCCCCTTCCAATCCTTCCAATTTGAGCTTGCCTCGCATGCGATTTTGCCTGCATGCACCCAATTAAGAGGTTTGCCCTCTGCCCTCAGCCCTCTGCTCTGCCTGTTATTTTTTTTGTATTTTTTACAGTGGGCGGACGGCATAAGTTTTTAAGTGAAAAATACTCAGTGCGATTTAACTTATTTAGTATGTAACTGCAATTTACGCCATGCATCTGCATATAAAATGCATTTTTTTTTCGCTCTTTTTGTTTCTTTTTTTCCGTTTTTGTGTGTCGAAACGGAGGGCGTCACGCCCATTTTTTGCGCCAACTGTACACACACTCACAGACTTATTATTTATATCTCTATGTGTGTGTGTACTGGTCCTCTCTACTTCTTTTTTATGTACTGACTACTAGCCTTGCCAAAAAAAAAAAAAAAAAAAAACTGAGGGGAAGAAAATGCAAATAGCATAAAATACAATGCCGACGCTGCTCCTCAAGCTCCACTCATTGACCCCCAACTGTACCCCCTCCCCCCCTGCTTCACTACCAGTTCATCTGGCCCAGTCTCTACCCATGTTTCTCTGCCACACACACACACACACACACACTTACACACTCCTCTTAGCTCGACGACCGCTTTTTCACTTAGCTTCTCACTGCGGATTTTTGTATATTTTAAATGCATTTTCAACAAGCAAGCAAACACACACACACACACACACACACTCACCCTGACTGGCACACACCAGCGAGCGTTGCATACTTTTTGGGCCAACAAAAAATTCTGCCAAAAAAAGGGGTTTGCTTTCTTTGTTTATTTTTATTATTATTTTTATTATCTTTATTTTTTTTGTAGTGTCTGCGCTTCCTTAACATTTGATTAATGAGTGCAGAATGCGTTGGCAGTTCATTTTTTGGCGCATCCAGGCTGGCTTAAGCGACTATCAGCAGTCCTTGCGAATATTGCGCATACGCCGGATGGTCTCCATCAAGCGAGTGTTGCAATTACGCTGTCATCGATTAGATGGAACCCAAATGCCATTCAATACAAGGCAAAATGAGGCCGCACAATTGTGTGGGAGTAAAAGTCGATAAGCCAGCAAGAGAAAAACATCTATTTAATTCTAAATTCATTGTTCTAAACGATGCAACAAAAAAAAAAGGAAAGAAAAATAATCAGCTTCAATTTGAAATGCTTAAAGTTTGATAAGAAATCGTAACTTTTTCTTGTGGGCTTTCCTAAATTCAATTCGTGGCAAGAAAAGGCAGGCGGATTTGCGTTCTGGCCACAGCCAATGTTTGCCCAGAAATTGAATTGTAAGTAAGGCAAGAAATGCCGTCGCATAAATACAATACCAAATAAAAAAACATAAACTATGACCCGCTCAGACAGAGCAGCCGAGAAGGCAACAGCAAAGGCAACAGCAAAGGCAACAAACAGTGGAAGGAATGGCAGTCTGTGCCACAAGACGTGGAAGCCCAACATCAATTCTGGGATTAAGGACACTGATTTGATATACTTTTTATTACCATTAAGTATAAGTTGACAAAATGCCGCAGCAGCAACGATTTAATGTTGAAGACCCGCTCCAAAGGAATAACATCGAACTCTGAAATTTAAAGCCAGATGTACTTCATGAAATAGAACCGGCTCTCGGCTCTGGGCTCTGGGCTCTGGGCTCTCGTCTATCGGCTCTCCAGTCATTAGCTGTGCACCATTAGCGCCGGCGACAGTCAAGCAAACCACCCAAATCCGACTCCAGCCTTTTGCGCCATGGCCCAAAAATCGTGGCTCGTTATTATGGCTGATAACATTTTTACGATGCCGACAATGACATGACATGATTTTTTTTTCTTTTTCATTTTTCTCTTTTTTTTTTTTTTTGTTGCGTACTTTTTCTTATTTTCAGTTTGTATGGTTTTCTGTCTGTGTTGCTGATGTTCACTGTTGGGGGCAAAACGATTTTTTATGCCACCAAAATGACGCAGTTTTATTGCGCTTTGGCTAGATTCCCTTTACGCTTTTTTTTTTTGTCCACGCGTTGAGATTTTCATTTTTAAATCATTAAAAATGGCTCATAAATTTTGTGTTCAAGTTGCCAAAAATCGCCGTTACAATCATTCTTAAAAATATGCCTCTCGGAAGCTTATGTTTCTCAAGTCCCGCCACCCCGGTCCAATAATGTATTGACCAAAGTGTCCCCCGCTCATTATTACATTTTTATTTCTATGGAAAAACATATTTTTTCAGTTTTAATAAAAAACGTTTACTCGAAAGAATTCACTGGAATGCAAAATTCCAAGTTGTTTCCCACTGAGAAATATTTGAAATTTTATTTAAAACTTTATTCATAGTAAAGAAAAATTCATTATTTTATTTTTTTGAACAGTACAAATTTTTAATTAATTAAGTAATCTAAGTAATAACTAAATATGTGCATAAATAAACAACAAATAACAACGAAAATAACGAAAGGGTAAACAAAGTGGGGCAGACGGGTGGTTGGGGTAGATTAACATGTGAATTAAATATTATGTAATTAATTGGCATTAAAAGCCAAACAATGCCTCAACAAAAACAGCAAAACAAAAAAAAGGGAAAAATCCAAACCAACCACAATATTGAATATGCAACGTGTGGCGCTTACCTCAGAATTATCGAGACTGGCCCTACTTATTCTGAGTACTTTCATGTTTGGCTTATGTTTTATTAATGAATGTAAATACGTGTGTATTTGTGTGTGTGTGAGTGTGTGTGTGTATGTGTGTTCTTGCATACTTATTAATAATAAAGGGGTTTTTCTGCTATTATTTCAATTTCTCGCAAATCAAGTAAAGTTTCACATTTCAACACTAGCTAAAGTGAAATCAATAAATATAGATTTTTTCCAATGAAAACGAAACTTTGGTTTATTCCAAATGCTACTCAAATATGAAAAGCAGTAACTAAACACTGACCCACAATTATTTATTCATTTTAACTCAAAATTATTGGTTTTAGTTCAATTGAAGCAGAGAATTTTAGTTGCATTAAATCATTCAAAATGAATTTAATTTTTTATTATTCTAATAAATAAATAAATGCATAAAATACTTTTATTTATTATTTCTTAAATTACTTATGAAGAACTTAACTAAATCAGGCTTTTCTCTTCTGCACTTTGATTACCGTTTCGGATTTTCACGGCACAAAATTGATTGCTTTTCTGAATTTAATATTATTAATTTATTTATAAAGTTATTTAAAGGAAGTTTCTTATTTATCGAGTCGTAAATTAATAATAAACTTGGCAAATGCTCAGCTGCTGCATAAATACCTTTCAACCAATTCTAATAAGTCATTAAATTGCTTAAGATTTAAATTTGAAATTCGATTTAAATTCAAATTAGTTAAATAGTTAATACATAAATGACAAACCTCATATTGGAATAAATGAAGTTTGGTTTTTGGCCACATTGTCACGTACAAATTGTCTTTGACTACTTGCGACATTTCCAATCAGATGTCATCGCCAGGTCAGTCATCAGCAAGTGCCTGGTAATTGCCAAATTAAACCACAAAAATTGACACTCCGCATTCCAGCCCACAAATGTGGTATAGTTTAAAGGGGGGACTCCCCCCTCCCAGAGTGTGTCTGGTGTGGGGTAAGTTTCTGTTGCCTGTTAAATGCGTCATCCAAATCGCCTTTGCATGACTTTGAGCCACTTAATGCTATTTGCAACCCATTGCGGCTGGCGACAAGCGAAGGACATTGACGTCCCCTGTAATGGCCCGTTGCATATGTCGGTCAGCCGAGGCAACCACCCAACCACCCAAGTACTCAACCACAGCCATAGTCTGAAGCCTTGTCGAGCTGCACGTCATTATTATAATTTCTGTATTTGCACAAATGTCGCCCGGCGTCGCCAGCCCGTAAATTGCAATAGCCAACGATTATTGAATTTAGTTAAACAACGTTTGTCGTCGTCGTCAGTCCCCCCAGCTCACCCCGCCCCTATCACATATATATATATGGCTGGTTGTACGGCACCTAATCACCAGCTGCTCTTGTACGGCTGTCAGTTGCCACCTAACGCCAGAACATGCCAGCCCCGCACGCGTCGCGTCATCATCATCAAGCAGGACGTCGCCGGCTCATTGCAGCAGAACATCCGGTGCGCTTGCGTATCAAAGTCTGTCTGCTTGTCTGATTGACTTCCGTTGTCTACGTTTGTCAGTTTGGCCATTTTGGTTTTGACTCGACCCAGACAACGGACAATCGACAACGGACAACGGACGACGGACGGACGAGCGGGCAAAGCGAGAGGCAAATAGTGTGGCAAGTGCAGGCTGAAGCGAGACAGAGTTCTGATTGAGGCATCTGCTTCAAACTGGCTGCTGCTGCTGCTTTCTGCACTTATTTACACTTTAAGTGAATTGTTTGCCTGCGTTTTAACACAAATGCAATTATGCGCTGCCAGCAGCGCTGTCGACGTAGCCGCAGCTGCAGCAGCAGCAGGCAGACTTTGTTGCTGCTGGTAAATGTAAATGAAAATGTTGCTGTTGTTGTTGTTGTTGGCTTTGCTGAATGTTAAGCGTGTTCTTACTAATGTTTGAGCATTTGTTGTTGTTGTTGTTGTAATCGCTTCTCTTACAGTTTCCACATTTGTTATTTGTCGAATATATCACAGACACATCTGCTGCTGCTGCTGCTGCTGCTGCTGCTGCTGCTGCTGTTTGCATCCTTGCTGTAATTGAAGTGTATTGGTCAAGTGGTTAACTGAACTCTCGCACATCAGGCAACAGTTAAATATATAACAAATAAGTTAAATTTCCCGTTTAAACATCAACTACCAACCCAGGCGTATCATTGAAGCTATCAACAAAATTTCATGTTACCATTTTCTGTCAGAGGTTTGCAATTAAATTGAATAAAAAGTTGTTCAATATGCAAATTATATGCGAGTGCGCGACATTTGGCAGGCTCGTTGTGGCAGGGGGGTGGTTGGTAAAGGCTTACAGTAAAGCATGCAATTAGATGGACAGCAGACGACTCAACAGCAACATCAACAACAATGGCAAACTACAACAACAACAGAATTAGTAATAACAGAGAGTAAAGCACACGTATGAATTGTAAATTTAATTTAATCAGACTTAAGTGCAGCCACTACACACATGTGTATGCGTGTGTGTGTGTTGTGTGTGTGTGCGCGCAGTCAGGCATTATGCATACGCCCCGTCGCCCAAGCAAATATAGAAGTCATATTGTAAGTAGGCATTGCCTGCATTGGGTTCAGTTGGGTGTTTTCACTTAGCTTGGCAATTATTAACAATTTATAAAATTGTCAATTGGCCAACAGTAGCAGTAACAATTATACACACACACATGCACATGTACAGGGGCCAACCTAATTATATATAGAACCACATCCAGTGGTGCGTAGCCCCCTTGCAAACCACCCGACACCACCTGCCCGACGAGGCGCGCAATTTGCTGCAGAAACTCAAGCAGATGTTGCAGATGGGCAAAGTGGGCGTGGTCCACTAAATATACACACACGAGTCCTATTAACGGCCATTAAGCTTGGCCATGCAAGCGATGCATTTAATTAATGCAAACCCTTCAGAACAAAGGCCAACTAAGCAAACATTGTCAACTAACAATGGAAACCCTTTTAGACAATTTCAAGTTATGCTCAAATTCTGTTGCCAAGACAACTTCTGAATCGAAAATTGTATCAATCACAAATTGTCTATCAATCAACACAAAATGTGTGGTCATCAAAGTTGCAGCTGGGTTATAATAAATACGATTAAAAAATGTAAAGAAAAAAAAATACCCATTCTACTAGCCAATTTGAACTAACGCAAAAGTTAAGCCAGGCTGTCAGGCTTTGTAAACCAATCACATCGATGACCCAAAAGTTGACTTTTTACCATCAATTTGAAGGGTGTGCCAGTTTTTTGTGTGTGAGCCCCAAAATGGCCTCTATTGAAGGAATAAAATTGAGCTTATTTTGGTTAAATGCAAAATTACCTTTAATTGGCAGAAGATAATTTAATATATAAGTCAATTCAATACTTTTTTCTAGCACGAATTGCCAATAACAGAAAGGATCAACAAAGTTAAGCAACTTTTTTTTTTGGGCTTGTTTCAAATTCAGATACAAGATACAAATATGTATTTCGATTTCAGACACGTGTCGATTTGAGGAGGCTGTATTTTTTTGAGGGAACGCTTATAAAATTGCTAAATGCAAATTGAAAACTTTTGCAATAAAATTACATTAAAGAACCATTTGTCTGGCAAAAAAGGAAGAGGCAGGCAGAGAGAGTGAGAGAGAGAGGGGGGGGGGGGGGGATGAGGTGGCTTAAGTGCTGCCACACTGTGTCGGCATGTGGCTCCAGCCGATTCGAACTGAATCAATCAACTGCGGAAATTATGTTAAGAGCAGGAAAAGTTTATTTCTTGTCCTTATTTTTTTCATCCCTTGTGCGAAACAATTGAGAAACCGGCGGAGGAGCTCTCAGTTCAATTGTAACAGCAAAAACTGGAAGTGTGTGTGTGTGTGCGTGTGTAATATATCATTGAGTGACCGCAAATGGAACTCAAGATGTGGCACTGACAGCGGCAAATGTGTCGGCGCCAAGGACTTGAGACAAGCTGAGATGGCGCAGGGCTAATTATTTTACATTAAATTAAATAATGATACACTTTTGCCAGCGCGTCACGAAATGAGTGGCAGGTGCGAGGCAACACCCGGTTGCCAATGTGGGTTTCGTGCAGCGACAAAGAAATCATTGGGGCACGTGACGCAATTTGCATAAATTTTCAAAAAGAGTCGCAACGAAGCGACGAAATGAACCAACGCCAGAAACGGAAGCCAGCGCGTAATTTCAATTGCGGTTAAACAGCAGCCAAGTAGAAAAGTAGCAAAGTGCCAAAGTGGCAAAGTGGCAAAGTGGCAAGCTGCAGCAGCACACCCACACACCCACACACCAACCAGCATCAAAAACTAGGAAGACTTTGAGCTGCACGCTCGTCAAAGGCAAATGTAATGCGCACATTATTGAATACGAAGCCCCCCTCCGATTATTATCGACATAAATGTCCTCGAACGTGTGTCCCCAACGCACCCCCCAATGGCAACTGAATTTATTGAAAAATTATGAAAAGGGCTCGCCACAGGTCAGGTTGTGCCTGGCCAGAGCCAGAAGAGAAGTCGATGCGAAGTCGTTGCAAAGACTCTGTCTGGCTGCTCTGGAGGGGTTGGTTTTTGGCAAAGTTATTTCTATTTGGTTACATCCTAAATAAACAATTTGTTCGCCACGCCAAATGTGCGAGATATATTTTGCTATTTGCTGTTAGATTTCTAATGAATTTCGGTCGCTTTTCGTTACTCATTTCTCGTTCCTCGTCTCGTTTCGTCCTTTTGGAGTCCTTTGCTCTGCATGGCTGTCAGTGTTTTGGTAGAGATAACGAAAGCCACTTGAAGTGTTTACTTGCGACAAATTGATGTGTTTGCATTAGTCGAAAATAATAAATTAAGTTTTCTCCAACTTCTCCCCTTCTCTTTCTCTCTCTCGTTTCCCTTGATATAGTTGATTTGTTGCAAGAGGCAAGGATTAGGAGCTGCTCTCAAATACACGTGCAGCATATTGATTAATAATAATAAGTGATAAATAATATGGAATATAATCCATTGAATATATTCAAAACAATGATATAAAAGATATGCGGCCTTAATTAATTAACCATCTCTTCCATCTTCTCTCCCCGCAGGTAAGCACAACCCACGCAACAATCAACATCAATGTTAAACCCATTAGCTCTGCAGCAAGGTGAGCACTAGATTTAGAGCATATATATATATATATACATATAGCATGGCGGATTCCTAGACCCACTCGAGTCTCATTTCGGGGCAAGCCGGGCAAGGAGATGGGTTTAAACGTTGCACCGCAATTCCCGCTAAAGTAGCGTATAATGCATAGTAAATCTCGAGCAGAAGCACGAGCCATGGCCATGCCGAAAGTGGGGCTGAATTGTGCCAATATTTTGCTAAAAATAAAAACAGACGCTACTCGCTTACCTGAAGGCAGGCAGGGAGGCAACCAGGCAGGCAGCTAGATGTGGCATGCTTCCACCAATATGCGGCAGCTAAACGTTTCCGTGCACGCGAAAAACTTGCAAGACTCCAACTTCGACGACGAGGCGACTCTATCCAGACTGCTTTGCATTCTGGAGGAGAGTTGATGGGGGGTATGGAGGGGAACTGGGGGAAATGCAGTTGGAAAGCAAGACAGGCCATTTCTTTACACTTTTCGTGTGCTTTCATATTTTTCTAACGTTAATGTGGCCACAAATTGAAAAAGAACAGCTAAAAGCAAAAGCTGCGAACAAGTGGCAAAATTGAAGAGATACAGCTTGGGCTGGATAAGCAGGGACCGGGTAAGGGTGAGGAGTGCGGTGGGCCGGAAGCGCACCTGAACTCAATAAAAGCTTCATTTTTGGGTTGTTCAAGCAGCAGAAAAGAGCCAAGAAACAGCAAAAAAACGAGGCAAAAATAAATTATTTAAGAAAAATATGTTTTACATAAACTTTTGGGGAGTGCGAAGGAGGGCAAAAGAAAGCAGTGAAACAACAACAACAAAAGAAGATGAAGAGGCAACTGCAAGAACAAGCAGAACAAAAAAAAGCTGAAAAAAAGCCAAAAAAAAAGCCAACAAAAAACAACAAAGATTACTAGAACAAATGGCATGTAGTTGGAGAGTTGAAAATTGCAAAAGTAAATAACTGAAGGTTCCAAGCAGAGGTTTTTCTTTTCTTTTGGGGTCGAGTGCACAGCCCCCACACCACCCCTCCCCCACACACCACACGACTGCTCCACAAGCCAAATATAAAGAATGAAATCCGCGTTAAAGCAGCGCCATCAGGCGAAACAGTTGCATAAAGTTATAAAAGTATTATGAAATTCCAAATAATAACTGCATCTACATAGCGATGGCTCCATAGCTCCTCCAAAGAGTCTAAAGGAGCCACAGCTGCACAGCTTGGTAGTCGAAGTTGAAGGCCAAGGAATTGCAATTGCTGGCAAGTAAATAAGTTGAAATAAACTAGCACGTAAGGTTCTTAACTTGGCTTTTTTGTACCCACTGGCTGGGTTTTTCTGCGTGGCCGGTTTAATAAAGTAAGTATCCATAAAAAGATATGACCACAATAAAAATGTGACGGCTGTAAAGCTCGAACAACAACATCAAAAATATATATAAACAGAGAGAGAGAGAGAGCTGGAGAGTGGATATTGCGCCCTGGAAGCATGCAACAGTGTTTTGCCACAGGGCCGACTCATTTGAATGCAACAGCTGAGTGCAACGGATAAATGGAATCTATTCCTGAGGAGCTGTTGCCACTGGCAATGGTTATCAGCTTTAAGAAATTATCAAATGGCAACGCAACTTGCAACAAATTGCTATGAAAGCGGCAAAATTGCGTTGCATTTAGTTGCCGTTGTGTGTGTGGGGCAGCAGTTGCCGTAACAGCGCAGTGTCATCAATTGGGGTCGCTGGCAACAAAATTGCAATGAACCATAAATGTTGCAAATGTCAAAAATGTCAAGCCGCCAACACAAAACGGTCAGCGGTCGACAACAACAACAACAACAACAGCAACAATGATTGCAACTGGTTGCTATAGCAACTTGAAAACTGTAAACTGGAAGTTGGACACTGAAAACTGGTCCTTTTGTCAGAGGGCAGCAGCACTCTAAAATAAATGTCACACATGTAAAATAAATAGAATGGAAATGAGCATCATAGCACCACAATTGGGAGGTGGCTGAACTGACAGCTAAAATACAGTTGCAGCTGCAACTGGAATCATCTCATGTTGCCAACAGGGATGGGTATGTGTGGCATGTGCAGGGCTGCAAAACTCTTTTTGCTTTTTAGTTATAAATAACAAAAAAATTCAAATCACATTTGCATTTATTTTAGACTTTGAAATTTATTAGTTCAAAATCTATTTATTTAATTTATATATATTTATTTTAAACTATGAAATTTATTAGTTTAAAATCTATTTATTTAATTTATATATTTTTATTTTAAACTATGAAATTTATTAGTTCAAAATCTATTTATTTAATTTATATATTTTTAATATATTAAAATTCGATTATAAATAACTTGTTTTTTAATTTATTTTTATGCTGTAAAATAACTAATAGTTTTTTAATGTTTCTTAATTTAAATTTTTTATTTATTTGGCAAAATATATATATATGAATATATTTTAACTAAGTCTCCTTCAGGAAGGATATAGATACGTTCAATACGAAAAAGATTCGTGTAGGAATTTGGTTTTATAGAAGAATTAGAAAAGAGTTAATATGTATTCTTATAGTAGGAATTGGGCTTCATGGAAGAGTTAGAGAAGAGTTAATATTTTCTTATTGACATTATAAAATAGAATTAAGAATTGAAAAATTGGACTGTTGCATCACAGACTGGCTGACAAAATCGGTAGACTCATTGCATGCCAATTGTGTGGCAAATGTGTTGCTGGGAGAAATGAATGTATGAATGAATGTATATATTCATTTGTGCATTCATAGTGGCTGACATTTTGTGCTCATCTGTACGCCTCCAATGCTTTGTCCACTCATCTGCAACACACACACACACACACACACATGCATGTGTGTGTTTCCCCCTCACACACATTGTGTGTAATAGCTGTGTAGTCGTCTTTGCGCTCATTTTGTTTTTGCCGCTGCATAAATTTAATATTTTGACATATGTAAGCGCAGCAGCAACAGCAACAAGAACAGCAACAAGAACAGTTGCAACAACAACAACAACAACAGCTGACGCGGCGACAGAGGCAACAAAAATGAGCACAAATAAATTTACATGCATGCATTTTGGTTAAACTGTCAGACCACAAATCAGAAATACACTAACACCCTGACATCTGTACCCAAGTCCCGCAATTGCTGACTATCTGCATCTCACTCACTCCTTCCTTTCAAATATACATCTATATATATATGTATTTGTATATATATGTGTGCGTGTGCCTTTACTTATATGAATAACTACTGTCAAGCGTGGCATTATGGCCGTGAGCATGCCAACTCTTCCTCTTATATGCCACAAAGCGGCGTTTTTGTTGTCGCTCATACACACACACACACACACACACACTTACACACGCATTCACAGACACACACATAAGAGATACATGAACGGCAACGGATTTTAGTTGACGCTCGGCTCCCTCAGCTCAGTTGGTGCTTATCTGCATTTGTGCCGGGGCTGTTTGGGGCTGTTTTGGGCCTGATGGGGTTCGGGTTGGGTATGTTTGGGTCTGGCCTGCACTCCACTTTATATTTAATGAATGCCATAATGACTGCAATGCAACGCATGAAATATTTATAGATGTGAATGGATACGTTGCAGCCAAGCCCCCACCACCACCAACCCTCCCCCCCCCCCATAACCACACTCAAAAACCAATACCAACCCGAGCTGAGAATATATAGGTTGGGTCCGTCCATGTTCATGTTCACGTTCAGTATTCGCTTTAAAAATTGTGATTTTTGCTTATATCATTCATAATTGTGAATATGCATATTTATTTAAGACAAAATGATCACTTGCAAAGCTGCAGCCATTGTCAGCGTGTGCCTAGTGTTGATATTATTTTTTGTCATTATTGTTTTTGTTGTTGCTCTTGTTGTTGTTGTTATTAATGCAGCGGCTGTTGCTGTGGCAATGCAAGCCGCATTAAAAAAAAATACGTAATTTCCTTTAATAAAGCCGCACAAATTTAATTAACCAGCCTGCAAATGCATTTACACCTTAATTATTAATTGAATTTAAATACATAAATACACAGCAAAAATTGCACAAGGACAACGCACTTTGCATATATATAAAAATATACACCTATATGTAAAACTGCATTTTGCTTTATAAAAATGTATATTATCGATATATATATATAGATACATATATATATATTTATTGAACTCCCTTTATAACATTGTCTTTCCCTTTTCGCTGTAAAATTGGTTCACGTTGTTCATTTTGCTGGTTAGTTTTTGTTTGCATTTTTTAAAAATTTAAATATTTATATGGTTATTATGCCATACACAAAAAAAAAATGCAGAATTATGGTGAAACGTGTTTAACTTAAATTCTTTTTATTTGTTTGGTCTTTGTGGTCACAATTCGTTGCATTTGGCCAATCAATTGGCGCAGCACTGCAGAAGTTTTATCTGTAAATTAAAATGCGATATATTTATTCACGTCAATTTCTTTGCTTAATTAAAACAACGTTCGTTAATTTTTATTAATATTAAAATAAATGTAAATGCATTTTGATTATTTATCTGACTTGTTATTCCTTTAAAACTCTTCAACAATTGATAACTGTTTATTACACTGATATATTTTGTAAATTAAATAAGGAATTTCATTTGGGTTTCTTAAATTTGATTTATAATAATATAGAAATTTTTGCACTTATATATTTTATAAATTAAATAAGAAATTTCATTCGGGTTTCCTAAATTTGATATATAAATATATAGTGATTTTTTACAAATATATAAATTAAATAAGGAATTTCATTTGGGTTTCTTAAATTTGATTTATAAAAGTATAATGATTTTTTACACTAATATATTTTATTCATTAATTAAGGAAATTCCTAAATTTGATATATAAAAATAAAGTGATTTTTTCATAAATATATTTTATACATTAAATAAGTAACTTCATTCGGGTTTCTTAAATTTGATATGTAAAAATATAGTAATTATGTACGCAAATATATTTTATAAATTAAGTAAGTAAATTCATTCGGATGTGTTAAACTGAAAATATAAAACTATATTGATTTTTTAGATACTTAAGGGTTTTAGTAATAAATTAATGGTTCGTTAAGCACTATATAAAAAATTCCTTTTTAAATTATAAGTTTTAATTGCTATCATAGTTCTTTAACTGTTGAAACAATTTAAATTAAATTCGAGTTGTGCTTTCTCAATTCTAACTGGTTGATATGATCTGGCTATCGAATCGATTGCATTTTAATCATATTAATAAAAAAATAAATAAAAATCATATTAAAATAAAGGTGATAAAAGTTGCTATTCAGCCCTGAATTCATCTAATTAATTATGTGGTTTCTGTTCAGTTTCATTCGCTTAACACTTAAATACATGAATTGTCTTTCTATGTATTTGTTAAGAGAGAGAGAGAGAGAGAGAGAGAGAGAGAGAGAGTTCCTTGCCACGTCGTGTCACGCGCAATAAGATAACCAATTTTCGGGTCATTCAATTGCAGCAGAATTCCGCTGAGCAAATATCATTATATATAACTGTGTATAATTAACCGAAAATCGCTTAAGTGCCCCCAGACTCCCCCCTAGGCACCAACATGCTGGCCGCAGCATGCAAATTAAAAACAGAGCAATTGCTTGGGGGCCGTGGCAGTTGCAGTTGCTGTGGCAGTTGCAGTTTATGGTGCGACAGTTGGGAGCTGCATATGTTTACTTTGACATTAAATAAAGTTGATTGGCCAGGCTGTATTTTTAATTTGCAATACAGTGCGGCATGCAACTGGGGCAAGGAGATGGGTGACGCATAAATAACAAATAAATCATTTATGGTCACAGCGAAAACATTTATTGAAGTGCACACACACACACAGAGAGAGAGAGCGAGAGAGAGAGGGGAGAGAGCGAGAGAGAGGGAGGGAGAGAGACGAGCTGAGCAAAATAAATTAATTAAAAGTTCGAGTGCGTGGCGCAATCAAACTTTGGCTTAAGTTGGCGTCGCCAGGCAGTCGCCATTTTAAATACGCTTACACACACACAAACAAACACACACATACAAACACACACATATGCACACACACACATATGCACAATTGTCAGGGCCAGGAAATCGTTTCGATTGCTGCTACTCTGGCTGATGGGACTTGGGCTGGCATAAATGTCAAATTGAGGACACAAGTTGGACAGAATGCTCAGCACATCGATAGGTGTGGGGGACGGCTGCGGGGGATGGGGGAACGAATAGCAATCAGCAGCGAAGCGCAAAGCTTTTTGCACCTGCTGCACATTTTCGTTCCACATTTTGCCGTTTGCATTTTTAATTTGTCTTCACATTTTAATTGCAACAGCGCGCAACATTTTAATTTCTTATTGCCGTGTCAATGCACCGTTAGGCGTTGTATGCTTAAATATGCCTAAAAGCATTTCCAACACATTCTATAGCAGTCGTCAAACTTAATGAAATATGCTGCAAAAAATAACAAAAAAAAAAAAATAGCATAAAAAAAACTATTTTTCTGCAATTGTTGTCGACTGCATTTTGTTAGTGTTGCAATTTCCAATGCATTTAATAAATTCAAATGCCAACTTTTGCACCAACTTTTACCCACTTTGATTGCCAACGGAGCAGTATAGTCCCCATCCACTTACCAGCCACGCCCACCGCCCACCGCTCACCTGTCCCTGCGAGAAAAGTTTGTTGTTTCGTGCTCATTTTAGCATAGAACTTTTGACGTTTTCTCTCTATGCCAGATGCTTATCAATAATTTATTTATAAGCTTTACCTCAAAACACATGTTCTCAGTTTGCCACGTTCCCCCCCCCAGCCCTAGACTCCAACTCTCCCCCAGGAACTGCTGCTGTTGTGCTGCTTTGTGAGTAGCTGCTAACTGTAATAGTTGCGTTGGCAGTTTGGCTAACAAGCCGCCGTTGCCGCTTGACACCTGTCAGCTTCCTCTCACACCCTTACACACACTCACACACATACGTGTAAGGAATATGCTGAGTTGACTTGTTCATGGTTCTAGGACCTGGTCCAGCTGCCAGCTGCCAGCCACTAATTTCAGCTGCTGTTGCTTTCTGTGAACTCACTCGACGAGTTTGCATAATTTATGATTTGCAAAATGTGTTCATTTAGTTTTGCAAATTGTTGACATGAACAATCATTAGGGCTGCTCCTGTACTGATTTCAGCACCATTTCACACATGCACAAAACTCATATGTGTGTGCCACATAATGTTGCAACTACCTGCTGACAAGTTGTGTGTTGCGCCAACAAGTGAATTTTGGGCTAATGAATTTGCCAAAGCCATTAATTGAACTTACAAGTTAGCAACAAATTTGTAGTAGTTTTGCTAATTAAGAAATAAATAGTTAATATACAAAATAATCATTAACAAATGTGGCTAATTATTATTATTTGTATTATTAATTTATTGTCAAAATACTAAAAGCAACACTCGAAATGGGCATGTTTATTTATTATCTTTATTTAAAGTCATACTTCAATTAATTGAGAGCATTTTGAGAGGCGACAAAAATAAAACAAAAACCTGCGTAAATTTTGGTAAATATGAAATATACATATTTGCACAGTTGTCAGAGTTGCCAGAGTTGTCAGAGTTGTCGGAGAGTTGTTTGTGTCTCTTCAGGCTGAGGGCAAGTAAAATTGCAATGTTTGGTTGCTAAACAACTTACGAAGTTGACACTGGCACACAACAATATTTTCATCAGCAACACGACTAAAATTAGCAAGTGTCAAAGATAAATAAGAGACTTTACCTCGATACACTCTTCCCTCTTCCATCCTCCATCCTTCATCTACCATCGCAACTGTCTTCCACTTCAGATCTCAGGCCAAAGTATCTATTTGCCTGTAGAAATAGTGCCGCACAGCCAGCGGGATGGAAAGGGGCACCACAGCCAGATACTTGACTAACTTAACTAAGTGCGGCATGTGTGCCACGCCCATTTTATAACCCATCCTGCCGCCTCTTTCCACTTTGGGACAGTTGGCGCTCTGGGTAAGTGCAGTTGGCAGAAATTAAGTAAGTTTGTAGCTGCAATTTTTGGCTAAAACTATGTCAAGTTTGGTTTTAGTTGCCAGCAAAGTTTTTCTTAAGAAAATTCCACCAAGTAGTATGTATAAGTATATCAAATGAGGGCTCATGTGGGGTGTGGGGGGGTGGGATGAAGGGGACTTCGTCTTAAGCAGACTATGGAAGACCTAATGAATTTCATGCATGACATGCAATTCCCGCGACGAGTCGCTTAATTAAAACCATTAGTCGTTGGCCAAATAAAATTTGATGGTCCCAGCTAAAAGTCGCATCCCCATTCCCTCTCGAGCAAGCCCATAAGCTGGAGCAGCAGCAGCAGCATCCAATTTACATAGTTTCTTTAATGTTTACTGCATAATTTTCACATTTTTCAATGTCAAAATGTGGTGCTGCATTGTATTCAGCCTGCCTGCCTGCGAGCAAGAAATCTTTTGCATGTTTTGGTCATATTCTAAAAATAATAGCACCAGCTGTATATATATATATATACGTTTATATATATATATGTATATACACAGTCGAGCCTGGTCAAGCGACCCACTTTACTAACCCGGTACTGAGATTTTTACGACCCTCTGCCAGCGGCAGCCACAGCAAATCTGCAGTGGCAGAGACAGAGAGAGAGAGAGGGAGAGAGGGGGAGAGAAGGGGAGAGAAGGAGAGAGAGAGAGGCTGGTTGTGTAAAATTATAACATTTGGTAAAATAATGTCACTTGGCTGCAACTGAAAGCGAAAGCTTAACAAATTTGCTGCATAGATTAGAATGCAACAGAATGCAAAAAAAAAAAAAAACTAAACTATACCCCAAAAAATGTGACACAATTTATGTGCCGCATGGGGTGGCAAAGAGAGAGAAACGAGAAAAAAGGGACAAGGGCAAGATCGAGGTGGAAAGCAGTTAAGGAGAGCTGATTAAATCTGCAGCAACTTTTAAAATAATGATGCTTTCAAAAATGAACTTGTTTCCATTTTCAAACACAGGCGCAGCTGAGGGCCAACTTTTCTCGCTTTCAGTTGGACAAGATTACAAAACTATAAGGTAAAGGCAAAGCAGCAGCAGCAGTGGCAGCAGAGGCAGCAGCAGCAGCAGCAGCAGCAGCGGGCAACGGTAAATGGCAAACAGCACCGCAGGAAGCAACGCCATGCCACGCCCATGCGCCCCAAAGCAGCTGAGCTATGGCCAAGTCAAAAACTTTAATTCAAAAACTTGTACAAAAATGCACATTTAATGGAAATTTACTACCTGCAGTCGCGTCAAAGGCAGCAGCAGCAGCAGCAGCAGCAGTTGCAGCCACAAGAACAAAACAACAAAAAAAACTAAAAGCGAAATACACAAAAATGAAAACAACAACAAGAAAAATAACAACAGCAACTAAAAACCAAACAAGTGCCACAAAGTTGCAGTTGCAGTTGAGTGAAGAGGGAAGCGACGGGGAGCGAATGTTCCAACAGCAAGCGCCTGGATATGGAGCCAAAGTGTTAACGGTTTGTTTGCGCGCCAAATGGCAGGCAGATTAACTTGGGGTTGGGTGTGGGGAGGTGGAGTGGCACACAAGGGGCAAGGATGCGCTATTTTTGAAACGGCTGCTCCTCCTGCAGTTGTCTGCTGTTGGCAGCCCTCTGCGACAAGCAGCAACCGGAAACGGAAATTGCGTAGCGCGTAGCCCCGTTGCGTGGCAGTCAGCCAGGCAGCTCCAGCTCCAGCCCTAGTGACCATAACCATAACACGACCCCCCCCCACCGCACTTGGTGGTGGTGGGCAGATGGCGCTGGCTACCCCGCTATTAATGCGTTCCCAAAGCGGATCGCGATGGCATCGTGGCAAGGAGCTAAAAATGGAGACGGCGAGTGTTTTATAACCTGTTTGAAAATGTCAAGGTTATGTTAGCTCGTTGGCAGCAGCAGCAGTTAAAGTACGTGTGTTGCAATACGATGTTGCACATTATTAACCCGTTGGCAGGTGGACAATTAAGTAGGGAGGGGAGCCACACCTGCCACATATGCCACAAGCTTCTTTTCCAAGCGTCATCAAACATCATCGCATCAACTCCAAACGGTTTGATGCACCTTTTCATTTTCGAATCAGAATGAATAAAAATACCAAAAAAAAAAAAAAGAAAATGAGAAAAAGAAAATGGAAAACTTTTCATGTGCAATAAAAACAGCGAAATGAAAATGGAAAACTCCATTTGCTGGCCAACCACACGAGGAGTGTGTTGGGGGGAGGCGGGGAGGTGTCTTTGTGTCAGTGTTGTTGCAGCACTAGAGCCCAACAAATAAGAAATTAGTTGTTGAGAAATTGTTGCAGCTGCCTGCAACCGTAAGAGGCAAGTAAGAAAACTAGCAACAGGGGCAAAAAAAAAAAAAACAAAAAAACAAAAAAAAACTTTTGCGCTAATGTCTTAATGCAAAAGTTTGTTAACGACGTTGGTCGAAGGGAGGGAAGTGGAGTGCGGGGGGGCGATGGCATTACCTGGCTAGAAACTTGTGTGTGTGTGTGGCAAAGCTAAAGCGAGCACGTTTGATTGAAATTTGTGGCATATTACCCGCAGTTTGCAATTTGTAGCCATGCTGTGGGCGTGGCCATGCCCTAATACCATGATCAAAACGCTATCAGCGAGATTTCAACTTGTAACTGAAATGTGGCATCAAAACTCGCACAACTATCAATCCAGCAGGTGCATGCACCTTTTAATAGCTGCATTAATTTCAGAAGAGAACTCAAAAAGAGAACACACACACACACACATACACACATACACACACACACACATTTTAAGCGTTATGCAATGCCAAAATGGTTGCAAAGGCAGGCAGCAGCCAAACAAATTGTCAGCCATTACCAACTGAAGGGTAATTTTTAGCAGACGCCCTGTTTGCCAGCCAAATTTGTACGAGTTGCAACAGCATTTGTAAGAACCAACAAAGCCATCAAAGAGCAGCAGCAACAGCAGCAGCAGCAGCCACCAATAGCAACAACAACAACAACAACAACAACAACAAAGAGCAGCTGCCTGTCGATTCCTAATAGGTGATTTGCCAAAAGGAAATTGAGACATCAATAAATGTGGCTTGCCTTGGCTCTATTCCACATGTGTATGTCCCTCTGTGTGTGTGTGTGTGTGCTTGTGTGTGTAGTGAAAAAGTTCAAGGGGCAATACACATCAAGTGTGTGCAAGCAAGGGACACAAACAGATAATGGTTCAGAGAGAGAGAGAGAGAGAGGGAGAGAGAGAGCTGCAGCTATACAAATGGTACGAAGAAATAGTTGGATATTAAACGGTATGCAAAATATTGCGTATACGCCACAACACACACATAGACACAGAGACACACATACACTTACAGTTTGTGGTATTGTCTCTGTCGTATTGGTATCTCAGTCCTCTAATTGACTCATAATACTTCTGCTAAAACTGATGGCAGTTGGCAAAGGCTTTGCTTTCCTTCCATTTCTATTCTTGTTGCCCCCCCTTTTGCAATGTGTTGCAAGAACAGTAAACGCTATTGCAACGTGTCTGCAAATCAACATTTGATATTAGATTTGTGCGGACAGTCAGTGACCATGGCAACGGCAATAAGGGTAACAACAATAACGCTAACCTGTTCATTTGACAAAGCTCCACTTTTAGCCACTGTCAACACAACAAAGCACAATAGAAATAGACACACACACACGCACATACACACACACACCAGTAATACAGTTGACCACAAGCCTCAGCACCTTCTATATATGGAATATGAATTAATATTTAACTGTAATTACAAGTCATATTTATTATTTATTAGCACAGTTTACATTCTAGAATATTCAATTCCACTTTAAGCCAAACAGCCAACTAACTAATTTGACTGCAGCTGCAGGCTCAACTAAAAAAAAAAAAAAAAAGCCGCTAAACCATGTAGGAAGTAGTAAGCGAAAATGTTACAAAAATATAAATAATTGCAATGCCACAGCAGCAGCAACAGTAACAACAATTGCAACTGCCACTGCAACTGGCGCAATAATAATTAAAATAGCAGCTGCTGTCAAATAAAAAAAAAGGTCGTAAAATAGGCAAAGCTGCTTGGGGCACAATGCAAATATAGTCATCATTTGCACATCACACTTGCAGCTGAATTAACACACAACATGCTAGCACACACACACACTTGCACACACACAGTGCCATAATAAGCGTTTATTTTGCGCCTAAAAGTTGGCTGCACAAATCACAATTGAAATTGCGCTGTGGGTGCGTTGTGTTTGTATGTGTGTGTATGTGTGTGTGTTTTTCATGCAGTGAATTTGGTTGGTTTCTGCTGCTGTTGTTATATGTTAACTGTTCATATATAATGTAGAATGCATACATTTTGTCGCTTGCCGGGCTAGCCAAAAATTTGGTTAACAATTTTCTGGGCCAACATAAAAGTGGTGCGTGTTTGAGTTTCACAGCAGCCGCAGCAGCAGCCAAAAGTTAAAAATAGCACACAAGACAAATACATTTAAAACTTACATATACACACACACACACATATATATATATATATATATAGAGGAAGTTATGTGAAAGTGCATATATATTATTTGCAGTTAAATTAAATCTAACAGCTGTGCCTTTTACACACATAAATATATATATATATATATATATATATATATATATACACATGCTCAACTCTATTTCACACTCTCCTCTCCATCTCTCATTTTCTGTCTCGCTCACACACTGCATCCATCTCTCTCTCTTTTTTAGCAGCTTATGAAAACAAATTTAGGCAAATATGAATTTTTAATACAATTTTTGTGCATGTTGTTTTTGTTGTTGGCTGCTCCTCAACTTTTTGCGCATTGAAACTTTTGTGCAATATTTCTGCTTAATTAAGTATGCTAAAAAAAAGGGGCGTGGCAAGCGCCTAGCCACACACACACACACAAACACACATACATTCTCACATATGCATGCAATCAGTTGCGACACGTTGCGAATAATCAAATTAAATTATTTATATTAAATTGGACATTCGCCAGTAATCCAAAAAATAAAGTTTTTAAAGCGACCACAAAAGCGAACAATCGAATCGAATCGAATTGAGTCGCAATGCCAATGCGATATCCGATTTGGTTTGGCCACTCTTGTGCCCCACTTGAACTAATAATTTACACAAATTGGCAATTTTGCTTTGCCGAACAAATGTCCGTCAAGAATCGTAAAATGCTAAAAAAAATTTTGGTCGAAAACTTTGTCAGGCATCTCTCTCGCAGAAACTTGTTCTCACTTTATCGCATCTTTATCGCTTCAGCTCGACAAACACGTCGAGAAATTCAAATGATAAGGCACTGAATTGGAGAGTGAAGGGGGTGGTGTGTTGGTGGTGAGTGGGGGGGAGAGGGGGAATGGCTGCTGGGCATAGCGCGTTATGACAACATAAACGATATTTACTTTTTGGTTTGCCTTTGCTTTGCTTTGCTTTCTTTTCTTTTCGTTTCATTTCTCGTTTTTCTTTTTTTCTTTTTTGGTTTTTTCTTGCTTTTCAGTCATTTTCTTTATTTTTCTCTATGGGTTTTTATGCGCGTTTTGCTGGCTTTTGCCATTTTAGTCGAACTCGAACTCAAACGCAAAACTTTTCGACAGTGTGCCATTTTTCGTTTTGCGTATTTTATTTTCTTTTTTATTTTATTTTTTTTTTATCATTCCTTTTCTTTTCATTTCATTTTGTTTCTTTTCACTTTTTGCTATTTGAAGTACTTCAAAGATTTTAGCATATTTTATTTGAATACTTTATTTCGCTGAAATGCGTTTGCGTGTGTCCCATTCAGTGTGGGTGTGTGTGTGTGTATGTATGTGTGTGTTGGTGAGAAGAGAGAGGAGGATGGGCAAGACCTCAACACTCCCGCACTCAGTTTTAACTAGTTTGCTATGTCTTTGGCGCAAAGTTTTTCTTTAGACATTGTGAAATGAAATTTTTGAAAATTTTTCCGCGGGGAAATGAAAAAGTTTGTCCTGGCGGACACAATGCGGCTGGCAGCGTTTCCCTAACACTCCCCCCTCCCCCTTTACAGTTAGCCATTCTCTCTAAGCGAGGCAACGATTGCATCCGATTCAGCAGCAAAGACAGTGTCATAGTTAATATTACGCATACGTCGCGTTGCCCTTTTGACTTTCCCTAACCCAAAAAAAACCGTACTGAATATTCTCGTGTCCAACTTCTGCCATTTGCCAATGTGCCAATGTGCAGAGAGCGCAGCTGTCGGCGAAATCCCACAGCGCCAGAGACCAGCGAGCAACGAGCAACGAGCATGGAGCATGGAGCATGGAGCGCAGTGCGGGATAAGTGGGATAAGCAATAAGGGATAATGTCATTCAATGTTTTGTGTGTCGCGCACACAGCAGCAGCAGCAGCAGCAGCAATAGCAACAACAACAACAACAATATGAAAAGCTACAACAAAAGCGGAAGCGCTTGCCATCATCAACGTCTTCCTCATCGCTGTCGTCGTCGTTGTTGTCCTTGTCGCTGTTGTTGTTGCTGTTGTTGTTGCTGTTGTTGTTGCTGTTGCTGTTGCTGTCGTTGTCGTTGTCATTGGCAATAGTTTCGCAGCGACATTGTTGCTGTTTTGAGCTTTCTGCTCTTCGTATTGCCGCGCGGCAGACAATAGTCAAAAATGTCTTCATGCTCAACGCGATGCGCATAACGGAAATTCGCATTTGAAAAATACTTTCTTCATTTAACAACAATGTCGTAGAGTGGTTCTGGGTCTGCTCCTGCTCCTGCTCCTGCTTCTGCTCCTGCTTCTGGTGTTTTTGGGTGGCAACGTGTTGGCATTACTGTAAATCGCTTTCGTTTTACGTTTCATAATGATGCCGACAGCAGTAGCGATGATATCCACTCACAATGGGCTCCAACGGCAACAAAATTGTGCAGGAAAATGTAAAACAATCAGCATCTTTCAGCAGTTGAAATAAACTTATTTAATAATAATATTTATTAATATTTACTTCCTTAGCAAGCACTTTTGCAGGCATACAAATAAAATTATATTTTGTTGGCAGTCTGAAAATTAGACTAATTAAATATGAGGTATAGAAAAAATTCTATTTTGAAGAAATATCATTATTAAAAATAGAAAAAAAATATTTTGCAAAACGAACGAGTTCTTAAAGAAATTTATTAATATATTTAAAGTGGATTAGTGGATTATCCGACTTAAAAATAATCAATTTTTGAGCGCATTTCTTGAAATCTTTTCCATTATACGGTGCTCGTTTTTTTTTTGGTTGAGTTGTCTCGATTTTCATTGAAAAACTTTTCACATAAGCGTAAATATGAAATCAAATTGATTTTGGCTAGATTGGGAGTGGCGGCGTCACGGAATCCACTCAAGTCTACACAGCGATTGATAGAGCTTTTTCAATTACATTTAGTAACAGTTTCCAAAGTTTTCTTTCTGTTGTTGATGTTTTTTTTTTTTTTAGTAAAGTTTAGCGCTAACCGAAAAAGAAACATTTTTTCTATGTGGCATATGGACAATTGCACACAGTCTTGCTGCCAGGACGACAGCTCATTTTCATCGGCAGGACATGCGCTGACATTTTGCCAGCAGCTGCAAATATGGCTTCGGCAAGCGGAAGCGCTGCGGGTGCTCCATATTTAAATCTAATTTTGTCACCAAGCAAATAACGACACGTTTACGCGCCAGAGACACATGATGTACTGCCCCCCCACCCCCCAACACTCCTTTCTACTCTTTTCACTTTCCTCTGATCCTGCAACAGCTGGAGCACCTCTTCCTGCTGCTGCTCATGTGTGTGTGTGTGTGTGTGGTGTGCTTTTGACTCGCTGTAATCGTGATTTCCTGCGCAACAGACGGCTTCAGTGTGAGACCACACACACACACACACACACATAGAGGTTTGGGGGGGGGGGGGGGGAGTGGCTAAGTTGTGGGGCAAAGGCAGCTGGCGCTTTGGTTAGAAGGTTAGAGCATTGTTGTTGTTGTTGTTGTTGTTGCCTTTGTTGGCGGCGTTAAAAATGTCACAGCGCATTGCATACTTATTGGCCCGTGTGTTAATGCACCGCACACACACACACACATACACACGCACACACCCATTTACATACAACATGCTACATACTACATACTACATGCAACATACATAGCTCTGCATGCCGCAGGCTAAATGTTATACGCTGTGTGCATTTGCGGCTGCTGAAATCCTTTTGATTTCATTGTTGCGCTTGTTGCTCCTATTTTTATTGTTGTTGTTGTTGTTTTTGCTGTTGCTGTTGCCGCATTGTGTCGTGCACCGCATTCGACGTTTGAAAATTCTCTCTGCACACAAACACAGACACACACACACACACACTGACACACATATCTCGTCAGTTTTCTGCCACCTTTTGTGCCATGTGTTGGAATTAGCTTACAGTTTATTGGCGGGGAAAAAAAAAAAAACCACAACTGCTGCCAATTGCACAAAAGCTTATTAGTTTTTCCCATTTTTTTTCTTATTTGCTTTCCACGATGTGTGTGTGTGTGTGTGGCGAGAAAGTAATATTTTTTACAATAAATAATACGCTTTGAGGTGAAGCGCCTCAAATGCGTCAATCCCTGGTTTGTTGCAAGTTCACCTTCAGCTTTTCACAGCGCGATGCCAAAGTAAAAGTATTTTCAGTACATTTTCTGTACCAGGCGCCTCATTTCCATTCAAAAAAAAATACAAGTAAAATAATGATGGTATAAGTAAATCAAGGAAATAATACTATCACTAATAAAATAATGATGGATTAAGTAAATCAAGGAAAATAATACTATCACTAATAAAATAATGATGGAATAAGTAAATTAAGGAAAATAATACTATCACTAATAAAATAATGATGGAATAAGTAAATTAAGGAAAATAATACTAATACTAATAAAATAATGATGGAATAAGTAAATTAAGGAAAATAATACTAATACTAATAAAAAAATGATGGAATAAGTAAATATAGGAAAATAATACTAATACTAATAAAATAATGATGGATTAAGTAAATCAAGGAAAATAATACTATCACTAATAAAATAATGATGGAATAAGTAAATTAAGGAAAATAATACTATCACTAATAAAATAATGATGGAATAAGTAAATTAAGGAAAATAATACTAATACTAATAAAATAATGATGGAATAAGTAAATTAAGGAAAATAATACTAATACTAATAAAAAAATGATGGAATAAGTAAATATAGGAAAATAATACTAATACTAATAAAATAATGATGGAATAAGTAAATCGAGGAAAATAATACTAATACTAATAAAATAATGATGGAATAAGTAAATTAAGGAAAATAATACTATCACTAATAAAATAATGATGGAATAAGTAAATTAAGGAAAATAATACTAATACTAATAAAATAATGATGGAATAAGTAAATTAAGGAAAATAATACTAATACTAATAAAAAAATGATGGAATAAGTAAATATAGGAAAATAATACTAATACTAATAAAATAATGATGGAATAAGTAAATCAAGGAAAATAATACTAATACTAATAAAATAATGATGGAATAAGTAAATTAAGGAAAATAATACTATCACTAATAAAATAATACTGGAATAAGTAAATCAAGGAAAATCATACTATCATAGACCTCCAACTACAAATCAGTAAATATTTTATATTATTATTGGATTAATGTTTTTAGTAGCATAAAGTATTTTTTGAGCCAGAACCACAAAAATTAATTATTTTAAAATCAATGTATTTTCGCGATGCTGAAACTGATTCGTTTCGTTATTTAAAGTTTAAAGCAAAATGGAATTATTTGTGATTAACATGCAACTAGATACACATTGTATTTTGTTGCACAACCAAAATAATCTTCAGTGTTGCTGGTGGCAAACTGCAAAGTGTATTGAAAATGTGTCTTATGGCCACATCGATAACAATGGCCGGGCAATACTTGGCCGTATTGGGATGAGTGTTGCCAATTCGAATGTTGAATATATATATTTTGGAGCACTTTCCGCTGCTTGTTGCTGCTGCTGCCTCTTATTGTTGCATGAGTTTTATTCAGAGCATTTTCAGCTTGAGTTGTTGTTGATTTAATTCAAGGGGCAATGCATTTTACAGTCGAGTGTTCATATGAAAAATGTACAGCAATTCGAGTCAGGACTTCTGCCCACTTATGATGCTATTCTTTTTATCAGTGCCCATTGTTGGTTTGGATGGGCTGCTGGGCAGGAGCAGGCAGGAGCAGGCAAGAGCAGGCAGGAGCAGGCAGTGCAGGATGGGTGGGTTGGCAGAGGCGTCTACAGCACTTGGACCAACAACAATGGACTGTGATAGTCCTTGTCCTTATTTTTGTTGTTGTTATTGTTGTTGTTGTTAGTAATGGTGGTGTTGCAAGTGGTATTGGTAGAATGAGGCACAAGTGGCATTGTAACATAATTTCCGTTGAAAACACATCAAAATGCGCTAACGTTGTAATCCAGCTTTGCATGTGTTTGTATAGCCCGCCCAGGATACTCTGTGAGAGAGGCACACACACACACACACACACTCACATGCAGACAGGCAATTGCTGTGGTTAGTTAGCATCCGTGTTTATATTTGTATTTGTGTTTGTATTTATATTTGTATATTTGTTGACCCCCCCACATACCTATGCACTGACATTAAGAGCGATGATATGGAAAAGGTCCGCACACACACACACACACACATGTGCGCGTTCATCACTTTTCGTTGTGTATTTGTATTTGTGTTTGATGCTGCCCACTAAAACTGTTTATATATATATACATATACATATATATATACTTATATATATGTACTTATTTGTAGTGTGCATGTTTCGATATTTTTGTGCTTGTTTTTTTTTTTGTTTTTTTTTTTTGGTATGCAAGTTAGCAACGATTTGGCCTGGGCACATTTGTGTTTGTTCAGCTACTTTTGCGGTTCGCCGCTTTTCCCGTACATATCAACCACATTTGTAGTCACTCTGGTTTTAGTTCGCGCATTGGACATATGCCAAAATATGCGCTGCACACACACACACACACACACACACACACACACACACACACACAAACACACACACGGGTGTGGCTGGCTACCGCAACGTTCTATTACCACATGCTTCACTTGAGTCCACTTTACACTGACTGCGCCCTAATGAAGGTAAACACTTGCCACAAAATTTATGCATACTTCAAGTGCAGATCCAGCAGATCCAAAACTCCATGCCACAACCATTTTGACATGGCTCTCGAAATTTTGTGCAGCTGCTCTAACTGAATGTTTTGCCAAAAATAATACAAAACTTATAAATAATAAAACACTTTCAGATTGTCCAATTAATTAAGTAAACGAAACGCGTAATATAATATATATTCTTTGGTTTATCTTATGGGTTCTACTGTACTTTCTAATATGCTGTTAACAGATTTATTCAATTTAAACAAATTTATTGCCTTAACAGCAAAATGTGCTGAAAGCGCTGTTTAATGCGATTGCAATTGCCAATTAAATGTGACAATTTGCCCAACAACGAACTTAAAGTGTACTGAAAAATGCTACACTGAAATTTAATTTAATAGAACAAGTGCAAAATTGCTTCCAGTTTGCAATAGTCCCAGCGGACAAGCTGCTGCACGTATTTATTAGCTGAGTGCATTGGTTCCCATTCCATGAGCAGCTCCACTTTTCGGGATCTGCTCGTTGATTGACTCACGATTATGCAATAAAACAGCAGACTTGAACAACAATGAAAGGAAGCGGGGATGCGGAGGGGGATGGGAATGGGGAGGAGGATGGGAATGCGGATGGGCAATGGGTCTAAAGACAATGCCCAACATTTGCAGCGTTGTGTGTCTCTCATTGACTTCATTTCGACTCGAGCTTTACAAAAGCTACAACTTTTTTATGTCTAACTCATTAAAAATGTGCGGCAATGGACCTTATGCTGATCCCGTCTGGCCACGCCCTTAAAATGCCTTTTGCTCTTGGCCATGTTCGCTAGCAAAAACAACCAACAAACAGCGGCAGCTAACTGCAATTTCCCAAGTTTTTAATGTGCCAAATTTCTAATTTAAGATTTACGATATTTTTATGTTGAATTACAGCTACAAAGCCCAACTCCCCCTTACCCCCTAAACACTCAGACCCCCCCTCTCGACTTGATGTTCACTCATTTTCGTTAGCTGGTGTTTGGCTGCGAATTTATTTGCCTCTTCTTGGCTTTTCCTCGACTTATGCCACCCCGTTGTGAAGTTTGTCCTGACTTTTTTATGTGAGACTCTCCGCACCCCGCATCTCCAACCCCCGATGCCCCACATTAATTGTGAGCAAATGCGTTGCTCAGATTGCAGGCGATTAATTGTTAGCCCTAGTAAAAATTTCAAACATCATTATGGCCAAAAAATCAGAATTAAGCGCTGCTGACCAGGAAGCATAGGTCATTGGCCGTAGTTTATGTACTGGAACTTAATTGGCCAATTGATCAAATCCCATAGCCAAAGTCCTTTTTGCCAACGCGGTTGCATTTACAAAAATAACACTGATTAAATTGTTTTCGGCTGACCAATTGACTAAATTTAGAGCTCCCGGAAAAAAAAACCAGGATTCGTTGTTGTGTGAATATGTTCGGAGTTTATGGCTGGTGTACTTTATGGTCGTGTTTGTATTTCAACGAGTAGTGGGAGGGGGGAGGGGTTTGTGTTTTTTGCTAGCTTTGCAGCTGCAGTTTATTTGCCTCGGTGCAATAAATTGTAGGTTAAAACAGATTTAGTTGCAAAGAGATTGTCCGATGCGAGGATTGCCCAAAATGAATTGTGCAACGATTGATGCGAAGGGATTTACAATACAAAATTTATTATTTGAACAAATAAAGAAAATTAGCTTTGCAATTTTCGACAACCTTGACAAAACTAATGCTTTAATGCTGGTTTATGTTTATCGAAAATAACAAATAGTAAATTTCCCAAAAAAAAAATTTTGGAGCAGCCGCATTGAGTGGAAAACCAAACCACTTATGCGAAGTGCTGGAGTCCCAACCCCCCCCCCCCCCCCCACAAAAAAAGAAACCACAAAAAGCGTATCTCAATTGCAATCACTCAAAACAACGGAAATGACGCTTAGCACAACTTCCTGCCGTTTAGCCGGACAAATGGACGAGCGCGTGCTTTCGGGCACGGGACAACGCGCAGCATAAACGTGGCCAAAACCAGTTGCAGACACGAAAAACCGAAAGGGCAATGGGAATCTGAAAATGGTGAAGCCAAGAGCGCTGCCACTGCTGCCGCCACTGCTCCCTCGACAATTCTGGCCAACTCATGGCTTTTGGGAGAAGTTGGTTTTTTTTGCATTATTTTTTTTTTTTGGCATATTTGTCAACGCTGTTTCCACACTGCTCATGTTCTGCAGCACACACACACCCACTCACACACACAGATAGACAGTGACAGCAAATGAGTGCCACGCCCTCCAGTCCATTCATACACTTAGTTGACGCTTCAAGTGCAATTTCCTTGTAATACGAAACTATGTCATTTTTGGGTACCAACGCGTCCCGAAAAACGGGTCGTCCAGCTGATATGGGAGAGATTTGTTTCAGATGCGAAAGTTCCTGGCGTCCAGATACAAACATGACACGTCGCCACACTTGCTCTGCACTCGTGTTCACACCTGCCCAACAGACCAAACATCTCCACCCTCAGCAACCGCACCCACCAACAGCAAAGTTGGCACGTTGCAATCGGAGCGACAGATCCTGTTCTGGGCGTGCGACTATTCATATACCAGTATCTGTGACTGCCGCCTGGTAGCAGCAACAGCTGCAAATGCATCAGCATCAGCAGCAGCAGCAGACCCGGCAACACCAATAGCAGTTCTCAAGTGTCGGCCAGAAATGCCGTTTGCCAAAACGAGAAGTCAGCGCAAACTAAGCCGGATGGACGTGGGAACATGAGGACAAGTAGCCTGACAAGCGGCATTTGATAATGTCAGGCCCGAAATCAGCCTCGGTTCGCACTCGAAACTCGAAACACACATTCCAACAATGATTCCACAATTGCACGTTGCGATTTCAGCAAAAGGGGGAAACTGGGAAGTGGCAACTGCCAACTGGCAACTGGCAACTGTTGCCGAGGATTCTCATGTGGATCTCAAGAGTTTTGCCCTCAGGCCTCAGGCTGAGTTGATGAGTTTTGGTTTTCCATAAGCTTAATTAGTTTTAGTTTGAACTCGTGCACATTCTTTAAGTAATTGCCTTTGTATTTATCTCTCTCTCTCTCTTTCTCTCTTTCACTCTTTCTCTTTCTGTCTTTGTCATTGCAGAACAGTTTCACATCTTTGTGGGTGATTTGAGTGCTGAAATTGAAACACAACAACTGAAAGATGCATTCGCGCCATTCGGAGAAATATCGTAAGTGAAATATATATACAACCTTTCATATTTAAAAGAAAATACAAAATTTCGTTAAATATTTTAATATTTATTATTATAATTATATTATAGTGTAATATTTATTGCATCCTTAATGGGGAATATTATTATTATTATTAATCTATGCACTGCGACCTGATAGATCTATTGTGCCCCCTTTCGAGCTTATAGGTCCTCTATCAACCCCAGCTCCTGAACGAATATCAGGATCTTTGATGGGTCGAGGGCTACTATGTGTTTGACATTCATAACATATATCCTGTATCCCATGATTGCTGTATCTTTTTCTGGCTAGGGCGATACATTCTGTTAGGATGTGAGTTGAAGACTCCTCCTCGACTTCACAAAACCTACATTGGCTGTTGCTGGAGATACCCATTTTGGACAGGTGGCTTTTTAGTCTACAATATCCTGTCAGTAGACCGACAAGTATCCTTAGCCTATTCATGGGTAGGAATGGGGAATAATAATAATAAATTTAAAAATTTGTGGGGTATCCAACATTTTCAAGCACATTTCAAAATATGCCCGACTAAAATCAATAAAAAATCGTAATAATATTAGCAAAATGATATAAATATAATCAACAAAAAAAAAAGCTGCTGCATTAATGTAAAATTAATTAAACATAGTCTTAAATCAATTAACTTGGCCAACGCAAGCAATTCTCAATTCCATTCTTATTGACCAAATGTTAGACTTAACAGCTTTGCCAATCCTAAATTGACTCAAATTGTATTTGTGTAAGAATAAAAATAAATTGAATTTTGGTTATCGGCATTTGGCGATGTTAATTACTTTTTTATTGGTATCTGAATGTGGGCCAACAACCTAGTTGGCCAATTGGCTGGCTGTTGTGGCCGCAGCAGCAACAGCAGCAGCTCGGAATCGCAGTCCGGTGGGCGCATTAACTTCAATCAAAGAACATTTTGCGGCACTTGTGCAAATTATAAACAAGCGGCGCATGAAATGCTCCAGTCGAACCAATTCCCAACAGAAGCAGCAGCAGCAGCAGGAGCAGCGTCATCCGCTGCCTATACACGCCTTATTTATGAATAATTAGCAAGCTGAGGGGGCCTGGGACGAGAAAGCCACAAAATGTGGCGCCACAGCAACACAGTTCAGGTTATGCTGTTATTCTATTATTTCTTTTTTTTTTTTTTGTTTTTGCTGAATGATTTTTTTTATTTAGTTTTTTTTTTTTTTTTATTTAGCTGGAAAGGCATAAAGAAAAAGGCCGGGATACAGCAAACGAGGCTGTCGAGGCTTCCAGCTACGGGCAATAAATTAATAATTTAATTTTCGACTTTTTTGTTTGAGTCGACAACAACAAAATGCAGCAACCCCAATGCTGCTGCCACGATGAAAACCGCAAGCAGCAACGCGGCAGCAAACAAAGCAGGCAAAATGTGCTGCCAAAAAGCAAAAAGAAAAAAAAATAATACACCTAAAAAGAGAGAGAGAGAGAGAGGGAGAGCGAGAGTGAGAGAGAGAGAGAAATTAATATCAGAGTAGAACAAGTGAAAGCAAATAAAACCTGATTTATTCGCAGTACGAACGGGCTTTAGCTACCTCTTGCCACGCCTACAAGCGGGCAACGCTGCCCTGCTGCCTGGTGCCCAGTTGCCACATTGCCACGCCGCCAGTCGACAGGTCACCGGCAGAACGAGTCGTCCGCATTGATGTCGCTGTCGTCGCACTGCGAAGCCCCTTAATTTGAAGCGTGTTTTGCTGGCTTTTCATTTGCCACTTTCTTAATTAATGAGCAGCAGCCGAGGAGCCGGTCCCGGACCTGTATCCGGACCCTTCCACGCCGCCCCCCAACGCCCCCCCACCCACCCAGTGCCGTTGTGCACCTGTGCAGCAGCAGCCCGCAAGTTGTTTGCGCTAATTTCTTTGAGATTTTGCAAACGGCAGCTACAAAAGTTGCTCTCATTTGGGCCAATGCTCTGTCAGCCACTATTTATTTATTTAACATTTTATGGGCCTTTTTTTCTTCTTTTTTTCTTTTTTTTTCTTCTTGTTTGCCATTTTAAGTTTCTTCCATTAACTGCTTGCTCATTAGGTTGCAGCCAGCCCAGGACCGTGCACCGTGCCCCGTCCCTGATGAAGTGGACCCCGAGGCCAGCAAATAGTCAAATTTTCCGCGTGTTTATTTTTGTGAACGCAAATGTACGAAATAATTACATTTTTCATTTGCACCTGAAGTGGCTGCTTGGGGGCATAAGAAAGACGCTCTGTTATTTGATTTTTAGCGTCTTGAAGGACGTCACTTGGAGCTGCTTCATCCGAATCCATGATGTCGTTGACGTTCGCTCCTCTGTCCTCTGTCCTCATCTTTCGTCTCCCATCTTCCATCTTCGTCTTCGTCGTACTTAGTCGTAGTCTCTGGCTTTAGCTTTTAATTTATTGCTCTTTATGTTTTGAGTGCCCGCGTGGGAAATAATCGCAAATGTGCTGGCGATGCCAGCGTCGCAGTCGACGTCGACTGCGCTGCTCTGCTCTGCTTACGGTTTTACCTACTTTTCATCAGGTTAACAACACTCATGGGTAGATTTTTCATTTAGTCAGGCATAAGGAGCTAAAATTTATACAACAATTTTTGCCCAGCTTTTGCATCTTCTATTTTTTTTAATTAACTGAAAGTTTCCTTTGCAAACACTTTTTGCCATAAACACAAAAGCAACAACAACAGCAAAAGCTTAATAATTCTATATGTTTGATATATATGGGTGTGTGTCTGTGTGTGTCTGAGTGTGTGTGTGGGTTATGTTTGATGCGCGTGTGAGTTGATGTGGTTTTAAATAACAAGCACAAGTTTCTATGTAAATGTATAATGCCTTAAAGTTTTTGTGGGTTTTTGCGTTGCTTGCCAAGTCATTAGAAGGATCTTAAAGAAGCTGCTTCAATGTAATTTCATAAATTCAAGGAATCCCAGAATAGTGTTTTGGCAATTTTGCTTTCAAATCTAATCAAAAGCGCTATTAATTAAGCAAATTACTTGACCAATATCGATTATTAGCTGCTCATTATGACAGCGCTCGCTGTGTGCTAATTAAATGAACAACAGATAAATATATATATATACATATATATATGTATGTAATTCAGAGCAGAATTCTGCTGAGATAAAATAACAGTCATCATGGAATGTGTAGCATCGGATATGGCATATAATGGCACTAAAACACACATCGCCCAACTCTTGCACATAAGCACGTAAGCAAATCTTCCCAGACTCCCCTCCCCCACTCCCCCCTCCATTCACTCTTTCCCTTTGATGTGGCTAATAAATAATTTGGATATTCAATGTGACTTGAGTGGATTGCAATCTCATGAAACAAAATCCTGAACGGTGTGGGCCAGGCCAACAATTAGGCAGAAACCAATCGAAGGGGGTGCCAAATTGCGAGGCGTGGGGGGGGGGGCATAAGTATGAAATTCAATTATTCGCCCGAAGCGATCCTCAGCCAAATTACCGCTGCTTGAGTTGAGCTGTGTGTGCTTAAGATTGTTGCAACTGAGGCAGCACTTATCGACAAGGCATACTTTGGGCATTTGCTGCTGATTAATTACATGCAATATATTTATGTGGCGCAACCCTGGGGGGAGATCCTGGCTGGTGTTGTGATTGGGGCGAGCACTCATAAATCGGCGTATCATAAATAAGCAATTCAGGCAAATGGCAGACACAATGACAGCGCTGATTAGTGCCAGATACTTATCGGCCAGTCACTTATACATATACACATACACACATATATATATATATAAATATATTTATTTATATAGTTGGCAGCATTGTTAGTGGCAATTCTTATGCATCACACACAATGCTGCTACAAGAGGCTGCCTCATTTCTATGCATTAGCCAAGACTCATAATTGAATAACATTTTGTGTAGCATACTTTTCTGCGCCCCATAATTGGCAGTCGCCACAACAGTTGCCTGGCATTTGGCTGTTGGCTTGTTTATTGTTGGCAACAAAAGGCTTAACTTGGCTTTTTTTTTTGGGTAAACTTTGCAACATATATTTCAAATGCGGCAGCATCGGCTAGAAACAGTAAAACTTGTCCCGTTGCACAATGTGAATGAATATCTGCCACACAAAGAAAAATCGAGTATATAAAAGTTGGACAGAAACTCAGACAAATGGATATAAAACTCGCTCGCTTACTCAATTACTTGCTATCTCTTTTTTTTCTCAGTGTATAAATACATATATATATATATATTTTTTTTTTTTTTGAAGATGCTACAATTTTGTATTCAGGTGTAAAACGCATTGAAGAACTTCATAAAGTGAATATATATTTGATCTTGAAAGATCAATTAAAGTATGAGTTCTTTTATGATAATATTAATTTTGTAACATAAATCCATCTCCAAGTCATCGCATCCCAAGATCACATAGTCATGACTTTTGCAAGGGTATCTTATCTTTGGGTTTAGCCTTTGCTTCTTCTGGTTTTTTTTTTTCGGTTAGTTTTAATGATACTTAAGAAAGTTTTGATTTTGCTGCAGCCGCTGCCGTTGACATCATTAAGTTCATTTTTCTTGGCGAACGTGAATACACACACACACACACACACACATATGAACATGTATGTGTATGTGTATGTGTGTTGCAGTTCAACGATGACGCGTCGCTTAGGCAACAGCTCTCAATTGGGGCAATGCTGAAAATGAGCAAAACTTTCTACTTAATCTATTCAGCAAAGTTGGCTTTGTCGTTGCCACCAATACCAATGCACCAAAACACACCGTGTTCGCTGTTTCATAAACTTCAAAATGCGCTTGTGCACGTCGCGAAGAGTTGCAGTCAGTTTGACTTGCAGCTGTTGGAAACGGAAACCAATGATCGACGACAAGTGGGCAGACGAGCGTCGTCTGTGTGGGGAGAAACGCTGCCGAAACGGAAATGGAAATGAAAATGAAAATGGGTTGGAAAAAGTTGTGCTCGTCGCTTTAAGTAGGCGTCGGCTTTTGTTACAACTCGTCGTCGTCGTCGTCGTCGGTGGCGAATGACAAATCAAAATCGCATTCAAATGCGATGCGATGCGGCGTGCAGCGGAAGTTAATGCGAAAAACTTTTGCCCCAACAGCCAACACAATCAGTCAGCCAAGTCAGTTAGCCAGCCAGCGAGTTGGTTGTGCCTCTTCCTCTTCCGCACCCCCCACACAAAATCTTTTAGTGGTGTGAAAAATGAGTCTTGCGACTTTTGATGCAGCAGCGAAACCGCAAAAGCTCGACACTTTTTCACGCTGCCTGCAACAATTTATATTTGTTGAAAAGTCTCAAAAGTTGTTTAATGGCAATGTAGATGTGCCCCACAAATGCCCATCGGTCTTTATGCTTAGATACATATCCTCGTTTTTTTTTAGCTTTAAAATGCCACTTCATTAAATGCAAATTAAATGTATTAGCCATTCCACAAAAGTGTCAGCATTTAAATTTGAAATAGGCCAAACGGCTGCCGTGCAAAACTTTTGAATACAATTTTAATGGGCGCTCGTTGAAAAGTTCGCCCCGAAAAACAGACCCAAATAATTTTCCATTCCCATTTTCAATTTGTACAAATTTTGTATCAATAACGGAAATCTCTCTCTCTCTCTCTCTCTCTCGCTCTCTCTAATGCTTAGATAATAGACAACGAATCCGTTTAGGTATACCCATGCTGCTAGGGGGGGTTGAATCAGAGGGGTTTGCAACATAAAATTTATTTAATTTACTTTATGGCCAACAACTTTTCACATAAAATACGCATTAATTCATTAAAATTGACAAAAAGGCAAAATACAAGTGGCGAACATGGTTGGTTGGCTGAGTTTTGGGTTTGGTCCGTTGCTCCGTTGCTCCGTTGCCAACTTCTGCAACTGGCTAACTGAGTGACTACTTGACTGACAGACTGACTGACTCTGTGACTGAATACGACAGAGCTGGCCAAAGAGCTGTGGGGTGTGGTGCAGGGGGGAGCAGGGGGAGCAGCACCAGCATTGTCTTCTGCCAGGGGCCAACTAAACGTCTCTCAGTTGGCAAGCCAAACAATTTGCAAAGGCAACGCCTCTAGCCCAGCCCCAGCAGCCCCTCCCTGGCAACGGCTAAAAAATATGTAAATAAAATTGCTTCGGTGCGAAATGAAGAGGCTGACGATGGGCGCCGTCACCATTTAAAATTAAATCAACAGAGAAAGACAGCAACAGCGAGGGGGGGAGAGCAGGGACAGCTGCGGCTAGAGCAACTTTTTTATCGCGCCAACAAAGCAGCAGCGGCAGCAGCAGCAGCAGAGGCAGCAGCAGCAGACATTATCCTGCAATGAAGACGACAATTTTTGGCTGCCATTTAAAATGGCACTTTACGTCCCAGCTACAGATCCCATCCAGCAGCCAGCAGTTCCAAGCCTCGCATTACGCCTGTCATTTGCAGGCAGCGCGACACAAATTGAATTTAAGTGCAGTTTTGCTTTGCCACAGCGGCAAGGCCCTTGGCCAGCAGAGCTCTCGATGTTGAGCCGCTGCCAAAAGTGGCTGAGCAGCATGGGCCCAAAAAAAGCGGGTCTCGTGTCTCGTGTCTCGGGTCGCGCAACCCGGCTCTCGCACATATGTTGCAAGTTTATCACTGGGCGCAAATAAAATTGTTTGATATTTTTTTTTTTTGCTGCTTTTCTGGCCTTGCTCTAAACTTTTTGGCTACAAATTTATTGGCAATAAATTGACTGCCATTAAAGTAAGCGTCGCCTGCCATTCGTCGGGGCGGGAGCGAGGAGGCATATACAAAAAATGGCTGCCAACGCATAAATCCCCAAAATAATTTGACACAATGAGTCACACAGATTGAGTGGGGCACCAACTTTGTGACCTGACGAGCCGCAGGTGCACCTGCGACACGGGAAATGTAATTTTAAAGCACTCAAATCGTCACAAAATAAAGCAACACTAAAATTAGCAAAAGCGCACAGAAATAGCAAAAATAAAAAATAGCCCAAAAAATTGAACGACTTTGTTGGGACATGATGAATCTTACATACCCTACACGAAATGGTAGCTCTGCTGGCATCTAATTTTTGAGCATAGCATTAAAATCCCGATCGACTGTTCTGATGAATTTATTGTCCAAATGTGAGGTACATAGGGAAATTCAGCACAAGGAAAACTTGGTTAACAAAAACGAAATCTTTTGACCAAGTTCCTTTGCAGGCTGTTAGCTGTAGTTATCCAAGCCGAGACTTGGCTGCAGCACAGAACAAATATTTATTCAAAACTCCATTCAGATGAGGGGCTAGAAATAGATTTCTACTATGTAGAGTTGAAGGCGTTTCCCTAAGTGCGTCGCAAGCGTCCTGATAAAATTATAAAGCCCTCTGGAAAATGTATAAAATTGTAAAGGAGACGTCAGAGCAGCCGTAATATAATCATGGAGCAATAGAGTCAGGTGTGTTCGGTCCATTGAGTGACACTCTGTGGCGCTCGTTGTCGTTGTCGTTGTCCTGGCAGCCGGGTAAACAGGAGGGGGAAAAAAAAAAACGAATCTAATCAAAGCTAATCCAACAAAAAGCGAACGGCGGCCAATGTGAAGAGCCGGAGTTCCTTTTTGTTTGCCCAAAGTGGCGTAAGCGCTGGAATTTGCACAGCTGCGGCGTGGTAACTACCCAACGGAGACAGAGGCGCGCACACGCTCAACATTTATTTAAAATACAAGCTATAAAATGAGATGCCCCACGCCACATGCCACTCCTGTCGGAGTGCCGAGTGCCGCGTAATTGCAGCACAAAGGTGAAGCAGCCATGGGTTGGGGGATCTGGGGCAGGCGGGCGGCCGTTTGGTAGATTTAAATGAATTTGATTTACGTTTTTAAAGCCAAATAAACGCCTTTCAATTAAGTCCAAGCGTCAGCCACAGTTGCGACCCTCTCTGTGGCAGCCAGCTGCGCGCGCGTCCCTCGACCACGTCCCTACCTTTCAGCCAACATCCTCCGGTGGCGTCTCCTATTGACTTTGCTGTGGCGTTGACAACGCTACCGTTTTGCTTGTCCATTCGCACGCTGCTTTCGGGCAAAAATACTCGAAAAACCACCGCAAACACCTAGCAAGCATTCATTCAACCACACCGCCCCCCCCTCCGCCCACCGCCATCATCCCACCAAGCTGCCCTTAACATGCAGCACTCATACGCCCCGTTGCCTCGATTCATTTGTCGTTACGTTTTTGTGCGCTCTACGCTTTGCTCGTTGTCGTTGTCGCAAGGCAGCAGAGTGGGTGTTTGATCGGTTGGAAGGGGGTTGCAGGGGGAGGGTCATGTTCACTGATTTCACTTGCAAATTAATGAGAAATTAGAGACAACGGCAGAGCCAGAGACAGTGGCAGAGGCAGAAGCATCGTTGCCATTGACATTGCCGTTGTTCGCTGGCCACTGTCAAAGTCGTAAAAAGAACATTTTGTGCTAATTTAGGAAAAGGCCAATTTGGACAGGACTTCATTACGGGCACGTAACGGCATTGGCATTGCCTTTTGTTTGATTGATTGAATTTGTCTGGATTTTGGCTTGACCAAACCTGTGCCTGTGTCAGTCTGTGTGTGTGTGTGTGTGTGGGTCACTCGTATCAGTTTTATAAAATAAATTTAAATTATTCTAGTGTTCGTAGATGGATATCAATTTGATGTGTTTTTGGCAGCACTATTTGCATAATGGCTTTTTCATTTCCAAATTGTTTGGCAAACACGGGAATTTTGATTATTTTTTGATGGTACGTTAAATTTTGTTGCTATTAAAATGTATTATATTAATTAACATTTAATATAGCTTTGCATAAATATTTATTTTAAATTATAAAAGTGTCAAGTTAATCGTTGTGTATTTAAATAATTTAAGGCAAATAAAATAAATTTTAAACAGTTAAATAGGTTTAAATAAAAAACTCTTTATAAAAATCTGCAATAATTGTTAGATAAATTTTGCTTTTCAAAGCGCAAACAAATCAAATTAAAAACAAACAAAAATGCATTAAATCATTGCAAGCTGAGCAAACTATTTGATGAATTGAAGCATTGGATTAATTTTAAGCTATGCTTAACGCTTAACGCTGTTTGTGCCGTAATTCAATTCAATTGAATCAATTGCCCTTGCATGCCACGCCCCCTCGAGCGAGGGGTGGGGAAGGGGAATAAGGTCGCTGGGAGAGGCCAAGCCTAGCGATGTAAACTGGCGCACTGCATCGCGTTGTAATTTTAGATTAATTTGCATATTGAAAGGCATGACACGAACAACAACAAAAGCAACAACAAATGCAACAAGAAAAGCAACAACAACAACAACAACAACAATAGCAAACAGCAAACAGGAGCAACAACTGACGCAGAAACAACGACAGTTGCCTGCTTGTACTTTGTCAAAACAGTGACGAACCGATTAATTGCGTTAGATTATTCAGCCAACACAGGCACACACACACACACACACACACATATACACACACTTAATTTGTGCTTTGAGTTAATTTCTTTTCTTTGTTGTTAGCGCAAAACACACGAAGGACATGTGGCAGGCACATGGAATGAAATTATAATTGAGCAGCCGCAGCAAAATCCTTAAGCGCAAGCGCCCCTAATGAAATCACCCATAGATGTGTGCAGCATGTAGATTGAGTTGGTAAGGGGTTGGAGGTGTTTAGGGGCAGAGAAATGAGGCTGCATATGTGCGTTGCTTATATGGCTAAATAGCTATGCATGCTAAATGTCTGTATTCAACTGGGCATGAACAGTCCCTAATTATAGACATGCGAGCAGAAGCAACGACCTCTGCCACCACTGACTGTCCCATTATCATGCACAACCCCCCTCCCCCCCTTACCTGCTCCTTTGCCCACTTACTATTGTCGTTTAATAATCAACTTATGCATTCGCACATGAAACAATCCCTCTTTTCCCACAAAAGATAATATCGCTTGGCCTCTGCTTTTTATGTTCTTGTTGTGTGTGTGTCTGTGTGTGTGTGTCTATGTTGGTGGATTAAATTAATTAGGCAACAACAACAAAAAAAAAATGCCAAAGCGAAAACCGCAGCAATTTTAATAAAAGGTCTACAATTAACAAAGTGCCACAAACTGGAACCCAAAACTTATTCTGCGAAAAAAGAAGACAAATTTTCGTAATTAGCAAATTATTTTTGGCTTTCCACAGAAAAGCTACTTTAGAAAACAACAATTTTTGTCAATTAAAATTGGTTAATTGATTTTTTTTTTTTATTTTAACAACAACATAAGTAAATTTAATTCTTTTAAGCTTTTGCATCACCTGGGTTTTGAGTTTGCAAATTTAATATTTGTCACAATAAATTAATTTTAATTATCTTGTAGATATTTTCATGCACTTAGCATTTGAGGGCATTCAACTGTCATTCAATCTGCAAAATAATCTTCCACAATGATTTATATGTAGGTGGTATAAATCTGAGCATTTCTTGGTTAAATGCGTTGTCACCAATGTGCCAAGAGAATGTTGCTCTTACCAGTTTCCAACTGCCAACTGCCAACTGGCAGTGGCCAGATGATGTTTGATTAATTGTTGATTTATCGCGGACAGACAGAATGACAGACATACAGAAAAAGACGCCGCAGAGAGTGAGGGGGGAGCAGCAGTGGCAGCTTACACATATCACGTATACGTACTCACATTCATAAATGTAAAAAAAGCGCACAAACTGAGGAGTTGCCACACAATAATAGTAAGGATTTTGCGAAATGATGTGAAATTTATATGCACGTTAGAAAGAAAAAAAAGCAGGCATTTCTCAGCAGCTGTTCAAGAAAATAAAAACATCGAACAGTGTCAGAGGTTTCGCTATGTTGCACAATTAAGTGGCAAATCGGATGAGCTGTATGTGTTTGCCACTGCCACAGCCACAAGCTGCGTCGCCTTCTCAAGTCAACCCAAGCAGCTGCTATGAAGTCATTAAAAGAGATTTAAATTATATAAAAATATGTGTAAAACTATATATATATATATAAAAATAATATGTGAATCATAGTTATTGCTAAGACAACAAAAGGAAGAATAAAATGAAAAGTAAAAAATCGTGTTAAAGTTGCGTTATTAACAGCAAATCCTCCTCATACTCATTGTACTAAGTCCTAATTCCTAAATATGGGACTGCTGATAATAAATTTGTAATTACTGTAGTTCCTCAAAAAGATATTTGTCCTCAAGGTAAAACATACCCTATGAATGCAGTTCATATTACTAAAAATAATAAAATTACTCCGGCTATTCATGTTGGGATAAATATAAAAGAATATAATAAAGGAATATAATATATAATAAATAAAATATAAATATAAATATAAAGGAACCATAATAGATTCCTCGACCTACATGAAGGTAAATACAAATAAAAAATAATGATGCTTCGTTGGCGTGTAATGTACGTAGTAATCAACCATAATTTACATCACAACAAATATGATTTACACTATGAAAAGCTAAACTTACATCAGCTGTGTAATGTATTGTTAAAATACTAATATGATAAATAAAATAATAAAAATTAAAAAAAATATATTTGGATAATTAAACAAAGTCCTAAAAGAGATTCAAAATTTCATTATCTTTAAATATTAATAGGAGCATGTATATATATATATATATGTATATATGTGTGTGTGTGTGTGTGTGTTGACATTTCTAAAATAGCCGAGCACAATTTGGGGACACACCTCTTGAGTAATTATGTGCGCCAATGCTCAGGTTGAAATCATGTTGTGTATTTCCGTAGCAATTTCGAAATTTTAAACTTGTTAACAGCAAATTGAAGTCATTTCCTGCGCCAACAGCAACAACAACAACAACAAAAGTGCCAAGGAGCACTGCAGCAGGCAATGCCCCAAGGTTGATAGGACGTTTTGTTGTTGTTGTTGTTGCTGCAGCAAATAAATGAGAAAACCGCAAAGTGCAGCAACAAAAAATGCACAAAAAGGCAAAGACCAAAGAAAACAAAATGCCAAAAAGGTACAAAAGCGGAAATAAATGCAGCAGGCAGCAGGCAACAGGAAGGGTTGGGTTTAGAGAAGGGGTGGCATGGGGAGGGGCAGTCGAATTGCAGACAGTCAAGGCGCAGTCAGGACTAACAGGCAGTCACAGGATAACCTGTTGACCACGTGCATACTGCAATTCAAACAACCAACAAACACACACACACACACACAAACACACACTCGAATATACACCCACACATACACACACACACACACACGTACACACACACACACACTCACACATAACAGGAAAGTAACGAATAGAAAGTTTTCGGCAAAAGTGCCAAGAAAATTGCATTTTTGTATGCCAAACAACAAAAAAAGAAGAAAATAAAAAAAAAAGATAGAAAAAGAAAAATAAAAATAAAAAACTTGAATACGAAAAGTGAAGAAACATGAAAAAGGTAGAAAAAGGTTGCTGGGAAATAAGCTGAAGCGCTTTGTGCTTGTCGGCAGCAACTGAAATGCGCTCATCGCGTGCTGTGAATGCAATTTTGAAGCAACCCAAAAGCAACACAACAACAGCAACAACAACAGAAACAACAACAACAACAACAACAACAACAGCAACTCATACTTATGCCAGCTTTTGTCGCTTACAATTTCACTTCAGCTATGGACTGTATCTTGAGCAGGGGGGTGCAATGCATTTGGGGGGGGGGGAGCATTGCTGGCGGATTGTTAGGAGTTGCAACTCGTGTGGCTGGGCGACAAATGCAATCTACAAACAATGAAATGAATTGTCAAGTGCAAACATGTCGCACTGTCGTGCAATTGCAGCGACAGCACCCGCTCCAAAACCTGTGGCACAACAAAAACTGCAACAACAACAACAACAACAAGCATTCATTGGCTGCAATTGCAATCGGGCAACAAAACTGTGTTGCACAGCAGCAGTTGCACACCCATTGCTTGTTAATGCGGCGCAAAGTCAAATTTGTTTTGCATGCAGCCGGCACTTAAAAATCATCCGCCCGAATTTACCGCGAGTGTTTGCAACATTGCAGCAACAACATTCGATATTAAATGTCAAAGAATTGGGTAAATTTCAGCTGTCACTTGGGCATTTCCGAGCCATACTTAAGTCAGCGAATTGGCCACATCTGACCAATCCATAAATTTATTTTTTTTTAAATTAATTTATCTGTAATAATAAAAACTTGGCCAATTTTAAAATGTAACGGATTAGGAATGTCTGGAATTATCTTGAGTGGTTATTGTGCAACTTGTAGTTGCAAATATTTTTTTATAGTTTACAGATGTTATAGCCACTCACTTCAATGGATATCTGCCAATAAAACTCAAATCCAGTCCAATGAGAAAAATAAAATCTAATCATGAATTTAAGCATAAATAATTTTAAAATAAATATTGAATATTTAATAATAGCTTACTAATATCTCCAGTTTTAAGCAATATAAATTTCTAATTAATGAAGAAATTAGGCAAGAAAAATTTTAAAATAAATTTAAATCTATTTATATGCATAATTTTAAAGCTAATATTTACTAATAATTTACTAATTTTTCCAGTTTTAAGCACTATCAATTTCTAATTTTTTCTTCTATTTTTACTTAAAGTAATATTGATGATAGTCATTTTCTCATATGAATAATTTTAAAAATAATATTTACTAATAATTAACTAATTTCTCCAGATTCAAGCAGAATCAATTACTAATTTTTTTCTTACATTTTTTACTTAAAGTAATATTGATGATAGTCATTTTCTCAGTTGCACTTAAGTTCAAGTTTCGCAACTCGACAGTGACAGCTCCCAATTGTTGCTCAGCTTGAACTTTTGTATATTGTTGATTTGAACTTTCTTCCTTTGCCTTTCTATTTTTTTTTTTTTTATACATATTTTTCTGGACTGCCGCACGTTCCTTTGGTCAAATAGCTATTCTGTTATCTTGTTGACATGCCGGACGTTGACATATCCATTTTTTACGAGTCTGTTGTTGTTGTTGTAGTTGTTGTCGTGTTTTGGGTTTTTTGGGGTGCGCTGCTTGTGTTTTTTCATTCAACTGAGTTGAAAAAACAAAAATTTGAAAAATTACGGTCTACTACCACAACAATCACTTACTAAATGTAATTTATTATTTGTATACTTTGTATGATTTAATAAGAATTGAATCATTAAATTGATGTGGCAGACACGCCCACCAAATGCTTAAGTGACTGAATGGGTGACTGAGCATGTGTGTGTGTGTGTGGGTGGCTGTTAGGTTAGTGGCTCTCATACAACAATTAACACTTGGCCATTACTTCCATTTGCGGCATGTTAATTTGTTGCCACATCAATTGCTGCCACCAATATGCGAAGCACATACACCGATAGGCAGAGGAACAGGAGACACACGGCTGCCTGAGCCTCAATGCATGTGCCTCTGCCTCTGGCTCTGCCATTGAGTGTGTCTGTGTAACAATCTCACCGACAGCTGACGCTGTTGCGGTTTGCAACTACAACTATTACAGCAACAACAACAACAGCAACAACAACAGCAACAACAACAGCAACAATAACAACACATTCAGCCTGCTGACAATTGCCTGACACTCGGCAGCTGGTTTATTTGCCGCACACACGTGGACAGGACACGTATTCGTATGTGTATACCCCCTCCCCCCCTCCACCAGCCACCCACTGATTTAGCCAAGGCAGTGTTGCAGCCACACGAGCGTTGGGCGGGGCTGGTAGGCGTCGGCTGAGCAGTTGAACAATAACGCTTGAGTGATTATGCAATTGACAGCTAAATCAATCAATGATGTCAACTACATGCCGACAACGGCCAAACCAAACTCACACACACACACACACACATGCACACAAACACGCAGACAGACAAACAGAGGCATTGGCAAACAGACAACAACAAGCACACTCAATGTTTATTTTTTGCGTTTTGTGCGACACACAACTATAACAATAACACACACTCACACTCACACACACACTCACTCACTCACACACACATAAAGAGGGACTGAATTCCCAATTCGAAGGACGCTTCATGTTGCTTTTGACATTTTCAATTTTTTATGACAAAACTCGAAATTGGTAAAAGTTTTTTTTTTATATATATTTTTGACTTGCTGCATAAAAAAAAAATTGCTGGAAAATCGACATTAAATTTGTGCATTTTAAAATGCTATCATATGAAAAAAGAGAGACAGAGACAGAGCTACGCATCAATGAAAAGTTCAGTCGAATGTAACAAATTAAATGGCCATAAATATGGTCGATATATATATATATATATATATATATATTATGGCATAAAAACGAAATCGAAAAGTTTCGATCGCATTACGAGCTGAGCAACTTAATATCGAAAATTATGACAAATTTTGACAGCAACCACAAAGCAAACGACAAGCGACAAACGACAAACGACAAGCGACAAACGACAAACTCACATATAAAATTTGTCAATTCTTGGGAGATGATTGCCGCCAATCGTCAGCTTGACAAATGGCCAAAACGCCAACGCACGTCCCATTCGCATTGTTTGGCAGTCGAATGGAACTGAACGGAAGTCAGATGATAAAAATATATATATATCAATGTGTTTTGTTTTTCCATCATCTCCATTCTGCTCCATCTCTGCTCCATCTCTGCCTCTCATTGTCTTTGTGGCATGTAAACATTGGCGACACGCACTGCTTCCCCCCGCATCGTTTTTGCTTTATATATATATATATATACGTATTTTGATACGAGTATTGATGATACGTATATAATGAAGTTTATGATAGATAGACGCGTCTAAACATGCCAAGGCAGTCAATCAAACCAAACCGAAACTCTAGCCCGGAATCCTTGAAAACCCTAAAAACCGAACTAGGCAAATGGATTTGCACAACTTTACATCACGTTAACGGAAATGTATGTTTTCTGCGTTATTGGCTATGGAATATTTATAAGGTAGTAGCAATAGCTGCTTCCGGTTTTGTGGAACGCTGCAAAATAAGATACAAATCGCACAGTACAATGGGCTACATTTAAGATATCAGAAATGATATAAACACTTTTTTAATGATATTTATATTATCTCAAATATTTGACAATAATAGATAATTATTCGCCTTTAATTTTAAAAAATGTTATTTGTATATTTAATTTAAATTTTAAAATTAATTGAAATTTTTGTGTTATATTTTAGTGCATATTACAAATAAATAAATTAACGTAATTTTAATTCGTGATGTTAACCAAATCAAATAAAATATTTGTTAATATTTAAAATCCAGCCTAAAAAAATTCTTCCGTTTGAAATTGAAAATTCTTTATAATGAATAATTAAATTTACATAATATTATAATATATATTATTTATACAATAGCTTTTCCTATTTTAAAAATAGATTTACAGATATTTTGAGACACTTGAAATTTGTCAATTTAATTTTTATATTTAAATGCTGAATTTATGTTTATTTTTCTATACGCAAAGAAATGTTATGTTATGTTAATTTCAAGAATATATTCTATTATTATATCGCCATCATTTAGACACATAAAAAAGCTAAGTTTTCTCATGTGAAAATCCAATTCATTCCACTGTGTTATGTATAAGCGTATGTGCAAATATATGTATGTAGGACTGTGTGTAAGAGTGTGTCTGCTGCTGTAACATATCATCAATTATGGCAAACGGAAGTTGCATGTTTTTTCTTGATGTTGTTTTAAAAAACAGCAACAACAAAAACAACAAAGAGACAGACAAAACGCTGACTATTGAGACTCGCCAAGTGTCTGCGGTAGGTATTGGAGATGTGGATGAGGGATGGAGGATGTGGCATGTGTGGGCGGATTGCAACCAGAACGCTGATTGTTTTCCCTTTCATTGAATAATTGATGCTTGGTGCAGACAAAATCAAAGAAAACACAGTATATATATATATATATATAACTGAATTGTAAAATAACTCTGATTCCGTGCGAATATGTAAAACCCTAGCAAAATGAAATCACAATTGATGCAAAAGGAAAGCGCGTGGAAAATATTGAAATATAACGATAAAAATACAAAGTTTCGCAAAATTCTTTCGCATTGTTCTACAATGCGTATTATGTAAATCAATGTGAGTGAATGTACATCCTGGAAATCTGCTTAGGAACGGGAGACAGAACATCTGTTGAGAATCTAAAATATTTATATTTTCTGCAGCCTGCACGACGAGTCGCTTGGGGAGAGTTTAGGGGCAAAAATGGAGGTTTTGTAGACAGCTTTGGACTCATCTTTGTTGCATTTGGAATGTGATTTCAGAGTTTGTGTTGTTTATTTCTCCCACACACACACACACACACACACATCCCTTATTGAAATCGATGGCAATTCTGGCCTGTCGGCACTCTCATATATCGTACTTCAATAAAAAAAATATTTTTCAATATTTCTAACCTGGCCCAAAGCGGGAATTGGGGAACCCATTGTTGCTGCTGGATTAACTGGCTACACATTGTGTGCCTGTGTGTGTGTGTGTGTGTGATTGAACAGGCTGACAGCAAGGGATGCGTTTGCCTTATGGCTGATGAAATCACCGTTATGTACCTGAAGCCAAATTGAAAGCCAAGCACACTAAAAAAATTCCTGTAACTACAAAATACCGAAAATTTGCTAGCACACCAAACCAGTTGAGATGAATTCAAAGCATAACATAAATATTTACTCAATACAATTCCATAAAAAAGAAGAAAAAAATGAAATCCAAGAAGTAAATGCACATTTGGAATGACAGGAACTTACACACAACACACAACTCAGATCACACAGATTCGATGTGAGGAATGTGCTTTGATGCAGCTAAGCCAACTGCCAACTGCCAACTGACAGCAACAGCTCACATGTGCAGTTAATGAATGAATTCAGTTGGAGCATTATTTTTTTTATTTTTTTATTTTTTTTTTGGCTAGCTTCGTAACAAGCCACGTGCAGATAATCAGCGCAGAGAAAGGTGCACAATGCGAGTATTATATCATGAACCGGGTTGTAAAACAATACGAAAAGCTCAACCGAAAAAAACAAAAAATGGCAGACTGGAATAGCAGCTGCAGTGTGCAGAGCTTAAGAAGCGTTGAACAGACTGACCGACGCGTCGACAACCGGATAGTCACACGGACACACAGACACACAGACAGACGGACAAACAGACAGTTGGCCAGGAGACACAGACGGACCGCAACGAATGCAACTCAAGCCCTCAGCAGCTGGATTTTGGCTGCAGTGCGCCCCCTGCAACCCCTGCGCCCCCATCTCTGACTCTCCGGATTGGGATCGCCACTCGACGTTGCAAAAGTCAGAAGCATAAAATCCGATAGCTTCCGCTAAGCTAGCTTATTCAAGCGTAGGTAGGGCCAATAAAACATTTCTAAGGATTTTGCTAGGATTTCACATTGCGTCCTTGCCACACAGCCGCACCGTATGTACGTCCATGGCAAAGAGAGAGGGAGATTTTTTGGGGGGTGTCTGCTACTGTTGGTGGCAACTGGTGGCAAAGTGCACTTTTATTTGCACAGTTCCGCAATTGGCGTGCAACGGTTAAAGGGTTCACTTGGCCAACTTGTTGGCGCTGTAAATTATTTCCTAATTAGTTGGGCTGTCTGGCAAATGGTTTCCTCATTTTTATTATGTTTTTTTTTTTATATTTTTTTTCCTCTTTTCGTTTCATTTTTAAAGCAAACATATGCTGCAATATGGCTGATTTAAGCAGCGATTACTTATCGGAATGCCACATCTGCGGCTCCATTCGATTGCCACAAATTTAAGTATTAGAGTCCAGCAGCCCCCATTTGGCCATTTAAAGGACAAAGCCTTATTTTATTGCCATCCTTTGTCGGAGACGCCGCTTCACTTATCTCCAGGAAGTTGCGCACAAAGCGCAGAATGGCTACAAACAAAATTCAAAGCCAGTTTGATGCTTATCCTTAATGATGCAGTAAAATGTATTTTCTTTGTCTGCTTTTTTTTTTTTGTGCTCTTGCCACTGGACACTGGAGTTTTGCAGTTTTAAAGGCCGGTCCAAAAGGCAAAAGTTTGCCGCTGCCATTTTCCCCAACGAAGTAATCAAACTTTTCCAGGCAAATGGCTAAAAAAAAGCCAAAAAAAAAAAAAAAAACACTTGTCGCCGCCAGTTCTTCGATTCGTAGACCATTTTTTAATTGCTAGCAGTGCTCATCTATCAATATATATATATCTATTATATATAATACGATATGCAGGCAAATTAAATTGTTCGCCTTGTCCTGCGGAGGCTTCACTTTGTTTTTTCGCTGTGGTGTGGCTCAAAACGGGATAACGAGCCAAGTTGTTACAAGTTTTTAATAGAGCAAAATAGCAGTGGAAAAACAACTGAAAAAAAAATAAATGCAAGCTGGAATGTTATTAAAGTGCAAGCCTAATAGATACCTTGTACAAATATATTTTTAAATTTAGGTGTTTTTATTTTTAGCAAAAATTAATTTCATTTGTGGAATTTAATACCAAAAAGTGTTTAAAAAATTATTGCTGTAAACAGATTCTATTTCATGTGGCAAACACTTGCATTATTTTATTACACCCACTTTAATGCGTTTTTAATAGTTAAAGGGTATTGAAAAGGGCTTCTGTGGAGGACAACACACAAAAGGCAACTCCGAGGCGACACCTGCCTCATCCGCCAAAATCAGTCTGTTGCTGCCTCACGCGGCATAGGCGGCAAACTGCCGCATAAACTGCTAAAAAGATGATGAATTCTCAGCACAGACCGGCGACTTTATAAAGTTCTCGGTTTTTAGCCAACATAAAGAGCCGCACTCCCCGCTCCCCGCTGCCCCTCCCCGCAAAAGCTACTCACTTCTTTGCCGGCTGTCGGCGCGTAATAAACAAACTTTTGAGCAAAGTTTATTTCAGTACTAGTTTTTTTTTCCCTTGCCTCTTGTCCTTTTTTGCCCGTCATTATTTGAGTGTGTGTGTGAAAGTGTGTGGCTGTGTGTGAGTGTGTGTGTGTGTGTGTGTGAAGTGGTGTGCAGTTCGTGTACGACAAGTTTAACACCCAAAAGCGACTGCAACACGGCACGCTTAGTTAGTTATGTAGATGGCCAGGTCGACAACTGCCAACCAAGCGGAGCAACGTCCATTGACACACACACACACACACACACACACACATACACACACAGACACAGAGAAGTACAGCAGCTGCGGTCGCTCATCTCTGACATGCTTATGCGCCATTTTGCAGTGGCAGTCGGCAGGTGCCAACTGGCCAACTGGCCAGAGTGCCACAGTGGCAGTCGTCTGTTGAACTGGCAACTTCAAAAACTAAGCAGAGATTTGAGCCAACAAAGTTGGCCAAGTGTATTCGAGCAGAAAGTGAGTCTCAACTTGCTGCGCCCATCCAAAGATACAAAACGAGTAATTCACTTTTATTATGTATTTCATTTTTAGTCTTCTCTGTGTCTGCATAGCTGTGTGTGAGAGTGTATATGTGTGTATGTGTGTGTGTGTGTGTGTGTGTGTGTGGCATATTTTATGAGCACGCAAGTTGCGGCTTGGGCAGTTTTTTGAAGCCATGGTGGCAGAGATTTTTAGCGCAACGACCATTAAAGTCGCCACGAGAAAGGTTTTGGCCTCGACAAAACCCCCATCTGCCAACTACCTTCCCCTCGCTCCGCCAAACCCTCCGCCCCCCCCTCACCCATCCTTTCCCTATCGACTGCTGCAGCTTGTTTTGCTTAAAAACTAATTAATCTAAATGGATTTTTTTTGTAGTTGCATTTTGCACTTGCACTGGCACTGGCACTGGCGCATAAAAACCGAAATACACACACATACACACACACATACACACGCACACTCACATGCAACAGCACAACCAATGTGTGTACGTGTGTGTGTGTGTTGGAAAATAAAAGTCCTGTAAACTGTAAGCGAGGAACTCATTGAAAGCGAAAAACCGAAGCGAACCGCAAGCAATTTGCATGTTTGAAACGCCATGCAACGCGACGGCCTTCTCTCTGTCAGTCGTTCCCCATGTACCCCCCGCACCCACCACACACACACACACACCTCACCCCTACGGGCTAACATTGGATAAAACACAAAAGGGGCCGATCCACGTGGTACAGTTTGGTATCATGCACAGAATCGGGGACAGGACAGCGTTAAAGTAGCCTTATCGCCAGCCACATATCACATCAGCCTTAGTCCAAGCTCCAAGCTCCATGTCCAGCTATAGCTACAGCTCCAGCTCCAGCACCAGCTCCAGCTCCAGCTCCGCCTATAGCCATAGCTGTAGCTGTAGCTGTAGCTGTAGCTCTGGCTTCAATGTGGACAGTTTGCAGTAGTTTTATTGACGTGTGTCTGGGCGTGGCCATTTCGAGGCAGCCACAGCAGCAGCAGCAGCAGCAGCAGCAGCAGCAGAAGCTATTGCTGCCTCCCCCCCTCGGGGGATGTGGCTGTTGCGTTATAAATAAAACTCATTCGCTCGTTTGTCAGTCCCCATGTGAGGTGTGCTGGGACCAAAAATACACTTATTTTTAACATTAAACCAAGCGACAGCTGCAACTTTGCTAAATATTAAAACAAGCAGTTAAATATGTTAATCAATGTATAAATATTTATAGCAAGCATTTAATAAAATTAAATAAAATAAAAAAATTAAAATGTTGCCAGAGGAAAAAAGTTGTTTATTATTTGTGCTCGATTATATTTAAATTCCAGTTAAAATAAAATGATTAAATTAAATTAAAACCAAGCAAATGTAATTTATAGGGTAACTTTCCAATCACATATAAAATATAAAATACACACACACACACACACAGAGAGGGGGGAGACGTTGTACAGCGGCGCCATTTTAATTTGATTTAGCCAGCAATTTTGTATTATTTTTTTTTTTTGGCGTCACTTTGGCCATGTTTGACAGTTGGTTGACCATTTTAGCTGATGTCTTCTGCGAAAACTGTACACAAAACAGGCAGTTCTGGCCAAAAGTATTTGTTGTTGGGCGTAACCAGATTTTGTATAGGCAAATGTTTGCTGGTCTAAAAAGAATCAATTCTAGATAACTTTAAGTGAAAATCTATATATAAGTAAATTTGGCTTGTTGTTGGGCTTATCTTTAATCTGAGTTTCAGGCTTAACAATTAAACTGAACTTTTGCAGTTGCCACTTGGCGCAATTCCAGTTTGCACTCATTTAACCCTCAGATGTGTGTGTGTGTGTGTGTGACTCTGTGTGTGTGTGTGTTAGTGTGGTGCGGTGCAGCTGTTGGTATTTTTATTTTCGAGGTTTTGGTGGTTTTTTGGTTTTTTTTTTTTTTGTTGTTGTTTTTGTTGGCACATCGTTTATTATGCCAAGCGAAAAATGCAATATTTTCTCCTGTGCCGCTACGTGGCCGACAAAAATATTTACAATTTGGCCGCGCCCCCCCTCTCACTCTCCTCACAATTGCAAAAGCCAAGCCAACAGCTGCTGCTGCTGTTGTAAAAAAAAAAAACAAAACGGAAGCCATAAAAGGAAGCGCCATTGAGGCAAGCCAAACAGCCAGCCACCGGGAGCCGCCGCCACTGACTGTCGGCGCACTCCATAAAAAAAAAAAAAAGAGGCCACACACCATTCGGCTAAGCTCAAAAGCGGTAACTTCAATCTTTGAATGTTTTATTTACTGCAAAATCGATATGGTTTTGAATAAAGCGTGCGACGCTGGGAGGCGCCCCTCAAGCTTAACACACAAGTGCCAGGCGTAACGAGTTGCATGCAAATTCGTGACCGTTTTTTATACCCTTTACCTATGATAGTCAAAGACTGGCTGTATGAAAGTGTGTCTAAAGAAGAGTCGAGCCACTCATCTGGCAGACTTCGCTTTTTTTGGTAAGCTTTTAAAAAACTTGCATTTTCATCATAACTTTTCTGTGCGAAACTGGAGCCTTTTTTTTATGAAGGACTTATTCAACTTAGGGTATCTCCAAGTCGAGTTCATTTGTAACTGGCTTTTTTTTATTATTATTTTTTGGCAATTTTTTTTTTTTTTTGTGTCTTTTGCTCTGTCTGCCTTTGAGTTTTTGGCGCTAAAATATCACCAGAGAGACTCGGCCGTGTCTTTGCATTTGGGCACAAAAGGCAGAAGTAGATTTGGTGCAAGCAGACTCTGAGAATGGATGGCAACTGTAGGGGGGTGGGAGGAGGGTTGCTGGCAAATCACACACCACATAATTTGTCGCTGCACTGCACACACACAAAGACACACACACACACACACAGTTGGAAGAGCTGCTGTGAAATTAGTAAAGCATCTGGCTTTGCCACTGTCTAATCCGACGCTGCTGCGTCGCTGGCATCCCCAACCGCATTACGTATGCATGACGTTGGCGCTGGCACTTGTACCAAAATAAAAGAGCTCCAAGAACGATGCCGACCAGAGCGTCGATGGTGCAAATGCTCGAACGGAATGAGAAACGTGGCAAGCAGCATCAGAAGACGAGGCAAAGTCAAGCAGCAGCAGCAGCAGCATTACTTCTGCCACCTCAACTCTCTCACTCCACACATTGTTCCCCATATCTCTCCCTCTCTCTCTCATGTTTTGTGTTGGCCCTGCTTTTGGCCGGTTCAATGCTGATTACGATCGCTGTATTTTTTGGCCATTTGTTCGGGGCTAGAGTGAAAGAGATGCCGCAATTTGACTTCTTTTTTTCGTGTCCCACGTTGATAATTCGAAATTTGTATTCCAATCTTCAAATTGTCTCCAAAATGGAATTGATTTTATGCAGATGAGCATGAAATTGTCTCAATGCGAATTTACCATTTTAGTGTAAATAAATGCTGCACAGTCGAGGCGAACTAGCACGTGACACGCCCCATTCTCACCCTCACCCACACACACACACACACACACACACCGTCCTTGAATCGCACGCCCAACACGCCCATTGAGTCGTTTGAATGCAAAGTCTCATTTCCTCCTATTCCAATTTAAGTTAAAGTCATGCTCTGCCTGCAATTCTGGCCCCGAATTTATTACTTAATTCTTGGCCAGCAAATCAAATCAATTCAAATAGAAGAACGCGTCTGCGGCTGTGGCAGTGGCAGTGGCTGTGGCAGTGGCAGTGGCAGCGGCAGCGGCAGCTGCAAACTCATAAAATGCTCAAGAAAATCCATTTTAAATATTTGGCTAGGCAAACAGCAAACGCCCAAACCACATTGCCACCTTCCCCCGCACCAACGCCGCAACCACTCAAGGCAATGCATGCCGCTTGCATTTCATTTGAATTTACAGCTGTATTTGATCTGATCGATGTTACAACGATGCCAGCCAACGGAAGCCAATAAAATTCAAGAGCCAGAGAGATAGATGAGCAAATTGTAAAAAAATGTGCTGGCAAATTTGTAAAAAGTCATACAAAAGCCGCAAAAGCAGCAGCAGCAGCAGCAGCAGCAGCAGAGGCAGTCAGAAATGTTGCCCAGTCAATGGCCCAATATGCAAACATGAGAAAAAAAAAAATAAATATCATTGCAAATTTCAGCAAATACAATGATGATGAATATGATGATGATGATGATGAGGTTGATGATGATGATGATGGTCTTGGGTCCAGCTGCTGGCTAAGCTGAATGTTGATTGAATGCCGATAGAAAGATACATATATAAAAATTTATATATATATATATAAATTTATGCATGTATTTATGTGTATATGTCTGGGGCATGGCCATAACGAAATTGGCTAAAAGGAAATTTAAGGACAGCCGCAATACATTGACTCCATGATGGATTTTGACTTTAGAGCGGTCGTTTCATTGGGTGCGCGATGTTATCGGCTAAAATGTTGTTTGCATTGCTGAGTAATTTCTGTTTACTGTTTATATGTTTTTTTTTTTTTTGAGGGGGGGGGGAGTGTCCAAGCTCCAAGCGTTGCTATTACATCACATTCAGCGAGTTGCAAATTACATGTCTATCGGAGGAAGCCAGCGTTGCTATTATGTGAGTGCGATGAAGTATCGATAAAATGGTTTAAGTGGTCAGGAAATTGCAAATTGCTGGTTTAGCTGACTCCGGGTTTCAATTGATATGTTTCGCATTTATACTTGGGAGTCATTTGTAATGATAGTTTTGCCTCTTAAAATAAATATTGGCAAAGTGCGATAAGAGTTACGAGTATACCATTATGTGTGTGTGTGTGCGTGTGTGTGTGTGCGTGTGTGTGTTGTATTTGCTTGGCAAATTTATTGTTCATGCAATCAAGCATTCGATGCTTGTGTAATATTTTACAGTATTTCGATAACCAGTACTGCCCCCCCTCCGCAATTGGATTTCACTTTCGTTTTTGTCGTGCCGCAAGAATCTTTTGCATACGTTTTTCATCTTATTTACTTGAGCAAACTGGATGCAGCAGCAGCAGCAATACTATTGGCATCAGCACGATCTCGAATTTCTCTATAAATCATCTATGCAATTTTAATTCAAACACAAAAGAATTTTCACCACACATGTCGCACAATACACACACAGAGACACACACACACACATGCAGATATGGGGGCATTGTTAGCATAAACCAATTTTAAAAGCCAAAAAATCGAAAACCTCCCAACTAATGCGCTCAACACGCCCTAAAAGATACACTGAAACGAGTGAGAGAGAGAGACTCCATGCAACACGATGGAGCAGTGGCATAAGTGGAGGCAAAATGCTACACGTAGCAAGAGCCAAAGGCTTGGGACTTAAGCCAAAATATGTGGTATAAATAACCGCATTTGTGTATGTGTGTGTGTGTGTGTGTGTCTGAGCGAAATATTTTGTTTAACGTTTATAGTTTTATGCACTTAAGATACAAAAATATTTTCGGAAAATTTATTTTGGAGGAGCAGCAGCAGCAGCGGCAGCAGGCAGAAACAGAAACCGAGCCAAAGCCAAAGCTAAAGTAAAAGCAAACGCAAAACTTTTGCCAATATTTGTGAAAAAGATATTGATTGGCCTGAGTTGCATATACTACTCACACCAACACACACACACACACATTTACAGACATGCAGATGCACACTGGCATGGCAGGCAGGTCCTGCTCCTGCTTATACACATAAATTTATCCTTTCAATAAGACATGCAGGTTTTGCTGGTCTGTGTGTGTGTGTGCGTTTTGCGTTTACATTTCCCACCCAACATCACTGCTCAATTCTTCGAGCAAACAGAGTGTGTGTGTGTGTGTGTGTGTGTACTTATGTGTGTATGCACACGCCCTCAACACGTATGCCCCTCCACTCCACCTCCACTTGACTGCTGCATAAGTAAACGTCAGCGGATAAATTGCCACAGTTGTTGCTGCACTGCACTCATCGTTGTCAGTAGTCAAATTTTTTCGAGTTGAGTTTTTTCGTGCATGATAACAACTATGACAACAGTTTGAGAGCCATTGAAGCGAGCGTTTGCCAAGCCATGCGTTGCATATGTTTCTTATAGATTAAGTACATTAATATATATTTATAATTATATAGAAATATATAAATATACATATATATATGTATGTATGTATATATGTATATATGTATATATATATGTATATATGTAACAGATTTGTCAACATTTGGATTTATGTCTTGTTTGTTTTAAGTTAAATGCTTACGCAGATTACAGCGATTCTCCAGCAATGCTTACCGTCATTTTACCAGTTTGTTTGCCAGAAAAATCAAATAGTTGTTGTTGTTGTTGTTGTTGTTGCAGCTGCTGCTATTGTTGTTGTTGTTGTCTGCTGCATTTGGCAATGTTCGAGCAAAAATGTTATGAAAATATGAACTGATGCTTATCGATTGTGAAATATTATAAGCTGGCTGTTGGATATCAAACATGCAATGCATATTATATCTGCACACACACACACACACACACATATGCGATACAGATGTATGTATGTATGTGTATGGCTTGCATGCCGTTTAATTTGTTAGCACAATCGAAGCCCAGGCAAAAGGACGTCTGCATTATTTCATTATTTGTGTGCACTTCTGACGGACATGTGTAGCTGTGTGTGTGTGTGTGTGTGCTGTGAATATATTAATTTCGTGTTCGTTTGTTTGTTTGCATGCCAGCCAAACCACAACAGCGCCGAGTAAGAGAGAGAGTGGTGAGAGAGGGGCAACCAGACAGGCCCAGACCAGATTCAAACCCAAACCCAAACCGAAAGTAGAGTTCCGAAACACAAATCGGAATCCCAAGCGCAGTTGTATGGCCCCAAGCAATTGCAGCCAAATTCCTTTGGTAGCTAATAAATATTAAAGTTTAATTAAATATGCTTTACCCCCACCAACCCCCCCCTCCCCATCACCCTCCAATATTTATGTGCGTATCGATTACAGGGCTCGGCCAGCCTGGGCCAATGCAATTTCGTTGTTGGTCATCGCCATAAATTGCAACCTTGAAGCTCCAAAGCTAAAAGCTGTGTGTGTGTGTGTGTGTGTGTTGAAACTGAAGCCAAAGGCCATTAAAATACATTCTTTTTTTTTCCACATATTTTTCTTATTTGTTTTTTTTTCTTTTTTTGTTGGGCACTTTACATGGTCTAAAATGTGGATTGTGGGGCGTGGTGTAAACTAAAACTCATATTAAAAATTGACTTTTATCGTGATTTACAATCAAGTTGGCCTTTTTTAAATGCCGCGGTCGACATGCGGGCTGCCAGGCTTTCTTGCGCCCCCCTTTTGCTGCTGTTGGTGTGTTGCGGTTGAGCCAAGTTTCACACACACACACACACACGCATATACCACACACTCATCAGTGGGTAGCGCAAAATATTTCTTCTTGTGGCTTAAGCAAGACGGGCATACATATTTAAAGCTGCTTTTCCCAATCCCCACTCTCCACTCCCCATTCCCAATCCCTCAGTGCCCACAACACACACGCCCAGCCCAACAGCCGACACGTGGTCTAACACTTTCTGTGGCATTTTGCAGCTAAAATCCTTTTAACTTGGCTTGGCTAGGATGCCACGCCCAGCGCATAAGCCGCTAGCTGACGCTCTTAAGGAGCTGCCTTTTATAATTTTGCCACTGCTGTTGCTGCTACTCCTGCTACACTTCTTCTTCTTCTTCTTCTGCTCCTTCCGCACAGAAATCCAATTCTCAACACTTTTTCTTATTTGCCTCATATGTTGCCTGCACATGCAATTCTATTGGATATCCTGCCAAAGGACATCCATGACGTCGTCTTTGACTTTCAGCTTTGGCACTTCATTTGCTGAGACTTAACACAGCTACTACACACACTACACACACACACACACACATCGTGTGTGTGCCTTAGTGGGTCAGTTTTAATAACATTAAAAGATAATTTCAGATTGCTGAACTTTTTGTGTCTATAATTGCTTAAAGTTCAACACTTTAAATAGTGAAAATAAATCAATAATATTTATATATTTAATTCTAATTCTTCATTTAAATAATCATTAATATTTATATATTTAATTTTAATTCTCCATTTAAATAATCTTTAATATTTAAATATTTAATTCTAATTCCTCATTTAAATAAATCAATAATATTTAAATATTTAATTCTAATTCCTCATTTAAATAAATCAATAATATTTATATATTTAATTCTAATTCTTCATTTAAATAATCTTTAATATTTATATATTTAATTCTAATTCTTCATTTAAATAAATTAATAATATTTATATATTTAATTCTAATTCCTCATTTAACTAATTCCCTTTCATCTGTCATTTTCAGAGACTGTCGAGTTGTACGCGATCCGCAAACGCTGAAATCAAAGGGCTATGGATTTGTCAGTTTTGTGAAGAAATCGGTAAGCTTATTAACTGAAAAAAAAAAAAAACACTGGCTCAGCTCAGCTGTCAGCTGTTCTGACTGAACTTCTAAAGCCATCAATGTCAGCCATATTCTGTAGCAATTAGTTGTATTTTAATTAAATTATTTGCCCCCCCCTTTCACCTTAAGAACCCGCAAAAGGAATGAAATCTGCAAAGGGCTTAACTGCTTTTAAGCACTTCATTAAAACGCAATGCAAACAAGTTAAGACGCTGAGATATGACATCCATTTTCCAATTAGACATTTCTTTAGATTTACTGTCAGAAGTAAAGGCTTAAAGTAAGGTTTTGGATGCATTTTGTTGATGGCTGCAAAGCCAAATATTTCAACTGGGTTAAAAACATTTTCTGCCGATATTTATAAGCCTCAAATAAACCACATCAAAAACACACACATGTCTCTGTGTGTGTGTGTGTGTTATTGTCTGTTTTGATTGAATTTCATGTGTCTAATGGGTAGAAAATTCGACATAGACAAAATTATGACGCGTGGCCGGATTGAAAGACAGACCAGCTCAGCTACAGTAAGCACTGCGTAACGGGGAAACCAAGCAGAAAACTTCACCTGAGCTTAGCTATGTGTGGAGACACACAAAGAGGGACAGACTGAGAAATATATAAACCAAATCAAAGCTCAAATCAAACCAGGCTAAAACCAAGGGCGCTCTAAGTCAATTCTGCAGCGAAATGTTGAGAGTTATTAATTAAAATTTAATGCTAATATCAATATTTTCAAATAGAGCAAACAGATTATGAGTAAAAGAGAGAGATAGACTGAGAAAGAGAGAAAGTCTGCTTGTGTGGCAGGCAGCAGCGGAGTGTGCAACATTGCAAATACATATATAAAACATAATCCATGACACTTCGAAAAGCCAGTGGCTGTCAGTCAAAACCAAAGCCAAAGCCAAAGTCTAAGCCTTTTCCAGCGAGCCGTTCTACAGATAGTTGTTGTTGTTGTTGTTGTTGTTAGTTTTGGGTGCTCTTGCGTATACGCAATATTAGTCTCAAGTGCGGCAGCGACGTGTCAAACGCATCGCTGCCACAAAACCAGTTAACTTTTTTATGTTGCATCGATGCTGCAGCGAAGTTGGGTGGGGGGGGGGGGTTTGGGGGGTTGTGCAAGCGACAAATTTTCGAACTTTCTCGATTAGTTTCGATGCCACACAGCAAAGGCAAATGAAAGAAAAACAAACGCGCTCCAAATAGCAAACTCAAATATTTCAAATTAAGTTTCTCGACATGAGTTTAGCACAAACACACACATACACACATACACAGACAAACAAAGACACACAAAAAATACACACACATACACACTCACAGATACACATACGTATATGCCACACTAAGCCGTTGGCACGCTCACCCAACCCAATCCTCCTTTTGGCTGACGTCGCTTGCAGCTGATTTAATGCAAATTTTATTTATGCGAAAAGTTTTATTAAATTTTTGTGCAAAGTTTATATATTTTCTGTGGTTTTGCGGAAATTGAAAAGTTATATTTCGAATGGCTTACTGCACACACACACACACACGCACAACACATACATACACATAAGTGTATTTGTGCATTTCGATTGCAACTGCAAAACGGAAAAGGAAGAAACATTTTCTTCATTTTGCGCTTCCGAGTGTGTGTGTGTGTGTGTGCATGAGCATTCCGCCGCCAATCCCAGAGCTTTGCATAATGCGACCAGCTCCGATGCCGTCGCTGTTGTAGTTTGTTGTCTCTGAAGCAAACCCTCAAATATTTAGCGCAAATTGTTTGGCAACATGCTTTAAATAAACACCAGCCAAAACACCGCTGCAAAACGTTGACGACGCACACAAATTGCCATAATTTAATAACCATCAACGGTGGAGGAACAGCAGACGAGACAGCAGCAGGCGCCAGGACAGCCGAGCTGCGTGTCATTAGCATCATAAATCACAACAACAACAATAACAACAACAGCAACAACAACAACAACTAACGCATGTAGTTGAAAAGAATATATAAAAGCAAGAAACAAGTCCTTTTTCATGCACGCCGAAGATTATATATCCTTGTAAGCCCAAAATCAACAGACGATTTTTTCCTATACTTTAAAATAAAGTCTTCGATGAAGAAGGCTGTAAGATTTGTCCATATCCTCAGCTAACTATTGCTATAGCTGGCAGACGGATCAAGAATATATATAAATATACTTTTCTTCAAGTTGCAAATTGTACGTCAAAATTGTTTAACCCTCTGCAAGGGTATAAATGACAACAACTCTCACGCAAACATTAAGAGCAATAAACATGCCCATGCAGGAGAAACAGGAGATGCCACAGGAGCTACTTGCTGCCTGCTGCCTGCTGCCTGCCACATGCCGCCTGCCGCATGCCGCCTGCCGCATGCCGCCTGCTGCTGCTGCTCTTGTTGTTCGGGCATCGGCATCTTGCGGCTGCTTGAAAATGCTAATGGCTGCCATCGTTGGCGGCATCAGTTATTGTCACACATAACATTAACATAATATTGCACGCCAATGCGACAATACGGCAATACTTTGCCGGCAAACACACGGCGTATGAGTAACTACTCCAAATGCGTTTGACTGTTACTTGCCACATGCATCTTAAGTGGCCGCTTATTACCACCAAAGTACAGTCACGTCTCAGCCACTTCGCACTAATCGTATTAGCACTGCAAGTGTTTGTTGCAAGCGCAGCGTCTGTTGCACAATGTGACCAGATATTATTTAAACGCAAACGCTGGCAAAATATGACAATGTGTGCAGCGAACAAGATATAATGTTGCCCCAGCTGCCACAGCCTTGATGACAATAGACACAGCATTCAGTGAGTTCTTTGCGTCATTGTTGCATGCCACACCCCTTACACAATTGGTATGTATATTTTAAAGAGTATTTTAAGGGTGTAAAATATATAAATATTTAATTTCATTTTGCTGTAGTCATTTGGATATCTTGATCTCAAATGTTATCCCTTTGATCAAAATGTATCAATTAAAATTGTGTTTATCAATCCTAATTGAACACGACTTAACAATTGACATTTGACACTAAATGTTTTTGGCATTGCACAAATTCGATTTAAATATGAAACGCCAAACTGCAATAAATATTAAACAATTTCCAAGAAACCAAAGCAGCTGCAGCAGATTTAAATTACACTTTTAGCATTTTGTATGCTGATATCCATATTTTCTGCTGTAAACCATAATTTGTAATCTTGAAAACAACTTGAATTATTTTCTTAGAAAATTTTAGGGCGCTCTTTAAAGCTCGACTTGCTGTGAACAAAGGCTAATTTCAAACAAAAAGCGAAATGTTCCGAGTTGTATGCAATAAATTTGCTGAAGCGTACAAAACTTGGTTATAAATATAAATGGCCTGGACATTTATTTTATGTTTTCCATAATAATTCAGAAACTATTGATTTGAAGCCTAAAACTGCCAACACACGCATAAGCCATGGACCCACTGGACCCAAATGACCAGCAGCATTTCGACTTGCCGCCGGGGGGCGCCGCAGCCATATAAAAACAATTGAGAGAGGGTCAGCGGGCAGCGAGGAAGAAACAAAATCGAAATGAAAAGAGAAAAAAAAAACAGAAATAAAATAAAACGAAAACGAAACGAAAAAAATGGCATACACAAATAAATCCCATGGAATTATGTCTTGACAAAAATGCGCTCTTGCGTGAAATACTGATTTTTGAGCCAATACCCGGGCCCACTCCACATCAATGTGTGTGTGTGACCAGGCAATGGTCAAAAATCGAAAACGTTTTTCGGTCTAAACGAACTGAAAACAATTTTTAGCCATTGACTGTTGGCTGTTGGCTGTTGGCTGTTGGCTAACACACATCGATATCTTTTTGATGCTTTAGAATGCGACAAATGGGACAGCATTTCAAGTGTGTAAACGATTTGCCACTTGAGTTATTCTATAAATATCAAGAAATCATCATCAGAAATGCCCATCACAAATCATGCATTTGTCAGACGAAAAAATCCGTCGAGACATTCGCTTTTACCAATATCGTTTTTTTTTTCTGTATTTTTTGGGGTATTTCCTTTAAGATGTGACTTTTATAATGGTTGTCCTTAAAGCTGCTGACGAGGTCGAAGAAGCTTTGGCGCTTATCTAAATAGCCACGTTAATGAATCTGACCGAAAAAACAGTGCAAAACTGAAGCCAAAAAACCTTTTAGCCTGATGATGTGTGGTTGTGGGGGGGTGGGCGAACGGGGAGGGAGGGCTTACAGTTGACCAGCACTAAATACTGTGCGTCTGGTTACCTTTATTTTTTGGCGAAAGACAAATCGGTTGGCTTCTTATTTTTCGTGGAGTGTATTTGTGTGAGGATTATCCTCCCTTTGTATATGTTTGACTTTGCCTTTTTTTTCACCTTTTCTCCTCTTCTTGCAGATTGGTCCTTTTTTGTTTTTTGTTTTTTTTGTTGTTGCTCGCGTCAAACACAAACCATTTCCTTATTGTTTTAATAAACATTTAAAATGTCTTGCTGCCGACTTACGTTTTGTACACAAAATGTCAGCCCACCCATTTGTGGCAGTGTTGGGGGGTGGGTTGGGAAATGTGGATGCGTTGGTTAGCATCCAGATGAAAAGTATGACAAAACCCTTTTAAACCACTTAAAAATTCTTCAACTTACTTTGCTTTTCTTCATTCGCTTAATGAAGGTATTTCGCCTTTTTGGTTCTGTTTCCTTCAGCTGCGTAGCAACATAAACTTTTTGTGACTTGTACCCAACACTGCCCCACTCTTTCCCCTCCCCGCCTTCTTCCGCCCTATCTCTCTCCCCCTAGCTACGTAACCACGCTGTCGAGTATTGCCAGCAGTTTCATTTCCCTTTTTTGAGGCCATGCGGGGGCATTAAAGGATTCTCAACGCTTATCAAGTAATCAATATTTACAAAGGAGCACAGCACAAAAGTTGCACCAAAACAACTAACAATAAGTTGAACATCAAATTGAATTTACAGAAAATGTTCTTCTTTAACATTTTTGGCCATCCAGCGAGCCAGAAACTTTTACCGTCATCTTTTTGTGAGGAAATTAATTATCTCATTCGAAAGGCAGAAGTTGTCGTCTCTATTAAATTAACTTATACGCGGCAAGTGGAACTTAGTATTTATGCAACAACAAAAAAAAAAAAACATAAAACTTGCTTCGTTTGACTTACGAAATTGGTAACCAGCAGGTTTGAAGGCTTAAATGAATTTTAATTAATTTTCAGTTTTGCCCCAGCTTGCGCCAAAAGGTAGGCAACACTTTTCTCAATTTTCCGGATGCCTCTATTTTTCTGTTGTTGCTGTTGTTGTTGTTGCTGTTATGGTTGTTGTTTACTACTTGTCACAACCGCAAGTAGCGAACATTTGCAAAGTCTTTTTTCTATTAGCTGCAAATTTGCCATAGACAATTAATTAATTTCCTGCCTGCCCCCACAACAACAACTGACATCTTAACCATACCAAGAAAATAAACAATGGCTAAAGCCAATGAGCCATACCAAGAAGTCATGCCCAAAAACAATACCACACAAAAGCATTCAGTTTTGTTCCATTTGTTATTTGCCTCATGTTTTGCCCCCAAAAAACTTTCCAATTAGTTTTCGACATTTTTTGAGGCTGTCGTTTGCCGTTCTTATTCCTGTTCCTGTTTGGACCCGAAACGGGCGACTTTCATAAATAGTTTGGCCAACTTGCAGCCATGCGATTGGGTGTCATGTTGTGGTATTTAACAGGCACTTGAGCTAGATGAATTGGCAAAATTACTTAAAGGTCCTTGAACTACGAGTGTTTGCCAGAAAATGCAAAGTTATGATCGCCACTAAGGCGATTAAATGCGCATTTAAGCGCTTGGCTTACTCATAAATATCATCATGTACAGCAAAAGTTTAAAGTTTTTTTGGGATCTTAAACAAGTCTCGACAAAATGCTCTTCACTCCATCTATGCACAGTTCATGTTCACCGAATGTTTTCTAAGCAATTTACCACCAAAATGATTGATAAAGTTTTACCCACACTCTGTCCAAGCACCAAAAGAAAAAGCCAAGAAAAAACATCAACAACTGCTTGGCCAGCGTAACTGTGCAGCTTTTTGGCCAAAAGTTCGCACTGGCAATGGCATTGCATTAGCCGTGGCCATCGGATCTCTGTCAAAGTTCGTTTGCCAGTTTCAAGCTAACAACTAAGCTGACCGTTTGTTAAGACAATTTCTGTTGACACATGGAATTGCAATTGCAATTGGCAAAAGAAAGCTGAAATAGAAACAGAGAACTCTGACAAACAACAAAACCACAGCTACATTTATAACAATAGACTGCACTTGAACTGACTGTCAAAATATAACCAGTAAGACCAACAACAACAACAACATAAGTTCAAAATTAAATATTGCATGTGGCTGCTTAAAGTTGGCCAAGTCGCCAAAAAGAAGCAGCCAACTGATAAATAAATGTAAAATATTTAAATAGCTTTTGTTGCTTTGGTGTTGCTCCTTGTTGGCCTGATTGTCCTGTTTGTTGTTGTTGTTGTTGCTGTTGCTGTTACTGCTGCTGCTCCTGCGTCGCAATCAACGATGCGTATCGGTTAAAAAATGTAAAATTTATAGTTTATGCAAATATGAAAAATGCAACTGGCAATGCATAAAAATGCGCACGCACGCAAACTGCGTGACTTAACCAAGGCAAGCACACGCTCACACACACACACACACACACATATATATATATATATATTGATATGCATATATATATATATATATTTTAACATATATATACTCACACCAACCCAGTCAATTTAAGTTATGGACAATGTTGCGCGACAGTTGCTTGGTTTATCGCTGGGGGCAGCCACTCAATTGTTGACTTTTGTTCAACTGCTGTAATGAAGCTAAAAGGAGCTAAAAAAAAAAAAGCTAAAAAATATTCTGTTCAGACGCTGAAATACCCTCTACTAGAAACTACAAAAAAAAAAAATTTTGTATTTATTTTCCTACTAATGTCAAGCAAATATTGATTTCACAATAAAAAATAAATAATAATAAATAAAAAATAAATAAATAAATAATGAATAATAAATAATAAATAATAAATAAATGAAATAAATAATAAATAAATAATAAATAATAATTAATAAATAAATAATAAATAATAAATAAATAATAAATAATAAATAATAAATAATAAATAAATAAATAATAAATAAATAATAAATAAATAATAAATAAATAATAAATAAATAATAAATAAATAATAAATAAATAATAAATAAATAATAAATAAATAATAAATAAATAATAAATAAATAATAAATAAATAATAAATAAATAATAAATAAATAATAAATAAATAATAAATAAATAATAAATAAATAATAAATAAATAATAAATAAATAATAAATAATAAATAAATAATAAATAAATAATAAATAAATAATAAATAAATAATAAATAAATAATAAATAAATAATAAATAAATAATAAATAAATAATAAATAAATAATAAATAAATAATAAATAAATAATAAATAAATAATAAATAAATAATAAATAAATAATAAATAAATAATAAATAAATAATAAATAAATAATAAATAATAAATAAATAATAAATAAATAATAAATAAATAATAAATAAATAATAAATAAATAATAAATAAATAATAAATAAATAATAAATAAATATTAAATAAATAATAAATAAATAATAATTAATAATAAATAAATAATAAATATATAATAAAATAATCTTTTTAAAATTAAATTTTGATATAAGGTTTTTAAATAAGTTAATAGCAGCAATATGCAGACAATTTTCAACGCTAAAAATAAATTAAAAATACAAAATTAACCGCAGAAAGCTGCAATAGAAACTGAGGCATTCAGTGCCTGGTTGCACAACCACTGCACCACTGAAACATCGCGCAGCACGTGCACCGCAAATGCCGACAAACTTCATTAAGGCAATGTTTGTGACTTGGTCTTTTATGCACACGCACGCACATAGATACACGCACACACGCACACACACACACACGCACACACACACACACACACACACAACTTGACTGCAATCATTATTGCATGAATCACGTTTGATACATTTGTGGCAAAATTGAAATTATAATTTGTGTATGCGCCTTTGCTGCAAGTAGCAAGTAGCAAGAGGTGCGTAGGGGGGTGGCAGCTCAACTAGAATTAAAAGGCAGCCAAATAATTGTTGTTGTTGTTGTGTCGCGTTGCGGCAAAGAGCAAAGGAGCAACTTTTCGACGGCCGCAATTGTTTTTTTTTTCTTTAACACTTTCTGAGCTGTTTGTTGATGTTTTTGGTTGGCCTCTCCACTTCGCTCCTCTTCTCTCCTTCTCTGCTCTTTGTTGTTTGGCAGTAAGCAGCTTAAGCGGCTAAAACAACTGTTTACAAATTGTGCTCAGCTTTTAGTTAATTGCTTTCCATTTAATTGTATGCATTTGCAGGAAGCGGAAACAGCCATCACTGCAATGAACGGCCAATGGCTCGGTTCGCGTTCGATACGCACAAATTGGGCCACACGCAAACCGCCGGCCACCAAGGCAGATAGTAAGTAAATCTGAAACAACTACTTTAACATGGATTTAGCCAGTCTCTAATAAAATCATTATCATTTGCACTTGCAGTAAATGTCAAACCGTTGACCTTTGATGAGGTATACAACCAGAGCAGTCCCACCAACTGCACCGTCTACTGTGGCGGCATCAATGGCGCCCTCTCTGGCTTCCTCAACGAGGAGATATTGCAGAAGACATTCTCGCCATATGGCACAATACAGGAGATACGCGTGTTCAAGGACAAGGGATATGCATTTGTACGGTAAGTACAACTTGTCCCCATTCACCTTCTAATAATAAAAAACTGGTAATAGCAGCAGTTAAAAGCGTAAAGCGGCTGTTTCTACAGCATTAACCTATTGTTTTCGCGCCATTTTGATTTTGTTGGCGGCGACTAGTTACCCAGTAGAATGCATTGTGGCCTGCGGCCAATGTTGCTCCCCGAAGCAACCGATGCCATCCACCGAACCACCGAACCACCAACCCCAAACCGCTGCCTTGTAAAACCGCTTTCATGTTGTTGTCGTTGCAATTGAGTGCACGCCATTTCAATGTGCCTCCGTTCAGCTGCGGGTCCGCCGCACCGTTAATAAATCAACTACACTTTGCACTCAACAACAGCAACAGCGCCACCACCAACAGCAACAACAACAACAACAACGAGAACAGGCAAATTTGAGGCAACAAAACAATGAAACGCAATAACAGCAGCGACGTCAATGCCCATGGCTAAAATAAAAATGTGAATAAATGTTAGCTTTTGTCCAATTGAAGATTAAATACCCTTTCTGATATTTGATATATGCACAATATATTTTGTCAAGATCATCGTTGAATATATATATATATTGACAAGCATTTCTGATCACATTTATTCACAAGATTTTGCAACTGATTTTTTGGCAAGGCAACTATAAAATATTGGCTAATATGGAATTATTCCCTGTTCTGTTAGTGTGGCTTATCAGTCATGAATTTAGGCTACAAATTATTCTAAGATTATTTTTGTTCCATTGTATAAACTTTAAACATACAAAAACACACCCTAAAACCATCCCAAAAATATATCATTCCACATATCAATTTTCTACCAATCGAAGCTGTAATATTATTATAGACATATTTAACCAATTACATTCTGTCAAAACTGAGTAAATAGGCAATTTCAAATTTAGCCATATTTCTTTAAAGCTTTGCAAACGAGTGACTAAACGGCAATAATCTCGGCAAGTGTATTAAACTAGCAAAAGTTCCCAGCAAAGATGGCAAAAAAAACTATGCAAAAAGCATGTGAGAAAATTGAGCTGGGGGAATGCAGCTGAGCTAAGAGCTGAGTGGAAGCAGCAGATCGCAGCTGCTGCCACGAATGCTGATAGGGTTTTAATGGCAGCTGGTTGGCACACCCCTCCCCCCCCCCCATCCAATAGGTTAACGGACCAACCCCATGCTACCCACCGCAAAGGCAATCCCCAAGCACCATCAGCCTGGCAAAGAGGGCAACGCATTGCAGTTGCAGCACAGACCAGGTTCGCCCTTTGTGCGCTGTCCAAAAACTCATTTATGTGCTATGCACAGAGCGAAAATGGGTGGCAAGAGCGACGATGAGTGGGGAGGGGAGTGGGGAGTGGAGTAAGAGAGCGAGAAAGAGCCGCATTGGCATTGTTTGGCGTTTTGTAACATAATGAGCTTGGGGACTACAAGTGGTCTCCGCTGGTGCTGCTGCTGCTGCTGCTGCTGCAGTTATACTCAAACCCAGCCACAACAACAACAACAACAACAAGGAGCAGAAGCTGGACGAGAACAACTCTCAACTAGCAGCTACTACTACCACTACTACCACTACATGCAAGCACAACAAGAGCCAAAACAATTCCACAGACGCTTGTACCACTTTTACGCTTTGTTCTGGCTAACACAACTTGTTGTCGAGTTTTTTTTTGTTTGCTGTTGTTGTTGTTGTTGCTCTAGGTTAAATGGAAATTTAAGCAGGTCAATCTGCAGCAGGCAACTCCCCCAGCAAATTAGTTTGCTTTAACTTTAACACACACACACACACACAACAAATACTCACAGCGATTTTCCTTCCCTTTCAGATTCTCCACAAAAGAAGCCGCCACACACGCCATCGTCGCTGTCAATAATACGGAAATCAACCAGCAGCCGGTGAAGTGTGCGTGGGGCAAGGAGAGCGGTGATCCAAATCATATGTCCGCCATTGCTGGCCAAGCGCTGGCGCAGGGCTTTCCATTTGGATCGGCTGCGGCGGCCGCAGCTGCTGCAGCAGCCGCTTATGGTCAGCAGGTTGCCGGCTATTGGTATCCACCGGCACCCACATATCCCACAGCGGCACCGGCCAGCGCCTTGCAGCCGGGCCAATTTCTGCAGGGCATGCAGGGCTTCACCTACGGTCAATTTGCTGGCTATCAGCAAGCCAGCTACATGGGGTAAGTCTGCAAATATTGTTGCAATATGAACAAGACTTTTCGCAACAATTCGTATTTTTTTTTTTTATTAATATTATTATTATTTTTTTTATTAGCATGGGTGTGCAGCTGCCTGGGACTTGGCAGAGTGTGCCGCCACAGCCGCAGTTGACCAGCGCTGCGGCCGCTGCGGCACCACAGATCACACAGAGCGTGGGCGGTGCTTTGCCGCAGACAGCTGGCGTTGTTGCCTATCCCATGCAACAGTTTCAGGTCAGTCCGCAGGTGAGTTGCAGGGTGCGGGGTGTAGGTGGATAGTGCTGATACTTAGCTTGTGGCATTTGCAGCTGGCGGAGGATGAGTGGCTAGCACCAAGTCTGCTCGTGTAGCTGCCATGAGCGGTGGCCATGTATCCCACACAGCAGCAGCAACAGCAACAGCAACAACAGCAGCAGCAGCTGCAGCAGCAACAGCAGCAACAGGAGCAACAGCCACCGTGCGGCGAATATGTGAAGGAGCCGCGTTACCAACTACAACAACAACAGTTACAACAGCAACCACAGCAGCAGCAACATCATCATCATCATCATCATGTACAACAACTCCACCATCAGCAGCAGCCGCAGACATATGAGTTGCAACAACAGATGCAACACCATCAACAACAACAACAACAGCAGCAGCAACAGCAACAACAACATACAACACATTATGCACCACAGTTGCATTATGCGCAACCACACTGGTTGCAACAACAACAACAACAACCATTGCCCAACAGCGAGCAGCAACAACTCCAACAACAACCACCAACAGTTAATCAAGTAAATCAAGTTTATGGCATGCCAGAATTGTACAAAGATTGAAGTGAAAAAAAAGTAAAAGTAAAAGTAAAAGTGAATCACAATTATTATTTCAACCCCCTCGATTGATATAGGAAAAGCATGAGAAGAGCGATAAAATATTATCACATCAAGCAAAACATATATAATATGATATATATATAGTACTTAATATCCAATTTGTTGATGGCAGAAATTAAAATTAAGTAAAAAAAAGAGCATAAGCAAACAACAACAACAAACAGCAACAGCAATAAAGCCAAATTGTGCAATAGCTAATAACCATAATTTCTGTACAACTAATTCTACAAAAGAAAAAACAAATGGATTACAATTAAATAGAATATATATATTTATGTGTGTATTTTCTGTCTATATTCTCGCAGTCACATGTGGTTCCAAGAAACCTTCTTGGAGAGGTGCAGTTTGGAGAGGTGCAGTTCAGGTACTACTCATCTAGCAATAGGTATACCTACAAGATTTCGAATAGAGCGGGTGCTAAAGTTGCACCCCAGGTTTGCTCATGGGTAAAAGGCTTTCGATTTGACAAAGTGAGAAATGAGGAATTTTGGAATTATTATTATGATGACTGAAATTCAAAACATTTCAATACTGTTTCGCCTTCTAAATAATTTCCAATTATGCACATGTATATGTATGTATATCGGTATTTTGATGTGTTATCACTGAGCTATGCAGATTTCCACCTTAAATACCCCCCTTTAAATACTGGCTATGAGTAATTAGTTTAATCAGCAGCTCATTTAATAGATGTGCCTAATTTAAGTAGTAATTATATAGTCGGCCCCAGTTGCTTCGATGCGTTAAACCCAATTATAAGTTGAGTTCAAAATCGAGCAAAGGAACCAAGATTAAAAAAAAACAAAAATAATACAAATTAAATAACAAAAATTAAATTTAATTGAATAACAAAAAATTTAACTACAAGAAAAAAGACAGAAAAAAAAACACAAAATACCTTCAAAATAGTTAAATGTAAACACAAGTCAGAAAGTAGTAAATTTGCACATACATACATAGGTAAAACAAAAAAAACATAGTGATAAAGCAACACAAACCAAAAGAAATCATTAAAAAAAAACTAAAAAATTAAATTAAAAATTACAAAATGCATGTAGATGTACTCATGACTAGCTACAACTATTTATGTAAGCAGCACTTGGTAATTAATCGATGGGTAACACATATAGAAACTTATGGATGTATCTATGTAATGTAAATGTGAACAAAACAAATCTTTATGTAACAACATAAACAACAAGCTGAACGAGGCAAAATAGTGAAATATTTAGAAGAAAAAATAAGAGAGTGAAAAAAAAACCCGACAACAAAAAAATCATATATATAAATATGCGGCGACTCTGACGTTGACGTTGCAACGTGTAGCAAAAGCAAAAGCAAAAGAAAATTACAAAAGTTTAGTCAATGTTTAGTTAAGATTGTAATTGTATCTATAAAAACTATATGCTAACTGTTAACGAGACACAATTATTTATGGTATTTACAAACAAAAAAAAAAGAGACAACCAAAAACTATAAGGAAAATCATTAATATTGTAAACTATTTTTTACAAAAAAAAACAAAACAAAAAAAGCTAAACGAATGAAACGAAAAAATTAGCCCACTTTGCATTGGAGGATGTGGAGAGCCCAAAACAGAAAGTGCGTCTAATTTCTATAAGTTGTGATTTTATGCGATGAGAGTAAACGATGCTATTAACAAAGTAAACTGATTTATTTTTTAAAACTTGGCAAAACGTGTTTTTTGAGAGCCAATGGCAAAAACTGTGCAACATTGTATGCAAAACTTTACATACAAATCTATATATATACTTATATACATACATATATACATATATCTTTATATATATATAAATATAAATATATATATATAAATATATATATATATATAATTAAATGTTATTTGAGCAAACAACAACAAAACTGTCTGCTATACAAGAGCAAAAAGCTATGCATAATTTTAAATAAATACATAAAATACACTACAAAAAAAAAAAACAAAATCTATGGTAGAGATAATATAAATTAAGAAGCAAAAAGAGATAAAAAATGTTCAAAAATGAAGGACAACAGCAAAATTATAAGCAAAAAGATAGCAATCCCAAAAAAAAGAGAGAGATGGAGAGAAAGAGAGAGAGAGAGAGAGAGAGGAGAAAGCAGAAATATTTATAATACTATTACCTATAATATGAGATATATGCCTATGTATTTAGCATAATTATATGTAATTATGCATACATAGTTACGATTTAAGCAAAATGCATATACATATATATATATATATATGTATATATATGTAATGCAATAAATGATTCAATGTTGTGTATGTACATATAAATAATTATATATTATATAAAAGGAATGCATATAATTAAAGAACGTCAATAAATGTATTTGTGTGCTTAACAAAAGCAAATAAAACACATAAAAAAAAAACACATCACAACAGAAATAAATAAAAACATAAATTTAAATGTATAAAAAAAAATGGAACATGTCAGAGATTAAACAAAGCTGCATGAAACAACAGAACATGTTGAAAATTAAAAAAGCTACACACACACACACACGCACATACTACCACTCAGACAGCTCCTTAATTGCATTGGAATTAGTAGCTGGAAAAATAGAACAAAAATGGGAAAACCCACAAACAATTATGAGCAGCGTGAAAGCAGAATGGTATAATTATGTTAAGGGCTCTTCAAAGCCTATCCAATCCAATCAAATCGATCGAAACACACCCCCCAGAATAAACCTGCATGCATTCACAAACAACACACACACACCAACACACACACACAAATGCACGCCAAATGTGCATGTGTACACGTTAATATATGCATAGGGAAATGCGGAAAAGCAGGAGAGAAATAATCAAATAAAATGGAAAAATGTTAATCAAAAATAAAAATTAAAAATCATTGCCGTTTTTTCTTTTATCTTAATCGAATGGAAATACAAAAAAAAAAATGAGAAATGAGAAATGGTAAGTGATTAATAAATTGTGTGTTGATTGAGGCACAACAATATTATAAATTACACACAAAAAAGTGCAATATTTCAGCTGTTTTGATGAGTGAACCGAATTGCAATTAACTATAGCCAAAAACTGCATATGATATGGTACAGACTTATATATATATATATCGTGGAAGTCTGTCTGCTTTTCGATATATGCACATGTCGCGTTTTCACTTGACTTGCTTTGTTCGTGCAACAAGAACGCGGCATTGCAACTGCCGCATGCTGGTCACGTATACCAAAAATCTCTTTGCGCATACGTTTCTCTGTGTGTGTGTGTGAGTGAGTGTGTGTGTGACTGTGTGTGTGTGTGAGTGCACCTTTCAACTCGCTTGTAGCGTCATTCGCTGTCAGCGGCAAAAACTTTTCTTTCATTACGCACCATTGCACAACGGGAAACTGTACAATTTCAATATTTTACTGCATTTTCCACTTTGGGGTCAACGTTGACGCTTTTGTCATTCGAACTGCTGCTGCTGCTGCTGCTGCCATTTTCAAATGGCACGAAAAATGTGGTTAAAAACGAAAATTAAGCTATCAGTTTTGCCCATTGGCTGACATCCACAAAGCATACATAAAGTGCATATGTTACTCATACGTGGCTGACTCACACACACACACCCACCCACCCACCCACTCTAAACTAAGCCCACCCACAAAAAAGCATGATACAAACTTCATGTGAGTTTTGTACATAAACTCGACAAGAAGCATCCATTGCATCCACCTGGTTGATTTTTGTCCAGAGTTCATGGTGATTTCACAACAGACGCATAGAAAATGTAGAAAAATTTCTTCGAGATTTAAAAATAAATTCGCTTTAAAGCACAGTTCTTATATTGTGTTTTTTCATTGGTCTTATGAATCAGTGTTTGATATGCAAACTATTAAAAATGTCTAATGACATCTTTTTTTATGGACACTAGAATTGTTTATTTGTAAAGTTTTAAATGCGGAATATTCCATGCAGAAGTCATAGCATTTTAAGTAGTATTATTTTTTATATTACTCAGCAATTCAAAATAACAGCATTACTTATCTTATAAGATTTCACTGTTTTGTATATTTTTCTTCTTTTTTTTATTTTAAACTATTGTTTTTGTTTTTTTGTGGCACATTAAAAAGCACGGCAAGGCAGCAAATACAAAAGTGCACCTAAGTTTCTTTATGTATTAAATAAAACATAAAAAACAACGAAGAGAACAATTTGCTAAAGAGATGCAAGCAGCAGTTGAACAACTATTAAATACCTCTCAAATTTAAAGCTGAATAAATATATTGAATAAATTTATTTGATATCAGATAATAATTATTAAAGATTTATCGAAAATTATTAAAATTATTTTGAATATATTTCAGCATTCTCAGTTTGCTTGCTTTTCATAGAGACAAGTATTCCGATCATTTCACATTTTTATTCGAGGATATGGGAAGCATCCGGCGATTGCTGGCACTGTGAACTGCATATAGATTTGGCCGGGCTTATTTCCGTGCAGGTTGTTCAAACTACGGATGCAAACAACCGGGTCCCTTTACGACAAACGCTGCACGCTACGAGTGCTTTTTAGCCACGCCCACCTTTCACCTTTATGCTCTTTTAATAGCACTTGTTTAGCAAGCAAACAACGCTGGCAACTTAAAAAACAGACATACCTCCCCGCTCCCCGACCGAACACTCCACGCGCTTACCAAGCCAGATATTTTTATAGCAAAAGTTTGAGTGTTTTTCTGTTTTATTAACCGCGTTCACTAGCTGGTTCCTGCAACGGCAACGGCAATGGCAATGGCAATGGGACCACTGCTTTGGCTTTGGTTCCTTAGCTGGCTGCAACGATAGCAACGACTTTGGCAAAAGTTTCTTGGCTTATTCATAACACACACACACATACGACTGCCTGACAATCATTGGCAACTTGCAGCAAACTTTTTCATGCGTGTGTGTGCGAGTGTGTGTGTGTTGTTGTTCTTGTTATTGTTAAGCCAGCACTTGACGGGTTTTTCGTTGGCCTTTGTTTTGGGTTAGCTTGCTTGTTATGGATTTAATTGATTGCTGGATACGGAGACGGCCATAAATAAGCCAAATATTTCAAATGCTGCAAGCCATATACACTCGCTCGCTCGCTCTCGCTCTCTCGCTCTCTCTCTCTCTCTTACTCATTGTCTCTTGCACACTCGCTATATTGCCATTAAGCTGCAATTTCTTGACGCCACCGCAACGGCAAACAACAATCTCGCTTCTAGAATGCAAACACTAATGACAAAACGTTAAAATCTAGCCGCCATCGTCGCCAGCGCTAAAAGCAAACGATGTGGCACTCGCTTACTTGCCCCGAAACCATGTGCTCTACGCCTCTCTAACCCACTTGCCCCCTTACCGCCCTCCCACACTCAGTCATTCTGGCTTTCAGCAGCTCTGGCAGAGCAACCAAAAACCGCACTAAAGCGAGGCATCCATTAATTTTCGCACAACCGCAAAATTCAAAATTGTTTATAAAGCTACGCAGGATGCGGCATCAGAGACACGTGCGGCATCCCGTTTGCCTAGCTCCCTACCCCCATCCCTACCTCCAACCCATCCCTCGCATCTAACTCTGTTGGTCTCTCGCTGTCTCTGTCTTCGTGCTGCTGTCTCTGTCTGGCTGTCACACAGCTTGACTCGGTTTATGGCCAAGCGTCATGGCCCCGCCAAAATAACAACAACAACAACAACAACAACTACAACTCCAAATTAAAATGAATTTTAACGAGTCAAAGAGAAGAGGGGGTGTCGGCGAGGAACAGGGAGCTGCTCCGGTCAGGAATACTAAATTATATACACAATGCCTGCAGGACGCATCGCCAAAAATGCGTTGAGCAAAGTTTGCCGACGTTGATATCTACACTAGCTAGTGTATACTCTAAAATTGCGAACAAATTACGCAGAAAACTATTATCGTTAGGCGCATATGTGATGTCGCTAAAGCGCCGAAATGCCCACTCTTCACTCCTCCACTCCACTCCCATCCAACTGCGACTGCGACAAGGGCAACTGAAGTGCCCAAATACATTTATTCGCACAGCAACCAGAGGAGCAGCAGTGGCAGTCGTGGCAGCAGAGGCAGCAGAGGCAGTCGTGGCAGCAGCAGTGGCAGCAGAGGCAGTCGTGGCAGCAGCAGTGGCAGCATCGCTTTGTCTATTCAACCCTGTCGCATACATTGCGTGTGTGCATATGCAATAACCAGCATGAGGAGAGTACCACCAGAAAGATACCCAGAGCCAGAGTCAGAGCCATAGTCAGAGCCATTGCCAGTGCCATTGCCAGTGCCAACAGCAGCGGCAATGCAGCGCTTATTGTCTGGCTTGTCGAGCCTCAACCTCAAACCAAACGAATGCCAATCCCAATTCCAATCTCTTGTCCAAGCCCCGTCTAAAATTTCGTTGCGCTGTTAATGTTGTTAGTTGAATTTCAGTTTTGTGCCTTTCAAAAACCGTTGTTGTTGTTGTTGTTGCCATTGTTGTCGTTGTTGTCATCATTGTCAATGCTGTGTGGCGTTGGTGTGGCTGCAATGCCACAACGGTTAGCTCAATGGGGTCATGGTTGGATTTCATTTCAGGTGTTACCAGCAAAGACCATTGCCAAAATTGTTAAACATACACACAGAGTTAGCGGGTGGGAACGCAATGTCAACGTGCCACACAATGGTGCACAGCAAGAGTTCTTCACAACACAAACACACACACAAACACACACACAAATGCATCTGTTTTATATAAAGAGTCTGCGCTTTGTATTTATGTATTTGAGTTATGTGCGACATTTTGTTTTTGGGGCGTTGGGCCATTCTCATCCGCTTTTAATGGTAATAAAAACTAAAGCTGCTTTTGAGCACCCATACATTTGCTGTTGTCCGACCACCTGCCAGCCCAGTTCAACTGCCTACCCGTCTGTCCGTCCGTCGGACCGTCTGTCTATTGCTCATCCGGCGGTACGACAAAATGGCCGTCGTGTGCAACGGAAGTGCACTAAACTCAACTAAGCCAAATTAATTGCTACTGCCAGTGGTTGTTTAATGTGCCAACAAAACATTGATTGTACATAACGCAAAATGGATGGCAATTTGCATATGACCATGATATATGATTTTGATCCCATTCTCCACTCCACTCCACTCCACTCTCCACAAATCTGACTGTGCAGCATCGTTTTCAAATGTGCAAAATACCTCAATTATTGCTCCACACCAAATCAAATCTTTTCATGTTAACTTTTATTTGGTACCCAAACAAGTCATTGCTTAAATAATGAAAAAAAAAAAAAAAATAGGTAAAAATATTGTAAAACCTATTAATTATTAAAGAAGATTTTAGCAATATAGTTTTTAATAATAAAAGACTAACTCATTTTACTTAGCTGGTTTTATCTGTTAATGTAATTATTGTTGAAGTTAATCCCGTGGATTCCTTTATTGAAAGACGTTCACTACTCGACTCTACTGATCGTGGCGCGATTACTCCTCAACGAGTGCGCTCACGATACATCGATATTATATCAATTGTTCCAAGGGCTACCAGACTTACTAGTAGTTACATTTAGTGTTGCTTAGCATAACTTAATTTTAACAATTATTAGTAGATATCATTTAAAAAAAAGGTATTTTTAAATATGCTTAATTTTTTCTTTGCTTAATTTAAAATCTACTTATTATTGCTCCGCAACAAATCAAATCTTTTCATGTTAATTTTTATTTGGTACCAAAACAAGTTATTGCTTAAACGATGAAAAAAAAATAAAGAGGTAAAATATTGTATTGTATTGTACTTATGTATTTTGTCGATAAAGAAGATTTTATAGTCTCCTCAGTATAAACAGCTTCAGTTTCAGCAAAATGATTTTCAATAATAAAAGACTTACTAAATTTACTAATTTGGTTTTATATGTTAATGTGATTATTTGTAGATAATAATAATTTAAAAAATATATTTTTAATTATGTTATAATTTTTTTTTTTTTTTTGTTTATTTTAAAGTTTACTTTAATTTGTGTGTATACGAAATTAGTGAAAATGTTGCTTGTAGAGATAACACAAATAATTCGTCTTGTTAATATTATATAATTATATTAAGGTTCCAAAACAAAGAAAAAAATAAAAGAGAAAAACAATCAGTGATTATTTAGAAAATGAAAAATCTAAACATCTTAAAATAATAAAAATAAATAATAATCTCATATATCAATAAGTGTCTATTTTTTAAATTTTAAGTAATATGTTTGCCTTTCAATGAGTCATCAACATTCATAGGGGGTGCGGGGGAAAGAGTGAACTGAACAAATACTCTGTTATTTTTAAAACAGTGTAGAACAGCCCACAGCCAAATAGTTAAAGCATCCAAAGCTACCAAGAATTAACTGCAATTAACAGCAGCCATCAGGCGGAGGAGCAAAACAACTCTAACCTTAAACGAAAGAAAATTAAATAAGAGCAAAAAAAAAAAAAAAAAAAGAAAACCGAGCTGCTGCACCAGGAAAATTAATGGTCCTCGCAAGGAATTTTAATAAAAATGCTTGCAACTAGATAGCTAAAGGTGAGCAAAAAATTGGCCAACTGCAGTGGCGTCCGACTGCTCCTGCTACTGCTGCTCCTGCTGCTGCTCCTGCTGCTGCTCCTGCTGCTGCTGTTGCTGTCATAATGCTGCAATTGTTCATTATCCACTAATGAACAAAAAGTATATGAATGTGTGTGTGTGAGATAGAGTGTGTGAATTGCACACACAAACACTTACATAAGGAAAATGCCGCACGGCGCACAAAGATGAAAAAGCAACGACTGGCGACGAATGACAGCGTGTGAAGATAGGGGCACAAAGCAAAGGAATGGGGTGTTGCAAGTTGGTGGAGGTTGCAGCGACTTGCTTGAAACACATTGGCCTGTCAGCAGCTGAGGAGTCAGCGAAAAACCATAAACAGAATCCGGCTTCCTGCCCAGCCAGCAACTTTAATTTGCACCACAGCTCGCACGTTTTCTTATTTGCCGTCTGTTTCTATATTTTTTTTTTTTTTGGTTGAGGGGCAACTCTCTATCTCTCTCTCTCTCCATCTCTCTCTCTCTGTTTCTGTCTTCAGCTCCCTGTGGGATTAAAAGGGGGTATGGAAGAGACTGGGCAGACGTTGCTTTGAGTGCATTACGTGGAATTTTTGAAGCACTTAAGCTGTGCCATAAAATGCTGCTGCTGCTGGTTCTGGTACTGCTGCTGTTAGCTGGTTCTCCTTGGTACACATGTGACAGTTGCAGTTGTGCCTGGGCTCAACTCGACTCGACTGCGACTCGACTCGAATGTCGAGCGAATCCTTGGTGAGTTTCGGCCTGGGCCTTGGGCCCAGGGATCCTTTTGTCTGCGCCGTTTTTGTTCGTGCGGCATTTTCTAATGACAATTGTTTTGCAATATAAATTGCACAAGTGCGCAATATTTGCTTTTGTTTATGCGAAAACTTCAACGCTGCTGTTGCTGCTGCTGCTGCCCCAGCTTCATTCCCCCCTCCCACCCCACCCATCCGTTGCCGGCTTCAGACACCTGCCCACCGAAATGCGAAATGCGACTCAGCGAAGTAGCAGCAGGAACAGACGTTTTCAGCCATTTGTCTCGCTCCTCACGTTCTACTCTCGATTCCTATGTATGTGTAAATACATATATATATATATATATATATTTGTTTATATATTTATATATATATTTATATGTGTGCTTGTATTTTGTTTGCTGCTCTGCCGGCTGTTTCTTGTTTCATTAGGGATTGCTTTGTAACCCATAGCCATCCACCGTACGGCAGTTGCATTCAATGGCTTTTGTTCAGGTCGTGATATTTGCTAAAATTAAATGATGTGAGTTATGAAACTAGATTTCTCTAAAAACATAATCAACAACAACAACAAAAAAAAAACTCAACTAACTAAATGCATGTCAATCATAAGCTAAAAAGCTTGGCTTTATTTTTCATATTTAATTCACAAATCCAAAACATAAAAATATTTTGTAAATGCTTTTCCATTAAATTCTTAACAATAACTCAAATTAAAACAAAAACAATTTTTTGCCTCTGGTAAAAGTTAATCCAAATTTGACTACACAACTTTTATTTTGTGTTTATTTATTTGAAAACAAAAAAATAAAATTCTTGTTAATTGTGGGATTTGTATTTTTAACGGGAAACTTAGCAATTAAAATAATATTTTCTGTTTACACATTTCTTGGCTAAGTTTGGGTTTTGGGCAGAGAAACATGTGGCAACAATGGGAAGAATTAGTGGCATTGGGGCTTAATGACAGCAGGGGCAACGAGTGACGGATTTATCCTTATTTGCATATCATTGCGCTAGTTAACGGTGAATGCGTACCGCGTTTTATCTACTTAAATACACATGTGTGTGTGTGTGTGTGAGTGTGTGTGTTTGTGTGTATTTGTGTGTGCAATTGCAACACGTTAAAGAGCTGCCCGTTGACTGCCGGGCACAGGAAAGGCTGCTTTTGAAATGCTCGCGGCAAACAGTGCAAATATTTAACAGTCTAATGTAAATTTATTGTTGAGCTGTTGAGGGGCAAGGGTAAGGGGCATGTAGGTAGCAGATGAAAAAAAAAACGAAACCCCTTAACGACGTCCCCGGCAGGTCAGGCAGGCGACCACAGTGGCCGGCACACGGGGGGCAGCGTAGGGGTGCCTCCCATAGTGGCAGCATCAGTTACCTGGCAGGTGCAGTGGCGCACAATAAATCTAATTTGCGTCGCATTTAACGACTTTGTCATGGCAGCACACAGCACAACCAAACACCCAACCCCCAACACCCCCCCTGGCTGTGTGACTTTCCTGGCAACTGACTCGTAAAAATAGTGGCCGCCTCCTCCATTGGGCGATGCCTCTTCCATAGTGTCCGGTAATGGGGCACTTGGCAGCGTCCAACGCTTCTGATATTTAAGCTGTTTCCTGCGCAATTTTAGCCAGCAATAATTTTAGGTAACGGTGTAAAGTGCCCCATAAACAAATTAAAAGCGCTAATTAGAATTATGTGACAAAGTTAATGCGCAAATTGTAAATTAAACAATCTACCACAACCACAACACACATTTTCTTACACTTGGGTTTAACTCTGCGGCAAACATAATACATAAATATAAATTCCAACCCAAATCAACTAAAGTGAAATAACTATTATACATAAACTGATGAGTCGACATCGCATTTACTCATCCACTCACAGAAATTATGTTTTTGATGGGTTTTCATCAGAAAATAATGTTCCCGGAATTAAGCATAATTTGTGTTGAGTTGTAAGATTAAGTTACCAATATTTTTGATGAATGAACAATATATTTAGTTAGCATAAATAAATGTAACACATGTTAAAGAGATAAACATGTCTATCAGGTATTAAAGCCGCTTTGGAAACATCTTAAAAAATATATAAATTGTAAATAAAAAAAAAAAATAAATTAATTGGTTACTGTGATACACAGCTTAGAAAATTAATAAACATTATTGGGGACAGTTTTTGAAGAAAAAAAAAATACGAATTTAGATATATAAATAAATATATAAATATAATAATAAATAAATATAAATATAATTTATAACTCATTTCTGTTTCTTGCAGTACTAAAAATAATAATAAAAAAAATAATAAGAAATTATATTATGTTTTACTGGAGTTGAGTTTTGAGGCGTTGTGTATTTTGTTATATAGAAAACTGCTTATAAAGTGGCAAACTTGTGCCAGCGGAAGCTCCGTTCGAAACTAATCTTCAATGTCTCACATTCTCTCGATTGTAGTAGGACTTTACCAGTGGACGCTACAGAAAGCCTCGTCAAGTGTTGTTTATGTTTAAATATTAAAAAAAATAGCATAATAATAAAAAATAATAAGAAATTATATTATGTTTTACTGGAGTGGAGTTTGGAGGCGTTGTGTATTTTGTTATTGAAACCTGCTTATAAAGTGGATAATGGTTATATGATTAGTCCGATACTAATCTTCAATGTCTCACATGAGACATGAACATGAGACGCTGCAAGGCTCAGCTATATTTGAATGACAAAATATCACATAGAGTCGACTTTCAAGTGGCTGCAATTAAATAAGAAAACATCACATGAAGTCGACTTTCAAGTGGCTGCATTAGGTTAAGAATACATCACATGGAGTCGCCTTACAAGCGTGCTTCATATGTATTTAGGTTTAAGATTTTTGCATAAAATAAAGAAATGCTCATCAGAGCAAAAAGTTCGATTCTAAACTTCGTCTCATCGTGTTGATTACACCCTATACGTGTTTCACACACTCGTCAAGTGTTGTATATGTTTCAATGTTAAAAATATTAAAATAATAAAATAATAAAAAAATAATAAATAAAAAAATAAAATAATAAAAATTATATTTTACTACTTTATGGAATTCGAAGAATACCTCTTCATATGCAATACACATTTTGTGTAAGAAAATTAGAAAGAAAAAAAAAACAAGCCAACACGTTTAGCGGCACGTTGAAATCCTTAATCTATGTTTCATGTGTACCCCGCCCGCGCCCGCTTCAGCAGTTTGTACAACATTTGTTGGTTCGTGATTTGGCTGATTTATGCGCTCTGATAAGTGCTCCAACCTGATAATCAAAGCCTGTTCGACTCAAGCAAAGCTGCGTGCGTCCAATAAAATGTGTGATTCAAAGAATTTGGTTTTATTTTTTTCAAACAAAAAAATTATGACAACGCACGCAGAAAACGCACAATAAGAGAGAGAGAGAATGAGATCTATAGCAAGAGAGAGAGAGAGAGAGAAAGAGCACAACAACAAGAAGCAAACAATTTAGAATTTGCATATTTAATGCTGTCTTAAACGTCACCCCTGAGCGGGTTTGCAAACGCTCCCTTTCCCCCCCCCCTCCCCCATTACTTTTCAGCCATATAAATTCCTTAATATTTTGCCAATGCGCTGGCGTTTTTGATTTACAGCGAATTTCTTGATAGCATTTCTAAAATTATTTATTTGGAAATGAGCCGCTGGCAGCGCAACCAAGCAGCTAAGAGCCCCTAATTCCATTTAACATTTCCCGTTCTCCAGCTTCTCAAGCTTGGCCGAGTCACTCAGACTCACTCACTCATTCATTCATTCATTCATTCGTTCATTCATTCATTTGATTTGATAACATTGGAGGCGTCTCGTGATACGCATTTCATGCGAAATGATTTATTTAAATTCCAGCCTGTGAAGAGAAATGAGAAATGAGAACTGAGAAATACTTGACACAGGCAAAGAACATTAATAATGGAAAAAATTCAACAAGAGCAAAATAAATAATAATAATTCCTTTGACTTGTGGTTCATTGATTGCGGGTTTCCAAAATGCAACAGTTTGGCAAACGGTTCGCAGTAGTCTAAGACCAACAATCAACACTTGCTGCAACATGCCACACAGACAAGACACCAAAATTCATTTGCTCAGCATCCCCCCACCCCACCCCCCACAAACAGCAACAAATCACAGGTTGTCGCATAAAATATGCATTACTAAAACAAACTAACATCAACCACTTAACATTAGTAGCCTGGGCACAAGTGTGGGGGGGGGGGGGGGCAGTTGAGGGTTGTTTCTGGTCAAATTTAAAATCAGCTTTAAGCTGACCACTCCCGCCCCGCCCCCTGCATAAATTCCCATAAAATTATGTTGTTCGTGTCAGCCTGCGGCTGTGGCAATGTTCTGTCCACTAGCAACTGACATGTCAAGATTTAATTCTCCCATGAAACCAAACTGAATCTTTAATGAGAAGCCAACAAAAGTGTTGGCCATTGTTGTTGCTATTACTGTAATTGTTGTTTTTGTTGTTGTTGTTGATGTTTTCTGGCTGCCTGTCGCACTCAGTGTTGTGGCTGTGCTCTGCTTTTGTTGTGGTTAGTTGCCCCACCAACACAGGTGTCGCCTCGCTTTGCATCCCTCAGCTCATTGCGTATAAATGTAACTATTTTATTTGGTTTTGCGGCACTTACATTTCATTTCTTATGCAAAGATTTCCCCCAGCGCAGAAGCGTAAACATTTCTTGTATATATATATATATATATATATATATTAATTGTAACATTTGTTATTGCTTAAGTTCTTGGAAAAGTTAACCGAAAATTTCAAAATATATGTCATCATTTGACCAAAAACCGCACACAAACACGCACACACACAGAGACAAGCCTCATCATTATTTGATATATATATTTGTTTGCATTCATTTTGCAAATTACAATATCTGTATTTACACGAAATATATTGCATTTTATCAAATATACATTTTCTCTTTTAAAATGCGAAATGCCAAAGTTATTATGCTATCTTTAATTAAAATAAATAACCCAAAGGGGAAATCAGACAATTTGCAGGTGCGTTGCACTTCTATCTATCTTCAATAAATCATATTCATGTGTTTTTATGGTTATTTGCAACATTTTCATTTTCTAAGTAATATGTACAAGGCTAAACGAGCCTAACAAAATTTTAGCAAAATTCTTAAGCAAAACTAAAATAAAATAAATAGCAGCAAAGATTATTTTTCATTTTGGCAAATAAAGCACCAGAAGCCAAACCAAAATGGTAGACAAAAGCAGTGAATAAATTTTAGTTAAAGATATTAAAAATAAATAAATTTTAACATAAAAAAAATTAATACATATAAATCGCAAATTCTTAAAACAAAAATCAATTTTTATATATATTTCTATTAACAAAAACTAATTTGACTTTCAAAGCTCTCTCAAAAAAAGAGTCATAATTGCTGCAAATAATTGCATTGCAGAGGTACACCAGATAAAGATATATCTGATATATACAGTTATGCCACAGTATATACCATTTACACATTTTCCCAAAATCCTGAAACCTTAAAACAAAAATCAATTTTTATATATGTTTTTATTAACAAAAACTAATTTGACTTCAAAGCTCTCCCAAAAAAAGAGTCATAATTGCTGCAAATAATTGCATTGCAGAGGTACAGCTGATAGATATATCTGATATATACAGAAATGCCACAGTATATACCATTTACACATTTTCCCAAAATCCTGAAACCTTAAAACAAAAATCAATTTTTATATATTTCTATTAACAAAAACTAATTTGACTTCAAAGCTCTCCCAAAAAAAGAGTCATAATTGCTGCAAATAATTGCATTGGAGAGGTACACCAGATAGAGATATATCTGATATATTCAGGCATGCCTCAGTATATACCATTTACACATTTTCCCAAAATCCTGAGCATAAGAAATTGAAAATCCTTCGGCTGATCATATTTCAAGCACATGCACATCCATTAATGTTACATAAAAAAAAAAAAATATTTTGAGTGATGCCAGCTGGCGCCAAAGAAATGTCCTTGGCGTGTACTGTACTTTATTACAACAGAGGCAGCATTCAGTGGCAACCACTAAAAAAAAACAACAACAAAAAAAAACAACAACAACAACAACAACAACAATGGTGTCCACTAATAACACCAATGCAGAAACACAGACAAAAACAATAAATAAATAAAAAGATGGGGTTGGCTTAGCCAATGCTGATGCCTGCAAAGCCGCAGCAAGCATACAACACACGTAGCAGTTATAAAGCACATACACACACAAGCACCCTGACACACACACAAACACACACAATCGCACACACACACACACATAGAGCAACATAAAAACACATATAGTAAGAGTGCAAAAAGAAGTAATCTTCGCGTTTTATTTGTTTTTACAATTTCAACGTTTGTGCATGTGTATAAAATGGCTGTGTGTGTGTTGGTGTGTGTGTGTGTCTGTGTGTGTGTGTTTGTGTTATATTTTGGATCCTTCTGCGGCACACATGCAGAAATTTGTCTTCACGCGCTTGTCAAACCGCTGCAATGCTCCCATCCATTTACCGGCTCCTCACACCTTCTGGGGGGGGGGGGGGGGAGAGTGTCGGCCAGCTTTGCTTAGTTGTCATGCGCTGCCATAGAGCAAAACTCCTGGCATCGCTCGAAGGACTCGCGTACGTGGACACAACAAAAAACCCAAAAAACAACAGCAACATTTTTCGTCTGTTTCGCTGGCCGCAATTGTGAATTTTTACAAGGTTCGCAATTTTTTTTTTATTTTGAGTTGAAGTTTTTTTTTTTTTTTATTTTTGGTTTTTTTTTTTTTGTAATTTTTTTTTTTTTTAAGCCGCTGACAACGTAGCAAGCGGACACTTGCATTGAGGTTGGGGCTTATTTGCTTTGCCCGCTGGGCAGTTTTTGGTGGCACAACTGCCTGAAACGCTGCTTTGTTTGCTGTTGCTGCGGCACGATTAAAATGTGCTCGACAAAGGAATTATTTAATACACGTTTCACCTTTTTTTTTTTATGTTCGTTTTTCGGTGTGTGTTGTGTGTGTGTGTGCTTGCAAAGATTTTTATTTGCACTGCATCACATGTGTCTGCCACACTCGTTTCTCCTGCATATGTGTGTGTGTGTGTGTGTGTGCGCATGTGTGTGCGTGTGTGTAACTTTGTTTGTATAGGTTGCCTCAAGCAAATAGCGTGTTGGTTACACATTTGTGTGCCCGCTGCTCAAATATTTGGCTTGAGCCACGGCGCTTACATTACAACATTTGCAGCAGCTGAAAATATAAAGTATACGCAGCATTAATATGCATATCTGTCTAGTGGACTGTGCGTGTGTGTGTACGTGTGTGTGTGTGTGTGTGTGTGAGTGTGTGAGCATTTAACGCTTGACAGCATGCATGACTTTGAAATGGAAGCCAAGTTTTGACTATAACAATAAATGCAAATGACTGCTGCTCGGCAAAAAACAAATACAAAAATTTATACATATTTATGATGCCAGCTGAGCTGCCGCAGATAATAATTTAATTTGTTCAACATCGTAAAATGCAACAAAGTCGACTGATTTCTCAGGTACCAAATTGTAGTTGAATCAAGCACACACACACACCTGCACACACACACACACACCTGCACGCATCAATTCAAGTACATAAAAAGTAATGCTAATGCTCGGCAAATGGCAATCGTGCACATTACACACACACACATATCTTTATTTACACGGCGTGTCCTTGAGGGGGGAGGTGGGGGTACTTTACGCTTCAGTTACAATTAGCGATAAAATAGCGCTTATCACCAGGCGCACAATTGCCGCTGGCAGAGATTTCACTAGGACTCTGACTATATCATAAGCATTTATTGGCGGCGGTTCGCAAATCACAGGCACAAATCACATTTATAAGCATATAAGAAAATTGAATGCCCATTGCTGGCTGCTGGGCACAGGACACAGACAACCCGTTTGACCCATTTGCCTGGAAGAGCAAACCCCTGTCTCCCCCCCCTGGCCATATCGCATTACTCTGATCATTTGCTAAAAGGCGGCGCACAAGTGCAGCATCATTTCCGTTACATATAAATACACTTTTCTGCTTCAATTGCGACTGAACCATGACTCGGCCAGCAGGAGTTGCAGGAATAGTAGAAGCAGCAATCGCCTCAGCATTGGTTTCAGCAAACTGCCTCAGCTATGCCCTCAGCAATGGCATCTTCCGCATGGCAGTCAACAGTCAACGAGCGCAATTTAAACTTGTTACGTGCTCCAAGTGCCGAGCAGCGTCATGTTCAACGTAATGAAATGTGCCACACAAATACACAAACACACACACAGACAATCACCCACACACACACGAAGACGATCTATTAATAGGGTGGGGCTATAGCAATTGCTAGTCAGACACGGCAGCGTTTTTCTGCCTGATTTGAGAAGGCGCCGACGCTGCCTATCGAAGCGTATCCTTTTTATGATTATCAGCAGAGCAGAGTTGCAATGTCATGCTTAGTCTGAAACTGCCACAAACCCCCTCCCCCCTCTGAACCTCTCATGTGTTTATCTAATGCTTAAAATTATTAATGTGCTTTGGAGTAGCTGAGCTGTCTGTGATTCCTGGCAGCCAAGTCATTGCCAATTTCCAAACATCTACTTTTCATTCCAAACGAAATGATTTTGCTGCTCGCTTTATTTTTTAGCGTATTACGCATACGCCATGTTTGTCGAGGCAGGTCGACTTTTGTTGCATAAAACCAATATTATCCTGCTGTAAATTTAAATTAGTAGAATCCAGAATTTAAGCCATGTTTTCCATGCAAGCAGGTGACTCTGCTGTTTGCTGGCTAATTTCATGAAATTCATATTTATATTCAGTCAATTCAATTACTATTCTTATAATATTCCAATTGCCAACAGCTTGCAGTGGTCAAAATGGGGCAATTGTTAACACACACATTGATGAGAATTGTGCGCTCAGCCGTCGAATAATTGCCTATGAATAACCAATTAAAATAAAATGCAAAAGCCAATGGCAAAAATTTAATTTTTATATAAGAAACCAAAAAACACTGGTAATAACAAGTCAATTATATTGGCAATAGATGCACAATAATTAAAATGTCAATTTTGCCAAGTAATAACAAACATACCTCTATGCAAGGAGGGAGCAGGGAGGAGCAGGACACAAATCCACAGCGAGAAACCAAACATAACTCAGGCCAATAAATTCGAAGCCTTTCAGTACGCTGGAAACTGATTGCAGCCGTTTGATGATAAATTAAACCATGTGTCTACAGCTCCAATTTATTATGCGCCAAAACGCCAAATGGCTGTCAGACCTGGGCAAGCCCTAGGCAAGCCGCGAAACCTTTTAAACTTTAAATCCCGCTTCAATGCATCATCAGGCCAGGCCAGAGCGACGGGCGTTAGCCAAGTTAGTGCCAAGGTGAACAAAAAAAACCAGCAGCAACAGCAAGTCGAAATCAACATACCCTTTCCGAAATATAAATTTCTGGTTTCTCATTTAGTCTTGCAACTTAATTTTTTAAGTGCAACTTATCAGATAAATATCTATATAATATGGACTTGCCTCAGATGTTGGCTTCAATGTGTTACAAACTGCACAGCGAAATTGTGATACCCTCTTCAAGGGTAAATATATAAAATCAACTTTGCACTGGTTTTTTACTTTTTTTTTGTTTTTTTTTGGTACGCTTGCCATAAATTGCGAAACTGGCTTTGCTGGCAACTACATAGAATCCGCTCTGCTGCACTCCCTCCACATCATGTTTATGCGCTTCACACGCTTGTCTTTTGAGCCGCTTGCCGCTTGCCGCTTGCCACATGCCTGCTGCTGTCTTTTTGCCTGACTCCTAACTGAAGCGACTCCTGCCATATTTGTTATTAATGTTTATGACTGAATAGGTCGGTCGTTGGGCATTCGATTGCCTAATGCATTTCATAATTTTGTTTCGTGTTCCGTTTATAATAATTCAAGCTGTCATTGACTATCCGCCCACCCAAAAAACACCACATATATATGGCAACTACACATATACTCCATGGAGCAGCAGCCAGTATGTGCAAGTTTTAATTTGGCGCCAAAACCACATATCCGTTAGAGAGCGATTTGATTTTGTTATGTCTGCCGTCTGTCCTTGTTGTTGCCAATCCCCCCAAGCTGCCCTTTCCTGCTATGGTTCCTCTTGCAACGTTGTTGCATGCTGCCTGCTGCCTGCTGCTATATTTGCTAGCTGTGCTTTATTGGTTTTATATTGGCTCATATTTTGCTCAGGTGGCGGCATGCCCAGCTCTGCTCCTGCCGGACAGGTTGTGAATTGTGACAAGTTGCCAATGGGTGCTTTAAATTTCAATATTGTTGCGTTCGGGATACATGTCATCGTGTTGCGGCAAACCCCCCCTTTCCCACCACCCCTTCCCTAGCAAATGTGCACCTTTGTGTTGTGTTGCGAGTGTCCCATCGAAAATTTATGATGTAATTGAAACCGGAAACAACAACGTTTTGTGGTGAATTTTAATAAAGTTCGCCTTTGTATCCGAGTTATTTATTGACAAATGGCAGATAATTTGATTTAGCGCCAATATTTAAAACAATGCAATACACAACAAAACTGCGCTCTCAGCCTGGCCAAAATTATCAGCAATATCTACACAATTTATGCTCAACATGTCTATGCCTTGCAGACTTGTTTTCGATTAAAAAGCGCACTTTTAATTGCAAAAATAAAATGTGCACATAAGCTAAACCAATTATATATATTTACTTGTGTAATTATTTATTTCTGAAAAAAAACATACATACTTTTCAACTGAATATAATTACATTTTGGCAGAGAGTGTGCAAGCAATTATTACACAATTTTGCTTAAACAAATATATTAAATTTTGTAATTAATCCATTAGTGCCAGCATTTTATTTTTTCGAAGAATTCATTTAAATAATTTTTATAAGCCTCTTTTTATAACCATGACAGCAAAATCCGGGCTACTTAATGAAAAGCTAGCTGTGAAAAATCATCTCAAATTATATTTTACCCCAAGGCAATGGGGAAAAAAAGAACAAACAAAAAAAAGGAGATGAAATTGTGGCACTCACAAATCTGTCTCCAAAGATTGGGCCATAAAATAATGATGATGTGAATCCATCTAAAACACATAGATAAAACTGGCCGAAAAGTATCATTTCATTTTTTTGGAACAATAAAATTCCATTAAACAAGAGATAACTTATCATATGCCAAAAATGGCAATGGGGGTAGGATAGTTGAGCAGCTACTAGCAAATCCCTGGGGAATACATAATGAGACAACATCCAGTGATGAGTATGATGACATTTTTATAACTGGCACTCACACAAACTGGTTCAATCTCTCATCGTCTGGGCCCCCGGAATGGAGATCAAAGCTGTGTCCGAGGCACAGACAAAGGCATATTAATGGGGATTCTGTCGCCGCTGTGCGGATGGGTAAGATTAGGCGATGCCAAGGCTGCCATCGTCATGGCACATAAGTGAATGCCCATTTAACAGTCGACTGTGTGTGTAACAACAACCGGCCAAAGACAATAGGCCAATAGTCTGTGCCTGATTTGAGCAGACGATGGGTATTTTGCAGGCTTTATTTGTGATTGCCACTGTACTTTGACTTATGACTTTAATTTCAATTTCAGACTTGGCAGGATATTGGTTCTTGGTACGCTTTACAAAATGGATAACTGGTTGTTCGTCAATTGACAGTTGCCACAATGGCCTAAACTACAATGGTCATAATTCTAAAGCCAGTGATGGATCATAAATTGAAAACATTCTGCCAAAACTGCAGATGCAACGACACAGTTGCTGCCATCGGGGGCACCAATCAATGACGCAAGCATCAAATGCGAGCGAATATTGAGTTCAACACGTTGAAGAGAAAAAAAATAAGAAAATAAGGAAGTGACTCAATATTGCGAAATTTTCGTATATTGTGACACTTGCATATATTATGATTCAATTCTGATTTCTAGTAAGATTTTATCTATAACAATTTCTTTTTTATTATATTTTTTTTTATAGCAATTTTGTGAAGAGATTCAGATTACTATTTGAAAGTTGGTATTCTGAGATGCAGGCAAGCACTTGGGATATATTCGTATAAACTGCACTGCTCAGGGAAGAGAACCAAAGAAAAAAAAACAATAACAACGACAAGGCTTGGCAGCTGCAAATTACACTTCAATGGAACATGCAACATACAACAACAACAACAACAACAGCGAAGGGGCATGTGCAAAAAGGTAAGAGGCAAAGAATGCGATTGGAAAGCGATTTTCATTTCTGCAGCTAATATAAGCGACAAATCTAAACGAGGTTCAACTTTCTCTCCCTCCCCCACAGAGAGGGTGTTTTGAGATTGGCAACACACACACACACACACATGCAGACAATTTCGAAATCAATATTTATGACTACGCCAGCAGATTTATTACACACTCACACACACACACACATACATAGACACATTAAAGGGGTCCGAGTTGTTGAGTTTTGGAGAGCCGGGGGGGGTCAGAGATTTGGATGTGTGGAGAGAGCAGTTGCTGTTGCTGCCATTGATTTGCACGTTGGCTCTTTGGAATCTCTTTTTAGTGCTGCCATCGGTTTTTGCTGTGTTCACAAAATAATAATATCCTTTCTTTGAGTTGCACACACACACACAAACACACACACACACAGCAGCAGCAGTGGCACTCATGTGCCTGGCTATCTGTTTAGTGTAGGCGCCTTTGTGTGTGTGTGTGTGTGTGTGTGTGTGTGTGCCTGTTACCAGTTATGACACTGCAGCATGCGATGATTTATGCATTTTAAACAAAATGTCAGCAAATGGACGACAATGGCCAGGCCAAAAGAATAAATTTTGGCTAAGTTTTTGCATTTTATTTTTCAAATATTTTGTATGTGTTGCATGGATCAAAGATGCAAAGTTGCATTTGAATTGATGAAGTTGCATTTGCAAAACTTGTTGGCGCTTTTTATGTTGTTGCTGTCATTAAGTAAGACAAAAATGAGAGACACACACACACACACACACACATATATATATGTGTGTAACCAATCCAATATGCAGCTTGCGAGCCAAACATTGCAACATTTCATTTTGATTGTTTGTTGTTCAGTTTTGTGTTCAGCTAAGCACAAGTCCAATTGAATTATGGAATTTAAATTTTACTTCATAGCCACATCAACAGCATCAAAAATGTGGCCACACATCAGAAATGTTATATAGAAACAGTAATTGCTACCTAGCCGAATGGTAATCTCCAAAATGAGTGAGGCCTTTGTGAGTTGTCCATGTTTATTTTCGATGAGGATGGCAACAGACACAGTTGTTGCCCAGTTGCCCAGATGCTCCCCTAACATTATCATCATGTTGAGGATGATGTCTGCTGCTGACCATATACATCTCTATGCATACATACATAAATATACATTCAAATATCTGTATGTATTGTTCATTAAGACTTTAAGCTGTTTGGTCTGGCCAGACCCAAACACACACAAACATATATATTGCATTTGTGTATACATATATATATATATTTAGCTGCTTTGGGATTTTGTTGTTCTTGGCTTTCACAAAAAGACTCAGGCATTGCATTACATTATCTCATAACGAGAGGGGGGAGTGGGGAGGAGTATGACATCTGAACTCATTTCGATATGTTGCACAATATTTGATTGAGTTTTGTTTAAATTCAAACATAATATTTGATGTGATTGCTACTTTCGAAATGTGATGCTGAACTGTACAAACAAAGTGATATTAATTTGCTCCACAAAAGGAATGCATATTTTGTGTATTATGAATTTGAGGTGGCCGTTAAAAGCTTATAAAGGCTGCCAGGCATCAGGACAACAGGACCAACAGGATCTGCTCAAGTTTTTGGCTAATGAGCAGCATTTAATGAACTACAAACAAGCCACGCCGGCAACAGCAGCAGCAGCAGCAACACCAGCAACATTGTCGACGATGACGACAAGGCAACTGATGTTCAACATTGTCCCCGGCGCAGGTGCTCAGTGGAGGAGGCGTCATCATCCTCTTCCAAATAGAGGCACACATGTATCTTTTGTATGACCTGCGGCAATTTTTGGCAAGTTCAGCCAACAATCTATATGCGAAAAAGCGGATGGAATTTCACTTACCTATACACAAAAACACACACTCACACACACACACACACACACACCTACACACAGACTACGCAGCTTATTTAATTAAATATGAGAGCAAAATGTAAGGAACATGAACATAATAATGCCGCCAGCCAAGTTAGTAGTTAGCGTTAACAATGTGGCTTGCCAGTCACTTTTTGATAAGAAACTTTTGCGTCGAATCTCTGAGCAACTGTTGGCCAAAATTTAATATACCAACAATTTGACGCAATTTGTCATGTTCATAATATTTGTGAATCATTTTTATTGTGTAAAATGTGTTGAAAATTGAATGAAAATTATTATTTAAATAATCTTCCGACCAGTTATGGTCTATTAGTATCAAATTCATTTTAAATCATGAATTTAATCAAGCAAATGTACAAAAAAATATTTGTCTTAAAAATACAACAAAAAATATATTTCAATAAACTAGCTTTGAAATTGAAGTCTTTTGCACATTTAATGGGAATAATCTTAATGAATATGGAAAAATCACTTTAAAAACTTTGTAAACTTAAAATTAAACTCTTTCCATTTAACTCCTTAACAAAAATTTGTATGCCATTTAGTTAGTAAAATGAATAGGAATTTTATTTCATATTATGGCCATCTTTGAGATATAAAGTTAAAAGCGAATAGTCAATTAAATTGTACATTCCATTCTAATGAATGAATACAAGCTTGAATGAGTAAAGAACTAATTATGGCAGCCTAAGCTTCAAGCTAATACACACACAAAACACACACACACACACACGCACACACTCAACATTTTATGTGTTGGCATTTTAATTAAATTATGCAGAAATTATTATGGACGGGGAAATGTCTACGACCCAATTTAGCCGTCGTCAATGTCCGCCATCAAAGCATCAACTTTAACTAATAGGTAAAAACGAGTCTTAAATATCGCTGTCCGCTCCACAACCAAAAACCCTTTGATTTTTAGCTGGCAACAAGTTTTTAATTAAATTCTATTGCCTGGCAACCAGCAACAGCAGCAGCAACAGCAACAGCTAGTTGCATAACAAAATTCAAAACAATTTTATTATTACTCTCTTTGCCCAGACTTTCACATGTACACAAAAATAAATACAAAATATAATAATAAATAATAAAATACTTTAGCTTTTTCACGCACGGATAACTAGAGGGGTTTTTTTTTGAAAAGTGTTTTTCAATGCAGTCTTTAACTTAAATTGAAATCGCTTGGTTTGGGTTGAATGCACGCATTATTCGATATGCAAATCAATTAGCTTAAAACCGAGCAATGGCTGAAACTGGGAGCAGGTTGAACCTGGCCAGAGCAATGAGCCCGATTTCAGTTGTTATCCCATTGCAAGCCGCAAACAACAGCATCGCATTAGGCCTCAGAACAAAGGTAAACGCAAAAGCAGCAACAGCAACAACAACAGCAGCAACAGCAACAACAGCAACAACAGCAACAACAGCAGCAACAGCAACAGCAGCAACAGCAACAGCAGCAGCTGTTTGACAAGACTCGAGTGCGACTTAGTGCAACATGCAACTAGAGAAACAACAATGTGCTGCCAACAACTATAATCCCTGCACTGGCAAAAATCTTTTGCCTTTTGGCGTGATTTGCACTTACGACCTGCCTGCCTACCTTCCCCCCTGCCTACCTGCCTGCCCGCCTGCGTGGCTGCTATTATTTAGTGCGTAGGCAATTCGGCAGTGCGAGCGCTTAATTACTTACAAGCCCATGGACCATGCCCACTTTTTAGACTCGGTGTGAGTCGTCTGCCACTTGGCTAAGATTAAAATGCCAGCTTAGTGCAGACTTTTGCATGTGAAATTAGAAGCTTAAACTGTGTGCAACAGCAGCAGCAGCGCAAGCATGGGCATGGGGCAAAGCTGTGTAGACTACTATGTAGCTGCAACTTGTTTGTGGCATGCCTCGCAACATGTATATGTATAGAGCACACACGTTTAGCTGCATAATATGTGTGTTCTTGTTGCTGCATGCGTATGATAAAATAATTCACTCGACTGCAACTCATAAATTCACTAAGGTAGCGCATAAATTTTCAACAAATCTCGGCAAAATGCCGCAAGGCAGCCCCAAACCTCAGACGGGCAGCAAACTAAGGGTGACTATGAAGACGGATGAAGACCAACTGCAGCAGCAGGAGCAGCAGTAGCAGCAGCAGAAGGAGCAGCACTGGCAGACAACACCGCAACTGAGGCCTGTTCAGCTTAGTCAACGACTTCTGGCCACGCAGTTGCAGTTGTTGCTGCCACATGACTTTCACTGCAGGACAGCAAACATTACAACATATTTGCTTAGCTAAATATATACGTTAACACAAGCGAAAGGGCTTGAAGCAATGCAGATTGCCCAGATCCCAAAACGGTAAGAGTTGTAGCAGCAAATTGATTTGTAAGATTGGTAATTTGTTAGGACTATCAAGTTATTTATTTAGTTGTAAATAATTTCAACTACTTGGAATGAATTCTAATTTTCAATGCCCACATTATAAGGTGTACATACTCCGCACACACACACTTAGTGAAAAGTCATTAATTTTCATGAAAATCTAATGTATTTTGATCATCTATCAAATACCTAAATAAATCGCTTAACAGTCTTTGGCAAATCGTACATATGTCAATTTCAAATTTATGCTCTAATATTATTTTATTTCGAAATTAGCGTATGGTAAATGTAACAATTAAAATATATGGTAATTGGCTTAGTTTTTGTAATCACTAATAATATTTATATCTAAATTAGTTTCACAAATATATATAAAAAATAAACGGATTAAAAATTGATATTTAGGAGTTATTTTACAGACATTTTATTTAATTATTAATGTAAATGGAATATGATAAATATATTTGCCAAAATACATGAAATTATTGTCTTTCTACAGATAATGCACGATTAAATAAATTCTATGACATGGAATCAGGGGCTAACCGTTGCCTATTTATTGCGAGAAGCGGATCTGTCAATAATTTTGATTTTTACACTTGTTAAAGTCAATGCATTTTTTTGTATGGACACAAGGCCGGCGGACAACAACAACAAGAAAATGTGAAACAAATGCAAATGAAACAGCAGAGAGCAGGAGCAACATAGGGCAGGGGGCAGGCGCCGAGGAGCGATGGCAAAGAGTTTACAGTTGGTTGTAAAATAGCTGCAGCGGCAGAGCAGCGCAGAAAAAAATTACCATTTAAAAAAAAGAAAACAAAAAAAAATGCCAAAAAATGGTTGCCGTTGCATTTTGCACGCATCATTGATGCTCAATGGAGTGTGCACACACTGATACAAAATGGCGGCAGGCCATATGAGTGTGCGAGAGTGTGTACACTCTGTTGTGTTTGTAAGTTTGCATGCCACAAAATTCGCGGCGTATACTTTCTGAATTGGCTTGCGACTCGGCGCAGTTAGTAAGTACTTTGTTTGGCAATTGTTTTCGGCCACTTGCAAAGTAAATCAAAAGGTTTCTCTAATAAACGGAAACGGAAATGCACACTTGCAACTTTTGCCAGCGCAGCACACAAAGTTGTTGCACAAAAAAAATTGTACAAAGAACAAGCAAAGAAATGAATACAAAAAAACAAAAAAGAAAAGGAAAGTTACATAAATTTCGAATACACAAAAAAAAATGTGCTCCATTTGCGCTTAAATTTCAAGGAAAAAATCCCTCTTTAAGCACTGAGCAAAACGACTTTGGGGTTTTTCCCCGGTTATTGACTAACTGGAGCTAAGCAGCTCCAGCGACAGCTGGGGGAAATGCGGAACCAGCATTGGCAATCCCTTAAGATTCTAATTTATATCAGTGGCAAACTTATTTTCTATTTCCGCGTTGCTGTGAAAATGTCGTACGTGATTCAATTATAAAATGCGGTCTCTCAAATCGTTGCAAAATTTATGTATTTCATTTTATTTGCAGCGTCCGCGTCTGCCACTGTCTTAGGGCATGCCACATGTGGCCCACATGGGTGTCCGCGTCTGTGGCACTGTGCACTGTGTTCCCCCCCCATTTTAATGGACTGCCTCGTAAAACAGCACAAAAAATGTCACGAAATTTATGCGCACCATAAAGAGGCGGAGCAAAAATCCTTAAACAAAAAAAAAATGCCATACCAAAAAAATCAATGGAACTCTTCAAGAATCGGCCACTTGAGCTGCACTTTGGGCATATTACGCGTATTTAAGGGATATCAAATTAATTATACACTTAGAGTACAGTTGAGTGCCTTAAAATGCAACTGCAACGGCCGCTGTTGATGCGGTTGTTGCAATCGTGGCAAACGGGGAGGTGGTGGCAACAATCTAATGCAGCTGCGACCGCGAATGCGTCTATCAATTTACACAGTTAATTGCTGATTGACCTCAGAAGCAGCTCGCAATGATGCCGTTAATGTGTGCTTGCGGTTGCCACACACGATTCAAACTTAATCTCAAAACGCGCCACAAATTTCCACACGCTCAAATAGCCAAACAGAACTGCCAAAAAAAAAAAATTAAGTATAAAAAAAAATAAGAAAAAAAAAACTAAGAAAGGAAACAGTTGAAATGAAAAAATAATAAAAAAAATAAAAACGACGAATGGCAAACTGACAGAAAACCACATGAAAAATGTATTTTCATAAAACGGCGAATAGTGTTTGCAAAAGAAATGACAGGCATCTCGCAGGATGTTGCATTTCGTAGTTCCCTTGCGTCATTTCCTTAACATTTGCTTCGTCCTGCCATCACTCAGCTCTATGCAAAAGTCATAAATCGCAATGCGTGGATTATGCAATTTTCATGTTTGCATTTGCGAGGGCAGCACACGAAAAAGGCTGACAACAATACGTTACATTTAGTAGCAAGGACAGATGCAGCAGAGGCAGCAACAGCAGCAGCAGCAGCAGAGGCAGCAACAGCAGCAACGGCAACACTAACAGCAGCAAAAACTAAAAAACTTTAAATCTATTCAGAAATAGTAGTTTGAGTGAGACAAGATCCGTGTAACGACAATAGGAAGCATCAGTGTACATAAGAAACATAAGTAGCTAGGATATGCGGCACTTGCAACAGCAGCAGCACCAGCAGCAACACCGGAAGCCTTCAAACAATGACAACTTTTTGATGGTTGCAGCGCGACAACTATTTCACATTTATTTGTGTATTTACTGCTGAAAAGTTATAAAAATACGTGAAAAAATTGAGTGATGTCAGTTAGAGGAAAAATACATACAATTGCCGGGCAAAGCTGCTTACATTTACAATGCTAATAACATAAGAGCCCCCTTCAGAACCCCTACAGAACCCCTCAGAGCCCCTTCAGAGTCTCTCAGAGCCCCCTCAGAGCCCCATCAGAGCCCTTTAGAGCATCTGCAATAAATGTAATAAATGTTCATCAAATTGAGCATAGTTTTATACTGTTGTCTCCTGATATATTAATATAATATTAATGTAAAAATGTTTAGCATATTTCTAAAAATCTAAATCTAAATTTAGTTAAGGAGTAATAGATAATTATTAATATATTATATTATTTATTAAGTAATATTTCAGAACAGTTTGAAAAACCTACTTCGATCTGGGATCACAGGCACTTTGATGGTACTGTGTTGCATTTCAGCTTGCCACAGAAAGCATTTAAAGAAGATGGAATGTTCAAGTTTCCATCGAAGGAGTCATTGTAGACGAAAGTCTTGAGCATCCAGAGATCGGAAAGAAGACAAACTCTCTTAACAAATTCTTCTGCTGAATTTCTAGTCATCAAATTGAGCATAGTTTCATACTGTTGTCTCCTGATATATTAATATATTATTAATGTAAAAATGTTTAGCATATTTCTAAAAATGTAAATTTAAAATTTAGTTAAGGAGTTATAGATAATTATTAATATATTATATTATTTATTAAGTAATATTTCAGAACAGTTTGAAAAACCTACTTTGATCTGGGATCACAGGCACTTTGATGGCATCTGTGCTGCATATCAGCTGGCCACACAAAACAATAATAAAGATGGGAAGCTCAAGTTTTCACCGAAGGAGTCATTGTAGACGAAAGTCTTGGGTATCCAGAGATCAGAAAGAAGACTTTGCATACTCTCTTATCAAATTCTTCTGCTGAATATAGAGTGATAACGAAAGAGAGAAATATTTCAATCTAGTAGAAAATATCGCAGGTTGTCGAGAATAATGTCAACTTTAGCTTTTTTATTAATTCGTTCAAAATACACATTAATAATTTGAACATATAGATACAGCAGCAGTCAATGCAGGTTTTGTGAGGTCGAGGAGGAATCTTCAACTGTCATCATAACAAAAAGCATCCTTCTTGCCAGGAGAAGATGCAGCATCCTAGGGATGCATGTTATGAATTTCAAAGACATCTTAGCCCTCGACCCATCAAAGATCCTGACATACGTTCAGGAACTGGGGTTGATGGAGGAGCTATAAGTTCAGAAGGGGCACAATAGATCTATTAGGTCGCAGTGCACAAAACCCCCCAATAAATAAAAAAAAAAAATAACATATAGACAAAATGAAAAGCAAGTCTCATCGACTATTTAATTGTTTGAATTTTAAATATAAATTCCAAAATTGTTATGGTGTTGCACAAGTTGCATGTTTGGCCGCTGCCGCAATTTGTTGAATGCTGCCTTTAGTTTTGAACTCTGGCGGCTTCTTAACAATGTGTTTAATATACAATACATATAAAAACGCAGTGAATTGTTGGCTGCTGACTGGTCAGCCACACACTGCAGCGGCGGCAACTGGCCTCAGCGTAAATTATTTAGTTGGTTGTGTGGCCAGCGACAGACAGTGCCTGCAACTTGCAGCTGGCAGCGTGCAACGTGTGTGGGGGGGGGCAACAAACGCGACTCACTGACACGGCTATTCCACAGTCCAGGACCGGTCAGGGCATCAAATGATTGCCCAGACACTTTATTATGCATGAGGCGGCAGCAGAAGCAGCAACAGCAACAGCAGCAGCACCCAAACAGACAGCAACAACAACAACAACAACAACAACAACAGCAGCAATAATAATGGCAACAAATGAGGATGAACAATGAGCATGAACATGAGTAAACAAATTATTTATATTTAAATTGTTTGTGTATGCATTTATGTTGTTGCTGCTTTTCAGTTTTACATACCCATTTGCAGCACACACACACCTAGATTTATATAGCACACACATATACACACACACATACACACATATATTTAATCACATTCGTGAACATGATTATGTTGTGGGTGCGCCTTTGACTGTGCCAAACCAATCCAGTCAGACAGACATTCAGACAGACAAATGGAGACGGGGAAGGGGATATTGCCTCCACTGTCCCAGTGCAAGGTTTATTTATGCATTTCATTTGAGGCTGCTCTGCTTTGCTGTGGACCAGTCTGTGCCTCCTCCGTGGGTTTCGAGGTTAGGTAGTTGTGGTTCGCCTTTGAGTTGATGTATTAAAAATTTTCACACATGGCAGTTGGTTGGCTGTCAGTCGCTTTGCCGCTGATGTCGTACAGTGAAATTTGATTTTCCAGCTCCCAAAAACTCCCTGAGATGCAGACATGTGCGCAGAGAGCTACTCCCAAATCTCCCCCAACCTCCTCTCCGCACCCCCAACCAACTGTGGCAACTTTGCTTTGACTGTCCATTTTTCAGCAGTTGGTTTGCATTTGGCTGGTTTCTGTTTGATTTTGTGTTTTACGCATTGGCAGTGGCCAAAAGGCAGCAGATTCTTCTTGATTGACGTATCTCTGGTTGAGGTTGTTTACCTAACTTTTTTTCAGATTTTTTTTTTTTATTAAAAATTTTGTTGGACGAACAGTTTATTGTTTGAAGCGCAAAAAAATTGAGTGCATTCTGAAAAGTTAAATATAAATATAAAAAAATAAAATAACAATTCAATTGGCTAAATAGTTTAACTGAATAAAATTGAAAACTTAATATATTTAAATGACTTATAAATAAATTTATAAATGTATCTAAGTTCAAGAGCTATTAAAATTGGCCGAGTAGAAATGCGCACCCAAAAAAATTGAATGCATTCTGAAAAGTTAAATATATTTATATAAAAAATTAAAACAACAATTTAACTGCCGAAATAGTTTAACTGAGTAAAGCTGAAAACTTAATATATTTAAATGACTTATAAATAAATTTATAAATGTATCTTAGTTCAAGAGCTATTAAAATTGGCCGAGTAGAAATACGCATTCAAAAAAATTGAGTGCATTCTGAAAAGTTAAATATAAATAAAAATAAAAAAACAACAATATAACTGCTTAAATAGTTTAACTGAATAAAGCTGAAAAAAGCTAAATATATTTAAATGACTTATAAATAAATGTATAAATGTATTTAAGTTCAAGATCTATTAAAATTGGCCGAGGATCAAGATTAAATTGTTGTATTTATTAAGTTTCATATTTTCGTTCCGAACTTAATAGAATAACTGAATGCCAGGCATTTTTGGTAGTCAATCAACAGTAATGAGCTCTTGACCACAATGTCAAGCAACCGATTGGCATTTGAAATTAGCTGCATAACTTGAGTAGAATTTAATCAATGCATAGTTCAGGCAAATGTCAGCAATTTTCGTATATTATTAATTTGCATATTGATTGGAATTTGACACTGTCAACAGCCTGTCTGACTGTCTGTCTGTCTGTCTGTCTGTCGTCATTCGATATTAGGAAATAACATTGCCAATTACTTTGTGAAAGCCAGCTACGCAGCTGACAACATGTCGCCTCAATTAATGTTAAGATGTTGCATGAATTTTTTAATAAACACCAAAAAAAAAAATGTTGCATGTTGTTTTGCGAATGCGCAAAAGCAACGCAATAAATTGACTGGCAGTAATTGATTAATGGGATGGGAAAGTGGAGGGGAAGCTCAAATATCTTATCATTGCTGTGGCAAACTGTGAAAACTTTTGCCACTCGCTGCCACCGAGACGACGCATCTAATTAACATGGCCAACAACAACAACAACAACCCGCGCGGTTTGTTAACTGCCAAAACTTTGTGCCACAAGCACCGCAGAACTAATTTAAATTGATCGAATATGCTTCGATAGCAATTTCAATTAACTTTGAACTTTAACTGAGATGAATTTTAGCGTTGCTGCGTTTAAGGTGCAACTTCTGCCCGGCTGCACAAATTTGATTTGGCGTTGCCCCAAGCAGGGGGGGAGGAGAATGTAGCCTTGTGGCACGGCTACTACTGAGCCTCGTCTCATTGCATTTTGTGAGGCCAACTAAATCACCAGAAATCAGTTATAAATCCGTTGGACGTTGGCCTGTTTGACGCACCAGGACATTGGACACACAAATATGTATGCATAATTCCCTTTGCCGTTGGTTCTTGCTATGCTCATATGTGTGTGTGTGAGTGTGTGTTCGTGTGTGTGTGTCTGAGCGCCTTTCAATTATTCAAATAACACAGCATTTGGGCTGCAATGGCTGTCAGGATATATACGTCGCTTTTTAGTGTGTTGTCAGCCAGCAGCCCACAGCTGCCATCGCGTTATCCTTGCATGCCCCAAGCGCTATGCAACACTCATTTGGATCGTCAGGCAACTAACGACTGTCGCACAGTTGCACAGTTGCAGAGTCGCGCAGTCGGTTGGCTGGTCGGTTAGCTGGTTGCCTTGGTTTGGTCGGCTTGGTCAGTGATGGTGCCTGGTATGCCTTGCCATTAGTATACGCTTTGGGATTTACCATGCGCTAACTTTAATCTATTGCCTGGAAAATATATATGCACACACACACACACACACACATAGGAAAGCTGCTACATGAAAACATCAAACAACATTCGCCGGGTTTTAATTATTATTTGAAATCACGATGACGATGACTGTCTGTCTGTCTGTCTGTCTGCCTGTCGGTTGGTAAGGTTTGTCCATCTGCAATCTAATGAAACATTAGCTGGCTGCCTACAACTGCAACAAATAAGCCCTGCCACATCACTCATGTGTGACGAGACTAAGTGGCAGACGGGCAGAGTATGAAGCGCGCTTGAGCATAAATTTCATTGTTTGTATGGCAACACAACAACAACAATAACAACAACAACAACAGCAATAATAATTGCAACATTTTGTTGGCATCTTCGTTGTCATTAGGGGCAACCAGAAATACACACAGGTGGCACAAATGTGCCAGGTAAATGCATTGCAAATCCATATTTCTGGTACAGTTAAAAGGCAGAAAGGCATTAGTAGATGGTCAGCTTAGTGAATGTCTACTGTTTGCATGCACATTCATTTTAAAAATGAACAAATCAGAGATAGACAGACCAATGAACAAGTGGCATGATGAAAGGGGGCAAGTGGGAAAGTGGCAATGCAATTAGCTTATAACAGAAAAATGATGGCAATAAAAGTTGTCTGGGAAAGCGTTCAGTTTTTTTTTGCTGCCACAGTGTCATAAATTTTGTTCATAGTATTGCGCTTTGCATATAAAATTAATAACCCATAAGCAAATGTGGGGGAACAGCCAGAGGAAAATGGCAATCAAACTTTATTCATCAGATGTATATGAAAAAAAAAAAAACACAATTTGCTAAACTATTGCGACTGCTTCTAGCAAAGTTTTAGCTATAAGTTCTTATAATCAAAATTCAATTAAAACAAAAAAGGGACAACTTGCAACAGACATGCATAATTAAGTTAAACACCAACTATTTTGATAAAAAAAATACCCAAAGTGAGTGCTGGAAATGGAACTTTATATTTATTATTATATTATTATATTATTGTTTTAATTTGAAAGATCAGAATTGCAAAAACATTTTACTTATTACACAATGCAATCAATTTCCATATATGCTGAATATTCATTGGGGGGAATTGTATAAATCCAATGAGAGAATCTCTTATAATCTTCCACACATGTCGTGGCCTGATGACCACAGCCTAAGGAGCCAATTTGATTGATAGCACCGCCAATGCCAGCAGCCTGTTGGCCACACTGTCAAGTGCCAATTAAACTAAAGCGTCGCAACAGGCAAAAACAGTTGTGCGATGAGGAATGTAGGGGTTTGTAGGGGTGGGGGGGGAGCCCACCACTGTATAGGCCGATAAAAATGCCAGTTATTTTTTCACCATTCTCGCTCGACAAGTGCTGCTTTTTTTTTTGCTCGCACTAATGACACAGGACACTACCTCTGGCCCCGCTGTTCATGTGGTGGCCATGCTGGCCGCGTTGACGTTGATAGGCCACAACAATTTTCATTGGACAGCCATTTACAATAAACGTCAGCGATTGCCGGGTGCGAATGGTATATGCTTGGCAAAAAAAAAAAAAAAATGTAAAAAAAAAAAAGTTGTGTAGTTTAGGTTAAGCGCAAAATCAAAGTGGCATTGAGGCCGGGCTGACTTGATAAGCGCTAATGAATGGTTTTCTTTTGCGCTTCAATGGGCCGTGTATATGGCTGGCCGCAACCAAGGCAGGCAGCAGCAGCAGCAGCAGCAGTCGCAGTCGCAGCAGGACACTTGTCGCGGTTTGGGCAATTTAAGTGGCGGTTGATGTTGTCGTTCATGTCGATGTCGATGTCGATGTCATTGTTGACTGAGGCGCTGGCTGAAACGGAGGCTGGCGTCACTGCCTGCGGTTTGGGCGGATGCAAATGTTTGGTTTCGCTGGCAATTAACGGGGCCAAAAGAGAGAAAAAAAAAATAGTAAAGCAACAACAACAACAATAAGAAAAAACAATGCTGCTGCATTTTTTGTCGTTGACCATTTTGGGGCTTGTAATAAAATGGCAAACGTATGCCTGCAATCAATAACCGAAGCGGTCAGTCCCCAAAAAGTATGCTACTATTTTTTTCTCTTCTCATTTTTTGCCTTGCATGTGTGTGTGGCAAAACCACAACACCAACAACTCAACAGTGACAAAGAGTAAGTAAGGAAGAGTGAGAGAGAGAGAGAGGGGGGGAGAGGTGTATGCGATGGACAGTGGCGGCAGCTGCCAACAAGCGACTTAATACTGGCCAAGTTGATGAAGACACAAGACAGATGGATAACGGCAGGTAAGCCAGGCATACAAATAAGAAAATTTTGCAATACCACACATAAAGACGAAGGATAATGGGATGGCAAAGGCGAAAAGAGGCTACAGGCAAGTAACAGTAAAAATAAAAAGAAGAAAGAGTAGAATAGTGAAGAGAAAATACTTTGAACAGCCACTCCACTCCACTTCACTCCACTCCACTCCACTCCACTCCATGGACGACACTCCATGCACACAATGGCAGCCTCTTTTGTGCTTGGCCATTGCAATACAAATCGTTACCAATTTTCAACCGGACACACCAGAAAGCAGTAGCAAACAGCAGGCAGGATGCACGATGCAGGCAGCAGGCAGCAGCAGCTAGCCATGTCCATAAGCAACGGTCAACTATATGGCCAAACATGCGGCGTACACCTTTCATTTATTGTACGTTTCATACACGTTGTACAAAACCCCAGCCCGCCCCTCCGCTCCACCCTCCCCCTTCCCACTATTGGTAAAGTGGGCAACTTTCATGCCGAGTCGCGTTGGGTTTTTTTGGGGGTAGCTTTTGGGTGCATGGCTCTCTCTGCATCGGCTTTATGTTGTGCATGTGTCTGGTTGGGGTCTTTACGTTGGCCTGATTGGATTGCCGATGCAAATGAAGAATCCAATTTTTAAAGTTTGTTTTTCGTTATCGTTACATTTCTTGTTAGTCCTGCTGCTGCTGCTGCTGCTGTTTCACTCCATTCTTCTGCTCTTCCATTCTTCTCCTTTTTTTTTTCACCCACCCCTGCACATGCACAGCGACGCTGTCTCATCCAGGTTCAAAATGTTGGCTGTGTCTTCGACTGTCCAACACTCACACACACACACTCTCTGTGTGCTTGCACGTTTGTTGTATATATTTTTTTTTTTGGTCACATCAACACGTATATGCACAAATACACACACACACAACTAACTGTCCAGCCATTGACACAAAGCATCAACTTGGCTCAGCCAACAACAATAACAGGCAATTTAAAACTAAAATGAAGCACTCCAAAACACACACACACACAAGTAAATACATATATATATATTTATATATATACAATTTGTTTTTTTTTTTTGCTTTTGATTTTTGCACGCCATTTGTCTGGTGTGTTTCTCTTGTAGTTCTGGTTGACTCTGCCTTACCACAAAATCGAATTTTCACTTTTAAACAATTGAAGTTGCCACATTCACATGCCATGGTCCGATCCTCTTTTGTTTTCGTTTTTTTTTTTTTTTGCTGTATTATCTGTTTTTTAGTTGTGCCCTCTTATATGGATTTTGTTCGATTGGTATTCAATGGTTTTCAATTTGTTGTTTGATTTTTGTTTTTGTTTTTTGCTCTGGTCAGTGTAATTCGTGTTGCTAAACTTTTGCTTTGTCATAAGACAACTTTTGTTCAATGCTGACTTAAATCTTAAATATTAAATGGGCGCAAATGTATATAAACAATTTAAAAAAAAAAACAGTCTCATTAAGTATTTATATATGTATAGAATAAATTTAAAATAATTGTTGATATTTTATTATTTATGTATAAGTGGGTCAACTGGAAAATGGCTCATTAATTTTCATTAAAATTTTTGCCACACCCAATGAACTTAACCAAATACAAAGCAGCCATAAAACAATACACTTAAATTGCTTGAAATTTGATAGCCACGCTGTGAAGCTTGTAATAAAGCCAACACTAACGCGTTGGCCACTTCATTAAATAATTGAACACCAAATGCTGGTAATTTATCATTAATGATTGCTAGAAAACCAAGAGCAAGGGAACACTCGGTAGTCCATTAGAGAGGTGAACACCAGCATATCCTGTAATGATAAATAAAAAAAAATCATAATAATCCTTAAAATATTGTGTGCCAAATTTATGTGAAATGTGAGCGAAGAATATGAGAAATTTATACTTCATTTCAATAAATTAAGGGACATTTTCTACAAAATGAAAATCACATTTAGATTAAGCTTTCACAAAAGTATTTGCTTAGTCCTGTACATCATTTATTTTGGATATTTGGCTACGGGGTATTAACAAGGTATGCTGTCAGTTAGCCCTTGTCCGGGTGCTCGCCTTCAAAGAGCAAATTACTTATAAATTTTGGGTGCTATTCGAGCCATTGACAGCAGCTACAATTACCGTCGAGGCAGAACATTTTGGCAGCAGGCTATGAAGCAACAGAAACTCACATAAATAAATCAGATTTTAGGCATGTGTTAATTATCTAAGAGTGCCAATGATAAATGCTCAAAAACATTAACATATTTAAGTAATACCCGAAAAAGTACATTAAGTACAAAACGTGACAATGTTCATTGATGTATAAATATTATAAGTTTTTAAGAATATTAAAAGCAAGTAATTTAGTAATTTAATTGCAATATATTTTAAACTTATACAACACTAAACTGAGTGGCAATTCCAACACTGAATGTATGCAATTTTTTATACTTTTATATCGACTAAGTTTATTTTGTTAATTTTTTGCACATTTCGTGCATTTCGTCTATTGCAATCTTTTTAAATGTTTTTGAATGGTTTACTAAAATAAAAACATTATCACAAATATTTCATGAAAATAGTGCTGGGAACGTTAATCTGTTTGCATGTTACGGGGCATTGAGAATTAGCCCCCGTTTATGCCATAAATCGTATCGCGAAGAGAGCGTTAAACGTTGGTCAAACAACCGAATATCAAGTTTTATTGACCCACAAATAACGTGCAGATAATTACAAAAAAAAAACAAAAACAATGGCAACTGCTGGAGGCCAGTTGTTGGCCAAAAACAAATGTACAAATACTCTTTGCGTCTATTTGGGTGGGAGGCAGAAGATGGCAAAGTGGAAAAACTACTTACAAGTATGTTAACATGCGCAATTGTTTGGACCCATTGCCTTTGTCTTTTTGGCCCTTGGGGGGGAAAACCAAGTCGAGCCATGTCTCAGCCAGCAACAATGGGAGCTGTATTTTCCTTTTCTTGTGCGCTATTTCCCACTGCTCGAAGATGTTCCAAGATGCTCGTGTTTATCTGTTGTGGTCATGGCAAAAAGTAATCCAAAAGATAAAATACAATAAAATAAAAGGCCAGGCCATGAGTAATGTCTGTTGTTGTTAATGTTATTGTTGTTGGTGTTGCTTATATTTTGTTGTTGTTTGTGGCAAGCGCTGCATTTGGGGGCAGGTCGCATAGACAATACCTTCGAGCAACTCATGTGTGCATTGTTGTTGTTGCTGTTGTTGTGTGCATAATTTATACGGCGAGCTGCTCATGTTTTTTGGCTAAATTATTTTCCGGGGTCCAGCACGTGCTGTGATCTCTGCCTGGTTGAAAGACTCAATGGCTCTGGCATTAGGTCAACCATTTTGGTAATAAATTTTGGCGCCTGGCCTGCGACACGCTCTATGACATTATTGAACCTGAAAGGGAATATGGCCAAACAAAAAACAACAGCCAAAGGCACAAAAGCCAAACAGTTGACCTTGAACATGTGTGAGCGAAAAATATATATATATATAAAAGATATAAGTCACTTAAGCCAGTTTTTGGCAACGGAAACCGAACAACGGGAAGTCAATAAAAAAAAAATCAACTGTTTTTTATAAGCAACGCAAATTAACTGTACAGCATAATAATATGTATAAAAAGTTAAGCTTTTAAGGGGAAATTCAACTTAATATTTCACTTAAATTGTTATTAAATTACCTGTCAAATATTCCCAGAGCTACATTTATGAAACTCCGCAAAAACGTCTCGACAAACATAAAAAAAATTTAAAAGACAAAGAAAGGTAAAAAAGAGCTAAAAAATATCTTAACTTACTTTATTATATCCACAGATAGACGGAGATAGAATTTAATAAATGCCTTTTAGACTGTTATTTTTGACAGTAGAATATGAAATACGCTTGCAACATTTTGAGTCTCTTAAAATTTTGGAGGAAACCATTAATAATAAAATGATCTTTAGGCAACTGAACCATGTTTTATATATATATATATATATATTTTTTTTTTTTAAATAAACCTTAAAAAATGTTTGCTCGACAATCTGTTTAATAATATTTTGTTACACAACTTGTCACAAAATGACAATACCCTGGGCAATGGCTTAGAGAAAAGCAAACTTTTGACTTTTTGTATGTTTTTTTTTTTATCAGGCAACCTGATGTTTAAAGCCAACTGATGTCTTCCCTTCTAAATGTTTTTTTTTGTTTTTTTGCAGTTGTTTCAGCTGTTGCGGTTGCAATTGCTTTGGGACCATTTAGCATTTTTGAAGTAACCACATGGGGCTAAGGCCAAGCGGCCCCAATGTCTTGAATTGGTAAAAACAAGTAACAAGGGGTTGCCCCCCGCCCCCCAACTAGGAGACGTTGAAGTATTACAAAACTCTAAACAGGCGCAAAAGTTTTGCCAAAAGAGGAAATTTTCTTAATTTGATTTCTTCAACGCCCCTGGAGTACAGTGTACGCTGCCTAAATGTGCGTGTATATTTTATATTTTATATATATATACACATAAAACACAAGTCGGCCCAACAACGTGTAATAAAACGTGGATGGTTCCCAAAAAAAAAAATAAAGGCTTGGGCACAAAGTTTTTAATAAAGTTTTTATACCTTGCTGTCGGAATAAAGTCCTGCAGAGAGCCTAGGTTCATGGGCAAAGCAAAATAATTGAGCCAATTTGTTGTAAAGGGAATAGAGAAATGGACTTCAATTTTGAAAATTCTAGTAGCGTCGCTGCACTACAATTGGATTATGCCCAACAATGTCTTGAAGAAATTTACATTTGAAATTAATGTGAAAAATGCAGGAGTTGCGTTTTGTGCGACAGTTTTCTGTAAATGTAAAAAAACTAACTAAATTTCGCTGACCCAATTCAAAAGTTAACAAATATTTCGTTTTGCAATCGAGACATTCTGTACAACACGTTGCACGTAGGTGCACGCATTTTGGGGGCAGCATATGTACATATTCAATTTAAAAACAAATAGCGATTTACCACTTTTGTGGAATTTCGCTTTAGCCACAAGACAATACACACCGAATACACATTGCTTTTCAATGATGCTTGAATTTCATTTCAAAACAATTTGTAAAAGTTGCACACACTCGCTGCAATCGAAGTTTGTTTGGCAGCTAAGCAAATTTGCAGTCATTCGCGCTTCTGCTGAGCCAGCAATGCCAAACGCTTGCCAGGATCAGGAACTGTTGGCCTCCATTTGCATCTACTGCCTCAATACCAACTCTCTCTCTCTCTCTCTCTCTGGTGCGTGCTTGTCAATAGTTTAGCGTTCGCAGCAACTGTTTTTTATTTATTTTTTGTATTTTTTTCCATCTATACTTTTGATGAATTGACATGCAATGCTATTTGTCAGCAGTCAATATGCTTGTTACATTAAATTGCCAGCTGCCTGCTGCCTGCCTGCTCCTGCCTGCCTGCCTGCTCCTGGTTGCTGCTGCTGGTTGCTGCTGGTTGCTGTTGCTGCAGCAGCAACTCTTTCACTAGTATTGTTAATATTAGACGCGCCAGTAACAAGTATTACACTGCATTTTATATGCAATTGCGCTATATCTATATGTGTGTGTGTGTGTGTGTGTGTGTATTTTATAGACTGATGGACGGATGAGCGGATGCACGGACGGACTTTGCGTACTGACAGTCGTCGAGCAGCGCGCGGTGGCAACGACAGCAAATTGTTTTGTATTGTGCAGGCGACAGGCGACAGCTCGATTTGCATGCCATCTCCCTCCCTCTCTCTATATATATATCTATATATATATATATAGATTTATATATGTGTGTATAGCTCTCACTCTGTCTTTCTATTGCTGTGTTTGAAATAGGTTACGCACATGGTATGCAGCGCAGGAGCGTGCCAATTGGCATCCGCATTTGCATCTATATCCGCATTCGCATTCGCAATTCACATCCGCATTCACATCCGCATTTACAATTGCACTCGCATTCGTATCTGCATCAAGAGTTTTTCGCTTGAACTTTATGATAAATTGCCAACGAAATTGAGCATTTTTGTAGACGCCGTTGCAAACTAAACTTGTAAATATGTATTGCCAATCAAAACATTTCTGTCCCATGATTGACTGACTGACTGACTGACTGACTGACTGACTGACTATTCTATTCGCTTGTCCCTCTGCTAAACTTGTTAGTGTTACAATACTACCGTTGGTGTCCTCCTCAAATTATATTTCCGGACAGGTGCATTTTGAAATGACGGAAATTGTTTGGGGAAATAGTAGCTGCATGCAGACTCTTACCTATTAAGGATTTCTAATCGAATAAGAACCACAATTTTCTCGTTCTTCCCCTTTTTTTTTTTGTGTCCTGGTATCTTTTGGCAACTTATTTTGTGGTTTAGTTAACCCAGCCCTGAGCAGCTGGTAGCCCTTTGATTATTTTGCGTTATCTTTGGCATTCATTTCATTTTGCACCTCGCCACGATTTGCATGTGAATTTCATTGCTTAGCTGCGCAGCAGCGGAAATGAGATTCTATTTGCTACGTGCCCCACGTAGCAACCCTACCAAAAAGACTTGTTTAATAGAAGCGAGTTTGCTTCTTTTGTTTGGCGCAAGTCAAGTATAAAACGACTTGCATTAAATAAATGACTGGAATAAGACGCACAAATACTCTGCCATTTGATGTAAAGCATCCTTAAAAAATTTCACTAGGAAAGTAATAATTAAAATTATTTTAAAAAAAAACATTTGAAAAATATATATTAATATTAAACTACATTTATGCGACTCTTCCACAGATTAGTTTGAATTTAAGTAACTAATCTGTGAAAGAGTCGCATAAATATATATAATATATATATTAATATTAAACTAAATTTCTATTTATGCGACTCTTCCACAGATTAGTTTGAGTTTTAGTAACTAATTTGTGGAAGAGTCGCATAAATAAAAATGTAGTTTAATATTAATAAATACATATTTTTTTATTCAATGTACTCTAAATAAATTAAATAATACATTTTTTATAAGCTTTATCTGCTCCTTACATTGCCAGCTATAATTTTTCTTAGCATATGTTTCGAACTTTTATTTCTTATATATACCACAAAAAACCTAAACACAGTCAATTTTTAGGCATGTGCGAATTTGGAAAGGGTATGCAAACAAAGGGAAGCAATTCCAGAAATTTCTAAAAGTGAAGAAAATCACAGCTATTGAATACAATCAGAAGGGTTAAAGGTGGCTCGTTGTTTCGTAATCTTTTTAGCCATAAGAGAGTGCCCCACGATGTTGCGTTCAAAATGCGACTAATATTTGCAATTTGCATTAAATATTCAAAGCATTTCGCAGCTGTGAAGCCGATTTGGCGGAAAGTACAAAAAAAATAAGGCACTCAAATGTCAAAGGCGTTGCTGTTAATAATGTGCCCTATTGCTATTCATTGGATGTGTTGTGTATTTCATAAATAAGTGCATGTCAACATAAATTATAAATATCCTCAGTTGATTAATAATGCACAAGAGAAATGTCACAAAGAAAAATATGCTGAATTGTTGCCACTCCGCGACTTGTTCAACCTGCCCGCGCACTGCAGATGATATGATGGGGGCAACATCAGAGGGGCAGAAAGAAAGTATCCAGTTACATAATTTTATATATTTAGTAAGGCGGAAATTTAATACTCTCATTGAGCAATTTATTCATTCATATGTCATATCAGAGAATTTATGCTTTTGTTTTAATTGTATTATTTTAGTTATATTGTCCGTTGGCCAAGCCTGATTATTTGTATCTATAAACTACATAAATATTGTGTATTTTATTGTTACAAATTATTACTTTGTTATCATTTTATGTACATTTTTTGCAAATACACGAATTTGCTTTAATAAAAGTAACACAACTAAATCTATTGTTAAATGTATGAAAAGCATTTAGAAACAAATTTTAATTGTATTTTGCAATTATATACAAATTATTTACACTAGCTAAATTATATTAGAAACATGAACAAAAAGCCGCAAATGTTTTTGAAATAACAATTCCATTCATTTTTTGCCTGCAACTAATTTTTGTAAAATTAATTTACACAAATCTTAATTGCAATCTGTAGAAATCTTTTGAAAAAAAAAAACAAAAATTAAAAATAAATTAAAGTGAATAACAGAAATAATAAATAAAATAAATGCTAGAGTATAAAAATATTGTATTGCAGCGCACAAATAAAGTCATTAAAATTGTATATATATTCAAAAGAGGAATGTATGAGTTTGTAAATGTGTGTGAGGCAGAGGAAGAGGAAGAGGGGGGAAGAGGGGAGTGGCAATGTGGTCGTTCTGCATGCGTGCAAGAAATGGAAATGCGGTTAATTTCCGTAAAGTATGCAATAATTTCTGGCTCTGAGCAACGGCAGTTGTGTGAGTGAGAACGTGTGTGTGTATGGGCGAGTGTGTGTGTGTAAATGCAACAAAGGCAATGTGTAAAGTAACTACCACGCCAGCTCCGCCTTCTCTTAGTATGCAGAAAGTAAATCTCTTTGGCAGTCTGTGAAGACGGAACTAACGAACAAACGGACATTCATCAATATAAATCAAGCGGCGACCACAAGGATCAGGTCCACAGGAGCAGCGCCAGGACGAGGCCTGTACGAGGACGCCCAGCCAAAGCCCAGAATAAATATATATAAAATATTTTTGTATAAAAATTTCTGCGAATCGTTTGGGCAAACCGGGCTGCGGGAGCAGGGTAAAAATGGGGGTAAAAGCAAGCAGCAGGCTGTTAAAATGTTGGCCAAAGAAATATATTCATGTTTTTATTTATTTTCCTTATTCGGCATGCGGCCGAGAGAGGTAGGCGGGCAGGCGGGTACGGGGAGAGCTGGCAGGCGGAAGACTGTAGTCGGCGGATGGCTTCGTGTTGCAATAGCCGCATTGTGCATTTGGGACCGGGTTTGTCCGTGCCGTCCTTGCCACGACTGCAGCTGTAACTGTAGCTGTAGCTGCCACAATAGCATTTTCGTTTCATTATGTTTCGTATGCCTAAAGGATTGAAATATATATTTGCATACATTTTTATTTATTTTGTTGTGGCATTTTTTTTTTTTTTATTTTTTTTTTTGTTGCAAGGACAACATTGGCAATGGGTTACAGTTACATCGGTTGGATTCGGTTGCATTGGTATGCTTTGCAGTTCAGCAACAATGCTTTGGGACAACGCATTTTGACTTCGGTATTTGCGGCATTTTATGTAATTCATGGTCATTCAATGTTCGACTACAATATGTGTGTTGTGTGTGTGTGTCTGAGCACAAAAAATATGTATTGAATTTTTTTGCGCCATGAATTTCATGCTCGGATTTGGCCAAAGAAGCGTACGCGAAAATCACGTAATTTATGTGATTTCCGTGCAGTTGCAGTCGAAAGGCGCATGATGCAATTAAAGCCAAGCACACAAGCACACAATCACACACACACCCAAACACACACACACACACACTGCTGACGCTATCAAATTTCGAAATGAAAATCAAATGCGATCAGTATGGAATAATCCGCGATTTAAACATCAAAAAATTCAGAATATTGTCGAAACAAAAGCACATGTATAAAAACAAAAAATTAAAAAATATATTCAGTACATGTGAGTAAAACAGAACATGTTGAGTTGGATTATTAGATGAACAATTCACTGAAAATAATCCGATTAAATATTTTTTATTATTATTATATAGAGTAGTTCTTGGTCTTCATTGAGTGCATGCTGAATAATTTCTTTATTTTCAATAAATAATAGAGAATATTTTGGGAGCTTTAAAATACCCAAATACATTAAATTCATAAAATAAATGGTTCAAATATAAATTTAAAATGTAATTTATGTGATGATTTTCTTGTCAGAGCAACAGAAATAAAAGTAAATAACAAATTTAACAAAATATAAAATTATTTCGTATATTTCAAAAATGTTTAAAAGCGTTGAGATAAATAAATGCACAACAAAAGGAAATAAATACTCGAGTCTAAAATTGAATTACGGATGCATTTAGCAATGTGAACGAATTGAAGTTGTCTTTTGTACAGTGCACACACACACATTGAATGATGTTGCATTTTATTTGTCATTTCCGGTTTATGCAGGAAGTTTAAATTATTGAATGCAAGCGGAAGTACAGCCGTGCAAAAGTGTGCTTAAATCGCGAAATCAGACAGATACGCCATGTCTCTGACTGCAATGCTGTGTTTGCATTCGCAATGGCCATAAATAAATATATATATATAAATTTAAATAAATGCCTGAAACGTGCACACAGATGTGCACCACGGCCCATACAGTTTGTTTGTCAATAAATCAGAATGCTTATCATCGTCAAACGACCACAAAGACTCGAAGCAAACACAATAAGCGGCCACGAACAGAAAAAAAAAAATAAATAAAAATAAAAAAAAAACTAGATACTGCTGGCTGCTGCTGCTGTTGTGTGTATGTGTATGTGTGTGTGTGTGTGTGTTGAACTGTATAAGAGCCTTGTACGGTTTATTACGCGCGATTAAATTCATTAAAGAAATACAGCAGGCCAGGCGGAAGGAGAGCAACGCCAAACGAAACTGAAATCAGCTGCCTGGCTCAAAATTCAGCTTAACCACAAAATGGCAACAGCAACGACTACAACAACAACAACAACAACAATAGAAAATGGCGGAAGAAGCACAACAATCCGGACAGCAACTGACAGCTAACATTTGCCGCTCTATCTGAACGCCTGCAGCCATTTTGGCTGCCAATTTATGGCCTGGACTCAAAGTTTGTGCCCCACTAAACCCGCTAATTGCGCCGCTTTAGACAAGTGTCGCATGGAGACGACCCGCTGCACGCCCACTCCACTCCACTCCACTCCACAAACAACTTGCCACCCCGGCCATAATTGTGCCCAATTTGGGCCTCATCTTGGACTATATTCCCATTCTTATTGTTTGCATTATTAGCTGACAATTTTTGAAGAGCTCTTGACGGGGCATATTGAGGCTCGTCCTGCTCCAAGCTGTATGCAGGATTAGCCGGCGCTTTGTCTGTAACCATAACAAGAAACTCAGCAGCAGCTGTTTTGAGCCAGTTTGCCCGATAAGCCCTTTGGCTAAGTAGTTTGCTGTTTTGCTTGTACTTGTTTAATCCTTGTTATTTCAGGCCAAAGCGTTCTCCGCTAAATTGGCTTGCTGAACTATAACAAATTTCAAAACTGGCTATATCAACTGCAAGAGTTGGCTTCAAAAATATTTATCAATCCATTTTTATGCGTTGAACTTAATTTTGTGAAAAAGCCAAAATCCAACTTTTTATTCACGCTGTTCGACAGCTTTTGATTTGCATGTGGGTTGCCAATTTTTTTTTTTTATAGAATGGAATATTGTTTATTACATTCGATATTGTTCATTTGTGTATTTTGTTTCAATCAAATTTATGAATATGGATATTACAAGTTATTTTCAATATGTATATATGAAAAATATAATGAAAAGCTTTTTTATTGGTCTTATTTATACGTACATAATTTGTTGTAGCCATTCTTGAAAACCGTTTTTTAATAAGTCTCGTAAAAAATGCTGTTGGCAACCCACCTACAGGCTTTTATAAATTCTGATAGTTTATAACAATAATCTTTAGCAAAATCAAAAAAAGAAAAAAAATATTGTTGCATGCTTGGCAAATAAAAATAGATTCAACGCTGTCAACAGCCAATGTGCCACACGTGTAAAATGCGTATTTTTTGTAAATAAATTCGATGAGATGCACTTTGAACAGACATTTGATTGGCTATACAATAAAGCATTATTAAAAATGGTTTGTGTTTTTTTTTTTTTTTTGTTGTTGTGCAGTTCAGCAGGCATTAAACATAATTTATGTTTCCACACAATATACAATTATTTATATTAATGGCACACCTGAATGCAGTTGTGCAGGTGAGCTACGATAATGATATATAATTAAGCAAAATCGGGTCACATCAAAATATCACATCCGCATAGTGTACAATTTATTATGCAATCAATTATTATAATTAATTATTATTGTAATTTTTGTGAGCAAAATAATAATTATTGAAATAATAAAGTGCTACAGAAAAAAATCTCTGGAAATATATCTTTTTGGATAGTAAATTCTGCTGATAGAAAATATCTAAATATATAAATTTATATATAGATTAATAGAAAATTATTACTAAAATTTACCTTGAGCTTGGGTTTGTTTTCAATTTTGGAATACCAAAAAAAAAAAAAACTTGGTATCAATGGATAAGTTTATTATTATATACAGTAGCATACATTACAGCTCGATAGCTGCTCCTGCTGCTGCTCCCGCTGCTACTCCAGCTGCTCCTGCTGCTGTTGCTCATGTTTCTGATGCGATTCACAATGCAAACATTTGTATTGTGGATGCGATAAGTATGAAAACGTTTTTACAGCTCTGCCCTCTGCTAAGGGGGGTCCCTATCAAAATGGCAATGGCGGCAAACAAAGCGGGTGCACGGCCCGCACATCCTGTCAATCGCTGTATACTTATGCCCATCCGGTATGTAAATGCAGCAGCAGCCTATATATATATGCCCCAGACCCACTGTCAGTCTGCCAGTCTGCCTGTCTGTCTGATTGTCCGCATTCCAGCCCGTCTGCCTGTCTGCCTGTCAATGTGTATGTGTGTGTATCTGTGTGTGTGCATCGACGTTCGTTGTCATTCGACCGGAAGAAATTATTGTTATTCGAATTGATCTGCCATGGGCTGATGTTGCTGGCATCGATAGGCAGTGTCGCTGCCACGAGACAACAGGACAGCAGTGGTGCGATATCGCATCAGTGCACCACCAACTGCTGGCATTGCGCTGATAGCGTCAGCGCAAAAGTATGCAAAACGGGTTCGTTCACATTATTTATGGACGCTCTTGCATATGCATAAATAATCCATATATACATACATATATATGTATATATGTATATATACATAAAATGGGGCAGCGCTCAGTGCATTGGTTCGAGCTATGCACAATGAATTGCAAAAATATTATTTTATCAACAATAATTAATTAAATGCACTTAATTGTGTGCCACAGTCACAGTTGCTGCACTTTTCGCGGCGGCGGCCTTGTTTGCTGCTGCTGCTGCTGTTGCATGCGCAGCTGTTGTGTCGACACGAAAACTGTATAATGGTTGTGGTGAGGGATGAGTGGGGGAATACGTTGGGTGCTTGTTTGGTTTGCCTGATTGCAAACATGGTCATCTGCATATGCTTGAGCAGCGTTGTAAGTAGCCATGTAAGAGGACAAGTGACCCATCGGCGACAGTTGCCACCACGCTCACAGTTGCCCCAGCACGATTTATGTATATTTTTAAGTGGCATTAAGTGCGCGTTAACATCTTATGCCTGTGGACAACAACAACACAACAATAACTTACGAGCAGCAGCAGCAGCAGCAGCAGCCGCAGTTGGCTGGCCATTAAGCGAGCTATTGAAACGCCCCAAAAAGAATGGCTAATTGACAACCGTTGCAACATCGAGAGAGCCGTGCTTTAAGCAACAAAAAAAAAATTTGTCACTCACTCTTAATGAGCCGTGCGGCTAATTGTGGATGCTACAAACAGCAAGAGCAGCTGCAGCAGCTATAAGGCTTACACAGATTGTTGCAGCTACAGTTGCAGCTTTTAAGTTTGCTTGTAACATTTGCATTGTTTGTTGTTGTTGTTGTTGTGGCATGGACATATGCGCCAAAGGAATATTACACATACGACGTGTTCAACGCTGCTGTTGCCCAAAAACTTTGCACAATTTTTGCCTGGCCACTGACGTCTCATTTTGGGGTTCTCAAAAGTACGAATATCTACAAATTCAATTCATTTGCCTGCAGCTATAACAGCAGACACAGCAGACACAGCAGCAGCAGCTTTTCCTTGCTTATATAACTATGTGTGTATGTGTGCGTGTGTTTGTGTGTGTGTAATTTACAATCCCTTGTGAACGCCATGTACGCATGCATGCACGTGTATGGGTAAATTGTTAAATTTATACACAAAAGCAGCGCAGTTGCAACTGCCAAAGTAATTTGCGATAAGTGCGTCAGATTCTTTGGGGAAAATTCGACCACACACACACACACACACACAGAGCAGTTGCAATAACAACAATAATAACAGCAAAAGCAATGGAAACCCCAAAAAAAAAAAGCAAAATAAAAATAAAATGTTTATTTCATTCAGCTGCATTTTCAACGAAACTGAAATTCGCTATTACTTCAAAATGAAAAACTATAAAAAAAAATAATAAAAAAAAACATGTAGCAAAATGAGGTTACGTAATCAGTCTTAACTTTATTAATACTGTGTATTTATTTTATTTGGAATATGCATAAATAGAAACGTGGTTAATAAAAAGCAGCTTTGATATTAAAAAAAAAAAAAAAAAAATTGGCTATGTAAATTAAGGCTAAGCTGGTGGTTTTTGTCAATTACAAATTTGCATGCATTTTGCTATTAAAAATCAATAAATATAAAAAAAAAATCCATTGGATAGTCTCAGATTTTTACATTATGCAGCTAAGTTTTTTTTTCTGATATTTACGTTAATGTCGTTAATGTATTTATAATCCTCTTAACTCCTTTCTAGGACACGCAATTATTTCAACTCATTTATTGAGTCTGAGTTAATCCCACTAAAAGGCTTAACACTAATTAAAAAGAAATATATCCAACACACAAAATGCTTTAAAGCTAATGCAAACGCTTCAATTTTGTAGTGCTTTCAGTTAAATGCCAAAGTTGAGATACCCCAAAACCCAATTCAATTGTGGGCCCAATGGGTAAACAGTTGAAAACTGTGGCAAGTATGCAAATAAGCAGCAGCGGCAGCAGCAGCGGCAGCTGAGAACCAATCAGAATTGGACAAGCACACGATTTATTTGCGGCTTGTGCTGTATGCCACAGTTTCATGTGTCTCTCTCTCTCTCTCTCTCTGTCAATAACTCACACAAATGCATGTAAATAAAACAAGAAAAGAAATGGCAATTTGTATTTTAACTGCGAGCATTTTTTTGTTGGCTCGCATTTTAATAATAAATTTTATGAAAGTATGCAATGAAAATAAAAATGCCAGTGCGTAATTAATGAGCCAAGGTGGTGTCATATGGCGCATACACACTCACACACACACACACACGAGAGAGAGACAGAGACAGAGAGAGAGAGAGAGAGAGAGAGAGAAAGAGAGATGGAGAAAAGGAGAAAGCAGAGCACATTGCGTGTTAAGTCGCTTATTTCATGGCGTTTATTTATTATGCACAATGTGCCTGGCGACCATACAATGCGCCAGAGCCAAATTATTGACTCAATTTGTTGGCGCACACACACACACACACACAGATAGATACGACAATATGCGTATGTGTGTGTGTGTGTAAGCCCTGTAGGCGCGTTAATTGCTTATGGAGCGCACATTATTCAACAGTCATTTTGGAAGAGCGGCAAAGCGAGCGCCATTCGCTAAGAAGCGCCCCAAAGTTGCGGCTTTGGCAAACAATTAGGCAGCTAATTTGCAACACGCTCAGGCAGCAGCAGCCCAATGTCTGTCTATGTGTGTGTGTGTGTAAGTGTGTGTGCTGGTATGTAGGGCAATGCGTGCTAATCCTGTCGCACACAGACACAGGCAAAGCGAATCCTTGTCAGGGCGCTGTCCGTCAGGAGGCGTTTGTTCGTTGGCTTGCCTTCAGTTTGGGGGGGGGGGGAGAGGGGTTGGGCCAGTTGCTAAATCACAGCAAAATCCTTTTGACAAATACCCACACAGGGACGGCGCTGAACTGAACTCAACCGAACTGAGCTGAACTGAACTGAACCAAACTGATGTCTGAAGGCGGAAGGGATACGCGAAGCGGAAACGGAAACGCTAATATGGCAAGTTATTCAAAAGTCGTCCGGGATTGCTGAGATAAATGCAGTTGCCTGTAAAGCGAACTGCCTTGTCAACTGTATGCGCTTGTCAACGCCAAAAACTAAAAGGTGACAGGGATAAACGCATCCAATCGCACGGCATGGCATGGCAGCGTGCACATATGTCGAGTGTACGGAGCAAGTGCATCTCTGCTGTGGTTTAAGTCAAAGCCAAAGCCAAAAACCAAAACTAGCCCGATGCCCCGGCATGTGGCAGCTGTCATGCGTGCAGCGACGCCCTGCCGCCCTGCCGCCCTGCCGCCCTGCCGCTCCAATCCGATCCCCATTCTAACACAAGCCTGTTGTGCAACGCAGGTTGGCAAAAGTTGCACTCGCTGCATAGGCAAGCACATCAATCACGCATTGCCGCCGTAGACGTCGCTTGTCAGCCGTAATTTACGCGCATTCACAGCGTTCCACACGCGCCAACAAACAAAAGACTGAGACGCACCACAAATCGTTTTGATTTTGCCCCTTAACACGTGACTGAGGGTCAGGACCAGGACCAGAAACAGGCAGTCAAACAGCCAACCCAGCCAGGCAGCCAAGAGTCTCCAGAGGCACATCCTTCTGCTCCTGACAGAATGTCTGATGCGCTGATATTGCATTTTAAGTTGTTCGCAAGTTGAAGCAACAACGCACCTCATTGTTTGCAACTTGCCTCAACAGCTTAACCTGTTTTTTGGTGCAACCAGACTCTGTCAGACTTTTTAATTGCCAAATCAGCATTTAAACCGACTTGAAATAGAAGTAGCACATTATAAAATATATAAAAATATATATAAAATATTATATGTATTTTCATAAGTTTAATCGGGTTCTTTAAACTATATTTTAATATTAACTAATTCTTATTTAATTTTATTTTAATTTCACTGAGGCATTTAAACTGTTAATTAACAACGAGTTGAAATCGTTCTATTTCCTAATAGTTAAAATCATTCAAATTAATTTATAAGAAATAGTTTCTAGTTTAATTATTAGTTACGTATTAGAAAATAAGTGCAAATCGTGTCAGATTAACAATTTTACATTCAGACTTTTTAATTGCCAAATCAGCATTTAAAACCGACTTGAAATAGAAGTGGAAAATTATAAAAACAATATATGTATTTTCATAAGTTTAAAAGGTTTTCTTTAAACTATATTTTAATATTCATTAATTCTCATTTCAATTTATTTTAATGCCAATCACGCTTGGAGTGAACTCATCGCATTTGAACTGTTAATTAACAACAAGTTAAAATCAGTCTATTCCTTAAGATTCATATTATCAAATTAATATATATATGAGAAGTACACTTATCTAGTTTAATTATTAGTTTTGTATTAACGTGTCTCAAAATAAGTGCAAATCGTGTCAGATTAACACTTTTACATTCCAATCCTATAACCTGTTTTTAGTGCAACCAACTCTGTTAGACTATTTAATTGCCAATTCAGCATTTAAACCTACTTGTAATAGCACATTATAAAACATTATATATATTTTCATAAGTTTAATCAGTTTTCTTCAAACTTTATTTTAATATTAACTAATTCTTATTTAAATTTATTTTAATTTTACTGAGGCTTGCTGCAGACTCCTTGCATTTAAACTGTTAATTAACAACGAATTAAAATCATTCTATTCCTTAAGATAAGAATAATAAAATTTATATATAAACAATACACATATCTAGTTTAATTATTAGTTTTGTATTAACGTGTCTCATAATGAGTGCAAATCGTGTCAGATTAACACTTTCACATTCCAATTCTATAACCTGTTTTTGGAGCAACCAACTCTGTTAGACTTTTTAATTGCCAAATCAGCATTTAAACCTACTTGCAATAGCACATTATGAATTTTCATAAGTTTAATCGATTTTCTTCAAACTTTATTTTAATATTAATTAATTCTCATTTAATATAATTTTATTTTCAATAGAGCTTGCAGCAAACTCATCGCATTTAAACTGTTAATTAACAACGACTTAAAATCATTACATTCCTTAAGATAAGAATGATCAAATTTATATACAAACAATACACATATCTAGTTTAATTATTAGTTTGGTATTAACGTGTCCCCAAATGAGTGCAAATCGTGTCAGATTAACACTTTTACATTTCAATTTGAAGCCATATTTTGTATTGTGGCAGAGGCAGACGCATTTATTTTGGCTGTGGCATTTGTAATGAAAACAATTTAATTCAATAGACAATAGTTTTATGTGTGTGTGTGTGTGTGTGTGCCATGACGTGCTTGGATAACAAAATCAATTTCTTGGCACCCAAAGAGACAGACAAAACAGCACACACACACAAACACACACACACACACACAGAACACACACAGGTGATCAATAGATTTGGCAGGTCGCAGCGATTCGCAACGAATTTACTAGACATTATTTGTGGAATGGGTGTCTATTGAATTATTATAACAGTTTCTGCTGTCAACGTTGCCAACATTGTCCCTAGTGTGCCAAAGCATGTGTGTGTGTGTGTGTGTGTGTGTGTGTGCGGTTGTTGTTGTTGGCAAGTACGTGACAGACGCGGTTTGGCGCGATTAAATTACGTTTATGATTATATTTTGTTACAAAAACACAATGTCACACAAAAGCTAACGCACACAGACAACATAAACAATCACAGGCAGACACACACACACGCACACACATGCACACAGCTGCCAGCCACAATGTATTGAAGTGTAAATGGTTAACAATTGTGGCAAAAACAACAATAAGCTTCGCATCAAATCGAAAATTAAGCGATGCGAATGTTTATGACGCATATTCAAATTGTTTAATTTTTGCTAAAAAAAAAAAAAAAAAACACACATTTGAAGAGACATCGTTTTAATTGCATTTTATATATCATATACTGAAGCTGATAAATTGATCAATTTAATATGAAGATTTTTAACTGAAATGCAAATTTGTGATAAGCTCTACTTAGGGCAAAATTGACATTTTTGTTTACCCTATTAATAAATGGGTAATGACACTTAAGTTGGTTTTTATGTCAGCTGTTAGCATAAACATTTATTACAATCTATCTCACTGCTGCCTCCCCTCTCTCTCTCTCTCTCCCACTCTTTTATGCACTTCAGGTTGTTTGCAAATGCTGAGAGCTGGAAAATTCTGTAAGCCAAGTTTCGCCACTCAACTCGAAGAACGACACTAAATATCATTTGAGCTGACACTTATTGCTTATTGCAAGAAAAAAAAAAAACAGTGCCGCTTTTATTTCAACATAATGTGAAATTAATAACAATCATAGGAAACGTTGCCTGGCAGCAATTCGAGTACACTGCCACCTACCACCAGTTGCAACTGACAGTCGCATTCGGGCGGGGTGGTGGGTAGGCGGGTAGGCGGGTCTTTGGATTCATAAGTTCTTTTCACCATGATTTTCTAAAACTGTCAGAAATTGCAGTAAAATTACGCGCAACATTCAAACAGGCGCCGGAGCGCAGCTGCAAGAATGCTTATTAAAATATAAATATTCTCGAATACGGAAAAACAACAACAACAGCAGAGAAAAGAAACACATTAAAGGGCATGCGGGCAGAGAGAGAGAGAGATGCCAAGTGGCAAGTGGCAAGTGGCAGTGCATACAGCCCAACAGTAAAACAACAGAGCGGAGCAGAGCAGAGCAGCAAAACTCCAGGCAGCAAGCTAAGGCTAAAGTTAAAAAAGTAAAGTTTTATACTATAAAATAATTTCAACTACTCGAAATGAGTACAAGCCAAGGGCAGGGATGCGAGGGCGGGGGCGGGCGGTGGTAGCCGCATGAAAACAATGAAGAGAAACAACAGCAGCAACAACAAGATGCATATAAAAAATTTACTACACTACACAGCTAAAGTAGAAATTTCACGAGCTCAGTCCAAACTTTAGCACTTTTTAACCCACCAACACCAACACCACCCGCCCAACGCACCACCGCGAAAAGCCACCTAAAAGATGGCGAAAAGCAAAGTTGTTCTTTGCCAACAATGCGCAGTTATTCTTCAGACGCATTTCGGACCAAGGTTATTTCTATATTCATTATATGCAGTCGCTGCCAAAACTGATGGTGGACTCTGGCCAAAAAAAAGGAACTGCAACAAGCAACATGCAACATGCAACAATCAAGAATTCAAATAAACAAAGATAAACCAAAACTTGCACCGCATTAGCTGTATGTATTTTTGATGCAATATGCAACTTAAGTGCACAATTAGGTAAACATTTAACTTGGACTTTTCAGTTGCACAGCAATGGAGGCATTGCTTGTCTTTCAGCCATCATCAATCAATTAGCCAATTAGTTCAACATGCTCATCAATTTCGAAAACCAAAAGTAACTAATTGCCGGCAAGCAAACGCAAAACACATCTAATCAAATTTAATTAAGCCATCCAGCAAACAGCAGTTGCCGGTTGCAAGTGCAAGTGCAAATGCAAATGCAAATGCAAATGCAACTGGGTTGCAAGCAAATGCAACATGGCTTGGCAAAAGCGTGCGTCTGCATAACGCCCACGCACCACGCCCACCAGCCTTTTAGCTGGCATGTATTTGATTTGCAGTTGAAATATGTGAGCCGTGCACGAAACAAGAACACACAAAACAACATTTTCGGGTTATCAATGCAATTGCGTTGCACCTAAAAAGGTGCACCACCAAAAGGCTCTCAACGAACACAATGCGTGGCACGCCCTAGTAATCTACATCCGCTGCCACACACACACACACACCTAACACACACACAGCCAAGAACCGTCCCTTTCGAGCTTGAGGTAATTTTTAGAGTTTTTATGGCCAAGTTGTTGACTGTTTATTTGCGCATTATAGACAGACCCAACATGTCTGTCTGTCTGTCTGTCTGTCCGTGCGCGTCCCACCCTGCCTAAGCCCTCACCTAACCAAAAAAAAAAAAAAAAATTGTATAAAACACAGGCAATAGCTGAAAACAGGGCCAACGTTGTCTGATTGCATTCGACTTGGGCGCCCATTATGTGAATAGGCTTTTGCAATTGGAATTGCGGATTGTGGATTGTGGATTGTAGTGCTGCTCAACCATTTGTCCGGGCCCAATGCGTTCGAGATAATCAACTAAACACTTCATTATTTCGTCGACGGCGTAAATTGTTTCGCCAATGCGTTTTCTCCTTTCCGATTTTCCATACCCTACAAATCCGAGTGAAAATTGCAAAAACCGATTCTGATACACCCAAGGCAAACGTTTGCCACGCTTCGAAACCTTTAATTAGATTTATAGAAAACAATATGCAATAGCTAAATTAACCTTTCAATTTACATAATAAAGTAGACATAAACAACTTAATTTTTCTTACTTTATTTTCCGTTGCTAACAGGATAACTTCTATTTGAGCAGGCTCCATTTTTTACTTCCTGGCACTTTCTGGCAAATAGAGCGAAAATTCCCCGTTTTCATTTGGCACATTTTGTATGCATGCGTTTCCTTTTTTTTAATTGAATGATAAAACTCCGATTGCGGCCAATGTGAATAAGGGGCATTCATTTCGATTAGTGTGTGGCAAGTGGCAAGTGCGGCAGGTCGTTGAATATTTGATATGGCTTCCTCCAAATAAAAGAGCTGCCACTTTAAGCTGTTTATTACGTAATTAGTTTAGTTTTTCTGCATTCAAAGAAAATTATTTGAATACCGTAAATAAAATTAGCTAACTAAGCTAAATGTTATTTTTCATATTTTAAGTTCACAGATTAATTTGTATTTAATTTGCAATCAAATAACAATATTTGGCAATACAAATTCGCATGGGTTAATGTATCAAAAAGTCTTTTCAAAACTCATCAGTTCAACCTGCAACCAAATAATTATATTTGCTAACAACAATATTCATTGTTATAGTTTATTCTTTTGAACTATAACTATAGCAAAACGCTCTGGTAGAATTTAATAGAAATAAAATGAAATAATCAAAACACATGCGCGAATACTAAGCAGCTGAATAGTCCGCTAAAATAATAAGTTTTCAACAATTTTAGAACAATAGTAAAAACACAATACATAAATATTTGAATGTAGGGTATGCTTGACTAAGAAATACTCTACACTATTTGTTCTTATAGTTAAATAGTTTATAGTAAAAGTCCATCCAAAATTGCACAAAATAAAATTATTATTTGTAAAAAATCCAAAAATTCCAAAAAATAGTTGAATTATCTTTAAAAAAAATTCATATGTTAATCATTTAATATTTTTGCAAACAGGCACATCCACTGCATAAATTTTTAAGCAGAGTATAACAAAAAGATGATTTGCTGCATGCAACCGTGGCAACATGTGTGTAAATTTCGCTGTGTGTGTTGCATAACTAAAAATTGTTTGGGGAACACCAATGCCAAATGCACTTAGCGCTGCATTACGACCAACAGCAATAATAATAACAACTCGTAATCGTTTTAGTTACCAAATACCGCACACAAAAACAAACTGCTCACACACCCAAAACACACACACCCAAACACACACACACACACGCAGTAAATGATGAACGAATATTAAATATGAGCCAGCCACGCTGACAGGCAGACCCAAAAATAACGAAATGCATTCTCATTATGCACAAATTTTGGGAAAAATATAATATCTAAATAGGTTTAGCATAATTAAAACGAGTCCCCCTCCCTGCCCCACCCAGCTCCGTTGCAACCTTATAATGTAAATGTTCGCATATTTGCATACACCTTTTCGGGCGTTGCATGTTTCTGCTGTGCCACAAATCGCTGCTGCATTACGAGTAAATTTTGCAAGCAGCTGCCATCGATGGCCGACATCAATACGAATTTTGAAAAATAGTTTAGATTAGGTAAAAAGTTTATATTTTAAAGTGGGGCAGAAGGAAGCATTTTTGAGCTCACAAAATATAGAAATTCTCGATCATAATGAGCAGCGATATATATTTTGCGTGTTCATACCAAACTGGAGAGAGATTAAATTTGAAATTGAACTGTTTGCTCTGATGAGCATTTCTTTATTTTATACAAAAATCTTAAACCTAAATACATATGAAGCCGCTTGTAGGGCGACCTCATGATATGTTTATTTATATTATTATTATATATATTATATTATTATATTATGATATGTGATGTTTATTCTTAAACTAGCTGAGCTTTGCAGCGTTTGTAGAGTGACTCTATGTGTGGTCTATGTCTATGTGTGGTCTATTCTAATAGCTGAGCTTTATTCTTCTAAGAATGTGATGTTTATTTATCTTAAAATAGCTGAGCTTTAACTGCAGCGTCCAATGTTCATTTTATTATTATTTTTATTATTTGTTTGGGGTTTTGTGCACTGCGACCTAGTTGGTCTATTGTGCCCCCTTCCGAGCTTATAGCATCTCCATCAACCCCAGTTCCTGAATGAATGTCAGGATCTTTGATGGGTCGAGGGCTGCTATGTCTTTGACATTCACAGCATGCATCCCTAGGATGCTGCATCTTCTCCTGGCAAGGGCGATGCATCCCGGTAGGATGTAAGTTGAAGGCTCCTCCTCGATCTCACAAAACCTGCATTGACTGCTGCTACTGATACCCATTTTGGACAGGTGGCTTTTTAGTCTACAATGTCCTGTCAGTAGACCGACAAGTATCCTTAGCCTATTCGTGCCCATGGATATTATTTGCTTAAATCGTTTATGATTATAGCCGCTTAAAAGACATTTGGCTTGTCGGAGTCCCGGTGCTTCCTCCCAGCTCCTTAGTATCCTTTGTCTTTCTTAATTCCTGAGTTGCAGCCGTATTGTGTGTTTACCTATGCCACAAAACGGTTCAGGCCCTATAAGGGGCCTCTCTGCGCCCATTCTCGCCTGCTTATCCGCGGCTTCGTTCCCTGCTATTTCCCTGTGCCCGGGGACCCATCTTAGGGTGTGTCTGTTGTGAGCCCCGAGTTTGTCCAGCTGGGATCGTACCTCTTGGACTAATTTTAAAGTTACCTTCGTCCCATTTATAGCATTTATTGCTGCTATACTATCGGATAGGATAGATATATCCGCATTCCGATAGTTACGCTTTAGATTAAATTCCGCGCACCGCCCAATGGCACATACCTCAGCTCGGAATATGCTGGTGTACATCCCCAGAGGTTCATGGTATAGTACCCGAGAACCCACCACTCCCAGGCCTGTTCCCTGATTGGTGAGTGGTCCATCGGTACACCATTTTATGGTGTGCGGTCCAATGTTCATACTTGAGCAACTTCATGTGATGTTTTCTTATTTAAATGCAGCCACTTGAAAGTGGACTCTATGTGATATTTTGTCATTAAAAAAGAGTCTCATGTTCATACTTGGACATTACAATATACCTTGCTAAAACGATGTTAATTTCATTTGTTTGATAACTGCCTAGAAATGCTTCAATATAATTCATTACACATTATTGGATTAAATAGTTGACAATCAGATTTTAGCAGAGCTTTTCACTGATTGCAAAACGAAGTTGAAATAGATAAAATTACTGCAAAGCGAATTTGGCATTTCTTCAGCTTCTTTGGATGGGCTCAGGCCATTGGCAAATTGACGCCTAAGCAGGCTGACTTCATAACAATTCAAAAGCAATTATGTTTAAGGGTCGAAGAATGAATTTGGGGGTGGGTTGGCAACAGGATGGGGCATGCCTTTGTTTTACTCACTGCTGCTGCTGCTGCTGCTGCAAATGCACTCGAGTTGCCCATTGTAATTATATTGACAAATGGCTAAGTTGCTGTGCTTGGCGGCATTTTCAGCTCTGTCGAGCAGGCTCTGTAAATTTTGTGAATTAACTTGTTGTTGTTGTTGTTGTTGTTGTTGGCTGGCATCAGCAATCAGAAGTATTTGAACATTTCACACTCATTAAGCTTAATTACATATTTTGCATACTTCGACAATTGTGGCATTTCAATTGCATTTCACAATTGTAATCAAAGTGAAATAGTATGAAAAGTGTTCAGCTGCATCAATGTGCCAGCTGTTTTTCTCATCCTATCGTTTTCTATTAATAAACCCATTATTATAATTATTACACGAATATCCAAGTAATAAATTTAAGTTGTCTTTTTAAGCGCTACTTAATTTAAGACGTCGCAGATTTCTCGTTCTTTCTTTCAAATTATTGAACGAATATGGAGCTAATAAATATAAGTTTTCTAGGTGTTGATTTTAAGATACCCATCTAATATCTAAAGTATATATAAATATATATATTCATGACTAAATTTTGTATTTAAAAATATTTTTTTACATGAACATACATACATAAAAAAATATGATTAAATTTCGTATTAACTATTAATTTTTCATATTCAACTAATTACTTTTAATTGAATGGCAATTTTAACTCAAATCTTTATTCAATCTGTTGCCAATTTGCTTCACCTACAACTCATCCATTTGTTAAGGATTTTTTCAGCTGCTGATGCAACACCCAAAAGAGGCATAAAAACCGCATAACAAATCATTAAGCGTTCGCTGTAAATGCACAAGGGAGTCGAATAGGAAGCAATAGCAGCTGTGTTATTTGGTTCACCCCAATTTCTCGACGGGAAGGGGGTGGGTGGGAGGGGGCGTGACTGTCACGATGTTGGCTAGTGTGATCGTAAAATCGGCGCTCGTTAGAGGCAAAGTTTGACGCATTTTATTGCCTGGCCAAGACCCCAAATGTGGCCTCGCCTCCCATCAGTGTTGGTTGTCTCTGGGCGCACGTAAAAGCAAATCAAGCAAATGGACAAAAATGTTGTGCCGACCGCAACAAAAGCGACTCCGGCAGAGTTGACGACTCGCGTGGAGGACCGACCCAACTGAGCTGCATGATTGCATTTTATGTTTGTGTTAATTTTTTATTTCTACTTTGCGAGTGCGCGCGAACATCATAAATAAAGCAACAATCAATTTTCATACGCACCGTTGTACGACAAAGTAGCGCACAGCGCATCGAGTCGTAAAAAAAAAAACAACATACGAAAAAAAAAAAACATTCGAATCGAAATCGTATATTTTAACATAATATTATTGCACAGCTGGTTTGTGGTTGTTGTGCGGCCCCCAATGTGGCACACACACACACACACTTGCACACAGACAGCCAGGGGTAGGCTCAAGCGACAGCGCCACTACTTAAACATCATAAAATATGAAAATTCATCTGCAATTCATCAATTATTTATTTATGGCAATGTTCTTTTTGCGTTTTACGTATGTGATAATGAATTATTTTTTTTTTTTGTCATTTTTTTCACGAGTCTGCATTGCGTTTGCCTGCGTAATCAATTCGAATTCTCTTCTGCATTTTATTGCACTTTTGCGCATTGGCCAAAAAATAAATACACTTGAAAAGCAATAAAAAATCAACCACTCGAAAAACACATTTCTGCTTGCGTACTCTTATTTTAGGTATTTTAACTAGAACGAGAGGCGAAAAAAAGCATTGATGGAGACATTTTTGAGTGAATTAAGTATCATAAATATATACTTAATGCATGCCCCTTTGTCTGCAGAGTGTTACAAGATATAGAAAGTAAATCATATGGTATAAATATGAGCTATTATATCAGGAATAGTTATGTCAAACTGTAATCTGCAAGGGTAATTAAACTATTGTTTTTATTGTGCAACCAATGGGGATACTTGATACTGAGCAATTATACAAAACTAGATAATATTTCCAGCTCAAGCACAATAATAAATCAAATATTTTTACAATTTACAATTGATAATTTAAATGCTGATATTGGCTAATGCAGGGCAGCAGCTCAATCGACAGATTTGCACAGATTGTTTAACTGAAACGCATTATTTTTTTATTATTTTTTTTTTTTAACTTTGCAATGACGAAGATGAATTGAGAATTTCATTAAAAATGCAATAAATATAAATCAAATATCTATTAAAAGACACAATGCATCTGTGCTGTAAATACACGAGTGTATGTATATATGTATATATATATGTATGTATGCATAACTGGCCATAAGCTGATTATGAGAGGCTTTAACTTGCAAACACATTAAAATGTATACATATGTAAAAGTGTGTGCACTTAATGTAAATTAATCTGATATTTATGCAAACAAAAGTATATATATAAACTTTTTTGATTGCGAGATAATTCGTTTATATTCTGCTGCAATGAAATTAATTTTCGTCGAAAGTCGGAATAATGTTTGTATAATTGTTACAATTGTTGCCCTAAATGCGCTCATTTTGAGGAGTGCAAACTCTCGAATAATCTGCTGTTGTTTTGGAATTAGACACTTCATTGCGTACATATATGCATATAAATAATATATATATATATTTAGAATTCCATAATATATATATACCAATTTTCACAAGCAAAGCTGATTTGATAATAGTTTAATCTAAGCGACCTTTAAATATTACAACACGATTTACATGTCTGATAAAATGCTTAAATTAAGCTTGATAGAAAATAATTTATTGCTTAATATCTCGAATAAATCTTGGATTTTTAGAGCAGTCGATGTTTGACTCTACTTTTACTTTGTTCGTTAGTTTATGGATATAGTTTTGCTATAAATCAATCAATAAATGCGTTTATACTTTGGCTAACATACACTTCCAATTAGCATGCTTGGCCCGGAGTAGTCAACGGTAAGTGCAGACAGCATCCGCAACAGAATGCAAACAAAGTTAGCTAAAGCAATCCAAGAAGCGCAAACGTGGAATGTGGTGAGGAAGGAGGAGGAGGAGGAGGCGGAGGAGGGGGAGGAGTTGGTTGCAGCTGGCGGACGTGTCCACGTGCCGGTCCAGGCCATCAGCCTTCAGCCAGGCAGGAAATAAGCAAAAGAAAATTCCATTTGAGACGCAGTTTTCGTTGTCGTTCTTTTCGCACACACACACACACACAGAGACACACACACGCATACCTGGAGTGGCATGCATTACAAGCGAGAATGCAGGACTTTTTTTCTTTCTTTCTTTTTTTGTGTGTGTGTGTGTGTCGAGTGCAAATTAAAGCGAACAGCGCTCGAGGTTAATTTCACATGCATTTCAGTGGCAATCAGTGCGTGTGGCAGTCGCCACACGGCTCCGGCTCCGGCTCCGGCTCCACTTCAACATCGCTGATGGCACTTAGCCCCCAAACTACTTATAAAGCACTCTGACAGCTGCCGCTCTCCCCGCGCCCCTCCCTTGACGCTTTGCTCTGCGTTTCGATTGGTGTCCTAATCCAAAACTCATTTCCTTCCGTGCCAGCTTCACTCTTTGGTGCGGAAATGAAGCGCTGTCAAAGATTTTCAGCAAGTGCCGTCCAAAACCCCGAAAGTTTCGTTGCATGTGGCCGGATAATTGCGTGTAATAGGTGTAAAAGACGGAATTTACAATGAACGAACTGAGCTGATATTTGGCCAAGTGCACAAATTAAGAGTTCAAGTTTGTCGTATCTTTTAGCCAAACTCGCACTTTCACCAAGACTGAAACTTACTGCAAATTATTATTCATGCGCTTAATGCGAATAAATAAGGACACAAACACACACACACACACACACACACAGGATATATGTACAAGTAACTACCTTTTATTTATAGTTATGCTTGTCGTGAACTTCCCATTTTAATTAACCCAAAACCGACTCTCAACTCTCTCTCAGCTCTCTCAGCCCTCGGCTCAAACTCAAAAGTTCACAGCAATTGCGCTTATCCTTTTGCAATGTCCTGGCGCGTAGATTCTAATTAAGCGAAATGAAGAAAAACTGTGTAGCAGTTTTTGCTTGCCTCTTCTTGGTTTAGTAGTCAGTCGCCATTATCTGGGGCCAAACACGCATTGCGCATGGTCCAATTAAATTATTAGCGAGTGTGGATATGGAATGTGTGCGTGTGTGTGTGTGTGTGTGTGTGTGTGTGCGAGGAGTGGTGCTATGCCCAAATGGAATATGAAATCTTGAAATGATAGCTGAATCGGCGCAAAAAGCATATGTTAATTATGTTTAGTTCACTTGCAAGGGAATTTTTAAAAAGACACGCTGCGTATGCGTAATCTTTGCTCGCGGCGCAGAACTTTTGCCATTAGCAAAACCAAAAATGAAATATGCACAAGAAATGATAAAATGAAGAAATGAACAAATGAAGAAATGAAGAAATCGCAGCAGCAAACATTAAATGTTGCTGCGACAAACAAAGGACCAACTTTGACTTTACACAAAATTCGACAAGGTCGCCGCGCACATCAGAAATCATTCAGTTGCTGAATGCAGTCAAAATAATGATATACTGTTGTTATAGAAGGGAGCGCGGTGTGTGGGATGAATGGGAACGGGGGGCAATCAAAAAGTTATCCGTGCAGCCAAAAGGATCATCGGCAACGCGTACATTGTGCAGCCAGGAGAGCATCAAATGCGGTTATCAGCAACACGCCCAACTCAACCGCACACACACACAGTTACACACACACAGAGAGAGAAGCAGCACCCGTTGGGCGTTATGGGGGCGTGCCACATTTGCATGCAATGCCACCGCGTCGCGCTGCACACACGCATTTCATGCAAATGAAACATAATGAAATTGTAAAAGTTACTTTTGCCAAAGATAAAATTTACATTTCTCACACAGACAATAGCTACACATTTAAGGGATGCCGCGGATTTTAGTTTAGTTTTGGCGTTAAGGGTTGGGTATGGGGGGTTTTGGGGGGTTTCGCGATGTATTCCGCAAAACTATGGCACAACTTTGACATTTTTATGTGCCGCATTTTGCGCGATTTGCTTAGGAATTGTGTTAAGCGTTGCGTACTTGACATTTAAACGTGTAACAAACAGGCAAAACTAACCATGCCCCGTCTCCCCCAATAAAAAGTGGATGAGAAGAAGTAGAGGAGGAAGGGAAGAGGAAGCGGGAGATTTGGGCGTCGCATCGTGTTTGTTTTGTAAATGAAAATTTGCAGCGACAGTTCGAGATGCACTCAAGCGTCGCCGTTGACGAGGCGAAGCGTGACTCATCTTAAATGCAACACTAATCGTAAAAGCCCAAACTCAACAATATTACGCCACACACACACACACACAAGTGACACAATGTCCAAGCGCTTGGCAGATGCAATAGCCAACCTCCATTTATCCAGAGTTAAACTAAAAGCAACAATTAAAATATACCTGAATTTTGGTTTCAATCTTTTTTTTTGGCGCACAATCGAAAGAGTTCTACAAAAATCGCAATTAATAAATAATTAAAAATTAAAAATATTTGCTTTGATGCGACTTCACATTACCAAATTTTAACAAATTTAATAAAAAATAATATAATTGAAAAGCAGCTAAAATTTTGTCATCAATTAAGAACAGTTTTTTTTATATTAAAGTTATATCAGTATTGATTTTTAATTTTGAGACTTGGCCATATAAAAAAATGTTTTTAATAATTGTTCGTTGAACTAAAAAAATTTTACTCATGCTTCAATTCTCTTTTGATGAATATAGTTAAAGAGCTCTACCAAAATTTCAAAAAATAAAAAAATTAAAAATTTTAACAAATTTAATAAAAAAATAATATAATTAAAAAGCAGCTAAAATATTGTCATCAATTAAGAACAGTTTTTTTTATATTAAAGTTATATCAGTATTGATTTTCAATTTTGAGACTTGGCCATATATGTCATATATGGCCATAAATGTTTTTAATAATTGTTCGTTGAACTAAAAAATTTTTACTCTTGCTTCAATTCTCTTTTGATGAATATAGTTAAAGAAAAAATTAAAATAATAATAATTTTAATTGTCGTTGCAGCGTGTCAAACACAAAATATGATTTGCAGAAATTGTTTAAAACTCAATGAACGCACTAAAAACGAGCTGCAAATTAAGCAATATATAAATAATCAAATTGCCAAGCACACTCAATTTGTATTTAAATTACATTTTTCCAGAAATGAACGTTACTCAATATCCGTTTTAATAGTGCACTGCACTATATTCTATATAATGGTGCATAAATAAAATTTGACTTGCCCATCCGTACAAAAACGGTGGCGCCACAAAAATAAAATATATATATTATATATATATATGTGTTAAGAAAAGGAAACGCACTGTGCACAAGTTATTTAAGCATATTTTGTAACAGTTGGATAATTTATTGTCGCATGCAATTAGGTATGCTCGTAAATCCCGAGACAAGTCCTGGCCACGGGCGGAGGAATAGGAGGAATAAATAAAATTAGGACAAGATAAACGGATGGCCAAGCGCAAAGAAACAATAATTCATAATTCTTGTTGTATGCTGTGCGAACGTGGCAATGATTTCAATTCCGCACAACTAGCACAAAGATCAGCCAGCCAATAAACATGGAATAAACACCCCAGAAAATAAAAAAAAACCAAACACACACACACATACACACACAACTTAACACACACACACCACAGTTCAGGCGTCCATTTAAAGCAAAACATGTTTAAGAATCTTAAAATATTCTACTTTATAGCTAAACCAACAGGCCACGTGTGTGTGTTAGTGTGTTTGTGTGTTTGTGTGTGTGAGTGTGTGCATGTTATGGCTTAAGAAAAACTGTGCGCGTATTGTGCAACACTTAAGCATTCTATTTAAACGCTAAACTAACACAAGCACACAAACAGTGGTCGAGCAGCGAGTGTGTGTGTGTGTGTGTGGGTGTGTTTGTGTGTGTATTGATTGGATTTGTAAGGCTAGTTTACCCTTTGAGCAACAACAACGAAAACAGCAATAAATGCAGAGTGGCATGCATTAACAGTACATGTTTGTGCCATAAGTATGGAGCTCAGTTGATGTGTGTGTGCGTGTATGTGTGTGTGTTCAGTCAATGCGCCCCACGCAAACAACAAAACGCCCATTATGCTCCACAATAAAAATGTTTAAAATACTATACAGCACAAAAACGTATGAAGAAAGTGGGGCAATATTATTATTTCTGTTAGGCAAAGGTGATTTTTATGTATCCTTCCATAAGTCGGAAAAAAACACATTTTAGAAGGTTCTCAAACATTCTGATGGCAATGGAAAACTTGCTGATAGCAGATGCCAAAGGAGGGCTTCGATCATTGAAAAACGTTCTCATTAAATTAAGCGATTCTTCATATTTATAAAAAATTATTAAAAATATAACAAATTAAATAACAAACAAAATAAACCATTACACATTTGGCACGTAAAACTTATAGTATAAATGCAATCGTAAAAAGTAAAAAAGGCATTTAAAAAAATATCTTAGTAAATTTTATTGTTAAAAACAGCTGATTAAAATTATTAATCAAAATTAAAAAATTATATTAGCAAAAGTTTTTTGTTAAAAGCAGCTGATCAAAAATAAATTTCCAAAAAAGAATGAATATTTGAGCCCGGATTAAAAATGGTTCAAAAGCCAATATGAATAATGTTATACATTTAAATATTTATTTATATATATATATATATATAAATATATATTTATATACAATATTGTTATAATTTATTACTTTGTAAAGCAAATAATAATTAACTTGCTGATCAAAAATGACCACAAAAGTGACCACAAATCTGTTCGTAAATGTTTAATACAGAAATTTTCTACACAATTCTATAACTAATTGATTGATAATTAATAACTGATGAATAAATTAATGCCTAAATTCTACTTAGTTACATAATGATGCTGATAAATCTGCTAAGCTTTAAATGAGTTAGAACTATTAAGCTATAAAGCTAACTGTTGCAGGGTGTCCTTTCAAGGTCCTTTCAGCATTTTGTTGTGCATAAATAGCCGACTTGCTCAGCTGTATACAGGTGTGTGCGTGTGTGCGTGTGTGGGTGTGTGTAGGTGTAGGTGTTTATGTATTTCTGCTCGTGTCTGATGACTTTCCAGTGTAGCTTAAATTTTCACTACCATGGCAAGCCGAAATGCGCTTTAATTTTCGCTAAGTGCAACCAGGTAAAAGCCAAATGTTAATTAACGCAGCAACGTACCAAAAATACCAACAAGCACACAGTGGAGCCAAATGTGAAAAAGCTAACAAACAAGAATATTAAATTAACTAACAGAAAATGTTTATAAAAAATAAATAAAATATTTCATAGATTTAGTTAGTCGTTTAAAAGTCATTGTTTGTACAATATTTTGAATGCATAAATGAATTTTATATGTTTTACCCCATTGATGAATAACAAATATTTATTTTTATAATAATACTTATAAAAGTAAACAAATATTGTACAAATTTACTCGACTTTTATTTACATATTGCCAGTAAATATTTTTAATTCATTAGTTTTAAATACAGTTTTATTGAATTTTAAAAATGTTGTAAGGACAATTCACGGAAGCAACTAAAAACAAGTTAATCTTCATAGTGTCAGCAAATTGTATTATTAAAAAATCATAAATTAGAAACCATAACTAATATATGTAGAAACGATCATAATGGGTCAGTTCTACATTATAAAATGAGCTTTAAATTGAGCCAGACTGCAGGTCTTGCCCATTGTGGATGACTATTTGAGAGCCGGGTGGCAAATGGTCGTCAGGCTGTCAATATAAACGGCATTGGAGACTGCCATCTCCAGTGGCAGTGGCAACACATTTATGACAGGCTCCACTCTTATTTTTGTTCTTGTTGTTGTTTTTGTTGTTGTTGCTTTTTTTTTTTGCCATTAACCAAATGCGACACTGATGAGCGCTGCACAAAAAGGGCACTGCGAAACACACTTAACGGCAGCAGGACACAAGTGCCAGGCAATGCAATGGTGGCAGCAGCGGGGGGTAAGGCGCTTGGAGGATAGATAGACGGGCTTGTGACCAGGCGAGAGGCTGGCAGTCAAACCATTGAATGTCCTTGCCAGCCTTGGTGCAGCAATTGAAGTTGACTTTGAAGTAGCATCGTCGGCTATCAACGCCATCATTGCCATCATCATCAGCGCCAGGACGCGAATATTGCGAGTTGCCGAGATGCCGAGATGCCGCCCTGTTGCTGGCCGAAGGGAGCAGCAGCTCTAGCTGCTGTTTTTATTATTGTTATGGACCCATAACTGTCAGCGCAATAAATTTTCCATTTTGCTCGAGCACCACTTCCATAATAAATGCAACGTTGGCTGCTGCTGCCACAAGGCGTTGGCTGAGAGGCTGGCAGGCTTGCAGCAGGCAAATCACTTGGCCATAAACATCGTATGCATATCCAATGTTAGACTAATTAAAATGCATCAAAACCTATCAGGCCAATAGCGTCACAATGTGTATTACACAATTTAATATTTGACTGGCATTTTTTAATTTAATTGCGGAAGTCCAGCTGCAACAGCAGCAGTGGCAGCGGCAGCAGCATCAGGAGCAGCAGCATCATCATTTTTGGGCTAAGATTGGTTGTTTTGGAGGGGCCGTGGCGGAAATGCTCGCAGCATTGTTGGTTTTTGTGTGCTTAATTGCGGCAACTGCTGCAGATTCTGTTGTTTGTCCAGTTGCTGCTGTTGTTGCTGTTATTCTAGTTGTTGTTGTTGTTGTTGTTGTTTTCACGTTTCCTGCAGTCGAGCGTGCAAAAACATGACGCTTTTAGTTTTGGCCGTGCGCATATGTGTGTGTGTGTGTTTGTGTCCTTGTTGTTTGCTCTGGCAGTGGCGCCGCCTGCAGCAATTGAATCAGGCACATGTTGTCCAGTCAGGTATGTATGTGTGTCTCTAAGTGTGTGGCTAAATGTTTTTTGGGGACACACGTATACATACACACTCACACACACACTCACACACACATACACACACACACCAGCGTACAGTCATCTTAAATGGCATTGTTCATAAGACATGCACGCATTTGGAATGGTCGAATGCACTTCCGGCATTTCCGCCTGCAGCCAGCCAGGCGCACACCCCTAAACTGCACAACAAAACTTAGCACACCTGCCCTGGTTACCCCTTTCCTACCACCGCCCTCCTCTACACTCACCAAGCGCAACGGCTGTACACACACAATATGGCGACTTCTCATACAAAATGGCATCATTTAGCTGCAGGCGCATTAATTAATGTTGTGAGCAGCACAGCAGCAAAAACAACAGCATTCCATATGCATGTGCTAAGTGTGTGTCTGTGTGTGTGTGTGTGCGTATGTTTAATATGTATAGCAAATATATGCTATACATGCATATTTGAATATGTAGTATGTTAAACATAATTTCAATCTGATGCAATAAATGCGAATGCTCGTCTAGTCTAAAATAATCTAAGATATCTCTTCGTGTCACACACGTTTGTAAGTAAGCCTAAAAGCAAAGTTAATATTCATCCATGGTTATCACTTGACTATATATATATATATACACGATAGTCATCAACATTTGTATCTGTAATAATTAATGACGGCAGTGCAACGAATTGTTGCTTAAGCTCTTTGAGATCCATGCAACTCATCGATCAAGCTTAGGATTAGATTTCAGAATTCAGATTTAGTTCACAACCAAAAGCTACATTTCAAAATTCTGACAGAGAATTTTGTTAAATTGTTTCACTTTGTTGTATTAAGTAAGTATTAATAAGTATTTACTATTTACTATTTATTATTTAGCATTTACCATTTACCATTTACTATTTACTATTTTCTAATTACTATTTACCATTTACTATTTACTATTTTTTACTATTTATTATTTACTATTTACTATTTTTTACTACTTATTATTTACTTTTTACTATTTTTTACTATTTACTATTTATTATTTACCATTTACTATTTACCATTTTCTATTTACTATTCACTATTTATTATTTACTATTTACTATTTACGATTTTATATTATTTACTATTTACTATTTTTTTCTTTTTAATATTTACTATTTACCATTTACTATTTACTATTCACTATTCACTATTTACTATTTACTTTTTACTATTTACTATTTACAATTAAATATTTACCATTTACCATTTACTATTTACTATTTACTATTTACGATTTTTTATTATTTACTATTTATTATTTACTATTTATTATTTATTATTTACTATTTACTATTTACGATTTTTTATTATTTACTATTTATTATTTACTATTTACTATTTACTATTTACTATTTACGATTTTTTATTATTTACCATTTACTATTTACTATTTATTATTTACTATTTACTATTTTTTACTATTTACTATTTATTATTTACTATTTATTATTTAATATATACTATTAACCATTTACTATTTACTATTTATTATTATTTATTAACTATTTCCTATTTGCTACTTACTTTTTACTATTTAGTATGCTAACTTTTAGTCGTATCATTCAAATTGATTGCGTTAGTAGCTCTGACTAGTCCTAAGTTGCGATTGGGTTGCGGAGAAGTGTGTTCCTACATAAGAGATTACTAGGCAATTATAATACATTAAAGTACAGTCGGGCGCACATAGTTAACTGGTCAACTTGACAAATTGTTACAAAGAGCGTTAGATAAATCTACGCTATGTTTAGATGTGGCTAGAGCGAGAGCGAAGAGCTGAAAGAAAATTAATGATACGCTTGCCCAAGTTAAGGACATTAACGCATGTACTACTTAAATGTATATATAACAACAACAACAACAACAATGATGAGCATACGAAATTGTCTCTCTTTGAATTTGGTCGAGAGCAGACAGGAAGCGGAAGTGCGACATGGTTTGCTTGGTGCTATCTCTATTGCACTAGTCGAGAGCGTGTCTGTGTGTGTGTGTGTGTGAGTCATTGATCCTTGGTCAGTTTGACATTTTAATAAATCCCCCGAGTCGCACACACACACACACATACATATTATACGCACTTGCAATTAGACTTATACAGATGCCGCATTATTTCCACATTTTTGCTATAGTCCACATTTATCTGGCAGTCGAGAAATGCAGGAATTGCGTTAAAACATTTACCAACTAGTCAATGTCCTCACTATCCGAATGTGTTCTGTGTGTGTGTGTGTATCTGTGTGTGACAATTAGATAAATACCAAGACACGCACTGCGTTCAGTTTGTGGCTGCTTTATTTTATTTTTTTCCTATTGCCTCGTTGGCATTTTTCTACACTTTAGCCCCCGGTCAGCTAAGCTGACAACGTTGCGGTCATTCATTGTGTCTCTCTCTGTGTGTGTGCGTGTGTGTGTGTCTATGTTCTAAGTCCTGTCAAGCTGCTGCCATTGTTGTCGCTGCTGCTGCTCCAGCTTCTCCTTCAGCTTCTTCCACTTGCTGTTGTTGTCTGATAGTTGTAATTGGCCAACTAAAATCATGTGACAAATTAACAGCGCAAAATTTATTGCTTGCCCGCCGCCTTAAGCTGTTGATGAAGAATTATTGTGTGCGTTCCCTTCGACCTTTTGCTGCATGTATGTATGTTGTCTAACCCGCCACACATGTCACACACACATACGCACACTCACACACACACTCACTCAAACATGAGACAGCGTTTTTCGCAAATGCCATCAGTCTGCATGGATTGCTATAAAAATTGCAGTGAAAGCATTTTCTTTGCTCTTGCTTACCTGTGTCTCTGTTAGATTTTATTGCTCCTGCCAAGGGTGTGCAAGGGAAACTACCGGGATTCTGAATTGAAATAATACCCTGAAAAAATTTTTTGAAATTTTGTAGTGCCATAACTATGCTTCATATCATTCAATAATCAAAAAAATAATCGCAGTTCTGAATTGAATTTCAAGTTCATATTATTCGCTCAGGTATGGATTAAACATTGCCAGAACTTTGTATGTTCCGATCTAAATATTAAGAGTATTTTATTATTATGTAAAGAAGATGTATTACATATATAAGATACAAGTGACTCCCTCGCCGCTTACTTGTGACCTTGTTAGATTTTTGAATTGCTATTTTAAGTGCTGTACAATGCAATTCTTAATTTTTTTAAACTAATATGGGCAAATAGGCAGTTTTAACTTAATTAATATTTATCCCTTTTCACGATAACTCTTTATCGTAATATCCCTTTTCACGATAGTCATGATATCGCTTTTCACGATAATACCTTTATTAATAGTAAATAGTAAATATTAAATAATTAAATAGTAAATATTGAATAGTAAACAGAAAATAGTAAATGGTAAATAGGAAATAGGAATTACTACTTTAAAAATTTTGCAATCCTGCAAGTCCAGAGATTATAGACATATACTGTAAGCAATAATAAATAAATAATAAATAAATAACCATAAATCCCTTTAGATATTGATTTACATAGGGGAAAATTGGCAGACAAAGCAGCTAATATACAAAGCCCCCTTTGCTTATTTACCTAGTCAAAATATATCACCAAAAAAACCACGGTCGTTGAAACTGTAAAACATAATTAGCTTTTGGGCAAACACACACTCGCACACACACACACACACACACACACACACACACACACACACACACACACACACAGGCACACACTGGCACCTATGGTAAACGGCACAAATTGTTGAAATATTTAATTTAATTATTTGGAATATCGTAGAAGCAGTTTATCGCGGCATTAGTAACAATCCGATATGATGCGGTGACAAATTTTGCACTCTTGCACCAGAAATCGGGCAAAACTAATTACGCGGTGCAGCAATGCGAACCGTTACGTATTAAAATGTGGCAGCTCATAAATATTATTTATGGTGTGTGCTAATAATGGCGCTAAGCCAATATTTTATTTTTTTTTGTCCTCGTGTCGGTACTCCGCACTCTGTTCCACACAATAATAGTACCAGCGCTAAGGATTATCCGAAATTTGAGGCTACACCCAAGAAATCAAACCCAACCATCCAATTACAAACACAACAAATATGGATTAGCAAAGTATCTTTCGGGCACAACAATTACAAATCTAAATGGCTAACTACAAAGTGAGTGGTGGCTAAATGGGACACCAACTGGATGACTACTGGGATCAGTGTTATGTAAGACGGTTATCTTGAATACACTGAAAATTATATATATTTATGGAACGAAGTTAATCTGCAGATTATTAATAATTATAAATATTGTAGGCAAATATTGTTAGAGCTTTGTAAATTGGCTGTTCTTAACTGAACATTCCAAGGACTCTACCAGAAAGGGTCACATGTATTTCGATCTTATTGCAGCTATATGATTCAGTCACTCGTCTGTTCTTATTTTATTATCAATGCTGCATGGACTTGGCTAATAGTACTGATCAGGAATAGTAATGATCAGGAATATACATCATTTATAGATCAATAGAAAATAAGTGGCATAAATAGTCCTGAAAACGATTACTCCTTTTTATCATGATATTATCTTATCAATTCTTAAACATTTCTTAATTAACCTTTAAGTACATATTTTAACCAGTTATAGATAGTGAATTAATCGAAACTTCCTGCATTTGATGCATATATAGTAAAAATTACACCTATTCTTGATTAAATTATCTTATATCCAGTTATGCTCAACTAGACTCGGGTTTGTGATCTCCATGATTATGAAATGAAGTGCGCCAATAAGTAGTGCAGCTGCATCAAATGCATACTAATCCAGGGACAGGAACATGTGTGCAGGCACACACACACATCACAGATCCTACACACACACGCACACATACATACACAGACACACCCAAGTGTATGGTTGCAAGCGAAACGGGACAAAAGTTCAAAGAGCAGTCACAGGTTAAACGCCCATTAAATTTAGTTACGTTGGCTCAGAATTCGAAAAGCTGCTCCCGAGGGGTCAGACGATTAGACATGTCCCGATCCCTTAAGGCGCCGGTCACGCCAACCAAAAACGTTGCACTGCCCCCAAATCCCTTCGCCCAACGTCCAAACAGTGGCGCTGCCCTGCTAAGCCATAAATATTGGTAACACAATCTAAACACTGAGCCCAAGTGGCGGCCCACAGAAGTGTGAAAAGTCGCAAAATGAGTCGAGCCACACACACATACACACACACAAGCACACACACACACACATGTGTCAACTCCCGCTCGAATCGAACGGCAGCAAACGTTTTAAATCGCTACGAAATTGGTTTTCAATTTTTAAACGCCTCACGCTGCCCTCGTCCTGGCCATGCACATACGTTTGTTGTAGGAGAGATGGGAGAGGGAGAGGGGCTGGCTATGGCTGGCCCCCATACGGTGCACAGTCTTGCGTGTGATGGTGTGTGTGTGTGTGTGCGTGTTTGTCGCTCTTATGTTTTATACATGATTTTTCCACGCGCCGACTTTTGTTGCTGATTCGAATTTGCTGCGGAGTAGTTTGCTCCACCCCGGCCGGGGTAGGTTTGCGAGGTCTGGCGAGGCTTTTGGTGCCACAGCGCCCATAATTCAAGTGAGGCGTTAATCTGTGACACCCAGCATAGCAAGGTGTGTAAGCTCAAGAGCAATGACGCTGTTGGGTGGGTATGATAGTGTGTATAAATTGCTCCTTTGTGTGCACTTTGTTGCTGGCTTGACAAATGGCACATAACTTCAAAGGGGTTAATTACTCATAAGGTCAATTTGTGTGCGTATGCTGCGCGTTTGTTAAGTTTATGTTTATGTTTATGTTCATGTTAGTCTCTGCCATCCTCCTCTTTCTCCTCCTGCTTCGCATAATCCGCCATTTCCTCCAAGAGTTGCTTGATGACCGCATCCGCATGTTGCGGCAACATTCTGCATGTTGCCAAGCATTGGCGCGCCCTCTGTTGGAATTTACGTGCAACACAGCAGCATGCCAAAACTGCCGTTATTTCGAACCAAATATTTCCCATTTTCCGCCTTACGTATTTTCAAAAACCAGCAATTTGAGTTTTTTCAAGTTTTTTTATTCATTTTTTTGTTTTAGTTTTTCTACGCAATTATTTTTAACATTTTTTTGTTAATTTTAAAAAATTTTTATACTTTTTTTGTTACGTTAGTTTATAAATTTTATGTTTTTTTTTTCTCTGCTTTATACTTTATAATTAATTATTCATATAATAATAGTAAATATTAATCTTTATGGTTTAAACTATCACGTTTTTCACAATTATCTTTTTCGTTCTTTTTTTTCTTGCTTTCATTTAAGTAGCTTACAAAATTAATTATAAGTTGATTTTTTTGTTTTTGTTTTTATTTTTGTTTTGTTTCGTTTTGCGTTTACTTGGGCTTTGCATCATTTCGTAGTTTGTATATTAAGGTATCATATATTAATTTTAATATGTATATTATATAAAAAAAATCAAAAAACTTAAAGGGTTCCCATGCAAAGTCAATGTTTTCCCAATACGTTAATAATTATCAAATGAAAAATGATATTTGCGCACTTCAGTGTGAAAAAAATTGATATTTAAACATTTTGGACCGCAAATGAATGTACAAATTACGAGTTAGGCAACAGCCGAATTACAAAGAAAAATTAACATTAGAATATTAGAAATGTGGTCAATTCCGATTTTGTTGATTAAGGTGAGCACGTTGAGGGAGCGACAATTTAAAAGCAGAAAAAAATATTTACAAATAACTTATGTTAAAAGGAAATATTTAATAATTAATATGTAAATTGGGGTACTGACAAATGTTTGCACTTTTTCGATTTGTTTTTTTTGTTTTTGTTGCTTATTTGTTAGATGAGCAAAGCAATAACCAAGGACATTATAATGGATGTGGATTAGTTCATTGGTTTGGTTTTTTGATTTTCAGATTTTCCTCTATATGTGTTTGTATGTGGATGTGATCTGCAGTTTTGCAAACTGAGCAACCGTGGATTAATCGCTTATATTTTCAAATTGTAATTACGCTTTAGAGTCATATGTATATCGTATATAGATAATTATCAGTAGTAAGCTTACATTTGATTTCTCACATATGTTTAAAACTAATTCTAATAGCTATGCAAAACACATTTTGTTTTTATTGGTTTTCATAAGGTTTTTTTTTTTAGTTTTTTTTTGTTTGTTGTTCTTTTCTAGTTTCATAGGCAACAATTTGCATTTTTTGAAAGTTTTAAACTTTTTTTTTTTGTTTCGCTTACTTGACATTAGTTTTCAGAATTTTGAATTTTTTTCAGAATTTTATGTTTTTTTGTTTTTTTTTTTTATTTTAAATAAATGTAACAAGTGCAATAACTTAAAATATAAAAGGTTTCGATTTGTTTTTTTTTTTCTTTTGAACATGAACTTTTTAAATGCTTGGCGGGTTAGAAAGTGCTGAATCATTATACCAATTGGTAGCTTCTATATGAACTGGTCGGGTGTGTGTGAGTGCGGGTGTGAGTGTGTTGCTGTGGTTGATAGTGGGGCAGTGCAATGCTCAGAAAAAGAATCGAATCGAATAAATGATTCATGATCCTTGATATCCTGACACAAAGTGGTAGCAAATGTTTTCAAATTGAGTTGCGCATTTCGGATACATTTTAAATGCTTAAATTACTAAAATTCGCTGTTAGTGGCGCCTTGCTTGCCTCAATTGGATTAAAGGTTAACAAACATATATATATATGTATATATAAATATGCATGTGTATCGTTATATATACTTGAATGTACTTTTGGGGCACGCACATTTTGATTAGTAAATGTACAAAATTGATTTGCATTAAGATCATTTGGTTTCTGTTTATGTTTATTTTCGTTTAGATTATCGTTTTGGTAATTATCGTTATAGGTTTATTTTATTTAGTTATTCTTGCGTTATCATTATATGTTTATCGTATATAGTACAACAGTTCATGGCGATGCGTTCAATTATTGAACGCTGCTTTAGTAGGATATATTTGTTGCTTGTTGTGTTCAAAATGTATATTTACGAATATCAAAATACACACACAAAATAAAAGAGAAATAAAATTATATAATAATTAATGAAAATTTGAGAGACGTTAAGTTAATAGCGGATGGATTGGCACTGGGCACAGACCGACGACTGTGCATACATATATCTCTATATATACATATATGTGAGTGTGTATGCGAGTGTATGTTGTGTGTGTGTGTGTGTTGTGTGCTAACTAACATTGAGCATATTATAAGCAATCGTTTCAGTTAGATGTGTGTATAGCACGAGTGAAGAAAAAAATCAATAGAAACAATTAATCATAACTACTAAACCAACGCTAAGCAAATTGCAATAAACAAATTTCAAATTTAACTTAATTAGTCTAACGCTAACGGCTGTCTCCCCACAACATTATGCGCTTCACTCAAATACTACTACTACTACTTCTACTACTGATTAAAAAATGATGAATAATAGTCAAAAACAAAAGAGAGAGAGAGAGAAGAGCATTTGGACACTCCAAGGCTCCACACCAAGCTAATTGTAGTAAGTCATTATTAATCTTAATCCAAATATGTGTGTGGCTGCGATTTCTACAACACTTTTACTTCTTTGACGATGACGAGGATGAGGACGCTGCTGTTGCGGTCACTGCTGCTGCTGCTGCTGCCGACGATGTGGACGCTGCTGCCACCTGACCACCCAACAATGAGTTAGTGGCCCGTGCTGCACTCAATTGTGCACCAATTTGTGCAGGTGCCTGTGGCTTTGCCTTGTGCTGCTGTTGTTGCTGCTGCTGCTGCTGGCGCTTTTGTGGCGCCAAGCCAGAGTTGCTGCCGTTGCGGCGCAGCTCGTGCTGTGATCCCTGCTGATAATTGCGATTTGCCACCTGCGGTTTGTTGCCCAGGGAGCCGCTGCGTATGCGAACAGTACTGCTGCCAAAGGAGCCAGTGCGTCGGCGATTCTGCTGCTGACCACCATAACCGCCATAGCCACCACCCTGATGATGCTGATGTTGATGCTGCTGCTGCTGTTGCTGTTGCTGATGTTGCTGCTGCTGCTGGAGCAGACGACCCACATAGTCGCTGCGATTGGTGATTGTGGTGTTTAGACGACGACCACCGGCAGTGACCACAGCAGTGCCATCGCTTTCGGACACACTGCGCAATCGATTCAGCTGGCGTCCTGGTGTCAGGCTACCAACGCCTTGTAGCATCTCATTGATCTCGGGCTCCACAACGCGGAAATCTTCAATATTCTTGAAGCTCTTCAAATATTCTTCCAACTTTGGCTGCACCTCCAATTTCTCGCCGTTCTTGTAGTACTTGAGGAAAGCCCAGAATTTCTCCAAGCCATATAGTTGACCTAGCAGAAGGAGCAAAGAGGAAATGAAACATATGTATAAAAGATAAAACATCAAAAATAGATGGTATTATGTATTACCTGTCTCATAATCGGCAATTGTCTCGTCCTGGAAGTCCTCATAGACATTCGGGCGGAACTTCTTCTCCAGACCGTACGAGAAGAATCGGAATAGACACTCCAGGCCATAGCGGAAGCCATTGCCCGCATCCTCGAGCGCCAGCGTGCGGAACTCATTGTACATGCTCTTGTTGAAGTTCTCGCGCAGGAAGAAGGACCAGAACCGATACAGTGTGTTCATCTCCTGCGATTGTCCATAGCCCAGGCGACGGCGCTCCTTTAAGCAGCGCGAATGATACTTGTGATAGGCCTGCTGTGTAAAGTTGTTCTCCTTGAGCAGCGCATGCGATGGATGCTGGAAAACTGGCAAGGATTGCGGCACCGATGAGCCAAACGACCCATATGATGATTGTGTCGGCGATGTGCCCGTCGATGAGCCCATCGATGTGGTGCGCGGTCGATGCTCCACAGTGTCTAGGAGCCAACCGACGTGTGCCTCCACTGGTGGATTGGCGGTGTGGCGCAATTTACGTTTTCTTGGTGTGCGGGGATCAATGGAGTGCGAATTGGGTGCAGCATAGAAGCGGGCACGTCGCGACTTCAGTGTGGAGTTCAGTGTCGAGTTCAGAGTGGTGTCAGCATCCACTAGCGTAGTATCGGCATCTTGTTCGTTATCGTCTATATAGTTTGGAGGTGGCGGCGGTGGTTGCTGCCTTAGTTGTTGTCTCTTGTTGGGCGCCAGCTTCTCAAAGTCGGCCTGGGAAATGACGTTGACGGTGCGGTAATCATTGTTGGGCACCACATTTGTGGTTGTCCACAGATCCTCTTCGTAGTTAACCAGTCCATCGTTGATTATGTTCTCCAGATCCTGAGTAATTTTGGTGCGTGAGGTGAAGTCGGCGGTGCGATCGTAACCCTCATGTTTGGGGGCACGTCCCACCTGGGCAACGATGAGCAGCTTGTTGATGTCGCGATCAGCAAATTCGTAATCAGATTCGTCGTCGTCGGAGAAGTTTTCGGTGAAGTTATTGATGCGTCCGGTGGCGGGTATGGGGTCCATTAGCTCCTCGTCAAATTGAAAGTCTAGTTCTTCCTTTTCGGCATGGCACTGAGCGGATGGCGCAGCAGCAGCTGTTTTGGAGGAGGATTGGGAGTTGGTGGTGTAAGCAGCTTTGCCAGAAGATGATTGGTTTTTATTGCTGTTCTTGTTTGTGGTGGTATTGGTGTTGGAAATGGAAGTGGTGATGGCGGTATTGGTGGTAACAGAGGCAGCGATGGATGTGTTGTTGCTGGCTGATGAGGCTTTGGATGTGGCGTTGGATGCTGACGATGACTTGGACTTGGACGTGGACGAGGACGAGGTGGCGGACAAGGATGTGGTGGTGGAGGACGCATTTGCAGTGACGGTATTGTTGTTCTTGTTCGTCTTAACGTTTTTGACATTGTTATTGTTGTTGTTATTGTTACTGTTACTGTTACTATTGTTGTTGTTGTTGTTGAGCGTTTGTGAAAGCGTTTGCTGTTTTTCTTGTTGCTGTTGTGTTGACGTGGACGTGTTGTTGTTGTTGATTGATTTAGTAGCGTTTTCTTTTAAAGCGTTTGTTTTGGTGCGTCTCTTTACCTCTTTCCACATGCCATCTGGCTCCGCCACCGAAGCAGCTGCTGCCCCATCACCTTCCGCATGCGCACCACCACCAGCAGCCTTTGCCGCCGATCGCTTCTCCGACGTCGAGCTGCTCTTTGGCTTGACACTCTCGGCCAGGCCGCTCAGATGATCTGCTAGCTCGGCAGCGGCACCAACACCGCCGGCCCCCTTCTGCCCGCCAACCACACCCTCCACACGTTGTGTGAGGGCACTGATCGCATTCACCGATGGCTTCGTGCCCGAATAAGTCGGCCTCTGCTTATTATCCAGCAGCATCTTGGGCACCGTATTGCGTGGCACAGGCGGCGGCGGTATGCAGCTCAATGGTTTCCCGGCCATGGCCGAGGTCAATATGGCTGTTGTTGGTGGTGACGATGCTGATAACTGTGCCGCATCTGTTTTTACAGCTGCATCTGCTGCTGCCGATTCAGTCTGCTTTTCTGGCATTATCTTCTGCTCCTGTTTCTGATCCTTCTTCTCTGGCTTGTCAGTTGTGGCATCGGACTTGTTGTCAGCCTCAGTCACGAAGTGGGGCTGCTGATCCTTGGGATCGACTGAATCGCTGATCGGCCACATGGTGGGCGTTGTGTTTGTGCGCACCTTGTAGCCCTCGAGAAGATCCAGCTTGTCCGAGTCCTTGATGGCGGTCACAATCAATGCCACATCCTTGGTAAGCGCCAGAACCCGATGGAACGAGGCGATCAATGTGACCGGTATATAGCCCTCTGGGTCCATTTTGCGGCGCAAAAAGAAGTCGCCGGAAAGATTATCGACGCTAAAATAGTATTCACTGTGGCGAAAGAATTAGTCAATTATAATGTGCACAATATATAAAAAAAATATAGTAAAATAAACATACATATCGGTAATAAATCACTTTGGCTACAAATGTGATTTATATTCGCCATCAATTCAAATTCCTTGATTTCTCCAAGGTTCTTAATACAATTCTAATATCTAAGTTAATTATTTATATATATTAAATAAAAACATATTATTTGATCTATTGTTTTACTTATGATTTGAACTATTAAATTCTTATAAGGGAATAGCAATTATTTCAATTTTGCTACGCACAAAATAAGATCAAGGAATAACTTTTATTTTAATATAATTATATAATGAGATCTGTTATAATTTTTGGTTACATGTTAAATTTTTTCCCACAAGTGTGAGTCTTGAGATTTGATCTTGAATGCCGGGAGATGTGACAGGTGAGAGCTACTTACACTTGCTTCTTGATGGCTTCTTTGACGCTGGCGGCGTCCATTTCAATGTACGCAGCCGGAACGTTGCCGAAATAGTGGGTGCCCATGAGCACATATGATTGCGAATTATCTGCGCCGGCTGCGTCTGCCGGCAAATAGTTGACATACTCGCCGGAAGCTAACAGATGGCGTGGTATGCGATTAGTTGGACGACCTGGTCCCGGTCTTGCGAATCCACCGCCACGCCCTTGCCGCCCGCCCCGATACGGCGTGCGGAAGCGGCGTGGGCCACGCAACCCTGTGGCTGTCCCGGCACCCGCTGCCCCTCCTTCACCTGCACCACCGCCCGTCCCTGAGCGTTGTTGCTCATCGCTGGCAGCGGCGACACTGGGGCCGCTGCTACGCCAGGAATCCACGCGCTCGGCCGCAGCAGACGTGCGTGAGTTGTACGCATAACGGCCACCATATGGCCGCGAATCCGTTGTACCTCCTTGCTGACCCTCACCGCCTCTGGATATTGATGATGATGCTGCTGCTGTTCCGGCTGCACCGGTTGCAGCTGCAACTGGCCCGCCACGCTCATTGTAGGAACGCTGCGGACGACGTTGGTCGTAGGCATCATCGGTGAACCGGCGATTGGGCCGACCACCAATTGGCTTGGCGCGGCTAGATTTGGCCAAGTCGATTTGCAGTGGCCGCCACTTGTGCTTAGGCATTTTTTTGTTGATGGAAGTACCAGCGGCAAGGGTGCCAGTAGCTTGGACAGTTGGGCCGCCAGCGGATTGCTCGGCTTCTCGCTGGCTCCTGGCATCATGACTCGTGCTGGCGTTGTTAGCTTGACTGTTGTTGTTGCTGTTGTTGCTGCTGCTGGTGTTGCTGTTGCTACTGTTGCTGGCAACAACGGGAACAACGGATGACTCAACGCGAGCTTCGTTTGCTGAAGCTGCTGTTGTTGTTGATGCTGCTGTTGGCACTGCTGCTGCTGCTGCAGTTGCGACTGTTGTTGCTGCGGGCTGTTGGGCTGTTGTGGCTGCAGCGGATTTGGCTGCTGTATGTTTTCGGGTAGAGCTGCGTTTAGTTTCGTTAACGGTGGCTTTGCCACTGCCAGAAACTCCACCAACTAACGTCGGCCACTCGCCAACGTTGCTAAAATCGCTGGCCTGCAAAATGCAAATAGAAATTGTTGTACAATCGGGCCAATAAATTATAAGATTTAAGATTTAATTACCTTTTGATTGACCTTCCTTTTGTCCCTTACCACTGCAGGGCCAAGCGCATCCGCAGAAGTCGCATCAACTGAAACAATGGAAAAATATATATATTTAAGATATATAAGAATTATTTCAAGAATCAGGCCAATCGCATTTCTCATATTCGACACGCAGTTGCGCCGAGAGTAAAATCAGAGCAGACAAAATTGGAGAGAGAGAGAGAAGAGAGAGCGAAATAGAGAGCGAAAGAACTTTTACTCACCATTTGTTGTAACAGAGTTGCTTGCTGTTTTTGTTGCTGTTGCGGCTGCTGCTCCTGTTGTGACTGTTGTTGTTGTGGTTTTAATAACCGTCTGTGTTGTTGTTGTTGTCGATTGCTGTTGTTGTTGCTGCTGCTGCTGCTGTGTCTTTTTGTTGCTATTACTGGTGATGTTCTGTGCGCCTTGACTGTTGTTGTTGTTATTATTATTATTATTGCTAACAGTCTGTTTCGGTTGTGGCTGCTGCTGCGGCTGCTGCTGTTGTTGCTGTTGGGTCTTGGGTTGCAAGACGCGTTTCTCCAATGGCGAGGTGCTAGCTTTTGGGCTGCCCACTTGTTTTGATGATATCTGATGTAAAAATAAAATGTAGAAAATACACATAAGTATTTGACAAATTTTTCAGCAGCAGTTGTGCGACATTGATGATTGAAAAATCAATTCAGCTTCGTTCTAATTGTTTTTTTTTTGTTTTGCTAGTTTACTGACTCTCCGGAGCAAAACCTAACCTACAAAATGTGGCCACAACAACAGCAAAGAAATGCTCTTGGGAGTGTCCCTAACCCAGATTCGGTTCATGACCCGATACATACACATTTATATATATATATATATATATATATATTTATTATAGATACACAAAAAATAAAAAAATTACCTTAAATTATTTAAAATGTTGCCACTAATCCAAAAAGCAACTCATAATAAGAAATTTGTTACGGCCTCATGCAACTTTGCTCATATCTTATCGCACTCACACTCACAAAGTTAGTTAGTTCGCTTTGCTGATCACATATACATATATATGTATGGGTATTAATTGTTTCAATTGCTCTCACTCTCGCAAATTGTTTAAACAAATGCTTGCGTTTATTTTTAGCGTGGAACACTTTTTAAAGACGCGTCCGTTCTCTTTAACTGTTCGCTGAATTCTGTGCACAGCCAGCGACAAAACGAACGCAATCACAACAACTCTGTCGCGCTGCTCGCTGCTCGCTGCTCGCGTCTCTGTTTGCGTTGGTGTTCACTGTGCACGCTATGACTACGTGAGCAAAACGAATACGAACGCAAACAACGAAACAACGACTGCGGACAAAGAGGGCCAATCGACCAGTAACAACAACGAAAACAACAACAACTGGTTTTACAAAACAACAACAACGTTGAACATAAAGTATAAAAGGCGATTCAAAATAATAACAAAAAACAGCCGATGCGCCGGTTGGAATATGCGTGAGAGCGAGCAAGCGAGAGAAAAACAAGAGCGGCGCAATTTGCCGGGGCCAAGGCACCCTGTATAGTGGGATTGTAGATACAGGTTTTCTTTATGCGTGCATGCAGCACAAATAAGTCAAGTTTTCATAAGCATTTTCTGAACAACACATTTGTCAATTTATTCAACCAACATAAATATTTAGAAGTTTTGCTATAAGAATTATCAAATTAAATTAAAAAAAAGCGAGCAATTTTAAGGGGGAAAAATGCAGATATAAACATTTGTCGTCTTGCTCGCTCGCACCATGTTGTAAAAGTGTAAAGTGAAAAACAGCAAAACAAACAACATGTGATTTTCGGCACGTAGGCCAAAGAGGCAGCAGCTCTCGCGGGTGGTTGAAAAACTCCACAGACGCAGAGAGAAATGGAAGATGAGAAAATAAAGAGAGCGCAATGAGCTAGGTGCTCGTATTTTTTTTATGTACCAATGTGCATATATAAATTACACGATAATTTGTGTTTTTATATTTAGAAACTAAGAAAAATTAAAATGTCCTCTTCTATTTGTCCCCCAAGAATCCTAAATTTTCAAATACTGGAGATATCAAGTACTCCCATCTATCTTTAAGAAACTCGTATCCATTGTTGGTCATTGAAAATTCCTTCCATTCTTTTATGAGTCATCCCAAAAATGGTATTGGGGTCAGTAGTTTTCCACTGCAACGGCCACGTTCTAACAGCGTGCCTCAACAATGTAATCTATACACAATAAATTACATTTTTTATTTTTAGAACTGTTATCTGTTACCAAAACATTTGAACACAAACATTAATATATTTAAAAATACAATTTGTGGTTGCACTTAGATTTGAATCATAATGACTGTGTAGTCGTAGTTTTTGATAATTCAAGGTCATTGAAATCAATAAACTTAATTAATCGAATGCAAATTTATTCTTTACTGCACTTTGTAAAAAAAAAGTCATTACAAGTCATGATCAAAAGAACCTTGGCAACAATTTGAGACTTGCGTAAACAAAAATTTAACTTGCCTCTCCAAGTTAGGGAAAAGCACATTAACAATTAATGCGCAATAAATTTGATGGATGTTGAAGCACTTTTTATATTCTTTTTTTTTTGTTTTTCTGTTCACATTCATTGACATAAGCTTCTCCAGAAATATATCTTTAATCGTATTTGGTTCCACAACGCACGATCGTTGAAAGACAACTGAGACAATTGTAAGCAAAATTACAACTTTAATCTAAAAATAGAGGCACATAAGCCGGCAGCTCAGTCATCGGCGACAGCGAAGCAAAGAGGTAATAGAATCAAGAGTCGAGGCGGGCCTTACAAGCCTCAGCGCTTATGGAAAAAAAGACGACAATAACAACAATAAAAACGTGCAAAAAGACCCACATTCTCTTTTCAAATGTACCCTCCTCCTCTCAGCAAACAAAGGCTTTCAGTTCGTTATCATCATTAATATATGGGGTATTTGAGGTGGTGTTATTTATTTTAATACGTTTAGTAATTAATTGGAATTTATTGCACAGGTATGTAATCAAATCGACTGAAAATTCCAGCCACAAATGCTCGTTATGTAAAAATCAAATGCATAACTAAGTCATATTTATTTCCATTGCAGCCACAAAACGTGATCTCAATCAAATCAACTGCAATGCATGTCAGTATATTGGAAAGGGGGGCGCGGCAGATGGTGGGGCAGCTCCTGAGCAAAGCAGGTTTTCAAACTGAACACGAATAGTGAACACAGAGGGGAGGCAAAAATAAAACAAATTATTCAAAGTAGAAAAAAAAGTTCAAAACAGATTTATGAGCAATTTTTATTTACTTTTTGCCATGTGCTATTTTAAGTACTTTTTTTTTATTAATATTGCTGTGTACGCAATTTCAATAAATTGATAACAACAAATAATGTGTGAGTGTGTGTCAGTGTTCTTCGGAGTAGCTGAACTGCTATTGTTGTTGTTTTTAGGCGTGTGGTTGTGGGGGGCCAAACTTAAGTGCGTAGCAAGTCTATATTAAGATTCCCAAAAGAATAAAAACAGAGTGTGGGAGAGAGATAGAGAACTCTAGAGAATTTTTTCAAACTGGTTTATGTAAGGTTGAGTGTATGCTGATATCTAAGCAGAAAGTTAACACATTTTCATATAAGTAAATATATATATAAGTAAATATATATATAAGTAAATATATATATAAGTAAATATATATATAAGTAAATATATATATAAGTAAATATATATATAATCCTATATAATCCACATGAAAGCGCAGAGCGCAGAATAATTTGCATGATTAGCATGGTAATTTTAATAAATCATTTCCATATTTGTCAGTGCTATTCGCACCCTTTGCTTATCATTTTAATGCAAAATTATTTATAATTGGGTATCATTATATCTTAACAAAATAAAATACTTAAGCAAGCAAACATTTTTATAGTAGAATGGGTGGGATATAAGTAAACTGGGCCGCTCACGGTAAGAAGCCAAATAAAAAATAATTAAAACCGGTATCAAATATATAAAATAAGCGATTTACAATGGTTTTAAAAGTAATTTTCTAAGCTGTTGCATTAATGACTTAAATTAACACATACGTAGATATAAAATATAAAAAGAATACCTTAACTGACAAGCAAACGAAAATGTGTCAAATTTTTGGCAAGCTAAAGTTCTCTGAACAAAAAGATTTTTCATATTATTTACCAAATGCTTAAAAGTGTTACACAAGGAAACAAAAAAGCATTAAAGCTCTGACGTGGAAAAAAAATAAAGAAAGAAAAGAAAGAAGTCCACATAAAGAAGGCATAAATATGTAAATTTATATAAATTTTTATGTACAACAGATTCGACGACAAAAGAAACGACAAAGAATAAAATAAAAGTATACAAGCATTGGAGGAGTGCGCGATCACTGCGCGAAATCGGGAGTACTCGGGTGGTTCCACATCTTTTGTTAACCGCAATAACAAAAAAAATAATTGTAAGCAGCAACATGATAAACGGACGGTCAGGCAATGCGACAGCCAAACGAATTAATTTTGATGTTATCTTTGCACAGTGTATAATACCGCTTAATGCGTTTTCCACTTTCTTTTTGTTGCTAATTTTTAGTGCTGGTCGTATCTGTTGTGATATCAGGAATGCAAATAAAAACTGACAAAGCCAAAATAGATAAGATGCTTAACTAATCGTTTTTATCTACTCAGAGTGTATTTAATTGGAACCGTTTTTTAACAAAACTAATAAAACAATTCATTTTTAATTTAGATGCGTCGTATAAAGTTATGTTATGTTTATTCAGTTGATTTGTAGCTATTTACTATATTTTGTTTGCAATTTAAGTGTTTTTTTATTTCTAAATATTGAATATTAATTGCTCTATTTGAAAACAAGATAATTGTATTTATTTAAAACTATTGATATTAATATATTTACTTTCGTTTTCATGTTTGTCCCTATTTTTAATACTCGTCGGTAGTTGTATTCCCATTATCGTTGTAATTTAAAGCTTATAACACGCACACATGTGCATCTATGTGTATTTATATGTACCTTGTGTGGCTTATCGCCGTAGCTGGGCTCTTTCTATATGTAATAATAAATTGACGCGAGAATGGGAGGCAGACAAACAGAACGAAATGGACAGAGAGAGGTGGAGAGAAATCGTAATGATATTCAACAAGTTCTCATTTCTCGTCATATTTATATTTGCGGGTTGGGTTGTTGTTATTGTTTATATTTCACCACAACGCAAATGTGGTGAATTCACAAATTCACACGTGCTGGCAGTAACAGATTAGGGTGACCCTGTTTAGTTTATATTTTTATTGACAACTTAATGCGTTTTTTAAGTAATGTTCTATGCACGTCCAGAAATAACGTAGACGTTGCGATTGTCTGAAATGGCACACGTCAACTGCTTGATTTTAATTTTGGTTTTCAAATCACATGAAGCGGCAGAGGCGGCGACGGCGGCGTTGACGCATCAGCGTTGATAGTTAACAAACAAGAAGGAGAACTAGTCAAAACTGGTGTGGTAGTTAAAAGCATAAACAACAAATGGAAACATAAGCTTAATTCACTAATGCTATTTTAGTCAACTTCTTTTTTTTTTAATTAGACAATTTGCAAAACTTCCGCTACTACTAAGAATACTAAGAATATGGGCCCAAAAAAACAGTGCCAGTTTGCGAGGGTAGTTCGAAAAAGTTTCTTTTCGCTTTCAGGTCTCTAATAAGCAAACAAAACAAAACAAAATTGCTTTTGCCGACGAATTCTGCACGCGCTGCTGACCTTGACATTTATTTTTAACTGTACATTTTTACTTTTTCGCTGGCACCTCATCGCTATTGAAGCGCGAAAACAAACAAACGAAAATAAATATCCAACATATAGACGAACACAAATGCACAAGCCAAATAATAAACGACGAACGCATAAACAGATCCATATCAACGAAAATATAGAATATAACGTAATAAACAATCGAATTAGATTGTCAGATTCTCGCATCGCACGCTTTTTCGCTGAAATGTGAACGACAGAGCAAAAGACAACGACCGATTGATTTCGCTTCTGCTGTTGTTATTGTTTTTGTTGTTATCATTGTTGTTATTGTGGGCGTGCTTTTTGTGGGGCTTGTGAATTCAATTCAGAAGTTGCCGGCAATGCCTTAATTTTTTCGAGTGTTGCATAACACACAAAACAACATGTAAAACGTAAAACAAAATAAAAACACTTGCGTTTGTCGCCGTTTTTCGCCTGTTCTTCGTTTTGTTTTCACAAATTGTTTCTATTTTCGAAATTATGCAACTCGGGAGCATCATCCGCCAGCAAAAGTAAATATTACATTAAAGTAAAGATAATATAAACTGTTGTGTCAAATTTGATGACCAACAACAAAAAAAGCCACAACAAGTTTCTTTGCCCGTCTCGTGTTTATTTGTCTTACGTGTTGCTTTGCTGCTTCTTGTTTCGCGCTGGTTATGCTTTGCTCTCTATCTGCGCTTACGCCATTCTACGCACGTTTGTTTACCAACAGCAGATCAACAAACGAAACAAAAACAATATCTCACTTATGGATATTCCTTGCTACACTCCTCCAACCCCTTTGTTATTTTATGATCTATAACCAAAAGCCATGCCGTCGTTTTAGACTTATCCCAACTTATTAAGACTACATAAATAACGAAAACTATTTGGGGTTTACTCTGTATTAAACTTGTGTTGATATAGGATCAATATGATAATATAACATTGAAGTAAATTAGTGTTTTAACATGAGCAATAATTGACATTTAAAGACTTTTAACTGAAAATGCCCAATCTAAATTTGTCTTTTTTTGTTAAATATATACACATTTTATTTCTATTGATCTGTTACTACCTTAACTAAGATACGCGAATCATAACGAATCGAAGTTTTAGTTACGGTTATTATTCAAAGTTTTAATCGATAAACCGTTTCGGGTCCGCTTTAATTGCCTGTTAACAAAACAAGCGAAAAGCAAATGACAAATTTCAATTCCGATCGTTTAATTTCGATTTAAAAAAAAAACATACAATTATTATATAATCTTAACTTAAATTAAGCGTAACTTAAAGGGATTTAGCTGACTTACCTTCCAAGCGTTGACCTTTGGCGGCGGTGCTGCAACAAAGCGCTTTGGCTGTGGCGCCGCTGTCGTATTTGCTGCTGCCCCTGTTCCAGTTGCAGCTGCAGCAGTCGATGAGGAGGCGCCAACAGATGCTTGAACATCGATGTCACCGGACTTCGGCTCGGTTCCACTACTGTTGTTGGACGCCTCCAAACTGGCGCTGGGCGAAGTATCCGATTTGCGTTCCTTTTGCATTTTGCCAGAGTTGCCATTGTTGTTGCCTCGTGGCGCTCGAGAGCGCACCATTTGTTTGCGTCCGTCTGCTTCACCGCCTGCAGTTTGACGTCGCCCCGGCTTCTGACCCGCACCCGGGCCACTGCCTCCGGCTGTCTGCTGCTGCTGCTGCTGCTGTTGCTTGTCTCGAGTTGTCGTCGTCGTCTTTTCCTTGCGCGCCTTTTTGCGATCGCGATTGCGATGATGCGAAAGCACCGGCACAAAATCATTATTGTCGTCCAGTTCCGAGGAGTTCTCGGCAGTATTGTCGCCGCCAGCGGCGGCACGCTTCTCGCCTACATTCGGTGGCCCCACCAAATCATCGACGGCTGCTGCCTCAGCGGCTGCGGTCTCCTCGCTCCATGACTTGAGCGTCTTTAGATTCGGTTGATTCTCCTTGTTATTGTTGTCCACACCAGAGCCAACTGCTGCTGCCCCCGTTGGTGTTCCCTTTTTGCTGTCCAAATTCTGCACAACATTCGCATACGAGGTGGTGGCGGCTGTGGCAGCGTTGACAGTATCGATGCCAGCATTCAACGCTGTGGCAGCTCCCTCCTCCTTGCTGCTGTTGCTGGACATTATTCTTCTTCTTCTTTTCTGTTGTTGATGATTTTGCTCCTAATTCTGCTGATATTCTCTCTCTCTCTGAGTGGGCAGCTTTCGTTGCTCTACTCCAGATTGTGGATCTTCTGCTGCTGCGACTGCTCTAAACTCGTTGTTGTTGTTTTTTTTTGTCGGTTTGGAGTGGGAAACTCTTTGGTGCTTCCTTGCCAGACCCACAAAAAAATTATATATTATCTATATGCACGTAATCAACGAGATCGAACAAACGAGCTGCTGCTGCTGCTGCTGTAACTGTAAATGATACAAGAAAATCACGTTAGATATTTTTGTTGCTTTTCTTCTTCTTTCACACATACAAGCATACAGAGGCACCCACACAATCACACTCACACATCCATGTTTGCAGCTCGACCTTTTCTTAAATGCATGCGGCTTACTGTTAAAAAAAAACAATACACTAGCAAAGTACCATATTCACAGCACTCTCGCTCTCGCTCTCTCTATCTCAAACTCTTGTTGTGCTTTTGACTATTTAAAGGCCCATTTCATTTTAATATTCACGCTGCTTTACGAATTTGATTTTACAATTGTATTATTTGTCGTATCAAATATAGTGCATTATACGCGCTCAGCTAATGAAGCACGACAAATTGAAAAAAAGACGAAAGGCGAAAGAAGAACGAAGAACTGACAAGGAGTACAATATTATGCAGCCAACCACACAGCCAGAAATACAAGTGAGGTTAAGGCGCGGCGGCGACGAAGCAGCAGTCACAGAATGAATGCCCCCCCTCCCACCTTAAGAGCGTGCGAAGCAGCAGAGCAAAGAGCAACAAGCGATTAGTTGCTTCGCCGGCCCTGCCAACCTGCTGCAAAGTTCAGCACAGAATTTGAATGCGACGCAATAGCCAAATACAAAATACAAGAAACTGTATTCAAATGGTTAATCAATTGTTCACAAGCTCAGTACACTAAATGTCGAAGAAGACGCAGTCAGATGGGACAGCAAAAGGCTATTTTGGTTCTTGTAGTTATGCAACAACAACTCTTGCATTGTGTGCATCCCTGGACAGCGAACAGCTGTTTATGCAGCCTGCCTGCGCTCGCTGCACCAATCTACAAGCTCAAATTTCAAAGAAGCAATACACACACGCACACATAACAAAACATTTATATGGAATAATTAAATTATTACGTACCAATCACAATGGGACGTGTACGTGTATCTATTTATCTAACAACTGTAAGTAGTTGACGAGAAAAATAACACAAAAATTGATACACAATTCGACGTACTGCTTTGCTTTATGCTTTGGTAACGTCGTTTCACGTATGCGCCAACGTTGTTGTTTCTGTTGCTATTGTTGTTGTTTTTATTTGGTATGCTTTGCTTCGCGATTTTTGTACTCTTCGCACTCTCACTTCTCTCCCACTCGCTCTCGCTCGCTCACTCACGCGCTGGTGGGTTAGTTGGTAGCTAGAACGTTTTTTTTTTTGTGTGGTTACGAATTATCACAAATGCAATGATTTCACAAAGATTCTAACAAATTGCAATGTTGTTCAGTTAATAGTTGACACGATTAGCACTTGTTTGTGTTTTAACAGCACTTTGCAGCATAATTTCACAAAATCTCGGATACCGAGCAAGACATGTGGTTTTTTTACCCGTCGCGGTCGAAAAGGAAAAGAACAGGGCTGCTCTCACTATCGTGGCCGTCGTGCTCAGTACATCTATCGATATATGCTGTGACCATTTCAACATTCACAGTGCAATAATGTCGGCTAATTGTGACAACATGGCAACGCTGCTTTCCAGCGTTCTTATTTAAAACAAATTATTCTTATTTATTACATTTTATTTATCTTTATTAATAAGTTTCTGTTTTACAGCACTGTGTAATCTTTACTGATTATAGCACTCGCTGGCAAAACAATTACAACTGCAAATAATAGCTTGCATCACTATTTGTTTACATTTTGCGCACGTCAACTGCAGGTTACAGCTGCGATTGTGCTTGTGAATGTATATATATGTGTGTGTGTGGGAGGGCAACAAAATTTATCATTCGCACAAACGAAAAAATTCACATTCACTGTTTATGCTCAGAAGCAGAACCAAGTCGACGTGGCCCGAAAAGAATTAACTAAGCATCGAATAAATTGGAAAAATGTGCGGGATTTTTGCATATCTCAACTACTTGACGCCCAAGTCGCGACAGCAGGTTTTGGAGCTGCTGGTGCAGGGCTTGAAGCGTCTTGAATATCGTGGTTATGACTCCACCGGGCTGGCGATAGATGCACCCAACAACATTGTGGGAAACGACATCCTCATGGTGAAGCGAACGGGCAAGGTGAAAATCCTCGAGGATGCCATTACAGAAATGATAAGCGACGAGTCTGGAATTGGTGGAGTGGGCAACTGGGATCAGCCGGTGAACATTCACATTGGTATTGCGCACACGCGCTGGGCAACGCATGGTGTGCCGTCGGAGCTGAACTCGCATCCGCAACGCTCTGATGCGGAGAATAGTTTTGTGGTTGTCCACAACGGGATCATCACCAACTACAAGGATGTGAAGACGCTGCTGGAGAAGCGGGGCTATGTCTTTGAGTCGGACACCGATACGGAGGTGATTGCCAAACTGGTGCATCATCTGTGGCAATCGCATCCGGGCTACACCTTTGGCGAGCTCGTCGAGCAGGCCATCCAGCAGATCGAAGGCGCGTTTGCCATCGCTCTGAAGTCCAAACATTTTCCGGGCGAGTGCGTCGCCTCGCGTCGCGGCTCGCCGCTCCTGGTGGGCATCAAGGCGAAGACAAAGCTGGCCACCGATCATGTGCCCATTCTTTACACGAAGGCACATCGCCCCCACAACCAGGCTCAGTTCCATCTGCTACCCAACAGCAGTAGCAGCACCGGTGCCAGGAATGTGGAAGTCAGCGCCGAGTTTCAGCCGCTGGAGCACAAAGAGGTGGAGTATTTCTTTGCCTCGGACGCATCGGCGGTGATCGAGCACACGAATCGTGTCATCTACCTGGAGGATGATGATGTGGCCGCCGTCAAACACGATGGTACGCTGAGTATTCACCGGGTCAACAAATCTTCGGATGATCCGCATGCCCGGGAGATCATCACCCTTAAGATGGAGATACAACAGATCATGAAAGGCAACTACGATTACTTCATGCTCAAGGAGATCTTCGAGCAGCCCGAATCCGTGGTGAACACAATGCGTGGACGCGTCCGTTTTGCAGCTCAGACGGTTGTTCTGGGCGGCATCAAGGAGTACATTCCGGAGATTAAGCGCTGTCGTCGCCTGATGCTCATTGCTTGCGGCACCTCTTATCACAGTGCGGTCGCCACACGGCAGCTACTCGAGGAGCTAACCGAGCTACCGGTCATGGTTGAGCTGGCCTCCGATTTCCTGGATCGCAATACGCCAATCTACCGGGACGACGTGTGCTTCTTCATCTCGCAGTCCGGCGAGACGGCGGACACGCTGATGGCGCTCCGCTACTGCAAGCAGCGTGGCGCACTCATCGTGGGCATCACCAATACGGTGGGCAGCAGCATCTGCCGCGAGTCCCATTGCGGTGTCCACATCAATGCGGGACCAGAGATTGGTGTCGCCTCCACCAAGGCGTACACCTCGCAGTTCATCTCGCTGGTGATGTTCGCCCTGGTCATGTCCGAGGATCGCCTGTCGTTGCAACAGCGTCGGCTGGACATAATCGCCGGCTTGTCGCAGCTGGATGCCCACATCCGGACGGTGTTGCAACTGAACTCACAGGTGCAGGAGCTGGCCAAGGAGCTGTACCAGCACAAGTCGCTGTTGATCATGGGGCGTGGCTTCAATTTCGCCACCTGCCTGGAGGGTGCTCTCAAAGTCAAGGAGCTCACCTACATGCACAGCGAGGGCATCTTGGCGGGGGAACTGAAGCATGGGCCACTGGCGCTGGTCGACGATGAGATGCCCGTTTTGATGATCGTGATGCGTGATCCGGTGTACACCAAGTGCATGAATGCCCTGCAGCAGGTCACATCGCGCAAAGGCCGACCAATCCTCATCTGCGAGGAGGGCGATGCGGAGACGATGGCCTTCTCCACGCGCTCGCTTCAAATACCCCGCACCGTGGACTGTCTACAGGGCATCCTCACTGTAATACCCATGCAGCTTCTCTCCTATCACATCGCCGTCCTGCGGGGCTGCGACGTCGACTGTCCCCGCAATCTGGCGAAATCTGTGACAGTTGAGTAAATCTCTGACGAAATGCCAGGTGCCAGATGAAGTGCATCCCCTCGCCCAAAGAAGAATTCCATTTTAGATGATCGCACAGAGCGTTTTATTCTATGTATTGCCTGTAATACATATATATCTATATATATCTTTAGTTTAGGTTCGAAAATTATTATCTGCTTTTTTGTAATTTGCATTTCTTTGCCCTTTTTTGTTAATCGTATTTTTGTGTGCAATTGGAATATAAATATTTCTATATACCATTTAATCTGTGTATAAAAACATTTATTACAATAAATATTATAATTCAAATCGAATTAATTTTTACAAATTTAAAAATAGCTTAAAATTATTTTTATTATTATAAAATTGAAGCACTTAGCGAACGGAACTAGTTAGCTTTCAGGGTAACAGCGTGACAAGCGCGACGTGCATGCAGCCCTGGCTAATAAATATTTTTCATTTATGGCATAACAACCCTGCTTTTGGCCCTAAATGCAGAGTTAATCAGAATTGTACAAGAAAAAGTCGTACAAATAGTTGTGCAACGTGAATAATTAATAAATAAAAACAGAAAAAAAGGAATTGCGCTTAACGGCAATTATGACGGTCAACAAGCGGGACGCGAGTGCAACGCGACCGCGTTGCTTTTTCGACATAACGCTCGGCGGTTTAAGCGTCGGTCGCATCGTCTTCGAGCTGTTTGGCGACATTGCGCCGAAGACCGTTGAGAATTTCCGATCGCTGTGCACGGGCGAAAAAGGCACCGGACTCGTCACTGGCAAGCGACTCCACTACAAGGGTGTCATCTTCCATCGCGTGGTCAAGGATTTTATGGTGCAGGCGGGCGATTTCAGTGCGGGCAACGGCACCGGCGGCGAATCAATTTATGGCGGCACATTCGAGGGTATGTTCTGCCTGTGTGTGTGTATATACATATATATGTGTATGCATGTGTGTGTGTGCGTGCTTATGCATACATACACAAAGCAGAAAATTCATGTGTTTATTTGCGAGTATGTGTGTGTTGCTATCAAATAATTCGATCTAATGGCACAGCCTAAATATTGTTATTATTATTGCAATAATTGTGTATTGCCTTGCATGACATGCATTAGTCCCTTCTGCTGTTTGCATGACTCGAAATCATTACAAATTTGTATTTATTTGCCAGTTGTTTATTAGGCACTTTGCAGCAATGATTTCTTAGATGTTTAGCTTAATATGGTGTTCCCCTTCTGCTTCTTCTTCTCCTTTATTAACGTTTTCTACATTTTCAGGAGACGATTCATATTAAGAACTTTCAAGAAATAAAGTTAGATTAAACTTGTGCAAAAGTATGAAACAGGGAGAAGGAGGTTTTTGATTAGCATCAATCGCCAATTCAATTTGATCCTTTCCGAGTTGATAACAGCTCAAAATTGGAGAAAAGATTTTTGCATAAATTCATTTGCCGAATAACGCTATAAATCGATTTCTATTTTGTTGATCAATATTAAATGGAATGATTATAAGCTAATCGAACTGGCTCGATTATTGCTAGCAGTTTCTGTATAACCATGTCCTTCTGTCATTTTGTCGTTCTGCTTCTATGCAAACAAGTCCTTCGGATTTGAAGCTATCTTGACGAATCTTTGACTATACCCCAATTTTTTATGCAGTCAGAGTAACCATTTTTCTGCATTTAATTATAATAAATAAGCATTATTTAAATATAAATCAAGACTTGTAATCTTTCTTGCTTATTAAAGATACTATCACTAAGCAGATATACAAATATTGTTCTTAGTGATAATAACAACTGGGTTTAGATAAATGAAGAATATTGCACACACAAATGATAAACAATGAAAAAATTGCATTGAAAATTAATAATCAATATGATTGTTTTTTTCTTTAACTTTATTGCATTAAAAATTATTAATCAATATGATTGTTTTTTCTTTAACTTAATTGCAGATGAATGCTTTGAGAAGAAACACGATCGCCCATTTCTGCTATCGATGGCGAATCGTGGCAAGAACACAAACGGTTCGCAGTTCTTTATGTAAGTGGTTCCACTGTGGCGGGCACGCAACCTTTTCGACGTCTCGATCTCAGTTTATTTATTTTTTTTTGTCTATATTCTTATTCCATGTGGAATTGTAATAGTTTCTCTTGCAGCGATAAAACAAACAAAATGCATTCATACATAATTAATTTACTTTTGTACTTTGTATATCGATTTAAAATACTGTTGTTGTTCATTGATCTATTGCCATATAGCAGCGAGTAGGCGAGTTCTCTCTGAGACCAGTTCTCGCTCTCTCTCTCTCTCACTGTCTCTCTGGACGATTGGGCACCCACCAACCACCACCCACCACCCACCGCCACCGACACCACTCACGCCCCCAAAGCCTGTCGATGGTCCAAAGCGTGTGTAGAAATGTGTGTGTGTGTGCGCGTGTGTGTGCGTGCGTGTGTGTGTCCGTGCGTGCTGGCGTGCGTGCTTGCGTGCGAGTGTACGTGTGTGGGTTCAACTGGGCGTAGCTGAAACCTGGGGGCAGCCTCTGCCTCAGCCTTCCTCGTCTCCTCTCCTCTGCACTTGGCCATCCTGGGCAACAGCAACCGCAACCTCAACAAGAAGATGATACCGATACCGATGCTGATGCTGATCCTGGTACTGATCCTGATGATAAGATGACCCAATGGTACCCTAGTCGGGATTGGCTGCACAGTTGCTGCCCAGTTGTTGTCTTCAGCTTTATACCTTTTAGTTTGTTGTCTCCATCTTCAGCAACAACAACAGACAACAACAAGAACAACAGACAACAAGAACAACAACAGCATCAATAACAGCAACAGCAACAACAACAACAACTCAACCAACAGCAACAACATAGATAACTACAACAAAACAACCAAACAAGAAACCGAACCAAAGCTTGCAATGTGTAAAGAATATTTTTCTTCTCTTCTGTTTTTCATTGTAGTACAACACAGCCTGCGCCACACTTGGACAAGTAAGTAGCTCCATCATCTTAATAATCGAAAATGTATATAGATAAAGTAGCAATATATATATATATATATATAAAAGACTATGTTCAAGTTTGAACATGCGACGCAGAAGGCTCAGCTACTGTTAAATAACAGAAAGCACAAGGCTTACAGCACTTACAGCACATAACTTCGCTTAACAACACATGGAATAGTAGTAGGCGGCTATGACTGTACTTAGATTTAAGATTTTATGTATAATAAAGATTAGTTCGATTCTAAGCGTCGTCTCAGCTTGTTTGACTACACCCTATACGTGTTTCATACAATTTATGGTCCTTCGAGCCGGATTCAGATTGCGAATCTGAAAATAGTTTTACAATCGTAAACTATCTAAATTGAACTGCGCGTCGAAAAATAAAAGTGCAAAAAGAAAAAAAACAATACAAAATTATAGGCAACTTCCAAGCGAGCAGCAAAAATAAATTGAATGTGTACACACACATACACATAAATATATATGTAAAAAGGTGCTGCGCTGTAATATATAGATATACACACACGAACGCGCGGCTGCTGCTGGTAAAATTCCACTGTGAGTCGAAGCTAGTTGTGTATCGGTAATCCAAATATCAACTTAATAAAAGTGCTGACTAAAATAAATATTGTGAAAATATTATTAACGTTGTGTCGGTTTCAGAGTTCGAATTTGAAACATCGAATCTGAAAATAATTTGATAAAGAAAACATTTAAAAAAAAAACAATGATGGAAACAAGAACATCGAAGAAAAGAGAGATTGAGCCATCCAAGGACGAGGCTGATCAAAGGGATTGTTCAGTGAGTCCAACGGACAGTCTCTTGTCCAAATGCGTAACCCAACTACAGGATGCAATGAATCTAGCCAAAAACTACTTGACTAATCGATCGCTTGAAGAGCTGCTGGATATCAAGGCTACGATAAAAATTCGTTTGAGAGCAACCCTAGAGGTCAAAGAAAAATGCGATTCAAGGGCATTTAATATGGAGGAAATGGAGGAGCTAAAATGGGAAGCCGAGATTTTGATGGAAAAGATCAGTAATGCTCTACCGTATCTACAATCTTCGTCGAGACAAGACACACTCTCGATGAGGCAAGAAGTTCCAAAGGTGGATATACCTCAATTCTACGGCAATGCAAAGGATTGGCCAAACTTTTATGGCCTATTTACCGAGGTGATACACAAACGAGGAGATATCAGCGACACCATAAAACTAAACCACTTAAGATCGTGCCTGAAAGGCGATGCAGCTACAATGGTGAGTCACTTATTGATTGGCTCAGCTGCAAACTACAAAGAGGCATGGAATTTGGTTTGTAAGCGGTACGAAAATAATCGTAAGATTTTCGCTGACCGGCTGAACAGTTTATTGGAATTGGAACCATTAAGATGTGACTCCGAGGGAAAAATCCGCAGGTTTTTAGATCAAGCAACCGAAAGTATATACATCATAAAAGAAAAATCAAAGATTGGCGATGCTGCAGATGTTATTTTTGCGCAAATCCTTCTTCGACAATTTTCTACGGAGGCTCTGCAGCAATACGAGCAACACGTCAAGACAAAAAACAGAGAAATCCAATCACTGGAAGACGTATTGGAATTTATCAATCAGCTTTACAATGCGGTGGATTCTGTGCAAAGAAACGATGTTAAAGAGACAACACAACGCCAACAGAAGTCGTGCCGATTTTGTGAGATGGGCGGGCACGAGATTAACCGGTGTCAGAAATTTAAAGCAGCATATTTAAACAAAAGGAAAGATTTTGTAAAGGCGCAGCATCTATGCTTCCGTTGCCTGGGCAATCATGCTATGGCAGAGTGCAGAAAGGAATGGAGATGTCAGAAGTGTAGCAAGCCCCACAATACCTTGCTACATGAAGATGAAAAAAGGGAGAGTGTAAACTGTATCAAGTTAACAAATGATCAGGAAACACTGTTGGCCACTGCTGTGGTCAATGTAAGGAATGCCGATGGAAACTACGAGCAGCTTCGCGCATTGATGGATGGAGGATCGCAACGCACTCTGATATCAGAAGAAGCAGCGCAGCTTCTAAGGTTGAAAAGAAACAAGGAGTCCGTGGAAATACAGGGGATATTTTCACAAGGCATGGAGCTGGCAAAGGAATAGTGTTTTTCTACAAATCAAACCTCGATTTACAAGTAAATTCAGTGCGCGGACTACAGCGCTAGTAGTTCCAAAACAACAAAGAGCACTTCCCAGCCAAAACATTGATATGGATGTTGGTACAGACTGGAAAAATTGCACTTTGGCAGATCCGAAGTTTAATATGTCAAGCAGAATTGACATGATCATTGGTGTGGACCTTTTTCCGTTAATAATGATGGGTCAAGTCAAAACGATCAATGGAACATTGGGGCAAAAGACACGACTCGGATGGATAGTTTCCGGAAATATTGCTCGAGCACCGCCAAAGAAGATTCTGACGGCGGCTATGACTGTAAACATCAATGATCTGGAGCGCTTTTGGGAACTGGAAAAAGAAGACACCGATGAGACTGAAGAAAATCAGCGATGTGAAAGCCACTATCAGAAGACGACTATAACGTATGGAACATCATCGGCACCATATTTAGCAGTACGATCACTGCATCATCTATCTGATTTATATTGCAAAAATGACGAAAAATTATCAAGAATTATAAAAAAGGATTTTTACATGGATGACTTGATGACTGGAGCTAACACAGAAGAAGAGCGAAAACTCCGTGAAGAAACGCACGTGGCAACATGACGGCAGCAACAATCACTTAACAAACAAGATATCTAAAAAAGAGGGAATTAATTAATATTATATTTGGCCCCCCGGAGAATGTTCAAGTTTGAACATGCGACGCAGCAGGCTCAGCTACTGTTAAATAACAGAAAGCACAAGGCTTACAGCACTTACAGCACATAACTTCGCTTTACAACACATGGAATAGTAGTAGGCGGCTATGACTGTACTTAGATTTAAGATTTTATGTATAATAAAGATTAGTTCGATTCTAAGCGTCGTCTCAGCTTGTTTGACTACACCCTATACGTGTTTCATACAACATATAAATGTATATAGATATAGATATATTGATAGAAGTTGTGCCAACTCAATGAAATATTTATGGGTTTTTAGATATTTAAATATATAAAATGTGTTCGAATGTTTTAGTCGACTTGCTAATATTATATTATTATAATAGATATAAAAATGCAGACTCCTTATGAGATTCAAGGATATAAAAAAGGCTTCAACTCAACAAAGATTCTAGCATTCGTTTAGAAGCTGGGGTTGATGGAGAATCTAAAGGCTCTGAAGGGGACATAAAAGATCTTAATTATTAAATAAATATTATATTTATATTATATTATATTATTATAATAAAGCATTTTGCAGTTCATAAATAATATGTCAGACTATATTTACTAATAATCAGATTGATATAAATTGAGAATTGATATGCGTAGGGTAAACATTAAGACTTCAGATATGAAATATTAGTTAATGTTTACCCTACGCATATTTTATATATATATAAAATATATAATAAATGCAGATCACGAAAATATATACTCTTTGGGATTACTCTTTACTATTTAGCCAATAAGTGAGATTAGTGTGAGATAGCTTAATTTAATACTCAGCAAATAATGAATTATTTATTAATTCCTTTTTTTCTCATCGTTTTTGCAGTATCCATGTTGTATTCGGTCATGTTTTATCCGGTCAGGATTTGGTGCGTCAATTAGAGGATCTGGCCCATTGATCGTAATTCGCGCCCGCTGCAAGATGCTGCCATAGTCAACTGTGGCGAACTGGTTAAGCAATCAAAGGGTGAGTTATCCTCCCAACTTGCCAGTAAATAATTAGATTAATAATCGAATTTTTATCTTGTAGCAAAAAAGGAGAAGAGACGCAGAAAGCGTTCAACGGCCACTGAGGAATCGGGCAGTGAGACCGAGCAACTGGTGGAGGCCAAGCAACAGCGCAAGGAGAAAGCAAAGAAGAAGCGCTCACACAAGGAGTCCAAATCCAGCGACAGTGAAAAGTATTTCAAATGAACAGTTATTAAGCTGACATTTTGTATTAATGACAACTAATTGCAGCAGCGATTCGGGACGTGCTGTGCGTGGCAATGGACGTGAGGAACACCATGAGGAGGAGGGTGAAATACATCCATTGGTCACCCTGTCTAAAATCGATCCTAGCGAAATACCCGAGGTACACATAGCAAATTTATTATTTATATTTAACAATTTACTGACTCCATTTTGGGATATCTGTGCAGGTGTCCAATAAATTCCTAATGCGTGCCGAGCGATCACGTTCTCGCGAGGATCGTGGCGGAGGACGCGAAGTGTCGCGAGAAGCACGCCAGCGAGAACGCGATTTCGACCGGGAGCGTGAACGTGACGAGCGTGATCGGGGCAGGGAGCGGAATCGCAATGCGTTCGGCTGGTCAAAGAAACAGGTGCCCACCTCACGCAGTGGTCGCATTGTCAAGGGACGCGGCGTCTTTGTGAGCAATCTAAACTCCAGATATAATCCACAAATCAAATCTAATTTCTCCTCATTTTTACAGCGTTTTCGGACTCCGTCGCGCAGTCGCTCGAAGAGCATCACGCCGCCGCATTGGAAGCATGCGCAGAAGCGCACCATTAAGCTGTCGGATCTGGAGCGCATGGAGGAGGAGAGTAAGATGCGCGACGAGGAGGTGCGTCGCCGCGAACAGGAGCGCAAGAAGCGCCACGAGGAGGCCTCCAAGGATCCAAAGAAATCATACTTTGAGCTAAGCCATGCCAGCACCTACGGCGGCAAAGTGACGCCCGACAAAACCTCGCCGTCGAAACAGAAACGTCAACCGAACAGCAGCACCAAGGATGCGGCTGCGGAGCGTTCGAAGCCAGCGAAGGAGACGCACGAGCCGCCCAAGGAGAAGGAGCGCGAAAAGGAGAAGCCACCCAAAGAGGAGGCGCCGCCCAAGCGGCGCAAATCGGTGGACATGAATGCCTTGGACTACGAACAGCAGACGGACAGCGAAGATTCGGAGCCGGAGGTGCCAGCCAGCAAACAGCCCACACGCAAGCTGAGCGAATCCAAGCCAGCACAGCCAAAGGTTGCCGAACCGGCGACAGACAATCGCAAGAAGCGCGACGAGCGCAAGCCAGACGAACGGCATCGCGAGCCGGAGAAGTCGAAGCGTAGCCGTGAACGTTCCAGTTCCCGCAATCGCAACAGAAGTCGCTCCCGTTCCCCCCAACGCCGTCGTTCGCCGGCACGGCGCCAGCAGCAGCGTTCACCACCTCGCCAACGACAGGGCAACAACAACAGCAACAACAACAATCACAACAACAACAACATGGCTCAGAGTCAGTTCAGTCGCAGCCGGCGCAATCCCTTTGCGGATCGAGATCGTCGCCAGCGTTCGCCGGACAACGAGTACCGCAATCGCTTCCCGCTGTCACCCATACGGCCACGCAGCTCACCGGCGGAACGACGCCGCAGCTCCCGGGAACGCCAGCGAAGTCGGGGCCGGCGGCAGGCTTCGCCTGGTAATCGGAGGCGGGGCGCTGACTCGTCAGACCGGAGACGTCAGGAGTCGCCGGTGCGAAAGCGACAAGAGACGCCCGAGCGGAGACGACGCCAAGAATCGCCGCCGCAGGCTGCGCAGCCAAGGAAGCGTCACGATTCTCGACGAGATTCAGCCGAACGTAAGCGACGCGATTCGCCCAGCCGCAAGCGGAACGCCTCCGCTGAACGCCGACGCAGTCGCAGTCGTGGCCGCAGCAGCAGCCGTCCACGTCAGCGTCGCTCGCGGGAGCGCAGTGTGACAAAGATCGCCGCCGCCACCGTTGCTCCTGTTGCTGCGGAGTCAGAGGACAAGGATAAGGCAGCACGGGAGAAGATGCAGAAGCGGGCGGAGGCAGCGCTGCTGCTCAAGGAGCACATGCGCAAGGAGATCGCCAAGGAGGAGGAGCGACGCGCTGAGAAGCAGCGCCAGGACGAGCTAGAGAAGGAGCGCACAGCGCGCGAGCTGAACGACCTGGAGCGCCTCAAGGCGGAGACGCTAAAGAAGCTGCAGGAGGAGGAGCGCGCCGAGCAGCAGCAGCAGGAGCAGGAAGCTTCGACGGCGCCGAGTCGGGCGAGACGCGGGAGTCGCGGCAGCAGCCATGACGCCAAGAAGCGCAAGCATAAAAAGTCCAAAAAGCAATCGACTCGCTCGCCACGCTCCGGCTCGGATTAGGCGGCAGCAAGAAAAAGAAGAACACCTCATTGAAATCAATCACAGTCAGGCAAATAAATTATGTAACGTAAACACATAATACAAGTGTAAGAATCAGCTCACCAATTCAATGCAGCCCTAGCGCCCAATAAAACCAAAATTTACTACACAACAATGTCTATTAAAATATAATTATATTTAAATTTGTGTATAATTATCCGCTAGAGTTAATTAAAATTTCGCGCTCATCGTTTGCATGACAAAAGCTTGTTGCTGCATTACTGGACGGTGGGTAACGTAACGTAAGTTATCGAATATCGATTCAGACCTTTCAACCAATAAATTATGCCTAAGAATAAATATTTTTAAATCAATAAAAACTATAATATGGCAAAATAGTTCACCGTTACATATCCAAATTTTTTACATTATCTTTCAAAATCAAGTAATGTGCTTTATTTAACATTTTTATGTAAAACATTGGGCAATTAACTAATGCTTAGTGTTCTTTAATGTGCACAATTGATCCGGCAACGCCAGGCGACAACAAAAAGTTGTGTTCTTTTATTGTGTGCATCGTTTTTCTTCCGTTTCGCTATGGGCAAACTTTCATTCATGGTGGCGAGCTTTTGACGCTGCCATTGAAATTTGTTTCTTCTTTTTGCAGCGCAAACAAAAACAAAAGTTGTCGCCAGCGTTGACGTCGACGTTGACGTCGCCGGCAAATGCAAGCTTACGAGTATTTGTCTGACTGCCGCATAGAGAGTATGCGTGTGAGTCTGTGTGTATTAGTGCGAGCGAACATGTTAGCGGCAGCGCCAGTTCGGACCAAAGCTTCCAGTACACGAATGGCGTACAAACTGTTTGGACGTGTTTGCTGCTCGCTGGCAACGTCGCGAGTCCATTTTCGCATTTAAATTCGCAGTGCAGCGTTTGTAAATATTTCGAACGGCGCTTCGACAGTAGTGCGCTGACAAATATTTTTGTAACTTTTTGCGTGCGGGTGTGTGCGTGTGTGTATCTCATTGTTAATGCAGAGCACCACAAAGCAACAAACCAATAATGTTTAATGACAAAAACAATAACAACAATTGCAAAAATCATGTTCGACAGCGACAGTGAAAATACTCGTAATTTGTTGATTTAAGCGGCGGCCGCAGTCGACGTTTGCGTCGTCGTCGTCGTCGCAGTTGATGTCGCCGTCGAATTTTAAAGTGTGCGTGAGAGCGTGTATGTGTGCTTTTGAGTGTGTGCGAAAATTGCAAATACAACACAAAATAAAAAATTGATAGGCTGAGCCAGCGAAATACAAACGCAAAGCGAAACTACAAAATAAAAAACACACATAACAAAGGTAGTAACAAAGCAAAGTAAAGCAAAGACTATGGCGTCAGCAGAGGGAAATAGCGAGGGGGTGGGGTGTGGGCAGCGGCACAGGCGATGGTGATGGCGGCAACAAAGCCGGTGCACAAAGAGAGACAGAGAAAGAATGAAAAAATAAGAGAGAAACATTCATATACATAGAGAGAGAGGGAGAGAGAAGTCCACATGGGCCATGTTTTTAAAGTGCAAATCAAATGAAATGTGATTCATTATTGGCTGCTGCTGTTGCTGTTCACATTACTGTTAAAATTCCGGCATTGTTGATTGTGTCTGTGTCCTTTTGCAGAGCAATTATGACATAACACGGCATCACAACAATGAAATCAAGTGCGGCCGACTTGAGTATGTGTGCGTGTGTTTGCGGATGGGGGCTAATAAGAAATAAATATTTTAATATAAAAAATTTCATGCAAACAACACGACAAAAGATGCCAAACAAAAAAAAAGGGATCTGAAACGCAATATAGCCAACGAATGCTGGGGCTGTTATAGCCACCAAGTACAGTAGTAATAGTTCCTCTTCTTCTTTGGCCACAAAGCCAGCAGCAGCGACAGTCGAACCAAAAAAGCACACGCACGCACACATTGACAATCAGGCAATAACAAAAACAACAACACCAGCAACATCAACACAAGGCCACGACGAAAGCAACAGCGGCTGTAGGCAAGCAGGCAGCAGGCGAAGCAAAGCCGAAGCTCGGCGCACAAAACACAAAGCGAAAGCGTAGCAAAAACAAGGAGCAAAACAGCAGCAATGTCGCACAGTGTACCAAAAAAAAAAATTAATAACAATAGAAGCAATTGCAAAAATAAAATTAAGCGGAAATGAAAACTGCGGAGAATTGAAGCGCCCAAGTAATTAGAATAGTTTTTAGCGCTTTTGAATATTAGATGATGTATTGTACTTTTCAACATTTAGAATATGATATTTTTTAAATCTTAAAATTAAAATTGTGATGAAATAATTGCCAGAAAGTTGAATATTTGAATATTGATTATGAAATTCTGTCCTTAAAATAATTTACAAGATCTAATGTTAGAATCACAAATTATCTTTTCACTTTGAGTTTTCAAGTTTAGATACAATTTAATAATTATTGGTATAGATTATATACAATCTATAACAATAACAATAACTCAAAGTGAAAAGATGATTTATGATTTATTGTGTACAACCAAAAGCAGATATTTGTAATTCCATTTTTGTTGCCTGAAAAGCACTGTGCAGCGTTGGCGTTGGCGTTAACATCAGCAGAGGACCACAGCTAAAGTGAGAGTGGGCTGCTGTTGCTGTTGATGCTGATGCGAATGTGGATGCTCAGAAAAAGCTTAGTAAGCTGTGCTGCTTTTGCTGCTGTCGCTGCCGCTGCTGCTGTTGTCGTTTTTGCAAGCAAAAGTGCAAAATGTATTTGACGCTTAGCGTCGCTCATGATGATGAAGAATGTGAGTGAGAATGGCGATGATGAAGTAGCAAGAACACGAAGAATAAGAATAAGCATAATAGAAGGCACAACAAGGTAGAATTTCGAGGAAATCGAAATTTGCGTCGTCGTTCAATTTCGACCGGCATCCGCAGCCGCAGCACAAAACAAACTTTTATCCATGCGTGTCTGTGTATGTGTGTGCTTGCTTCTTTGTGTGCGAGTGTGTGTGTATTTCGCATAGTCAAATTTGTTTTATATAATTCTCAACTACCCCGATATGATTTCCGTTGCGCTTCTTTCCTCCTTATCTCTCAATTGAGCATGGAATGTTTTATTTTTTATGGTTTGCAGTGCTTTTTGCTGGTAGCAAAAGGCCAACGAGAAAATCGTTGTTTGGTTATTGTTAAAAACTTTTTCAAACACATAAATGCGTGGTTATGGCAATAAATACAAGTTTTAAACAATGAGCCAAAAACTTAACACAATAAAAACCAATATTACATTTAGACACTGACAACCACAAAAAGAATGAAATATTCTGAAATTTGTTTTCTGCCTTTTTTTTTTACTGTTCAGACGTAAAATATGTACAAATGTTTATATAATGTTGTGTAAATAAAGTTTAACAATAGGATTCAGAAATGCCGCTGCAACAAATACTGTCACATACTTGCACACACACACAGAGAGTGGCGTATGTAAAGCTTTGATATTGGCTGCAACGTCAGCGCCACTGCCGCAGCTGCCGTCGGTGTCGCTGTCGACGTCATCATCTGCTTTATTTGTACTCTTTTCTCGTCTCTTTGCAAAGCCTTTGATAGTAGTTGAAGCAACAACAACAACAATAATGGCGATGTCAGCGTTGCCCAAAATATATTTTAGCATTCATTTATGCGAAGATTTCTTTTGCTTCATTTTTTTTTTCTTTTTTTTTGCCGCGCAAATTTGTGCACAATTCTAGCTAGAAATGTATCTTATAGAAACACGCTTATTTCGGGTACTTGTCTTGTCTTTATCATTGGTTGTGAAATTGAAATGTGCCCAGCCTTTTATGGCATCATCATTAGACGCCGCTCTGTCCCATCGTCGAATCGTCGCATTATGATCATGATGAGCTTCTTGAGCGCCAGCAGTAGTGGGCTGACTGACTAAAGCTAGCGCAAAAGATTGCCAAAGATTGTCGCGCAACGAGGACAATCGGCGAACTCAAATTGCACTAGATGCTGAAAGAGGAGCCAAGATAAGGCCAAAAGGGAGAGAAAGACAAATCCCTGAAACGAGAAAAACATGCCAAAAATGAAGTGGTTTTAAATGTGGGCATATTGGCAATATTTCTAGCTTACTTATGGAGTCTTATATTTTTTTTTTACTCACAACGACAATGGTTTCAGACTGATCTTTACTGAGCTCAGCAATTCTATAGGCTTTTACACAATTTTTACAATTACAAGTTTTTATGAGCAATTCATAAATAAAATATTCAAACAATTGTTTCTTCCGATTATATATATATATATAAATATTTTTTTTTTGGGAGACAGTTCAAGGAAATTTTTTATGGGCCCATCATCTCTAATAGATAATATCTTGTACAATTTTTTTGTAGCCGTAATTTGAGCTTCTGGCATTTAGGGGTGTGTACTTAATTTGGGCATTTAGTGCTGAAAACAGTCAGCTGAAGGAATTCACATCAATTTAACAGCAGCTCGTGATGACAGCGAATGACGTTTTGATGGTGGCGCCTCTGGCGACAGCAGAGTTTTGCGGCCTATTAAACAGATGACGTATACGCACTGTTGCACATGTCAAATATTTACGCATGTTTCTCGAGCAAAGCTAAATTATATTAGCATACTTTTGTGGATGCCTAACGACTCGCCATTTTGTTTGTTCCTTGCATGTGTGTGTGTGTTGCTGTATATAAAACAAATTCGTTGCTTTTTTGTGCTTGAAGGTAACAGGAAGAGTCGTAAAAGTGACGCACACAAACAATGTAAGCTGCGTGTGTGCGTGTCTATTGCTGCACAAAATGCATAAAAAGAAACCCAAATGAGAAGAAGATGCGCCTAAGAAGACCATTAAAAATGCGAATAAAGAAGTAAGAAGAAGACGAAGACTACGTGAAGAGGAGTCGACGGCTTGTGTTCAAAAAGGAATATAATAAAGCTATAAAAATAGAGATTGCGATAGCGGCTAACTGGCCCGAAACTGGAAGAGAAACACCAACGGGAAACTGACGCCAGATTGCAATGTTTTTGTTTTACAATCGACGCATTTTTGTGATTATAATAATTGAAATACTGCTGCTGCTGCTGCTGACGACCACCGATGACAATGGACAACCGACGCTGCTGACCAAGTTGCCGACAACAGGTGAGCTACTGAACGAATCCCTTGCCAAACTTCCCAAAATCATAAACTAATGGCACAAAATGTACGGGCGTGTCCTTAGCCAAGTACCATCGAAAACTTGTTGAGTTCGCTACAGAAGAAAATGGCTAGTATAAAATATTAAAGTTACTAAAACACGCGAGAAAAGTTTATTTTTTATTTTTTCGCTTGTTTTTTGTTTTTTGGCTAACAGCCCAAATGTGTAGCTATGTACTACGAAGATTGCCACCCTTGGCTCTGTGGCTGCTTCATTTTTTTGTCGTAGTTTTTTTTGGGGGTTGATCCGTTCTGGAACGCTCTTTAACTTTGGAATAGCCCTTTCGCATGTGTGTGTGCCATTGATGTTGGCTTATTGCGTCGTTGATTTGGCTAAGCGAAATTATAATTCTAATTTATGGTAAGTGAACAAGCTGCAAGGAGTGCGCAGCACGATTAAATATGTATTTATGTACCTAACTCCTTGCCTTGTAAGACACACACACACACACACACACACAAACACACACAGATGGACAGCCTGTTCGATTCTCACGACCCTGTTGCGATACAGGACTTCAATGTTTACTTTGAAGATTTATCCGTTGTGAAATTAAGCATAGCAGCCGTAGCAGCAGCAGCAACAGGGCTGAAAGTATTTAACAATCAATCAATGCAAACAATTTCATATGCAACCTTTTTATCATTCTACAAAAGTGCAGGGCATGGGCAAGTTCATAAAACTCAAATGTAAAACTTTTGTACACATGATAGCACAGCAATAGCTTAGCAATGATGGTAAGGGGATTGTGATGTGTGTGTGTGTGTGTCTGTGTGTGTGTGTGCGAGTATGTGGCAAAAGACCAAGTCCAAGTCAAACGACTAAGCGGCGTGTCGTCAATAAATTTTCCATTAAATTCAAAGCAACCCAAAAAAAAAAAAAATGAGAAAAAAAATGAGGGAAAAGCAAAGAAAAACAAGCTCCCATAAAGGAAGGTAGCCTCGAGTACACTACATAACTTTTAGACGTTACACACAGACGGACACGTGCATGTGCATGTGTATGTGTGTCTGTGTGTGTGTGTGTTTGGTTGTGTGGGAGTATGTTGTTGTTTAGCTTCCTGTCTGTCCTGTGAGGCCGCTGGCCGCTTATTCAATTTAGCCCTGGCGTGTGGCGCCATCTATCGCCCACTACTGCCAGCCAGCCAGCCATAGACTAGGGAGCCCATCCACAGCAACAAATGCCACTAAAAGAAATCATACAACGATTTCCATATACCCTTTGGCTAAAACTATGAATAAATACAAAACTGTGCAACAGGCAGAGATTGGGATTATTTATTGATTCTTGTTTTTAGAGCCTGAGCTAATAAATAAATATTAAATATTAAATAAAATTAAACTGGGATAATTAGGCGTAAGGAGCCTGTCAAACTAATAATAATATTTGAAGAAGTAAAAGTAATACAGATATAGTCAATCAATTAGCCATAAGGGTTGGCTTATGCCTATTCCATAACCAAACTTATTTTTAAATAAGGAATAGTTGCCCAGTCAAATAGACTAAATCCCTAAAGCGTGTCAAATATTTAATAGGTTAATCATAGGAACAGAGTGAGCGATATTCATAAAGTTCATATTAAGTAATAATGGTCTTTAAAATATTGTTATCTTCTCTTTACATTTTGACTCAAATTAATAGAATGTGGATGGAAAAATTGTGCTACAAGCAAATATTATTAATTGTTGTAGTTCGCAACGAAAGTGCTTTTAACTGGCTTATCCTATCCATAAACTGCCCAAAACTAGTGGATTTTAATAGGGTATCTTTAATAGGGTATCTTCTAGCTGAAACCTTTTTTGCACTTGCTGCTTTTGTTTTTACCGGCGGCAAATAACTACAACATAAGCTATTGAAACAGCAGCTCTCACATCATGCTATGGTTTTCTTCATGCTTTTGTTGTTGTTGTTGTTGTTGCTGGTTTATTCATATAGCAAACAACATATCATTTGCTATTGTTGCTGATGCTGCTGTTGCTGTTGTTGTTGCTGTTGTTATTGTAAGCCGCGTGCCGCGCAGCAACTCAAAAGCAGCCTCTGAGCCCTCCATATTCATATGCAAATTGCGTTGGAGGACCTTTTTGGGCTCAGCTGCGTTGCCATTGTTGTTGAATTTTGTATTTTGTATTTTGTATTTTATATATATGTTTTTGCTTTATTTTTGGGTAAGCACAATTCTTGTTGTTGTTGTTGCTGCTGGTTTTGATGTTGCTGTTGCGTTGCGTTGCGTTGGTGGCGCCCCGCGCTTGATTTCAATTTTCAAGTGCTTCCTGTTTTTGCAGTTGTTGCTATTTGACATCTCAAGCAGGCGTTACTTGGCTGCTACAAAAAACAGCAACAACATCAAACATTTGAAATAACAAGCTGAGTGCCACCTCCATCTTCCTTGCAACCCGGCTGCTGATGCTGCTGCTGTTGCTCTTGTTGTTGTTGGTTTTTGCCGTTAACTACGCAAATAGCAAATCGGTTCTGCTGCGCCGGCATTTGGCGCTGCTCTTGACTGTTTAAGTGTGCCTGCGCCTATGACTATGCCGATGCCGATGCCGACGTCGATGTTGGATGACTATGGATATGGTTATGGCTATGACGAGCTCGCAAGAGCAGCCACAGGCGCCCCAGAGCACCACCAAGTGGTTTTTGTGTTGTGCTCTGTTGTGTGTTGTGAACGATTGGCGTCTTGGGTCTTTTGGGATCGTGTACTAAAGCAACATTGCCTTGTGGCGCCTTTGCGGCTTTTAAGCCTCGCCTAAGGCTGCCCGAAATCTTGAGCCCGACCAAAAGCGATGTGTGTGTGTGTGTTTGTGTGCGTGTGTGTTTGTGTGTGTGTGTGTTTGTGTGTGTTATTATAAAGTAGACCATTTGCATACATGCATGTATGCCTGCAACGCATTACGGTTACAGCAATTTTGTTCGGTTTTATGGCTATCATTGAGAATATTCTCGACAGCTTTAAACTGATTGCTCTCGCTGCTGGTCGCCAAGGCAACAACATCCTGTGCGCTTTTTCCGCTTCCCTCAATTCCAGCTCAAGTTCCGAAGGACTTTTGCTACGTGCCTGCCTGTGTGTTTGTGTGTGTGTGCATCTGCGATTCCCGGAAATCAGTTAAGTACAGCATGTAGCAGTGCCCTGGGCATTTGGCACCCAGCTAAAAGCAGCAATGATTACATTTGGCAGCGTTTCCTCTTTCCCTGACCGCCCCTCCAAACCTGTGAAATGTGGAAAGAAAAATCATAATTTTTAATGTGAACAGCGGCCAGGGTCACAACGTATATATTTGAAACATATTTTTCTGCTCCTGTTGTTGTTGTTGTTGTTGCTGTTGTTGTTGCTGTGGACCTTGTCATTAATAATACCCCAAAGCTGCTCTTATCTGACGCGTGCGGGTGTGAATAAAAAATAAATTCTATTAGTTCAATTAGACAGCTGCGTTGCTTCCAAAATACTCTTCCTTCCCTCTCTCTTTCTCTTTCCATCTCTCTCTAATCTCTAGCTTGACTATGGGGCATTATTTAATTTCAATTTGAACCCTCGCTTTGTGTTCAACCTGAACATTTAGTACTTTAAGGATGTTTCTTTTTCTTGAACATGTTTTGTGGCTGCAAGAGACATTTCCCAGGCAGCTTTGCTTTTTTCAAGCATTTCATTTATTTTCTAAGAATTTCACTGCAAGAGCCAACAATTCTAAGATTGTCATTCCCATTGCCTCACTTTTATTTTTCATACACATGAAAGATCAAAATAATTGTAAAATTGCGAAGATAGCTTTAAAATAAAATTAATCGCTCAAATTTAAGCAAATATATAAAAAATTTGAATAAATGTTTATTTGTTTATCAATAAGAATTGTCATTTAACATAAACCATAATTAAATATTTGTTTTTTTGTAATTTGGCCAGCAATAAATAATTATTTAAAAGAGATTCGAAAACACTCCTATTTTAAAGTAGGTAGAGTATTACATTTTCGATATTCTATAATATTATTTTTTCGGTGTCAACCCAAAGTTGACACATTTTTCTACAAGGTTAACGAATATTTTTGAAAGAACTGTAATGATTGGTTTGCTATTATTATAAATTGGGACAAGTTCACGGTTTTTATTATATTTTGGTATTTCAGAGCTTGGGTTAATTGAAAGACCATTAGTTGCTCAGTGGTTTCGTATTTTGCTGACTGTCATCCCCAAGCAGAACGAAACGACTACAAGACGACTTAATGGAAAGTTTTTATTCTTGGCCGGTAGGCAAAGTGGCAACGAGAGAAACACCACATGGAAAAAAATCCCCTTAGTCAGCATGATATTTGTTTTTTTTTTTTATTTTATATATACATATTTTTTTTTCAAATTTGTATGTATTTATTTGGAGGCATGTGCGCCAACTTCTTAATAATATATATATATATTGTATGTATTTGTACATATGTACTACCTACTTGCTGTTTACAAAGAGGGGAGGCGAGGCGGATGGAGTCCCCCATTCACATAGCGTTTACGCCATAATGCACGAGTGCTGCCATTTGGCAATTAAAATTATTATTATTATTATTAGAAGTTAGTTGGCAGAATTTCAAGTGGCGCCACATTAGAAAAGTTTTCAAACTTTATGAATTAGTAGAGCGGCAAGCCTAATTAAGATGCTTTTATAAATGGCAATTTTAAAAGCCCATAGAAAAGTTCTTAAAAGTTCAAATTGGTCAGCTGACTCAGCGAAACGCTTTTCTCTTCTCTGCTTTTTTTCATACTGGTATAATAAGCTCAATACTTATTTGTTCAAGCAGTATATAAGCGTAATTTAATAAAACAATGCCATTACCAAAAAAAAAATAAACTCATTTTAAAATTTCGATGGACTGCAAAGTCATTTTGCAAAATTTTAAGATTGTGCTGAAAGAAATAAAACCACATCTGAGAAAAGGTTTGGTTTTTGGTTTTTATTTGTGATTGCATTTAACAGAATTTAATTTAACGCAAATCGCTGGAGTGACATTTTCTTGTTTTCTATTTATTTATTTAATCAATTTCGAAAAACCTGCACAATTTATTTTTGTTGCGGTTTTAATAAATACAAATTTAAATTATACAATATTTAAGGGGAAAATTAAGTTCAAAAAGAAAGAAACAAAAAATATAGATTAGAAAATGTAAATGTTAAATGGCTGTTGAGGTTTTAATATATACAAATTTAAATTATAAAATATTAAAGTGGAAAATTACGTTCAAACAGAAAGAAACAAAAAATAAAGATTAGAAAATGTAAATATTAAATGGTGTAATATTTATTGCAAGGATTGTTGTAACCCAGAAACACACCATCAGATTGAAAATTGTTAAGCGTTATGGGCTATGCAATAAGAAAAATAAAAAACGTTAAGATAAAAAATTAGATAGGATAGGATAGGATAGAATAGGATAGGATAGGATAGGATAGGATAGGATAGGTTAAGATAGGAAATTCTCTAAATCTGTTGAGTAAAATAGGTTTAGCTCATTTTGTATAAATGCAATTCCATGAATAACACTAGATTTGTTATGTTTGTATAAAAACAAAAACTGAATAAATAAGGAATTATTAAATAATATTTTAATTACGAACCACAAAAATAATTAACATACAACAAATGCGAAAACACTTTTCAAACAATGTGTTTAATTTGCGGGCTATTCAATATATAATTCTCCAAATACCGTAAAGTAAAGTATTTAATTTATAATTTGTTGATTGCCAGCACTAAGCTGTCTGTCGGCAATCAATCTTTTTTGATCTGTTTGAGCTTTTACACGTGCTGTTTAGCAATAGACATATATATATATATTGACATATGTTAATGTGTCATCAATTTCAGATGTATTGCCTTGCCAATTAAGTGGCTTATGGCACAACAGGAACTATATATATATATATATATACTTTATATACCTGCTCAGTTTCGGCTTTGTTGGCATAAATATAATCAACACAAAACATTTATAGCCCCAAACAGTCCGTAACAATTGTCCGATTGGTTTTGGTAACAGTGGCAAGTACAAATAAAATCCATTAGATATAAAGCCGACTACAAGTTGTTGCTGTCTATTCTTGTTTTTGGCCATGTTTCTGCTCATGTTCGCAATAATGCCCGTAAAGCTGCCAATGGGAAATCAACTAAACTGATCGTGACAAAATGTGGAAGTTATTTTGGAACTTAAAATCGGCTCTATTATTTTTAGAGCTCTGCGTGGTCATTTTCAGATTGAGGCTAAGCATAAAAAAATTCGGTGATGTTTTGTTTGTTGACTGTTTACTAAAAATAGCTATTTGCTTTCAAGTAGTTTGTTTTTGTCAGAAACCCAAGATTACACACTGATACACACACACACACACATACATAAAGCGTTATGGGCGTTATATAATCGTGTCTATAAACAGGAATAGTTAATATGGAGGAGACGCTCAGTTTTTGAGTGACAGCATTGTGTTTCTCCTTTGGCTGGTGTTCATGTCATTTGAAAACAACATTATTACGACTATTATTATTATTTTTATTGCGCGTATTATCAGCAGGTTTCGAGTTCATTGAATTCGACTGACAGCCTGCCTGCCCGCCTGCCGCCTGCCGCCCCCCTGCCTGCCTGCCTGCGTACTGGCCTCCCCTCGCTGACGGAGCCTTGGCTGGCAAAGTGGGTCAGCGTAATCAACACAATCAGTGCCTAGGCATGCTCTGACTAGCATTGCTTTTGCCAGCTTCTATCTCCCACCCCCCCTGCTCTTACCGCTGCCACCACAGTCGCAGTCTCAGTCTCTGTCGCAGTTTGTGCGGCGTTTTGTTCGCTCCTTGCCAGCGCCGCCCACCCACACAAACAGTTTTCTTCTGCTACTGCGACTGCTTCTGCTTCTTCTTCTTGTGTTCTAACTTTTGTGTGGTGTGTTTACTCTACTCTCCATGGTTGCCATGTCGCTGCGACAATGATGATTGCAATAAATGAAATTAATGCGTATTTCAAAGAGCCAGACAGGCGAATCAATTGACAAAAATGGAGTGCGCGCATTTGTCCGACACGTTTGCAAATCAAAAGCCATGAAAAAAGCGCAAAATTGAAAACATTTTTCTGGCATTTTATCCACTTTGAAATCGGTTTTGTATTTTTTCTGTTTCTTTTTCTTTGTACCAGGTCATGTTGTAAGCTGTGAGCGTTCTCTAATGCGACATATCCGTTCCATGTTTTATTGCTAATGCTTTTCGAACTGTTTCACCAATAAAAAAATTCACCTAAATGCACCCAAATTGTTGCAAAACATTGCAGTTTCATGGCATTTAATAGCTTAAATAAAAATTTGTTTCATTTTTCGTAAAACCTTGTTATTTAATTAATGGAGACAATTCTCTGAATAATACATATTTAATTACATGCCTTAAATACATAAATAATTACATTAATTTTAAAAGTGGCAAAGTCTTCGCATGCGTTGCATGCAACTTGTGCATTGTTCAGAAACCTAACCAAGCATTTCAATTTTAGTCAAAAACAAAAGAAAAACCTTGCTAGGTGTGTGCAAAGGGTGTGCCCGGTCTGCAATTAAACGAGCCGAATATAACAAAAATTGGCATAATACAGAAAGCAAAACTCAACTAAAAAAGCATTAAATAAATGGGAAACTAAAAAGAACCAAAATACAACAACAACAACAACACACACAAAAAAAAACGAAGTCTGCAAAACAAAGAAAAAACGTCAGCTTGCAAATTGACACGAGATATGAGCACGGACATGGATACCGAACAGGCAAAAAGTGAAGCAACTTGGCTTGGTTTTAACACTTCTTGGCTTGGATTGCAATTTCGTATTTTCATTTTTATTTTTTTTTTTTTTTTTTTTGGCAAGCACAGGCAAACAGTGCGCACCCTTTACGCTCTGCCCCTGACGTTGCCTACATTTTGGGGGTGCAGGGGATCAAATGTTGGCGCAAGCTCGTTAAAAAGAATTTGGTTCACTTGTTGTTGTTGTTGCTGCTGTTGCTGCTGCTGAAAAAAAACCAAAACGCAAAAAAAAAAAATTAAATAATAAACGCTGCACGTTGTTGTGCTTGAGACACAGGCTGTACGCCAAACTGGTTTTCGGACTGCATTCTTTTGGGCCACGTTGTAAAGCCAACTAGCCTGGCTCTCTACCAGTCGACCAGCCAGCCAGCCAGCCAGCCAGCTCAAAAGCAGGCTCCTCGCTTGCTGCATAGTTGCCAAGTTGTTTGGCTGAAAACAAAATTGAATCATATGCGGCAGTAGCAGCATTAACAAAAAAAAAAAACAACAAAAAAACAACAAAAACCTTAACGAAAAAAAAACGCAGTTTCTATGAATTTTCAGCGCGTTGCGTTGTATCGAATGCGTCGGGGCTTACCTGCTACAGTTTGTGGCACTGAATTGCTGTCTTAATTCTTTGGTTTGCGGTTGTAAGATTCTGGCGGTGATTTTTATTTTGTATTTTTATTTTTATTTTTCTTTTCTTAATTCTCGCATCTATATTTAGTTTTGTAGAATTTCGCGCAAGTTTCGCGCTTTGCATGATTAATTGTTTATGCAAATTGATGTTAGCTCTTAAGGCATACAGCTACCAAAAGTGGCAACAGAGTGAGGCGAGCGAGTGCAGGAGTGAAAGAGACGAAGCACTGCTAATGCTCACGTATTTAAATAGTTGGTATTTTATGTGTGTGTGAGCACTTTGATATCGACAGTTCATCAGCAAAGTTCAGTTCATTTATTGACTCCATCCCCCCTTCGTTTTCTATTTTATTGTTGTGCGTGTGTGTGTGTGTGTGGATGTGTGCATGTATAAATTGCTTTGGCCAGTCATAATCCCACTTTGACACATGTACTGCTTATGATTAAATTAATATTAATTAATACTCAATTAGCTGAGTTGCTGCTTATTTGCATAAAATTGCGATATGAATTGAATTCGTTTTATTTCTAAGAATTCGAACTAATTTCAATAATGCGATTAGCTTCATTTCAATTTAGTTTGCCGCCTCAAAACACCAACGCACATTCAAAGATAAATTGGCAAAGATAGTGCAAATAGCAAACAGCGCAGAAGAGACAAAGTTTTAATTAACATTATAGCTAAACTGAATAGTTTTTTTTTTTTATTATTTATTTTATGGTTCTTTAAGTGTTGCTCGAACTTTGACTTTTGTGATTTGCATTTTTTTTTCTCGTTTAATTCTTGAGTTCTGTGCTTAATGGTCTGAAAAGTTTGCGGTTGTTAAATTTTATGTAATTTATTAGTTGCGAAAAGACTCAGGTTGTTGTCTAAAAATTATTTATTAATGCTTTAGCTTTTATTTTAATTCGAAAGGTTAACTATTTATTAACATTTTACAATACAAAAAGCAGCCTTAGTTAATTTTCAAATCTTCGTGTTGTTAGCCTTAGTTAATTTTCAAATCTTCGTGTTGGTAGCTCTAACTTGGTTAAGAATAATCTTATACTGTGACTACATCTGTAGTTAAGCAATAATATTTAAAATAGCTTCACGACGGAATAGTTTGTCAAATTTACAAGTGACATTGTAATTAAAATATTGTGACATTTATGCCTGGCAATTTTCCATAAAATCTAAGCATTGTCATTGCGCTGTAACAACATTTCATTGAGTTGTCCCACTGTCTTGTCACACACACACACACATACACAAACACGCAGACATAAGTGACATTTAAACTGGATGCAAGCAAACACATAGTTTTCCAATAGTTGTTACACGGCGCCAACTGCACAGAGACTTGATACAAATACTTATACATTATGATTATTATTATTGGTGGGTTGCATGCAACGCAAAACATACACACATATATTTTATGGCACTGAATTTTAGCTAGTTGGCAGGTAATTGTAATAAATAACGCGACTAATTAGCTTTGAAGTTATCGTAATTTATGTGTTTTAGGCCAAATTTTGAAGCGCGGGCATTAGTGCAAAATCGTGTTGAGGCAAACATCGGCAACATTTGTTGACTTTTCGCCATTTGCGTTTGTCAGATGAAAAATGAGCTGGACTTGCGAGAGTTAAGCCTAGACTCATAATCGAATCAGGCAACAGCCGTTCGCCAAAAAAAAAGAGTGAAAATGTACAAGTAAAATTGATGAATTGGCTGACAGGAGTCGGACAAAAGAAAAACACCAACAATGCCAGCGGCCGGCACGTACCACGCATCGTATACGTATTTTCTAATTAAATGCGAGACCCGCCGCTGCTGCTGCTGCTTTTGCTAAAAAAATGAACTGCACGTGCCGTTTGGGATGGCAATGGAAATCCTCAACTTTCCATTCAATCCCCCTCAGATGGCCATACTCTTGCCACCCCTCGGCAACCGTCAACATTTTACAATAGCCGCCACCTGCCTACATTGAGTGCTGTCGCCTGTTTAGTCCTGACATAAAAATGGCTGCCATGCGGCCATGTTATGCGGTGTGTGTTTTCTGCCTTGCCCTGCCTCCTTCTCAAAAGCACACCCCCCCGTTCCCGCTGCTGGCAACCCTCATACACAATCTGCGACAGTCTGTCTCTTGTGTATTTGCTGTCATTTGTAGGTATTTCTGTTGTTGCTTTGGTAACTAATTGTCATATTGCCCCGGGAGAGTGCTGAAAGCGTCACAAGCCCATGCACATACACACATATACACACGCACATTCACACACATACACACACACACACACACATAGATCATATAAACGTGCGTTGAGGGACTCGGTGACAGTGGCTGTGCTTGTGGTATATGATTCAATTCTACTTTGTTTGCACATTGAACTTTTGTCTCTATTTGAGAACGAGAATACTCTAAGTTTATCGCGTCATAAAAGCACATAAAATATTCAACATAAACTATATATTTAAAGTAGCTTTCGCTTGAAAATAGACTTGTTCAATAAATAAAAATGTTAAAGGTTAAAGCCATATTTTGTGCCAGCTATAACTGTTCCTAATGATAACCAAAATGCCACATTTTTTGTTCCATCCGTTAAACTTAATATTTGCAATCGCAAGAAGGTTTTAAGTTCGGGAAGCGTGAATCACGATTCTTACATATTTTGTACGGAAACTCCGGCAATAATTGAATAATGCGCGCCATTTAAAAATAAAGCAAAAATACAAATTGAACAGCAATTTCAACATATTCGTGCTCGTTTCGGTTTTTATCGAGCTGGAGTGGTCCTTTGCAATAATTAATGTCCTCAATGGTGCTGGACATGCCAGTGATTTATGCATGAGATTTAATGCTCGCTTGCTTAATAAGTGAGCTGTCCTGGCCAGGGCCAGGGCCAGCCCATACGTATACGTATACGTAATGAATGTGATTCTTTCGGTTTGATACATTTATGGCCACTATATTTGTATTTAATTAATTTTATTTTATATATATGCCACAGACACACAAGGCCGTTAAATCTGTTTCAACTCTTGGTTAAATTGAATGCACTTGTTGAATTGCGGCGCCAATCAAGAGTAAACTAATAAAAGTGTCTGTACCAAAAACTACACTCACCTGTGTGCGTGTGTGTGTGTAAGAGTGGGTGAGTGTAGGCTGATCTGTGTCGAGACTAGCTAAACAGGTTTGTGTGTGTTTATTTTTTTTTATTTATTTTTTTTTATTATTTTGCTAGTCACATCATTTTGATGCCCACTCCATTAAGTTGTCATAGAAACTAAAGACGCTGCTCGCATTTAATATGTGTCCTGGCAACGACAACATATAAATTGCCAAGCTATTTGTCTCAAGTAGCCCGCACAGGCCCAAAGCTAAGAAATTTAGTGAGCTATATGATGGCCAAAAGCCATCAGCATGTGGCTCATGTACAATTTGGATATTGCTTCCAGGTAGACGACAATAAGAGCATACCAAAAAAACAGCAACAGACACAAATAATATACTTAATGCTCTTTTGGCTTAACCTTGAAGCATTTGTATTATAAAAATGTGTTTAATTCAATTGTGAAAATGGCATGTGGAAATTTAATTCATTTGCAAACTTTTAGTGCGACTTCAAAAGAAATTTATTAGGTATTTTTTATACAATACACAAAAGATACATAGAACAGCGCCTGAGGTTGAAATTTATTTTTAAATTTTGCAAGCTTTCTTTGACAGTCAAAAATACAGATCAATAATAAATATTTTACCATTTCCGATGCGAGAAAAGAAAACAACCAACAAAATGTGTGTATGCTGAGCAACTGTTGATAAACTCGTGTAATTAATCAATCTAAAGTATATTAAACAGATATCGTTGAAATCGACTGTCATTAATCAAAGGCCAAGGCACAAATCTACAGACAAACATGCAGATGTTATCAACCTGCTGTTGGTTTAATGAAGCGTTTGATTTGCATTTGTCGGTGGTTTTGGCATTTGTTAATTAAATTGCTGGGACTGGCACGAACTTAGTACCAACGCAGCAACGAACCACCGCACCACCAAACCACTGAACTTTCCAAATTCCTACAAACATAGGAAATGTGTAACGAATGCCGAGTCAATGATTTATTGTTGTTTGTCGAACGCCAAACTTTGCTGAAGTAATTTGCGACAAATCATAAAAGCATTTTTTCTTCATTCTAATTTTTTTTTGCTTTTCCTTTTTGCCATAGGCTGTGCCGCATGGGGCACAAAATTTATGCGCACACATGCGGCTCAGGTGATGGCGCCCACACTTTTTTTTTTTCGTTTTTTCTTTATTTTTTTTTGATTTTTTTTTGATTTTTTTTGTTTTTTTACAACGTGTAGATTACTGCTCTTGGCAGCTGCCAGCGGCAGCAGTAATAACATTAACTCAAAAAAAAAAAAAAAAAGTGGCTGTTGTCCATTTGGGTGGCTGGCTTTTTGCCTTAACTTGGCCCTTGTACGTCGCTGCTGCTGCTCTACCAACATAATTAACACTTATAATATAATTTTAGAGTTTCGGTAAAGTTGTCGAGGCTGGAGCATCCATGCAGCATGCATCTATTAACATAATTATCATGTCGCATCCATTGCGTACCGGGCTGATTTTAATTTGTCTTGAGCAGAGCAGAGCAGAGCAGAGCAGAGAGTAAAAGACCAAGCACATCCTGTAGTACATCATCGTCATCATTAGCGCTTCCTTTCTGCACTGTGTGTGTATGTGTGTGTGTGTGTAGAACTATAAATATACAGCTGTAGGTCGTCTTTAGCCTTTCTGCCACTTTGCATAAGTTTTGAGATGGAAGGAAGGTGAAACGGCTTCCCGCTCCGCTCCGCTCCATTGCCGTTGCTTATGCTTCCTTATGGCAGTGCTCAACGCCACTTCCCTTGTCTCATTCATCTCACAGCACGCACACAAACACACACACACACACACACATACAACTACACTCTGAGTGTGGCACAGACAGGACGCACATAATTCAAGTTGTGCTCTTGGCACGAGGCTCAGCTCAGCTCTACTAGCTTTTGCTTCTGCTTCTGCTCTGCTTCTGCTCTGCTTCAGCTCGGTTCTGCTCTGCTCCGGTTCGCTAACCGAGTCTGGGGAACGGGCTCAGCTGTCGTAACTGGCAGTTTTACTTCACGCCAGCGTCAAAGTTGTTGTTGTTATTATTGTTGTTGTCTGCCTGTCGCTTCAAATTGTAAAGGGTTTTGTGTAAAGGGTGGTGAATGGGGGAGTGGGAGAGGGACTGCTGCTGCACCCTAGTCGCAAAAAGCGACCCCTAGCTATACTTTAAATTTCCGTGATCTCCGTTAAGTGTTTGCCAAATTGTAATTATGCTTTTGCGTTTCAAGTTATTTGCCTGCCGCATCCTTGTCAGCATTTTGCTTTTGCCACTTCTTGTTTGTATGTATAAATAGAGAGAGAGAGAGAGAGAGAGAGAGAGAGAGATCGACGAAGCCTGTCAAATGTCTGCTATTTGTACAAGTTTTTATATATTTTTGCATTTTGGCAATTGCATTTTAAGCAGCCCAACACCAACCGAGGGGTGTCATTTATATAAATTCCTATGCCTGACTGCCTGCCCGGGTTCGAAAGGGGTTCTTAGCGTACGTACAACGCATCGTATGCGTAATGTCTTATTAAAAACAGCAACTCGTTCATGGTTTTGCCTCCTGTCTCCTGTGTGTTTCGGACCATATATCTCTGTTTGGGTCTGTGTGTGTGTGGCGAAGTGTTCATTTTTGTAAGCCAGCAAAGTTTATAAATCATTTCAATTACATTGCGCTGAGCTGTGACAGGAAACAGAACTTGCTACCAACTTTTGCCCAGGCAATGGATGACTTTCGCAAAGTTTGTCAAAAAGTTGGCTATACGCAACTTTTAGATGATATCTGCTTAAATATGAAAGAGCGTTGACAGCCTTTCCTAAGTTGCTGCTTAAAGATTGTTGAATTGGCTCCAGTGCAGGCGCTATTATCACCAAGGCAACCCGGATTTATATTCCATATATATATATAGAAACTAATAGTAATAGAGAAAAAGTAAAACGAAGAAAAAGTAGTCACATTATTTGGCATTTGACCCGGCTTATGCAGCACAGCCACACTGATATTGATGACGCTGCCAAACATCACGATGGGCAAACATTACAATTCATCGAGTTATCTGTGACAAGCTGGAGCAGAGCAAAAAAAAAAGAGCTCACTGCACCACCGGCCATTACTTTATCTACTCCAGTATGTCTCCGCTAATATGCCAAGAGTCTCCTACTTTTTTTTTTATATCATTGGGCGTGTGGTTGTGTGTGTGTGTGTGTGTCGTTTCCACCCTGCTGCTTTTGGGTGCCGTCCACTCGGTTGTCTGTGCACCCACGTTGGCTACGTTGCTGCCCTTTCGTTTTATGTGCTCTACATAATCAGATATAGCATTTTATTTGCTCAGCGCTTAGCAAGGGGTAGAGTGGGGTCTCAGGGGAGTAGCAGCAAGCTGCTGTGTCTCTTTGCGAAGCAAAACTGAACGCCAGATAAATATCAAATAGAACGTTCATTGTTTGGCAGGCTAAAGCAGCCCTATTTCACTCTACAGATACGCCAAATGCATATATACACACACACATATATATACCCATATCTATACGATTTTATGTCCACACACATATATATATATATATATATATGGCTTATGATATATTTTGCAACATTTATCACAAGTTAATTTGATTTTAATGAAACGAATTCGGCAAATATACACTGAGACAAGCGCGCGCGGTGAGTAGACAAAAACTGGAAACGCCAAAAAAAAGAGACTTTTAAGATTACAAAGGGTAGATAATGTTAATGAATAAAATACAGGAGGGAACTGCAGGCACACACTCGCACACACACATACACACAGCGATACACAGAAGACGCTTTTAGGGTTTGTTTGCTACGTAAATTCAAGAATATTAGGCCACATTCAGTGCTGGCCCTGCAAAACTGCAATTAACACAGCAACAACGAGGCAAAAAAGTTTGTTTAGCTTATGTTGGCTTTTATACATATTTTTTTTTTGTTTTTTTTTTTTATGCAGCTGCCGCGCAGCAAACGTGACGAGCATTATTTTGGGCGTTTTTATAGAATTTTTACAGCTAATTTTGTTCTCTTTTTTTTTTTTAGCATATTTTTGTAACGTATAGCGAAAAAATTAACATAAGCATCAGCGGCGCATATTTTAACTCGGTCAAATTGCTACCGTCCGCTTTACAGTTTTAAAGGACGGCGGGGAGTCAACGTCCGTGTCCGTGTCCGTGTCTGTGTCCGCGTCCGCGTCCCAGTCCGAGTCATTGTGACCTCAAAGACCTAATCCCGCCCCGTCCGACTGTCGTTTGCATAAACAAATTTGCACTGCCATTTGGCGGCCGGTTTCGGTCTGCCTTTCAGCCATTTACTGGCTATGCAATTTGTTAATGAAAGTTTTCCACCATTTGAAAAAGGATCAGACGCGTTTCACGCGCTGACGCAAAAGAGGAACAAATCAAATACGCTGATTACGCAAGATTTTCGCTGGATAAAGTTTTGGATTGTATGCTTATGGAAATTTAATCGCCGTCTGCTCTAGACGCATTGCCAGCGAAATATTTAGAAATAATTTTTAATTATTTAATGGTTGTTCGATTTATTTATTTGGTCAACGATAATGCTTGAAACGCCCAAACATAAACAAAAAACAAACAATGAAAAAATAGAATAATAATAAAAATGACTCAGATAATCTGTATAAATGGGCCGAGTTCATTGCACTATCCAAGTGAAATTTCATTTTCATTTTCCTTTTCGTTGGCAGCGCCAACGAATCGTGCCAAATTTTAAGGGTTGCTTCATTAAGCGTTGCGCCAGCCCACCCCCCTTTGCCACCTCAAAAGCTGATGTGCTCCAGCAGAGCGCCCGTTGCCTCAACAAAGGCAAATGTCGTTAAGCGACACAAAAAAAAATAAATATATATTAAACAAAAAAAAAAAAAAAAAACAAAAAGGAAGCGGCCAGCAGTGAAAACAAAATGATGTTATTGCGTTGCCAAAATGTCGAGCTGAGGCCCGAGCGATGCCGTTGCCGTTGCCGTTGTCGTTGCCAGCATGTCGACGATGTGGCATTGTTTGCTTTTGCATGCAAATGGCATTTGTCTGGCATAGCACACAGCCAGCCACTGCTCTGCTCCTGGCTCGTTGTTGTAGTACTGGTTCTGGTCCTGTTCCTGGTCCTGCCAATGATACGGCTCCTAATACCTGCTAAGTCTCTGGCAATCCTTTTGGCATGTGCATAGCTGACAACCATTGTTGTGTTCCTTTTGCATTTACGCACCAAATACTCTGCTTTAAATGTTTTCACAAATATTTCTGTAATTAATTCTCTAATTTTTCCTGACGTTTTGTGTGCGTATCCCTTTTGTGTGTTCATTTTGTAAATTAATTGTTTGCTTTTCTTCTTAATATTCAACTCATTTTATTTTGCTTAAGGAACTCATCATTCTAAATTAGACATATTTGTTTTGATTTATTCTCGAGTTGAGCATAATTTGATTTAATATTTCTTCATTTGCATAATGATTATTTTTATAATACTGCAAATGCAGACAAAACTCCAAACAACAAACATCTCTTAATTCTTTTATTTTTTACTAAGTCAGATTTTAGTTTTAAATTATTTTTAAATTGCACATGTAATACTTTTCTTTGTTTAAACTATTTTGAATAAGTTGTCAGAGCTTAAAAAAGTTAGCTGTCGAATACTTTTTACTTTGTACAAATTCAAACTTAATCTGTTAAAAATACTATATACTTTTCTATTGTCATAAAATCAATTACTTGAAAAATAAGTTTGTTGCTGACATTGGGATTTGTACAGAATGTGCAAGAGTATTTAAAGTTCGACAACCATTAGACAAACGGGTTTTCTTTTTTTTATTCTTTTCTTGTTTCTTTAAGAAACTTTTTAAGACTGTTAACCTTTTTTTTCGATTTTCTTTTGGATTTCTATTTTTTTTTTTTTTTCTGACAATTTGTATGGAGTAGTAGATTGTATTGCAGTTCAAGAAGCGACTGCTTTGTCAATTTCAATGGCAACTACATTACTTGGCCACGCCTACCCATTACAAGCATCGATAAAGCCATAAAATTCGATAAGGCAATAAAACCCTTCCACGGCTTTCCTTTTACACTCGACACACACACACTAACACACACCCGCTGTGTGCGGGCAGGGGGAATCCATAATAAAGAACTGCCAAAAAGCAGCGCTCTCTCTGAAGACGCATTGTCAGCTCGCTTGGGCTATCTGTAAAAAGCGTTCGTTCGTTGTACTTAAAACATTGTTTGTTGTGTGAGTGCAACACCCACGCACACACGTACACACACGCACACATACACACACGCACACACACACGCACACGCATAGGAGGACTGTGGCAAACTCTGCCATTGTTTTTGTTACGTTATTTTTATTGTTGTTGTTGTTTGTGCTTTGGTGTTGCTGGTGTGTGTGTGTGTGTGTGTGTTTGCGTGTGTTTGTGTGTGTGTGTGTGTCGGCTACAATTTGACGTCATGCTTCAAAGCAACGTAAATCACCAAGAGTTAAGCAGAGTGAGTGCAAGGGAGACCATGCTATAAGTGGCATTAAAGATGAGACAGAGAGACACTAACAAAGTCAAAGAAAGATAGACATATCAAGGGAGTAAGGGAGAAAGGGAGAGAAGAACAGCGAAGTTTTATACGGCTGCCCAGGGTTAATGAAGTTGCAACGGAGACGACAGCAAAGTTGCAGCCGCATTGTTGTTGATGACGTCGCCGCAACAGACATTCAATTGACAGACGACCACCAGAGCAACACATGCACAAACACAAACACAAGCACACACACACACACACACACACACACAGTGAAACTTACTTAAAATCACGTTGTCGTAGGCCATGGTCGACGGGTCGCCAACGTCATCATCACCACATCCACATCCTCAGCATGTTATTCACTTTGCCTTTGCTTTTGTTTAAAGACGGCCAAGTTGCAGTTGCCTTTTGTTCTCAACTCTTGTTGTTGTTGTTGTTCTTATTGTTGTTGCCGTCTTTGCCTTTGCCTAAGCCACTTGCAAGAGTTTTTCATTAGGCTAGTGACTGCATCACAAATTCGATTTGAATAGTGTAACGCAATATTTTCCTTAACTTTTGCTGAAAGACAGTCTGCTATCTGCTCTCCGCTGTCTCCTACCTTCCCTCCCTCTCCCCCCCCCCCCCTCCTTGTTCGCCATTTCTTTGCATTGTGTGCCGACTCAGTTGACGGCATTATAATAATGAAGTTTGATTGGATTACATTGCAGTGGACTCTGAATGCAAAACGTTAACACTGTTCAACAACATATTGGCCATGGCTAAAATGCATTGAGGGAGAAACTTTCATAATTTTCAAGCAGTTTGCAAAAGTTCTCTTCAGACTGTTTCAATGAGAAGTCGAATGAGAGGAAGAGAAACATAAAGAGCGAGACAGAGAAAGAGAGAGAGAGAGAGAGAGAGAGAGGGAGAGGGAGAGATTGCGATAGACATTGAGTTTGACGCCGGATCACGGGGGAAGTTGTCATGGCCAAAAAGTTTGTAGCTCTATGAAACGCTTAAAATGTTGTACTCCAACTTCCTTTGGATTTGTGCGAAGTGCTTCCTCTTTGAGTTTGCTGCAGCGAAAGTCAATTTTAGAAATCAGATGCCGAGTAGTTTGCCAGTGTCAAGGAGTTGAGCAAGACAAATGGCTCTTGGAAACATTTACAACATCAACAACATGCCGAACCGCTTTTTGTGACACAATCAATCTGTTTATTGCCCAGCTAAATGTTGTTTTTTTTTTTATTCTTTTTGGCTGCAATTTAAAGTTTAAATTTAAGTTTGCCACGTCAAATAGAAAATCTGTTTTTGAATGGGAAAAAGCTTATCGAAATAAGTTCAAAGTGTTGCTGACGGCTTTTAATAAAAATAAAAAAAAAACAACCAAACCGCCAACAGGAAATTACCTGTTGGTAACAGTTGTGAACGGTTTGAAATTCTTCTAGTTTGATGTTGTGAGAAAATTTACTAAACTAATATTTGAGACGCTGATTTTAAACTGCTGCGTTTATATGAAAATATTATTTTTCTAGCGTTACAAAATCTGATTTGAACTTTCTATTTGCAAACTATATAAATTATTAAATTAAATTAATTAAAAAAGTTTATGTTGTTATCAAGTAAATCATAGTTTTTCTTAGAAATCATTCCCTTTAAATATCGATTTTATTTAGTTTAAAAGCGCATTTTCTTGAAAACACTTTAAAGCTCTAGAGTGGAATGGTGAAATGTTGCAAGTGCAACCAGGTAAAGTAGTCAGCACTTAGTTTTTGATTGGCTCCTGCTTGGCAGCACTTAGCCACTTATGCCAGAAATTTGTAAATAATACGCAAAATGTGTATTTGTTTAGCTGTGTCTCGGAAGTGCTCGACGTTTTTTTTGCAACTGTTGCTCCACATTTTGTTTTTACTCACTGTAGGAGTACAGTGACTCCTCCATTGCGCTGTTTTGTCACAATCTTTAGTCTGGGCAACTTGAAGTGCAACATAGTTTTTTGTATTTGTATCATTCACTCATCGTGTCACGCTGACTTGACTGCTGAATGTTGCAGTTGTTGTTGTTGTTGTTGTTGGTGTTGTTGCTGTAGATGTTGCTGTTGCTGCTGTTGATGTTGCTGTTGTGGCTGCTGCTGCTGCTGCTGTTGGTTTACTCTCGTTGTGCTGCCAACTTGTCGTCTTGTTGTTATTTTTATTTGCATATTTACTTAGCATCATCCACAGCAGCCACAGGCAAAACCATAGCCATAACCAAATCCTTTTTGCCTGCTATTTGGTTGCTTTTCATTCTGTTCGCTTTTTGCTTTGCTTATTTTCCTCAATGTTGTCAAACAATTTTTGCGTAGCTATTTTAGCCACGCCTGCGTTTTGTGGCTGACTGCCTGACTGCCTCTTTAGCTGCTGCTGCCGAAGTTATCGAAGCTGAAGTGCAATTTTAATGCAAACAATTGAGGTTGAAGCGTGCATAACGCATACAACATGAAAGGGCCCTAGACCTCGATCTTAGCCCGAAAAAGAAAAACAACAAGCAAAAAATGCTCCAGTTGGCAAGAACTCGACTTTGGGAATACCCTGAAAAGATTGACTATTATTGTTAATATGAAAGAAACTTGATTGAGGCTTGCCATAGATTTTAGTTTCTCTATTTTGCCATTAAAAAAATAACAGATGAATTTGGCTAAAATTATTTTACTATATATTAAATATGAGAGACTCTTTTGGCCAACTTGATTGAACCCTTTTGACGCATTTGAAATGGGTTTTAGGGTATAGACAAACAAACACTTACAGCTTCTTGCTTTTTGAAGTTCAACGTAGACGTTGCTACCAGAACATTATTTGGAGTGAGGATGGTACTTTGAACCAGCACACTGATGCAGAGGTTTCACTGGTTTCCCTGGTTAGCATTCTCTCTCTCTCTGTCTCGCTCTATTGCTTTTTGGAGTCTATCTATTTCGCTCATGTCAATCGCTTTGTGGCTGGTTGTGTTGATTGTTGCCATTGTTGCTGATGCGGTTGGTGGCTGTCGGTTGGCGGCATCAGCGGCTGTCGGTTGGCTTATTGAAATGCATTTGTTCAATATGTTGTTCAACATGTGTTGGTTGCCTGCCCGTGTAGCTAATGTAATGTTGCTGTTGTTGTTGTTGTTGTTGTTGCTGTTGTTGTTTTTGTTGAGGTTTTGAGCTGTGTTGCCATTGATGTTGTTATTGTTGTTGCGGCTGCTGTTGTTGTTGCTGTTGTTGTTGTTGATGTTTTATTGTTGTTAGCTTAAGTTGCCACTGAGTGACGTTGTCGGTGGCAGCGTCATCGTTGACTGTTGCAAATATTGACAATGTGTGTGTGTCTCTCTGTATGTGTGTGTGTTCGTGTGTGTGTGTGTGTTTGTTTGCTGTGGGAGTAAGTTTTAGCACTATTAGCCATTGTTTGCTTTGAAATGGAGCTGGCTGCACTGACAGCGCTGTTGGCCGCATTGGCAGTTTGCCCATAACACGTATGCGACACATCACCCCGCTAACCGCCCCTTTCCATTCAAAACGGTAAGTGCTCAACTGTGTGCGGGTGTGTGTGTGCTAGTGTGTGTGCAACCAAAGTGAAGTTAATGCGTTAAAAGTGGTTTGGTTTGGCTTGGCTTGACTCATCCACATTGGTATTTGCATTTTGTATTATTTGCAAGCCAAACGTAAATATTCAGGTAAAAGTACTGCAGAGGGGAACGTTTTTTTTTTTCTTTTTTTTTTTTTGTAGTATTGGTGGAATGACGACTTCATTGTTGCCAATTGCTATTACCAGCAGTTGTAGTAAAAGCCCGAAACGAAAATCAATATAAACTGACAGTATCTATGACAGATGGCAGGGCTTTGAATTGTTCTCTCATTCTATTTGTGGTCTCTCGCTGTCTCTCTTTTTCTCTCTCTCTCTCTCCTTCTCTCTCTCTTCTCTTCTCTTTCTATATCTCGTTATCGTTTCTCGTTGCTTGTTTATTAAGTAAAGCGGCGCAAGGCAGGCAAAAAAAAACACAAAATATTGACAGTGCGAAAGGATTCGTAAGGATTCCCGAGCGTACGCACTAATACACGCACACGCACACATATACATATATACAAAGACACGCATATACGCATGTAGCATGTTATATAATACATAAGCACCATTGTTATTCGCCCGCTGGCGCTGCGGGCTTCAGCCAAATGCAATGCGAGCTTTGCAACCCCTTCGCTTGGCAACGGCTCAGGATGAGGGGCGAGGAGAGGAAGAGCTGAGGCTGGAGGATAGCAGCAACCGCAGCAGGAATAGCAACAGCAACAACAGCAGCAGCAGCCGCAACGTAACAGACTTCAGACGTCGAGTGTTGAAGCTCAAATGTCGCATTGCAATAAACTTTGCTATATATGTGGCTAGGTGTGTATGCGTGTGTGTGTGTGTGTGTGTGTGTGTGTGTGTATGCCTGTGTGGCATTTCATTATAATGCCTGCGCAAGGGTAGCATGCATACTGAGGGGTTAGACAAAGACAAAGAATGAGAATGAGACTGAGCGAGAGAGAGAGAGAGAGAGAGAGCGAGAGAGGGAGAGAGCAAGATGTTGCCGAGGCAGGTAACATCTCATGAAAGCGCATCAAGCACAAATTTATTAGGATAGGTTTCGGTGAATGCCTGCATTTTGATGTGCTCATAAGTGTCGCTCCTGTGGCGAGGCAGAGAGAAATACAGATAGAGACAGGGAGTAAATGCATTGAATGCTTACGTATGTAACGTGAGTGTGTGTGTGTATGTGTGTGTTTGTGTGTATTTGTGTATAGGCCAATGAACTCTCGAGCAATGCGAAAATTAGCAGCAATATCGAAGTGTTTGCCACAATAACGAACACCCCCCCTAAAACCGAAAACTGACAAAAAAAAACACACACACACTCACACACACACACACACATAAAAACCAAAACCGAAACCTTTAGCTTTAGGCCATTGTAGTTCAGTGCTCACAGTTTGCAGTTTGCAGTTTGCATAAAACGGCTTAATATGGCAAAGAAAAGTTTGCTTTTGACGGGGCTGGGGGGGGAAGGTGGTTACACCCATTTTGTGCAACTGCATCATTCATCAGCTTATTGCGGAATAATCCAAAAAGTGCAAAAAGGATGGAAGCCAACTGTACCCGAGAAGTGGCCAAGGTTTCGTTTGACCAACACTCAAATGGAACTCTCAACCTAGTTTTAGTTTGATGGTGGCCAGCAGGGCAGGGGGGTGAAGTGAGTGCAATTTGTCTGATGTGTTTGGATTGGTAATGCTGAGTAAATGCTTGTTATGCAGATTGACAGATAAATTTGACATGTTCTTAATTAAGATTAAGGCATTCAGAAGACATACAAAACGATTTATGTGCACATCGGGCACATTCCGTAGATATATATAGCAAAACTATTGTTCAAGCAACTGAGTTTGCTTCAAGTGTTCAATTAGTCCTATTAGAGTGGCCATTAGAGCACTTTAGCGCAAGGATAATCCCATTCAAGGATTTCTTGTACAATCCTAAAATGTTAATGAAGGAGCAACTTGAGCTCACTTTACATCCGCCTAACCTTTGCCCGAGTGCCTTGGAAACCGCTTGAAAAATCTAGAATTTAACAAACTTTTTTCCTCTTTTTTTTTTTTTTGTTGCTTTGCTTGGATTTTTTTCTCTCGGTTTTCTTTGTTTTTAAGCTGCTTTCGATTTATGCAGATGAGTTGGATTTAACTGCAGAAGTATGAAGAAAAAAAAAGAAATGAAATATAAAAAACAGAAGTAAAAAGACGAAGAGGTAAAGTACGCATTATAAACATAAAGTTGATAAGACTGTAATGAGCTTGATTTAAATGCTTTGCCTGGATTTAACAATGATGTTACAGTGGCTGTTGGTTTGTGTGTTTTTGAGTTAACTTTGCTATTGCTGTTTGTCCTGGCTGGCTGCTTATCAGTGCCCTGCACTCGACATACCAAAAAAAAAAAAACATGATTTTTAATAATGAAATTTCTCACAAAAAACTTTCAAACGAGATATTTTGCTCAGAGCAGCAGCAGCAGCAGCAGCACAGCTGTTCCATAAAAAAACTGGGGGATGAAGGAGTCGCATATTTTAACATAATGCTTCAAATGATGTGCTTTCTACATTCTATTTTCTATATTCTACTCCTTTTTCCGTAACAAGCATGCAAAATTTAGTGCCTGCAAAATGAGCACAGCACTTTGAAATTGCCACGAAAACCCTTTTTGTTATCCTTGTTGCTGTTGTTGTTGTTGTTGCTGTTGTCGTTGTCAGTTTGCCTTGCTGCAGTGTTAGACGCCAGCCATGAAATTATTTTCGCTCTTTGGTATTTTGCTGGTATTTTTTTCTATGTGTTTGTGTGTGTGTGTGTGTGTCTGTGTGGCGCTAGCCAGGTCCGCTTGCTAGCTCAATTTATGCAAATTAAATTGCAATACTTTATGTGTTCATTTGCTTTATACCCTGCACATACTTAAAATGGTTAAAAGGGTATAAAGAAGTTCTGCAAAAGCATGTAGAATCTTGATTATATATAGCATATATCTTCTTGATTATAATCAATAGCAGAAAAGATCAACAAAATTAACAAACTCAACTCAGGGACTTTCAGCGTCTTTTAATTTGATATGTAAATTTTATAAATACCATTCGCATATCGAGCTCAACACATTTTTTCGATAACTTATGCGTATCGATAAAAATCTATTACCCATATGAAGATCTATATTTATATTGTGATATTTATATATTATGATAAATATATAATACAAATACAAATTTATGGATAAGCTTGCTTGCAGTTTGGTAGATTTTGGTTCAGGGCATTTCCTCGTCGAGCTCTCTCTACTGGAGCATTCTTGTTTCATTGCTATTTTGTTGTGTCACCAGTTGAAAAAATAGAATAAAGACACAGAAACAGCCCACATAAAAGTCTTGCTGTGTTGTTGTGCATGTTTATAAAATTATTAACGTAACTTTGATAAATTATGCTCATAAAAAATGCTTAAACGGCAATTTAAGTACGCCCAAAGTTACACGTAGTTGGGTTTTTGCTTGAACTGCGAGCCCCTCTCGATTTATTAGCCAAACACTTATTTAGCCAAAAAAAAAACAAACTCATTTGCCAACGACACACGAACATGCACAGTTGCTACCAAAATACGCGCCACAGCAGCAACAGTCTTAACTTTAAGCTACGAGTGCCACCTGAAAATGAGGGCGTGGGCTTTGTAGTGTGTGTAAGTCTGTGTGTGTGTGTGTGTGCCTGTGTGTGTATTTGCATTGCGTTAGATTAATAACACCGATGATGTTGCTACTGCGAACTGGCTGGCAGGCTGGCTGGCTGGCTGGCTGTCTGGTTCCCAAAAGCGTTGCCGTTGAACGACACCCAGTTGCGAGTGGGTGTTGCTGCTTGGCACCTTGGCAGCAACACCAGCAGCAGCAACACACACCAAAAGCAACAGCAACAGCAATTGCAGCAGCTGAAACTGCAGAGAGTTTTGCGGCTGTCTGGCTCTTGGCCTGGCTTGCTGCTGATGACGAATGTGAATGACTTGCCTCGAGACATGCAGTCAACTTGACGCGCATTTGTCTGGCAATGCGTCTGCCCAAACCTACACACACACACACATACACAATGAATGTGTACATGTGCACACATATATATATATGTCATTTATATACACCTAGTAGGTTTAGTAGGTAGACAATTTACTTATATGTGATGTTTATGCGGTTGCTGCTGCTGCTGTTGTTGTTGCTGCTGTAGTTACTGTTGCTACTCGTCTCTCTGTCAAGATGGCGTCATTTGCAACTGCAACATGCAGTTGATACTCTCTGTCTGCTGGCGTCTGTTTTGTACTGTTTTGTACGGTTCTGTTTCTGTTTCTGTTTGTGGAACTGGATAACAAGCTGTTGAGATTGCAATGACGTGGGCATAATTTGTTTTAGTTTATGCATCTTTTTGCATTTTACCTACCCCCAAACGCCTCCCACCCCCGCACACTTTCTTGCAACTGCAACGTTGTAAATCGAGCAACTCTTGACTGAATGCTTTTGCTATGTGGCTTTAAAATGACAGCAATGCAAGTAAATATTCAAATATACATGTTGTATTTGCAAAGTTTTGTACTACAATTATTTTATTATATTTATTTGAATTTATTTGTGTTTCGTTTTGCATAAACCATATCTCATATCGCAATAAGAACTTTTTTTGCTTAAACTTTTAATTCTTATAAAACTTGTACATCCTTTTGCAGTTTTTCATGATCATCGTGCGCAGATTTTGTGGAAACGAACATTTTCACTCTGCTGCACATTATTACAAAAGTTTCCATTTTTATTTTTTTCATTATTCTTTTTTCTTTTTTTTTTTTTTGTTTTTCCTATGGTTACTTGCTTTCTGGAGCTCATCCAGCGAGACGGGTCGCTTAATTCAATTAATTTTTATTTAGTTTTCATTTAATATTTGCTCGCACTGCACAATTTTAAGCAAATATACCAGCCAACTAAATGAAATATTATTTGCATAAAAATTCCAACATCTTTTTTTCTTCTTTTTTTTTTTCTTTATTTTTTTTTTTATATTTTGCGTGTCTTTTGTTATGGTAGACCACCCGCAAGCGGCCATTCTACTATCTCTTTTCTGTGCTGGCTGTGGCCTTTTTTTTGCTCAAAAATATGTATATAAAAATTTATATATATATGTAATTTTTTTTTTGGTGTGCACATTAACACGCAGTTTATGTTGGGTTTCTTCTGGGTTTTTTTTTTGTTCTCATCCAAAAGACTAAGCGAATTTTACACATTTACCAGTCACCGGCGCAGCGCCTTTTCAATTTAGTTTCTAGCCGAGCAGGCGGCAACAAAAAGGGGCAGGCTTGTTTGCCACGTAGGTGCTGAATTGTTTTTTTTTTGTTTTTTTTTTTGCGGCGCCGCGGCAGAAATTACTTTATTTTAATAGGACTTCATTTAATCCGAGCGCATTATAAAGCCGCATGGCCCGAGGGAGGCGGTAGGCAATTTGGGGGAACTCTATCTTGAGGTGTTTTGGGTGTTGGGGCGCCTTTCTCATTTTGTATAGAACATGCTGCGTATACGCAATCTGAATGTGTGTATAATGTTTTTTTTTTTTTTTTTGAAATGTAAACTGCACGCTAGCTGAAAGGCAGAGAAACAAACACGCCCTTTCCCAACCACAACCCCAACCCATATATAAACATACAAACAAAGGTGCAGAGGTGAGAGGGGAGAACAGTTGACGGCGGACGTTGGAGACAAAACACAGATAAAACAACAACAACAACAACAACAACGACGTCTACTTGTTTAATACAAAAGTTTCATTTCCGCTTTTCATTAGCTCAACGGCGACACAAACAGGGCAAAAATGCGTAAATATCACATATATATACAAATTTATATATATATTTATATATATCATATGTACATCAAAAAAAAAACACATTTAAGGCCATAATGAGATATATGCAAGCACACACAAATATATATATAAATATATTTATATATATGTATGTACAAAAGCCTAGGCAGCTCAGTGGCAAATCGGGCGAGTGTCAACCTCAAACCACGTGTTAATTTAACTCCTTTTTACCCCAAAAGCTGTTTGTGCTGTTTACTGCTTATTGCCCTGGTTGCTGTTGTTGTTGTTGTTGTTGTTGTTGTTGCTCAATGGTGTTGTCTCTGTTTTTGTTGCTTTTGCGTGAACTAAAAAGCCTGAAAGGCGCTTACGTTGAGTTTTATTTTGTAGGGCTGCGAGTGCTGTTTTTCTACCGCTTTTCATATGGCAAACGGGCAGCCAACTAGCTGCTGTATTAACTGACTTACTGCCACGCCCCCCATTCCTTTAACTACATTGTGCTGGCTGTGCTCTGCTATGCTGTGCCCTGCTCTGCTATGCTGTGCTGGAGTGTGCCATGTGGGCGTTGCAGTGTTTCTGTTAACCCAACACGCACCGTAATGAAGTAGCCTGCGCCAAAGCCTCATATGGGCAATGGGCCTGACGGAGCCTCATACTTAATAATCTCACGCTATGTGTGCTCTGCTTGTGTGTGTATGTCTCTCTGAGTGCGCCTGACTGCCTGTCTGTCTGTCTGTGTGTCTGTGTGTGTGTGTGTAGGGGCGTGTGTGATCCTAGCGAGGTGGCAACCGGAGCAGAGAGATACAAGCAGAGGTTATTCAACTGCAGCCACCCGCCCACACCCGCTACACCCCCCCCCCCCCTAGCAGTGTGTGGGCTTGTGTGTGTGTGTGTGCTGAAGTGGTCAGAGGGGGGGATGCGATGGTGCGTTTTTGCTCCCATTTCCCAAACACTCGCATCCGCTTCACTTTGCACGCCATTTCCGCCTCGGAACAAGTTGCCAGGCTCCACGTCTATCGGTATCTATTGCCCCATAACCTAAACGTATGGATATATATATATGTATGTAGGTATGCATATATATATATATATAGATATGGATATATATATTTATATATGTAACCCACTCTTACATATTTTTCAGCTACATCGTTAGTCAGTTTTATTGATTTTTTTTTGGTTTTTTTTCCCCTCCTTACATGCGCATTAATAATAATAATAATGACCTGTGCATATGCAGCAGGACTCTTAAGCAGGACTCCCCCCCCCCCCCCCGCCATTTCTCCGGTTCAGCAATTCTTCACTTCCCTCATGTGCCAAGCTCAATTATGAGTGCAAATTACGAGTCGCGTGTGTTGTTTGTGTGTGTGTGTGTGTGTGTGTGTGTGTGTGGATCCTTTGGACTCTGGCCTTTCATTATGTTAACATAATTAATATTATTGAATTATTTGTATTTATTACATTATACCACTTGCGTCCCATATGACAATATTTTAACAAAATTACTTTTAACACGGCTGCTGCTGTTGCATATAAATGCAATTTCCATGCTACTGTTTTTGTTATTGTTGTTGGTTCCTTTATTATTTAACATTAATTTTTTAATAGAACGAACGGTCGACTGCTTTTGTCGTATAAATACGTACCTGCAATTCCAATTACCAGCGGTTAATGAACGCCATTATTGGCAAACAAAATGTTTTATTTTTTGGTTATCGCATTACCAGTGGAAAAAACAATAACAAATTGTTAGCGACGCAACATGTACGCTTTAATAAACTAAGCTGCACGTGCAATCTGTAAAGTATGCATATATATATATATATATATATAGATATATATGCTGATATATGTGGCATGTGTTTGTGTGTTTGTTTTTCGCTGCAATTTGCCAGCAGCTGTAGAACAAATTGCATATTACGCATACGCCGCATTGTACATGTCGTACAAATTTCGCATATGTTAGACGCTACAAAGCGTTCACACACACTAGCACACATACACACACACACGCACACCCACATGCACACTTACACAAACAAACAAACAAGCGAAACAAGCACACAAACATTTGTTTGTCCGCCCGTCTGTGTTTGTTTGTCTAAATTTAAAGTACTCAGCAACGTCCCCTTGCCCCTTACCAGTTGCCACTTACCAGTTGCCCGTTGCCAGTTGCCAGTTCCCAGTTCCCAGTTGTCATCGTCATCGTCTATAAATCCTCGGCACACGCATCGCGTTCATTGAACTTTTGGTTATATCATTTTTGCACGTCTTGGCCATGTTCGCATATTAGCTCGATGGCATCAGTTTATATGATTAAATGGAAATTTCCCAAGCGCAGACACAGGATTTGAGTGCCTTAATTAAACATTTGCTTTTGCCAGGATTATCTTACAGTCGGATTACAATTTGATAGGCTTCTAAAGATAGAATTTGGAATGAAAATCATTTATTACACTGATTTGGTTGTTATTTAATTTTAGCTTTATTCAACTCACATAGCTCATTAGCTGCTAATTAATAAAAAAAAATAAAAAAAAATAAAAAAATATCTGTTCTTTTTTTTACTTTTTTTTATCAAATAATTAACACACAACTAAAATTAAATGCACTTACTTTCTCAGCTGTATTTTTTCTATCACCACATAATATTAAATAATTAATAACTGTTTTTTCTTTTTCATTTTTTTTTAATATTCAACATTTTTTTTTTTTATTTTTAATAAAATTGTCAAATCTTGTTTATATTTTAAATGGCATTTTAAGCCACAACCAATTTGAGGCTTAGCCAACTGGCTGTAATTTAAATCAATTTTCATTTATTTAGCCAAGGCTTAAAATACTCATTTAATTATTGTTCATATTTGACAGTCCATTAAGCTTTTTACACTGACAAGTTTTTCGGACGTCAACTTTATTATTATTATTCTTTTTTTGACGGTGTACATAATTGAATACATCAACTGAGCTAATGGAAACAATGCACTTTTCGAGCCGTAATAAATGATTAATAAAGTAGATTAGTGATTCGAATTTCATACCTAATGAACAACCATTTGAAAATGGGTTTATTTAATGCACATTAGTTCTTATGGACTCAACTCGAAATTCCCAAAGTGCTGACACAATGTTTAAATTGCATTTTAATTGATTATGCACACAAGATGAACATGCTGCTTGCTACCAAGTAATTGTTCATACATACATACATGTTTTGGACATGAATTTAGGCACACACATATATATACATATATAGCCTGGCTGTTCACAATATTCCTTCAATAGCTGGTTTTACTTAGCTGCTATAACAACAACATGGCTATAATAGTGCTGCCATTTGCAAGCAAATCGCTTTTAAGCTGACCATAAAAATTTCATCGCTTGCCTTTGCTTGCCCTCAAATACCACAATAAACACGCACACACACACACATACACACACACACACACACACACACTTGAATTGAACAACACATTACATAATATAACTTAAATTTGAGAAATGGCCAAGTCTGACCACGCTTAAGTATCGCATTTTGGTTAGACACCCTTAAGGCCAGGTTATAAGCGTCGATATAATATCATAATAAATATTTTATTCAACAATTTTCTTAAAACCCTTAAAGAGTATGCCGCAGTCAGGCATACTCAAAGGTGGCCTTTGTTTTTTTTTACTTTTAAATGTAATGTTTTCGTAAGTATTCTTTACTTTTAGTTGGTGGCATGCTTTGATATTTGTAGTGTGATGGTTGTTGGCCAACCGTGTGGCAAGTGGTTTTCAACGGTTCACAAAATTTCATTTCGTGGAAAATAAAATTTTATTGCCATTCTGTGCAATTGTGGACAGAAAGGGGTGCACAAATGAAGGGAGGAGATGGAGGGGGAGGGAGGGGGTAACAAAGTTGGCAGCACTTGACTGCATTCATTAGCCAACGTCTACGTGGTGTAATTTTAAGTGTTAATTTTTATTTGTTTGCTTGCTTGCAAGTTCAAATTGAGCTGCATGCAAGGGTGTGTGTGTGTGTGGCTATATATATTAATGTGTGTGCGCGCGTGTGTGTGTGTGTGTGCTTTTAGTGCTTATTAAGCGTTTTTACTTCAATTAAATCGTATAATCGATTAAATCCCGGTAATACAGACGATGGCTGCAACGACACTCACGTGTCCGCCATTTGCAGCGTCGCATGGTTTGGCCCCTGCGCACTCAGACGTGCAGGACTCGCACAGCCAGCAAGAGTCAGCAACATCCAGAAACTGGCAAACCAGCAACCGGCAACTAGCAACCGGCAACCAGCAACCGGCAGCAGCTCAACAGTCAACCGTCTGACCATATTGCCCACTCCCGGACACGTTGATTACTGCTGATTGCCTGACAGCAAACAACGCGCCAAATAGCAGGAATCAGACTACCGTCTGAGCTCTGCCCACACACACACAGACACACAAACACACATACACACACACACACCTCCTTCCACGTCTTCCCTAGCTATCCTGCTAGGCATTAATTGATTTGCTACAATGAAATTTCCACACTCAATAAAAAAGTCTGATGAAAATTTCGTTAATGCCAATGTTCTGTTCGGTTTTCTAGATAAAGATAAGGAGACTGGGTGGCAGATAGATAGAAAGAGATAGATAGATAGAGAGAGAGATAGATAGAGAGCGAGATGGAAATGGAGATGCTAAGGCACATCATCTGGCAGAGTTTCCAGTGAATTGATTTGACACAAACAATCTATAAATCTTTGGCATTTAATTCTGCTCTAGAAATGCGCGACTTAAAAGGCATTTTTGGACTCGCTTTGGTCAGATGCCAAGACTTGGGAACCATTGTGGACTGGCTCTGGACTGTAATAAAATGATCATAAATTTTAAGCGCATATTTTTATTTGATTTCTGTTTTTTGGGCTATTTTATTTTATTTTTTTTTTTTTGTTACCACAATTAAATTGTGCGAATTTGGCAAATACACAAAAACGTTTGCACATTTTTTATTTGACATTTTTATGAGTCGTCGACATTGTTTGGCATTCCCAATTTCCAAGTCCGATTCCAAATAGCAATAATCTCCAGCGTTGCCATGCCTTACTTGGAGGAGACTTGGCTTGATTTATAAAGTTGATTGTCCGGCTGACTGGCAATAAGTGTGTGGACTGACCGCAGCACTCTGGCAAGCACATTTTTTTTTTTTTTTGCAGTGTATTTGCGTGTGCACGCTTTATCGTTTATTCCACATTACTCAAGTCATAATTAAGATCTTGGCAGGCGACGGCCACAGCGGCAGCATCGCTCATAAATTGTGGAAGTGGCTCATTGACAACTTCATTTCCGCGCATGGTGTGCAACCGCCAGCAACAACAAGGGCAAACAACAACAACAAGAACAACAACCGGCTTTCAGCTGTGGCATGTGATCCGCTTTAAGATCATGGAACTCAAAGTTGGCGTCATCTGCTCAGCTGCGTCCAGAGTGTCGCAGTGCACGCAACATGCCGCTAAATGACATAATGAACTGCATTATTTATGCGACACACTGTGTGCCACACATATATAACCCCAAAAACAACAACAACAGCTGTTCTCGCTACTGCTGCTGTTGCCAGGGCAGCCTCTGTCTCCATTGCCGTCGCAGCCGTCTCCAACTCTGTGTCAGCGACAAAAGGCGACAATTTGTGCGTGTGTCCGATAATAAAAGTGCTGACATTTTGCGTTATGATGTCACGACACAGTTGCCACACTCGCCACAGCCAACATCAACAATAACTGCACGTCCAGCTTATGCGTCTTGTATGTGTGTTTGTGTGGTGTTTGTGTCTGGTGTCAGTGGTTATCCTGCACCCAAAGAGCCAAGAGCGTGCAACATTGATGAATGAGCCTATTAATGATCAATGAGTTGTGCATTTTGGCATTTTGGCATCTCAGCTGATCACTCAAATCACCATTGGTGCACTTTTTGCAATGATGACACTACACAAAAGTCTACTTTAGAGTTTGGAGATGACAACACAAAAAAACCCAATTTAATTTATGTATATGCAGTGTATGAATGGATGCCATTATATACATGCAACATATACATTATTCAAATGGAAAAAAAATAAAATAAATAAACTGATATTTGCTCTAGTGAAATTATGCATTCATGAATTCACTTTGCCAATACTCATTGTGAAAAATTAAATAAAAACTTTAAATATTGCTAGGCAATGCTTTGCAAAAAAAAAGGGTTATCAATCGATAAGTGAATTAAGCCATGAAAACCTTTTAAAATGTGCTCTGCTCAGTCAACTTGTTAAAAGTAGATTCTATTTAAATATTTATGTCGGATAAAAAAATTGCGCAAGTTTTGTCAACAGCTTTAAATCAGCCAAAAAGTTAATGTAAACGAAAGCCAAATAATGGAATTTAAGGGAATATTGTAAAATTCTACAAATATTCTATTTGAATAGCGTAAAGTGCAAGTAAACAAACTTTACTTAATTTAATTACAAAAACAAAGACATTTACTATTTGCACTTTTTTATATACAATTTTTGTGAGTAAACAATGAAGTTTGATTTTAAATTCACAATCCTTTTAGAAAATGCTATTAATTATTAACAATAAGTTTAAGCTGCAAGTAAAAATAGTTTACTTAATTTAATTACAAAAACAAAGACAATTAATATTTGCACTTTTGATATACATTTTTGTAAGTAAACAATTTTATTTTGAATTTAAGTCCACAACTCTTATAGCAAATGCTGTTAATTATAAAAAAGAAAAATTTTAGCAGCAAGTAGAAATAGTTTATTTAATTTAATTACAAAAACAGTGCCAACAAATCTTGTCATCTTTTGATTATATTTAAATATATAGTTTATGTGAGTTAGCTAATTAAGTAAATAATGTAGTTTGAATTTAAATCCAAAATCTTTGTAGCCAATGCTATTTTTTTTATAAAAAAAAATTTAAGTTGCAAGCAAAAATAATTTATTTAATTTAATTACAAACACATAGACAATTAATATTTGCACTTTTTGATAGAAATTTTTGCGAGTCAGCTAAGTGAGTAAACAATGTAGTTTTAGCTCAAATCCACAATTCTTGTAGCCAATTCTATTAATTATAAAAAAAGTTTAGATTTAGATTTAATTACAAAAACAAAGACAATAAATTTTGTCATCTTTTGATTATATTTAAATATATATGTATAAATTAATATTAGTTTATGTGAGTCATCTAATTAAGTAAACAATGTATTTTAAATTTAAATCCACAATTCTTGTGGCCAAGGTTTTTAATTAACAAAAAAAGTTTAGGCTGCAAACAGAAATAGTTTACTTAATTGAATTACAAAAACAAAATCTAAGTGAGTAAGCAATATAGTTTGAGTTTAAGTTCACTGTCCTTTTAGAAAATGATATTAAGTATAAAAAAAAGTTTAAGCTGCAAGTAAAAATAGTTTACTTAAATACAAAACAATTACAAAAACAATGCCAACAAATCTTGGCACTTTTTGAATATATTTAAATTAATATTTTCATCTAATAAAATTTAGTTTGAGTTAAATCCACAATCTTTTTAGCAAATGCTATTAATTAACAAAAAAAAAAAGTGTTTAAACTATTGCATATTTGTTGACGCTGTTTACAGATCACAGATGTTGTTGTTGTTGGCTTTAACTGGCTTGCATAACCAAATTGATATGCTACTAACTCATTTATATTTGAACTAGCCAACTGCCAACTAATTAGTCTCTTCAAACATTGACAAACAGTTGCTTTTTGGCTTAGCTGGTTTTCAGTGCGCTGGGTTTGTGTTTGGTGGTTTTTGGTTGGCTTAGTTTTAATGTGGTTTTTGGGCTTTAGCTCGCTGCTTGTTGCCAATTTACATACTAGAATTTTCTGCAATCGCCATAAACTATTTACAGCTATCAGCTATTTACCGCTTTTTGATTACGCCGCATTTGTTTGTTTCCTGTGGCCTTAATTTCTACGTTGCAGTCGTTAAATGACAGGCGCTATATAAACAAACAAAATATACATACACACAGACAAGGCACACACACACACTCACGCACACACACAGTTGCATACGCAGGTGGCGTTTCACGTTTCACGCGCTTTTAATTGAGTGCTTCCGCTGCAATTAACAAGTACAACGCATCCAATGACGTCGCTTGACTTGCTGAGTGTCTGGTTAGTTGGTTGTCTGCCTGGCTGGTTGGCTGGTTGGTTAACTGGCGAGCTGGCTAACTGACCAGCCAGCTGGGTTGGTTAGCTGGTTGGTTAGCTCGTTGGTTCGCTTACTTATCGCTTTAGCCTTGCCCAGCATCTGTTGGCAGTTATCCCCCCTTTTTTTATATATTTTTTTAGCATCTAGTAAATGCTTACGCACTAATGCAAAACCATTTAACATTTTGGACTGGCACACATTTTTTGTCTGGGGGCATTTGCTTTATACCTGATTCCTTGCAACAATTAATTACCAAAGACTTCTGCTGCTGCTGCTGCTGCTGACATTCAAATCGAGTTCAAAGTAAAAATAACAAATTTTAGCACATTTCTGTTGCTGACTTAACTGCATTCAAAGTCATGCAATAAAGTAATTTGTCCATCGATTGCCTCAACTGTTTGTTTGTTGCATGCGACGCACATTGGCATCTCATTTCCCCCCCCAACCCCCACACCACCCAACATGGTTTTCCATTTACTATTTCGCCCAGCTGCCAGTTTAGTTTGCAATTTTCCAGCTCAACGATAAATGCAAATAGAATTCACCTGCAGACGTTGTTTGTCCAACATTTTGAGAATCTTTTTCCTAAATTATGCGCATTTGCATAGCAACGTTTTGGCTTAATGTTGTTGTTGTTGTTGCTGTTGTTGTTGTTGTCGCAATTGCTGAAAACCGTTGTACGCTTTTGGCTTTAGCATGTCGAGTATCGAGAATCATGTATGATGCTGACATTGACAACTTGGCATTAACATCATGACCCGGTCTACAGCAGCCCAAAGGAGCAGCAGAGCAGAGACCGGTGATTACATACTACACTGCCAGACGAAGGGGGGAGATATATGGAGGGGGGCGAACTCCATGTTGTTGGCCATAGAAAGGTAAAGAAATTTGCACATTTTTACATTTATTTACATTTGTACAGTCAGTCAAAAGCGGTTGACTTACACAGCGAGAATTGAGGGGGCTCTGACATGGGTCTGACATGACCGTGCTAATTTATCACATTATTGGTTGACAGCTAACAGTTTGGCCCAAAAGTTAAGTGTTTTGATTTGTTAATATTGACGGCGCTGCCAAATGCTTAATCATTCAAGTGATTCATTCGTCAAGTCAAGTCCATAGCCATACTCAACCATTTGTCACAGTGTACGCCCAACAACTGCGTCGGCTACTCAGGAGGCAGTTGCCGCAAAAGCAGCAGCAGCAGCAGCAACATTTTTTTTTTCTGCTCCTCCCCTTCCGTGTTGCCACATCCCGTCCAAGTCCATTCAATTAGCAACTCATAATAACAATAATTTTTCTTCGCAATTCGCATTCAGTAAAACATTTTGCGGCACGTTCGTCGTCGTCGTTGTTGCAGTTGCCGATGTCGATGTCGATGTTCGTGACGTTGCCTCTTTCGCATAGAGAGTTAAGTTGCCGCATACTCATGCAACATGCCCGGACAGTCACAGCAACAGCAACAACAGCCACTGGCTGAGGCAATGGCAAAGTCATAAAGGGAGTGCGGCCCGAAAGCCCCCCCCCCCCCATGCCCCAAAACATTGACTGTAACAATGTTGCCTGTTAAATGATGCATAATAATCGGGAGCAAGAGCGCGCTCGCTGAGCTTTGCTGGGGCAAGTCGGGCAAAATGGGCAACGGTAACCGTCGTTGATGGGATGTGGGACCATTGCCAATCCCAATGGGCCAACGGCAATGCTAGGCGGCGACAGTGGTTAAGAAATCATAGAGCTATTCCCTTGAGATATTAATCTACATTGGGCTAAATAGCTATTTTTTGCGATAAAAAAAAAAACTCCTGTTTATTTCTAAAAACTTTGATTTTGGCGCAATTTTTACTCAAGCAGCGAATTAATAAATATAAAAATTATCAACGAATCGATAATTGCAACTAAAAATATTTCTTTATGTGTTTGAGTTTATCATAGTGTTTAAATAATTAATTGGTTATAAATAAATAAATATGCTATTTGATGCCACATCTCTGTCCCATTGTGTGTTGTTGTGTTGGCTCTTTGCATTGTGTTGATGGTTGCCGGACGTTGTTCAGTCCCAACTCACTCTCATCTTTAGTCCCTACTCAGCACTTGTGAATTGTAAACCCTTCCTTTTACCCTTTCGCTCACACTCACACCCACACTAACGAACACGCCCACGTGGACGCCCACCTTTACCAGCAAAATTTTTGCTGACTGCAGCTGGTTGCGGGTTGGTTGGGGGATTTGCTGGTCACTTGCTGCGTGGCTGATGAAAATTCGCTTGGCTTCCGTTAGCCCCAAGTACTCTCCGCCCAAGTTGGTCATCGTGGCCATAAGCCATCCAAACCGTCGCTCCACTCACAGTTGGCCAACACACACACACACACGAGTGTGTGTGTAGCTTTCAATATTTACTCAGCTTGAAATGAAACATTTTTATAATTTCTTTTCGTTTTGCAATTTTTTTTTTCTTTCTTTTTTTTTTTTTTGAGTCGTTTAGCTTGATGGTTGTGGTTTTTTTTTTGTTGTTGCTTGGTTCGTTGGCTATTGGCAACATTGTTATTTTCTGCTATTTGGCCATTGACTATTGGCCATCCATACCATAACGTGGCCCGAGCTCAGCACTTTTTCAACGATTTATTTATTTATTTGGGTTTAATGCATGTTGGTTGCCTCTGTCCAATACTTTGTCGTATTGTGTTTTTGTAGCTACCATTGTAAATGCTCCCCTGCACCCCTGCCACTGGGCTAGCCCTTCTTTTTGCTACGGCTTTATCGTTGGTTCGATTCCAGGAAGTTGTATTGAGCCATCGGTAAACGGTTTACGTTTAACCCATTTTAAAATGCAAAGCGACCGGAGGAGAAGTTGCCAAACGCATTTCCCGCATTCCCCAATTCACCAACGGCATTTAGCAAACAATGTTTCCACGAATAAAAAAACAACATAAAAACAAAAAAAAAGAAATCATGAAATTTTGAAAACAAAAACTCAAACAACAACAATAACAAATTTGCCTGAATTATCGACTTGAAGTTTGTTTTGTGTATTGCTGTTTTGCTCTCTTTTTTCTCTCTCTGTATTTCAATTTGTTAGTGTTTGTTTACGTCGCCAGCGCAAAATATTGAACGGAAATATTGCAATTTGATTTATATTGAGTGTGTAAGAAGGCGGGGAGGGGAAGGGGTTATACAATGTTTGCACCGCATGCTGCTGCTGCCACTGCCACTGCCACTGCTGCTGCTGTTGCCAAAATTCAACGGAAATGAATATCGTATGTGGTATATGTGGCATATTGTATTTTGGTTAGCCACCGTTATGACAATTCTCTCAATGCAGTTATGATTTGCAATCGGAAGGTATTTGTATGGCATTTGCAGAAAGCTGTCCAATTGCGGCCATTTTTGTTTACACTCCGGGTCTATTGACATAAATAATAAATGAACACTTCCATTTCGATTACATTTTGTGACAATAGCTTCCAATTTTCATTGGGATTTTTGCCACAACTTGTATTAAATTAAAATCTTAATAACTACTCCCCAAATGCCAATTCAAAACAGTGGATTTTGTGGATAGCATCTATATCCTTTAAGCTGATATGGCAATGTTTAAATAAGACTTTCTTCTGGCTTTGGCAACACCAACAATGCAAATTGGCAAAGACAATTTGAATAAATTGCTCGCTGCGAATTTTCTATAGTGCCAAAAGTTAAGCAAATATGTCAATTGAATATCTGGCAAGTGTGTGTGAGTGTGTGTGAGTGTGTGTGAGTGTGTTTGTGTGTGTGTGCAAACAAACAAAGCTCAGGACTTTTGCTAACTAAGCCAACTAACCAAACGGAGCTTGTAGTTTAAAAGGCAATTTATCTTTGACTTTGGCTAAGTAAATTCCCGCTATTGTTTAAAGTGGTTCGAGAATCGAGGAGCTGCTCGCATTCTATGCATATGCGTGGGGTAGCTTAGTTATGGGTGTGTGTGTCTCTGAGTGTGTGTGTGGTGAGTGTGCTTGTCTGTGTGTGTCTAGTAAGCGCTTTTAACTAGTTTGCAGAGCTGGTAGCAAATTTTCGAGCATTCTCAACGACTCAATTACACACTCCAGCCACACACACACAATCATACACACACACACGAACACACTCATACACACACATTTATACTTAATCAATTGAGCTGCTAGGCAAAAGGCATTAGGCAAACAATGGGCATTCTATAAAGAAGCATAGCTGCTGCAATTGCGCTGAATTGAGGAAGTAGAAGGGAAGGGATGGGAGGAGTGAAGTGGAGTGGAGGATTGGGGGAGTAGGGAAGTGGACAAGACTTTCTCATAAATTGCTTGCGGCATTTGGAAATCGCATTGAAAAACGCACGTAAAAACTATTTGAGCTGCTAACCCAAATAATCGGCAACCATCGTCGGAGCAGTTGTTGTTGTTGTAGTGGATGCCGGGCCAATAATAAAACACTGTAAACAGCAGCCGTAAAGCGACTGCAATTGGATGCCATCCGGGCAAATATGCAGGCAGCCAGGCAGGCAGGCAGCCAGGCAGGCAACCCAATCCACAGTACTCCAACTGTAAAATGTGGCAAGCGCTTTTCATAGCTCCCTCTTCCTCTGCCTCTGCCTCTGCCTCTCTCTCTCCCTCTCCCTCTCTCTCCCTCTCCCTCTCTCTGTCTTCATATCTTTCTCCAATGAACTGTGTGGTGCTGGCAATCAATAGATGCGGCCACAACTACGAGATACAAGATACTTGCAGTGCAACCGTAGAACTTTCCACTTGCTTGTGCAGAATGCCATGGAATGTGCACACGCATCTTCGATTGCCATGCAAGCTGGACCCCCCAACCCCCCTCCCCACTCCTACCGCTAAGTTGCGGTGGGTGTGTGACACACCCACACTGCACTGGACGAAAAAACGTTCTTTATTAATCTTTTATGTTTTCAAAATGTATCAACTCAATTCAAATTTGCACATTTAAATTCTACATTAAAAGTAGCTAAAGAAAATTAGAATTTTTCTCTTATTTTTAGAGTGTTAATAATATTGCCACTCAAATTGATTGTAAAATGTAATTTAAAATTATATTAAAAAAAAATTTGTTGTTAAATTTAATTTAAATAGATATTTAAAAAAAAAAAATTCTCAAACCGAATTTAAATTGAGCTTGTCATTATTTTTTTATAGAGCACATTTTTTCAAGTGTATTCTGCTGCTGCAGCATCTTTTGCGCAAGGAGTAGGTTAAGCATTTAGGGGTGTATGTAGTGTGTGTGCGTGTCTATGTTTGTGTATGTAGTGTGTGTGTGTGTATGTGTATGTAGTGTGTGTCTGTGCGTATGTGTGTGTGTGTGTGTGTAGTGTGTGTGTAGTGTGTGTGTGTGTGTGTAATTGTGCTCGTGCTCGGCAGTAGCTTACACTTAAGCGCGAAATTGTCGTATATATTTGCACATTCATAAATTCTCGTTGAGCGGTTGCAAAGCGTCAGGCCGCAGCACCAAAGAGTGCCCCATTCTGTAAGACTACTGCTAGTGCAGCAAATGGTGGCAAAGTTTATGAGCGTGGGGGAGGCAAAGGGAATTGCAGCTGTAAGTTGCTGCAGTTGGTTATTGTTAGAAGCTGTGCTGCTTGCTCCGCACACATTTAAATTTCATTTTAATATTATTTTATATTTTATTTTCGTTTTAACTGTTTGTTATATAAATATATATATATTTTTTATTTTTATTTTTTATTTTTTTTGCCGCTGCATTTTATTGCCGCGTTTTACAACAACGACGGGGCAACCATAGAGCCGCACGTCATTAGGCGATAAATTATCTCTCTCACGCGCGCCGCATTTTACAAAGAAATGTTTGCCACACTGGTCTCAAAAGTGTGCCAACAGCTGTGCTCGCTGTGCCTGGACCTGAATCCGAATCTGTGCCTGTGCCAGTGCCAGTACCAGTGCCTGAGCCTCCTCCTCTGTCTGTGCCTGTGTCTGTGCCTGTGTCTGTGCCTGTGTCTGTGCCTGTGTCTGTATCTGTGCCAGAATCTGGTGCAAGTGCTGCGACTGCAGCTGGCTGGGGGCACTAAAAGGATGCCAGGCAATTTAAATTTGTGAAATTCCATTGGCCGTTCAAAAGCTGATGCCGGGCCTCACTTATCTATGCACAAGATGTTGCCGTTTGATAAGCGCAACGCTGCGCAGCAAGTTGGAAATTTATGTGCCGCCACCGCCACCACCGACGCCGCAGTTGCAGTTGCAGTTGCATTCATCATCGATTGCAGCAACAGTTGCTGCCTGGAATGCGCTGCTGCTGCTGCCGCTGCTGCTGCTGCTGTCGACGTGCGTTCAACTATGCAAATTTGTGCAAGTTTTCCCCAGTCCTTGCCCCCGCCCACAAGCCAGCGTTAACTTGCAACTTGCTACAACTTAGTAACTGACTGGTTGTGTGTATGTGTGTGCTTGTGTGTTGGTGTTTGTGTGTGTGTATGTATTTGTTGTCAAACAGCATTCAAGCACGATTCTGGGAAACATTCTTCCCCAGCGAGTTGAGTTCAAGAATTTTTGCATTGCTTTGGCTTTTACCTTTGGATTTGTTGTCCTGATGCGGACCAGATTATAAAATAAATGAGCTAAAATTATATAAAAGATATTGCAATAACGGTAGGAGCATAATGGCCATGGCTACCCCAAAGATATACATAGACATCTAATCAGATAAAGTGCTGGAAAAAAAAGAAGAAAAAATGAGGAGATTGTCATGACAGTTCAATCATTGAGATTGTCCGTCTTGGCAAAGCTCAGTTGAGTTATTGCCACAATTGGCAACATGAAAATTGCTACACTTCTGATAGCATCCAGGATTTGGATTTGGATAAATTATTGTGTGTGTGTGGGTGTGGAAATCTGAATTTCGTTGTAAAAGTGCTGCAATTTAAATTCAATATTACGGACATTAATCCAGGTTAACAGTTCACAGCCACGCCCAGTGCTAATGGCTTTGCAGCGGCTCGTTTGCAGCTGTTGACACCGCCCCCCCTTTACAGGTATGATAAATGGGCGACGCAGCAGCAGCGTGCGGCAGCAGCGTGCAACAGCGTGTGGCAGGCAATGACAAAAGCACAAATAAATACAGCTGAACTTTCACTGCAACACACTCCGTGCAGTTTCTAAAGCGCAATTAGACGCCCAGTCATTAACAATTACGTTTTTGGTTGCACATGCAAAGAGTTGGCAACACACCCCCCCGCACACCCCGCTTGCCTTTAAGCGGCATATTCTGCAAATTTGCCGCATTTAGCACAGTTACTGTGCTACCAAATGCTGACATGGCATTTCAGTTGTTGTTGTTGTTGTTGTTGTTGTTGTTGTTGTCTAAGGAATTTTCATGCGTCAAATTGATGCCGGTGCATTGCGTGTAATTGTAGTAATAAAAATTGCAACACATTGCGTACAAACATGCAACATACAACATAAACAAGCGGCATCATTCGCATTTCGATCAAAACTTACTCAGTTTTTTTGTTCTTGTTGCTGTGCTTGGGCAATTATCTTATTTATTTCAGTACATTTATCAAACAAAAAAAAAAGAAAAAAAAGTTGAACAAATTCACAGTTTCCTTAGAACTCAACAAGAGTCATCGTTTTATGCTTGTTGTTCTGTTGACTGGGCTCGTTAACCCAGTTGATGATGGCCACAAGTGAGTGCGCTTTGCTGGCCTGCCTGCCACTTGGGTGGTCATAGCTGGAGCGGAACGCTATTTGATTGCATTTTTAGCATAAATTTCAACGCATTTGACTAATGTTTGGCGATTTGTTATTTTGAACAGTGCAACGCTTTGCTTGCTGCTGCTGCCACTGCTGCTGCTGCTGCTGCTGCTTGCCACCATTTATTCACTTCAGACTCAACACTGCGAAATTCTATGGAAGTAGCCAGATAACTTATTGCAGCTAATAGATATTTCGTATGCAAATAATGCCTTTTATGTATGCTACACAGATGATAGCAGCAGACACATGCAACACACACACATGCAACACACACACATTTGTGTTTTATTAAGTATACGTAACTTACCTTTAAAAGATTTGTCTACGACGAAATAGACTTAAAGGCGTTGCTGCAACGTCAACAGCAGAAGCAGCAGCAGCAGCAGTAACCGCAGAAATTAATTAACACTCGGAGGCAGGCCTGGGTTGCAGCACGTACCACAAAATCAGGCACACAGTCAGAGACAACAACAATGGCATCAAAATCCGGGCACAGCAAGGGGTTTCTGCTATTTGGCATTTTTCGCCAGCTATTTTATGGGTGTCCAGTGCAGAAAAAAAAACGAAAAAAATAAAAATAATAGCTGAAAAAAAAACGGCTGAAACAAAAGGCAGACAAGTCGACGGCGTTGCTAAGTGAAAAGCGTGAAATTTACAGCAGCCAATAGATTAAGTCCAATGTATAAATACAATTTTTGATGTTTTGCCGCTTTTGTTTATTTTTTATTGTCTGTGCCCAGAAGTGTACTCGATTATTATGAGAAACAGCATTTATTTATTTTTCTAATCGTATTGTTTGTTTTTCTGTTTGTTCTTTAATTTATTGCAGTTGCTGCCGCCATACAACAGAAGAACTCAACATTATTAACGCCCTATCTGCAGATACAAAAGCACAATCACACAAGACTGACCATAACCAATCCACATGCCACATATTTACTGGACTGCCATCCAATTTTAAATCCCTATGATTACTACCAAAGTGAGTACACAATATACGCCTACTTATATATATATACGATATATTCATATCGATATTTATCGTTTAATCACCTTAGATGAAGTTTCCATTTTCTGCAACTGGTATCGGAATGATGAGGCCATTGAGCATTTGGCCATACGCAAAAATGAGTTTTTCATCTTTAAGAATGGATCGCTCCGTTTGCCGCCCAATGAGCGGGCCAGCGGTGTTTATCACTGCCTAATCGAGGCGGATGAAATGAAAGTCTTATCCCAAAGCATCACAGTTGAATATCCTGGTAAGCTTGGCATATACACAATCTTAGCCACATTACCTAACCCGTCTATTCTTTGCAGTGCTGAAACGTTTAGTTGTTGGCCAGCAGCAAAGTGCCAATATCAGTGTCCTGGAGCAACGCTTGCTGGTCCTTGATTGTCCGTTTCTGAGTGTGCCCGCTGCACGCATCACTTGGTACTTTGGCAACGAGACCCTTGCGAATGACAACAGGCGAGTAAAGATCGGTGTTGTTATCAGTGTCAAGCACTTGGAGCGGTTGCATCCTGGTCATTCCATGCTCTTTTATTCCGCCGCCTAGCAGCTTGATGGCTTTAATGACGCTTGACATATGTGTGATTTTTTTTTGTTTACTTGACTGAGTATTATTATTAATCTTGTATTCTCTTACATATTTTTTTATCGAATGCAGCGTTTTTATCCTTACCAACGGCACGCTCGTCCTGCCACAATTGCGACCCGAACAGGCTGGCAAATACAGGTAAGTTTTCAGCTTGGGATTATTTAGATTAAATAAATCTGAAGTTGACCACTTTTATTATACTTTTCGGATCGAGTCACACTAAAATATTCTTCGGACTTTATTATAGTATTAAAAAAATACATTTATCAAAGTGTAAAGTTTTTTTTTTATCGAATTTTCGCACATTTATTGAGCCTTTTTATTGTTTTTTTTTTAAATCTGTAATAATGTTTTTTTTTTGGAAAACATTGTAATTTGGGTTTTAGGTGAATCGATAAAATAAATCAATTGCATAGGAAAAACAATCAGGTCTTAATTCTTGTTAAATTTATATTTATATATTTTATATAAATATTTTATATATATAGTTTATATATATATATATATTATATATATATTTTATATTTATATTTTATATTTATATATTATATATATATTTTATATACATATTTTACATATATAAATTTTATATTTATATTTTATATATATATTTTATATATATATTTTATATATATATATTTTATATGTATATTTTATACATATATATTTTATATATATATTTTATATATATATTTTTTTATATATATTTTATATATATATTTTATATCTATCATAAATGCATAAAATATATATTTTTTAATTTAGAAATAAACAAAATTAATTTCTTGCTACACGCACTAAATTTAAAATGCTGCGTGTATTATTCAAAATGAATATTCCAAGTGGTATTTTGTTGCATATGAATATGCTGATGAAGCACGCATCTCCGGTTATTACATGTACTACATGGAGGGTAGGTAGTTAGGTAATTTAACTGGTGATTCATAATTGCATTTGGGGGACGCGCTACTTTTTACTGATGTTGCATATCAACACCTTCAGGCGTAATCCATCAACTCGTATGTGGCAAGGCAACAACTCTTTTAGGGCCTGCCCCACAAAAGAATAGAATGCATTAACTCGACAATGCATTAATTATCACCCAACGCATGGCTGGGCGGCGTGTCTACCTTCTATGCCAATTAATGTGTGTGATGCATTATCCGTTACAGATGCGTGGCCCAGAACCCTTACACCAGCCGAAGCCATCGCCAGTTTGTGTGGCTGGTGCGCGTTGAATCGAATAATAATAGCAACAGTAGCAGCAGCAGCAGCAGCAGCAGCAGCGGCAGCAACGCACAGCTTGCCACACATCTGCTGCCAGCCTTCCAGAATGCCACACTCTATGTGCCCGCCGGAGACGCGCTGCGGCTGCAGTGTCAGGCCTTTGGGGATTATGTGCCCATCCAATGGTGGCAGCAGCATCCAAACAATTCCTTATCGCAGCTGAGCAACAACAGCATAATACTGGAAATATGGAATGCTAGCTACTCGGAACATGAGGGCTTCTACATCTGCACCAGTCCCACCGATAAGCAAACGTTTCGTGTGATCGTCACCAGTCCGCCGCGTATTGTGGACACGCTGCCCGTCGAATTGGGCTATTTCAGTATGTCGACAACGTTTAGCTGTCGAGCGGTGGGTAATCCACGTCCACAGATCAGCTGGTATCACAATGGGGCAGCGGTCAACAGTTCCTACACACGCTACATCAGCGGCAATGAGCTGTACATCCACTCTTTCGATCCGGAGGAGGAGGGCATCTATCAGTGCTTTGCGCGCAACGTTGCCGGCGAGGATTCGGTCACCGGCGAGATGCGCTTCAAACGGCAGACACAGCAAACGAATCCATTGCAGAACATACGCTGTTATCCGCACAGTTTTCACACCATCAACGTCACCTTTGACAGCCGAACTCTCGAGGTGATTCATCAAATATTTCTCTCCTTTTTTTTAAGGTTTTCTTTTTTTAATTTGTTTTGTTTTTCTTTTTCAATTTTGCAGTCGATGTTTGTGGTGCATATTGTGCGCAGCAATCCGCATCAGTGGAGCTCGTTTGCACCCATGAAACTGAATCACACCTCGTTTGTGGTCATCTCCACCGGCCTGCCCATCTATCGTCCATTTGCGCTCATCACACGCTTCCTGCTGCCCACGTCGGAGGTGCGCTCGGGCACTGTCGTACCCCAGCAGATGATGATCAGCTCACTGCGCAGTCCAGCTGTCGTCTGTTGCACCCAAGGATGTAAGTCCATTTGAATTTGATTAGTTGTTGCAAACTTTTCTTATAAATTCTTTATTTTAGTGCTGCTCCGACTGGTGCACTTGGGCAACGACACGTTCGTTAAGTGGTCGCAGGCGGAGCTAGACAACAAGAAATACTTCATACTGCAGTTCTCCATCAATCACACACATCCACATCCCGCCCAGCTGCTGAATGGCCCGCTCCATGGCACACTGACGCCCGTTGAGGAGAAGGCGGATGAGGTGCGACGTCAGTTGACCATTATCCGGCCACTCAATCAGACCGATGCGGCCACAGTGTTGCGTAACGCGGAGCACGAGGTGCTGGACAACGAGGTGGATGATGTTACGCTCGAAATGGAGGAGGATATCTTCAGTTTGGTGGTGGATGCTAATGTCACTGGTCTGCTGCTGCAGCACTTTAGCCGCATCAAGATGCGTGTCCTGATTATTACCAGCGAGAACGAGTACCTCGCCCAGGACTTTCGCTACGTACAGTGGAAGATTGTGAGTAGACTGTACTGTAGTGGCAATAAATGACAACTCCAGCCTCTTAGCGCCATCCATTGCATGCTCTAAAGTCTTCCGTTGTCTTCCTCTCTTCCGCACAGATCGAGAACGGCACCTCCGACCAGTCGAACATGTCTTTTCGCCTGATCACAGTTGAGTCGCGAATGCTGGCCTTTCAGTTCCTGGACAGCCTGAATGACACTTGTGTCTACGAGTGCCATTCGCATGTCCAGTTGCCATTGCGCAAACAGGAGACCAAATGCAAGGAGCGCACCATCGTCAACTCGGTGCTCCTCGTCAGCGGGCTCATCGCCAATGAGGCCTACAATTTCCACTTCTACAATTGCAAGCCGCAGATCTTCTATGGCGAAATGGAAGTGAAGACATTGCCAGATCGTAAGCATGATTTGAACTCCATTTATTTGGAAAATGAGTATTATTAAATGGATATTTTTGGCATACATTTAGCACCCGGCACCATTAGCAATTCCCGACTGGTTAAGCACAATGGCCTGAAACTGGTTTGGGAGCCACCAGTGCAACCCAATGGACGTGTCCATCACTACAATATACTCTGGACCTTGGGCAATGTGACGCACGAGGCAAATGTGCTCGAGTGTCGCAGTTGCTCCTATAAGGCAAGCTTTCAAATCTTTTCAAGACATTAATCCTCATTTTGTAAATTGCTGAATTTCTGTACTCATTTTCAATTTGATATTGCAGTTTCCCAACGTTTCGGAGACGGACAAGATACATGTGGTAGTGCGGGTGGTCGGTGAAACGGGCGTTGGAGCGCCCATGTACTTTGACCTTGTCAATCATCGCATACTGGAAACGGTGACCAACAACTCCAATCATGAAGTTTATAGTGGCATCGCCATTGGTTCGCTTCTGTCCACAATTTGCGTTTTTGGATTTGCACTGTTCATCATATTTCAGCGGCGTCGCTTTAAGGCACGCATCCAGGGGCCCACCCACCTGACCACGCCCACGGACATTAACTTTGGGAATCTGAGCAGCGCCTCGGGTATGCCCGGCGATAGTGCTGGCGGCCTCAGTGGGAACACGCTGCAGCAGGACTGTCATGAGATGCAGACGCTAATTCCCCGATCCCGCTACCACATCGAACTGCTGCCCGAACGCACCATGGAGTATCAGACGAGCACTGCGACAGCCGCAACACTGCCCAATGGCAATGGCAAAGGGAACGGGCCGATCAATCGTCGTCCTGCTGATCAGGAGGTAAAACTGGACCTGAGCATTGCTGGTGTGCATAATCTGTCACAGTTGCCACTCTGCGGCGGTGGTTCGCCGGAGCGTAAAACCGTGCAAGATGCCATGATGCACGAGGCGAAGGCCTTCTATATACCCTATCGCCACACGCCGCCCAATGCAGTTGCTGCCGCCGGCAGCGTAAACAACCCGAATGCCATCCATAGCAAGCAAAGTTCCTTGAAGGGCGGCGGCGGCGACGGCGGATTGGAGATAGCTGTGCCGCCCAATTCCCTTCCACTGGTCACCACGGTGCCGGGGTTGGGCAACGTTAGCTGCCGTCATAGCGGCAGCCTGAGCAGCAGCAGTGCCAGCAGCACCAGCAATGGCAGCAAGAAACAATTCCATACAAATTTTACGCGACACTCGAATTCCAACGATGGCATCTGCCTGCTGGCCGAGGAGGAGTCGGCTGCGACGCTGACACCAACGTCGGAGCACGAGTATGCCTGTGTTAGTCTCACCAATGGTTTCAAATTGCCCGCCGACATGACAAAGCAGATGCCAACTAAAAGCCAATATAGCAACAACAATAACAGCAGCTGCAGCGGCAGTGGCAGTGGCAGCGGCAGTGGCAACGGCAGTGGCAGTGGCAATAGCAGTAATCAAAAGCCAACCGTTGCTCACCTCAAAGATCGGCAACAGCCGAAGCAGCAGAAGCAGCAACAGCAGCAGCAGCAGAAGCAGAATCAGAATCAGCATCAGCATTTAAATGCATCCATAGTTCCTGCCAGCGTGCCACAGACTCGGCACTCTGTGGGCGTTAACAACAAGAAGACAACGACAATGGCCAAACAGGCGTGGCCAGCGTCCTCAGCACTGCATCGACGTGCTCAAGTTGATCCAAATGGATGAGTTTGAAATTTGAATCATTGTCATTGTCGTCGTCGCCTCGCCAAGTAAAAAGTATTCTATGAAGCTACTACTACACACATAAATACACACACACACACACACACGTACACACACATTCACATACATAAAAAACATTCGCAGCTCGACACATTCCAAACATTGTGGATCCCTATATATATATATCTATATATATGCGATAGATCTGTATAAGAATACATAGGTAGTTATGCTTAATTAGATGAGGATGCATTTTATAAATGTTTTTTGGAAGTTTAACTATTGAGTATATTGAGTACATAAGCAGCATAATTACACACAAACACACACACACACACACATAAATACACTCACGAATATATTTAAATTAAGTTAAGCAATTGACGTTTCTTACTATATATATTACCATAAATTTGTTTTAGTTTTTTTTTGTTGGTTTCGTTAATTTTCTTTCGTTAATTGAGGCTAATTATAATTTTTAGCATACGTTTTCGTATATGCATAAAATATACATTCAACAAATCATTAAAATACATTAATTAAACTGCCGTAATATTCTACAATATATCATATCACAACATAGCCAAAAAACAATAATTGCAATAGCCCAACAGACACACACACACATACACACATACATACATATTCAACCACAATAGTCACAAGTGTTCATATATCTATACATACATATATATATAATGCAAATACTTCTTAAAATTTGTATTCATATTTAAGCTTAATATTTATTTTCCGCATTTTAATTGCTGCATTTTGTGTTTTGTTTGTATTTGACATATATTTTGTTTAACCGATACATCAAATGTACCTGATTATAATCATTTTGTATTTCGTTAAGCGCTCATTTCCAGCATCAACGCAGGCACACACACACACACTCACACACACAGACACACACACAAATATATATATTATCATTTTATGCCTAACACGCATGCAAAATGTACCGCAGCCTCACTGTACGAGTCTATCCCAATTACCGACTGTACCTAGTTTGTACAAACAAACAAAACCTCTAGCTATGCCACATTAAATCCACACACACACACACCCACACACCCACACACACACTACACCACAATCAACACACATCCAACACAGTCATTGACAGTTATATAGAATATATTTAACATTGAGCATATCATTGAATATTGGCTCATTTATAATATGTATTTTGTGAATTGTTGTTCAATGTTCGAAACGAAAAGCGAAAATTGTTAAGAGATACACACACACACACACAAATACGCAAACATTCCATTTCCATAGACATATTTAATATAAACACAAATATATAAACAACTCAAAATCTAATTAGAGAAGAATTTAAATAAAATATGTAAATTGAATTCAACAATAGTCCATGTACGATTTAATACAACAAAAGGAATGCGTTTAATAAGAACTGTAACTGTATACGTATTTAGACCTAAGTGCAATAACAAATATGAACCTAAAAGATCCATGCATCTAAAACCAACCAAACAAACTTAAAAAATAATTACAAACAATAGTACCTTTCCACATAAGCGACAATGCAAAAAATACTTTTGCATAACGACAGTAATTAAATACATCCTTAATGCTATATGTATGTATGTGCCCTATTATATAGAAACATGAAATCTAACTTTTCTGTTTATTCAGGGGCACACACAGCATTATCTACCAATCGTATATGTGTTCATATTGAAGTAAGCCACAAATTTGCTTTCCGAAACAACTGTTAGAAGATAGTTTTAACTCAAACAAAACTTTCATGGTGTTCCAAAAAATATAAAAAAAAACTGATTACAAAATAAATACAAAATATAAAAACCCAATCTCAATGTAAACAAATAAATGTTAAAAAAAAACTTAACTAATTTGGATTGACACATAAACGTTGCATTTAATACAAGCAAAATATTCCGTAAATGAACTCGAAATTCCTAAAACGAACGCAAGAAAATTTTTAACAAAAAGTTACAAAAACCAAAACAAAAAATTAATACAAAAAAAAAAGAGAAGAAAATTACTAAAAAATTATTATGCATCAAAGGGCAGAACATTTATGTAATTATTACAATATTTGAAATTAGCTGATAAGAAATACACATTTAAAAAAAAAATAAAATTAGAGAGGAAAAAGTGAAATTAAGAAAAATAACTGCGATTGTGATCGCTGTATAAGTGGATGTGATAAATGTTTAAAATATTTAAGCACGAAAACAATAAAAATGAAATTAATTATTTGATGGCATTGAAATGCGTATTGCGACTTTTGCATAGGTTTGGCTAACAAAAAACCAATCAATAACTAAGAGTCCACTAAAATTTTAAGCAAATTATGTTCTTAACTCTTTGGTAATGCTGATCCTAATCATTATTTTAACTAAGCATGTTTGATACGTAATTTTAGTTTGGGTTTTAAGTCCTCATTCTGTATACCTCATTAGTGGAGTGGAAATTATATAACTAAATTATAAACATATACATATATATATATATATATGTATTTAATTCGTTCCCAAATCCGCAACATGTTTATATGCGAAATTGCTTAAATGCTACATAGAAATCGAACGATAGATAAAAAAAAAACAAACAACAACAAACTAATGTATTTTTTATGTAATTTATATACATCGTATATGCTAAAGAAATATTATTGTATTGTATGTAGAAACTAAGCTGGACTATACATATATAATATATATATATATATATGTATATATATATATATGTAGAATCGTGTTAAAGTTTTCGGTGCAAGTAATTTGACATACCAACCAGCAATTAGCGCGGCTACAGAGTCTAATAAAAATGTAACGATGATTTATGTACGTGAGAAAGGTGAAGTACGCTGGAAAAGCAAACCTTAACTATTAGAAAGAAAAAAACAAAAAACTAAACACATATATTAAAAGTAAGTTATGAGACAAAAAACAGTATATGCATTTTTATTCCATGATAATTTTAAACGTATTAGTTTATTAATTCTATACAATAACTATTCTTGCTAAGTTGTAAATCATCAATCAGTAAGTTTCAGTACTTTTAAGGTTAACATTAAATATCAAATGGGCAATATTGGTAAAAAAAAAAACTTGACCACCCGGTTGAAATCGTTGGTAACTTTTAACAGCGGTGTTCTTAACTATAATCTACATTTTTTTTCTCTTTATATATATATATGTATATATATATATATCTATAAAGGGTAGCTATCTATTGGCTATGGTACACATATAAAACCTGCATAGTAAATGATCACATCACAACTAATTGAACAAATGATCACAATACAAAATCGCATAAATTGTCGTATCGATTTATCGTACGATAGAGATAAATGGCATGCTTAAACGCATTTTGAGTGTGGCTTACATACTTAAACAAATTGTACACATCCCAAGCATAATGGATTCAACAACAAAAAAAAAAAACCAAAACAAAAAATATGTTTATACTTTGCACCATAGCAAGAAAAAACCACCATCCAATCTCTAACTTAGGTACGTGTAATTATCGGGCAACTTGGAGTTGCAAACTTATTCACATTCAATTTCATTTTGTTGAGGTCCTGCTGCATTATCCTATAGTGCGATCAGTACACTTTCTTTATCATTTTCACCAGCTCCTTGTACAGTATGCATTCCCGACTGCGCGGCTTGCAAATCTCCCGATGATCCAATCGAATGCCACATACCTCTCCAATACCGGGATCTGTTCAATGTTAAAAAAAAAATCGTTTATTAATTTCGAATTTTATAATTTGACATTAGTTAATAGTTTACCGGCGGAATCGACGCCAACAATACGCATAAACAACACGGACATAAGCGTCAAAGCCGTCTCCACAAAACTGAAAACCTCGATTTTCAAATGACCCATATGATAGAGACCAGCAAAACGTCGATGCAGATCCAGAAGATATTTGTTGTCTACAAAAAAAAAAAAATAATATGCTTCGTTTAATATATAAAAACAAAAATTGTTTATTTTTTAAATATAATTGGATGACACCTAAAGAAAATTAATTACGACAAAAATGAATTAAAAGATTGTTCCAAATAAATTATACTTTAATTTAAATGTATTTTTATATATTTATCTTACTTTTTTCAATCTCCAGCAGCTCCACAGAGCGCGACAGCAGCGGCGCCTTGATGGAGGCCAAGTGGGAGCCACGATGCGGCACCGAGTAAAAGAAACAGCCTCGAGCTGAGCGCCAGAGATGCCGCATTGCTGGGCGGCCGCTCTCCCAGGCATCGACCATTAGCTGTTTGATGAACAGGCCACCTTTCGAGTGGCCCACATAGATGATGGGGCGACCATGGCCAACATTATGCTGCATAAGCAGCGAAGCCATTTCACGCGAGCGCTGGATTAGACTGGAGCGCGGCTCCTTTCTCTTCCAGAGCGGACGCCATAGATACGGGTCCGTTGTATAGTTGACAGCGATCACCCTGACACCTGGGCAGTCCAAAGGCAGCCAATCGCCGGGCCAGCACTTGGAGTAGTTGGGATCATTGGCAGAAGGTTTCGTTTTGCCTTTGCCAGCCGTATTGTGCGTCTTGGCGGACTGTGAGCTGTCCGCGCCGGCATTAGCATTGGCCTCGGCCTCCAGCATGGACTCCAAGTCGACCTGCAACAGGCGATTGTTGTCGTGCATGCGCACTCGAAACGCTGGGAAGCTGTACTCGATGCCCTCACAAAATTGAATATCCTCCGGCTCGCCACAGACATAGGCAAAACTATCAAGAAAAAAAGTTAATTTTATTATTGTTGCATTCAAATCTTAAATTTAAAAAATAATTAATTAAAGTTATTTATTTTATTTAAGGCCTGGTACTTACTCTTCGGCACTGTCATCATCGGAAGAACTTAGGAGATTTGCCCGTGGATCCGGCATTTGTTTCTGCTGTGTTTGCTGCCAGGCAGCATGATCACTGGACGCATCTGTGTCCGGTACATCCTTGCAGGAGGCAAGCTTGGCACGCTTCTCCCGCGGTGCTGGATGTATGGTGCCGCTGCGTAAATGACGCGGACGCTTGGGTGGACGTACGGGCGGCTTCGGCGGGCGATCAAACTCCACCGGATGCCGCTCGTTCTGCCAGAGACCTTGGCGCCAAGTGTTCACCTGTGAGCCGTGCAGGCCATGGATGAGCACTATGTCCGCTCGGATGGGAGTGCCCGGCGGCGGTGCGGCAAGAACGTTGAGTGTACAACAGGTGCTGGTTGAACTTTGGAGAGTGTATGCCGGCGGTGTTGTGCTGCTGGTCGTTGTGGGCGTTATGGGCGTGATCGGTGTAGGTATTGTCAGCGTGTCAGGCAGACTTTCCAAGCCATCTTGAGACTTGCGCAACTTGAGCAAGTTGAGCAAAGGCCCCAGACGATTGGAAACTGTCAACGAAAGAGTTTGCGAATAGAGCGATATGAATTTGATATGAATAGCTGTGAGGTTCGCTATAAGCATGATATTTCACACATTGGGATAATTGCACTTCAGTTCACATTCAGTTGGCTCTATTGAAACGCTTACCTTGCACGGAGGACAGATTCATTGATATGCTATTTGCCGCGAAAGCCATCACATTGGTCAGCGCCTGTCGACTGGACGCAATGTTGTGTAGGAAGTGCACATCCCGAATTCCCTTGATGCCACGTGCAACGCTATGCGCCAGTGGCAGCATCAGACGCACCAGAATACCAAAGACAACACGCATGCTGCCATTGTTGTTGCCACTAATAAAAAGTAACACATTAAAAGAGAAATTTGATTTGTGTCCGATCTTTGTTTTGGATTATAAGTAATGGGAACTTACGCCTCTATTAACGCATTGCCACTGGAGGAGCTCACCAGTTGGTTAATTGCTTGCTCCTCCTCTTGGCGATCGATCTCCACTTCGTTCTCCGTTGAATTGAGTGTTGTTGCTGTGGCCGCCTGTTGGCCAACTTGCTCCGCAATATGCATCATGGCAATGTCACACACGTAATGCTCATCGATTGTGTCTAGCAATAAGCCTATTTTATCTATGTTGTTTTTGTTGTTATTGTATTTGGCTTCTGTTTCTTCTAGTTCTGACTGGTTACTTTTATGCATATTGATTTCGACTGATTCGCTGCTTGTAAACACTGTTTGGTATTGCTTCCTACTGCTCTGTTCCTGTTTGCCTGCTCGAAGATGGCTCTGCTGTCCCTTTTTTCTTGACCCTGTACCTGTTTCTCTGGCAATGGCTGGCTGCCAATTAGCGCAAATTGTACATGTTGCACGTCACACGCTGCACGCCAAACTGTAAATATATATAAGAATCGAAATGTATTTTAATCATATGCTATTTTCAATGTCAATGCTATTAGGCTCATTTAGTGTAGTGTAATTATTATGAGCGTTGTATATCACATTTGTTTACCATTTAAAATAAGTGGCAATTGCCAAGCTGTAAATAAACATTCGCTTGCCCAATGGCACGTGGCACGGGCAGATATTTGTCAGCCAAAAGAGCACCAGTTATCTAGTTATCGTTGCCACAACTATTATATATCTAAACATAGTTACAATAAATAGTTAATAAACAATAGAAATACGATCAGCTCAATTACGAATAACTGATTTCATATAAATAAAAAAAACATATGCTGTCGAAGCTTGAAACGATCGCAAATTAAATTGAATGGGAGAAACACTCGAACGAAAGTCACGCGAAGCATCAAATATGTACTATATATATATAATGAATATATAGTATTACTTATATAAATATTTCTCACTAATAAAAAAATGTAAAAAAAAATGTACACTATGTAATAATATTTATTTTATAATCATTTTAATTATATAAACGTTTCATGTATAGAATATGCATTTTTGATCAGCGTCATTAGTCGCCGTTCTTTCCGTTTGTTCAGAATTTGTCAAAAATTCATTAACATCGAATCATTTTATCATATAGCTGAAGTTAGTTAAGGAGAATGAGACGTAAATAACAAAAAATATAAATAAAGTAATCTCTTGTAATCCGGATTAAAATTTGTATGTCAGCAGTTTGATTCCGGGCTTTAGTGTATGTCATCTTCGGCTTATCAAAGATAAACGATCGAAATTAATTTATATTAATTTAAAACTATAAAGTAATTTGCTAACTATTAGACTAATTTACTCAGTAAAGAACTGATCCCTGGCACTTGTTTATAATAATAAAATTTTATAGTTATAATCTTCAATAAAACTTAAAGAAAACCTTATCTATGTTAAGCCACAATTTCAATTATATCGATCAATAAAATGCCAAATTCAAGTGCTTTTAAACAATAATCCATCAGCTTTTTTTATACAACGTTGCACCTGCCAATCCGCTGTTCAATCATGTTTGTAATTGCTGGGCGGCAATCCCATTAGACAATCCGCAAAACAGACGTCAGAATAGCTAGATTATTATGTGGTTGTTATGTTAGATGTTATGTGAAAAATTGCATGGCACAGCACAAGCTAGCTGGAAAGGTGCAAGTTGAGGGTCGTTGTGTGGCAATAAACAAAAAGGGCAAAGCATGTTGCATGTTGCATCAGCAGCAGGACCCGCACAGGGGCACAAACACAATGAGCTTTGCATATTCCGCGACTGATTTAGCTATAATTAGACATTTGTGTACATATAACAACAAAAAAAAACTATAATAACTGTACCCACGAACAAGTTGCGATTGACATTTGGTCATTTGCATTTGCATGCAAAACTAGGCAAATGAAGCAGCCGCAACAACAACAACAACAACACAATATCTAAACTGAGTACTACGGGCAATAATTGCTAGCAGGGGCAGCGGTGGGGAATGGGTGGGTGAACTGCGTCATTTACTACATAGCTAAATGGCTCGACTTACACACACTTGATTCTTTGGGGGATAGACGAGTGAACCGCTCACAATGCAAATCAAAGTATAACTGTGACACAGCAGCACCTTCAGGCGGGTGCCGAGGCCCCAGCTGCGGCTTTAGTTACGGATGTGCAACACATTCGGCACCAAGATTAGATGTGTAAACAGCTTCGAGTGCCACTAAAAAAATGCGACAAATAATAGTATCGAGTATCGAGTTTTGAGTGCCAAGTACTGCAATTCGAGTGCCACACGCCGTACGACTTCAATTACAGTCATTTATTTGACTGGCAACTGGACAACGGTTTTTCCATAATTCAATAAAAAACGATAACACACACAAAAGGCTTTATCAGTTGTTATCTCTGCGCGTCTCCCAATTGAAAAAGTCTTTCTTTATCCATTTGCTTATTTAATTGGCTTACCCCGTTGTCAAGTGAGACATTAGTCTATTTATTTATAAAGTTTATTTATATACAATTTTAAACCTATTTCTTATCGGTCATATTCTCGCCATTTCTCGCCAGTCATTCATGGCTAACGTATATCGAATTAGTTATTTTAATTGGCTATAATTACAATATGCATCTAATGTTTGTATTAGAAATGAGTTATTGCTTTGCGGTGATGTAAATAACCAAAATCGATGAAAACTTGTTTTCAGGGTATTTTATAATCTGTTTCTGTTGTAATAATCTTTGCATTATTAATCCAATTGAAAAATGTACAAAATGATAAGCATTTTACCACTATCCATTATCAGAAGAGCCTATATATGTCTAATTTCGTTCTTGGACTTGACTTTGGGCTCGCTAAGGTCGATTACTTAGTTGGATACGTTAAATTATAGATTTCATTATCACTACACATTGGAATTAAGTACAAAATTTTATACGAACTGGTTAGTTACACTAATATCCGTTATCTATATTGGGGGTCTGTGCACATTTCCAACAGAGAATTCTAAAGCCATGGAAGGTATTTATTTATTCATTTTGTGAAATTTATTAGCGGTCAGCTCAAGTGCGTGGAATTAATTTATTGTTGTTTTCGATAAGCAGGTTATTGCAATGTCGTAATAGTGCATTGGTATTTGCACATGCAACGAAGACTATTCAAATTAAAACTCCAATCAAGAATTCAGATCACGAACAGCATAAGAATCTAAGGCTAGAGGGTCAATTGTGTTCAAAACCAGACAGATTAAGACTGTACAGTTTTATTGATACCCTGTCTCCAATTGACAAATTTTTAATCAGGCACTTACGTATAATTATCAGAGGGCCTATGAGGTTGAATGTGTAAATTTATTTTTAGACCGTAGTGTTTATATATATTTACTTTTTAGATAAGAAGAGCGTTACTAATTCTAGCGTCTTTGTGTTTATGTATATAAATATATCTAAATATGTAAGTACTCATATTTATATATATATATATATTTTCTATTTGTATTTAAGTAAATGTAATCACACTAAACAATTCACTTAGAAGTGCAGGCAGCGGATACGTGAATTTACCCACATTACTCATGCGCCATGTGGACTTTAAACAGCCGCCGATCTATACAACGCTTCAACTTTTCCGATTCTTTTTAGAAAGACATTCGCAATCGCTGTCGGATTTCTTTTATTGCTGCTTTGTTGTTGTCTTTTATCACTAAATACGGCGCAATAAGGCCACTAGGCAACTGCAGTGCCAGACATTTAGTTGAATTTAACAAGTAGTTAAAGATAGCAACTGTGTGTGTGATTGTAATTGAATATATGTTATTTGATTGATTTGATAGCATATGTTTACATAATCGTTGGATGGCATTTATAAGCTAGAAATTGACTGTCTATGAATCAGTTAGCATGGTAATTAAGTTGTCGCATGTGACAGCCACGTGAGCCCCGAATAGTATATGCAAATGAGATTGTATTCCAGAGCGGCCAACAGGTTAAGCTGGCAACAAGCCCTTAGACAACTTAGCATGTTGACGCTTATAAGGAAAGGCGTTAGGTGAGCAATAAACAGAAATAATAAATAGCAGTGACACAGTATATAAACACAATTTATTCATATGCATCGATTCACGTAATAACATTATCCGTATTATCCGTAATGGTAGGCATTCTTTGACCTTGACAAATATGATTGTCAATTTTTTATTGGCAGCAATGACATTGATAACAACATGCAATGCAAATGTATAATTTGTATAATTTTAAAACAGGAAATTCGTAAAAATATGCATTTATTATTGATCTTAATCGAGAATTCAATTGTTATCAATTATTTCAAGTGTTTTGAACTTGCCACTAAATTCATTTAGTAAAAAAATCAGTATTCTTAATACCCAACTTGAATCAAAAAAATATATCTGTGCAGCTGTTTTAAATTTTAATGGTTATTTAATAAGGTTAAATTCAAGGTAGCCAAGTACATATTGGCCATCGTTAAAAGTAAATAAAAATATCGTAAACATGTTTAAGCAAATAAATATTTTCATAAAAAAACAAAATCTGTGGGAATTTCATTTGACTTATTTATGACCTAATTAAGTCATTTAATTTATGCTGCCCAATAGAAGTGTAAATAATTGTTTGACGTAGAAGCGAAACTTACATGTTTGAGGAATACGATAAGATTATTGAATAATAGTTAGTCAAAGATTGGTGTTCTGTGTCCTGTGCTTAAAACAGAAGCAGCAGAACAATTTCACAATTAGCACATTTAAAGAGTTTTAATATAAATATTTATAGAAAACATGCATGTTTAACTGATTCCACTATTGTCTAATTATTTCCAATAGAAGTTGTTTTGCGAGATGTCTCAAACAAGTTATGCAAAACCTGACAACAATATAAATACATATGTAACAATATAGATACATATATATGTGTATATATATATATATATATATATATACTTTTAAGAATATCAGGCGTTATAAGCTACATTGTATGACACACCTTAAATACATATGTATTATGTATTTGTTCTTGCTGCCATGAGGAACATAATCAAAAGCATGGTCCGAATGCTTAATGAAGTTTCTTTGTTTATAATAAAATCTGTTAACGGCTATGAAATAATTTTATATGTATGTATGCAGAATGTTATTAAAACTAATTCTCCTATCGGTGAAACAATGAAACAAAGCATGACAAACAGCTGTCGCAGGTACAGCCAAACAAAAATTGAAACCATTATAAAATCAAACACCCTAACCGGCAAAAAGTTAGGAGTGCATATAGAATTGCCACAATAAAGGTAACTAAATGTTGTTGATATTTATGCTTGAGGTTTTTTATCCGTTTATTTTTATTCGGGCAAACGGCACGCGATACGTGTGGTTGCTAGCCGAACGATAGTTGGGGAACACGCTTCAACCTTCAATCGTAATGCGTGTTAACAAAGCCCCAAGCGGGGGCAATACAAATGAAATCTTCATCGGTCTGCAACTAACTTGTTGTGGTATTTTTTTTTAGTAGAAACATGTTTTGTGTGCACGATGTATGTGTATGTGTCTACGAACAGCTGTGAAAGTCTACTAAGCGATTATTTGCATGTACAATGCTGGACAGCTGACTAGATGAGCTAACAACTCTTTCGACTGATAACACACTGACTTATTTATTTCCTTCTTTCTTTGCTTCGTTGTGCATCACTGTCAGGGTAAATATTAAACAGACGCGCGTCATAAATTGATTTCAATTGTTGCTCGAGCACCATTCAACAGAGTAAATTGCCAGCTCTTAATGAATTAACTGACTGTGCAAACTATTTCCGTGCATAAAATGTTTTTTCTTTTTCTTGCAGCATATAGTTAAACAATCACATCTGTTTAATTATCATTAAAACTTTTCAGTTATCGATTTGTCAACTTTTATACCAACAAATTTGATTATCATTGTTGTTATTTATTTGCTCGATAGCACGAAGCACTATAGAGTCCGCCACGTTATTTTTGTTTTTATTGTTGTGTTTGTGGGGGAACAAATGAGATTGACTCTGCTCTACAGATTTCAATAAGAATTTATAAACTTAGAAACACACACATATGTGTGTTTATATACTTTTCAATGCACATATGTACCTTTACATATATATTAGGTACAACAATATAGAACACTCACACTAGACTTCAACCCGATAAACAAAAGCTTTTCCGCAGCGCGTCCACAGCGCTCGAACGCTCAACGGCAACTATTTGTTATTACAAAAACCACACAGATATATCTGTGGTGCACACAGATGCATTCATGCATGTACAAAGGCACTCGCATACACGCTTGCTTATCTGTGAGTGTCAACAAAACTTTTACGCAATAGTTTTCATCAGCTGCCGTTGCTAGGTACAAGCTTTTCTAAATTGAGAGCGTAGTGAAAGAGAGCACAAAAATTACAAAGCAAAATCTAAGAGAGCTGTAAATTTTTATAAGTGAGGCTGCCAACTTGTTTGTAAATCAAGGCGCCATTTTTATTTATTTTAAATTGGTTTTAGTTTAGCAAACATATGAAAATATATGTATGTATGTTTTCTGACAAAGTATTGGACCTCACAAATGGGTCTCATAGAAAAAAACCGACAGCTTTTTATCAGCGTCGTAGCCAAACAATGTATTGGCTGTCACAAAATTGGTTGTTGCCCTAACGATGCATTCTCTATAATGCCGTTATGTTCAAAGCTCAAGACGATGATGAGGATGAGTCAGAGCTGCTGGAACTGGAGCTAGAGTCACTCATGCGTGCATGCTTGCGGCGACGTGACTTTTTCTCATCTATAACTTCATAGCTGGGCAGTGTGGAGTTGCTCGAATCCGAGCTACTGCTGCTTGTGCTGCTTGATTCCTCAATAACGGCCTCGATTTTTCGCGATTTTCTAAAAGAGCGAAATAGGAGTGAGGCAAATATTTGGCAACAGTTGATTATCATTTACTTTTTCTCAGCTTTTTCTGCGATTTTAGCCCGTTTCAGTTTCTTGGCCTTGACCGGATCGCAATCGCTGGGTGAGCTGCTGCAGTTGCGCTTAGATTTCTTGACCTTTTTATCCTTGTTGCTAGCCTTGGTGGAGTACAGATTTTGCGAGCTGGCAGTAGAGTATCCCGTATCTTTGCGTTTACGTTTTTTTCTATTAAATGCATTAAATATATATTATATAATACATTTACAAATTATTATTATTATTATTATGTATTATATTATTATATTATATATTATTATTATATTATAATTATTATTAATAATAATAAAAATAAAACAATATAACTCAAGTTTAACTTACTTGTCCTTCTTGTTTCTCTTCTTTTTGCTGTAACTGGCTTCCTGCTCAATAAAATCTCTATCCTTGGCTCTAATTCATGGGAAGATTAAGTCTTTTTTTCTTTAAAAAAGAAATAGTTAAATTACTCACTTCTTAATCTTCTTCTTAACATCCCCTTCACGTTCATTGGATATCATGTAGATGCTATTTTGATCCGTATCGTGAACCCGTCGACGAGACTGATATTGACGCGCTTTGTCCATTCTACTCTCCCGACGACTCTTCCAGAATTCAGCGTTGACTACATACAGCCGGTACAGCTGGAGTATTATGACCAAGGAGTTCTTGCCTGCCAATAAATGCTCCAATAAATAATTACCATATTGATTTTTTTTGTATAACTCACAGGTGAAGAACACGTTCATATAGTTGATGATCTTATATTGAAATATGATCAGTAAGCGGAATGTAAGGAATGGTGCATCCTGCAGGATTACATTCAATACTATGCCTGTAGAAATAAATTGTTTGAAACAAATATTGATTAGTCTTCTTATAGATTAATGTGCTTTATTAATTTGTCTAAAAGTGAAACATTATAGTTTTATTAAATTCCGAGAAACTACTTTAGAATAATTTCTATTAATTACCCCAGACATCAATACCGCAGCAGCAGTTTTGACAGCAATCCGTTTGTCTGTAAAATATGAAATTGTATTGTTTTATAGGCTTAGGAGTTCAGTAGACTCACTCCTCTTTATGATGAGAACCGCTGCCACGAGGTCTTCTACCGCGCGTTGCAGACAGAACAATCGTAAACTGCATTAGGCTCCAGGACCAAATTCCCAGAGTGAGGAAGACCAAAAAACCAATGCGTGCTATCGAATCATCCTTGTAAGAGTCAAAGAACTCGATTATATCCGCCGCGGTGCCAATATAAACCAACAGCAGCTGGCTAAGCTGATCGCGTGTTAGGTCGCCTTTGGGCAACAGCCATCGTCCGACAATCAGGATCAGCATGAGGAACTGTTCGATGAGCGTGGTCCACGTATCTGGACTGATGACGGGCAGCGTGATCCCAGCATCATCCAACAGATCCGCCACAGGTACAATTGCACTGTTGTTTGGAGTGGTTGTTGCGGTTTGGACGGGGATGTTAATGGTGCTACTACTGATGAGGCTTGTATCATTGCTGGCTAAGCTGGCATTTACAATGGCAATTGAGGCATTTATCACTTGGAGTCGCCGCTCAATCTTGTCCAGTTCAAGTAGCCAAATCGCCGGCACAATGCTGCTCAGGTACAGAAAAACCGAGGGGCAAAACCTGAAGGAAGAAGGGAGGCATAAGGATTCATGGCACAAAAGCAAATGTCCAAAACAAACAAACAAGTCAAAGTGAGGCGCCAAAAAGTAAACATCCAGCGAAAGACACAAACCAAGGCACAAACAGTGAAATTCCATTAAAGTTTTTACTACAACAGAGCGTGGGTGGTTTATGTCTGGAGGAGTGGTCGTTGTGGCAAGCTGGTCTTGAAGGGGATGTTTGGTGTGCTCATTTGGAACGGGGCACACACACACAAACACATTAAACACACATTTCACTTTTAATTGAAAATCAAAACCGCGAACATGACGTCAGTATCAGGCAATTTTTGTTTACATTGCCTTTCAATATATATATGGGAAATTCTCAGTATCTTTCGACTTACCAGCGCCACTCTTGCGTTTTCTTGATCATTATAGTAAAGATGCCCTCGAGCAATAGCAGCAGCAGTGGACCACATAGTGTCCAATAGATGATATCCTTCTTGAATGTCGTCACCTGCCAAATGGCTAACAAACTGTGCGCGCTGAATATGATGCGCGTGAGAATTGCCTTAATCGTTGATATAATTTTGGCCATGATCACATCATCATCACCATGGGCCCTCAGCTCCTGCTAACCGTTCGAATGCGCCAACAAGGCAAAAAGGAGATGCTTGTCTTCTAAACGAACCGCACTCAGCAAAGCTCCAAACGCAACTAAAGTCACTGACAGTGAAAATCACACAGGGCGAATGCTTTCATTAGATGTTTAAACGCTTTTTAAGAAATTAAGGACAACGCAGCGAATGGCCCGATACATAAACGCGAGTAATTGGTGAATGGACATGGCTTGTAGGGTCGTCTGCTGAAACGGAATACTCCCACCTGTGAGTCAAGTAATTCGCACACATTTAATACCATGCGCTTAAGTAAACTAATTAAGTATTCAATACTTATTAGAAATTTGTATAAAAATTTAGTTCTTAAAATTTATTATACCAGAAGACATTCAATGGTAAAAAAATGTTTTGGTTCTTATATTGATAATTCATTATGCTTCTGGGCGCTTACAACTGAGAAACGCTCCTGTCCGATGACTTACCAAATTAAATTGAACTCACGCTTGGCATGTGCCACACACAAGCACACACACACACACACATCCAGACTCAAACTACCATTTGTGTATGTTTAACTAAAAGTCACATGACCGTTAAATGCTTTAGTTTTCGCTGTCTTTTTGACCCAGCCCTTCGTAAGACTACAAATGCAATGCAAACAAATCGAGAGTAAGAACCCAAGTCATCGGCCATAAAAAAAACACGGCGGGTATGTGTTGCTTTAAAGGTAATTATCAATATTCCACCCCCTGTGATTTTTACTGATGTTTACGTTTATGTGCGGATAGTTAGGTCAATGTGATTGTGCACGTGAATTTCTTCATGCGAGTAATGAGAGTACAACATGCGACCAACTGTTGACAATGGATTTTGTTGTGCTAGACACCTTTCAATTCTTGAAAATAATTCATTTTAGCGCCAATTTATCGATTTACCGAACTGCCAGAAGAACACTTTGAAAACAGATACATGGTCAAATAGTCACCCAATTAATATCGATAGTTGTACATGTTGCTCTTGATATACCGATTGTTAAATCGACTCTATAGCATAATAACAACAAAACACGTGAAATTTATTTTAATTAGCAATATTAACAGGAAAGGTTGTGGGTATGGCATCATCAAGCGAGTCCTCGGCTGAATCTGAGCACGACGCAGGTAGCGAGGATGAGACGCAGGTAAATAATTTGTTGGAATATGCCACTTGCAGTTCGAAAAGTATCTTTTGCCATAGAACGCAATTCGCGAGGACCTTAAAGGTATGACCTTCGAGGAGATAATGCATCTCAAGGAACAGTTGGGCGCAAAGGTCTACAAGGAGGCGATACTGGGCGGTAAAAGTTCCAAGATAAAACAGCCAAAGAAAAAATCAGAGCTCAAGCGCTTAAATAAGAATCGTCCTCGTGAAATCAGTTCAAAGCGACAAGTGCCCTTTTTGGGCGCAGAACTGCGAGTGGAGCGTAAAAGAGATACTGAACTGCGCGATCCGCGATTCGATGAAAAATCAGGCAACTATGACATTAATTCTTTTAAAAAGAACTACGAATTCGTAACGGATATACGCGACAAAGAGGTTGACCAGCTACGGAAACAGCTGGACAAAGTACAGGACGCTGAGGAGAAACAGAAAATCAAGCATACCGTGCGAAAACTTGTGAATAAGAATGTAGAGGATAAAAAGTGGCACCAAAAACAAAACTTATTAAAGATGGAGCGCGAAGAGATACAGAAGGCGCACAATGAGGGAAGGCAGCCACACTACGTTACAAAGAGTAAGTTGTTTTTTTTATATTAATAACGGTAGCTAATAACATCTCTAATTGCAGAGGAAAGGCGCGCCAAAGAATTGGTTGCTCAATTCGAGCTACTTAAAGATACTGGCAAACTAAACAAACATTTGGAGAAGCGACGCAAAAAGAACGCCGCAAAGGATCGCAAGCGTATCAGAATAGAATAGAATATCAGTTTAGTTATAAATGTATATTAACGATTAAAAGTGTGTTTTCACATTTTGTGTATTTAACCCGTACGCAACATCTTAGCCTCACGTTTCTCCTGCAGCTCTCGTCGTTGGTCCTCGACAATAACTTTGCGCTCCTCGAGGAACTGTGCATATTCCGTGGAGTCAATATCACGCACCACCTTGATGCCGCAGGTTCGGGCTATGCTAATGAGCATCTCACACATTTGCTGTGTATAAATAAGAATCAATTGAAAACTTCTCAATTAGTCAGAACAACCTGCTTACCTGCATCGTAAGTAAAGCATTAGGTGGATCTTGTATTTTGATTGCTGCTATTTCATACAAATGCTTTAGAGTAATTTTGCCGGCAACCTCACGACCAGGTGTCATCGTACCCCGCTGGATGCCCGCTGCTTGCTTCAAGAAATAAGTAGCTGGAGGATGATGTATGACCAAATCGTAGCTACGATCGCTGTTCATTGAGATACGACACGGCAGTGGAACGCCCTCCTTCATTTCGGCTGTTTTAGTGTTAAAGTCCTTGCAAAAGGCAGCAATGTTGATGGCACGCTGTTGAATTACACACATTAAATATATGAAACACTTAGTATGATTTGAATACGCACCTGACCCAACATGGGACCCAATGGCGGTCCTGCTGCTGCCATCCCGGCTGGTATATTTGTTTTTAATTTTGTTGTGTGCGTAACACGCTCCACGGTCTTTTTCATCGATTTTAGTTTACCGGCTGCTTTTGACATTTTAATTGATTTAATTTGCAAACAAATCGAGCTCTCGGATGTTATGCAAAGATGTCCAATGCGTTTGCTAAGAAGAAGAAAAACAGCTGTAGCCGACAGCCGAGCTATCGGTTGTTAAAGGAACTTATCGATATTAAAATGATCTGTTATCAGTCTGTTAATGTTCATTAAATTCTTACTCCTCGAATTGGTACAAATTAAACTCTGGAAATAAATGCATATTGTTGCTTATGCCAAATTGCTCTAGCAAAATTTTATTTCTCGCATATTTTTCCAAAAACTATGAACACCGGCTGTTACTAACAGGTAAACAAACTGTTAACAATGAACTATTGAACTTGTTGTTCACTCAGTGATTCAAAAGAACTTTTCTCATCTAGACACACTTCTTCTAAAAAGACGCGTTTTTTTGCAATAATTAATTGTAAATAAAAGAGAGTTATTATCATGTCTATCGAAATAGAATCTGCAGAGTAAGTCCACATTTTTTGGTAGCCGTCTATTTTCTAAACGTCTCCCTTGCAGCGTTATACGACTAATCCAACAATATCTGAAGGAATCAAATTTGCTTAAGACGCTGCAAACTTTACAAGTAAGAATCCGGTTCCTTGGTTAAATTTTTGTAGTAATACGCTGTATTTTAGGAGGAAACTGGGGTCTCGCTCAACACTGTGGACAGCGTCGATGGTTTTGTGCAGGATATCTCGAATGGGCACTGGGACACAGTGCTCAAGGTAACGCAGTCACTGAAGCTTCCCGACAAGAAGCTGCTTAATCTTTATGAGCAAATTGTACTGGAACTAATTGAGTTGCGAGAACTGGGCGCTGCCCGTTCGTTACTTCGCCAAACAGATCCAATGAGCATGTTGAAGCAGCATGAGCCTGAACGATACATACATCTAGGTGAGTGAAGACCTAAATTGTATTTTCTGTAAAAATAAAATAATTAGTTTTGCCTTTCAGAAAACATGCTGCAGCGTGCTTACTTCGATCCCCGAGAGGCCTACGCGGAGGGTAGCAGCAAGGAGAAACGTCGAACGGCAATTTCTCAGGAGTTGAGTGGTGAGGTGCATGTGGTGCCGTCGTCTAGGCTGTTGGCGTTGCTTGGACAGGCGCTTAAGTGGCAACAGCATCAGGGTCTCCTTCCACCTGGCACCACAATCGATTTGTTCCGCGGCAAAGCAGCCATGAAGGATCAGGAGGAAGAAATGTATCCAACGCAGCTGTTCCGGCAAATCAAATTCGGCGAAAAATCACATGTAGAATGTGCACAGTTCTCACCAGACGGGCAGTATCTGATAACTGGCAGTGTAGATGGCTTTCTCGAAGTGTGGAATTTTACCACTGGCAAAGTACGCAAGGATTTGAAATACCAAGCACAGGACCAGTTCATGATGATGGAAAAAGCCGTTCTGGCACTAAATTTTTCACGTGACTCTGAAATGGTTGCATCTGGCGCGCAGGATGGCCAGATAAAAGTGTGGCGCATCATCACTGGCCAATGCCTCCGCAAGTTCGAAAAGGCACACACTAAGGGCATTACTTGTCTGCAGTTCTCGCGCGATAATAGCCATGTTCTCAGTGCTTCCTTCGACTTCACTGTGCGGGTGCACGGCCTCAAGTCCGGTAAAATGCTCAAGGAGTTCAAGGGACACACGTCATTTGTCAATGAGACTACATTTACGCCCGATGGCCACAGTGTCCTAAGCGCATCTTCCGACGGCACCGTGAAAGTCTGGTCGTATAAGACCACAGAATGTGTGGCTACATACAAACCATTGGGTAACGAACTCGCCGTTAACACGGTGCTTATACTTCCAAAGAATCCAGAGCATTTCATCGTCTGCAATAGATCCAACACGGTTGTGATTATGAACATGCAGGGACAGATTGTACGATCGTTCTCGTCAGGTAAACGCGAGGGCGGCGCCTTTATCTCGGCAGCCCTCTCACCTCGAGGAGAATTCATCTATTGTGCCGGAGAGGATCAAGTGCTCTACTGTTTCTCGGTTTCATCGGGCAAGCTAGAGCGTACTTTAAACGTAAGCATTCTAATGTTTCTCTCTCTAAAATCACTTTAACATTTTTCTATGGTATTAGGTACACGAGAAAGACGTTATTGGCCTAACCCATCACCCACATCAGAATCTGCTGGCCAGCTACAGTGAAGACGGTCTGCTGAAATTGTGGAAGCCTTAGATTACTTAATGTGTCTCACTTGCTAATTTTTACTTAGTTTCTCTAGATTTTTACCTGTCAAAATAATTTAATTTAATTTAAGCACTGCAATATCAGCCAAGTTTAGATTTTCCCATGCCCTGCATCAATATCGTCAATCATGTTCACATCAAACAAATTGACTTTAATTAAGAATTATGCAAAACCGTAAAGATAACGTCAGCGGTAATCCGCTGTCTTCGTTTCAATTGGTCGCCAGACTTGAATTAGTCAAGCAACTGTAGTCAACCGGTCAACTTGTGCCTCGATCACCATGAAAAGCGACGAAATTATTGAGAAAATACGCCATAAGCTGAAGGAGTCAGATCCTGGCAAACGAACCGTTATCAACACATTTCAGTTCAATTTTACGGACAGCGATGGCATACTCATCAAAAGCATGGGTGAGAATTTAGAATTGTGTTCGTTTTATATAATTATCGCTTACCGTCTCACTGTAGTCTTTGATTTCAAAGCTCTGGACATTTATGAAGGAAAGGCACCTGACGCCGATGGTCGGGTTACCATAGCTGATGAAGATTTTTATTTGGTTGGCACTAAGCAAAAGACGTTTGAACAAATATTGGAGCAAGACAGGGCTAAAATAGACGGTGATGCTGAGGCCATCAACAAAATGTTAGACAAGTTTCGTTTAAGCTCACAAAACTAAAATACAACAACATTTTTTATTGCATTCTTGTGCAACAATAAATTATATGTATGTCCCATGTATGTCTCAAAGAAAAACAATAATTGCAGTTTTAACACTGATGTGTAGTTACCTAAGCACGTAGTAAATATTTAGTACGTAAGTAACAATGGCAAATTCAAGTTGAAAATAAACAAGCACATCCTATAATAAAATTAGTTTGTCGATTATTTTACATCTTTCTCTTCACCGGCTGCGTTTAGAATAGCCAGTGCCTATACCAATCACACGAATTGGGTTGGTGTATTGGGTAAATTGCAATGGAACAATCAAAATTATAGCAAACTTCGAGGAGCGCACAAGTGATGGGGGCAAGATCAAAGTTAATAAGTTAAAGGCAAAAACTATCGATTGTCCCTTCTCTTGCGGTTCAAAATTAATGTCCTTCCCTTTTCTTTATAAAACTAGATGAGTTATGAACCTAGAAGTGAACTTTTAAAAAATTGCTCTGTTTTGATATTGGTTTAGTATTCATTTATTTAATTACGTTTATTTATATTTAATGTTAACATGGAATTGTTTTTGTAGGTGTTTTTGTTCAATTTTAAAATTTTGCTTTATAATCAACTATCTTTTGCTAAAGCGCAGCGCTCTATGCCAATGCATACGCTTGGGTTTGGTTTTATTTTGGTTTAGTATATCTTATTTTTTGTTTGTTTGTTTGCTTGCTTTGCTTATTTATAGATTTAATTGTAAATTTAACACTTGCTTTTTAATTTAACTTTGTGTTTTGTTTAGTAAACGCTTAGAACATTTTACGGGGATTTTCCGTGTGTTTCTCGAACATTTTTTATTTAATTTTTTTATATTTTTAGTAAATAGGTTTTTAATTTATGTTTGTTTTTATTGCTAGAACACAAATTCAATTTTTTAATTAACTAATTTAATTGGGGTTCATTTTAAAGTCATACAACAACAAAATTTATACACTTAAACTAAATATTCACTTATTTATATTTTGAAATTATTTCAAAACAATGTATTATTTTCTTATTAAATAGTTGATCTTAATGCATTTTGCAACAATTTAACAACGTTTTTACTTGTTCAATGTGTTCGTTTTATTTATTACGTTTTTATTAAACACCTACATACTTTTATTATTAATGATTTTTACGTCAAACTGTTTTTAAGTTTTTCTCATTTATTTAAGCTTTTTTTTAAATGTTTTTGTTTTATGCAAAACGTACGAGCGCTATGAAACCAATAATTTTTTTTTTATTTTCTCAAAGTTTCGTCTATGAATCATTATTATTTAATGTTCTCAGTATTTTAAAATAATATAAAAAATAATGTCACTTTATATTCATTGTGTTGGGAAGAATATGAAAATAATACATCAACTTAATAATAACTTATTGATGAAAACAAAAAAATTTTTTTTTTCTAAAATTTGGGCGCAAATGATTAAATTTTCTTAACAGTTGTTAATTGTGTAATGTTAATTTTTGGATTTTAATTTACTGTATAAGTGTTTATTATCGTTCTCTTTAGCGTGTACATTTTTATAAATAGTTTTGTTTGTTTTTTTTCTTAATGTCGCTGCAACATTCCCTTTAAACGTCTATAAAAATGTGCTTAAACAGACAAAAATCTTTTGAATTTATCAATGTTTTTTTTTTTGTTGTTGAATTTGGTGCGCACGACAAATGGCGCTACTAAATTTATTTGTATTCATAAATTTATTTATTTATTTATACAAACCTCTCAATTAAAGGATTTTTTGTTTAACTTTTGCTGGAAGATACAGGTTTGATAGTCACTAATTCTTTTATTTATGCATTTTTCATGTATGTATGTAATTGTTAAAAACTTTGTGATTTTCTTTAACTTAAATTAAACTTTAAATGTAAAGTTTTTTTATTATTTTGTTTTCAGAGAGTGTTTGGCTTATTGTAAAAAAAGTATAAATAAAAGTTATTCTTGCCTGTTTAGATATACTATAGGTATTTGTGTTATTGTTTTATGCCTTTTAATAAGTAGAATTTTTATACTTTGCTTGCGTTCAAATTTATTTATTCATGTGAATGTGTATTATTTTTATTTGTTTTGCTTTTGTTTTGTGTTTTTTTTTAATTTGTTATTTTTTTTTTTTTTGTTTTTTTGGTTTTGTTGTATAATTAATTCAATTAATGCTTCACCTAAATATTACTCGTATCAAATATAAAAATCAACAACTTTTAGCGGTCTCTTGTGGCTAAGAAAATGCAATGCAAATTTACATGTTTGCCGCTTGGTTTTCCAATCGATTCAAACCAATAATGTGGTTTTTCGCATTTTCCTGTCATACGTAGTCGCTATGTGTATAATATAGTATGTATGTATAATTAAATGTAATTATTATTTGTTGTCTGTCTTTTTTGTTCATCGTTTTATCGTTAATCGTTAATCGCTACTACAATTTTTACGCCCTACTATACTTTATACGTTTACTTGCGCCTCGATAATAGCTTATTAAATTTATTTCTTAATCAATTCGCACTTTTTGCATAATATTTCGTCTTTTAGGTATTGTTAACTTTTGAATTTGTTGATCTTGATGTTCAAGTTCATTTTGCTGAGTGTCGCAGTCTGTATACAAACATCCAACCACTGCGATCCTCCCACCAGAAGTTCGCACAGCTGCTCTCCTTCTACTCATCTTATTCCTTACTCACTTACTTATTTGCCCTTTTTGGGAAGGCTTAACCTAAAGCGCTCTACAGCGGAAGTGAAACTAGCGATAAAAATGCTTAAAAAACATAGTTAAACGTTTGCCATTTGGTTTACATGGTCGATATTATCCTCATCGAAATGCACATCGTTTATGAATATGTCCGACGCCAGCTGGTCCTCATCCAGATCAAGATCATCATCATCGTCGTCATCGTCCTCGTCGTTGGACATCAGACCGTGTGACATATCGATTCCAGCAATACATATGTGTGGTGGCGGTGGCACGCTTGTGGGTGGCAGCGGAGCGGGTGGAATGATCAAGGTGCCACTATTAATGCCGTGCAGACTTCCTGCAATACTCGGTCCACCACTCTGCAAATGCCGCCGACTGGAACTGAGGCCAGCTGCGAAATAATTCAATAATCAAAATGTTAAAGTTTGCCAAATGGATACGTGAAGTGAAGTCAATAAAAAATTAGTTACCTTCGAAACGATAAGATATTAAAAAACAAATTAAAGAAAACCTAAAATACGAAAATATAAACATAATATTAAAATGGTACCCATTGGAAAAGCCTTCACTTACCCGTTGCACTCGTCTGGGAGTCATAATGTGCATTCCGATGTAAACCCAATTGACGCACATGGTTTCTACGTTTTCTTCTGGAGTGACAGAGTGTGCATAGGAGACAGATTAGGGACGAGACGACGACTAGTGTTATTATAATTAGGACGTCGTGATCCTCCTCGGCCGCTTCCGTGATACCTGTTTTCAGGAATTAATACGTAAATAAACCAAAGTACAAAACAAATTGAAATTCTTTGTTAATAAATATGTATTTAACTATCAAATCATACACATTATCAGAGGTTTTCACAAAACTCTGCGATTATGTTTAATGTAAATGTTATTTAGATACTGTATGAATGAATATCTAAAATGTTCTTTTTGCTGTACTGCTGTGCAGTGGATGTGTTGGCATTTTGAAGTATTTCATGTGTATTTTTCATATTAGTAGATTGTATTTTAGGGTTAATAGTTAAGCTCAGTTTAAGATATTATTCTTTAAGTTATTGCGGATGCAGAACATAAAAAAGCCAGAAAAATAACGAAATTTCCATTTCAGCATGCGTTCTAACAATTTCAAAGCAACCAAAAAATATAAATTACAATAAACGTTGGGATTTTAGCTTGGAACAAGAATTCTATTTTGTTAGAATATGTCTTTTTCAAAAACAATGCATAATTTGAACAAGTCGTTTGTGTTTTGGCGAGTGGTGGCAAGTGGGTGGAGTGGCTCAGTTGAGTGGGTACTGTGCATGTGTGTCGTGATTGTGGCTGTGGACATTGTGGGCGTTGTGGGCGTGTGCAGCGATTTGAGACAAGTTTATGCAGGACTCACGTGTTATATGTGACCAAAAGAATTATGTATTTCTTATTCTTATACATTAGCATTTACTTGACGTGTAACTTATGCATAGAAAAATTATTAAAAACTCTTGCGATGTTTTATTTATTTTTTTTTTGATTTTTGGATTTTTCTTTGCTTTGTTTGCTGTTATTTTTTATTGTAATAGTTTGCATCACTTTTGATTCTCGTGGAAATTCCTTTGATTTAGCAATACAATTTAAAATTTTGGATTTCATTTTTTTAATTTTCGTTTGATTTTTGTTTTTTTTTTTGTGTTTTTTTTAGTTATACGTATTCAAGACTAATGCCGTAATTGCTAAAACAAATGTCTGTAGAAATGTGGGCAAATGCGTGGAGTTTGCGTCACCTGTGTGATTATCACGGATATTTTTTATTCGGGTTGTTTTCGATATTGGAGGAGTTTGAAAATGTTGGGCAGGTTTGTTAAGATTGTTAGTTATTGGTTTTTTTTTTATTTTTTATATTAGTTAGTTTAGTGGAAAATCACATCGAGAAAGTATATAAAAGATAGACGAAAGAACAGAGAGAAATAGAAGAAGATATGTGAGAAAGAGAGATAGATTTTAGTGTGGGCGTTACTTTTTTGATATTACTGAGAGCGCTTTTGGTTATAGATTTTATTTGTTAATTTTAATATTGTACGAGTAAGAATGCCATTTGAATAGGTTGAAACTACTACTGAGAACAACAAAAGTGTGTAGGTAGAATAATATTTATGCATAGCTTTGGGGTGAGTTTTTCGAACGGATGAATCTTAATTTTAAAGAATTGTTAATTGTATGTACAAAATATCTGGCCATGAAAATAAATGGGAAATAAAAACAAAAACCATAAAGAGCTGTATTAATTTTGGTGCTTTGAGTTTGTTGAGCTCAAATGGTTTAAGTTCTGAGTTGATTTAGTTAATATTAGTAATAAGGTTTTTGGATTAGTTTGCACATTTAGTTTATATAGTTTTAGCAAGTGTTTCGTCGGGTTCAAGTTTTCGTGGATTTTTATAAACAAATGAAAAGCATAACAACTGAATACCAAAAATATTTATATCTTGACAAATTAAATGGAAATAATGAAATGTGAAGAAATCAAATTACGTATACGGTTTTCATGGTCGCTCATTGGACGCACTGAAAACACACAAACTCAACGGTAAAAAATAACAAGAAATATAAAATAAGAAGTATTGTATAAAAGTAAGTAGCTCAAAAGGAAAATAAAAAATTGAACTGAACCGTTCGACTCACTCACGACTCACAATGCAATTCGTCACTATCATCGCCGGGACCGCAGTTCTTGACACCATCGCAGCGCAGCTTGTCCGATATGCAGTATCCGGCCGCACACTGAAAGTGATACGTGGACTCGCAGAGCAGCCCGATCGATGGTGGTCCCGGTCCCGAATCCTGTATCTCAGTCCATACAATGCGAAAGCCCTACGCAAAATAAATAAATAATTAATTAGTATTCCAATTGCAAGCATTTTGGCAATTCTTCCACATTCAAATAAAGACTCACCGATGCACCAACAGTCTTGTCGCTGGTGGTAAAACTGATGCGTGCCGTTTGCCCAGTGGATATATAATGCCAATGCTCTATGGGTGGCTTTTCGCCGCACAACTCCACAGGCGGCTGATCCGAATCGACATTCACCCACATGCGCAGTACAGCAGCGGGGCAGCCACGATCTGCAAGAAAATAATACATATAATAGATTAAAATATTTAGTTATGCAGGATTTTAATGACAGCCTTGATAAGTATTTCACTTACTCGCTGGATCGCCCTCGAGGCCGAACTGCTCAAAGTTGATGGACAACTTGTAGCCGGCACGTGCGGTCATCACCCAATTGCATGCATTGGAGGCCATGCCGCGACCGGGCGCCTTATAGCCAGCTGGATAGTTCGGGGAGGTGATGATGCCCGAGTCCTCGTTGCTGAAGTTGCCGCCACAGTCGCCCGCATCGGATTTGGCTGACTCGAAGAAGTAGCGCGCCTTGAAGCCGCTGGCAACGCTCGACTGATCAGTGTGCAAGGTGATGCGTAGACCAACTGCGCCACGTGGACTCTCGACGGGTCCGGGTGCAGTAAGGCCACAATATCGGCCAAGCAAACGATCATTGTTATCTCGATAAACCACATACATTTCCAGCCAATCCTCAAAGCAGGCACCCGAACTGCAAGTAATATGCGAGATTAGCAATAGTTTTGTTTTTTAGAAGATTATAGTTAAGTTACCCATAGGAGCCCGCCGTGGCGTTTACATTGTTGTCCGCCTTAACCTTGAAGTGATCGAATACAATGGTCACCTGTTCGTTGTGCTCGGCCAAGAACAAATAGGAACAGTTCGTGTCCGACGGATAGTTGGAGGGATAGCGCGGACTGTTGAGTTCGCCGCGCTTCTTCGAGCTGCTCACATACGTAAAGCTGCAGGTGCCATCGGGTGCTGCCGTGCCGGGTATCTTATACTCCGTTTCGAATGTGTACTTGCCCTTAAAGCCACGCCCCTGCAGCTCACCCGAGCTGAACACCATCGCCAGTCGCGGCCCATCACTGATGACGCGCTGCGTCTCATTGCCGCACAGCTCATAGTCGAACTTGTCATACGCATCGGCCGTCTCCTGGCCCTTCAGATACACCTTCAGATAGCCATCCGTGCAGTTGGATCTTGAGTAGATATAATTTGAAGTATGACATTTAATTAGTGCTAATTACATTGGGATTTGTGCTTTTGCTTACTCGCTCTTGTCCTTGTGCTCCACCTTGGGTATATTGAAAGAGGTAAACTCGAGACGCACACGCTCCAGATGCTGTGCATCCTGCATGCCATAAATGAAATATCTGCGAAATCCAATTCAACATTTAATTCGCACACTCAATAATAAAGGGGACTCGCTGCTGATTTGATTCCTTGACACTTACCTACACACAGTTTTTGGTATATATGGATAGGGATAGTTGGGTGAGAGCACAAATCCAGTTGATTCCTTCTTCGATAAAATCTTTTGATCACATTCAGAGCCACGTATGTGAATGCCATCATTTTCACCTGATGGTCGTTTTAATTTTTTATTTTTGGTTTTTTTGTATTTGTTTGTGTTACATTTTTTGTTGATTAGCAGAAATTTGTATAGTTCAGTAGGTCAGCCAGGTTTCATCAGATATTGAAGTAGGTTGGTTTTTTTATTTTTTTGGAAAATTCAGTTAAAGTTGAAAAAGGGATAGAGCCAGTCAGAGAGAAAGGGGAAAATAGTTTAGTTGTAGTTAAAGTTGATCAGTTTGTTTTGTTTGAAAACCAATTGTAATTAGAATGCAACAAAAATGTAACAAAAAACCAAACAGGGTTTGGGGGAGTGTGGAATAGGTGCTTCAGACACATACACTGAGCCGTTAAATGTGTGTTGTTAGCGGCCATTTTGTGGCGTTGCCAGAGATAGAGAGAGCGCCACAAAATGGCCGCTGTTATTGGGCTAAACTGAAAAATAAATGCATATTATTTGGTTTATAATTTGGTTAATACTTACGTATAAAATCTAATTTAACAAAACTTTCGCTAAATTCATAAATTCCTTTAAAGCCACGATTTTGCGTATTTGCGGTGCGCGGTAAGGTATAAAAATGAACAAAAAGGCTCGATTCGCTCGAATACAATACTAAGTTTCTTTGCTGTCCGCAATATGTACCGATTAATGCTGACGAATTATCTGGACCATCGTACACTTTCACATAGTCAAATGGGCAGCTGAATTTGTTGTATGATTATTTTGTTGTTGTTGTTGTTGTAGTTGTTGATAGTTAGCAGTAGTAAATTTTGTTGTAGACGAATTGATTTTGATAGCAATAGGAGAAAGAGCGTACATAGAATTTTAAACAAACAATTCTTGCAGATAGTTGTGAAGATATGAGTTTCTCTATCTGTATGTGTGTGTATGTGTGTGTGGAGGTGTGCGTATGTATGTGAACGTTTGTGGCAGCTGCGTGTCAAAGCAAATTGCTAGCACAGTTTGCCAGAATTTGCTTTGATTTTGACTTGAAATTGTTTTTTTTGTTTACATTGTGATTTGTGTTTTGTTTTGTGTGTGCCTGTGTGTTGTTTGAATTTGTACAGCATTAGGGGTACTCACTGTGGTCCACCAAAAAACAGATCAAAATCACGAAACTCTAATCTAACTCTCTGATTCGATTCACCAAGAAATTGATATGTGCATGACATATCCTTCGGATAGGCACCTGGATAGGTTGGCGATATGAGTGCGCCAGTTTTATTGATACTCATGCTAGGCGTTATCGTGTAGGAACATGGCGAACCAGCAATTGGTATACCAATTTCATATTCCGCTGCAAAAAGTAGAAAACATGTATGTTTTATGGCAATAGTTTACATTTTTTTATTGAGCGCTCCACTTACATGCATTTATAAACCTAAAAGTGCCTTCGAACAGGTCCGTCGATACATTCTTGTTGCTAAAAAATGAGATGGCAACGGCGCGGTACATGGAAATGCGACGACGAGGTGGAATTGTGCCACAATAGCGACCGCCAAATGGCGAATTGATCAGCTCCGCTGGTTCGGACGATTGCACCTCCGAGTAAATATCCATGTACTCATGAACACAACTGTAATGCGAATTCTCATTAAACACGCTGACAATAAAATCAATTAATTAACACTCACCTTGGTAATTCACCGACGGCCGAACCGCTATAAAATTTAGTACAATACAAATGCAATTAATTAATTAAGTTTGGCTGTGTTTCGTTTTGGGAAAAAGGATGTTTTTTTTTTTTTGTTTTAGGGGACGTTGTAAAACTCACTCTGGCGGACTTCCTCTTAAATTAAAGGATTTAAAAACTACTTCGACGCGCTGGCCGGGTCCTGCTAGGAATGTGTAGAGGCATTGGCGCGAATGATTGCGATGGTTGTGCAGCAACGGTGCAGTGAAGCTGCCATTTTGGGGTCCGCCAATGCGCGAGACAAACGTCTGATCACATTCTAGAGGGAGTGAGAGAGAGAAAGAGATTTGCACACACAAACAGTTAAAGTTTGTGTGTGATTTTTTGCATTGATGAGTCGAGTTGTAACAGTAAAAGCAATGATTACGAATAGACACACACACAATTAAATATAATATTCTAGTACAAACACATACACAAAATGTAGCAGTAACTCAATAGTTTAACCGTATGCAAAACAGCAGCTGTGTGTGCTAGTGTGTATGTGTGTGTGTGTGTATATGTATTATGTATTTGTGTGTGTTTGTACAACTAGAAAGCATTTTCATATTCAACTAATTTAACTTTAAACTACAAATAGACACTTAAATGTAACTGTTAACTACGGGCTTAGGACGAACGCATACACACACAACCAACCAGCCAACCAACACACACACACACACACACACATCAAGAGACAGAGAAAAAGTGAGAAAGAGAGAGCGAGAGAGGGATAACAAGAAAGCGAGAGATATTGAGATTAGTTAGTGGCGCCACCTACTTGGCGATTTTGTGGGCCGCACCGCCGCCTCCAAGTATGCCACAACCGGCTGCATCCAAGGCTCGCCCTCACCCTCGCCAGGCGACTTCAAATGCGCAGTGGCAGCCACTGAGTTTTTGGATATTTTTAGATATGTGGAATTTAGTTGTTGAGGAAGTGGGGAGTGGTGGTGGTGGTGGTATAGACGAAAGACAAATACATGATGTTAATGATTTGTTGTTGTAAGTGTATATGTGTGTATGTGAGTGTGGGATTCTGTGTCGTTTATGCACTAATATATAACAAGTTGACGTACAACATGGAAAAACGCTTTGGTGTTTATGACAGGTGGACTGCTCTAGTTCCTCTGCCCATCAGCAGCGTTTTAGTGTGTAGGAGCGCATAACATGTTTTCATCATAATAAATTTAAGCATAACATAAATGAAACTGTTGTGACTCAACTACATCTGCAAACACACACACACACACACGTACTCACTCCTACACACGGCAATACACGCACTCACACTTCTACAGCAGTATGAGTACATATTGTAAACATTAATCCGTTCAGTGGGTTTCGCTTTGGCAAACACGAGTAGTTCTATGTACAACAAGTAAGAATTATGTATTCGACTGTTCTTGACTTCGTTATACCCTTCACCCAATTGTTAAATATATTCAAATTGTATTGTCAAATTTTCTTTAAAAAGTTGTACACCCAGTTATGAGCAGGCTAAGCACACGCACTGAATATTAAAATAAAAAAAAAAAACGAATGCAGCGCATATTTTTGTTCATAAGCCCGAACTGATTCCTAATTGGCTCGCTCGAAAGACGTGCATGTGCTTACTTACATACATAAATACGTACTCGCAATCGTATATAACGGGGTACATAGCGGTGCAGAAATACACACAAAAACATATCTACGCTCGTTTCGATTATCTTGCCATCTCTTTCTCACACAGCGCTCGCATATTTATGCTTGCGGCTGCTGGTAGAAACGAGATCAATATGAAAATATATTTTCAGCTATGACTTGTGTGTTTCTTATCCGATCTTGATGAAATTTTATGTTAATTAGATTAGATTAGATTCTGTCTTTAAAATTGTGGCATTTATTGCTATCGAAAAAGGATTATCGAGAAACGGAGGCAGTTATCGACAAAATAAAGCAAGCTTGACCTGCGCTGGAAATATGAGAACATTTATTCCAATTTTATATATCTAACTTTTATAGTCTCTAAGATCCGTGTGTTCATACAGACAGATGGTAGCAGGGCCATCCGGATATGACAATTTCGACTCGGCTGTTGATACTGATCAAGAATATATATACTTTATTATGTCGTAGATGTTTCCTTCTGCCTGTTACGTACATATTAAACGGTTTTAGGATATAAAAATGCATACACCCACACACACCCAAACCCACACACACACCTACACACATAGTCAACATATTCAAGGTGATTGCAACTGAAACTTGCTACATCGTCCTGTTCACTATTAAGCTTGCTTTTAATCCCATTTGCGAATGCAGTCGTCTACCAGCTGAATCCTTTGATTTACACATTTACGCAAAACTTCTGCTCGAATTTGATTATGATTTCAGCGTCATTTATATCATTTGACTTCAAAGCGAACCGAGACTTTGTGGTTTGTGGCTTCTAATTAAATACACTCTTTGAGCACATATTAAACAAGCATTTCCGACATATTTCCAACATATTTCGGGTTTTTCGGTTTAGTTTTGGGGTTTCGAGTCTTGCTCACATTTACCATTTACCATTTTGTGGCTAGCTGCTGCAGCTGTGGCACAGTTGCTGCTTCAACTATATTTTGTGCGCAATTTAAATTGATACTGGAAATGGTTAAAACAACACACAAAACGGTTATACAATTTTCTGTACAAATATTGTGGTTGTCCCATGTAGCTCTTGAAATATATGATTTATATGTGTTTTGAATCTTTGTTATCTCTTATAATATTTATATAATATGCAAACGTAATTTAATATGATTTAAAGTATTTATCGTTTAATAAAATTGCTTCTTGAAGATAGCTGCATTTAAGTGAACTAAAATCTGACAACGTATTGCATACAAATTACATAAATGTTGGCAATTGGAAAGTCTATTTTACTCCATTTAGTAGTAAATACCAAAATTGAGAATTATGCTGTTTATTTAGTTGTCCATCTAAGCAGACAATAGTTAATTATTGTGAACGCTTTTGATCTAAACTGGGCCCACATAGACTTAATTATTATGATGCTAAAGGCTTAGCTGTATTACGATTGTGTTTAGCGAGTGATGCTTAATCTGAAAGTCATTTAATTATCTAGACATTTGGTAGTTGCACAAGCATTGTAAATTAATTTTCATGCAGCATGATTCGCTCGAATTTTATCTGCATTTGTTGCTAGGATGCGTGCGTCAAATGCAAATAAATAGCGCACATGCCAAAAGTTTGCTCATTAAAATGAGAACGAATCACTGGGAAAACACCAAGGATGCCAGGATACGTTTGTATTGTGTTATCTGACGAAATGCTCTCCATGCGGCATACTATACCATCTGGCACATGGGGCAAAAGGGGTGGTGGCGTTTAGCATGTTGCCTCGGGGGAGGCGAACCTGGGGCGTGGCCATGGGTGTAATAATGTCAACCGCAACGAAATCTGACAAACGGAAGAGACCTGCACAATGCCGCATTCAACATTCAACATTCAGCATTTAGCATTGGGCATTGAGCATTGAGCATTTAGCATACCACTAAAACCTGCCACCTAACCATGACAATGGCAATGCGGCAGGCAGGCAGCGCTTGTAAAGTGTCAATAAATTTTATACAGACGCCATTTCTGCATTGGCATATACATATTTTTGCATTTTTCCTGTTGTGGTGTCCATTGTTGTTCAGCACGCTTACTACTTGTCGGCGTCCCCAGACATTATGTTAATTTACGGCTTTTAAATGCAGGCTTTAATTGCATGTTGTGCAACTAAAACGATAAAAAACCGCAAAATGGCTGCAATAATCCGCGCAACTGTCATGTAAACAAGCTGTCTGTCAACATACAAATATATATATATATATATATATATATATATATGTGTTAAAAACTAAACAACGTCACCACAAACAGCTGTAACCGACTAGGTGGCTGGTGGCAGGTGGCACGTGGCAATTGAGGCAACCGCAGCTTTGGTCTTTAGCAAATTGCTCTCTAAGGATGCCTGCGACTAAATGCGGAGAGATCAAAACATTGATGGGAACCATCATGATGACGATGTCGAAACTCCTTCTCCTGGAGGCAGACAAGCCCAACAGGAGCCACATAACATTACGCTAATAACCACAAGTATTCATACACACGCATTACACCTCACTCAAACAAGCACACACACACACGCACATACGCACACTCAAAGGTGACTAAAATGAGAGCTTTAGGGACTTGCAGATTGGCAGGCGACATGGCTAAGCCATTTGTTTGGCACAGCTTAACTTATTTGTGATTTTTCTTGTTAGTACACTGCAATTTATAAATCAAATTCTAATTGTCAATATTGAAAGCAATCGAAATTTGTGTTTAATTTTTAAATCTTTTATTTACTGAAATAAAAGTTTATTAATAATTTTATTTAATACTAGGAGAGCATTCGGCAATTCGCTTTTGACACTTTTGTCGCCATTTGTAATCTTCAGCGGCGCTGTCTACGAATTGCCTGTGCAAATGTCTGCTTGTCTGCTTCAGTACACACACACACACACACACACACTTGAAAATTTAATGGCTGACACTGCTGTTGGCACTTAGAGTGCCCGTCCGCACCCCCTCACCCCGCCCTGCCTGCGCGACGCCTCAGTCGAACAGCTCATGTTGCAGACAATTTGCGTTAAATTTACAAGTAACGCCGTTTGCCAAATGCCAAACCACTGAGATGCCAGAGCCCTGCGATTGTTGTTGTTGCTGTTGTTGTTGTTGCTGTTGTTGTTTATGTTGCATGGTTGGGCAAAACCACAGCCGTTGACGAGCAGCAGCAGCAACAGCAACGGCAACAGCAATTAATGTGGATTTTCATGAAAATGTGTTTTTCTTAATAGTTTATTTAGCCCGAAAATAAAATCGTGCCGTTAAAACACGTTGATTAAGAGAAACCAGCTGCAGGTAGGCTGAAACTTTGCGGTTGCTGCGCAGTTAAGCTGAAGATGAGCCTGGCGTCAAGGATACGAATCGAGTTGCAACAGCTGCTTCCTCTTCTTCTACTTAATTTTTTTTGTTGTTTTTATTGTTGTTGCTTGGGCAACTCGTTATCTTAATCTCGTGTGTTGACATACATAATTATGAATGTTATGTTGCAAGGCGTCGATGCATAATCTGTTTGGCTGGTAAGGTGAGTTTGATTTATTGCCAATTAGTTGGGGAATTAAATTCTAATGATATGACCCGCTATTAATTGGCATTTAAGCAGCTCGATGCAAATGAAATTTAACGCAAGTTCAATGGGCATTTAATGAGTACACTAAATATTACGCATACGCCTCGTCGGTCAATTAATGAACGGAGAAATAAACGATTTACGTTGCACTAACTGAGTCTGTGTAGAAGCTTCTGCTAACAGCTTTAATGTGCCCCAAGCAGTGGCATGCTAATTAACTTTCAATTCACGCAGCGCCCAAAACTACGCTTGGAGGGTTTTTTGGGTCTGAAGACCACTTGGGAACTTGGCCAAGGCAAAGGGGACACCGAGCAAGGCAAAAGGCGAAAAGCACAAAACTTTGACTACTCATTCCTGAAGTGGTCTGTATGCCAAGGGTCCTTCCATTTGCATTTTCGTTTCGATTTCGATTTCGATTTTGATTTTGAATTTGAATTTCACTTTTATTCAAACGTGTCTGAATTTCGCCACTCAAAATGGCAGCACAGATGTTTGAATTTATTTACAGACTTCCTAGAATTTGATATTTGATTTATATATTTGTGTGTTGCATTTATTTGCGTTTATAGGGAAAACTAAATGATTTGGAAATTTTGGTATTGAGGAGTCCTTCAAGTTGCCAACTTTTGTGCACGTTCAAGGCAACTTGAGCGATAAGTGGCTAATAGTAAAAGCGATTTGGAAAACTACTTACGCCTTTCGTTGGCTTGTTGAAACGTACCTGCAAAAGACAAAAAAAAAAATCAATTAAATATCTTAATAAAAGTGACGAGTTAAAAGTTAATTGCAATCATGTGCATCACATGATAATAAAAAAAGTGAAGTCTTCAAAATATGATGCGATGCGAATCTTAAGTAATGGCTGAGGATGTGCAAAGAAGATGACGATAAAAATATTGAAGAGCGACTTCAAAGATACAATATTGCTGCGCGTGTGTGTCTGTGTGTGTGTGTGTGAGTGTCTGAGGGTGTGTGTCATTTAATGCAGAAACAATTGCAACACGACCCCAGCATTCATCATTGTCGTCGGGGCGTACACAAAAGGCGTCTTGTAGGAGACACAAACACACACACACAGCAAATCGCCTCTGGCCGTGGCATAAAAAAAAAAATAAAAAACATATAACACTGTGGAAAAATATATAGCTATATCTAAAACTATAGTTTTATAGCTTATAGCTTATGGCATCAACTCAATGGACAGCATTATGCATGCTGGTCGTGTGTTTCTTCGTGTGTGTGTGTGTGTGTGCTGAAGCACCTCATGTTGCATGCTGCTAATCAATCATGGCTGCAGTTAGAGCGACTGCTCTTCCAGCTGCCGCTCTCAATGGGCAATTATTGATTGATGCCAAGTACACCGAGCACAGAGCACAGAGCACAGTGCACATAGAGCTCGGCGGGCGGGATTGGCGCTGGGGGGGGGGCATTGCTCAAGTGGCATACGATGCAGCTGCCTTGTAACCCTGATCTAGTGCCCCTTTTCTATGGCATCTCGTGTTGCCTGTTGTCGCTGCAGTCAATGCTGCGGCTGCATGTCAATGTTAAGATTTTAGACATTGAAATTTTCCATCTACATTCTTGTTTCTAGTTTTTTTTTTTTTTTTTGTATTTTTGCTGTCTCTTTTGGTGTGAAAACTTAAGCTTTTAATATGCTTCGATGAGTGCTAGAAATTATTACATTATTTTAATAGGAAATAAAAAGCACAGCTTATAGCAGATGCCATATTAGAGAAAATACTTCTCAGATTACTATCCTTTTTCGGCTAGTAAAAATTTCACTATTTGTATCAAAACTCTATTTTTTGTACTATCAAGCAAAATTTTCCCGCTAATCGCAAGAAACGATAAATATTATTTCTTTAAAGTCAACATTTTCAGTTCACTTGACTTCGAGTTCAAAATTTAAAGTGACTGCTGAATTTTTTTTTAACTGCTTTCAGCTATTATTGCTGAAGTTAAACTTTTCCTTTTTTTTTATTTTTATTAAAAGCATGAAATAAATATTGCTTTGCTATTCGAGGCGCTGGTTTGTTTTGACAACCTGTACATATTTTCCTTATTAAAATTAGTCTTTGAAATTTTTTGGTGAAAAACCAATTTAAATAAACAATCAAATATTCGAATGACTTCTCTGGAAAGTATGCTTTGAAAATTGTATTTCCAGTTTTTGGAATAGCACAAAGTTTGTATGGCTTTGATTGTATTAGCATATTATATAATTTAATTTGAAAGCAAAAATAAAGTCAAACCTTGCAACGCAATCACAATAAATTTATTCAAATGAGTCATGAAAATTAAGCGAAATTGCCGCACAACGGAGGCACAGAGCAGAGTCACCTTTGTGGTCAGAGGGGAATTCGGTAATACCAGAATTGCGCGAAATGTAGATAAAAACAATGCTAAAAATGCTACGTAAGACAAATAAAACTATAAATATTGTGGAATCTTTGTGTGTCGCTCTTCAGGCTGAGAGGCTGAAACTTATTTACATAAGTGTTGGCGCACATGTTTGATATTTCCCTTAGTTTTATGCCAGACAATGTCAAACACACTCCCACACACACACACACACACAGGCTTACACATATGCCCGTTGATAATTCAATAAACTAAACAAGATTCTGCACAAGATTTATGGGTTTGCTGAACCCACACTGAAGAAACGCCCCATCTTGAGTCGAGTTGAGTCAAGTCGAGTGGAGGAGTCCAAAAGAGGTTTATAAATCTTCATTTCAACACACACACCCAGAAGACACACAACAAACATCTTCATCTTGAGCAACATCTTTGTGCGTGACAACAGCTTAGCTAATCGGTGGGTGTGCGTGTGTGGGGGTGTGTGTGTGTGGGTGTGTGTGTGCTTATTAATAATGGTGGGCATTTTAAAATTGGATTTCATAATGAAAGCCACACAACAGCTGCTTCAACTGAATTGCCAACACTTATGCTCTATAAATGCCTATAAATTGCTGCCACAATATGCGGCATGGCGGCGACATTAAAATGCACGAAGCATGCCACAAGGTAAACAAAAACAGACAATTGTCAAAAATGAAATATGTTTGCCACTCTTCGCTCTTCGCTGCGTGTCCAAATATAACACACAAATCTGTGTATTATTTACGCGGCATAAAGCATGAATTTTGAAAACCCAAACATTTGTTACACTCCAGGTTGTGGCAACATTTATTGGCCCCACTACATACTCTTTCTCCAGCTCCTGATCCTGCTTCTGCTCCTCCTACGCCATCTAGCTGGGCAACGTGCTAACATTAAATTTATGGCCTAGACGGCAACATTTGCGAGGCAAGCGAATTGATTAATTGACTGTTGACTCAGCGGCATTTTCAAATTCGCACAGTCACTTTTGGCCATTGACATTGGTCATAATGCTTAATGTACAGCATTTTTATTTATAGCCATTATGTCAAATGCGAGCCAAGGCAGTGCAGCGATTTGACTTTGTCACACAATTCACAAAATTGCTTTAAATTTCAGTCGATTAGACTTTGGCTATCTCTGTCCATAGTTGGCCCTCATTTTCTTGGACATCTTCTATCTGCAGTTTACACATCGCTGACTGCAATTCCTGACATTATCTTCGCATGCAAATCAACAATTTTCGCATGCAAATGAGCCAATTCACAATTGTGGTCAACAAATATTAGAACAACGCTAAAAAGATAGAGTAAAATTCTGGGCCGATGCTGAATGCGAATTTTATTGAGAATAGCTAACTTGACTCTGTAGTTGACTTTTTGTCTAGTTTGTTTTCGATTTTTGCGCACAAATTGCGCAATTTCCTTTGGGTAATTGCTTTTTGCCCACACAACCCCAACTCTGGCAAACTGTAAAGTGTCGTGGTAGTTGTCGTTGTGAGTGTATTTGTTAGCTTGTCGCATTTTCATTTCAAACTGTTAATTGCTAATTACAATTGGAGTGAAATGCGCGATTAGATATTTTGATAATGCGAACAATACGACGAAAATCCCAGAATTTGCATAATGCGGACTTAGAAAACGGCCAACGTATAAATTAAGAGTAAACTACACAAAAAAAAGTACAAAACGTGACATTTGATGGGAGGTCGAATTTTGGCAAGGAAAAATTGAAATCGAATGCCGAAAAATATGTGCACAAATATACCAAAAGTGTGTGTGTATTTTATATATACATCATATATATAAATCCTGTACACATAAACACTTTTAGAGAAAAAAAGGTAGCCAAACTCAAAATGAAACGCAATTTACATACTTGTTTGTTGGGGGAATTTTTATGAGCACTCTCACACACATGCCACGCCCACTGTGAAGTCTGTCAAGGCAAAGGTAAAAGTAAACCAAACGACTTGGCCTAATCTGCATAATAATAAACCACACACACACACACACACAGAGCAGAGACTCAATTCCGAACACAAAAAGTACCAAATTGCCGCTCCAGCAACCACAGCCTTGGAGAGATCCCTACTCCTGTCCATGTCTTCAGCATGTTGTCAGCCAGTTCTCAACTTGGCCCACTTGCCATATTTAATATTGTGTAAATTGAATTTCCATCACTTTATGATTACTTGATGCTTTCAGACGGAAATATAACGGACACAACCGATTCAAGACCAGTCGAAACGATACACAAAAACTCAACTCAATTGACTTCAGGTTCGCACAAAAAAAAAAAAAATAAAATAAATAAAAATAAAAATAAAATAATATTATAACCGAAGATTTTGTACACTTGCTAAAACTGACAATTATATTTATCTAAACTCCAATGACATAATTTTAAAATAAATTGTTTTAATCTCTTTTTTTTAAACTCTTTTTCAGATATAGTTTTAAACGACAGCATCAAAAATATTAACAAATTTGAGTAAAATAGGTGCAAAGATTTCAAGCAAATATTTTAAGGGTATTTAAAATAAAAAGCCTAAAAATAATAGATAAAAATTGGCAAGTGCTGCGAAAATCAATCACTCAAGTGTGTAATTTAAATTTCAGCTTAATTTTTCGCATTGTGCGAGAAAGACAAAATCCTTGATTCATAAGACTTGAGCAAATAGCTAAAGGAGAAATTTTTCCAATAGATAAAACTTAAGCTTTGTGCTAAGTGCAAAGATTGTTGTTGGAATTCACCAACATTTTTAAACACACATAAGTAAGTATTTATTCTGCCGGATTATGTGAGTTGACAGCTAAAATCTGTGCGTAGTAATTTTATTATAATTTACATTATTATTTATTTTATTTTATTATTTTCAGACAACACATTTTGGATTAGACTTATTGGCTTTTAGTTTACCTGCCATTTATTGCATGTTTCCAGATGCATTTTAGTGTCTGTTTTCTATTTAATTTTGGTCCTTGTTTATCCCCAAAAGACAAGCTGCAATTTAATGCAACGGCAAAGTTTCAATTTTTAATTCATTGAGTGGCAAGCATCCTTGACAGGAGTTGCATCAATAAAAGTTTATTGCTCAAGTGCAGGTTGAAACCTTCTTCCACCTGCCCCTCAGCAAGAGCGTTTCTGATGATGCTCCTGTGGCACTGTGGCAATTTCCAGTGTCGTTGTTGCACAGCACAGAGAGCTGGCAAATTTGCATAGGTGTTTGCAACACAATTTGAAAATGCCACCTGCTCAATTGTCACAAATTGCAAAAGAATTCAAACCTGCCAGCTGCTTGTTGGTAATTGCATACCAAACGATATATTTGAATGTGGATATTGAATTTTGATTTTGATTGGGAATTTGACTTTATTGTTTTGAGTTGCCTGCCACTGCCAGTGGCAACAATACTTGTTTGACGTTATTTTCAACTGGCAACAGACTGTGGCATACAATAAAAATGCTCCATTTAATCCCCTAAACTAAGTTAATTTATTAATTTCAATTTATTTGCGGTTTGATGACGGTGAAGCTTACCTTTTCATGCACTTTTTTTTGCATTGTTCTGTTGCCCATACAAAAGTTGTTGATATATATATATTTTTGTTTTTATTGCAGCGATTAATAATAGAAAGTTGTACGCATTAAATTGGCTTTATTTTATTGTTGTTGTATTATTTATTTATTTTGTTTTTTTTTTTTACTGCTCACGCACGTCTTGCATAAATTGTATATATATTTTTGAAATTTATTGCATTAAGTTTTCGTTTTTTATTTGATTTTAAACATTTATTAATTAAGATATTATTCAATTTCGAGTCAACTCGTTTATTAACATTTCTTGGGAGTATATATAGGTTTCTCATTTTGAACAGACACATACATAACGCTTTAGTATACACTGAAAGTTAACTAATTACGTACATTTACCCATATGTATTTGGTAATTAAGTGGTATTGACTTTTAATATATATATATATATTTTTTTATATATAACTATTTTTACTTGAATTAATACACACACATAAAACTTATCCAAAAGTAATTTGATATATAAAATGCATATCATTTACTAGAACTATGCCAACAGCCTGATAACTGAGCCCCATTCAGATTCTGTATATAACTTTGCTGCGATTAACAAGTGCAGTTTTGTTGACTTCTTGATCCTCCTGCTTGTGAGAAACTCTATGGGTTATCATCATCCACGCTGCTCCTGGCCACATGTTGCGCGCTTGGACTTTGACTTTGGCTTGGTTTTGTCAATTGAGACATTAAAGTTAATGTACATTTTCATTTAAATATCGCTTAATTGAATATTTTGCTTGTGTGTGTGCGTGTGTGTGCATGTGCATGTGTGTATTTTGTGTGTATAGGTTGTATGCAACATCAATAAAACATCAATAAAAACTTGTTAACAACACTTGTATAAAATCGCGATTTACGACGGTTGGGTTACACATTAGCATCTGCTATGTATATATATGTATATATATATATAATATTATATATATATGTATTATGTATACATGAATATATATAGTTTTGTTCATAACAACACTTAACACACAAGGATAACTACTAATTATAGAATGTCTCTCGGCGTGTGGAATGTTCAAAATGTGTTTTTTTTTTTTGTTAATTTTGTTCACATATCCTAATAATTTCACATCACAGCCAATGGGTACTGACGATGGGATGCGTTCTCTCTCTCTCTCTCATGCGCGCTCGCTGTCTTTCTCTTCCTTCTCCACTCTCTGCTTCACTCGTCTCATTTCGGGATTCTGCTTGGATTGGAGATTCTACGCTAATTGTGTGATTATGATTATGATTGACGTCGATCGTTGACGGCGACATGCAATTTGTTGTTGTTGTTGTTGTTGTTTTTGTTGTTGTTGTTGTGGCTGTGATTGGCAATGTTTATTGACCCGCGTTTTGTGTGTGTGTTGGGCGCAATTAACAATTTGATATCCTCTGTTATCCATCTGGGAAGTTGCCAGGTCCCAGCTGGAGCATATCTCATTTGGGCTCCTCAAACTGCTGGCCAACCACAATGATGATCACTATGAACACCGCCAGCAGCACCAGGATGCAGCAGATGGCCACAGCGACCATGGCACTGTTGCTCATATTTGGTTGTTTATTAAGCGTACGTCTCCTTGCTAAATGGGGATGTAGATGCGGATGTGCTCAAGCTTTTAGCGCAGTTGCGTCCAGTTGCTGTTTGGGATACAGAGATTTTGTATTTTCCTCTGTGCTACCTCATATAATTTTTTTCTTTTCTTTTCTGGGGCTGCTTTTAGCCCGGTCATGTCTGTGCACAGTGGAAATCATCCGCGGGGAATAACTGTAATGGATACCCATTGGCCAATCGCTTGTCATAACTTCCCGCGACCCAAACGTTGGCATTGATAGATGCCCTGACATTGGTGCCGCCGGCACACATACAAATTGCCAAACATAAATCCCGAGAACTGCCTATCAGTCGCTGGGCTATGCGTAAAACGCTCAACGAACGGTTCTGGCTACATTCTTGCAATCATTCCCCCAACACCACCAACCACCCCCTTTGCGTCGTGTGACAGCTTGTGGACAGCGCCCAAAACTTGTCATATGCCGCATCTCGCTTTTGTGCCGAAACAAATGGCACAATCTGTGTGTGTGTGTGTGTGTGGATTAATGTGTGTGAGCTTTGGCACTTCATCAGGAAGCGCACAAGTGGAAATTTGACAAAAATCAAAACCTATAATGGCCAGAACATTGACGCACACCCAATGCTTCTATATCAATGTCTATGTGCGTGTGTGTGTGCATGTGTGTGTGTGTGTGTATTGTTGTGTTTGCTTTTGACATTTGATGAATGTATTTGTCAATACTGTTATCTGCCTGTGTTATATATCCTTGAGTGTTGCATTCGCTGACAGCTGAATGCAATTTGAAGTGTCTATTAACGTGGCAACTACCAACTGGGCCAACAAATGTGGCTTAAAACCATCTCTTTCATGTTCGACAAGAAAACTTTTCAATAATTAACAAACAAGAAATTTCGAGCCGAGCGAAGCAGAAATCAGTGCAGAAAATTTCAATTCCGTTCAGAAAAAATTTGAAAAAATGTTTTGTTTTTAATTAACTTTAGATAACAATTTGCAGTTCTCATTTTACTAGAAATTTATGTTTAATTAAGATCTGACATTCCTCGATATTCTTGCTTTGAACCACAGTAAATTTATTGATTCGTTTGCTATTTTTATTATTAATATTTAATGGCTGCACATGTCAATTACTGAGCACACCCCATGCCCAGCCGGGTTTTAGAAAATGTCTGTCTAAAATGCTCGACACAAATGAAATGATTTCGAATGAGAAAAGAAAACAAAAAAATTTAATAATAACAAAAATATAGAAATTTGTTGCCAGCCAAGCGGAAGGTGAGCAGAGTGTGGCATAAAAACTAATGCAGCCCAACACCCACAAATGGTCGCAGCTGCTTGCTGCGAGCTGTCAACAAAAATAAAAACAAAAAAAAGTAAATAAAAAAAATAAAATCGTACAAAGAAATTGTTTATTGAATGTTTGCACAGAAAAACGAAATCCCTTGGCAGACTTTTCAATTTAAATTTTCTGAAATTGTATAGCAGATGGCCAAAACACATGTTTCTAGGCAACAATTCCCTTAAATCATTCAATAATATTTTTATTCAAGTTAACAATTTTTGGGCCAGAACAACATATTAATTAAGCCAAGTCGTTGTACACAATTTGTTTAGGCTGATTACTGGCAACAGACAGGATATGCGATTTGGCAAGGCGCCGGCCGCAAATTTATTTAAATATTTTTTTTTTTGCTGTATTTTGCTCTGTTTTGGGCTGGCTTTAATGCCCGACGTTATTTATGTGTTTTTGATGTTCTTTTTTTTTTTTTATCTTTTCACATTCCTTGCCCAGAAATTTTTTGGTTTTTTTTATGTGTGAGGTTTTTTTTTTTTTTTTGTCTTGCGCGGATGTGAAATGTAATATTTAAGCGAAGCATAGTTTGAACTGGTTGGCTTTTGTTTTAGCTGTCCCTTTGAATTGGTCAATTAATATTAATGAAATGGCAGCATTTACCAACGTTGCCCCTTGCTGTGTGATAAATGTAGATGTTGCATAATTTATGCTGCTGTGCCTCGCCGTGAGCTGTGCGGCAGCAAGTTAAAATTCAACAATATCATAAAGCCAAAAATATCATAAAACCAGTCAAAGTTTGACGACGATCAAAGCGTTTTGCCACTATAATAAGTCAATTTATCAGCTACATAAAAATGAAAGGCAAGCAGTGCGTATACGTAACGTATACGTAATACTACTCAATGGCTCGCATTGTGTGTGTGTGTTTTATGACAGAGGATAATAAGCCTGAAAAGTATTCATACTTTCCCATTGTGCTGACACACATGTGACCAGGGAATAAAGGCAACATTATCTGGCCAACTTTTTACTCCGCTCTATAAAAGGTCGAAGGGCAGACGAGGGGCGACACTCCGCAGACAAACAGCACATTTCACTGACACATATCGCCAGCCGTTTTGTCAATGCTGGGTCTTAATTAAATTAGGGCGACCCCAAACAATAAAAACAAAAGCAAAAAACAAAAAACAAAAAAAAACCAAAAACCAGCTGGCTTTGACGGCAACGCGCCACAGGACAGGCCCAAGATGACAGCACATCTCAGCCAAGCACCACGTATTTATCGGATTCTCTGAATGGAATAAAATACATTTTGCAATTTCATTTAGTTTTTATGCGCACATTTGCAGAAATTTGCTTGATGCCGCCAAAGGATCAGCAAGAGATGAAAGTTGCCCGATTGGGACAGCCAAATATGTCGCCATCGAAATCATCCACTGCTGCTGACATTCTGACATTTGTCAAAATTTAAGCTTTTACATGAACTCAAATTGTGAATAACACAAAAGATAAATAATTGAAAATGTTCAAAAAACTATTGCTAGACGAGTAATTTGTCAAAATTTTAGTTTCAATTTGTGACTTTAAAGCGAGCAAAAAAAAAAACTGCTGCCAACCAAATTGTGGTAAATTGTTTGGCGCTGAATTGCGTACGCATAGAAGGCGACGCAAAGGAGGCGTAACGGGGTGAGGAAGGTGCACAGCTTTGTGGCCAAGTTCAACTGCGATGCTGACCTTGAGGCAAGTGTTGGCCCCGATGGGCGGCTTAGTTGCTGTGTAGACAAACAATGGCAGCATAAATGCTTCAAAAGTGCTTTAAGATTGTTGTTGTTGTTGTTGTTGTTGTTGTTGCTCCTTGCAGCAGCTGTTTTCTTGCAATGTCAAAAGTCAAAAGTGCATTAAAATAATTGCACTTGTTTAGTCGGAACTGCTGCAACTGCGGCAACTGCTAGAAACCAAGCAGTCAGCGAACATTTCGGATTTTTTAAGCGCAAAAAAAAGAAGCTGTCAGGTGTGTGTGTGTGTGTGTGTGTGTGTGTATGTGTGTGTGTGTGACAGTGTGTGTGTGTGCGTATACCATAAGTATTTCCGTCACTGAACTACACTTAAGACCGATTTTTGCTGTAAAAATATCTTTTGTCTTAGTTTTCAAGCGCTGCCGCGTCTGCCGCTCAATGTTGCAAGCGTTGAGCGAGAGGGAAAGAGGGAGAGAGAGAGAGAGATAGAGAGATTTATGTGTCTCAGGGCTGATGTGTAAGCAACTTAACCTCGACACAGAGGCAGCGCTTGCCCTTGTGTCGTGTCCCAAAAGCACTGGACTACAATCCGCTTCCCCTCCCGCACACGCTCCAAGCTAGACATCTCCGTGCTGTCCTGTTGCATGCCTCGCTTTCACTTTTGCCGCACGCGGATGCTTTAAAGCTTACGCAAATGCGACACAAAGGCATTTTTTTTGTGACACAAAAGATGCCATAATATGGCAGGCGAGGATAGTCCAAAGGACGCTGGCCTGGTCTTTGCCGCTTTGTGTGACAACGTGCCCCACAACAAAGATTGATGAAATTCTTGGCTAAATGACATTCCCATTTAAGAGGATCTTAGTACTGTTCATATAGATATGTATATACTTGAATTGGTTGCTTGATTATCAACACGTTGCAAGTAATTTAGCATTATCCAATCGACACTTTATGAATTGGTGTCTCAAACGTTTGTCCATATTGATTTCTTAGCCAACATTGGAAAGAAGTTGCAACATGTTCCGGAAACAGAAAAGCACTTTAAATTTGAGCAAAACGGATTTGTTCGCCATTTCTAATTATTTATTCATTATTGAGTCCAGTCGAAATGGGAAAAAATATTTAATAGCTTTCTGAATTAGCAGCCATTAAAAATTAATCTTCGACTTCAAATCATATATGCAGAAATTGGAAATTCGTAATAAAAGTTCTCGTTTATCGTTTTATAGATTATCGATGATAACTTTGCGATTCCATTTTCGATAACAACTAAAGACACAAATGTGAAGATTAAGCATTTAAATTGCTAATTAATACAATCTGGTATATTATTTATAAGCTGTAAATATTGAATTAAGAAAGTATTTTCCTATTGAAAAAATTCCTATTAGAAATTCTCATTTGTATTTAACAGTTTGGTACAGGATATCTTCTAGTCGAGCTATTTGAATTATCTCAAATGCCTTGAAATCTGCACAAATCTGCGCAAAGGGAATAAAAATATTTCATATTGCAGATGCCTGATTCAATCTTTTTAATGCAACTTTTGTGTACAGTTCTTTAAATATTTATACAAGCAACCATATTACCAATTCAAATAAGCAATAAGTTCAATTCATATTGAATTTTAAATAGTAACATTTTTGTGACATTTCTCTCAAATGAAAAATTGGCTTATTACAAAATTTATAAAATCACTTTTTGTAATCAATTTTAGTAAGAAATTCACATTTTCAATTTTCAAGCTCATCTAATCAAGAGCTGCACTTAGCTCCACTATCATAATTAAGTACAATAAATATTTAATGGGCGCAGAAAACTTTTCCAGCTACGGACATTAATGAGTTTCTAATGGGAATCGTCAGAAATATTGCTGCGTTGCATGATTGCGACACGTTGTGGCACAACCACCATCACTCCCACTCGCTTTGCCCAATTGCTGGCCATACATTCATAATGCAGAAAAGTTTCTTTACTTACTTGCAACATTGTACAAGTTTCGCCTATGAAATGCTGTCAATCCAACTGCAGTTGATTGAATGATTGAATGTGACTCGAGCATCTTTCAGGGCTAATTGATTGGATTGTCTGAATAATGGAATCGAATTGGCATACAGTTATAAATATGAAAACATATCCTAAGCTGATTTCATATGAATTTTTGATATGTGCTTTTGAAAAAGCTAATGCTAGAAATAAATATTTCATTTTGATGTAGAGCTGTCATTTTCATTTGTTATAGGCATAATATAATGCAAAATAGATGTTTATATATGTATATAATAAATATAGCTATGACAAACAATTTAAATTATTTATATATAAAGTAATGCTTGAGGCGTATATTTAATATATTTGCCATTTGACAATTCAAATGTTAATAAAGTGTCAACACTTCAATTTGGAGGCTAAGCTGGCAGCTTTTAGCTACTTTGTATTTTGGTGGAACATCAAAAGCCAAGACTGGTTGATTATTGGCAAATTAAACCGTTTTAATCAGCAACTCATTAGGCCTGTTGACAAATCCATTTAAGTGATGGGCGTGTTTCCGCCCATCGCTGAAAACTGTCAGTGTCATTGCCAGGGGCAAGCTGCCCACTGCTAAAGTTGGTTGGCTGCAAACTTTTGCTTGGCAGGCATCACAGTTGATAGCATTAAAAAGTTGCAACATTTTTATATACACACACATATATATATATATATTTATTTTTATAAATATTTCATTTCGTGCGACAGGAAAACTGGTCGGAAATTCGCACAGCTCGAGGAAGTGGAGGATGTCAAGCAGTAGCAAAAGTAAAAAAATAAATATAAATAAAAAAAAAGCGCTTTTTAGCTCATGTGCTGCAAATGCTAATTAATTTCGACTTATGGCTTTGAAAGCGTTGCGCATACGCAACGTGCAACCAAATGGCAATGGGCAAAATTATAATAATTTCTTTCCTTTGCCGCTAAATAGAAATGAAAAAGCGCAGCCTGCCGGAAATAATCAAAAAACAAAACGGAAACTTACCAAAGCAAGCACCGCCCAACGCATAACGCAACCCGCCCAAAACGCCCAACTCTCAACGCTTAACATTTTCCTTTACAGTTCGAGCGGCAAAAAAAAAAAAAAAGTTACGTCAAACGTGTGGCAACATATGAGTGGTGGGCGTGCCTGGTGAAAGGGGTCTCTATATTCGAGCTAAGCTAGTGCAGCTCATTAGAAAATTCACCCACACAGTGCGTGAACTGACTTGACTGGATTGTGGCACAGTGCCCCGCCCAATTGTGATTTTAATGATGCACACAAAAACCGAGCGACAGCAAATGAATAAATAATTTATGCGTAAAAAAGCGAAGGACAGACAGAGGTTTTTACCTGCACTCCGGCCACATTTATAGTCGTCAGACTGACTTTTGCTTTTTAGCATTTACCACACGTAGCAATTTTTATCTCTCCATTAGCCGCAGGGCGAAGAGGAGGCATGGCTCTGAGTTTGTGCACATGGCCAAAAGGGTTGTGGTTATCACTTCAATCTAATGTTTGCTTATCACCTGGCCACCAATACAAACACAAACAAATACAAGTACAAAACTGGTAGGGATTGGCCATTGATTGACTATTTGCACAGTTGGCACGTTTCAATCTTGCTTCGATTGGCAAATTGTTGCTAGCCAGGCCAGAAGAGCATGCTGTGGGGAAAGGGCTTCTTCTTCTCTCTGTCTCCAGTCGACACCTTTGTTGACTCACTTTGTGTTCTTTTTTTTTTCGTTTTTTTTGCTGTCCAATCATTTTAATTAGTTATTTGACCTTAGAGTTTATTTAATGAGAAGCACTAACAAATATTGTTGCCAGTCGCCTGTCAGTGACAGGCAAATAATTTAGTATACAGGGGTTTCCAGCAGACAAATACACTCAAATTTGCGTCTCAATTGTTCCTCAGCGTTTTGGCTGCATTTACTTTTCATAATGAGATAGTTCTTCTGTTGCAACAATAACTTGGCAATCTAAACTACTTTGCTTTCGCATGTGTGCGTCGCCATTGTGAGGCAGTGGCAACAATGGCAAAATCTGTCGCAATTGGTTTGCTTTTTAAGATATATATATATATATATATATATATATATATATATATACATTGTGATTTCATATACAAGCCCAAACAAAGTTGTATGAGCAGCGATGGGGAACCACTCAGTTTAATTCCTTCAGATATTTGCAAACTTTAGGACTAAAATTCAAATTAATTTCAAATATATAAATCCCCTAATATTACTAAATATGTTAGTCCTAAATCCTCCGTAAGCCCTAAACTCATCCCCAACTGTATCTCAACTGTGCACAGACATGAGTATTAGAAAACTTTATAGTTCTTGTGGTACATGATTTTATTTTTTTTTTTATTTATATTTACGCTTTGTATATGTGAAACCTTATCCTTTAATTGTGTTGGTTTATTGCTTAAGGTCTTTACTAAATCCTAACGTTTAATGATGACCGAAAAACTCGCGCTGTGAACAAAAATCGCGTATTGAGCACACAAAAAATAAATGTAAATTATGCAAAACTGAAAATCACCAAAGCGTTTAACAAAAAAAATGAGCGATTCGCGACTTTAGGCAATTTTGCAGTTGTAAGCGATGCTTGCGAGCACAAGCCAAATAGTAACGGTTAAGCTGCTGCTTAAGCTGGCCACACAATACGATTGTAACTGCTGCTGCTGCTGAAGCGCTGGCTGAAGCGACTTTGCGTGCTTGGCCGACTGTCATCGACTGAGCTGCTTCGTGCACGGCTACTAGCATATATAAAATCATAAAAGCGTTCGCCAGCCAACACACACAGAGAGCAAGTAAAAGAGAGAAATAGTGTGAGAGAGAGAGCGAGGGTGTGATGGCAAGGAGTGGGAAAGCTTTCGCCATAACTCTGACAGCGCTGCCTGTCCGACGCCAATCGGCGATGGACACAACTCACATCCAATAAATCTTATATCAAATTGAATTTATGTTTTTCTTATTTCGACTTTTTCTTTTTGTATATGTTACTTGTTAATGTCCAACTCAATCGGCCTCATCGAATTGATGCCATGTTATTTGCTCGCGTGCTCTTGCTGCTTGAAGCTTCTGGTTTGCTTTGGCTTTATATTAATTGTTAGCTGTTTATTCTGTGATTTTATTACAATTGCCGCAGCTACGTCTGAGTGAGTCGCGCTTATTACATTTGTGTCCAGTGCCTGGTCACATTTTCATTGTGATCATTTGATAAATTTTCAATTTGAATTTGCCACTAAACTTTTAAGTTTAATTTTCGATTTTATCATATCAGACAAAATAAACAAAAAATAGCAAAAAAAAATGAATCGCTTTACATAGCACAGGACAATTGAAGGATATATAAAGAAGAAAAAAGTCAGTGATTTATGCGCGCCAAATAATAGCTTTAATACCCATTAAACAGTTGCAATAATCATTGATAAAAACACAAGACGTGATAAGGTAGCAATGCCAATAAACTGCGCAGACGTGAGCTTTAAGAGAGACAACGAGAGAGAGAGAGAGAGAGTGAGCAAGTAACTGTAACAATAGCAGTAGTTAGATGCTGCTTAGCTGCTGGCTCAACTGATAAGAAAGTAATGAGCAGACGAGACAGACTTGAATTTACTTTAATCGCTGCTCGAATAGCTGCGGCTAGCGATAATAACGAAGCGCATTTACCGAATTGTCATTGATTTCCTTTTGAACTCGCCTTTGTTTGCTTTTGGCTTTTTGGTACATTAAGCAGAACACTCTTTCCCCAACCCCACTTACCCCGCCCACCATTTTTGGCTATCAACTGAGGATCGCAAATTGAATTTGCTCAAGCAGCTGCTTGCCGCGCGCCAAATACACTCTTAAATAATTATTTTCGCATTTAATTAATAAGTTTGCCGCACAAACGCAACAACAACAACAACTGCAAAAGCCAAAAACTTGACCAAAAAAAAAGGTCGCGGCCCATTGTCTTTGTGAGCCAAACTTTATAATAATGTTTATACCCTGTTATTTGGCTATTTAAAAATGTTATAAAGGCTAGAAAAAAGTTGTAAGAATTTATTTAACTGTAACATGTAAGCATGTATTCCGAGTCTGTATAAGCAAGCCGATCTCAGAAGATAGATGCGCGATAAATATCGAATTTGGAATATAATTTAAAGTAAATTTCATTTTATCATAAACTGCATAGATGTCGCACATATCGATATAAATCGATTTTCGATAACAATAAAATACACAAATATCCAGACACATTTTTAAGTTTAAATTTTAAGTGGTTTTTACGCAAAAGAAAAAAAACAGACTTAAAAATAAATATATTTATATGAAGGATATCTCCCAGTCGAGCTCACTAGACTGGAGCATTTTAAATGGCTTTTTTTTTGTGTCCTGTTCAGTTGTTTGAAAAATGAACAGCACAAAACAAGGAAGGTCAAAAACAAACCCAAAGAAGATGTTAAAAAGTTGGCGCAAAGGATTCGCGCGCGATTCACCCCGGGCTGTTGACCAGTTTTGCTGGCCATTAAAATTGTGCCTTTCTTCTAAATTTTTATTTTTCTTTTGATATTCGCTTTTGCATGTCAATATAAACAATGAGCGACTGGCTTGGGCCAATTTGCAAATAATGTCAAAGTTATTTAAGTAGAGCCTAAATGTTACAGCCGCTTTGCTTATTTACTCAAGTAAGCCAAGTTAGTGAACTGTGGCAAGCAAATCAACAGCATAGCCGCAACAACACTTGACTTGATTGGCATTCCAAGGTAATTTTTGGCTAGAACAAAAGGCCGATTATTTGGCCTCAATTTGTGCAGTGCAATGTTAAGTTCTTGTCGATGGACACACATTATAAAAATATATATTTTATGATACTTAATTTAGTGTGTTGTGCTACTGCCTATAAACAATAAACAATGGGCTTAAACAAAAATCACTCACCTGCATAGAACAAAGGTAGCAGATTGAAGACAATAACAAGCGGAAAAATAGTGCGTGCAAATTTTTGCATATCCGTAAAGATTTTGACAGTCCGTGGGCCAAAGGAAGTGTCGGCGTTGTCGCTTGTGCAGTGTTGAAAGGATGTTCGTTGTTTTGTTGTTGTTGTTGTTGTATTTGTTGTTGTTGTTGCAAAGTTTTGACCTTGGTCGTGTTTGATTTTGGAAGATAAGCGTGATTGTATTGCTGTTTGGCAAGTGCTCTGGCTTGTTGCAGTTGCTGTTGTATTTTTGCTGCTGCTGTCGCAACTGTTGTTGTTGCTCTCGTGTACAGCCTGTTGAGAATGTTGTGCTGCAACAGTGGCAGCCACAGTTGCAATAGCAATACGTTGCCAACCAATAGCGTTGTGGCCATCATTGACATTAGCACCATATGAGCCTGCGACAGGATATTGCTGATGCAGCAGCTGCTGCTGCTGCTGCGGCTGCTTGACAACATGGGGTAGCATCCTGATTTTTCTGCTGCTGCTGCTGGCAGCGATTTCGTGTATTGTCCATAACAAATTTGACGCACCTTTTTTACTTCCGCTCGTTTGTACATCATCTGATGATGATACTGCTGCTGCTGCTGCTGCTCCTGTTGTTGCTTTTGCTGTTGCTGCTGCTGCATTTGCTGATGGTGCCTGGAGTGTTGCTGGCGTGAGTGGCTGGCATGTTGTTGGTTCCAATTTACTTTGTGTTGCTGTTGTTGTTGATGTTGTTGTTGCTGTTGTTGCTGTTGTTGTTGTTGTTGTTGTGTGACACAGAAACGTTTCGCTTTCAAATTGCTTCCGTTTGCTGCTGCTGTTGACCGTGTTCTGCTGTTGTTGTAAGAGTTGGCGTGTTGTGGAAGAAGAAGAATTGTTTGTTGTTGTTGTTGTTGGTGTGTTATAGAAATGTCGTATCTGTGCTGAGGCCATGTTGTGCCCTGCAAAACGGAAAGAGCATGAAACATAATATGTTAAAAAGATGCGAACAACAACAAAAAAAGGAACCAAAGGAATAGAAAACGAGTCCTTTAACTGAGCACAAAGGCGGACGCATCTCCTCCGTTGCCCAACCAACAAATAATAATATACAAATCGGACACATTGCGATTGACCAATAGACCCAAACTCATTGATGCGATTTTGATAGAGTTCGAGAGACGATACTGCCGGTATTTAATGGGGTAGTCCTTTTGACTTTGTGCTCCTGCTGGGAGGATTAAGCGTACCGCTTGTTGCTCCGCCGATGCTCCTTCTACCTCTCTCTGTGTGTGTACTTAGGCTATCTGCCATCTGTGCTACTTTTTAATCAATTTCCACTGACGTTTGCCTTTGACGTTTTTGTTAACCATTTCTTGGCTCGAATGAGGGTCCGTCTGGGCATTCTTTTCATATATTTGCAATTGCCAAAGGCTTCTTTTCTCTTCTCTTTCTCTTTCCCTTTTCTTTGTTATTTGCCAATGGGAAAATCATCTTATTAAATCGATTAAATGGATTTTTAACTTATGTCTATGTATGCATTGAGTAAATGTGCCAAAGATAACATTATCTGGCAATCGGCAGTGCTTAAAATAACTGCACTAACTTTCTTTTTAAAATTTGACTCTTTAGCAAAGAGTAGCTTAAAATACAAATAAGGCACTAAGCAGTAAAATCAAAAAATGAATTTAATTAGATTAATTTGTATCGTTAAATCGAATAACTTTGACAAGTCGAAAATCATATTTAAATTATTTAAATAATTTTAGAATAATAATTTAAATAAAAATAAAACATAATTTCAGAATAATAATTTAAATAAAAATAAAACATAATTTAAACTTTTCTTTTATTGCTTGTTGTCTTTTAACAGTTACACACTGCTAACCCATCAAAACTGTCAACTGCCATAAAGACTTCTGACAGTTTTAACATATTATAGCAAGTACTCTGTTAAAGTAAGCTTTTGATCAAAAGCTGTTAGCAAAGCTCCTTACATTGTCAGGTTAGAAAAGCTTTTCAGCTTTCCTGTTGTTGGGATGTTCCGTACAGAGCTTTTAGCACATGCTTGGGGACATAACTAAAATTGGATATCATAACGCTTTAGTTGTGAATAATAATAAATTATCTTCAAGTGCATTAGATTAGCTACAGCGCCACGCCCACATTCTTAAGTTTCACACCCACACACACAAAAACATTTATCAAATTTTTGCGACGTCAATAGCAGAATAACAAGATTCTAACTCATTTGCTCATTTCCCCAATTTTAATTTCAGTTATCTAACAGACATTTTTGCCTAATTATTTGCGTGTGTGTGCGTGTGTGTCCTTATGGTGATTACACACATTAATAATAAAGTAAAAATTGCAACAATGAACGCATAGTTTGTCTCATTGTCATGTTTAGCTGATGGTAAACAGAAATTGCCACAAAACAGAGCACAGCATGTGAAATGAACGGCAAACGGAAACAGAATTTGGCACAACCCCCACACGTAACACGGACACATAAAGTGCTCGTAATCAACGTAAAATTCCAAGGCACACACTCACGCTTACACACACACGCACACACATATACACGCACGCATGTCACTTGCTGTTAACGCATTGAGTGTCCTTTGCCATTCAGGACAGGCCCCAAAATTGGCCCAAAAAAAAGGGGAGAAACCAACATTTGGTAAGCAGCCCAGTTTGTCCATTTGCTCGGTAAATTTTTCGTTTTGCTGTGTGTAGAAAAATGTCTGCAATGTTGCACTAATGTCATCAGGACATATGCGTAACTGGATGGTCACTTTCTGTGTATGTGTGTGAGAGATATGTGCTTAAGTTGCTTGTCCGAAAAGGTGGCAAGTATGCCACTTCCAGCAACAGCTTTACTCTTGCTTCTTGAAGCACTTCAACATTTTCCCTATTAATGTCAAATAGAGCTGTATGTATGTGTGTGTGTGTGTGTCTGTGTGTGTGTGTACGTGCACCTGTTAAAATGTGTCGTGCTTAATAATTGATGCACACAGCAACTGAAAAGCGGACAGTGGCAAGTCGCAATTTTTGTCGCTGTCAAAGCGACTTTAATGCGCATGCAGCAATTTAGTTACCACATAATTCCTTGCTGGATATGCAGCTGGCAAATACGTTTGAACACACACACCAATGCAAACAGCAACACACACACATATATACAACATTGTGGATTTTAATTGCAACAGAAGCAGCAGCAAAAGAAAAAATCAGAAAAAACACAAGTAACGCTGTAGTCGAGTGAGCTCGACTACAATATACCTTCAACTGTAAAATATTTTTCTATCGGTATGTATCGATAATCGAAAGGTATTTATAATCGAAAATCGGAGGGAGTTAACGATAAAATAGAGCTCGTAATCCAAAAACCTATATTCCTAATATCAAGTCTATAGCTGAGATGCACGTGTTCATACAGACAAGCCAACAGTCGGACATGGCTATATCGATTCGACTGTTAATTTTAATTAAGTATATATATACTTCATTGGGTCGGAGATGCTTCCTTCTGCCTGTTACATACATTTGCATAGAAGCATACTACCATTATTACAAATTTTTAATGGGTTCGTGGTATAAAAGTAGAATAAATTTATATCTTTGACACGCTGAAGTTTGAATACCCTTGTAGACTGAAGACTAAATAAGAACTTAAATTTCAGCGGATTATTCCAATGGGTGCTATATGTAATATTAAATGATATAGAAGTTCGATTTCGATAATATATTTATAAAATGTGGGTAATAATATAACCCGCATATAAATAGAAGAAAAAAATTATTTCATACAAAATCCAATTATTAAACTAGTCATGCTCATGGCAGCAGCTTGGTTTGGTTGTCTAATATTTTTTGATTTAATATAGCGACTCGATTCAACCGATTTAAGAAAATTAACTGCCTACAGCAAAAAGTCGAATATAAATGCAAGTTTCATTAAGCTGAAAGTTACAAACAAAGAACCCAAATTGAAATACCCTTAATTTTACAATGGTATAAAAACATCAGCAAAAAGCAAATGAAACGAAAATTCTTTTGTCTTTTTGAATGTTTGTGTTGTGCATTGATGTTGACGTTGTTGACAAACACACACACACACACACTTATATATATATATATATATATATGTACATATATATGCATATTTGTTAATGCTTGCTTTGTTGCTGACATCGCAATGTGTCCATTTAATATGCTGCTTCAGCTGCTGCTGCTGATTCTTACCCATTTCCATTTGCATTTTTGCAATTAGTTTTCATGCAATGCATTTGCACATACACTAACACACACACTAACACACACACCAAACACACATGGAGACATTTCGAGTGTAATTATGTCCCTGGCCAGTTGGGCAATTTGTCAACCAGCACTGTGCGTTTTAATGGGCATGCTTTAAGCGTGAAGCCGCATCTGCTCCAAATTCATTTCCCACTCACAGAAAAAGTAATGGCAAAAAACACACACACAAACACACAAAACACAACAACAAAAAAAATAAAAATAAAAAAAAAGCCAAGCTAAATTAAAAGCCAGCCACAGCCAATTAGAGGGAACTAAAGCGCAGAAACCTCTTCAAAGTAAGCGCAAAAAACAGAGACTACAAAATAAGCAATGCGAAAAAGCAGCACAAAAAAACAAGATTAATGCGAATAAAAAGAGAGGAAATTTATTTCACTCCGACGATCAAAATACGCTAACCGATAAAAAAAAACCTTTGCAGATATAAATAAATTTTTATAACCAAAAATAATATCATATAATTTTCTATATTTATATATGTCTATATAACAAAAAGATATTTAGCATTCTTTAGTTATAAAAAGCTGATGCATTTCTGCGACTTCAGACTTCATCTCACAAGTAGTAAATCTTTCAAGTTTAATTATATGCACAATCTTTATAATTGAAGTCGTATAAGTTAGCAAAAATAATGAATAAGGCGAAAACAATCCAGTCGGGGAAAGTATCCACGTTCAACACTAAGTTCACACCTGCCACAACCTGGTCGGGCAATGAGAAACCATTTTGTTAAATTGCGAGTTAATCGGCAATCAGCTGCTGGTTATCCTGTTGCCACATAAACGGCAATTAAAGTGAAATTGAGTAAATAAGTAGGAAGTATTCAAAATGCGAAGTGGAAGGAAACCTAATCAATGCAAGTAATGGCATTAAATGTATTTGATAAATTCAAATCCGTTGATCTGACAAATCGATCCAATTAATTTGCTAAGTTTTAATGTTTATTTAAATAATGCAAATTAAAAATTGAAAAGCTGGCACTTGCTTTATTAGCACACATTTTCTCTTCGATCAAATATGCTTAAATAAATATTTGTCAAATATTATACAAAGAAAAAAGACTTCATTTTAAATACTTTACTTTTCCATTACTTTTAGAAAGCCAATTAGCAATGTTTGTGAATCTTTGTTTAGAATAGTGTTTGCTGATTCCCATTGAGATTTCCGCTTGAACGAGCTTTACAAACAATGTAAACTAGTTGGAATACTCCAAACCAGTATGGAAAGTGAGTAAATGGCTGCCACAAACAAATGGCATCTAATGCAGCATAAAAAAAAACACTAAATAACAGCAAAAAAACAGTTGCAACAATAGCAGCAACAACCAGAACGAACTCAATATTGTTGTGCACACTTCAACACCCGCAAGTCGGTTGGTGTATATATATTTAATGACAAACGCAACAGGGAAACTGACTGAATGAATGACTAACTGCCGAACTGACAAACTGTCAGCCAAGATTAAAATTGTTGCGCGGCTTCTGTTGCAATGCGACATCCCTCAGCAAGTCAGTAAATGATTTCGTAATGTTGCATAAGCAACAACATTAGCTGCAGAGAAAAATTCATTTTGCAGTGCTCTATGGAAATGGCATTTTGCCAAACTATATATATATATATATATATATATATATATATATATATATATATGAATAAGTTTTATATATATATTTATATATATGTGTATATATACAGCAATCGGTTCATCATTTTTTAAAGCATGAATATTTTAATTCTACATGTTTTGGCTATTCGAAAACATATTTATTGAGTCATTATGTAATTTTAAATTTATAAAAAAAAATCATTTATTTTGTACTGAAATGTGCATTTTTTTATGAAGATTTGGTAAATGGGTATTTATTAAATTTATTGAGTTTCAAATCGCCATTATTAATTTTTGTTAATTCTTTAAACCCCATTCCGTGCTTTTTAAGCTGTATTCCAAATCTCTACGTTATTTAGTATTTTTTTCCAGCCCAAAGATTCTTTATTATTTTTAGATTGAATAACTGCACAAGCCACTCAATAACTATAATCGACAAACCGACAATAAGATTTCATACACAGATCCCAGTCAACTTGTAAATATCTTAATTTCTCTATGAATTTAATAAACCGACCGATGGTACATAGGAAATTCTCACTTCGACAAGATGTCCCTCCGAGCATAAAATGTCAGATTGGTCGCACTAACTTGTTAAAATTCATTAGTCGCATTACAAAAGCCAACACATCAAATATTAAAGCAAGTTCAGACGACAGCAACAAATTTTTCAGTTCTTATTTAATAATAGTAAAATTTTTTTGAGCAGAATTGAGCAGAATATATGTATCGACTTTTAAGCATTTTGTTTTCCACAAAATTTTTCCAGCAGACTGAATGCAATGAAATGTGTTACATGGGGGTGAGTGTGGCATGCATTCCTGAAACCAGTCGAGTTGCAAGCAAATGCAATATGCATGTTTCTCGCAGCACAGGACGATGCCAAAGTCAAGGCACATCATCATCATAATCATCATCATCATCATAATCATAATCATCATCAGCAAGTGCAGCCTGTGGAAATTAGCGAAACGACACACGTTGTGTTCGTGTGTGTGAATGTTGACTGTAGTTGTTGCAACTTTTGTTGCAGCCCTTATGACAAATGGTAATTTTAATTTGGCTTTTGTTGCCACACGGTGCTTCAATGGCAAAGAATGTGTTTTGTGTGTGAGTGTTAAGCAAATGTGAGAGGTTGTGTGTGGGTGCATGTGTGTGCGTGTGTGGGTGTGTGTGCGTGTGTGTGTATACATTGTGCACTTACTTATGCTGGCAAAAATAATTTGTAGTTTTTAATTAGAAAACTTACTGCAGCTTTTTGGCGGCTCAACACACATGCACAAAACAAAAAAACAAACACACACACACATATTTGTTTGTGTGCGCATAAGTCTGACTGACTGTCTGATTTTCTGTCTGGGTGCAGCACTTGAAACCAGCTTTTGCAGCAATGCACATTTTACAAATTCAAATTTTCCACCTAACATAAATATGCAATGCGCTTGCTAATAGTTCTGGGCATATGCGTCGTATGCGTAATGTATGAGCTATGAGTGCGCTATTGTGTGTTGTGTGTAGTTGTTGTGTGTGTGTGTTTGTTGTTGTTGTGTTTAGTCAGCGCAAGCATTGAGCTGCATAACAAGAATATTCAACTTTATACAGCATTCATGCATCGTTTTCCCCAGCGTGTGTTGCCCTAAAAAGTAGGCAATGTTTTTTTTGCTGACAGCCATTTGGCCTTTTGCGTATTATACAACTAATCATACAACACATAAATTCCTCAAATTTAGGAATGGTAATAAAAATTCATATCGTATGTTAAAAAGTATTTGGGTTTTGTGCAATATTCGACATATGCACTTATTTGTCTGGGGACTTGAAACTTGCAAAATATATTCGTCTGTTGCCGAGTCAGCCCAAATTTAATAACAAATAGAATCGATAAATGTAAATCGATAAAAATTAATATCTTCTACAATTAAAGCTACGCTACAAAATTTCTTTGACATGAATTCCGTCTACCTTCTAATGGTTGGAGAAGTTTTTGGCTCTATAAGTTGATATATTCTGGATCAGCAACACTAGTCGAGTCGATAGAGGTATTGACCTCATTTCGCATTATTTTAACGTGTTTTAAGTAATCTTTTATACTTGACATATAAGAATATATTTTTGTTAAATGTTGTACATAGGCTCTAGGAACAATCAGTAGAAAAATGAATCTAGAAAGGCTTAAGAATAGAATTGCCTCAATTTAACCACAAAAATGTGTAATAAACAATTTACAGCCAGTGGAAAAAAATTAATAATTCTAACTGCGTACTAAAATTTACATATAATTTACATAACTCCAATAAACTCGGATAGATAAAGTTTTGGTGTGTTTAACTTTTGAGTTCTTTCTTGTCTAGTTGAAATATGTACAAAATAAGCTGGTGGAATTTACTCACCATATCGTCTGCATTTAGAGCGCTTGGGTACACCACGTCCTAATCACGGAATATTTGAAGTTTCTGCAAAGAGACGGACAAAGTAATAAGTTTAACTCGATGGACTCAAAATTTGACTGCAAGAACGGTGCACGTAAGCAGTTTGCAGTTGAACATAAGTAAAAATAAGTAGGACAGGATTTGTGGAGACTTAGGCAGTGCAACTTTTGCATGCAAATTGTCAGTCAAAAGTGGCAAGAAGAGTGGGGGGGAAGGGGCCGAAAAGTTGTTGGCAAAGTAAATAAAAGCCATGCGTCAAATCAATTTCAAAGCGAAAGAGAATTAAATAACGACAACGAAGCATGCGGCCAAACAGATAAAAAAAAAGTAAAATAAAATAAACACACACACTTTCACACACACTCGCACACACACACATGTGGCATAGGCGGGTGGTAAGCGTGGAGTAAAGACTGTAGGCGTGGGACAAGTGAAGCCGCAAAGAAATTGTAAAAAAAAAAAATGTTGAGCAGTCGGTGGAGAGAGGGGAAGTTGGGGCATTGGGAGGCGCCTTTAGGCAGCTACTCGGCATTGGCAGCACTTTGAGCCGAAATCCCCGAGCAATTTATCATCTCTATGTTTAAAATTTATTACATTTATTTCATGTTGTTTGCCTTTTTTTCTTGAGCTGTTTTTGCTTGCTTTTTAACTGTTTTCCTGTGCCATTTCATTGTGCGTGTCTGCGGCTCACTAACAATTCCCAGGCAACACTTTAAAACACCATAGTCAAGTGTAAGGTGGAAAGTAAAGAGTTTCCTCATCATCCTCAATCTACCTAAAACCAAACCAAACCCAACCCCAGCGCCCACTCGCTGCAACGCCCACCCATCTATTCCAGTCTCTGTCAGCTTGAAGCTGAGTTATAGCCAACTCTGGCTGGGTCTTGTAATTGAATTTATCGCCTTGCCTGTATTCATCAACGTCAGCCAGCAGGACAGACGAGACAGGACACAGGACAGAGGACATAGGACACAGGACACAGGACTAAGGAGTCCTTGCCAAATAACTTACAAAGATTCTATGCTAGATCGAATTGAAGCGTTGCAGATTATGCAATTGCGCATACGCAGCGTTTGACAGGCACTCAGTAAACTCAAATTGAAAATACCTTTAAGCCAAAAAAAAACACACACACACACACAAAAAAAACTACACCGGCGCCAAATTGCTCTCGATATCAATTTGCTGGCAAGCCTTTTGCTTTTGCTTTTGCTCTTGCTGGCAGCTCTGGCCGCAGCTGCAACCAAATCCGATTAGAATGGCATTCTGACCCGCGTTTTGACCCGCACCGCCATGCCACAGCACACAAAATATTTGCCATGTTTGCCACAAGCGAAATTGTTTAAAATGGTTGCTGTTTTTGTTGTTGTTGTTGTTTTTCTTTCTTTTTTTTTTTTTTTGTATATTTCATTGGACAGCTGCAGGCAAATCCAATGCCATCCATTGAGTGCCAAAATTTCCTATTACATGCAAAATCAATGCAAACCCGCATAACATTTACAGCCAGCAATAATTATGATAAAATTGTATGTGAATGTGAATTTCTATATCTCTGTCTATATATGCCAAATAATTACACGCTCTATCTGTGTATTTTGACCAGCGTTTAAATTGGTTTTCCCATAATTCCATTTAGCAACGCTAATGAAATCAAAGCCAAGTCAGCAAATTTAATGCAATTCCAGCAACAAATTCAATCAATATCTTTGCCAAAATAAGGCTGATTTCCCTCAGTGGGAGGCGAAAACGGCGAAAAACGTTGAATGTCACTTTAAATTTATCAAACATTTTTGTTACATGACAAAATTGCATTTATTAATTTATATTTATATATTATGAACCCCCTACAATATTAACTCATATTTATTGTTCACATTTTCAGTTTTCCATAATCTGAAAAGAACTAAATTTAAATGGATTTTCAACTAAATGGAAAAGCAATCAAGTTTTTAACACTAACATATTGTAATTGGAATTGCGAATTCATTCAAAAACCAAGTTAATTGCACTCACAAATTATATATTTAATTCAGTTTTATGTAATTTGTTTCACTTTAAATGCTGCTTTTTTGTGTCATTTGAGTTGTTAAATATTTAAATATTAAATGGCAATTTACATCAAACAGAGATGTAAAACAAAAAGATAGAAAGCTCCAGTCGAGAGAGCTCGACCAGAATAAATTAAAATCTAAACATAAAAATACATTTTAATGACATTTTTATAGTAGATCAAAAATGTTACACAGTAAATTAAATTTGAATTTAAATATTATATTTTGATAGTTGTATATTTTATTGCTATCGGAAATGCCCTACAAAACCTACAGCAGCACAAATTCAATTGGAGTTGCGGGGAGGCGACAGGGGCTGAAAGTCAATTGGGTGAATCGAATTGTGTGGCCAAACTGAGAGTCAAACAAGCGCTTAAATCAATTGCAGCTGTCAGCTTGCAACGGCGAAATGCAGATGACAGCAACGCAAAATGCTGCTTTAATGAGCGCAATTAGCCATCACAGATGGGATTTGTGGCAGCACGATGATGAAACCTGAAAACATGTATCTGTCACATGGAGAACCCAATTTGACTTGCCAGCATAATCCATTTTCATGGCACAAATTGAAAAACCCAGCCACGACAGACAGACACACACACACACAAATACACTATCACACACACACACACGTATGATGTATAGTTATGACTGGTTGTATGCAACATAAATTATGAAAGTGCAAGTTACAAATGGCTTGGCCTTCGGCATTCGCCGACGTTGCAAGCAGCAAAGGCACGAAATGTGCACATAATTTCAAATTTATAACGAATTTACGTGCCGTGCCACATGATGCATGACTTACACGGCAACAAAGAACGCCTCGGCCCAACTGAAACTCAACTGAAAACTGTAGAAGACTAACGGCTAACGAATGTTGCACGAATGCAGTCCGCGGACTTTGGCACAGGTATCCGTGGCACGATGTGCTACAAATGCAAATAAGGTCACATAGACACACACACACACAGACACACCCATAGACAGATCTGCTCGTTACCTCGTTTAAGACAAGCCAACGCCTCAGCTTTGCGGCTGCCTTTGTGTCAACTTCCGCCCCATACAATGTACACTGGCCACGCCCCTGTGCGCCCCGCTAGCTCGTTTCGTTTACCTGCCCCCCCATTGCCCCTTATTTTGCATGCAGCAAACATCGTCGCTAAGTAATATAGGGAGCTGCACCGCCTGCTGGGAGCCACCAAAAGCGACATCGTCGCATAAAAGCCTGTTATGCAGTTGTGTTTGTCTTTTGTGCCCCAGCTGCCCCTGCTGCCCCTACTGCTCCAGCTGCTGATGTTGTGTCCTGCAGCGCTTAACAATCTTGTACCTGGCATCGTGCAACCAGCTCGGACATTTTTGTTGTTTCTGCATTGTACATGCCAACAACATAATCATCATCAGCAGCAGCAGTTGCAGCAGTTGCAGCAGCAGCAGAAACTTTGGCTAAGCAGCTGAAAGGATGCCCATAAAAGATGGAAAAAGTGATTTACACTGACTCTGCCACAAAGTCAACGACAGCTGCCTTGTGTCCTGGCAACAAAAGCTGCTTACTGCTGCTGCATTCTATCCAAAATTGCTAATCAAATAACAACTTTAAAATATAACGTGTTAAGTGCCTGAAAAGTTATTTCCTTATTTGATTCAATGATAGAATTTTGTTTGAGTTGAGGTAAAAATCAATTTATAAATTTATAAATAATACGTATAAAAAACAATATATATATATACATATCATATACATATCACTTAATATATAGTCTTAATTCTCTTAAATAATAGTCTTAAAAAATATCAACAGACCACATAAGCTATATATATTTGCTTAATTAGGATTGTCCATAAATCATTCTATTATATTATACAGTTATATTAAAGTAGTCCATCTTAAAGTTTAGCAGAGCTTTAGAGTTCTAATACGGAATTTAAGTTCTCGTACGCCATACGCAAATCAAGTTTATTTCATTTTATTGCTAACATATTTGATAACTCTATCGATTTCAATTGAACTCAATTTGCAATAAAAGCCACAAATTTGAAGATATTCAAATTTAGTTCTAAACTTACGTCAGACATAAACCAAAACGTATTTTCATATTAAATAAAGCATTTTAGTTATAAGAGCAAGAGCAGCTATATTCAAAACTGGCTGTGATAAGTATATATATATATACATAATCAGAACAACGCAGTTTTTAATACGAGTAAGGAGCACATTTCTCAGGCTCTTAAGCATGTCAAGAGGATGACAACAAAACAGTTTTATACTTTTTGGTAAATTATTTTAATAACCTTATATGACAAAGAAATAGATACATAAAATAATAAAAATGCTAATAATGCTTAAATAGAAAATATGTGCTGCTTAAAAATGATGTTAACCATTCAGATTTAAAAAATGAGAACTAACATAAAAAATAAAAGGATTTAATTGGCAAGCCATAGGCAATAAAAGTTATAAAACTGTAATCTGTGTATTAATCAATTTTAGACATTTATCGGCTGAGTTTCTGGATCGAGTCGCCTGTAGAGATTTCTGAATTTACTGCAATTTACATTTACATTTATTTATTCAGAATTCACAATCAACGTGTAAAATCAGTTATACAAAACGCTTTCAGCTCTTAACTTCCCCTATTAAAAGTTAAAAAAAAATATGCCAAGTAATTAGGCGTAGAACTAAGGGAATTCTCATTGATTTTTGATGCACGCAACGCAAAGCCACACTTCATACATTATAATCAAGGGGGGGGGGGGGGGGGGGGGCAACTGGTAAATCTAGTTTGAATTAATAGCCCCAAAGAAATGAGTACAAAACAGACACAAAATAAATGCGATGTCTCTTTGTGATTTACGCATTTGAATCTGTGCAGTTATTCAATAAGTATGTAGCCTAAAGATATGTTCATTATACCCTTCACCTCCCCCACACACACACTCAGTCTCAGACTGCGAGGCGTGTGCAGCATTTAGAACAGTTGATTAGTGCAGCGAACAAAGGACGTCCTCGCCTATAAGGAGGACAAATGAGAAATGCCAAATGCCTGCAGGACTAGACGGACTAGCGATGGCAAAACCAATGCCAAACACACATTTTTCTAATGCCAAACAGACATATATATATATAAAAATATATATATAGAGCGGGGAAAGAGTAGGCAGGGAGCTAGCTGTGAAAAGCAGAATTAACGCGTGGCTGCTGCAAATTGAAAGCAAATGAAACTGAATTGCACTTGCAACAGTTGCAGTTGCAGTTGCAGCCGCGGCAACAAAAGCTGTCTTGTCTGCCTTCGCTGCTCAATGTCTCTATTGACTCTTGCCACTGCGCATAACCAAGGCAATTAGCCAAGATACACACACACACACACACACACATATGTACAGTTGCGCCCAAATTTTTTATACTTACATTTATGCTCGTTGCATCGCATGGCATTTGCTGTTCCACTTTGGCCATGTCCTTGCCAGCGCTACATTTTCAGTTAATTGCTTCAGTAGTACCAAAAAACAAAAAACTATATATATAGTTGTCTATATATATATATATAAATCTGTATAAAGTCCTTTGTTCCAATGCTGAGTGTGCTGGCTGCAACGAGACAAAGAATAAACGAATCAGAGCGGGAATTGTGAGTTGAGTATTTGTGATAAAAAAAAAGAAGATGATGATGGAAAATGCAAATGCAAAACTGGCGCCGCATAAAAAGCAATGTCTGCCCAATGCTGCTTGCCAATGTTACAATCTATTTGCCAAACGGGGTGGCAATGTGATTTCTGCAAAAATTTTATGTGTTTTGCAACGAGCGAAATTGAATTGCATTTCTAACTGCTGAAATGCTAAATAAATATATGCATATATCTGTCTTTAAATATACATATTTAATTCAAGAGTCAACATATTCAACGTACGCGAATCCTATAGCTATAAAGGACTGCCCGATGTGGTATGTTCTGCTCTTTGGTCAATTATGCCGCTCACGTAACGAATCTCCATAATTGCCAAAAGGCTATGCAAATTGTGGGGCCAGCCGCAAAGTATGCAATACAAATGTATACAACAGCTTATGCGGTAGAAGGCCGAAAGCACAAAGAAAAGAATGAAACACGCATATCAATGGAATTAATTGGTAAGCCATAGACAAAGACAGACAGACAGATAGACAGACAGACGAAAGGCACAACATACAACACATAACAACAACAACAACAAAAACAGCGAGGAAAGCGCGTATCAATCTTAACAACAAAATACACACACAACACGCAGCACACATACACACACACACACGACTAAATTACAACCAATTTTTATTGCTGCGAAAACAAAGGCGCAGCATATTATCACAGCAGCAGCAGCAGCAGCAATCACTGGCAACAAAATGGCGGCACGCAGGCAAAGGCGACAACGGGCGTGGTTGGGGTGTTAGAGCTGACGTCTGCACGTTCCACTAACAATAAATGATAAAACATAAATTCGCGCGCGCACACACACACACACACACGCACGGACACACACATGTGTATCATATCGTTAAAAGTCAATTGTAAACTTATGCGCCTGAAGGCACAGCTACAAACTACACACACACATCCACACACACACAAACAGCGACAGAGAGACAATGACTAGGCTAGAACGTGTTATGTGACGGCTGTAGCCTGAAATTGTTCGAATCATAATGCCGCCTTATCAGCGGCATTTAAATCAGCGCCTAAAACGGGCCTCTGCCTGCTTTTTCAGCTGCTGCAGTAAAAGAAACCACTGAAGCGGTTTTTGGATAAAAGTTACATTGACATTGCCAAAAGAAAAAAAAAATAAATAAAGAAGCAGCTACTGAGCAGCTTCACACACACACACACACACCGAGCACACACAACACGCACACAAAGAAGGCGTAAGAGCGAAAGTCTTAGCTGTAACGAGAGAGGCGAGCGCGACTGCGCCTCTCGCCGTACACCAACGCATAAGAGCGGCGAATATTGAAGAGAACTGAAGCGAATTTGTTTGCGGTGATGCCAATGCTGCTATTCTCTCGGCAGCTGCTGCTGCTGCTGATGCTAGCGTCGCCCTTTTTTGTTTGTATTCATCCCGTTGGTTCGAGCGTCACACACACCACAAACAGTTGTTGTTGTTGTTGTTGGTTTTTTGTTTAACATTTACCTTTTGGCATTTGCCATTTCGCTTGGCTTGTTTACGCTTTGCCGCATATGTCGCTGCAAGTTTGTATATAATTGACAAACGCCCAAAAGTAGACTACACATATTTGTGTGTATCTCTTTCACTATTAACTATGTTGTATTTATTCGGTTCTATGCTGTGCTTCAAATATATATACATATATTTTTTTTAATGCTCTTGCAGACACCGCTTAATGACGTAACAATTATCTTGGCTCATCGCAGTAGGCCCCTTAATGGCACTCTCGGGTGCGCTTCTGCGGCCGGAGGACGTCAATTGAATTGCCTTACACACACACACATACCAACACATACATTGCACACTCTTAGAAATGCCGAAGCAAATAAAGATGCTTCTTTATTGCGTACAGCGTCATTTTTTGACATTTAATTAAAAAAAAACGGCCAAAAGTAACTTGGCACTAAACTACTTTCGCTTCATATATATATATATATATATAAATATGTATATATATTTATATATATATAGCTATGTGTGCCTGTTAAATTGAAATTTTGCCTTTGGCTATGGACTGCTGCAGCTTAACGATGCGCTCGCCTGCTGCTGCTAAACGTTTTGCAAATAACTATTTTTTATTCATAAACGAGACACACACACACACATACACATACACACACAAAACGTGGCGCACTCTAAGCGACCACTTAAGTGTGTTGCTTCAACAACAACAGCACTGACAACGACAGATGCAGCACCTTACCACTCCCTGGCTGCGTCCAGTGCTGCACAAGTGGAGCGCATGAATGAATGAATGAATGACAGACTCGCCCCTCAACAGTCGCCCACAGAAAGGGAAGTGGGCGTGGCCGCTGCTTAGCCAGTGGCCCCATTGTTAAATGCGACTGCTGCTGTCATTACTCGACGTAGTTGTTGTTGTTGTTGTTGTTGTTGTTGCTGTTGTTGTTTCTGCTGTCATTTTCATCTAAGTGCACACCAAGTGCGCTCCAAAAAGCTACCAGGTTTCTGTGCTTCTCTTTGTGTGTGTGTGTGTGTGTGAGTGTGTGTGTGAGTGTGTGTGTGTGGGTGTTCGTGGGTGTGTGTTTGGGTATTTGTTTCGAGTGCAATGCTTGTTGCTTTTGTTTGGCACCCTGTGGTTCTTGCAACTGTCGTTACTGCCGCTGCTGCTGCTGCTGTTGTTGTTGTTGTTGTTGTTGTTTGGGTTTTCCTTTGTGCCTCAGTGTGTCATTTTAGTATTATTTTTGCATATAGACAGACCACTGTGTGGCCTCCCCAGCATTTTTGTTGCCGATGGGCATTGCGGCAACAATCAACATAAACTCATCTCATATTTATGCGCACATTGCTAGAATTGTCAACGTTTTTTTTTTCTCGCTTTTTCTTGCTGTTTGCTGTGGCTGCGCACTCTGCACATGGCTTAGAAATGTAATTTGCATTTGTTCTTAGGCCACTTGCAGGCAATTGTTATGCAACGTTTAAATTTGTAGCATCCTCTTTGGTAGCACGACTAATTATGAACTGTTTTTTTTTTGGCTTAGGCAAATTGTTTTTAGTAACATTTAAAAAACAATCATCCATCATTGCTGGATGAATGTATGCAGAATATAAACGCTGAAAGTTCAATGATTTTCTTTCATCCTTGCCTCTTGCCTTAACTTTATGTAAGTCAAATTGAAATTAATTGAATCGAATGAAAAGTTTTCAAGAAGTTACCACAGAAGGTGATTTTCAAAATATTTCGTCCTTTAAAAAATATTAATTATAAATTTCTTTCATTCTAATTTCTACCTTTCTGATAAACCTTGCAAATTTGGGAGGCATGCTGAGAGAGGCTGATAGTAGCTGCTAATAATATAATTAACAAATCTAGTAAATACATCATTAACAACTTAAGCTATACATTTTTCTAAACTATTCAACAACGGTTTCCACAACTTTTATTCAAGCTTTTACTGCTTTCTTAAACTTTCTACTAATCATCACTTTTTATTTCATTATGTTTATAGATTTTATCGCTCTATCACTTTTAGACGCATTGAGCTCTTATCGATTTTTCAGCCCAAATTATAACACACACACACAGATAGTTACCAAGTTACACTAAAAAAAAAAAGAAAAGAAAACCGAAAACCGAAAACTGGAAAACATTCTATTATGATAAATTGCAAAAACACGAAAAGATGTGTTGCAAATAAGAAAAGAATAATTTAAATTTTTCAGATATATTTTTCTTTATTTTTTTTTCTCAGTGTATATAAAGATGATGTTCAAATATGAAAATTGTATTTTGCAGCATATTTGCTAGGCTTCAAACTCCTTGAAGCCGCTATTGAGGCAGCAGCAGCAGCAGCAATACATTTGTAATTAAGAAAGTTTTGTCAGCAAAGCACTTAAATGAAATTTTAATTTATTTCTAAACTGTGCCTGGCATTGGGCCATTGTCATTGCCAATGCTATTATTGCCAAAGCCAAGGAGCAACAACAACAACACAAATCCAAAGGCAGCTGCAAAAACTTTTCTAAAGCGTTGACAGAGTAAAAAACAAATAGAATGGGCAGACAATCAGACAGTCAGATAGAAAAATAGACTAACTGACTGACTGAGATGAAACATTAAATATTTAATCTTATCACAAACAATTGTTTTTGTATTATGTTTGCTGCTTTTCTGTCGATTTTCAAGTTAAAAGCAGCGCCTAGAGCATGCCGAGCTATGCCAAATTATGGTGGCTCATGAAACGCTTAAGCTATCAACACGATATTTGGTAATTAACCCAGCTAAATGCGTTACTATAGCCAAATTATGCGACCAGGCATACGACAAAGCCATCAGCCAGTTGCTAGCCAGTTTTCAGCATCCATTTTCCATTTTAGGCCATCAGAATACGTGCGCCATGTTAATGGCCTCCAGCATTGATATCGAAGTAAACGAGAGCTGTGTATTAGTGTGTATGTGGGTGTGTGTGTGTGTGTGTGTGTGTGTGTGTGTAGCATGTATACTCTAATTGTGAGAGATTAAAGTAATTGCCACAACATTTTCTATTCATTCAAATCGCCCTAAATCTAGACATCTTTTCGAAATTTATTTGTATACTTTCTCTGATAAAAAAAAATGTTTAAGTATTAGTTTTGTGTCGAGAGAATTGATATTTAGATAACTTTACGAATTAGTGTAAGACATGCGTCACGGGCCAGCCATAGATCTTGGTTTTGAGAAAACGATTTTTAATGATCAATGCACTTAAATTCAGAAGAATATGTGGAAAGTAATATTTCTCGTCAAGATTAGACTGCTGAGAGCAGTTTTTCCTACCAACAAAATATGTTAGCTGGTCGAATGCCTGAAGACGGCAGAATTTTGGTAAAAATTAAATAAAAAAATCTTTGCCAAAATTAGAGTATGTTGGTTAATATGAATATGCCCGCGTCTGGGCAGTTTATAAATGTGTGGCTATAAAATCGATAACATCGATTGATGCAAATCTATTAAGATAAAGTGACAAAAGGCGGAGCATCGATTGCTGGTAATGTTCTCCAAATTGAACAAATATTTGGGTATTATTTGCTCATTTTATCTGTCTTTTATAGCTCTGTCTATTATGACATCATATATCCACAACTCTCCAATAGAAATTGCAAAAGAATGGCAGGTATTCTTCGAATTAGGTACAGAAATTAGTTGTTCTCTATGAGAAAATGGTTTGTAAATTTTGTTGTGCAACTTTGTCGTTTGTTTTTATTAGCTTCATTGTTTTATGCTTATTTATTATATATATATATTGCATTTTGGACAAATTATCCAAATTTGATTCCATTTCTTCTCTTGAAAAACTAATCATAAAAGGATTTGAGATAAATTTAATAAATATCTTTAATTATTTAATATTTGATTTCAGTACTATTGTGATAAAGATTAGGCAATATTTAGTGAAATTTACCGCTTAACGTTTGCCACGTTGCCATTAACAATTGTGCAGCATTCTTATCAGCTCAGGATTCGCCACTGCCTCGCTCCCAGGCCCAGCCACAGCCAGAGCCACAGCCAATCCACCCACCCAATCCAAGCACAAAGAGCACAATATATAAACGGAAGAGAGTAGACAAAAAGAGAAAAAGAGAGAAAGACTTGAGGCAATGCCTCAACTCAGCTCAGCTTAGCTCAGCTCTGTTGGTGAACTCTGTTCAACACACACACACACATAGACATGTTGGTAATAGGTGGCGGTGGCTGCACGGTAAACAGAGACTTGCTCCAAGCTTCAGAGCCGAAAATCGCCCATTATCCATTTTTATTTTATCATCAATTTTATTACGCACAAAGTAAAGAGGCGCAACTGAAACCGAAGCCAAAGCTAAAGCCAAAAGCAGCAGCAGCAGCAGCAACTTGATGATGTAGAACTCAAAAACAGCAACAAAAGCGCACTCACACACATATAAACGCACACACAGACACAGACACACATACTTGGAGAGCAGAGCAGCTGAAGACACAACACGCCCTTTTTGATGCTTGTATTCGCAGTATTCGCATTTTCAATTCGAGTTTTCTTTTCTTTTTTGTCACTTTCGAGTTTATTTATTCTTATTCTTTGTGTGCTTTTGTTATGGTTGTTAATTAAATGTTACTAACATTTATTTACTTACCTTGAGTGAGTTCTGTAGTTCTTTGGTTTTTTTTTTGTCCTATATCCTTTGATTTTTTTATATTTGCTATGGATGAGTTTGTTTTGTGGATGTTGATGTTGTTGCTGAACACTTTTATTGTTGCTGTTGTTGCTATTGTTGCACTTTGTTTGCCCTTACTGCATGATAATATCTGCGCGTATCCTTATGTAAGGATAAAGCCCTTATAAAAAAATGATTACACTCTGCACTGCACGAAAATTTAAGCACATACATTAACAATTATACATCTATATATATATATATAAATATGTGTGTGTGTGTGTGTGTGTATAACTCAGATGTGCGACATTATTGTCATCTTAACGCAAGTCGCAAGAATTTGCAACTAAACGTGTATTAGATAAAAGGCCCCGAATTGCGTTGCGCCCAAGTCGCAGAAATCAACACTCAGCTGCCTCAATTGGCCGCACAATAAATCCAATTTACAATCAAGTCATTCACATACACACACACACAGAGTATGTGTGTGTTGATTGAATCAAGAGTGAGCAAATCAAGCGATTTAGATTTAGTTTCAGTCAGTTTACTTTTTGAACACCTTAAGTAGACCTAATGGCAAATCACGCAATAACTAAACTAAAACTATTTTTCTTCAGTTTTTTTCTTTCTTTTTTTTTGTGTGCAATCAGCGCTTGTTAAAGAATCGCCTAGATTTATGAGTTATGATGACCTCGTTGCGCCGATTGCACTTATTCAATTGAGCACTTTTGTGTAGTGTGCGGAAAATTTTAATAGTTTTCACATTAGTTAATTTTAGGCAAAAGGATAAGATAAGACCAAAAGAAGACCTTCAGCCAGCACTTAAATAGGTCGCACATCATCAACGAAAAACTATTTTTTTCTAGATACTGTATTTAACACAGAATATTTTATATATTCTTCATATATTTATTTGCAAACCCTAAATTCGAATCTTGACATTTTTTGCTGCTTGTTGTTGATAAATTCGCATGTTGTTTTTTTATCTTCTGCTGCTTTTCTTTTTTTCTTTTTTTTTTGGGAGCGGCCTCAGCGCTGCAGAGAAAAGCAAAAAAGCTTTCTCTTTTTCATTTTGGCTGTCTGCCTGTTTGCGGTAAATCTTTTGGCCAGTTATTTACTCCAATTTTATATGGTGTAAGTAGTTATTTGAAATTTTTTATTTAGAGTGTTTGAAGCGAATTCCATTAAGCGCAAAATTAACTGCTACTTTGACCAGCGGGGAGGATTGATTTTCTTCATTTGTTTTCGCTTCTTTTTTTGGCTGTTCTGTGGGCTTAGCATACTTTTGGGGGTTGCGGTGCGGTGCGCTGTCTGCCTGAACCAAAACCCGAACCAAATCGACAACAACAACAAGATGACGAAGAAGAAGAAGCAGCAGAATAATAGGAACAACAGCAAACTCGCGCATATGTAACAAGCAATAAATTTTTCAGTTACAAAAATGTTGCCTTTGTTGTCTGATTTCACATTTTGTGTGAATTGCAAATTGGCACACTGACCCACACACACACACACACACAGACGCGTACGAATATTAAATAGTAGCAGTAACAGTAACAGAAACAGCGGCAAGCATCGAAATCTACTTTGACCATCTCCACTTTCCACTTTTTGTTATATGCCTCTTCACTTGTGTTTGTTGTTTTTTTTGCTGCTGCTGATGCTTTCTGCCTGAACCATTTACCGAGCCTTTTGCCGCAGTCGTTCCGTCGCTCTCGAGTTTCAAATTCACACTGAATCGTGAGCCAAGCGAAAAATGTCGCCATCGGGTTCGTTTGCATCGCTCGGATGCTGCCGTCGTCGATTCTGGTGTTGTTGGTTCTTCGTCATTGTGTGGCCAAGGACTCACCGGCGCCCCCGCTCTTTGTGCTTAAGAGCGCACTACGTTAAAGAGCGGAAGGCGTGATGATGGTGTTATTAAGCACTCGAAAGCTGCAGCGTTAGCCATTCTAGTTTAGTTGCGTGCATAATAAATGCAAATTGATACTAATGTTAATTAGAGTGCACCCATTGCATTAATTTACCACTTCCTGTGCACACCCATTAACCATTAACTGCATTAACTGTAACTTACGGGCAGACAAAAGCAAAAGCATATTCAGAGAAAAACTTTTTTGTTTTTAAAGTTAATGTTGGTGTCTGCTTACATGTAATACAAAAATGCAACCAAAGGAAAATATATTTTCATTTTAAAATGTGCGCGCAACACATTAGCTATCGATAAGCGATTGCTGTATACTCTAGTTTTTGGTTGAATTATACGCTATTTTAAATTTTTATCTGCACAATAGTCATTAGTTGTTATTAACATTATTCAAAAGAATCTCAAGGCTTTGAATTTGCATATAACTTTGGTTAGTATATATTTTGGTATTTTTTTAGTATGAGAATCTTGTGTTTTCTGCCGTATGCAAAATCGGTCACACTACAACTGAGACATAAAATAAAATACAGAAATTGGTAATTAAACGTTCTGAGCTGTGAATTTTAAATGCTTAGGACTTAAAAAATATACGTGAGCCTATATAAATAAAAACTTAATTTGAGAAATAATTTGTTTAAATTACATTTTACAGTAGATAAATGTGATGAAATAAGAATAACCGTTCAACGCAGCACTTTCTCTTCATTCCAGACGCATAGCGAAAAATCAATAAATCCATAAAGAGATTTATATTTTGCGTGGCGTATTTAGTACATAATCAGACCACTTTCGCAAAGAGAAAGGCGAAGAACTGAATAATCGTTTTCAATGTTACATAGATGACAATTATTTAATGAATCATTGCTATTTATGGATATTGATCCAAAAAATTAATTTTGTAATTTCTATCTGTACCTTTGCAGCGAGTGCTGAATAAAATTTGAGGTGTCAAGATGGGTTCACTTTTTCGAAGTGAGGAGATGGCGCTCTGCCAGCTCTTTCTACAAAGCGAGGCTGCCTATGCCTGTGTCTCCGAACTGGGCGAGCTGGGACTGGTCCAGTTTCGTGATGTAGGTGTTTTTGTTCAAAAGCTGTACAAATAATTGAAATATTCATAATTTGTATTTGTGATTTTATTGTACAGCTTAATCCGGATGTGAATGCATTTCAACGCAAATTCGTCAACGAGGTGCGCCGCTGCGATGAGATGGAACGCAAACTGCGCTACCTGGAGAAGGAGATCAAAAAGGATGGCATACCCATGCTGGACACCGGCGAGAGTCCAGAGGCACCACAGCCACGTGAAATGATTGATTTGGAGGCAAGTTTTGACAAGCAGAAAATATAATATATATATATGTGAATATGCGCTGGAAAAATTAGTTCAAGTTACAGTTGTCAGATGTATATAATTATATTATTTTATTTATTAGCATGACATCATAAAACATTTGATTAGTTGATATATTGCTCTGATGATTGACTACTGTATTAAATCATAAAAAAAATTGTATAACTTTATTTATAACTATTTTTATTATATATATATTTAAATGTGCTTGTAAAATTACTTATTTTATTTCCCGTTGCCACATATAATTTATTATATTATGTTATTATAGGCTATTGATTTAGATAAATAATATTGTATTAAATCATTATATTTTCTATAACTTATATAATTTCTTGCAGGCCACCTTTGAGAAGCTGGAGAACGAGCTGCGCGAGGTCAACCAGAATTCGGAGGCTTTGAAACGTAACTTCTTGGAGCTGACGGAGCTGAAGCACATTCTTCGCAAGACGCAGGTCTTCTTCGATGAGGTATGAATGCAGTTTGTTGCTAACATTTGTTATAGGCAAACCCGCTCAGCAGCAGCCGCAGCAGCAGCAGCAGCTTACAGATAAGACATAACAACAACAAAAACAACAACAACATCGAGTTGGCAATTGATTAACATACATATTAAATAATTCGATAATCAATAATCCAGTATGCCAACACAGCAAATGGTGCAGAGATTATTCTTTCTTTTTAACTCGGTTGAAGTATTTGATTAATTTATAACGCATTACAACAGAACAACACAATTCAGCACTTACTATCCTATCGCCAATATATCTATAACTATAACTATAAACACATTTTTAGCAGTTGTGATTATATAGCTTTAGTTGAGCTCTTCCGATTCCCAGTTATAATTTAATTTAATACGAGTATAATTTATATACGCATGCTTTATTCCTATCCTATGTATGTTTGTATGTGTGCGTATTGTTTTTAATTATGTATATAGTTGTATATAGTTGGATTTAATATTTATTTACTTTTTGGTTATTTTATTTTATTTGTTTTTATGTTTTATTTTTTCATATTCAATTCAAATGCCAAAAAACAAAACCTATGCAAAATGCCCCAAAAAAAAAAAACAAAAACAAACAAACGAACGTATCCCGAAAAACCCTGCAAATGCAAAATCAACCAAAAAATACACCCACCAACAACAACACACACATACACAGTCGGTGCAAACGATTTACAAAGCACCCACAACAACAATTCGTTCATCAAACAAATATCGACGCTATCTGCAGATGGCCGACAACCAGAACGAGGATGAGCAAGCGCAGCTGTTGGGCGAGGAGGGCGTCCGCGCCAATCAGCCGGGCCAAAATTTAAAACTTGGGTAAATATTGAAACCTCAAAAAAAAAAAAAACAACAGCATAAAACGGGTGAAACTAAACTCAGCCTGCGTATTTACCAAAGATAGAAGCAAAAAATATAAAACAGAACGTACGGTAAAATGTCAATCAAAGGCAGATGAAAAAAAAAAATGAGAACACCAAACCCGACTTGCTCGCTCGCTCTCATTCTCCATGGCAATTTTTACGTTTTTCGTTATCTATGTACAGTTATGTGTGTCCTATTTGTACACAATATACAATATATATATATATATATATGTTTATGGGTTTTAGGTTCTCCTAATAGCGACAAATTTGCACAACATATATATATATATTATGTATGTATGTAATTATGTATAGCTGTTTATGTACAATATGTGTATAAAAATCAGTGATTATTATGGTGATGGTTTCTACAGATGCCCCTACTCCTCCTCCCTAATACACAATACCCCAAAAACATAAACTGTATCAATTTGGAGGCGGATAGCTTTAATTAAATAAGCAAGCAAACTAACCGCATTAACTCAGCAAATAAGTACTAATTATCTTAATGATTATAAAGATACTGTTCTGCTATAAAAAATGTTGCAAACTAAAAAGCAAACAAATCATAAAAAAAAAACAAAAAAAACACCCAACAAAAATCACTTTTACAACAATTTCTAGCAAGAGGGCGGCCTCAATCATACAACAGAGTCGATGACACGGGCCCTCATCGTTGATGAGTCGCGCACCGCCGGTGCCTCCTTGGGTCCCGTACAGCTTGGGTACGTATTCAACAAATACAATTACCAATAGCTACGTACTACTTACCACTTTTGGCAGTTCTTGCCATGAAAAATAACTTTCTTAAATTACTTAAGTGCAACAAAAAATTATTGCTTAACAACGCCGCCGCCGCCAAATAACAAAAAAAAAAAAAACGCTGCCTATGCCAAAAAACCGATCTACAATTAATGAATTTATTGAGAAAATAAACCCACATGATTCACAACAAACATTCCTAGATGCCCCAAATCCATTTCTTTTCGAAGCAATAATTTTCTGTGCGCAAAAAAAGAAGCAATCCTTAAAAACTAAAACCAAAACCGTTCTCTATTTTGTTCCTCTCTTCCAAAAAAAAAAAAAATGTTTTCTAAACTTTAATAATTGATAGTTTTATGGAAAAATCGATTGAACGTGAGGATTATCTGCCATGGTTGGTATCCCACAATTCAAAATTAATCTAGGAATGCGCCTCATCAACTCTGTATATATAGACATTGTCATTTTGTGGTCATTAGCTTCGCTCGCCGCATCAAATCCACCCAAAATTCCAATCCCAAAAAAAAAATAAAACAAAATGTGCTCTCCTTTTGAATGTTTCTGTCGTCACGTTCCATTCCATTGCTGCGATCATTGGTATTTGTGCTTGAGAGTTTAGTTTTTCTCTTTGCCGTAAACTAACCGGAATGATGCACATTTCCACAATTGCTCCAAATACGAACATCGATATAATTTTTCATCTCTTTAAGCTTTGTGGCCGGCGTCATTGCACGGGAGAAGTTGCCCGCCTTTGAGCGTATGCTTTGGCGCGCTTGTCGGGGCAATGTGTTCCTGCGTCAAGCCATGATTGAGTCACCACTCGAGGATCCCACCAATGCAAGTAGCAAGCAGCAGCAGTAAATTCAATTATTAAAATTCTAATTTCTTTTCTTTTTGCAGGGAGATCTAGTTTACAAGTCGGTCTTCATCATATTCTTTCAAGGTGATCAGTTGAAGACGCGCGTTAAGAAGATCTGCGAGGGTTTTCGTGCCACACTCTATCCGTGCCCCGAGGCGCCAGCGGATCGACGTGAAATGGCGATGGGCGTAATGACACGCATTGAGGATCTGAATACGGTGCTTGGCCAGACGCAGGATCATCGTCATCGTGTCCTAGTTGCGGCGGCCAAGAATCTGAAGAACTGGTTCGTCAAGGTGCGCAAAATTAAGGCCATCTATCATACGCTGAATCTCTTCAACTTGGATGTAACACAAAAGTGTCTGATTGCCGAGTGCTGGGTGCCGCTGTTAGACTTTGAGACCATCCAGTTGGCGTTGCGACGTGGCACAGAGCGTTCTGGTTCATCGGTGCAACCGATTCTGAATCAGATGCAAACGTTCGAGAATCCACCAACATATAATCGCACCAATAAGTTTACCAAAGCGTTTCAGGCCCTAATCGATGCGTATGGTGTGGCCAGTTATCGGGAAATGAATCCGGCTCCATATACCATTATTACGTTCCCATTTCTGTTTGCGGTGATGTTTGGTGATTTGGGCCATGGTGCTATAATGGCGCTCTTTGGCCTCTGGATGATACGGAAGGAGAAGGGACTTGCTGCACAGAAGACGGACAACGAGATCTGGAATATATTCTTTGGCGGGCGCTACATCATCTTCCTTATGGGCGTGTTTTCCATGTACACAGGCTTGATTTACAACGACATCTTCTCCAAGTCGCTGAACATCTTTGGATCCCACTGGCATGTGGGGTACAACAAGTCAACCGTTTGGAATAACACATACCTACAATTGAGTCCGGCGACCAGCGATTACGAGGGCACACCATATCCATTTGGCATGGATCCAATTTGGCAGGTGGCCTCATCCAATAAGATTGTCTTTCAGAATGCCTACAAGATGAAGATTTCCATTATATTCGGTGTATTGCACATGATCTTTGGCGTCATCATGAGTTGGCACAATCATACCTATTTCCGCAATCGTTTGTCCCTGATCTATGAGTTCATTCCACAGCTGGTATTTCTGGTGCTGCTCTTCTTCTACATGGTCTTGCTAATGTTTATCAAATGGAATCGCTATGAGGCTACAAATAAATGTATGTTTTTATTTGGGCTATGATTGAGTGGATTAACTAATCTGTATTTATCTTTTTTAATCTTTGACACAATCTAGTGCCCTTTACGGAGGCGTGTGCACCTTCTATACTGATCTCGTTCATCGACATGGTGCTGTTCAAGACGTCGAAGACACACGATGAATGCCCCAATTACATGTATTGGGGACAGCCCTTTTTCCAGACCGTCTTTGTGATAGTAGCTCTCGCATGCATTCCAGTCATGCTCCTCGGCAAACCCATTAAGATAATGCAGGCCCGCAAACTGGCCAACGTAAGTACATGTTGTAATCGGAAAATCCTGCTCAGCCGTCCACACATCCCCACTCACTGCTCACCAGTCACATCGTCGTTACATTAATTTCAAAGTTTTCGGAAACATGAGCGACTAATTAACAGCAATACCTGTGTTCTCTGCACTTCTGTTTATTTATGTTTTTCCCCCACAACCAACTTACCAATTTACTAACCACTATCCACAAAAAAACAACTTTGAATAAAACACTAACTAAAACACCAACCAATCCAAACGCTAAAGGAAGAGGTTAGTTGTGTCGTTTGTTCTTTCACAAAATTACGGATTACCAATTGCTTAAGTTAATAACTAATGCACATTATTCTCATGCTTGAACAGGTGCAACCCATTACTGGCTCATCGGATGCGGAAGTGGGTGCAATGCCAAATGGCGGTGCTGGTGGACATCATGATGAGGAGGAGATGTCGGAGATATTCATACACCAGGGCATACACACCATTGAGTATGTGCTGGGCTCCGTTTCCCATACTGCATCCTATTTGCGTTTGTGGGCTCTTTCCTTGGCCCATGCCCGTAAGTCACTTCAGTTACAACTAAAGCATTCGATCCCTTTATCTAAATGAATTGATTTACAGAACTGGCTGAGGTCCTGTGGAACATGGTTTTGTCACTTGGCCTGAACAAGGAAGGGCCAATTGGCGGCATCTTTTTGACTGTCGTCTTTGCCTTCTGGGCCATTCTAACCGTTGGCATTTTAGTCTTGATGGAGGGTCTCTCAGCATTCCTCCACACGCTACGTCTGCACTGGTATGCGGTGCAGAAAGAAATCTTAATCTTAAAAATACCTCAATTTTGTTGCATTTTGCAGGGTGGAGTTCCAGAGTAAATTCTATTTGGGTCAGGGCTATGCCTTCATGCCATTTTCCTTTGACAACATTATTGAGAATGGTGGCACTGCCACCGGTGAATCCGATTAAACGCTTGACAGCATCGGCAGCAGCTGCAGCAGCAGCAACAGGATCATCTAAACATCAACCAAAGCAAGTGAAGAACCTAATCACTTATGCAGTTAAATATAATAACAATTTAATGGAATTTATAAACATATGCTTAGTAATCGTTTAATGTGTTAATGCTTCATAATCGTGAATTTATATACTGTACTGGCCCTATAATATCTAATGTTCTATATAGCCGTTTATCGTGTTTACTCATCTAAATATATCTATGTATATCTATAGCGCCCGCTTCGTGCGTTAGCGCCCCAAAAACAAAACAAAACAATAATTGAATTATGCTAATGGGTCATCAGATCGTTTAATGCGTTCACAAACTTTTGCATATTCTCTGTTGCCGGCTCGTAGGGCTGCAGAGCTTCAAAGTCCAAAGTGGCAATTTTGTTGCTCACCTCGTTGACCCGGCAGTAGTACAAATATCGCTCGGATGCCAATTGACGTGCCAATTCCAGCTGATGGTTGTCCATCAGTTCGTCGTTGACGACAATCAGACCCGGCTTGCCGTTGTTCAATATGTCCATGCAGGTGCCAGCGCCCGCATGACCAACGATCACATCGGCAGCCTTGATATCCTCCCCGTTTGGGCGAAATTTGTATTGCTCCACTTGAATGCCGTATTTGTCATTGATTTGCGAAAGATTAATTGCCGACACCGGCGTCGAGTTGCCGTGTTGCAAGACAAGTTTCTGGCATTTGTGGTTTTGTAGTGCGCACAAAACTTGCTCTGACGTCATTACATTAATGAGTGCATCGAATTTTGTGGTGCCTACGGTGACGTAAACAACTTTTAAATGCATTTTGTAAGCAAAATAAAGTGAACAACAAAAATAACAAATACGCTTAGTGATGGCAATATACTTTGATAGTTTAATCATCGCTTTAATTTCTATTGCGATGAATTATGTCAATCGATAATTAAATTCATTAATCTGTTGTATAAAAACCGTTACGATTATTCAAAATATATGTGTGCATTATTTATTAAAATCAAGAATTAAATAATTATCTACTGTGTTGATATGACTTTTACACTAATATATTCATTAAATAAATGATGTTACAATATGTAAAAAATAAATGAGAGGAAATATAACTAATTACTTCTTGTTTGAGCTCTAAAAGTCACTAAATGTACTTAATTATTATAAATATGTGTGTATTGCTTCACTATAAACGCATTTTACTTTTATTATATTTAAATTTAAATGTGCCCCTTATATCATTTAAATTATACTTTACTAACATAAAGTTTTTCACCACAATTACTGTTTAATAGTTAACAACTTATGAAGTGATAATTTATATTAGATCCACTTTTATATTCCTTCTTTCTTATCTAAACAAAGGCTAAAGTAGACGCGCTCTCTCTCTCTCTTTCGCTCTCTCTCTCTCTGGTGTCGATTTCGATCTGTGCATACGCTGGATACGATTATGCTTTGGCTGCTTGTGCTTTTAGTCTGTTCTCGGCCGTTACGCTTAACGGTTGTGTTATTTTTTGTGTGGTTGCCGCTGTCGCCGCCACTGTTCGTTGTCGTCAATATAAATTGCATTTGCATGTTTTCGAGCAAGCTCATCTTCCTGGTGGCTTGATTTGTTTACATTAATTTAATTAAAAAAGCGCGCCTGTGAAAGTGTTGCCTTGACCGCCAGACACCAAGGCAAATTTTGCTCTTGTTATTGTAGTAGTGTCCACTCGGTGCCCTTTAACAGTGTGCGTATGACAGTGTGTGTGTGTCGGTGTGCGAGTTTTTATGTCATATGCGTTTGCATTAGCTCCGCTAAAGCATAACGCAAAACTGCATAGCTGTAAAGTTGCCAAAGAGAAGTGGAGAGAAGAGGGATATAATATTGAAAGCAACAGTAGCAGCTGCAGAAGCAGAAAAACGAGGTAAAATACCAAATGTTAATTTTTATTTTTATTTGATTTTCTGCTCATCGTCAAACGTATCCTATCTGCGATCTGCTAAACAGTTGGTCTTGCTATAAATGCACAAATGTCTAAATATTTGTATATATTTATATGTTTATTGTATAGAACGTTTAAGCCATGAACTTATCAACACTTCATTTAATTTCATTTTTATTTCTGAACACATTTCGTATTTCTTGTTTATTTTGTATATAATTTTCTCTTTGGTTTTAAATATTGTTGTTTGCGTACATTTTTGAACATCGTTCGACTTTTTACATCTGTTGAACATATCACAATTTAATTTCAGTTGGCAGACATTTGAAATCAATACGATTGCTTCCATATGTATCTGCTCGTCTTTTATGGCTGGATCAATAAATTGAATATGCTGAAGTTTAAACTTTATTAAGTTCTCACTCATTCATCGATTGCTAACCAAAAAAAAAAAAGAAGAAGAATAAAATATTCTACTTATCTTTGTGTATTTGAATTGACTGCTGGCGAAATTTAATTAGTGCACAAGTGTAAATTGAGTGATCCAAGCGATGATCACTTCTTCATTTGTAGCTGTGGCAAATAAGCTTGCCATAAGATAGTTGAAAGCCACACGCACTTACACACACACACACACCCACACACACACACACACTCTCCATTATTATTTAATTTATGGTCGCGTGTGTGCAACTAAAATGCGTACGAGTGCCACACAGATGCAAAATATTTCCAACAGATTGAAAACAACGCTGCCGGGCAGCCACCGATAAAATGCTGTGTGTTTTGATGTTTTTAATCAAAACACATGTCTGACGTGTGTATGTGTGTGTGTGTGTTTACTTACTACACATTTATACATATATTGGTATGTACGTTTGTAAATATGTCAGTAAGCAGCGCACATTCCCAACGGCATTCTGCAATTCATGTCCTTGTCTTAATTATCTGCCAACGACGTGTCAACCTCATCATCATCATCATCATCATCATTAACTTGTTTGTTTTTACCATCATTATTCTAAAGCATTTGATCAATAAATTATGACCATAAATTGAACTCTCACTTTGGGTCCACTGACCCGCCCCCCGTGGGAAAGTGAGACGACATACATTTACACATATATATATACACACATGTAAATGTATATGTATATGTGCGAGGGCGTCGTATTATTACAGTTTTTAATGAAGGTCACTATGCTGCTGGCATCGCTGCCCCAAATGGCAAGCATTTAATTGTAGCAATTTGTTGCAAGCGAGCAGATCAAATTAATGCCATAACTCAATTAGCCCGGCATTTTGCGGCATTAATTCATGTATTCCCCATCATCATCTGTATGCAAATGAATGAAATATCTTCTTAATGATATTAAGACAACGGTTTTTTATATCTTGCGCCAATCCTTTATTGTACTCTAACTGGTAATAAAAACAATGACTAACTAATTATCACATGACTAATTATATGGATATTTTAATTAAACCTATCAGTGGGTAAAACCTCAACTTGAAAAGCATTGCGAATGCAGTTTTACATGGAAAGATTAAGATTCAAGAATATATTTATAGAACAAGTAACATCTGTTTCCTTAAACGAATTTCTCAAGTGACATGAGTCGTTGGGATTACTAACCAGTCAAAATTAGTTGTTTACAAATATATATAAAAAAAAACAATATTACCGCAGTAAATTCATCACACATGTTTATTGTTTGTAATCAAATTAATAGCTTTGACTTTTTGATAACGTTTCCCGTAGATTGTGAGATTTTTGACTGAACACTGACCTTTCCTGTGTATTGTATATTTAATAATATTAATATAATAATATTAATAGCGCTGCCAACTCAGAGTTACAAATTTGGACAGGGCAAAACCAGCCGATGATTAAAACTATTCTTAATTTATCGTTGGGATATTAACATATCACTTAAATCATTTTGCCAGTTGAAAAAATTGTAATACCAACTTGGGAAATAATGCACAATACAATATTTACTGTAGATGGGGTTTTTTAGTTCCCTGCTGACGTATGTCTATGGGTGTGTGTGTGTGTGTGTTGAGAGCACATGGATCGTCAGAAGTAAAAAACTAGTAATATAAACTGGTATTATGCACAGAATGATAATTTGTTATAAGACTTACATAATTATGCGAGACAAATTTGAGATTTGTATGCAAGCTATAAATTATATTAGTCACACAAAAAGTGCATAACTAAATTAGTTATATTTTAGTTATTTATACGTTGTGAATAATTACTACATTGATACATAAGACTAAAGTTGTACTCCGTAAGTAGGGTGAAACTTGAGAAGCGAGAAGGGCTTAATTATATAATAATGCAAGGAACGTAGTATGTGCAACCCCTTGTGGCATGCATTTGCCAAAAGTCTCAACCACAACGAACAATGTGCACTTATCAAAAACTCGATCAGGATAACAAGTCCAAAAAGGGGGGTTGTTGGAAACCACTGAAGTGGCCCTGGCCAAGAGATTGCAATATAACCTGCAGACGTATATTAAATTACCGTATGCAACTAGCACTCAATTAAACGTTTCAAAATTTACACAAATTGCCAGCGGAAGTGGAAGTGGAAACGGAAGTGGTGTCTCAGCCCAACTCTACAGTTTACTAATCGATAAACTTTATCAAATCTGTGCACAGGTTAAGGCCGAGACGACATGGTCGTTAAGGAAATGCCACTTCACGAGAATCTCGGCATGGAGACTCGTCATGGCAACTCGCTGGCAATGCCAGCCACAAGCAGTGGCACCATGCCCACAACCACATTCACCAGCACCGGCAAACGCTACAGCATCTCCGTAATGACGGCCGCTTTGTTGGCATCCTTCTTCGTCTGCAGCCTGCTGGCCGAGGGATTTATTGTGTATAATTTTGCGACATGCGCCCATCTGGATGCTGGCGGGGACGTCATATGCACCAGCGCTCATTCGCACAAATCAAAGCACTTACATGGCGATGTTGACGATGTTCCCAAATACGATCAGGATGTTCGCCTGCCGCGCTCCATCCAGCCGATTAAGTACAACATCACCCTGGAGCCACAGATGAGCGGCAACTTCAGTTTCGCGGGCAGCGTCCAGATTCGTGTGCTCGTCGTGAAGGATTGCTATAACATTACCATGCATGCCGAGGATCTGAACATTACACGCAGCGACCTGGCCGTCTATCGTTCATTGGGCAATGGCTACAAGGATGAGTGGGAGCCGACAAGTCTGCGCATCCGTAAACATTATCTGGTTCGATCCAAACAGTTCTTTGTCATTGAACTGTACGATAAATTGACAAACGGCTCGGAATATGTGGTTCACATTAGTTTTGGGGGAATCATAAAAGATTCGTTGCAGGGTTTCTATCGCAGCTCCTATGAGGTAAACAATGAGACCAGGTGAGTAGAGGAAACTATACCTTTGGCGAGAATTGATTTAATGTGAGTTTGCATTCGCAGATGGGTTGCCTCAACCCAGTTTCAGGCAACCGACGCCCGACGCGCTTTTCCTTGCTTCGATGAGCCAGCACTCAAGGCCAACTTTACGATGCACATTGCACGTCCACGCCACATGACCACCATCTCCAATATGCCCATTGTCCACAGCCATAATCAGTAAGTAGCCAACACATCGTTCATCTGCTTAGTAATCCTATGCTTTATATAATAATGCCAACTATTTATTTTCTGCTCAGCGAAACTTTACCCAATTATGTGTGGGATCACTTTGCTGAATCTGTGCCCATGTCCACTTATCTGGTGGCCTATGCCATATCTGATTTTACGCACATATCGTCTGGCAACTTTTCCGTTTGGGCCCGTGCGGATACCATTAAGTCTGCTGAGTATGCGCTCAGTGTGGGTCCAAAGATTCTGAATTTTCTGCAGAGTTTCTTTGGCGTTGCATTCCCGTTGCCCAAGATCGATATGATAGCGCTGCCCGAGTTCCAAGCTGGCGCCATGGAGAACTGGGGCCTTATCACATTCCGGGAGACGGCGATGCTGTACGATAAGGGAGTGGCCACGGCCACCAACAAACAGCGTGTCGCCTCTGTGGTTGGTCACGAGTTGGCCCATCAGTGGTTCGGGAATCTTGTGACGCCCAGCTGGTGGTCAGACATTTGGTTAAACGAAGGATTCGCCAGCTACATGGAGTATCTAACAGCCAATGCAGTGGCTCCCGAATGGAAGCTGCTTGATGAGTTTGTGGTGAATGAGCTGCAGACCGTATTCCAACTGGATGCCCTAACCACCACCCACAAGATCTCCCAAGAGGTTGGCAATCCCCAGGAGATTTTCGAAATATTTGATCGCATCTCGTATGCCAAGGGATCCACAGTTATCCGCATGATGAGCCACTTCCTGACCGACACAGTCTTTCGGGGCGGTCTCAGCAAGTATCTCAGCGAGATGGCCTATAAGTCGGCCACACAGGACGATCTGTGGCGCTTCCTAACCGATGAGGCAAAGACATCCGGTCTGTTGGATAGTAGCACCAGCGTCAAGGCCATCATGGATACCTGGACACTGCAGGCTGGATATCCTATGCTTAAGATCTCGCGTCATCCCAACTCGGATGCAGTGCGTCTGGAGCAGGTGCGCTTTAGCTATGGCAATCGCAGCAAATCGATCGATCGTTCACTTTGGTGGATACCCATTACCTATACCACCGATACTGAGTTAAACTTTGAGAACACTCGACCCACAACGTGGATACCACGCACCAAAACCTACGAGCTGGAAAATCGTAATCTCTCCACAGCCAAGTGGTTCATCTTCAACATACAGCAGACCGGCTTCTATCGTGTCAACTACGATCTGGACAACTGGCGTGCGGTGACGCAACATCTGATGGATGCTGAACACTTTGTTCAAATAGCGCCCGCAAATCGTGCCCAGCTGATCGATGATGTCCTGAATCTGGCGCAAGGCTACCATTTGTCCTACGACACGGCCATGAATCTAACACGCTATCTGGCATACGAGACGAATCGTGTACCCTGGAAGGCGGCCATCTCCAACTTTAACTTTATCGACTCCATGTTTGTCAACTCCGGCGACTACGATCTGCTCAAGGTAAATTTATCATTCATAATATTTGAAATACGATTTTTAGAAGAACAAATTTCGATAGATATGTTTTATATTACAATCTTCTGTTCTATACAGTTATATTCTTATTTTCATTTCGATATTTATATATTTAAACTTTAACATTTCGAATGCTTTGCTTTTGACAGAACTATCTGTTGAAATTGCTGCGCAAGGTGTACAACGAAGTGGAGAACAAAGATTCGCAGGGCGACAATGAAAACATTCCATTGCTCTTGAAGCGCTCCGAGATACTCAGCATGGCCTGCCATCTGGGCCACCAGCCCTGCATCTCGGAGAGCACCAAGCAATTCCAGAACTGGGTGCAATCGCCCAATCCTGATGCATACAATCCGTAAGTTTGAACAGCTCTCGTAAACTGTTGACCGATATTGAATACAAAATTTATTTTGTTTCCTCGTCAGCATTAATCCAAATATGCGGGCCATTGTTTACTGTGCGGCGATACAATACGGCACGGAATACGAATGGGACTTTGCCTTCGAGCGGTATTTGAAGACAACGGTTCCGGCTGAGAAGGAGCTGTTGCTTAGTGCGCTGGGCTGCTCGAAAGAGCCTTGGCTGCTGTATCGCTATCTACGGCGTGGCACTGCTGGTCAGCATATACGGAAGCAGGATGTTTTTCGTGTTTTTGCCGCTGTCTCCAACACAGTGGTGGGTCAAAAGATTGCCTTCGATTATCTGCGCAACAACTGGCAAGAGATAAACACTTAGTACGTTCAGATGACATTTAATCCAAATCCATCCAAATAAATCTAATGTTTTATTGTATATTTTAGCATGGGCTCCCAGATATCCAATATTTACACGCTGCTTAAGTTTGGCAGCAAGCGAATGAACTCCAAGTTCCAATTGGCCGAGCTGGAGGAATTTGTACGTGATTCACATTGGGTGTACGACAGACCAATACAGCAAATTGTGGAGCAGGTGGAAATCAATGTGGACTGGATGAATCGTAATTACAAATCGATTGTGAAATGGCTGCAACGAGAAGCTGAAACCACATTAACACAAGCCACGTAGAGGCAGACAATCACGTGGCAGCAGTATTAGATTTTCCATAAGAATCAAATCGGAATTATAATATTTTGTAGCATGTGGCAGAACCAGTGCATTTATGTATATTTATATGTATCATTTAGTATGTATTCACGTCGAGTGTTTCGCATCAAGTCAAAAGCCAAAGAAGCCACTTAAGCGCTCGAAGATAGAATCTATTCAAAAATGTACGGACATTTGTCCCGTCCGTGCAGAAGCTCAAAAATCACCGTGTAATGTTTTACTTTTAATGTCCATTCTCATATGAAGTATGAGAATCTTATACTTTTATTGCGTAATTACTTGTTTTTTGTACTTAAATTGTAAATGAAAAATATTCATTATTCGTTTATGTGCATCACTTTTTTGTAAATTGGAATGTTTAATCATTTTTCACAGTATTTCTTTTTGACATTGGAAGACTGAAACTGAAATTGGCGAACAGTAAAGTACCCACAAAGACGAGCACTGTGCCCAGCCAGTGGTAAATGGTAGACGGATTTCGAAAGTATACAATTGAGAATACCAACGAGATGAATTTACGTAATGTCAAAATTAAAGTAACCGTCAACGAACTGCACTCGGTGGTCAGATAATAAACGGAGCTAATGCACAAGTATTGCATGAGAACGTTGCCGAGCAAATAAAGCAGAAGCAGCGGCACAGCTACGTCTCCCAGCCAGGCCAATTTGACTGCTTCACTTGACAAGGCCAAAGTCCAGTGCGTTTTGATGTTGTCATACATTAAGAGGAAGGCGGGCAGCGGCAACAAGTGGGTGTAATAAAGTGCTTCACGGGCACATTTTCCATGCCGTCGGTATAACAGTTCCTGGGTAATGCCCATGTACGAGGAGATGAACAATGCGAGTACAAGCAAAACTACGCCCACTGACCACCAGAATATATTGCTAGTCGCATCAAAGTTGGCATTGTTAACAACATGCTCCACATCACGGCTAGAGAAATATGTGCAGATGAAGATGCCAAGTGTAATCAGACAGACGGATATATACTGTTTCAATCGATACTGTCGTTTTAGTACTATGGTGCCTAAGCACATATTTGATATTAGGCTGCCACCACGGATTATCATGTGGAGCGTCATCGGCACATTCAAGTGGAACACGTAGTTATTGCAAACGCTTGTCACAAAAAACATTGCCACAAGTAGCGCATAATTTTTGAGACTTATACATCTCTTCGCTGTCCCAAATTTGCCAGTGAAGACGAAACCCTCCAGGGCAATAAATGCAAATTGCGCAGCGGTAATCAAATTGCCCGCACCGGGATCCAATTTAACGAGCAGCTCCAGAAACACAACACCCAAACAGCAACCCACAAAGACGCTGGCAATGGCTAAGCAGGCGCGAAAATTCATTGCGCTGGCCACGCATCGGACTGTGAATTCGAAAAGTAAAATGCCTATCACAGAAGTGACATTAAAATGCAACTCACCTTTGGCCGGCTATCTTTTCACTACCATTGTGGCAACTTTCTTTTGACCATGTCAACAAAAACAAATCCACAGGTGGTCAATTTCAGCCCTGGCAGATAGTACGCTTATCAAATGCAAGCAAAAGAGTAGTGGATAGTGTGACCATATTTCTTTAAGTTAGTTAAGTTAGCCCCAAAGTAAGAGTTATCGATCTTATCAGGCAGGCATTCAAATAACAAATAAAAGTGAAAAAACATAATTAAATTTCTTTTAATATTGAAAAACAAGACAATAAAATAAACAAAAATAAAAAAGACAATATAATAAAATACAAACAACATATTCTCTGCCTAGTGATTGCACATTGATCCACCCTTGACTCGATTTCGTTCCACAGAACAAGTTCCATGGTAGTTATTTGAAAAGGTTTTCAGTGTAAAACTAATTAATGGATTTACCGTAATTTAACAAGATCTGCAAATAAATTATCTAAAATTGATTTTGATTTTAGCACAACATTTCGTTAAACATGTTTTACAAATGCTTCGAGCAAACTAATAGTAATGACTTCTAACATTTAATTACATTATATTTATTATTTAAGTGTGCGCCGCAAAGGTAAACATAAATTTTTTTCCACAAAGTGTTGTTGATATTCTCTTCAACAAACTTGTATGCTTACAAGTGTGACCGATGACGCTTCAAACGCCCTAATTTGCCAGCCAAACTCTGAACCGATTTATGAGCAGTTCGAGGATGAAGAGAGTCAAGCTAATTAGTACGCCCAATGCATAGACTTTCAGGGTAGTGTCCAAGTCCTGCAGTGCTAATGGGTTAAATTGCCTTGGTTCGCTGAGGTCCTGCCGGTTCAGCTTGCCGGCCTGCACCATATAGTAAAAACTCCTGGACACCCAGTGTTGAAGAAGGCCAGACTGATCCAGTTGAAGGGTGTAATGTTGAAAGTTGTCACGATGTGGCGAGTTCTCTGGAATGACCAAGGAAAAGGGCATAAACCGATACAAGCAAAAGTTCTCAGAGTAGTAGAATAAGGGCCGCAATCTAGATGTCTGCTGCTCCGCATATAGCTGCCACTTCGTTTTGGTCACCGTGTAGGCGTAAGTGGTGTTCATCGAATTTCGATTCTCCAACAGATCCGTAATCTTATCGCTTAGATAGAACGCAGATGAATATCGGGTACGCAAATCAAAGTCATACAAAACGTGCTCGAAGCGTAGGCTAAAGATTCGTATTCTGGAATTGGCGAGGGCATCAAAATTGGAAATCGATGGTTTAGCGGGTGGCGTAATAAACAGCGTAATCAATCTGCCCTGCACGTTGCAAGCGATCATAATTGCCAACACTTTCCAGCCAATGGCGAGGAGACGTCTATGGCGATGCCAACGACCACTCCGTATATCATAGATTAGCCACAGCAGCGAAAGGAAACCGAAAGTGACTCCCGGCATCATCCATGCGTATGTTTCGCGTACTTGAAGAAGCGGTTCCATTGGCAACATGGTACACCAGCTGGCAACCTGCACCGGATATGTGTACTCACGGTATTCTTCCATATCACGCAGCGTTAATGGCTGCATACTGGCCCCAATATCCATGTCATTAGTCCGTGCCAAATCAAACAATTGAATGCGAGTCAAGGTCTTGCCCTGCAGCACCTGATCGAATAGTTTCAGTCTGGCATTGTGTTTTCGAGCATATTCCTCCACCATGTTCCAAACGTAGCCAAGCACTCGAGCATTGCCTTTCTTATCAAAATATAGAATCGTGTTCGGCTCGGAGAGATCAGGCAAAGTACGTAACATTGAGCCACGCAAATCGACTATTTTATCCGGATAAAAGTTGTACAATTCCTGCGTCAATTTTCGATCATTTAGTACAAAATTGGGAAATGCTTCATAGCTGTAGATTGTGTGGGTTTGCCCAAAGTCACCAAAGATTAGAGCCGCATTAAGCATTTGATTTTGTAGACAAAACTGAAGGACTCGTCTAGCTAGATCCACATCCTGATTGGCGACCAATTCAATTAATAGCTTAGTCTTTCGCATATAGCGTAAAGTGATCGAAATGGTGTTTAAGAAATCCACACGATAGACTTCCGGTAGACAAGCGATGACCAGTAGCTGGGTGTTGAAAAGGCTGCTCAGTTTTATAGATTTAACTGAGCGCCACAAAATCAATGGAATCGTGCTTCCTGCCAACGATAGCAAATCCTCCAAATGACAGCGTTCCTTACCATCCTCAGGATCATAGTAGAAAATCGTACTAAAGTTATTGAAGTGAACAATGGCTGAAAGGAGTTCAGCATAGATTTGAACACTATTGTTCATAGCTAAGGTCACAAGTTGACTAAAAGCTCAACTGAAATTACAGAGGTACATTTTTTGGACTCTATTAATCTTACAAAATAGATTATGACCGACTTTGTAGACAAACGTGTAACTATGACAAAAGACATAAAATGAGAAGTGTAATAAGCAAATAAATAAATTCATTTATATTTTTAATAATTTATACATTTACATAGAGTGATACAAATATTTTGATTTAATATTGGTTGTATTGTGGTAGATTAACTTTGTTGCTACAAATGTATATATCTTATGATTATTTTAAAGCAGAGTATTTAACCATCGGCAATCAATGTTTGTAGAAATTGTTAATGACAAAAGTTTACAGGAGGTGCAGGCAAACATTGATATAGTAAACTAACAACTCAATCACAAATACCATCAGTGATATGACAATTGCGTATGAGTAGAGGACCCCAATGAAACTACAGTCGGTCCATGTAAGGGGTCTAACCTCGAATATTTGACTTAAGTCCTTAAGGTTGTAATAGCCAGCGCGTATCATGTCAAAGAAACTTTTATCATTCCAGTACATTAAAATACCACTTTGGCGCACCCATAGAATGTATAAGTTTAGTTCATTGCGATAGATGGAGTTTTCTTGATGTATTAGAGAACCAAATGAAAGTGAGCGAATACAAAAATCTTTGGAATATCGAAAGACTGGTTTCTTGAAGGACTTCTGCCATTCAGCATATATACGCCAATTGTGTAAGAAAACTGTATAGCCAAAAGAGACATTGAAACTATTACGATGGATTATAAAAGAAGTATAGTTCTCAAGCGATATAAAACTCGAGGCATATTTGATACGCATTTCCTCCGGATACCTATTGAATGCTGAACGTACTCCCATTATCTGTAAGCCTGATGAGCTCAACTGCTCAAAATTCGAAATCGATTGCAATTTTTGAGGGTGAATTAATAGCGCTGAAAGTTGAGCAACTACCGTGCAAATAAGAGTAAACTTGATCAAAAAAGGGATTAGGCTAAGTATCGGGCTTCCAGTAAAACGTCGTCCATGAAGCCAGCGAAACAAAAAATAAATAAGTCCTAGGCATATCCACATCCAGGGCGATTCCAATACTCCGATCATTGCTTCACGGGGACTCAAAACACGTTCTACTGGCAACATCACACACCAGCTGTTTATAAACACTGGATAGCTTGATAAGTAGAGGTCTCTATCCAAGGTTGCCGGAAAAATACTGCAGCCTATGTCCAAAGTCCTATTATGAATATGTTCCATCATTGTAGAATAACTATTTATAACGGATTTTCTTGCAATTGGCTCAAAGCTGAGCTGAAGCGATGCATTCATATGGTGAGCAAACTCTTTCAGTAACTGCCAGATCACACCGGCCATTACCAGCTTCCCATTGACATCCTTGTACATAAATGTGTACTGCTGTGAGATATCTAGCATTGTTCTCAAACCATGCCCATATAGATTATCCAATTTGTTGGGGTACAGCGTGAAATTGGAACGGTAGGTCTGTGTTGTTAGCCGAAAATCAGGAAAATATTGATAGCCATAAATATGACTTGTCTTAAAGAAATCGTCCAAGAAGAGGAGTACATTCGGCATTAAGAGCTCCTGGCAACGCCTTAAAATCTGCGTAGCTAATCTCTCCACCTCTGGTTGAGTTCGATTCTTTGAGCACACTTGGATCAGCAGTGGCACCTCTCTCATCTGATGCAACATGACACTCAGTGTACTTAAAACGATTTCAAATCCGTCAGATTGCAAGCATATCAGTCCCAGCATTTCCTTATTATGCTGCGATTTTAGATGTGCTGCATCCGACTCTTTGTCGAATACCAAGGCGCTCATATTATTCTCACTCAATAATTGTTCGATCCAGCACCGACATTTGGCAGCCTGATAATACAGCAAGGTCCCGATGCTTAGCTCTCCTTTCAAGTGCACCCACAATTCAGATAGTTGGTCAGCACTGGGCCAATTTTTCACGCTTATTTCCGGTTCCTTCGACATTTCTAACGGGACTGTTTAGTTGACCGTTGAGTCGAGCTGCATTTATAATGATTAACAAAATTGAATTGTCAGCGCTTTTAGGGGCTGACTTGCTAAATAATAATTACATAACTGATAGCAAAAGTGAACAAAAGTTAAAGCTATGAAAAGACTCAATATTGAAAATTGCAATTAATTCTGATTATATTTCATAACATACAAATTTTATAGTGGGGGAAAAATTATTCTTTCAATGTATTGATTTTCAATTTTTAATATTTATGCAAACAAAAGGGCGCTCGTCAATAGATGCCAACTAGACGATTACGAAAAGTGGTTTTTATTGAACTCCAGAGTACATTTTCTAACATTCAGAACGTTTTTCTTTAATGTTTTTTATATATAACTAAAAGCTATTGTTTAATCCTTATAAATCAAGGCTACAATACTTTTAAATGAAATACTTTTAAAAAAAAGGATAATTTCTGGCTATTTTCAACGTTATAAATTTGGGTAAGTTTTAATTTAAAATACGTGATACAAATATTAAATTTAAAAGTAATTGTTAATGTTATATATTTATGTCAAAATTATTTTATTATGAATTGATTTCAAAATTGTGTGGCATAGATTTACAGATTAAAATTAATGATAACCATTATATCGCTCTTTAATTTTAGAGTATTAAAAAAAACGACAAGATCAGATAGTTGGTCCGCACTGGGCCAATAGTTCGCGCTTTTTTCCGGTTCCTTCGACATTTCTAACGAAACTGTTTATTTGTTCGTGTAGTCGAGCTGCATTTAAATTGATTAGCAAAATTGAATTGCCAGCACTTTTAGGGCCTGACTTGTTAAATAATAGTAACTGATAGTAAAACTAGAAAAAATATATAGCTATGCAAAGATAAGATATACCATAGTTTGATTTGGTTCAAACTTTGTAATATCGGAGCGATTCTAGTCGATCGATAAAGTGTGAGAAATTTTATTTTGTTAAATGTGTAAGTAATGATTCCGAAACGGTTCTTTTTCTAAAACTCAGATTTTCCATATCTGTGTTCAAGTGCACATATTTTAACAATGTTGCATGTAGGGGCAATGATACCCTGCTTTAGATGGGCTGTGGTTGCAAAATTGGATAACAGTTTAACCACCCTACTTAACAAAAAGGGTCGCACCAGGACCAAAAAATAAAAAAATCAAAATCGACTGGCAGTTATGCTAATGCTAGAACATAGCATTCCGGAGAGAAAATTCTCGAGCGAAATTTTATTATATTTAGGTAGTAGGACCTAAAATTAACAAGTCTGCTGAGAGACAATAATGTAATGAATTATTATTCTCACCTTTACACTTTTTCCACGAATAATAAAATCTTCAATCATAATTTACTATTTTATTTCAATGCACTTGCCGCTTCGATGGTGGCTTGCCGATAACAGCTATAAAAATATGTCAAATTTTTTGACACAGTCGAACAGCTGTTCATAGAATCCACATCTGTTAACATTGAGTTAAATTTGTGGATTTTAGTTTCGCGGTCTTTAAACCGGCTATCAAAATTAAGCCGCGAAATATTTTTTTTTTTTTATTTGGAGCTGTTTATTATCGATATCTTCTTTCTGATCTGCTTCGCTGAAAAATACTTGGATGTGTCACAGTTACAGGTTCACATATATATATCGCACATCTCTAAAAATTATCGCGCTGACTGTCGGTCTCTTTCACTCTCTCCTTCGTACTATATTCGCGAGCCAGTCACACAGTTTTTTTTTTCTGTCCATACTGGCAAAATAATAATTAGCAGTCTTCAATTGCGATTATTAATTAAAAACAGATAAACAAGTAGTTACGAGCGTGAAATGAGCGAAACCATTAACACTGCGGCGCAGTTCCCGACCTTCGAGAAGCCGACCGTTCAGTTCAACGAAAAGGGCTGGGGACCATGCGAGCTGCCGGACACGTTTAAGGATGTGCCATACCAGCCATTCAGCAAGAACGATCGCCTCGGCAAGATATGCGACTGGACCAGCACCTCGAACAACGACAAGAAGTACCAAAGTGAGTTAGCAACACAAATAACATTTCTTCGCATGCACAAAGTGAGGTTATGTCCGCCAACTACGCTTTGTTTGTGTGCGTCGCGTGGCAGCTGAATTTGAGATTAATCCGTTTTGTTTACAGACAAATATGCTTCTACCTTTGGCACCGGCAATCAATACGCATACTACCATGAAGAGGACGAGACAACGTTCCATCTGGTGGACACGTCGCGCGTCCAAAAGCCACCGCATCAGCGCGGTCGCTTCCGCAACATGCGCAACTCGCGTTCGGGACGTGGTCGCAATGCTCGGGGTGGCCTCAACACGCACGGCCAAGGCATGACCACGCTAAACAGCAAGAATGTGAAGGCACGCGATCCGCGTCGTGGTGTCGGCAAGCGTTTTGGCCATCGTGGTCCTCCGCCCAAGATGCGCGAATCTTCGGTTGCCGTGCGCGCGGACTGGGTGTCCATTGAAGAGATGGACTTTCCGCGTCTCATTAAGCTGTCGCTGCCGAACATCAAGGAGGGCGAGGATATTGCCACTTGCGGAACCCTGGAGTACTACGATAAGACGTACGATCGCATCAATGTGAAGAATGAGAAGCCGCTGCAGAAGATTGACCGCATTGTGCACACGGTGACCACCACTGATGATCCGGTCATACGTCGTCTGTCCAAGACGGTTGGCAATGTGTTTGCAACGGATGCCATTTTGGCCACCATTATGTGCTCGACACGCTCCAACTACTCGTGGGATATTGTCATCGAAAAAGTTGGTAAGGCAAAGAATAAATAATAAATAACAATTGTAAATAAATTAATATATTTCATGTTTGTATTCGACAGGCGAGAAAATCTTCATGGACAAACGCGATCATACTGAATTTGATTTGCTGACGGTGAATGAGTCGAGCGTGGAGCCACCAACCGATGACGATAGCTCATGCAATTCGCCCCGTAACCTGGCCATTGAGGCCACATTCATCAATCACAACTTTAGCCAACAGGTGCTCAAGACCGGCGAACAAGAGGCGAAGTACAAGTTTGAGGAAACCAATCCATTTATTAGCGAGGATGAGGACATACAGGTGGCCAGTGTGGGCTATCGCTACAAGAAATGGGAGCTAGGCAGCGATATTGTAAGTACTTCTCGTCTATCCGTGTGGTATACATCATTTCTAATAAAAAATTGTTACAGGTTTTGGTGGCGCGTTGCGAACATGATGGTGTGCTACAAACGCCCAGTGGAGAGCCGCAGTTCCTGTCCATCAAGGCACTGAACGAATGGGACTCGAAGCTGGCCAATGGTGTTGAGTGGCGTCAAAAGTTGGACACACAACGTGGCGCCGTGTTGGCCAACGAGCTGCGCAACAATGCCTGCAAACTGGCTAAGTGGACCGTGCAGGCGGCGCTCGCTGGATCCGATCAGCTGAAGCTGGGCTACGTTTCGCGTATTAATCCCCGTGATCATTCGCGTCACGTTATCCTAGGCACTCAGCAGTTTAAGCCGCACGAGTTTGCCACACAGATCAATTTGAGCATGGACAACGCCTGGGGCATTTTGCGATGCATCATTGACCTTGTAATGAAGCAGAAGGATGGCAAATACTTGATCATGAAGGATCCCAACAAGCCAATTATACGCTTGTACGATATACCCGATAACACATTCGATTCAGATGATTCGGACGATGGCGAGGGAGATGATGGTGAAGCTTTCCAGCAGGTCTACAACTATGCTCATAACAGCAATAAAATTTAAATATTTGCGTCTCATTTCCATCAGTTCCCAAGCACACAAAACAAACAATTTACACCAACTCGTATTTAATCATATAAAGCAACAACAATAACCGGTTAGCAATGTCAAATCACAATTATATTACTGCATTTGGCATTTGTACTAATCAATTGATTTTAAGTTGGCTGAGTAAAGCACAGATTGGAAATAGACCTAAAGTGTTCTTTATTATGCATATGTCATATTAATGGGCACTGGATCGCCGGGTGGTACAATGTACATAACCTGACAATCGCTGATTATCAATTGATCACCTTTGACATCTAGCCAATGTATTGGTTGAGATAACGCGAAATCGACTGAGATTATCTCTCAATGCATTCATTTATTTAACGCTTATGTGGTCGTTAAAATTCGCGAACGACTTTAGTCTCTACGTGACGCTCAAAGTGTTCGATTCACATAAATCTTGCGGACGTTATATCGTCATGTGGACGCAACTGATCTTGCTTGGATCGGTGATTGCTGGTAAGCAGTTTAACGACTCCTTGTATCATTGTCATTGAATTTCAAATGTACAAGGACTGAACAAATCCTATTGGTGGTACAGTTTTTGGGGCCCTTCACTAGTCTACAACTTGTTTTACCGGTTGGAGTAGCATTGTACTAATAATTGACATTAATTTAATAGCCGCCGTCGCTGCGCAATTTAGTTATGGGAACTGTGAAGTAAAGAAGAGTAAGGAGCGTGGGTTATGCATACACATACGGAACTGTCCATTTCTTGACGAGATACTCAAAATCGAGCAACAAACAGACGAACAGCGTCAACTACTATCCGATAGCCAATGTGGGCTGGATAACACACGTCAAACTACTTTGGTCGAACGCATTCTAGTTTGCTGCCCGGACAGTAAACGCACAATGCAGGCCACAGGCACTGCTGCCGGATCGCCAATCGAAAGTCGCTCTGCAGTGGAACCGGGCAACGTTCTGCCGAGCATTGGCACCTGTGGTACAATGTTTGAAAATCGCATTATAGGCGGAACTAATACATCGCTCTTCGAATACCCATGGATGGTGCTGGTGCAGTACACAAACAGTAAGTGTTAACAAAGTTATAAGTTTTGCGATTGTGTAATCATATTTTGTGATTAAAAACTGACAGCCAGAAATGAGATGGCCTTCCGCTGCGGTGGCGCATTGATCAATTCGCGCTACGTTCTGACAGCCGGGCACTGCTTGAAAAACTCAAAGCTGGACATGGGCAACTGGAAGATGCACAGAGTGCGTCTGGGCGAATGGGACACAACCACCGCACCCGACTGCGAAGTGCTAAGTAATAAGAAGCGCACCTGCGCACCCATGCACCTTGACCTTGACGTGGAGAAGCAGATTTTGCATGAACAATATGTGCCAAATTCAATTGATCAGTTGCATGATATTGCGCTTTTGCGACTCAACCAAACGGTCAGCTATACGGAAAATATAATGCCCATTTGCATGCCAGTTGCCGAAGATGTGCGTAATAAGAACTATGAGGGATATGCCATGAATGTGGCGGGCTGGGGTGTCACCGAGGACGACAAGCCTAGTTCTCGTAAGAAAAAAATCACTGTTGATGTGTGGGCCCTAAAGCAATGCCAGAACAAATATGACTCCTATCAGAGGCTTATAATGGGCTCGCAATTATGCGCTGGCGGCAAAGTCAAAATTGACACCTGCCAAGGTGATTCCGGCGGTCCACTAATGATCAAAAGCAATGTGGGCGAGCGACAAGTATTCTTTGTGGCCGGTGTTGTATCATATGGCCCAACACCGTGCGGCCTTCAAGGATGGCCAGGTGTCTACACGCGAGTCGGCAACTATATTGACTGGGTAGAGACGAAACTGGAAGTATAATCTGATATATAACTTTGATAAATAAATTGATGATTTATTATTACTTGAATTTTCTAGTTTATCGAGATAAAGAAGCACTGTGCCCAATTGGCTCAATTTACTACATTACATTAGTGTGTGTATGTGTGGAATGCAAAGGCTCCAAGCTAGGGTATAATAATAAATACAGTATAAATTAAATTAGTTCATGCGAGCAAATATCTTGGTAGGCCTTCCTCCTTTTTATAAAAATATTCATTTACATGTGCACAGCTCACGGAAATTTGATTATTTACAAAAATAGAATAACGCTGACAATTAGATTAATATTTTAAATACTACACATTTGATAGGCAACATTTTTTTTAGTTTAAACATGAGCTAACATAAATTCGGACTAAGTAAATTATAATATGTTACAAATAGTATGGGGCAAATTTCATTATTTTGGTTGATTTTAAAGTTTGATAGTTGGTCGATAAGCCTACTGCTATTTATGGTAGCACATATTCGAGCTGTGATTACTTAATATAAATTGACCCTGTTTGTTGGATCAATTTCAAGAGCAGGCGGCGATAGTCTTGTGTTTTATAATAGGCACCACATCAAAGGCAAAGCTGACAAACATTGAGCAATGAAATCATTTGTATTAATCATACATCTTCAGGTGCAGCACGCGGTGCTGTGGCCACAACCGGAACGGAAGCAACATCATCCGGGTTATTTTCTACTTTCTTCTCGAGGGCAGTTAACTCGTTCTGCAATGTCGCCAAAACACCCTTGACAGCAATGCAAAAACCACGACTGCAAGGCAAAAGTGGAAACTCTGGCATCTCACATGGTGTCTTATAGTCCGACGGCATGTCTATAAAGGACAACGATTGACTCTTATAAATAATATCACATATGTATGAAAGTATATATATAGCTAACCGTTAATGCTAGTTATTTTTAGACGTTGAGCATGGGCGGAGTAGTCGGACCAAGCCTGCATGCGCCCAAGTAATTCGCCACCAAATTCCTTATAGTGCTCAGTTAATTCCTTACGAAAGATTTGTGGGGGATTCTGTAGCTGCTTTACTGTTGAATGTGCCATTTTTATAATGGCCATTTCGTTGTAGACGCGAGAGTTTTCGTTGCCCAATTGAGTTCCTATACGTACATTGTTGTCATTAAATCTTAATTTAAATAATTATTAGTTTTATAACCTACCACGCTGCTTTTCGTATCCGGCCTCATTGAAGTAGGGCTCATCGACCAGTATGAGTCCCTGTATAGAGACCAACACCTGCAGCATTGTACTATAGGGCGACCACACCTCAGTATCCCGTCCTGTCCAAGTGCCCAACAGCGAGACGCATACCTTGCCCTCCTCATACAGATTAGGGTTAAGACGCTCTGTACAATAGCTAATATAATGGCATGTGGGTGGACTCTTTGGATAATCGCTACCCATTTGAAAGTCAAAGAAGAACAGAGCGTTTTCATATGGCGTACGCTTGGGACCCACCATCATGACGGATATGAGGTCCATGCGATCCTCATAGGCACGCACAATAACGCCGGGAGGTAGAGATGCATGCAGCATAGCATACTCGCGCTGAATTGCTCGCTGATACTGCGCCTTGTGGTTTGGAGTTATAATGTTTCCAATAAAATGATGAGACTTTGTTGCATTGGGCACCACTTCAAAGCAGCTTTTGTTTGAAGTATTATACTTCTCCTCTGGAAGTGATGCGCAAGCCGTTGGATTTTCCAGCGGTGGCAGTGATTCAGAAAGTGCATTGAGATTCAAATGTTGCTCCTTAACCGGAACCGCACCTTTCTTAAATGTTATACGCTGGCTAAACCGATCTGGCAGATCTTTATCCTCATATGCATTTACATTAACATCCACATCTTTGCCGTAAATTCTGGTCTTAGTCATTGTCTCCGCTATTCCCTCACGACACTTATCCAAGCGCTCACTTAAAAGAAAGCAGAAAACTTCACAGACATCCGCCTCAAGATTCGGCACTAACTCAACATCGGCAACGAAGGATTTCATAAAACTACTGTCAGTTAAGTGAACACCTGAGTCGTTCTGTAAGAATTATGAAATTAATTAACCTTAAATTACTTTTCTATACTATTTTATATTTTGTAACATATATGCTTACCTTAGTTTTCTTGGACTTATCGAAGGCCTTTGAAATGCTGGCGCGTGCCTCTCTGATCATTTGTGAGTATTCTCTACGATATTTGCTAACCAGATCGCTGTAGCTTAGTTCGGTCTCGCTATCGGAGAGTTCGACGTTATCCAGAAGCGCGGCTTGCTCGACTTGATCATCGTCGTTTATTCTTTCGCTGCTGCTATTCTTTTTGCATTGTACTTCGTCAACATGCGTTGACGACTTTCGTTTATTTGGCGTCGATGTCGATGTGATTTGTCCGCTGACTGGCAACTCCAGTTTAAGTTCAATACAACCGATTGGTGAGCAAGAGCCAACAAGGAGGGGTACCTCGACAGCGGCTGGAGGAACATCTACAGCTATTTGTTGTCCACTGGACGACACAGATTCATTTGGAGTAATACGACGCAGAATGCCGTTAAAGTAATCTTCGTGAAAAAAAGACGTATTTAGGAAACGATCTAAACAATGGCAATTATTGTATACAGCCAGCAGATCTTTAAAAACATCAAGCTTGCGCTGCTCAGGCAGCACACGAAATATTTTATCCAGACGCTGAATGGCATCATGTGCACGATCGATGCCCATAATAATGTATTGCTCAGCATTCATCGACATGCCACTAAAGCTGTTGTCCATTAGTTGACTGTTTTCGGATTCAGTTTCCCAGGAGTTGTCAGACTCATCCGACTCGTCCATATCTTGCGAATCGGTCTGATGGATCTCAAAAAGATCTTGAGGATAACACATGGTAATGTGGCCCTTCGTCCACCAAACTCGAACCCGCCCATCGGGAAAATTATCAATTACTTGGCCAGCAGTAGAATGAATATCGTCTCCAGTAAAATTTGACACTCTAATTACCAGAGTGCCCGGTCGGTACTGGTAGTCTGTATGATCTTTCAAATCATATACGCTGAGCTCCTCAACTTCCTTGCAAGTTGGCCTGTTGAAAATTACTTTAAGTAAAATCTAGGTGTTAAATTTGATCTGCATACACTTACACGGGATGATTCATATTGCCGTAGATGTTGAACCACTTGACTTTGGCAATGCGTTCATCGTGATCCACAGATTGTATGACTCCGTAATCCATCTGTGAGGGGCTATAATCGTTGGCCTTGCTTACAAAATCTCCAGGAAAGAACTCATGATTGTCCAAATGGTGTAGAGGATAGAGTTCGGTTGACGGTATACCGGCCTCCACAGATCCATCCTGCCATACAACCGTCAGTGAGCTATAAACAACCAAAGTTTCTACTACCATCGTATCGCCATCTTTTGGATTACTTTGCTTTTGTAATAACGCTAGTTTTTTGCAAGGACGTCCTCCCTTTTTCTTGCCGATTCGGCGACTAAAATGTCGTAAGTGGGAAGAAAAAGAGCTTGCGGGGCTCTTCACAACGTTTTTCTGTGAGGTAGAGCCAACCAATTCGGATGCTCCAGCTACCTGCTGAGCTTTCTGTAGAGCTTCCTCTTCAGCCTCGTCGTTCAAAGTGTCCCAGGATTCTGTTGTGTTTGGCGCGGCGGACACATTAACTGCCACATTACTTGCCTCGCTCTCGCCCAGCGAGCGGTTTAGACGCTGATTGCTGATCTTACCACTGTATCGCCGCATCTTGTACATATGAGCATTTCGAGAGCTAGACGGCGCCGATGGCGACGGCGTTTCAATCCCACACCTAGTCAAGTGCTGCTTCGATTGCTCGCTTTGTTTATTCTCCTCGCTCTTTTGGCGCTCGTAGATGGTTTTAAATAGTTTAGCTGCATTTAAAAAGATATGAATAATTTAATCATCTGGAGTCGAACAAACATGATCCTTAGGTTAACATACCCTGCTCCTGTTCCCAATCGGAGTAGTTTATAAGTTTATCACATTGCGAATATTTGAGGTAGAATCGATCGTTTATTTGCAGCATATAAGATTCGTATATGTTGAGGCGCTTAACGTTGGCCAAATCTTCGCCCTTAATACAGCTCTTTGGCTGCTTGAGCGGATCCTCATCAGTGCCACTGTCGGATTTCGGTGTAGCTTTGAAAGTCCAAGCAACATTTATAGAAGTAGTTTTAACAGACTGCACAGTGTACTAAAAAGGATCAAATTGCATCAATACAAGTAACAGCAATTTAAATGGCAAAGGAATAACTTGATTGGAGTAATATGTACTTACCAAAAGGTTTCGCTTCCGATTTGCCGGCAAAGGTAGGTCCGGTGTTAGATTGGTGACGCGATCAAGAGGCGGCAAACGCCCAATAACCAAATTATTTGGATAGTACACACGTTGAGTAAACACATCGCGATCAACCGAAACGCAAGCATCCTTGAACTTGTGAAAATCATTCGATGTAATTTCGAGAAGAGTGCCATGATTCGTTCTACCAAATATAAACGACAATTATTTGCTGATCACAACCACACACGACAAGTTACCCACTTCAGCACGGCAGACTCATCGACGCCGACAGTGTAGCCAATCCAATTGCCTAGGCATACGGGCACATCACGCGACCACTCCGTTATCGGTTTCATGCGCTCTGATGGCACATTGCGGATAACGTGCCCAGTGCCCAACACCTTGACATCGGCACGGACGTTAACATCGCGCACATAGCCAGCCTGGCCGGACATATGCTTCTGGCCGGGAAGGCGGCGTCGCACAACATCGCCTGGCATCAGGGTGCGGTCGACGAGACCAATCTAATAAATAAGTATGTTAGAATTTGAGAACAAAAGAAGAAGGCAAACAACACGTGTGTGTCGAAAATACCAGAAACAGTTGTCAAAACATAACCAACTGTTATTTACCGTTAACTTCATAAGCAGAAATACGTACGCAAACACATACAAATGTGTGTAGGTAAAGGAAAGTTAAGCAGTGGCAATTACATAACCTCAACAAACTCACCGATTTTTCGGTTCTCACAACCTCCTTTGCATCCGGATAAAAGGCAACACGCACCTCACCCTGGCCAAGCACCTCGCTAATCTCGTCCTCCTCATCGTCCGAGGAGTAACACTCGGCCGTCCCAGTGACGACACCAAATCGAACCCGACCCTTGTGATCGATCCGAAAAATTTCATCCTCAAAGAAGAACTGCAATTCTTGATTGTTCGAACTTTGAGACACTGATGCACCGCCACCAGTTTTACGATTACCAGTGGGACTGCTCGCCTTTTCGACTGCTGCTGCTGCTGCTGCTGCTGCTGCAGACGGCTTTGATGTAACTTTCTTTGGATCTGCTACGGCTGAAGGAGGAGTTGCAGCGGCCTCCAAAGGGGTGCCGCCGCCATTGGCAGCACCCGCGACTTGACTCAACATATTACCAATTGTGAACTGTGTTCATCAGAATATAAAATTAACAGATAGCTATATCTGGGAGGAGTGTACGCGTAGACTCAGTTCTTTCCCTATCTTAAATCTCTTCTTTTCTCTAACAATATATATATTTAATTAACATGTGCCGCTTTTTGGCAGAAGAATTGTGCAGTCACATAAACACATATGTGTGTATGTTGTTGCACTTACACTAAACAATTAAACTTTTGTACAATCGATTAACGGGCAAGATGACTTGAAAATTAAAAATTTACTTCCTTCACTGTCTTATGAATAACAGCAATCTTCAACCACACTGAACGACTCAACAAAATAAGTTTGCCAACCTATTAAAACAAAAGAACTAAAATACAGCAGCAACATCCGAAAACTAGTTAAGTTGGGCACATAGTAAATTTCTTACGTACAGCTGCAAAACTTAACATTTAGCTATACTGTTATTAACAGCCCGCGCAAAATGTTAATTTAAAAAGATTTTTATATTTTTTTCGCTCATTTTCAAATTAAATCGATGGTTTTTAGAAACCAATTATTTTAAAATTTGTTTAAAAATCAGCTCTGGGCTTCAATTTTCAATGCTTTCATTTCTAAGGACAGACTCTAAAAAAAAACATAAAAAGCACCCACTTAGAAATAATGGTGAACTAAATATAATACTTACTCGTTTTTAATATAAAAGTGCACCTTGTGCAAGAATGTAATTAAATTGCACTTATTTAAAAATTTCCCTAAAAAGTGTAGAATTTACGAGTATGTTTCACAAAAGTGTGTGCTTTGATATAAAATACATATTTGACACCAAATACAAATATACTTTTAAGAACGACATACTTTGTTTTTAAAATAATAAGTGCCTTATCCAACGTCCAAATACAATAAAAGCATATAGGTATTGTAATATCTCAACATACCAACATATATCAGTGCTAATTATATATCTGTTAGAATTAAATTAAAAATTCATGATACATGGTTAAATTAACAAAGCAAAGTCATATTTATGCCCTTTGGTCCAAGAATAATATTTATTGTATATGGTTTTAATAATTTTATTATTAGCTCTTTACAGATTTAAATAGTTTGAAATTGGACGATAATAATTTTTATTTATAAGATGCATCAATATCGCCAGCAGTTTACACGCACAATATGCAAGTCTCAAGACAATCAGATTAAGATTTCAAATTTTAATTACTACTTTATATCGCGATTACATAATTTTCTCTAATATTGCAACTCTACATGTTATCACATCTGACTACCATGGGTGGAGCATATGGCGAATGTCGCGTGCCGAATGAGTACGCGTGTCCAGTCTTGCCAGGACGATAGTACATCAAATCATAATAGTTAGGACCAGGACCAACGTTCTCTCTTCGGACATTGCATGGTGTCCTCATTGAATACTGAGGGGCTCGATTCAGCTTAAGATTCAGATCGCCGGCAGCATAAGCTGCCGGTCCTGGCGAGTCTCCCTTGCGATTAAGCTTAGTTTGAATACCCCTAATGAAAACAAATTTAATTTTGTATTCAAATGCCAAGAAAATTGAGTTCTACGGAATACTCACATGCTGTAGGCGGGAGCTTTTGGTCTTATGGGCTGGATCTCGAACTTGTAGGCACTTGGGCCGGGTCCATACTTCTTGAAACTATAATCATTACGTGCTGCCATTGAGAAAGCTGGTGCATCAACTCCCTTGAAAAATGGCTTGATATGGACATCATGTGCTCCAGGGCCAGGACCCACCGTTTTGTCTGCAATCCAATCAATTAAGAATTAAGCCAGACCCACAACTATCAAATCAAAACCTACCTATAATCTTTGTCATGGGGGCTATGGTGTATTGTAAGCCGCCACCCTTGCCATAGCGCGTTAGTTTGTCTACCTGATAGGCGCCCGGTCCTGGTCCAGGATCAGCACCCAGCATGTTTGTGCGGGCACCGAAGGAGTATTGAGGCAAACGCTGCTTACGGGAATCGTGCTTATCGTAGCCAACGGTTGTGGGCAATCCGTAAGCGCCAGGACCAGGGCCTGAAAAATTTATGTTATTAATACCATAATAATTAATATCCCTACAGGAATCATGGTGCACTTACCTAAAGGTCTACGCGCCATTTTCTTTTTCTATTTTATTGCAATATTAGGAAAATTAATACGATTAATTTTGAAACTCTATTGAGTTGTTGGCCGAAAGAATTTCGAAAACAAATGAGAGCTCATGGGACTCTCAAATATGTGTCGAGTCTGATCATGAGAATTTTAAGTCACGGCCAAGTAATTTTGAAAATGTATATATGAAATATTTATGGATGAGTTAGGTGGTATGGCAATGCTACTATTTCATTAGGCTTTGATTAGTGTGTGAAATATATTGCTTGGGATTAGATTGAATGCAGCGTTTATTCCAAGTCCATGGAGTTGTAGAGCTGCTTATAGCGGGAGCCCCGACCACTGGATTGCATAAGCAAATTATTCTGATGCTCCCTCAGACTCTGTTAATGAGAGATATGAGTGGATTATTTTTGTATAATATGAATGAGGGCACCTTCACCTTTGGATCATATTTCTTATATAGGTAAACCAATATGGGGCCGTAGATCATATTGAAGATACCTACAATACGCATGAGCCAAGCAAAGCCAAAGCTCTGAGCCAGTTCACCACCAATCAAAGGAGCTGTCGGGGAATAAAGAAATGGTAAAAGCCAACAGAAAGATCACTAATGTCTTACCAAGACAGTAGGCCAGGCTAACTGAGGTCTGCTGTATGGCATAGACGGTGCCATAGCTGGACGTTGAGCTGCTGGCCTCGCCGTTTTCATCCTGCGCCAATGTGGCATCCACACAACTGGCCAACATTGGTACCAAAGCTGCATCAATAACACCAATACCCAAGCCCAGGGCAAAGTGGGGCAAGAGTAACTGAGCCACAGTTGTGGCGCTGGGAATCTGTATTTTAAAAATATTATATAAATATATATATTAATATAATAAAGTCAGTTGATTACTAACCAATATGGAGGCAAATCCAACCAGAAGTAGACTGATGCAGGAGACTTTTAACTGGCCATAACGATAGGCAATGCTGCCAAAGAAGTTTGTGCCCACAAAATATCCCACAGAGTCCGGAATAAATACTGTGCCCAATTGCCATTTATTTGGGTGCAAGTACTGTATCAACCAGATGGGTAAACATGGCTCCAGTATGGCCATTGTGGATGTGGACAGCCAAATGGCAACCACAATGGACAGTATCATTTTCGATTCAAGGAGCGTACTCCATTTGGTCTGGTGTTCCACTACTAGGACTCCCGGCTGCACGGACAGATCCATGGTGAGCAGTTGTAGACCCAGACTAAGAAATATAACCGTTGAGAGTATTATAAATGGTGCCGATTTTCCCACTATATCGTAGAGTATGCCGCCAAATGGATAGCCAATCAGCACACCCAATGCAATGCTGCCCAGTATGATGCCCATGACCTTGGAGCGACGTGCCTCCTCCGGATAGTGTTGGGCCACCAGGCTCATACCGCACACACCAATACAGGCGGAGCCAACGCCCTGAACGGCCCGGGCCAGCAATAGCGTCCAGTAGGATTCACCCATAGCAAATACTGTGAAAAGACAAATTAAATGAATATGCTAATTTTTGCCAGGTGGTGCAGTTTACCCAGTGAGGAAAGTAGAAGGAAGCAGGTGCCCACAACAATGGGTAATCTGTAGCCACATTTGGTTGACATATTGCCAACAATGGGATTGAAAATCAATTGAACCATAGCTTTCATGGCCAACAGCAATCCAATCGAGCCATTTTCGCGAGCCAGGCCCAAACTGTTGCTGCTATTGTTGTAGCTGTTGTCGCTGTTTGTATTGGTTTGGCTATCGATCTTTGTGGCGGCGGTCGCATTAGTGCCGCTCAACTGATTGCTGGCCAGCATATTGGTGGGCAACGATGTCGTCGTCGTCAGGAGTTGTAGCAACGTGAAATTAATCATCGATTTACCAGGTATTGGATGCTTGGTCATGTAGATTTGTGAGAGCTCCTCATGATGAGGTGTCGGTGGTGTTCCCACCTCCAATCGATAGCCCACATCTGATTGCCTCTCCAGGCTGGCCAAATAGTCGGGTAAAATTGGTACTGTAATCATTCACATATTCAGATGTATCACATTAGCTGTTATCTGTTATCCAACCATATTTTTATTAATTGGCATTACCTATCACGGTCAGCAGCACATTGTCGAGCAGCAGAGCTATGTAGACAATCACAGCGATGATACAACGATTCTCAATGCTATTGGACGGCGGTGTGGAACTGCGTCTGCCGGATACATTTAGCTTGGCTGCAGCCTGGCCACTAGTTGATTTCTCCGACATGACAAGAAGCTTATTGAAAACACGCCAGTAAGACACAGCCACAGACCAAGACCTCTGATTGTTTCACAGCCATATGGCCAAGAAGAGGCGCGCCACAAAATATGCTACAGAAACTTGCAAACTCACAAATTTAATCACGAACACACACACAAACAAAGTGATACCGTATAGTGGAGAAGAACGTTTGTGCCTTTAGCCAACAGGTGGTGTTGCTGCCTCGTCAACGTATATGTGGCTATTGAAAGGCTGCAACAAGCTGCCGCTTCATTTTACTGACAGCGTGCGAACCGAGCGAACCGAACGAAAACACAAACGAGTCCCATTTAAACGAGCGCACAGCGAGCGCAAAGTAATTCATCTGAATTTAAACATGTTTTGCTGCAACTGCAGAGCATATGCACTACTCCAGGACTAACTTTATCACTTATATATTTAATAAACTTTTTTTTAAGTCGACCATTGTTTATAGGGTTATATAAAAAGATGGTAAAAATAACATATATCATTATATTATGATGTTTTATTTTCTTTTTTAGTATAAGCAGTTAAATAAAATAAGTATATTGGTAACATATACATATATAAATATATATTTAATATTATTATTTTATATTAAAAGATGGTAATAATAAAAATATATCTCATTAAAATATGATGTTTCTTTTTTTGTTTTTTACTATAAGCAGTTAAATAAAATAATTAAATACTTAAACTTAAATTGAAAAATTTAAATATTTAATTAATAATTATTATTCTGCTAGTTTCAATTTGCTTGATTTCAACTACTTAGAGTAACTTCACGTCGTACACAGCCTGTTCGATGTTGTCGTCGCTTGTCATTTTGATATTTACCAGACTATTGTTGTGCCTGTTTCTTCTGTGCCACAACATGATGCCACCACCCACAATGAGCGCTTAAAGTTCACACAAGCCGAAGGCCTGTGACCATGCCTGCACCCTGATAAGCGTGCTATAGATTTTTCAGACTTACGAATCATTTTCCATTTCATTGAGCATTCAACGGTTTAAATTTAGTGCCGAGAAAACAGCCTTCTCAACATGCAATACACATTTTGTGACGAATTGCGTCAATTGGGAATCATATTGAAAATTTTAGATCTCGTTTGACACTTGCAGTATTTTTCACGAGATGACCCATGTGGGCAGATTTAAAAAGTAACTATTTGAAGAATATAATATATCCTCTCAGCCAATGTAAAAATATTGTTTAAAAATGTTTAAATACATAAGCTGATTACTAAATTGATCAAAATATGCTTTACTTGTGCATTTTTACAATTTTTATTGGCATTTGATAATCGAATTATGTTTTTCTTGCACATATCATCTTCTAATATTTTTGGCATTTGATAATCTCAATTAACTATAGAATTCGCAAAAAAATAACAATCGTATTTTGCTTCATGAATATTTTAGTATAGCTTAGATAAGATTATATAAGTGGTTCCACTAAATTATTTATAACCCATTCATTTTTTCGCTATTCATGCAATACAGTTACAGTTTATATTTTATATATAAAACAAATCTATATTTTTGCAAATATAATGTTTGAAATGAATTTGCACGCGTACTTGATAATATTAGATTAATACTTTTTTAAAGCGCATATAAACCACAAAGGCAGTTATCTGCAAAAAAAAAGTTCTTAACGGTGCAACGCTAATGCCATTTAGGCACTTCAGATTAAGATAAGGTATATACGGATAACACCTTGAGGTACCAATGCTTTCAAAATAATTGCTATTAATAATTTAGTTTTCGTGGCGCACTCCACGCGAATGGTCAAATCATGCTCAAGTTCAAAATTATCGGTCTTCTTGGAGCATTCTTGCTGCTGATAGCGATTATCGGTAAGTCCTACGCCCATTTGTTAGTCATAAAGACCACCTGCTGATTTTATTACGCTCACAGGTGGCCAGGCTAAGACAGTTCCCTGCAAGGTGAAGGACGTAAAGTATGGCAAGGTATGTGTTTGCACGGCCGATTACTGTGACTATCTGGACAATCCCACTCTGAGCAAGGATGACGACTTTGCAATAATTTCCAGCAGCAAGCAAGGACTACGCTTTGAACTGAACACTGGTAGTTTTGGATCCAATGAAACGTATACCATAAAGGACTATGTGGAGTCTGTTTCCAAATCACCAGTCACCAATGCCACGGTTCTGTCAAAGTTGTGGGATCAGGCTCTTGATAATCTTTTCTCGCAGTCTGCCACTCCGCCTAGCAGCATCACTCGTACTGTAACGCTGAAGGTGGATCGTAGTAAGCGATTTCAGAAAATTGAAGGTTTTGGAGGTAGCTACACAGGTGCTGTATCCTACTTGGTGGATAACTTTAAGCAACAGGATATTCAAGATCATCTCTACAAATCATATTATGGCGCCGACGGTCTGGGTTTCAATTTATTGCGCATTTCGATTGGAGGTTGTGATTTCGATTTAGAGCCGTGGGCATACAACGAGCATCCCGAAAATGAAGTGGTTCTCACCGGCATGGATAAACTGGATGATCGTGATGTTTTACGTCTAGGGCAGATTAAGCGCATGAAAGAAGTGTCTGGCGTGGAAAATCTTCGCATAAAGGGAGCAGCGTGGAGTTCACCAAAATGGATGAAGACAAACAATAAATGGACCGGCTTCGGACAACTGAAGCGAGAATATTATCAGACCTGGGCCGACTACCATCTTAAGTGGGTGGATCTGATGGAGAGCAATGGTCTACCAATCTGGGCTATTTCCACAGGAAACGAGCCTTTAAACGGAATATTTTTCATATTTTTCGTGAAATTTATGAGCCTGGGCTGGACACCACAAATGCAGGCTGTTTGGTTGAATGATCATCTGGGACCCACAGTTCGCAATTCCAAGCACAAGAATCTCTTTATTTTCGGTAACGATGATCAGCGTTACACAAGTCCGCTTTGGTTCAAAATGGTAAGACTGCAATAAAAAATTCGATTTTGTGTCGATTTCAAAGAACCAAATCCATTTTTGCAGATGAATAGGACACGCCCCAATTCATTGGATTATCTTGACGGTGTTTCCTTGCACTGGTATTGGGATGAAATATTTGGGAATAGTTTTGCCCATGAAACTAACGAATATATGGCCAATAAAATACAAATCATCTCTGAATCCTGCATCGGTGACAAGCCCTGGCAAAAAGCAGCTCCATTGCTAGGCAGCTGGGACCGAGGAGAGAAGATGGCACGCTCAATGCTGGCTCATCTGCAGGATGGCTTCCACGGCTGGATCGACTGGAATATCATTTTGGATGAGGCAGGTGGACCCAACTATGTCAATAATTTCGTGGATGCTCCTGTTATTGCAGACACAATAAGTAAGCAGTGAAAAACACTATTGAAATGCATATTTTTGACGTATACCACTTTCAACAGCCTACACTGAGTTTTACAAACAGCCCATGTTTTACGTAATGGGTCACTTCTCCAAGTTGGTGCCTGAAGGCTCCGTTCACATCGAGTCAGTAGCCAGCAATATCAACCTCGACTGCGTTGCCTTCATTAGACCTGATAAGAAGATTGTTGCCGTTCTCTTCAATAGTGGTCGTGCCGATCTGGATATTACCATAGTTGACACTATACGCGGAAACCTAAAAGTCAACGTGCCGGCTAAGTCCATACATACACTATACTATAACTAAATGATAAATATAAATATATGTGATGCTCAACGTAAATTTAATATGAAAATAAAACTTTAATTTATTTATTTCATTATCATATTAATTTTGTTAAAAGAATTATATCTGTTGTCCTGAATGGACTTAATTAATTAATTGGCATTGACAAAAATTATAGTACAGCAGTTTGTTGAAAGCTCTGTGACACAGCACGAAATATGCTGCACAATTTCAAATGACCAATCAAAAACACACACCCACAGAACAATTTACATACATTTATATCTTGATAGATAAATTAAATTATATCTACCAGTGACCGATTTACACTGCCAAAACGTCAGATTAAGCTAATACAATTATAGATATTTCAACAGTGCCAGCAATCAGTCATTTACAGCATAAACCAAACACTTAATTAAAAGCTATACTGTCCAGGCTTTGTGTCACTGTATATGTTGTTTATGCACACTCTTTTAACAGTGAAAGAGAGAGAGCGAGAGAGTAGGAAAGGTAAAATCGCATTTCGCTATAAGCGAAGAGTAAAGAGATGATTAAAGAGAGAGGCTCTGTCGCGATCGTTTGCATAACTTTTACTTTTGATTGCCAAATGCTTAAAACGTTTTTTAAGTGCGCAATCGACGCCGATCGACGGTTGTCGATTTTCGCTGCAGGCCGCTTTATCAAATCAACAGCTGGCGCAGGTCAGATGCCTAACACAATATAAACAACGATTAAAATGAGCTCTCAAGAAACACAAATCCGTACGTACTTATGCGTAAGCATGAGCAAAATTCACTTAAGGATGATTAAAGAGACGCGTTCGGCTCTCTTGCAAACGATTCCACAGTTCAGCTCTACCTTCTGGCCTGGGCTTAGTTGGGCGAACGCATTTGAAGCGCGCGTTTCGTTGCAGTTTTTGAGTTGGTCTTGATTTTTAATTGGAAAAAATGAAAGCGTTGTACTTGTGCCTGTTGTTCGTATTAACCTTTTGGGCAATGTGCGGGGGTAAGTGTATTTTCTGTCTCGGATGACATACATATCTATCAATGTTTTTGTTTGCTACAGCTGCCTTAACAACACCCTGCCAGCTAAGGGAAACAAACTACGGCAGCGTTTGTGTCTGCAACAGCAGCTATTGCGATTACCTGAAGCAGCCCGAACTAAATGATAACGTTCATATTGTGGTGATTAGCTCGAGCAAGGTGAGCTGCAATACCTGGAATACGGATCTAAATTAAAAACAAATTTACGTTTATAGAGTGGCTTACGTTTTAAGAGATTCGATGGCAGCTTTCTGGACAAGGAATTCGAAGTGCGGGATTATCAGTCGATTGATAAAAACTTTGTAGCCGATACAATTGTTGTGGAGCAGAACAAAGCCTGGCTGCAATTTGCAAATATTCCTCAGTTATTCGGTAAATAGCTACCTAAGATACTTTTCAGCACTTGACAATTACAACACTTTTCAACACTACATAGCTTTCAATGTCAACATCAAGACGGTGCAACTAACGGTAAAGCGCGAGCAGCGCTACCAGAAAATAACAAACTTTGGAGGCGCTTTTACGGGCAGCGTTTCGCATATTATACAACAATTGCCGACCGATTTACAGGATCATATCTATAGGTGAGTGTCTAAAACTACAGTCTTAAAATTGCTTATTATTTTCCACAAACATTTGTAGATCGTACTTTCACCAAGATGGCATCGCCTACAACTCAGTGCGCATGTCAATTGGCGGCTCCGACTTTGATCTACAGCCATGGGCCTACAACGAACTGCCACGACATGATCAGTCATTAAGCAACTTTACCACGTTGGATAAGAGAGATTTGCAGAAAATTGAACAGCTGAAACGTCTGAAATCAGTTGCCCATTTAAATGATCTGAAAATAATGGCCGCCGCTTGGAGTGCACCCACTTGGATGAAGAGCAACGATAGATGGACGGGCTTCGGTCAACTAAAATCTGAATACTATCAGACCTGGGCACAGTATCATTTGAAGTGGGTGCACTGTGTACATTTAACAGCCCATTTGCTATTTTTATATAAATTAATGGACACTATCTTTTTTGCAGATTTCTCGAACTGATGCAGTCTAAAAATATGTCCGTCTGGGCCATATCCACCGGCAATGAGCCGTTAAACGGCGTCATTGGTTTCTTTTTCGTGCACTTTATGAGCATGGGATGGACGCCCTGGCAGCAGGTAAGCATTTTATTACCTAGTCAGCAAATATACATATAAAAATATATATATATACATATATTATATGTTATCCTTAATAGGCCATTTGGCTAAGCGATTATCTTGGTCCGACCATTAAGAACTCCAGTCAAAGCCATGTGCTTATATTTGGCAACGACGATCAGCGTTATACGTATCCCTCCTGGTTTCGCAAGGTAAGTGTCAAATAGATGGGCTCTAAAAAAAAACATTTAAAAAAAATGGTGCATAAGAAAAATCCATTTGTACTTCACGACTTTTATGCTTCTATAAAATATAAATTAATTTAATTATAACTTTATTATCTCTGGCATAGATGCGCTCTTCTCGGACCAAAGCACTCGACTATCTCGATGGCCTGGCCGTGCATTGGTACTGGGACGAGATGTTCGGGCCGGAGCTTATAGATGAGGCGCACAAGGAGATGCCGGATAAATTGATATTAAATACGGAATCGTGCATCGGCGACAAGCCCTGGCAGACGCATGGTCCCGAACTGGGAAGTTGGGGGCGCGGCGAGAGCTATGTCCGTGCCTACATGCAGGACTTGCTGCACAGTTTTAATGGGTGGCTTGATTGGAATCTGGTGCTCGACGAGCAGGGCGGTCCCAACTATATACATAATTATGTGGATTCTCCGGTGATTGTGAATACAACAAGTCGCACCGAATTCTACAAGCAGCCCATTTACTATGCCATCGGGCATTTCAGCAAATTTGTGCCAGAGCAATCTGTGCGGATCGAGGCACGAACCAATGAGACTGAGTCCTTTTCCCAGCTGAGCGCTGTCGGCTTCCAGAGACCGGATGGCAGTGTGGCGTTGATCTTATACAATGGGTAAGTGTGGCACGCGATCTGCTCTCTACGACCTCAAGTGTGTGTGTGCTGTTGATAGTGCTATTTTGGGCATCGCACTGCGCTAAAGTGGCTTCCACTTAATTGCGCATAGCACTCGAAGATGTAGACAGCATTTACTTATTTATTTTATGAATGCATCTCATAGATATTTCTCATTCGTGCAGCGAAAATTTACCCGTTAATGTGGCCCTCAATGACAGTCAACGTGGTGCGTTAATTGTACGTCTGCCTGCTCGCTCCTGGCATACGGTGATCTATAAATGAGCTGGCCGATGAATTCGGAGAATCCTCAAATGGGTTAAGCATAGCGTAAAGTGATATAAGCTATATATAAACATAGGTCCAGCTGGTGCACGTAGTTGCTGCTGCCCCAAGGACCAATTAGGATAGAATACATGTTTGCCACTCGAGTGACATAACAAAAAGGAAGCCAATAAATTGCCACGTAACAGGATGCGGATGCTCTTATGCCTAGAGAGACCCTGGAGATTTGTCCAAGCGCAACGACAAAGACAACGGAAATTTGTTTAAGCTGCTCAATTTGCCGTAACACGTCTGTTTACAATGAAATTTTATTTGGCGTTTAGTGTATAGACCCCATCCCTACCTCCCTCCCTCCCTTCCTTACATCCCGTCCATGGGAATGTCTTGCGTTGGCGGCACGGCAAACGAAAATTTTGGATCAAGTTGAGTGACAACTGGCAGTCGAGCGACGACAACGACCAACAACCAAAAACATCTTATGCATTTTTTCCAATGTTTTTCTTACAGTTTTCATTTTTATTATATATATGTATATATATATATGTGTGTACATATATATGCTCTATAAATATGATTGTCAATTGAGCGCACTGCAAATGCATTTGCTACTGAATATGCATCGCACTTGGCACACAAAATGGGGCGTTTTATGTAAATCTATAAATTAAACATGAAATGTGCATAATTTCTATATGACCAATGAGTGCGCCACAGTGAATCTTTTTTGGCAATTGGCTTAGGAATAGAATATAAACTCTTAATATATTTAATGGATAACAACGGCAACAACAAATAATGAAAATGTTTTCAAAGTAAAAAGAGGCATTTTTCATTGGGCGAGCATATTTTTGTATTATGCATTTTTATGCATTCATTACATGTGGCAGGGGCAAGTAGCAAGTGGCAACAGCATGTCAATGCGTCTTGGGAAATATTCTCAAGTGCTTACTTACAACAAAATACACTTATCAGGCATCAGCGTGTCAATTACATGCCGCACCCACACCCCCTTTTCTATACACTGTTTGTCGAGGAAAAAAAGTATATTAAGTCTTTATTTAAGAAAAAAATCTGAAAAAATATAAATTAGATTAATAAGTTATATGAGTACCAAGAAATTAAGAAAAATCTTGAATTTTTTATATTAAGTCTAAAATTATTTGGATTGATTTATTAGCACCGAAATTATATTCGCTTTATATTTGATAAATATTTTATTGTACATGGAAAATGAACAGTTTAAATATAGAAAATAAATATTTGTGCCAGTGACCTTATTAAAAAGTCTTCTTTTTATTTGAGCTAAGATTACCCTTTAAATAGAGCATTCAACTGTGGGTAACTTTCATCTCCAAAGTTCTTCCATTTTTTTTTTATTTTGTTTTAGTATCCAACTGGCGGAGTCGCTGTGGGACATGCCACAACCAAAGTGTTGAGTGTTTCTTTAAGTTGTTGTTGTAGTTGTGGTGTTTGCAGTGCATAAAGTTAATGAGCCTCATTATGAATATGGCAGCGATATGTTTGTGTCATAAGCAATAAGAATGCATCAGGGGAATTTACACGCGCTGCTTTCTCGTCAGACTGCCGAAGATCAAAGCCGAGCAATACCCATTCCCAGGGTGTACACATACCCACCCATGTACATAATGTGTTTTGAGTTATTGGTGTTTGGCATTTTCAGATCCAACTACTCACTGCTTGATCCGCTTCCTGGCAGCCTCGCCACGTCCACATCCACATCCACGAACAAGTCCACGTCCAAGTCGACGTCAAGGCGTCGCGTGCTGACAACAGCTGACAGCTCCATGTCAGAGCAATTTGCTGAACTGAAGGTAGTAGGTGTGTTCCTCCTCATCAGCAAACGGCACCTCCTCCTACACATGTCGTCTCTCTGACGGGCACTCAAATTGAATGCTCAACAAAAACACACACACACACACTCACACACACGCACACCCAACGAGAGAGACTGAATACTATTTAGCGTCAGATTTATTTCAAGCATAAAACGGCGATCACATTTCAAAGTTGCCCCTTAGTTGCACTGTGTAATGGGGCTGCACTTAAGTGGCCAGCGGGTAAAAGGCGCCGGATGTGACTGTTTGATATACAATAAGTAAGAGTGCTCTCAGCTGAGAGTGCTTGATTAGCAGATACACTGTTAACAGCTACTTGAATAAATACTAAACCAAAATCACGCACATGACAAGATATGCGCTATAAGCATTTTTATCAGAGCCACGTACACTTTTCAAAAAATTGTTTACTGTTCCTCCTTGTGACTGAAAATTTTGCCTATAATTTTTTCGAAATTTTTAGTGAGTTTAGTTAAATTAATTAATAAAATTTTTTTCTTAAATTCCATTTATCAGCTATTTATACCTGGTTTAAGGTTCTGTTCTATCTCTTTGCATATGTAAAAACTATGTAAATAAATCTTTGATCGAAGTTAAGTAGTCATCGATATGTATATATAGTTTTGTCAACCTGTTGCCTTCTAAAACACACTTGAATAATATGTTAACCGACTTTCTACAGTGCATTAGAGGATATCACATATATATACATAATATATAATACTTATTCACACACGTGTCTATGAAAATTGTAGTATGCAGTTTTTTGTCTAAATGATGTATCGTATTTTCCCAAATATTTGCCAGATTAGATAGCCGAATTAGCACAATCAGTCAATCAGTACAGCCAGTTCCGCCATGGGCCAAATGTCATTGATTGTGTGTTGGAATTAATAGCGCCATAGCCAGCAACAAGATGCGACGTCCGTTGTCACCAACGCTATCCAAGCTGGCCGAGCAGGAGCTGAACGAGACACCCGATCGGATACAGCAGGATATCATAATTTTACGGGTCTGGATACGTCAGCAGCCACATTTGCGTGCTCGAACCGATGATGACTTTCTGATTGCGTTTCTGCGACGATGTCGCTACAGCTTGGAGGAGACCAAGCGACGTTTGGATCGCTACTTTACGTGCTACAATCTGTTCCCGGAGTGTATGAGTAATCGCTATATAACACAGCGATTGCTGGACATCAATCGTTTGGGGTGAGTAACCCATGGATTAAAGGAAGTGCAGCATGCTAAAGTTCATCTTTAGGGTTTGCCTGTATCCGGTCCTGCCCAAGTGTGATAATCGCACAGCTTTGTTTATTTCACGGTTTGGCAAGTTCGATCCGAATCTGTACAGCCTGCGAGAGATCTATCAATTCACATCGATGACCATGGAGATTGTTGCGCTGGAGAATGATTATGCATCTGTGGCTGGCATATGTGAGATTATTGACTTGGATGGCATCAACTCGGATCAGATGCGTCGCTTTGACAAGCACTTCTTTCGCAAATGGTGGATTTGGCTGCACGACTGCAGTCCGCTGAGGGTGAAGGAGGTGTTTATTATTAATATGCCCAAGGACATTCAGGGTACCATTATGTTTCTCTACAATGTGCTTAGCCGGCAGGTCAACCATCCGGTGAGCTCAGAAATAGCCAAAGCCAATCCGATAAACTCATCAATATATATTCCTTTACAGATTCGTGTGCTGAAGACGAGCGAGGAACTTTTCGATCACGTCGGCAAGGATTGCCTGCCGGAGGAATATGGCGGCACCAATGGTCACATGGCCGAGAGTGTTGCCTATATGGAGGATTGGTTGAATAGCTATCGACCGTACTTTGAGCAGGATCACAATTACGGCACCATTGAGGAGCTGCGTCCCGGCGAGTTGGCTATGTACGAGGCCGAGTTCGGTGTGAACGGCTCCTTTCGCAAACTTAACTGGGATTGACATTTGACCTAACGGTTAATTAAATATATTCGATCAATTACAACTGTGTAGCCACACGCATAGATAAGGATTCAAATATCGCTTGATTCGCTTATCTGCAATGGAACATAAGTAAATAAATTAAACAAAAACAATTTGATAACAAAAAGAATGCGTTCCAGCTATTAGCTTGTCACCACTACAGAATAGATTAGGTGTCCAACCTTTTCGCAGTGTGTTAGTCACTCGCCATTTGAGTTGCAGCTGTCGTAGCGTAAACATGGCCGGATTGCGCCCACTGGACACGGAACTCGCTGCGCTCGCTCTAACCGAGTGCAACGAGCAGCAGTCGGAGCGGGAGGCACTGATAGCCACACTAAAAATATGGATTCAGAAATCACCTCATTTGAGGGCGCGCACGGATGAGCGCCTGCTGCTGGCATTTCTGCGTCACTGTCGTTTCAGTTTGGAGGAGTCCAAGCGGCGCATCGATAACTACTATTCCCTGCGCAAACCCTTTCCGGAGGTGCTCGGCTCACGCCTAGTGGATGAGGACCTGATGAGACTGTTTGATCTTGGGCGAGTCAATCTTACCAGCGCTTATCAAGTCAAATATTTTAACTGATTTCTAACTTTATAATCTGCCCACAGAATTCATGTGATACCCGCACGTCCAGTTGGTCCGCAAGGACCACGTGTTATCATCTCGCAATTCTCTAGAATCGATCCCAAGCAATCCCATCCCCGCGAAGCTTTCAAACTACTCTTTATGCTGTTGGAGCTGCTTGCCCTGGAATGCGACATTGCGTCCATAAATGGATTATTTTTTGTTGTCGATGCACGCGACGTGAACATGGAGCAAATGCTGCAATACGATCCATTTTTGCTGAAGAAATCCTTTATGCTGGTGGATCAGTGTTTGCCACTACGTTTCGTAGAGGTACACATGGTGAATATGCTGCCATCGGGGCAGAAGATCTTCAATTTTGTCACCTCGTTCCTGCCCGCAAAGATGCCCTTTAAGGTGGGTAATCCTACATCGAATCGATCATTTCCACATGCTCAGTTGTCACTTATTTTATTCCTTGCAGTTTATTGTGCACAAGAAGTCGGAGGATTTGTATAAACATCTGCCAAAGGAGGCGATGACCATTGAATATGGCGGCAGCAATGGTTACCAGGCCGAGGCCTTGGATTACTGGCGCCAAAAACTCAATGAGTACAAGAACTACTTTGCCGAGGATGCACAATATGGGACAAATGAGAAGCTGCGCGTGGGTCTGGCCAATGCCTGGGCCAGTGGAGAGCTGAGCGGCACCAGTGGATCCTTTCGCAAGCTGGAAGTGGACTGAAACGCTGCTCCCGCTATTTGTTCTTATGTCTTCTTTATTATTAGTAATTAATTAAGTAGTAGTTGCTATGGCTAAACAAAAAAATACTAAATTAGTGCTAACTTTTCACTGGTAATCTTTGCTCATTGTTTTTTTTTTTTTTTTTTGGTATAGCGCGTATCCCTTGACTTGTCCTTAGAAATATACTTTACAATTAACTAGCTGGATAATATTTGGTAGATTAATGCTTAATGCTAAGTGCTACATTTTTGCTTAAAATTAGCATGTAATGATGAAGTCGCTCCCTTAGATGCTGACATTGTATTGGTTGAGGATAAGGATGAGGATGTGGATGAGGTGGTTCCCGTCGCTGTTGATTTGCTGATTGCGGCTGAAACAGCGCTGGATGTGCTCTTGTTAATGCTCTGCACAATAAGATTGAGGCAATCCAAGCTGGAACCCTTTGCACTGGCGCTGCTATCGAAATCTATGGCAATCATGTAAAATATTTATTATAATTAAAGAAGCGTAAATAATTTTAAATTTTGTAAAATATATTTGTGTGACTTTTTTCTAGCAGTAAAAATGAAAAAAGTAAGAAATAGATTTTTTATCAGAAAAATATTAGTTATTAAAAACTAAATCCAAGACAATAAATTTATCTCACTGAATATGAAAATATAATATATTTTTTGTTATTGTAAGCAAATTTTACCTGTAAATTGTCCATATTTCTCCATGTGTCTGTTGTAAAAACTTAGTTTATCCTCCAGATAGGCACCGGCATAGGAGCTCTGCAATTGAAATTTGAAGTTGTATTTATGAGATACGACAAATTACTTTTAGAGCATGCAACGTGGGTTTTATGTGCCACAAGATGAGGACAAAAAACAATAAATTACAGCAAAATGGCAAAAACTGTCGCAGAAAATTGTCTCTGTGTGTCAACTGTCAACTTTGCCTCCAAATGCCAAAACGAAACGCGGTCTAATGATGAGATTAAGCCAAAATTTATGTAAGCATAGATAGAATAAAAAAGTGCTCCAACAATGTTGCCATCCAATTAAAATGCATTGAACCACTGCACAGGCATTGTCTCGCAAACCGTCAACACATAGTCCCCTGGGAGCACTTATTACCAATTAAATTAATTTGCTTGCAATATTTGCACGCATTCGCAGACGACAGGAATTGTCTGGGTTGCTGGGAGAGAGAGAGAGATTTAGAGAGATGGAGATGGAGACGGAGGCAGTAGATTGCTGAATAAAAACGGAGATACGCAGATTTTCATTAGAAAAATTTGTGCATGGCCACTAAGCCAATTATAATTGCCCCTTCTGGGTGGGAGCGGTACTCCGAAATGCAAACACGTCTATTGAGATGCGTTGATTTGGATGCCGACGCAGCGTCTGCAAGGATCAGAGCAACTGACGAGGTTGCGGGTGGGCAGGAGGTTCAAATAGGAATGGGGCAGCATCAAAATGACAGTGCGGCATACACCAAGTGGGTATTTATAGGCGCAGTGACATGAAAACGACACCCAACAAAACACAGCAAACGAACAAGCAACAAACAACAAAATACCGAACAAAACAACTCGCGGGCTGCACTTTTATAAAGCGATTTATCATTTTCCGAGCGTTTACTGACAGCGTGCGCTCGATATATATATATATATATATATATATATATATATACATATATGCGACACACAATTTCTTATGCATATGCATATCTATGTATATATATTTATATATATGAAATTTTATTTTATTTCTTTTAGTTTGCTGGCAACATACATAAATAAGCATGCATAGATGCATACTTAAGCATGTTATAAAAACTGAATGAAATGCCACTTATCACGCCCAAAGCACTTATGAGTTGTGCAAAGATTTTAAGCCAACTTTTGGCGCGTTCTTCTTAGAAGTCTTTCTCCCAAGACTTTCTGTGAAATGTAACGGATATGTCGCATTATGTCGCATATATTAATATATATACATATGCAATTTATATATACAAATTTGTTTTCATTTTGTCATTGTTACAGCAAATATTTCTCTTTATCGAAATTTTGTAATCGAAAATTGACTTAGCAAATAGATAAGAAAATATATATATTTTTATCGCAGTTAGATAAATATTCGTGTTCACTTCCGGATATTATAGACAATGTAGACGATAAATTGACAAATTCATTAGCATGAGTAATTTGCACCTACTTCGAATATGGGAACTATAAAATATATATACAAAAAATAACCGATTACATTTTGATACGATCGGAATTGTTAGATAAGGTGAAGTGCAAATTCAAAATAAAAACAATTTGCTTGATTATTAAATGTATATCAGTGTTTCTACATTTGTACATGAAAATAGTCTATTTGTTGTGTTCATTTGTTATCAAAACTTTTGCAAAAAATAAATGTGTATAAACTCCAGTTCCCCTAGTTGTCATGGCTACCCCGAATTGGGGATGGATGGATGGATTGTCAGGCTTGTGGCTGAAATGCATTTTAATGTCGGCCCTCTGGCAATTTGCCAGTTTTTAATCAAACTATGGGCGAACATTAATATCTGCCATTGAGGGCGCGCACACTGTCGGCCATACAAATATGCAAGGTTTTATGGTAAATTAACAAATTTGTACATTAAAATTTGAGAAACTCAAACAAACTGCATGGAAATTACTCAGCAGAGTGTGGCAAAAGAACTGAAATTCTGTGCAACAACGTCAGCAATGGGGGCCATCCATAAAACTTATAGCCGTCGGCTATTGCAAAAACGTTCGCGTAATTGTTGACAATTTGTTGTGCTGTCACATTGCCTGCCCCCAGGGCCCCCGCCATCGCCCAACGCCCCATGTCTTGCAACACCTTTCGGGGAAGAGCGTGCCGATCTTGTCATGTTTTTCCTGTGCAATTTGTCAACTGACACATTTCCCTTTTTTTTCAACTCGAACATATACGTATTGTGAAATAGTCTATTGAATAGATAGGCCTCGAACCCTCTTAGAGAAGACAAGAGAAAAAATAGCTATCTTGGGCTCACCGAAGATAACATACACTATATGACCAAAAAGTGATCTTAAATCACCCACAACAAGCGAGCTTATTTAGGATATATATTTGGAAGCAAAAAAGTCGTGGGACACGTCTACAGATATTGATAGTTGGATCCGGTCAAATCTGATATGCCTACCGACTGCAGCAAGAGGAAAAAAGTCTGATCAGGATTTCAACTGAGATCCTAAGATCCGCTACTTTCTTATAGACTTACTTGCTGTTAATTCTGGCATACTTTATGGGATCGAAGATGCTTGCTTAAATCAATTACATATATTTGAGTAACTCCATAATACCCCAGCTCGTATAGACCTCACAAATTACACTAGAAAATCATACTACCCTCAATGGATACAAAAAAGCAAAATAAAATTTAAATGTAGCCCAAGTTTTATCGCAAGGAAAGCTGCCATGTTAGGCATTTTTTTTTTTTTGTGGCGCATCACACGAATTTGTTGAAATTAATTTACAACACGATTCTCGTTTATAGTTTAAGAGTTGGGTGGCCAACTCGATTGGGCTATGCGCAACACATTAAAAACAAAATTTATTTATTACATTTTACTAAATGCTGGGCAACAGCAACAACAACAACAACGAGGGACTCCAAAAACCCGCTACATAAATAAATGCAACGCCCATTTGTAGAATTCTGTTAATTTTTGGGCTAGTTTTCTGGTGCTCGATAAAGCAAACCCCGTCTTTTTGGCTATCATAATTCATAATTGTTCCATTTAATAAGCCGATGGTATATTAATTCATATATGCAGAGTAGACGGAGCTTATTAAGTTGCACGTCAGCGAGCGCATAAATTTTTAACAATTTTTTTTTTTTTTTGGTTGGCAGATACTGCGACATCGACATGGGGTTTTTGGATATGGATCTAAGATATTGGGGGCTATGAGTAATGGTGAATGGGGGGGGACTGAAGCTAAACGCAAAAGTCTTTCTAGTCTATTTTCACGTTCTCGACTAGATCTCAGCGTAGACCCTGAGATTTTTGATGAATGTTCGCGTCAGCGAAAGAAAAATGTACGAAAATGTTTTTCATGCATGGGGTTTTTACGAGAAAATAATTGCGGAACGCTATTATTAATTGGCGTTCAGCAACAAAACTTACCAGATAATCAGACTGACAACTCTTGCCGCTCAAACTGGGCGCCAGATTGTCGCCATCGCGAGCCGGCGACGATTCCTAAAAAGAACAAGACAAAAAAAAAAATTAAGAAAAACAAAAATCAATTAATTTACTATTTAAAATGCAAGTGCAAAATAATTGTTTACCTGCAGCAGATCCTCGAGACTTTCAATGTATTCGATAGCATTGCGCAAAATCTCAACCTTGGGCAGACGCTGATTGGGATTGGATGACGTGCGTCGCTTCAAGATCTCAAAGGCCTCGTTAACCTAGAAAGCAAGGAGAGCAGGGAAAAATTCAAAATGGTGTCCAAATTATGCGATAGTATCAATTAAAAATTCATCATCGAAATGATGATGGGAATCATGGAAATCCATTAGACATGCAATAAAAATCCGGCTGCTCATCTTTAAGTGGCTCTTTAATAAAACATATTTTAAATTAAATCGTGCATAAAATTTAAACAATTAAACCGTTGGGCGCGGGTGCCGATGACGGCCCACAGTCGTTGCCCATTCGTCCCTCCCCCCTTTTCATATTTGTTAATGACACTTCCGCGAGGTGGTGTAAACGGAGGGGGGGTGTTTTGTCGATCTATAAATACTGAGTTGCCCCGCTCGGAAGTTTTTACGATATGGCGCAGAACTTGCTGGCGCTCGTTAATGTTTTATGTTTAATGTTTAATGTTTGGCAAATCCTTTAGTTTTATGCACATTGGGTGGCTGTTGTGCAGCTCAAATGGTTTTCGAAATTTAGGGCTAAATGATTGCAACTGACATTTACGTCGTTGATGTGTTAATTCTTGTGGCGCAACAATGTTGCCGGCAATTGCTCCCTCGACTAAATATGCATAAGATTTGCGTCGATCATCGCAATATTACTGAAAAACTATTTTCTAGATTTCATAAATTTTTAAATTTAACATATTTTTAATATCCATATCTATCAAATATTTAAGCAATTTATTTATTAATAATTGCATTCATCATTGTTTATTAATTCTGAAGTTCTTATAAGATTCTATGATTTCTATGATGGCATTATTTTTTCCTATATTAACTAGTCTGCAATTCTGAAAGCTATTTTGAGGCATCCTTCAACATATACATTCATTTTTTTTAAGTCGATCTATCTGATTGTGGCATAGAGTCTGGATATATCGTATAGCTAGGAAATATTGTTTGCATTTTTAATTAGTTCTTTTCAATTGGTATCTTCATTACCATTTTACTGTTTCGTTCTCTCTCTCTCTTTTTCTGCCTGGCAGGTATAAATTTGATTTCTAACATTTTTCTGTTGTTTTATTAATGATAATTGCAATTGTCATTATACTAAATCAAATATTTTACCTGATTCTTGGTCTTCTTTATCTTTATTTGCTGTACATTTTGTGCTCCTAATTGTTATTAATTAGCATCTAAATGGTATTTAATTTAAACCATTTTTTATGTCCTAACTGATTTTGACCGCTGAAGCTGTTGATTTGAACAGATACAATTGAAGCTAAACCAGCTAATCAAAATTATTCTAAAAACATGCACAATCGATTATAACTGAAATAAATTCTAACCGGCAAAATGCAAATTTTGAAAATAAGAAATCTTTTCTCCGACAACTCATGCAATAATATTAAAGATCTTCAACAATTATGAACAACTTTAATTTTAATAAATTCAGAATGAAAGAATGTTCTTTACAAATTCGAGTATTTTAAAGGAATTAAGATTTGTTGTGAATTTTGAAAATATGTTAAGCTTATTAATGAATAGGAACAATAAATCAGAAATCAAATTGAAAAATACTTGTTTAACTAACGATTATTTTAAAAATTAAAATTCTAGTGCCACCAACTAAAGATCATTAATTATCGATAGGTAACTTTATATCACAAATACCGCAACTGATCTTGAGATCTCCTTCAGCCATATCCATCTTTGCCAACTGAATTTAATACTTTCTTAATTGGAAACTTTCTTTCTTTCTCCCTCCTTCTCCTTCCCTCTCTCTTACTCTGTTGCAAGCTTACCTTTCGAAGACGTCGTCGCTCCCGCATTGTGGCAGCCTTGCGTCGATCGACAGTGACATTTTTCTTTTTGCACGCCTTGCATGCCCAGGTGAGGCAGGGGCGCGAGGATTGCGCCGAGGCGCAGACGAGTGGGGCAAGGACATGCTCCTCGGAGCTGAGACTGCTGTCCTCATCGTCGTAGTCCGTTGTGTAGATGGGCGATGAGGTCATGGAGAGCTGCTTGCCGGTATCTACGGCCGGGTGGCTTCTATTGTTGAAGTTGCAAGCAGCGCTGCTTGCATCGCCGACGGCATTGAAGCGACTAAAGAAATGCTGCAGCGTCTGCTGCGGATTGTGATGCACATTCGACTGCAGCAAGCTGCCCTCATGATACCGATGATAGCCAGCCGATGATAGATGCGTCTGCTGTGGATAACTGTGATATTCCTGCTTAATGCTATGATTTGTGGCTGCCACTGCTCCGGCGCCGGCTAACATGGCATTTGTATTGTTGTACTTGGTCATGGCAAGCAGTTAGTAACTAACCAACTAACTTGTTGCCTCTTATCAGTTAAGCACTTCACTGCACTTTACACTCCGCTCAGTAAACTCAATCGAGTTTTTGGGAATGAGTAGGAGGACGGGAACGAGATCGAGGAGACGAACCGACGCCCGCAACAAACGCGACACGTTTGGCTGAATGATATTCGGAAACTGTTCTTCTTGCCCAGATGCGACATGTGCTCTGCTCAGCTCTGCTCTGCTCAGATCTGATCAGTTCTCATCTCTTGCGGCTGCTGCGTTTTGAGTGGCTGCCTCTCGAGTGGCAGCTATTTATAACGCGACACGCCATTAGACACTGGCGTTCTAAGCAGAAGGACGCGAGAAATGTGTGGCCATGCTGGCCACGCCTCCTAACCAAGAGAAGATCTCTCTCAGTGTGTGTGTGTGTTTGTGAACGGCTTATTGGACTTTGGTTTATTTATGATTAGGAAATGAAATAAATTCGGAGACTACCTGGCCAAACGATTAGCGCAAGTCGCTTATAAATTCAAGAAGGCAAACAATTCGTTAATGTGACACTTTTAATGGAGGCAGTCCACCCACCCACCACCAACGCCTCACCACCACCACATCCCCCTCAAAAAAAAAAAACACATCCCAAACAAAAACACAATTTTACTATAAAATTTTCATTGTTGTTTTATTTTTTGGCTTCTCATCAAATTGACCAGAAACTGAACGAGAGAAACTGAAAATTTGGTTTTTTTTTTTCTTCCCCCACATCTAATTTGTTTATTTATTGCTGCTCAAACAAAATATATATCTTTGGAAATCACCTCTAAATCTTCTTGAATGATAATGTAAATCTTTTGTCTTAGGCTCGTGGTTTTCTGCATTCCCTTTTCCGTTTTCCATTTCCACGTCAACATTCAGTTTTCCATTTTTTTTTTTTTTAATTTCGTTTTTTCTTTTGTTGTCGCTTTTCCTATATATTTCTTCGACGCGTTGACAAATGTTTTGTTTTGATTTGCTCTGATTTTATTTTGAACACACTGAGGTGAGGGCTTTTCACAAAAATTTGTTTATGTTCGTCACAAGATAATCCCAATAGAAAATTAAAACCAAAAACTGCCAAAGTTTCATTTACTTGGCGTTAGTTTATGTTTTCGGATTTAGTGTGTTCTTAATTATTTTGTAACAAGGTATTTAGGGGTCTTAAGCTCTATGTGGCAAGATCAAGTCATCCATATTTAGATCAGAGTATTTTTTTTTTATATATGTTATATTTTATCTGTTATCTGTTAAATACACAAATAATTATCTATACAATTTAATTATAAGCAAACTAAATTTTTAACAAAGTAAAGTTGCATTTTCATTCAAGTATCTTTTTTAAAGTAAAATTTTTTAATTGATGTAAGACTTTGTTCATGTATGAACAGGAAATGCTGCGAAGCTCAGCTAATTGTTAATGGCAAAATATCATATAAAGACGACTTTCAAATGGCTGCAGTTAAAGCTCAGCTATTTTAAGATAAACAAACATCTAATTCTTAGGAGAATAAACCTCACATGGAGTCGCCCAACGAACGCTGCAAAGCTCAGCTAGTTTAAAAATAAACATGACATGGAGTCGCCCTACAAGCGACTCCATTAATATAAATAAACATAACATGAGATCGCCTTACAAGCGGCTTCATATGTACTTAGGTTTAAGATTTTTGTATAAAATAAAGAAATGCTCATCAGAGCAAACAGTTCGATTCTAAACGTCGTCTCATCGTGTTGACTACAGCCTATACGTGTTTCAGACTTTTTACAAAATTTAATCGAAGCTGAATTAATTATTTAAATGATCATTTAAATGGTTAATTTAAAATATATGAAAGTGTCTTTGGTGTGGTTCTTGTCAACGATAAGTGTTAGTGCTGCCCATTGATAAGATTATCAGCGACACCTGTTGCTCACAAGTTCGCATGGTTGTAGTCTTTGCTACGGTTGCACATTTACCAGCTGAGTGATACAAAACTGTGTGATAAGCATCAATTGTAAGAAAAATACTTTAAAAGAACTGTTTTTAATTATGCTAAAATCACAACTCACAATCAAAATAGTAATCAATTAAATTGTTAAGAATTTCATTTTGTTATCTATGTAGTAAGACAAATATCTTTTGCTGCGTGTCATATTTTTTTCCACAGACAACATTTTCAATTTTCTGATGAATCTTTGGTAAATATGTCGGATTTTGCCGTAGCATCTTCGACTAGGGCGCATTTTAAGATTCTCAAATTGACGAGACTTCAATTAAATTTTGAGAACCAGTGTCTCGTTGATTATAGCCATGGTGAGTGAGGTGAGTGGTGACTACCTTCTGCTTTCCATTCATAAAATGTGCAGCATGTTGCAAATGTGAGTACAAATTACGTCAGCGAAGTAAAAATTTTAAGTTGGCTCAGAGAGTGATGCTACTGATGAGTGTATGAATGCTAGTGAGAGTAAATGAGAGCGCATGTGCAAGGTCAGAGAGAGAGTGGGAGAAAGAGCGGGGTCGGAGGTTAGTTGGAGTAAGTGGAGTGGAAGCTTTCTTATCATTTATCTCGGGCCTTTGGCATAGTCATCAACAGCTGTGCATGTGCAACAAAATGTGGTAAGTTATACTTAACTTATAAATGTGAATGACTAATCGCGTTCACATAAAGAGAAATAAAGAAAACAATTTTACATGCTGTTTTATTTTCATCTATGCATATAAATATTTACAATGAGAAACAACGAGCAAAAATACTGCAATGTTGAACAACAGAGGGCTTGGGAAGGAAGGGTGTGAATAAAGCAAAACGGAGTATTGCGTGGCAATATTACTTGAGCGCGCAATGGCAACGCTCGCAGTTACATTGAAGACGTCGCAGAAGACGGATGGCAGCGCGCAGCTCGCCGTCAATGTAATTTTATAATTTACATTTGTTTCGCGTAGTGGCTAGTAAACAATGTGTATAAAGGAGAACATTAATAAACGATGATGAAAAAGGCGGAAAAAGGGAAGAGTGTAGTGCAAAACTTGAACGGAACTTTATGATGAACAAAGAACCGATAATTGCAATAGCTAAACATAAAACTAAACGAAATAATTGTTTACCGTTCGCGAAGTGTTAACTGTGAAAGCTGCAACAAATGAGCAGGTAAAAAGCTGGCGTCGCAGCATAAACATCAGCCGTGATATTGAAAGCAATGCGAATATATATATATACACACACACACACACATGTGCATACCTTCATATGTGTGTCAGCATGCCAGAGCTTATAGGCCATTTGATTGACAGGTCTCGGCTCTCTAAAACACATGCATACACATTCATGCATATAGTTCATTCGTGCACAGACAAAAGCTTCAGTGTCAGCACATATATTTTTTTTATATGTGTGTGTTTGGTGCGTGTGTATGCTTATTCAGTTTGTTTTCGTCTCAAAACGCTCAGCACTTTTGTTGGAATTTGCAGGCTGTCTTATCATTGACTGGGCCTGTGTGTTTGTTTGTTTTTTTTTTGCTCTATCACACCTGTTATCGTTTCACTCTATTAAAACAGTAAAATGACTTGTCTGTTTCTTGTCGTTGCTCTTATCGTCGATACATCACAAAAAAGTGTAAATATGCTTTCTTATAAGTAAATTTTTTTTTTATATAGTTAAAACTCGGTGTACATACTAAATATACACAACATACAGACGGACAGACAGCAAAACACTCTTTTCATTGTGTATCATTTCAAGGTCAACATCCGTTTGAGGTGACAGTTACTTAATAATACTTAATAATATTCTAAAATACTCAATAATTACTCAACTAAAAATACGTATTTGTGTTGATATCTCAGCCTAATTTAGGCACGTGTTCACCTCTTACGTCTCATAGGAATGCGAGCTGCTGATTGCAAAATATATTCATTACAAGTGGAAGTGATTCGCATCGGTCAAGATAGATGCACCTCCCTTTTACTTACATAAAGTTTATATGTATTTAATATATATATATATATATATATAGATATATATATACATACTACATATATTTGCTTACTTTCATCGCCCATGCATACAAATGTTTAGTTGTTGTTATTGTTGCTAGATTTTTTAATCAACCCGTTTACGTGATTTTAATACATTATATTAATACATTATTTAATACTTAATACATTCACGAGAGTTGTAGGTTTGTCAAGGTGCGAAAGCTTAAATACTTACAATAATTCAGCTATAAAATGCCCTACATTATTGATGCTTGGCTTGATGCTTAACTTGACAAGTTAAAATACTTAAGTTTATGTACATTAGCCGGCAATTATTCTTGTTTCTTGAATTGTATATGCGGCATTTTTACGTTATTCATTTACTTACTGTTGCTTACGAAACAAGTGAAACCGTAAATTTCCATATACAAGGCATTAAGTAAAGAAATGGAATATATTCATAAATATCAGTGAAAATTTTAATATTTTTTATAAACAATTTTTTTTACATTCAAGGCAATATAGACTATATTTAATTTTTTGCAATATTAAGGCTAATGGTTGTTTCAATAAAACAAATTAAAAGTGCTTGATCCCGTTTCTAGGTCAGTTCTTGAAATGATTTCGTTCATTTCAAACATTATCTATTTTAATCTAACTGCTTATAGTCTTAACGCTAAAGACAATGACAATTTTTTAGTTCATTATTGTTTAGCTTATCAGAGGTGAGCACTATCTATAAAAAATAAACATTTATTGTTTACTTTTTTCGCTTATTTATTTATTAAAAATAATAGTTCGTGACAGACACATATTTGAAGTCTGTGTGGGCAGAGTCTCCCATGGGAGCACAGCTGAAGAGTGAGTTGCACGTTATCAGTGTAATTTATTAACAGCTTATCAGCATTGCAAACGTTTCGATTGATAGTTAATATGCTTTGCCGGTTGCTTTATTTATTTATTAAGCAATTCAATCAAGCAGCACTCAGTAGACTGTCTAGCAAAAATTATATTTACTTAGCCACGTATTTATAGCCAATCATTATGAATACGTGCCAAATGTATTTATAATTAAGCAATAAAATGAATATTATTATAATTTGTTCTTTCAAGTAGAAAAGGAAGTGATTGTTGTTGTGTTCAAGTGTTTGTTATCAATTTCTCAAGCCTTTTAATAAACAGTAATATTATTTTGAGGTGTATTTATTGACATAGCAACACGTAACAATTACAACTGTTGCATTTAAAAATAAAATAATAAAGGCAGCTAGTGTGAATTTTTAATAGAGCATCATTTATCCCAATTGAGCGCAGTGGATTCGTACTAAAGTGGCAAATTGTGTATATTATATTGAACACAAATGCCGCAAAATAGGAATATAAGCAACGATACATGCATGCGGCACATGGCTTTGCCGCATTTATTATTATTATTGTTATTGTGGTTGCTGTTGGCGAATTAAAGTCTTGCGCACACACACACACACATTAACACTCGCACACAATAACAATCTACAACAGCAAACATCTGTTGTAAAATACAAAAATGTTTTGTGCTACTGAGCAAATTTCTGTAGCGCCTGTTACCCAAAAGCAAAAACCAGAAAAGCCCCAAAAAATAAGCAAAAAGAATAGAGCGAATAAGAATGTGGCAAAGGCACACAAGCAAGCAATTAGTTCACCCCTACTACTCCCCAACACATGCCCAGTCTATTGCTCTTCTCAACTAGCTTGTGTAGTTGTTGGGAATATAGAATAACCTTGAACCGCTTGCAAAAAACTTTCACAATGAAAAAAGTTCAGTATCAAGGACTCAGAAACGAACAGCGAGTATCTTGACTATACACATACACCCCTAAATATATATATATACATATGTACACGCATGTACATGTACCCAAACAAGTGTAAACAAAATTTTTGCTTTATTTGCTTTGCACGCAAGGCGGCAAACGTTGCGTATACGTTACGAGCGAATATCAGGGAACAGAAAAGAAATACGTTCGCCTGTATGGGCGATATATGTGTGTTTCTCATCTCTGAATTGTGCCTGTATTTACCATTCCATTGAAATTTTAAATTTATGTTATTGGTTCACCAAAAATATTATAATATTTAATGAAAACAAATGGAAATACGCTTCTATTTCGAAAGAGCGTGCAAAAAACAGAAATCATAAAACATTCAAAACGACAGTTCGCTCGCTGCGTGGGATAGACCTAAATTATCATAAATAACGAAAACTTCACAAACAAGTTAATTAAAAACAAGACTGCAAAATATCAAAGCATACGTAAATATATTTATCTACACGATTGCATATGTTAAGTGCCAAATTGCGATAGCAGTCGAACAACAGCAGATGGCAAACAGTGACGGGTATTTCTGGTTTCCCGTTCCCATTCCTCTTAAACAGCTGCTGACTTAGACAAAACTTTAAAATTCCCGGAACCCAAAAACTAACAATGTTAACCAAAATTAAAACTATACCCAAAAATAACAGCAATAAAAATGCGTGTCTTTATGCTCGCAACTTTGTGCGATATATATATATATATACCTACATATACATACATAGTTTATACATACATAGAGTTGCGCTTAATATAATAATGGTGCTACTCTTCACAACTTTTGATCTCTCATATCTTTGGTAAATAACTTAATAGATAATCTTAATTTGTGCTTACTGGTAGGTGAAGAATGCCAATTATTTGATTTATAGTTGAATAGCGAAACATGTGTTTCTTAACAGTTAAAACAGTTTGGGATTCTGTGCATTAACCTGTTCTAACTAAGCCAAATGGCAACATATATACGAAACAAATAGGAATATAAAATCGAGTATGATTGGCGACTATTTAATTATTCGCTAATCGTGTTTTAGGCTAGTAAGCTGATCCGTCTAAATGCTAAGCAAAACAACTTGTTCGATTCAGTTTCACTATCAGCACAAAAATGGGGGAAATCTAGACAGAGAGAGTGAGAAAAAGAGAGTGCTTAAACCATTTGTTATATATGTGAGAGAAAAAACAAAGAGAGAGAGAGAGGGATAGAGAGAATCAACGAAATCGCGCGTGCCAGAAAGGAACAACAATGTCAATATATACGCGGTACTCACTCACATTTCCTTATTATTTTTGTATAAATTTGAGTAGATTCACAGATAAGGGCATTAGGCCGACGCTGCAGACGACTTAGAGACGTATCGTCATAAATATACATTCTCCAACAAATAGTTTTTTTTTCGCTAGAAATGTTTTCGTTATTTGTAGTCGCCGAACGAATCTGCTATTTAAACTTAGGATCGTGAAGCGTACGATTTAGTTACCCGCCGTTGGCGAAACTATTTAGCTGAATAATATCAAGCGATTTGCAGAAAAACTTAAAAACTCGCACACAAAAAAAATAATAAAAAAAAAAAATTACATTTTCGATTAGAAAAGTAAGCATATATTTGACAACAAACACATATTTGTTATGTAATTTGTGCAAAAACGTTAACTTATTTTCATTCACACGCAGACACTCGGCAAATACGGCTATGGGCTTGAAACAAAAATGAGAAACGTGAGATAGCAGCAATGAGTTGCATGCCCCCAATATACATCTCCAGCATGTCATTATAAAAGCCAAGCAATACACAGCAAGACAGCAACATCAACATTATCACAAAACACACACCATTCGGATAAGATTTTAAATTAACGTTTTATTTCGGACACACACAATGGCTCACTACAGCGGACAACAGGTGCCCAACGAGGTGCCCGCTCACTTTAAGAATCTATTCACCACTGGCCAATTAGGCGACGAGGATGACAACAATGGCAATGACAACGGCAATAATAACAACAACAACAATAATAATAACAATAATAATCAGGAGAATCTGGCCATTAATGGCAACAACGAATCCAACGTTGCCTGCTGGGTTTTCGGCTACGGCTCTTTGTGCTGGTATCCCGGCTTCATCTACACCAAATGCATTACGGGCTATATTCGAGGCTACGTGCGCCGCTTCTGGCAAGGCAATGTAACGCATCGCGGCACTGACAAAGAGGTAAGAAAAACAGGCTGTACTTAATTATTTAGAGGCTACCCAAAGTTAAATTTACATACTCAACAACTTTTGACGTAGCCGAATAGATCACTGAATTAATTAAGATAACGATCATGCATATGTTTATCAACTTAATGGTTTTTTTTTTGAGACAACTATCTTATAAGCTATATAAATAGTATAAATAGTATATAAATTTAAGAAGTGCCTCTGAAACATTTATATTTTTGCTACGCTTATCAAGTGTTATTTTAAATGAACAATGCAATAATAAGTCAAGGTCAATTCGACGTGCATATCGACATTAATCACCATCACCGCCCTCGCACCACTCAGACATAAAAGAAAGAAAATGCACTATAAATAGCAAATTTTTTAATATAGTATTTAATGTCTTTGTTTATTTTGCCTACAGCCTGGAATTGTGGCCACTTTAGTCGAGGACAGAGAGGTAAATATAAATATTCTATCCTATATATAAATCTGAAAGAAAAAAGTTATTGCGCCGTTTGAATTTCCCTACGTAAGCCCCATTCCGTGTAGACGGGGGGAAGAGGGAGACGTTGTGACACGTCCCTCACCCCTCCGCCCACTCGTCCATATCTTAAATATCTCTGGCACATTTCCGCAGTCAACCGAGCGCAACAATTCGAGACCCTTGGAGCGAGTCTGTCTTCATTGGAGTACGCAAGGCGAAATACCGCGAAATATAGGCGTATAAATATTTATAACCGTCTCCGGCACAAATACTTTTTCGTTTACGCCTTGATACTTTCTATCCTAGGCCCGGGGACTTTACCCAGGGTGTGATCATGTTATGAGAGCTACCAGGAGCTCGTTTGTGACCCCGAGAGACAAGCAAGGAAAACTCAAAACAGCCTAACAAACCAGTCTTTCACGACTATTTATACGTGCCACTCGCCAAATAACGTGTTGGGAATTATAAGCAACTAACATAACAGCAGCTATTAATAGAACATACGCGTTGAACGAAATTTCCAGTCAACCTAACAAAATTAAGAGCCATTTTGAATTTTATAATGAGTATATATAATAATTTTATTTTTTTTTTCATATTTATTGCAGGGAATCACATGGGGCTGTGCGTACAGAATAACGGGCGCAACGGCTCTGGAGTATCTCAAGCAACGCGAGTGCACTTTGGGTAAGCAATTTTATTTATGTTAAACAGACGGCAAATATAATTGGGACTTTTAACAGGTGGCTATGCAACGATCGAAGCCAAGTTCTTTCCCCGCGTCGCATCGCAAGGCACGCCATTCAGCGGCGAGGCTGTGGAGGTAATAATGTATGTGGCAACGCCGGAGAACAGGCATTGGCTGGGCGATGCACCCATAGCGCGGATAGCGCAACAAATCGCCAATTGTCGTGGACCGAGCGGCCACAATGCGGAATATGTGTTGCGATTGGCCATGTTCATGCACGAGGAAATACCGGGAGTGTGGGATGAGCATCTTTTTGAGTTGGAGCGATTGGTGCTACAGGAGATCTTAAGCAAAGAACTTCCGCTGTCGTCGGTGATGGGTCGCAATCCGGATCGTATACGTCGCGACTCCCACGAAGATGTGCGCCGGCAGCCAACATTTGAGTTCACCTCACGGGTGCCGGATACAAAGCTGCGCTGCCTGAATATTTGATTGTGGCCCTGGTCGGCGTGTCCGCAAGAGCAACGCATAGAGAATATGACAAATCCATTATCACAGCATACGAGAGAGTATGACTTATTTCGATGTATTCTTTAAATTGTAAATAGCCGTAACAGTAAGCACTAACTACTCTCGATAACTCTGATCTGATATAGTTGTTAAGCATAGGCTAAGTTCTTGTAGCGGTTAAGCAGCGTCCTCAACGCTTAGAATATCATTTGTACAATACTCACAAAAGTGCCCAAAAGTGAGTAAAAAAAAAGTCCAAATTGAAGTCAAATAAAATTAAGAAAACACAAATCCAATCAAATTTAAAAACATAATAATTGTTATCATTCGTTCATTTAAAAAGCCCGCAACACTTACAAACTTCATTTTTATTGTTTACGTACGCGTAGAAAAGCTTAGCTTGTGGATGTTAATGTTTTACAATTTTAAGGGATGTTGGCCAAATAGTCCTTAATTGTAGCGGGATCCAGACGCTGGAATCCGTTTTGGTCGCAGATTCCAACTTCAATGTTGTCTGATGTCATTTTTCCCTCGAATCCTTCCTTGAGAGTCAAAATGGCAGTGTGCACGGCATCCTCCAGCTCAAGATCTTCGCTATAACTGCAAGAAGAATATCACGTTAAGATTTGCTACAACATACGTATGTAAATCTACTTACCGCTTTTCCAAGAAAGTTTTCCCATTAACAGCGTTTTTGCCCATGGCAGTGGCCTTCCAAGCAAAATATGCGCCTGAAGGATCCGACTGGTAGAGATATGGTCGATCATTGTCCCAGCCGCAAATTAGCAACGAAACGCCAAAGGGACGAACGCCACTAAGGAAAAGAAATTTTGTATAAATATGGTAACTACATGAAGATATATCTTCAACACTTACCCGGACTGAGTATATTCCTGCATTAGCGTTGCCACGCGTTGCACAAGCTGGGACACAGGAATAGGTTCCTTGTAAGTCAGATAGTACGATTGGGCGATTTTACGCGCCTGCTTCACTAGCAAGCGATAGTCGGGACCCATGCCGGAATAAACCATTCCGATATGCTTGTTTATCATTTCCACTCGGTGCACACTGTGCTCCTCATACAGCGGAGATTTATATTTGTTCTCTGTGGCAATCACAACACCATTGGATGCTGAGAAGAATAGCACAGAATATTAAATATTTCTAGAAAAATTTATAATAACAATCGGGCTTACCCATAATGCCAACAGAAGGGGCACCACCGGACACAGCTGCCAAGGCATATTCCAATTGCACAAGCTTGCCTGAAGGACTGCAGAATAAAAAAATGTAGCGTAAAGTTGTGTTTATGCCAGTCATGGAGTTTGCAATGAAAAAATGAGCTCGCTGGCCGTTCGTAATGCGAATAAAAGCTGTACTTACCTAAAAGTCGTTAGGGAGAAACTATAGCGTTCAGTAGCCATAATTATTGGCTTAAATTTGTGTTACAATAATTTTTAAAATAAATGCCGACTATTCTCACCGAAATGACAAGATGACAAGCACAATATAGAGCTATGACACTATCGTCGATAGTAAATTCGACTCTGTAAATATCGATGGTCACATATCGATTACTTGCATCAGAGCGATATTTTTAAGAAAAAGAGTGGTAATAAATACCCCATCAATTTTTTTCCTATTTAGTTGTGACTCTTTGTGAATTAAATAACAGATATTGTTTTTTCTTTTGAACCTCGAAATCAATATGTCGATATTTTCGATTTGCAACCAAGCAATAAAGTTATCGACTTATTGACAATGCAACCGTACTATCTAGTTAAACATTGAAGTCGAGTTGTGAGCAACTGGGTGGTTGACTAAAAATCAAAATTGCCAAAATTATTCACTACAACAAAAGTATGGTGCGCGGAGCACTGAGAGGCGGCAGGCCTATGCGAGGTGTCATTCGACCACCGTTTAAGAAGACGTTTGTCCCGCGGCATCCATTCGATTTAACTCTGGCAGAAGTTGTTTTTCCAAAGGTTTCGCCGGCTGTGGATGATTCTGCGTTGACTGCGGTAAAATCGATAAAAAGAAAATCGTATTCAACAATAAACATTTACATTGCATGTTTATATTGCTTTCCCACAGGCTTTATTAAAACGCAACCAAGACCTTAGTCCTACTCCGGCCGAGCAGACTTCAATTGGCAATTTGGTTACCAAGGTGCAAGTTGTATTGGATAACTTGGTCGTTGCTCCGGGCGATTTCAATACATGCGTAGGTAACTCAAAAAAACAGACACTATAAATATTAACTAAAATTATTTCAGCAATTGGAAGAGGTGCGTCAAGTTGGATCTTTCAAGAAGGGCACCATTCTCACTGGCAACAATGTGGCGGATGTTGTTGTCATACTCAAAACGCTTCCAACCAAAGAAGCTTGCGAGGCGCTGGCCAAGAAGGTGGAGGCTGATTTGAAAACCAGCATGAAAACCGAGGTGTTGACCAAAGGTGAACAGCACACCATACAAATACATGACAGAGGCTTCGATGTATCCAATTTGCAGGCCAAGGTGCGCATTCTGATTGCCACCTTGCCGCAAAATTTGCGTAAATTAGAGCCGGAAATTCATATGGAACAGAAGTATATGCAGAGCCATTTAGCGGCCATACGTCACACTCGCTGGTTCGAGGAGAATGCTCATCATTCGTCAATTAAAGTCCTGATACGTATTTTGAAGGATCTGACCAAGCGCTTTGATGCCTTCTCACCACTATCCTCCTGGATGCTGGATCTGATTGCCCATCTGGCAATAATGAACAATCCATCACGCCAAGCATTGCCCATCAATTTGGCGTTTCGTCGTGTGTTCCAACTGCTGTCGGCAGGACTTTTCCTACCCGGATCAGCGGGTATAACCGATCCAACCGAACCGGGTCACATTCGTGTCCACACAGCGATGACTCTCGAGCAGCAGGATATTTGCTGCTATACATCTCAGACGCTGCTTCGCGTGCTGGCACATGGTGGTTACAAGCACGTCCTAGGATTGGAGGGCAACACCAGCATTGTTCGCGAAATGTCGGTTTGGAATGGAGTCGTTGTGTCGCCGCTAAAACCCGTCTATGAGAAGCCGACCGACAAGAAGGAGGGCGACATCGAGGAAGATATTGAGATGATTGAGAATGAGAATGAAAATGAAAACGAAAATGAGAATGAAGATGGTGGCAGCGACGATGCAGCTGAGTGAAAAATGCAAAAAGACTTTCACACATTTTATTATTAACAAAATGGTCATTTATAAACTAATAAACAACGCTGGTTTATGGCATCAGCACATTCTCAATTATGGGCTCATCTTGGTTAACACGGCGCGTCAATTTCATGTTAATTATATCAAAATATTTTTCAGCCGATATACCCGGCGGCTCACTGACCTTAATTTCCAAATCAGTGGCTTGAATTTTTTGCCCCTTCTCCAAATCGCGAGCAGCAACAATTGATTTACCCAATTTGAGGCGACACGGCAGCTCGCACTCCAAAATATCTTTCTTTTCAACGTCTTTCAGCGCTGCTCTCAACACATCTCCGCCGCCCAACATCTTAATTATTTGCTCAACAGTATAATTGACGCTGAGAAGATATTTGTTTTGCCTGAATTGATCTATGCTGCGTACAAGAGACCGCATTTCGGTTGGCTCAAGAGAGCAACGATGATCTGATCCCTTCTGGTTCTTATCCAAAGTAAAATGTCGCTCAACGATCCGGGCGCCCTTCAAAACTGCTGCCTTTGTAATGGACAGACCCAGTTCATGGCCAGAGTACCCAATGGACACATTAGGGAATCGTCGCATAAACACTGATATTAAACCTAAATTACAATCAGTTGGCGGTGTCGGATATGCCGAGATGCAGTGCATCAGAGCATACATTTCATTTTCTGCCTCTCTCATAATTTCAACAATCCTATCGACTGTGGACATGGTTTGCATTCCGGTTGATATAACCAATGGTATTTTCAGGTTAGCAGCTTTTGCCAGAAGTGGAAAATTGTTGGCATCGCCTGAGCCAATTTTTATAAATGGAACCCTTAATCCTGACAGAAATTCCAGAGAACGCTTAAAATAAAACATTGACGGATAAGTTTTTACAGTCAGGAACATTTGACATTACCTCATCCATAGCTGATGCAGTGAAATCGATTCCAATTTCACGGCTGTAGTCCTGCAGTTGTTGGTAAGTCTCCTTGGAAAACTCTAAATACTCCTTATGCTCCCCGTAGGTGCGTCCCCAGGCGTGATCGCTGACATATTTTCGATTTAGAGCGGAGCTTGTAAACTTTGCGGTTAAATCGGATTTTTGAAATTTTACACAGTGGCATCCAGCTTTTTTCGCCTCCAGGATCATCCGTTTAGCCGTTTCAGGGCATCCCTGATGATTTTGGCCGATTTCGGCAATTATATATACTTCGTTACATATATTATTTGACATTTTATCAAACAAGAACATTTTGGAGAACTTTAATTCAATTGAATTTAATTAACTGAGACGGAAATGATTATTAAAATTGGGTAATGGCGTATGTAAGCATTTGAGTTTCTGTGTGACCATTTTAGAAAATGACATATCAATATTTTTTTCAAATCCCAAATTGAAATAATTTAATTACGGAACAACCACTATATTAGCTAGGATAACTATAGTTAGTAACTGTCAATTTTTTTTAAATATTTATTTACGTTTCTTAATGTAATGTGGCTGTTAGGCTCAAATGGTATATTAACATGCTGTTAAGTTACCCAGTGCTGCCATCTAAAATGCTTAAATCAAGTTGGCAAGACAAAACAGGTACACTAGTGTTCTGCTGCTTACTCCAACAAATTCAGATCAAACGACGCAAATGGCGGGTAAAAGGGTAATTTTGTGGGTGCAAGTGAGATACATTTAGTGTAAAGAGTGTGACTAACTGCCTATTTCATTTCCTCCTGTTTTTTTTCTGTGAAATGTGGGCACACTGGAGAAATTTTCTGGTAGTAGCTGTGCTGTGAAAAATATAGTGAAAAAATATACATTGGAGTTACTAGACATTTTTTGTTAAAAAATTATAGCACAGTAACTGCGCAGCAAAATTATACAAAATACAGAAACATGGGAGATGTTATGAATATCGACAGCATCATATCACGACTTCTGGAAGTGCGTGGGGCACGGCCAGGCAAAAATGTTCAGCTCTCTGAGAGCGAAATTCGTGGCCTCTGTCTGAAGTCGCGCGAGATATTTCTCTCGCAGCCCATACTGTTGGAGCTGGAGGCACCGTTAAAGATTTGCGGCGACATACATGGCCAATATTACGATCTACTACGTCTGTTTGAATACGGTGGCTTTCCGCCCGAATCAAATTACCTGTTCTTGGGCGACTACGTCGATCGTGGTAAACAGTCACTGGAGACTATCTGTTTGTTGCTAGCCTACAAGATCAAATACTCGGAGAACTTCTTTTTGCTCCGCGGCAATCACGAGTGTGCCAGCATAAATCGCATCTACGGATTTTATGATGAGTGCAAGCGTCGCTATACCATCAAATTGTGGAAGACATTTACCGACTGCTTCAACTGTTTGCCAGTGGCAGCCATTGTGGATGAGAAGATATTCTGTTGCCATGGTGGACTAAGTCCCGACCTCTCGTCGATGGAGCAAATTCGTCGCATTATGCGACCCACCGATGTCCCAGATCAGGGTCTACTGTGCGATTTGCTGTGGTCCGATCCGGACAAGGACACCATGGGCTGGGGCGAAAACGATCGTGGCGTCAGTTTCACATTTGGGGCCGAGGTTGTGGCCAAATTTTTGGAAAAGCACGAGTTCGATCTCATTTGCCGCGCCCATCAGGTCGTCGAGGATGGCTATGAGTTCTTTGCCAAGCGTCAGCTGGTCACGCTCTTCTCGGCTCCAAATTATTGTGGCGAATTCGACAACGCTGGCGCAATGATGTCTGTGGATGAAACACTAATGTGCTCATTCCAGATTTTGAAACCGGCTGACAAGCGTAAAAAGTAATGTCACCAATAAACTTCCCACACACATATATACACACACAACACACGGAGAGATATACACAGACATTTTTTTCTTACAAAGCGAGTATGCCAACTAATACGATTTAAAATGATTCAACAACGTAAGTTATCAAATAACGTAATAACTTTTTTCCATATAAAATTCTTATCTGCATTTCTATCATTAGCAGGGGCAAATCTAATTTAACCATAGAACCACAATTGCAGCCCAGATGAAGCCGTACAGAAAGCTCCAAAACAAACGACAACTAATGCCCTTTTAAGAAATAAAGAAATTTGCTTCAATTACAAAAACCAAAAAAAAAAAACATTCAAAAAGAAAAACAACCTTCGCATGCATTCAAACCACCAGGCATAACTTACGTGAAAATCATTTATTTTGATAATAAGCCCTTCACCTACTCTCCCCTCCACATATACACAAACTCTATCTAACATTGCCGTTTAGCGACACCCAAAAAGAAAAGCACACAGCCACAAACCCAAACCCAATATGCGTGTACATATAAGTATGTTTTTCAAATTTTAAAGTGAGACTAAAATGTTATTAAACGCAAAGCAGCAACATTTATTTTACAAAAACATACATGCGAACAAAGGCGACTGCAACAGTCATAAGACCATTAGAAAACAAAAACAGAAAATATAATGTTCTTAGGCCTTGTAAACACTCAATTTGGCCTTCAAAATTTTAATATTGAGAAATGAAAGAAAATAACAAACAAAACAAGAAAAGGAAGAGCAAACGCTTGCCAAAAAAGTAAAAGTAAACGTAAACAATAAGTTTTGACCTTCGAAATAAAAATCAGTTTATGTTCGTCCACATTGCACACAAAACCATTTGATAGCGATGTTCCCACGTTTATTTTTTCGCCCCAAGTCCGTTTTCATAATTTGCCAATTATGATCAGCTGTTAAATTTCGGTCCACGCTTACATGTACAACTTTTTTATTTAATCATCCATCATTCTTAAGATGTGTTTAAAAAAAAAATTACTATTATTAATATGTATTATCAATAATCCTTTGTATTAATAAACAAATGATGATATACCACGTGTATGGATTATAAAACTGATTTCAATAAATATATATGAAAGACCCAATAATATGATAATATGCATTTCGACTAGAATTGAATGAATCGCTTTTTCGTATAAGGAAGTTACGTGCCTTCGTGCCACACGCTTTTATTAACATTTAAGAAAAATACTTCATATTTTCTAGTTTCTTACGTACTGGTAACATTTATATGAGAATACATTTAAATGGGATGTTTTATGAGGAAGCTTAACGATTTAAAGCCGTACTTCAATCGGTGTTAATGCTGCTGGGCTCAGCTTGGACGGAAGAGCTTTGGTTATTTGTGTTATCGACCATCTGCTCGGCGGCCATATTGTTTTCTTCAATGAGACATTCGTCGAGCATTACGGTTAATTTATCATCCACTTTTGTATCAAGACCGTTAGCTCCAGCCTGATTCTGGTTTGTTTCCTGTGTACTTGCAGTATCGAACGAAGTTTCCTCTTGCTCTGCAATTGTCACAGGTTCGGAATCGTCTGATTCAGCGACAGGATGCAGCACATCTGGATTAATGCTATTTATTACGGCACGTAAACGTTCAATTTCCTCGTTTGCCTCCTGGAGGTCCTGTGCCAGGCGTTCGTACTTATCGTGCTGTTGCCGCACCACCCCAATGTTATTCCGTATGTACTCCATTGGATTTTCGGGGCGCTCTTTGATTACGCTTATGAAAACTTTTGTAAGCGCATCAAGAACGCTTCCGCGCTCCAAATAGCGCCGAATTTCGTCGCGCTTAGGTTCGATTGGCTGTGCAGCACATAAAAGTAAAGTTATAAAATATTGTTTATGGATATTGTTATTTTCAGACTTACCTGAAAGCTCATGCTGCGAAAATTAAATAAAAAGTGATTGGAGTTGTATCGAACCGTTCGGAATAAGTTCAATAGAGCTACTTTCTGAACCGAATGAACGAACCAACTTTGTGATTCTAGTTCATCTAGCTAGTTCATTCGTTGCTTGTTAATCGGTTTCTGGCATACAATTCTTATTCAAGTACTTTAAAGTAGCTACTGCAATAGAAAATGCAAGTAAATAAAAACAAACCTGTTCAGTTGCGTACACACACTTTTTAATTTATTAATTTTTTTATTCAAGCGCGTTATGTGTTTAACATAATTAAATACAGTAGTCGCGCATATCTTATTCAAGTTAATTATCGATTTATCGAGCAAGAGTGACCATAATTTAAAAATATTGAGTTCGATTTGTGAGTGGGGAGTATTTAACTTAAATTAACGCCTTTAGCATAAATAAAACCATTTTGTAGTGCAGTTTTGTATAATAAGTAGCAAGAAAATTAGAAAATGGAAGCTATAAGACTAGTGTGATCTGTGGTAAATTATATTTTTGATTTCGCGGCAATTGGATTTCATTTGTTCAATGCGCATGTCTTCAAATCGGATTTATATATACAAAACCCATAAAGTATACACACAGCAGACCATTTTGCAAGAGACAATCCAGAAAACTAATCAATTTAAATGGTGGACATTTTTGAAAATACTTTTATAAGAGGTCCATCGCCTTCGTACTCGGACGAAGCGAACTCGGAAACTGCTTTGTCCGCAACACTGCCCATTGAAGCCGGCGATCTGAACCTGGGTCGCATCGATTCGAAGACAGACACTGTGAATTTCTTTGACGAAAAACTAAACTGCGGATACGATGCTGATAGCTGCTCCCATTTGCAGCCCGTCCGCAAGGGTCGCAATAGCTTTGCATTTTGGACTGCTGTTACAATTCTTTTGATGTTGACTATTGGCAACTTAATGCTGACGCTGACAATTATGGGTGTGCTACGTTTGGGCAAGGGACTGCAAGGCATGGAGTTAATACCTGAAGTGGATCTTATTAAATTTTACGATGAAACCGATTTGGATCGCATCCAAACGAATTTAATTGGTATCCATGGCTTTTCTGATGTGCCCGTGTCGATTAGCAGCGATGGCGGCGACAGTGCTGTTAATTTTCGTGTTTTCCGCTATAGTAATAGTGGTGTCACTTCCGATGAACGCGATCGTGTTGTGCTTAACAAGGATGGTATCAGCATCGAAGCCAATCTATTTGAAATTAAAGATCCGAACGATCGATCAACTGTTTTTTCAACGCACCGACCGCAATACTCAATACCCGGCGGAGTCAATGGTATGCTACTGACCAAGGTGGCCAGTGGAAGCCGCATAACTAGTCCAATTGGCACCCCCTTGATTGTACAGAGCGACGGACACATGGACATTAGGGGATCGGAGGGTGTATTTCTCGATGGAGCTACCATAGAGCTGCAGGTTGAGAATCATGTCTCGATTAATTCAACACAAGGCGCCATTGTATTGGAGGCAGGCAAGGGAATTTTTCTCGACATGGATCGCATACCCATTGTCAGCTCGGAGCTGGGTCTGCGCACCGGAAGTAAGCAGTACAAGATTTGTGTGTGCATGCCGAACGGAATTCTGTTTCGAATTGCAATTCCACGTGTTCACAATGGGCCCAAGATAACATGCGCCCATTTTGATCGCAAGTTTGATCCTTGCGAGGTTAACTAAATACGAGTTTCAATAAATACAACAAGTATGGATTATATGGTATCCCTATTAGAAATGTTACATAGCAGTTTTTATTTGTATTTAAGAACAAATGTACGAGAATTAAGAAGATTGGTAGTTGGTTTAGAAGTCTTAAATTTTCGAATTTGCGTGCTTAATAAAACGATTAACCAACTGTATCCAAACGACGAAATCTTTACATTTGTTCCGATTGCTGGATATAATACAGAAATGGTATTCAATTCGTTGAACGTGAATGTACATCATAACGAAGCGCATCAATTCATTGCGCAAAATAAAGGAAAATTAAACATTGAATTCCATTCAAAAACTAATATTACGTAGATGAAAGCTAGTCAAGTACATAAGTTAATTCTATATTATTATTACTATTAATATTATTGTTATGATTATATTATAATCGTACTGAGCCTTTGTCTACACACCGGGCGGTGGGGGCTCACTGTGTCTGATAGATGATGATGATGGCGTCGGCGGCATATCCACCAGATTATCCGGCACCATACTAAGAAGCTCAGCTTCACTTAGCTGCGCCAAGCGACTTTTAGTCTTTGTCACCCTGTCGGCATTTGGATTTGCTGCAATCAAAATCAATATATCAATTAATAATTGGGTTTTGATTCATTAAATATTTTACAGTTTACACGTACACATGGCGTACGAGCTATTTAGAATTATTGCATTCTCCGGATTGTACACATTATCGTTAGAAGCTGCATTATTCGATTTGCTCTGCTCCTTTAAGCTGGCCAAAATCTTTGTCAGATTGGGAGGAATTGATATGCCGGCAAGAACATTAGATGACGACGTTGGTTTATCCAGAGGCTGTGGAACGGAGCCAGTAAATTAGGACCAATTCATAAAAAGTATTTGCTGTCGACGCACTCACCGATGGCTCCATATTTAGCAGACCGGCAATTTCCATGCGTTGTGCAGCGATTTGCTTATTAATTTCATTTACTTTACGCTCAAGTTCTTCCTTGTTGGCTGGAGGCAATGCGGACAAGACATCGCTGTCATTCGAACTACCGCCGGGCGAATACGGCGCATTTTGGTCATCTAAGCTTGTCCGCGGTTCTATTGAAACATTTGCTGTAAAATAAAATTGTTTTAAGCAACCAATTTACGTATGATAATGTTCAGAGTGCTTACATCTTTGCAGCTTGGCAATTGGTGCCTTGATGATGGCATCAATATCAAACTCATCATCCTTGGAGCTGGTCGAGTGCGTGCTAGGCTTGCGTTTCGGACTGCAAGGCGGTGTGAATGTAGTCCTAACACGTGTTTTACTTAACATCTGTAAAATAAAACGGATCAATATTAATTTGAGTACTTTAGTTAAAGGCAAATCGCACCTTGACAGTCTTATTGCTGGCAGTGACCACAGATGAGGGCAGCGACTGACTGAGATTAACCAAACGATTGGTCAGATGACGCACAATGATGCCCAGTAGCGTGTTCGGTCGTTGCGTGTCCTCGTAAAATGGTACACTATTCAATGTTTGCAGCACCGTGGGCAACTTGTCGTTGGTACCAAATGGGAATATATAAAAATCTCGAATCTCTTCCGAGTCAGCGCCCAAAACACCAAGTCGCTGTCGCGTATCCAGATATTCAAAGAAGCTGTCGAATTTGGCTGTCTGCGAGACGCCGGCAGGAAACAAATTGACAATTAAAATCTCCTTGGTGGGACTCTTTCGAATCTTCTTAATGTAATCCCAGACATTAACACGCGTTATGCGACCAATAACATCCAGATTGGCTGGCAGCAGTTTACTCAATGGAGCTGTGTTGCCGTGTACAGGATGTATGATCACATCAAAATCGGTCACATCCACCATATTCAAATTGCCGTTCCACAGGGCCGGTCCGGGAATGCCCTGTAAATAGCGAACGTATTTATCTGTAACAGGAGCACGCACTTCTGCTTTGACCAGTGGCTTTGTGGGCAATGGTTTTAGCGTTGGCTTGGCAGTCCTGAGATTGGCGGCCTGTTCAACCGTTTTCTCCGACTCCAGTATTTGATCGACCAAACTGAAGGGCAAAGGCCGTTCGACCTTCTTTTCTGCAGCTTTATTATGCAGGGGGGATTGCAATTTTTCGGCACGTTCCTTGCTCAGTTGTTTTTCACGTGCCTGTGGATCCTTCTCCGCCTTGTCCACCTTATCGGCATCATGATCGTGATGATGCCGCTTGTGGCCGCGTTGACTGTGGCCGTCACTGCTTGATCGACTTCGGCTTCTTTTGCTGCCTCTTTGATAATGATGCCTGCGACTTTTGTGCCGTTTATCACGTTCCTTCTCCTTGCCTCTGTCACGCTCTCGACTGTGCTCCTTTTCCCGCGATTTCGTAGTCTTTTCCTTGCCATGGGAACGCTCTAGATCAAGATCTTTGTTGGAAGTGTCTGTGGCGGTCGAAGTGCAAGCTGTAGATTGGGACGCTGATTTGCTGTCGAAGCTATCGGGCAGCATTTCTTTGTTTGACTCCACTTCCAACTCCTCATCGGGCAACGTTACATCCAACTTTGCCTCGATAACCTCCTCGCCCTTGTGCGTCTTTACCACATAGTTTTGTGCGCATGCTAACATGTCCAGCTCGGACTTTTTTATGATATCCAATTGATGGCGATTTTCCTCCTCGCGCCACTTGGCCAACTCTTGGCTGGCAAGCTCAGACGGCGTCATTCTCACCAGCTGTTTCGGCTCCACTTGTTTGGCGCATATCTTTTCGAAGAGTGTTTTATTCTTGCGATCCCTGATGTTAAACATGAGGGAGCGATATTTGGACTTGTACTTTGCACCCACATCCCGTCCAAATGAATGATACATTTCCGACTCCACTCTCTTCACAAAGTTCTCCACCTCCGTCGCCGTCAGCCAATGAGACTGATCCGCCGCCAGATCTGCATCCTGAGCCTCTTTAATGCGCGACAGCAACTGCTCCTTGAGCGTGCGTCGTATATTCAAACGTATAGGCTCTGGTTGAGATTTGCTCCCTGACGGTTCCGAGCTACTCTTGTCGAGCGTGCGTCTTTGAGTAATCGTCGTATTGGTGACGACCTTCTCCTTTTTGACGGGGTTCGGTAGGGTTGGCAATAGCTGTATAGATCTTTGTGTTTCGGCTGGTTTTTGTACTGCAAATGGCAAGGGAGACTTGGCGGTGCTTGCTTCTGGCGAGGGCAGTTCCGGCAGGCGCTTGGCATGACGTTTCTGTAAGGAATTCCAGAAAAGATTATACATTAATAAAACTTAAAACAAAAACCTCTTTGATCTGAAGTAATCTTAGTAATTGTGCTTAAATTGCTTCCATAAATGAGATATATTCTTTTATCACTTAGATATTTGCGTTAAGATAAAGATAAGATAAGAGAAATTAAACAAAACAAATGTCGACGAGAGTTAATCAAAAGATTGGTGAACATTCGCTTTTGCTACTTTAATTCTAATGTATACCTCTATTTCCTGTGCCTGTAGACTGCCCGGCTGAACTACCTCAAAGCTGGGGTTATCCTGAAGCCATTTCTTCAGCTGTTGCGCACTGGGCGCCAAGTGACCCGTAATAGCACGTCCGCTTCGTCGCTCAAAGACATTGATCTGCGTAGAAAATACGAGCATTAGAAGCGAGCATTATATTTGACTAATTCATAATCGACATACCCGCTCTACCTTAGACACGGAGTCGGCCTGTCGCAATACATCCTCAAACAAATCCTTCTTTTTGTTCTTCTTGGCATCGAGCGAATTTGCGAGCGGCGCCTGCGTTGTTGTTGCTGCCAGCTGCTGGGGCTCAGGTGATTTTCTCACCGTCTGCGCCTGGATGGCATTCTGGGCATACTTGCGAATGCACTCGTCACTGCAATAAACCGAATTAATGCGCGCTGCACGCTTGCAGAAAATGCAGACGTTTGCCTCTGATGCAACGCTGCTGCTACCTAATTTGATAAAGTTCAACTGCTGCTGATGCATTTTAGGTTGTGGCTTTGTGATCAGCGAACGTTTCTGAAGTTGCTTTGCGAACGAATTAGTTGTACTTGTGGGTAACAATGCCACAGTGCCCGGTGGCTTCCTGGGCGTGAGCTCTTCGCTTTGTTGCTTTGATAACGTCGTCCCACACTCCACTGAGTCCGCAATTGGATGGGCCAATAGCATGTCCGTGATTCGTGGTTGGCTCTGTACATATAAAAATACATATGTGATTTTAAAAAGGTCAATAACGGTAATATGGACCAATATCTGTGGAGTATTGATGGCAAAGCTATTTATCGTGTACGTTTTTCTGGTTACCTTTTCTTCCTGCATTTTAACGCACTTGGGACACTTCCAGTCAATGCCCTTTTGTTCCATTTCCAGGCCCATGGCCTTTGTGACACTGACACAGGTCCCGTGATACCAATCCTCGCATAGATCACAGCATATCATGAATCGATTATTGTGCGGTTGACGACAAATGCACCACAGCCTAAAAGGAAAAGAATACTTAAGTAGTAGAATCCTTCTGTGAGCTGGTTCAAGACAATTCTTACTTGTTGGGATCATCGTCGTCCTCATGAGATTCTGAGGCGTCATTGGCATCGTTGCTCATACTCTGTTTACCTGTTCTCTTGGGACGCCTTACATTGCCGCCAGACTCTCCCTTGGGCAACTGTTTTCTGATCAACCCACCAGCTTCGGTCGAAAAGCTGTCACTATCCAAGCTGCTGCTGGTCAATTGGCTGCCATCCAGCGCCGGTTCGCCAAACGATGTGTTGCTTGCTTCCGAAGCTGTTGCGGGGAAATTCTGAGCGCGTCGCTTGGCACGTGTTGTGGGTGCCTCCATGGGTGGCAGGTAAAAGATACGCCCACTGCGCACTACTTTCGAGGGCAACGATATCGTCGTTGTGATGCGGGTGGGTGTGCTGCTGGCTACCGGCAAATTTTCCAAAGAACTTGTTAAAACATTGGCGGGCAATTCATTTGTCAAAGGCTGAAAACAGTTTAAATTATTAAACTTGGCATCTATAAGAGTGTAAATATGCAGCTTACCTGTGTGATCGTTGGTAGTTGGTTGGCAGCATCGAAGATTTGGGGCGCCACAACGCTAGCAATGGCATCCAGACCGCCTGTCTCCGTGCTGGCAAGCACCTGTTTGACCACCTCGGCCTCAAACTGTTTGTCCTCTTCGATAAGGCCGACAACATGTTGCAAAAAATCGGCTGTGATTTCATCCTCGTCTGCCGTTTCCAACAAGCGATCACCAGCGATTATATCAATGCTGTCCACGGCTGTATGCGCATTCAAATTATTCTCTGGTGATGCGCTGACAACATCTACACTTGGCTTGGCCACTTTATCCAGGCCCGCCGCGCTGCTCTCGAGCATTTTAACCAGTTTTGGTATAGTATTCTCATCGGCAGCGGCTGGCGGTTGCTCAACCAAGGACGCCTTCAACAGTTCATCCTGTACAATGGAGTCAATGAGATCAAGTTGTTTATCATTTTCTGCTGCCAGCTCCGAGGAGCTCTGATGCGTCTCGATAACAATTTGGGCGGGCAGTTTGTGCGTGGATGTCGTCTTCACCCCAATGGGCGTGAAACCTTTACAGCTTGACGCCGCTGTTGTAGACAGTGCATTCAGGCTGGACTTGGGTGTGCTGGGTGAATTGAGTTGAATCGTCTGCATGCTGCTGCTCTCTGGTGACGCTGTTAGCATTGATGAGTTGTTATTCTCGGCTAGGAGACTGTTTAGATTCGTAAACACTCCCTTCGGGCTCGACAGATTCTTATTGATGATAATCTCTTTTATATCCTGCGGTGGGGCAACAAATGGTGGTGCTATCCCCATGCGAGCCAATTGCACAATTGGAGTTCGACGCACCTTGGCGGCAAGACCGGCAGTAGCACTCATTCGGCTTGCCTCGGACGCTAATGAGCCAACGCCGGAAGAGGGCAGTGATTTGTGAGTTGGACGCATTTTCAGAAATGATGTACTTTGTATGCCACGACCCAATGCAATTACCGTTGCGGGCGCTTTCGTATTGTTAAATGGAACAATCTGACCGATTGCAGGTGGAGCCAAACTAGCATCTTGCGTTGGCTCCTTGCGGCGTTTTAAATGCGGAAAAGCTGGCGGAGTCACCGCCGGTTGCACTGGAGCCTTTTGTGTCAGCACCGGCGTCTTTTGTGTCTGCACCGATTGACCACGCGCGGACTGTGTGTGGGAACGTCGCGTGAGCTTCTTGATGCGTTTGCGTTTGTTTGAGTTTCGGCTGTTGTTCATTTTAAAATCAATGTCGCTGTCCCGATCATTGTCTGTTTCACGGGATGCGTCACTTGGTTCGCTCAGCTCCTCAGTGTCAGCATTTTCCTCATCAGGCGTCGCCGAACTGTTGGCCTCTTCATCATCCTCGACATAGTCGTCCGCGGTGCTTATCACATTGACAATGCTGCGAGCAGATCGTGGCCCCGACGCAATTAGCTGTGGCTGCTTGGAAACTGTTGGCTGGGACGTCTGCATCTGCTTAGACAGCTGTTGCCTGGTCAGCTGAGGTAGCTGCTTGCTCAACTGCTGTGGTTGCCTGGGCGATTGCTGTGGTTGCCTGGCCGGCTGCTGTGGTTGCCTGGGCGATTGCTGCTGTTGTCGGGGCAACTGCTGCAGTTGTCTGAGTGGAGGTTGCACCTGGCCCAGGGGCACTACCTGGAAGCGCTTCTTCGCCGTGGTTTGAACTGTAAATTTGCGTACTTGCGGCATTTGTCTTTCCATGGCCAATTTTTCGGCCGTTTTCTGCGCTTTCATTTGTTCCGCTGAGGTGAATGGTGTGTAGTTGTGATCATTTCGGATGACCTCCATGAGAGCATCAGTTTCCGGCGAACGCTTGAATAAGGAGAGACCAGCGAGTTCTGCAAAACAATATGCATTAGTTTCACGCCTACTTTGATTGCATAACTACATACTAAGTGCATTTTTCACCACAATATCGGCCGAATTTTCAGCGTAGAACTGTTCAACGCTAAGGCCAACTATTTGTGGGCGTTCCTTTGGTTTCCGACGTTTCTTCAGCTTTTTAGGCGGTTTGGGTTTGCGACCTGGTCGTTTTTTTAACTTGGGCGCCTCCGCTTCGGTTTCCGTTGAGTCGTCATTGTTTTCGCAACCGGTGTTGTCGTTATCATCCCCGGTAACATGATCTTTTTCGCTAATCAGCTCATCGCCGCAGCTCAGGCTGTCGTTCTCTGTATCCCTATCAGCATCCGAATTTTCGCGATCTGTGCATGCTTCTAAGAAACGCTCCAACTCCTCGAGACGTTCGGTTTCCTCCTGATCGACCATGCTTGGCGTCGGCGAAGTCAGCCGCACAACGCTAATACTCGCAATTGATTTTTCCTCTAAAATTATAACATTGTAAATACGTAAGTGATATAGGGTTGGATTAGGACTTGCTTACCCATGATATTTCCAATGGCACGCTCGTCAAATGATATGCCATTTTTGGTGTAAACCACGACCAGGTTGGCGTCTCCATCAGCGCCATTTGGTCGTACGCTGGGCGCCTCGTTGAACACCGAACTAGACATGGCAGCAATCTTTTGTCGATCGCCTACAATACATTGGGGATCCGGTTCTCCAAAGTTGACTTGCCTGGTCTAATCTTGCTTAAGAACGTTGATATTAATTTGTTTGCTCATGCCGCATCCGCGTTGTGATGCCGACATCGAAACGTGTGTCACTGATGTAGGAGTACTTGCGGTGATCAATTGTAGTCCAATTGCCTAAATATAGAGTTGCACTGCTGTGAATTTCAATGTTTCACATCAACGCACCAAATCTCCCTATTTTTCTTAAAAAATTTGCTTTATTCTAAAATATGAAAATAGAATTCGCAAAAAAAAAATGTACTTAGATGGAAGTTTGCAGTGTGACCAGCTGCGGTCGTTAGTGATGTGCGTAATATACCAAGGCGTGAGCGTGAGCTAGTTGACTTTGGAAATCTGATTTAAGTAATTCAATATCTTCTAATTTTGGTAAGTTTGTTAATACGAAATAAACTGTTTTGGAAAAAAAGCATATAATCGAATTCACAACATGCTTTGTTTAATGTTTTTTATTATGTACTTATTTTTAACAGCAGTTAGATATAGATTTGGTTTATTTGTATGTTGCCTGTCCCTCTCTATCTCTTTTTTGTAATATCGATATTCGCTCAACAACTTTTTTCTGGGCTGCTGTTAACAACATTTTGCAAAATGCTAAGTTAACAGGCATATTAAGCAAAGCGAAATCAAACAAAAACACAATCTCAATTGGAGAGTGCAATCTCTTTACACAGTTCTACACACAATTGCCGAGGGGATTTCAACACGCTCGACGACAAACAGAAAATAACCAGCAACAGTAATAAGCGATAATAACAGCAGATTTATTGCTGCACTCAAGTGGTTCTAGTAGATATTGTTTGGCTAATCAGGGGGAAAAAACACCAGTTGCTCTCCGACTTTCATAATCGTAACGTGTGGAAAAAATGGCTTGCTTTCGAATGGGATCCTGTCACGAAGTGCCGATGACATTGTTTAAAAACAATCGGGACAAAGTCTGCAAAGCGATAATAGCCAAAGAAGGCGCCAAGTTAAGCACTGGCCAATTGCTCGTCCTGCTGGAGGGTGGCAAAGAATTGAGCTTCTACAACACTGACGTGGACTATGTTTTCCGCCAGGAGTCTTACTTTCAGTATCTGTTTGGCGCCAAGGAGCCCGGCTGCCTTGGCATTCTCAATATTGATACAGAGACGGGAATGCCAAGTGCCGTTTTATTTGTGCCCCGTCTGCCCGAGGAGTATGGGACGTGGATGGGTTCATTGCTCAAGCCCGATGAGTTCAAGGCCATGTACGAAGTGGATGAGGTTTTTTATGTCGATGAACTCGAGTCGTATCTGGAAAAAGCGACACCCCAGCTCATATTGACGCTGAGTGGCACAAATAGCGATAGCGGCCTCACAATGCAACCGCCCGAGTTTGCGGGCAAAGAGAAATATGTGACGAATTGTGATCTGCTTTATCCCATAATCTCGGAATGTCGCGTCATCAAGTCCGCGGAGGAGATTGAGGTGTTGCGCTATGTGGCTAAGGTGTCCTCGGATGCGCACATCAAGGTGATGCAGTTCATTCAACCCGGCCGCATGGAGTACGAGGGTGAATCCGTTTTCCTGCATCATGCATATGCTGTGGGAGGTTGCCGGCACGCCTCCTACACCTGCATCTGCGGCAGTGGTACCAATTCTGCTATATTGCATTACGGACACGCTGGTGCTCCCAACAATCGCCCCATCCAAGATGGTGAGATGTGCCTTTTCGATATGGGCGCCAATTATTGTGGCTATGCTGCTGACATCACCTGCAGTTTTCCGGCCAATGGCAAATTCACCGAGGATCAGAAATTCATTTATAATGCTGTACTCGCTGCACGCAATGCCGTCTTGGCAAATGTTCGTGACGGGGTCTCCTGGGTGGATATGCATAAGTTGGCGGGCAAGGTGCTTCTCGAGCGTCTGAAGATAGGTGGCCTGCTAAACGGCGATGTGAATGAAATGCTCGAAGCTGGCGTTTCGGGTGTCTTTCAGCCGCACGGCCTGGGCCATTTGATAGGTTTGGATGTGCACGATGTCGGTGGCTATCTGACCACGGAGCCGGCGCGTCCCAGTGAGCCGTGGCTGAGCAAGCTACGCTTCGCTCGCATCCTTAAGGCAGGCATGTATGTGACCATCGAGCCGGGTTGTTATTTCATAAAGCAATTGTTGGACAAGGCACTCGCCGATCCCGAAATACGTAAATATATTAATGTGGAGATGCTCCAACGTTTTCACAACTTTGGCGGGGTGCGCATCGAGGATGATGTCCTGGTTACGATGACCGGTCCCGAAAACTTTGCAATTGTGCCGCGCACTGTGGAAGATATTGAGCGAACAATGGCCTCCAAATAAATTGTTAAAATTATGTGAATATATAAATTGATACGTATATGAAAAATAATTGCAAATAAGCAACATACATATTAAATATATATACCACATATTATTTTTTATACTCTTCAAACAAATATATTTTTATCAAATATAAATTATTATTAGTTTTTTTTTATAGTTAATTGCAGTCGCAATTTCTCAGACGGACTTGGCCAATATGCCCATTTTTTATAGGGAACAGAGTGTTGTGTTTACCTATTTGTATTGAAATAGTTTTTGACTAATTTAATGAAAAGGCAATCAATCACATTATTATTATTATTGTTATTATTATTAATATTATTATGATTCTCATTCAATGAAAACTTCAACTTTTATTTATGGGCTTTCAGCTAACAGTTTTGTAACGAGAAGAAGGCCGACGGCATTGAAGTAATCGTTATCATTATTAACAAGCCGATCTGGAGTGGATGGCATAGAATATATAGTTGAATTGAAAGAGCCATGTATGATCCCAGCCCCACAAATAGGGCTACGTAGGGCGTCTACATGTACTTTTTGCTGTGTCCATTGCGCTGCTGCTGCTGTTTGCCATGACTATGTCCATTTTTGGTTGAGGTCTTGCTGTTCTTAAGATCATCACTGCTCTCCGAATCAGGCACATTGGTTAATGCAACGGCACTGCGACGTGGAAACCAGCCACGCATGGCACCCTTGCGCAGTTCCTGCTTTTGTTCTAATGCGCTAGGCACGCGCTCACCAAAGAGCCAGTGCCGGCGGAATCGTGTCACCCGGATGACGTCGTCCGGCTGCAACCGAATCCTTGACTCATCAGTGCAGGGTGCACTCACACAGACACGCCAGCCCTGCGAAAAGATTGGCAGCCAGCTACCCGTCACATTATTAATGCACTTGTAGATCCGAGTCCTTGCACGCTTCTCCTCCTTTTGGGCCAGCTGCTCGCGCTGTCGCAAACAAAATTGATGGATTAGAAACAGAAGCTGTTAATGATCCTTGGTACTCACGGTCAGGGTGTACTGATCGCAACCGTCGACGACTGGCCATTCGATGCCATCGCCGCGTTCTTGGCACTCCTCATTGAAGACCTGGCGCAAATTGAGCCGCCAGCCTAAATCATATGGATAAATGAATGGCTCTTCAGTTCCGGATCTATAGCGGCGATAAAGGGCCTTCTCAACAATCCAGATCTCAATGCCCGTTTGATTCGTGACAATTGTCTTAAGCTGTATGTAGAGCAGCATGCTCAAACCAATGACAACGCCAATGGCCAGACCCATACCAAGGATGCACATGATTATGCTGTTGACTGTGAACTGAACGCTGGCCAAATGCGCCAGGCCGTGAGTGAGATAATAGTAGCGATAAATTCCCCGATAAAAGGAACAACTGAGCACTACAGTGCCATGTAGACTGCCAACAATGGAGAAAAACAGAAAGTAGCTGAAATATGCATGATTTGCCCAACCAACGCAATGATTGATCCATGGGCAGTGATGATCCATTTTCTTCACACAACGATTGCCTAACAAAACGACCAATAAATGAGAGTAAATAGAAAAGTTCAAATTTACAGGGTATATGCAGTTCAATATGCTTACATTTGCGACAGTGATGCGACCGTGGCGCCTTGTAGCCCTCGCACTCCTTGCAGTACTGCAGCAATTCCACGTCCTTGGGCTCCTGCCAAATTAAATTCTCTTAAATATGCGTGATAAATTAAAGTTTTTATGATTTATGTGAAATGTAGAAAGCCAAAAATTAACGACGAGCAGCTCATTAAATGAGTGCCAAGCATTCCTGCGACCCCAACGACCACAATGCGTTCAGTCACGTCTGCAAAACATTTATGCAAATTGAGGTAATTGCATTACCAGCACCGCTGCGACTACGGCTACGACTACGTCGCCACAGCGGCTGCGTATTCCCTTCGCGTGCCCGTAAATTGTCAGGCGACGTAGAAGGCTTGGCTTGGCTCCTACACTCCTTGAAATTGGTGGTGTCAAAAAACTGAAACCGCCACAAATAGAAACCTAGCAGTTTTTTGAGTACTTTAAGCCAGCTTTATTATCGCAAATTTGTTGCAGCGTTTAATTGCTGCATTACGCGCCGGAGCTGCGATAAAGGATTAAGCACGCGATGTCCACCAAACATTAGTTGACCCCATTTCCCAATTGCAGCTATTGCGCACAGCTAACACCTCACAGAGATGCCGTGCCGTGCCTGTCTCAGGACATGCGATCAAGTTGCAACCACGGATTTTGTTATGCTAAACCCTAGTTTCCGATCCAATGCTGACGCCGCACAAATTTGACGAACAGGCGAGAGGCGTTTCTCCAGTTAAAGGCTTTTTATCCCATTTACAGTAAGTAAACAATTGCAAAGTGTTTTACGATTAGGTGATAATATCCAAGAATTGCAGAAGTTTGAATGCTCCTAAATATTTAGTATAATATTCACGCCAAAATATGTAAATCTAGGAAATTAATAGGACCTAGCCTACGCCCTTTAGGCTTTGACTAATGATACAGCTTAAATTAATCTTTAACCAACTTAAGGTGAATTGAAGATTTCCGTTCTATTCCAGCCCAACAAATTAATTCAAAAATGCAGAGTGAGCTCAAAACCAACTAACAACTACATCAAAAACTGTACGATATATATATACATATACGATATATAAATATATATATATATTTATAGGGTGGTATATATATGCACATTTTCCTGACACGCCCTGGCTGTTAGTGGATTGACCCACTAGGGAGCCGTGCTGCCGACCCCAGTTGACAAACATTTTCCATGCATGCCAATGTCAGCACCGGCGACAAAAGCGTGTCACGACAAAATGTTTTATTGTTTTTTATATGTGCGGTGTGTGTGTGTGTGTTTGGAGTGGGTAGCAGTTGATGTTGGGTGTGTATGTGGGAAGGGGTACTGGTGCAATTCTTTACCTTTGGCTGCCATTGTTTTGGCAGCAAGCCGGGACCTGTCAGCGTGGCCATGATGTAATTGTAAGTGGCCAGCGTGGAGAGCAGCAGGAACAACGCCTGATGTGCAAAGGCGGCAAACGATTCATTTGGCGGCCACCACATCGAGTTCATATAAAGCGTTGTCAGCGTTATGCATTTAATGATGCCTGAAAAAAGAACAAAAACAAAAGAAAATAAAACATCAAACATAATTGGAAATCTTACGCATTATTAAATGGTTTGCTTTTGCTTGGCAATGCTTGGTTTGTAATTGCGTATTTCTGGTAATTATATCAACTGAGGCAGGGAATTGGAAGTTAGGGTGTTTTTTTTTTTATGATTAAGCGTTAACGCAGGGGTGGCCAATTGTATTTTAAGCGAACCCAGGTCAGAGGCGTAACCATCATCAACAAGCCACAAGCAACAAGCGGCGGGCGACGACCATAATAAGTAATAGAGCCATTCACAATTGTATCGCAATTCAATATCAACATGAACCGGACGCTCTCTCTGGCTAAATGGTCGGCTTGCATGCCACATATATGTTTATTATATTGTGGAACAAAAAAATCCCAAGCTAACTGAAACACAATTAACGCAGCATTTTAAGCGTATTAAAGTAAAGTAGACTGAAGCACACAGTTCTCCTTATGAAGCCACCACCCCAAATGGATGGGGGACTGTTGAAGTGGGTTCAGTGGCGCCAGGCGGGGGCCGTTTGACCGTCTCGAAATATGAAACACGATATTTTGCTGCAGACAAACAACAAAAGTTGTGTGTGGGTGGAAGCGAGAGACAGAGAGAAAGAAAGCTAAGCTAAGCTAAGCGTGCTTCAGTTTCCCATTGGTCATTTTGTTGGTTCTCTTTTGTGGCGCAGGTTCGTTTGCACAGGCTAATTTGCAAGCTGTCATCAGCAACTAGTCCGAGGCCTTATTGGAGACTACTGCTGATAAGGCAAACATAAATCACTGATATTATTATTTTTGGCTATTCTGTTCGTAAAGGGCGTTTGCTCGTCTATTTTTGCAATATTGCAATTGTTAGTTTTGACTTACTCAGTGCGGTGATTGGACCCCAGTGGAGAAAGCGTCGAAAGCCGGAGATTTTGGCGCTCATTTTTAATTATTGTTTTTATGATGACGGTCAAAATGGTAATAAGGCGACAACGGCAGGCAAGCAAGCAGGTAAACAAAAACAGCGACAACAACAGAGTTGCCATCTACTAGCACTGTCAAGCACTTCTGGTATCGATACTATCGCTATGGGCCAACGATAGTGGCTAATTTCAATACGACCAAATATTTATTTCCATGACTTGTTATATTTCTCATTTTAAATAGTAACTTTATTTGCAATGTCACGATTATAAGTCACAATGTTATCTAGTTTTTTACTGACTACGAAATGTTAAGCAATTGCACTTAAAAGATTGTAATTAAAATCTGGGCAACAATTATTTGTTGGCCAATATTTCAAATTTGATACCATGCTCATGTTTTTCCAGCTCGCTAATAAGGCTGGTCTTGGAGAAGGCAGCGCCTGGTGGCAGGACACCGCCAGTGCTTGGCATTTTGCTGCTCTCGCGCAGAATGGTCACCGCCGTGGAAAGCAAGGCGACACAAGTGGAACCGTATCCGGGATTCGGACCCGATACCTTAATCAATAGTGTCTTTGTTGGGGGCTCCTTGTACTGATCTGTGCTCTCTGCCAGGCGCTGTGAGTTGGGCCAGCCCGTCGCCTTCATAGTCATATTAAAGTAGGTACGTTCCATACGTTCCTCACTAGGACCGCTGCGCGATACAAAGCCGCCCGAAAATAAACTGGGATACTTGAGCAGCAGTTTGCGAGTGAATTCGAACTTTGTCATCAAGCCAAAGATGGTCGCGAACAGGGCAACGACAACGGCCACAAAGTATGAGGGGAATCCGATGTAGGCGTGCATCTGGATAGGTCGCTTCTTGTCGTTCTCATAGAGAAACCGCTGTGAACGCATCGCCACCGCACGGTCTGGTCCCGGAAAGGGCAGGAACACCTTGTTCACCACCTCGGAGCGGAACAACAATGGGCGCTGCTTAAGTATGGGATAAAATTTGGGAATCGGCTCCGGATAGAGCTGCCGGCGCAGGGCAGTCAGCTCGCTGGTATGTGCTAGGCTATGAATAGCGCTCTCCCAGGTGCCCGTGTTGATGCCAGCACTGCCTTTAGCCGATTTCGCATCCTTCACGCCATTCACAAGGAATGTCTCCACGGAATTGACAACGCCATCGAAATTTTTCTCCACAAAAATTAGGCCCATTTCGGTTGGTATGGAATCAAAGCCACAGGCGCTGATCACATAGACACCGCGCTCCTTGGCCCGCTCATTGTACTTCAACTGCATCGATTCCATGAACTGCGTTTCACCGCTAACGTCCACGTGATGGGTACCTGCCTCCAGGCAGGCACGTACTACTTTTTCGCCAAAGAAACGATATGGGCCAGCCGTGTTGACCACAATGCGACAGGATTTGGCCATTTCTAGGAGCGAGGCCTCATCATTCACATCGGCAATGATGATGGGCGTTTGGGATAGGTCCTGTTTGGCCTTGGCGCCCATTTCCTTGAGCACATTTTGCAATTTCGCATGACTGCGTCCAGCAATGCCCCAGCGCAAGTCCTTGAGCACGGACACCGCCTCGTAGACGGTATATTTGCCGGTGAAACCAGTGGCTCCGAATATGATCACGTCAAGCTGCCGTTCAGTTGCCATGTTCTTTGATCAAGGTCAGTGAATGAATCAGCAAATATTATCGATGAAATTATGAGCTAATAACATATATGTTTCCTTATCTGAATTGCTGTTGCTGCGAGTAAGAACTTTGAACTATTCAAAATTCCTGAAATGACACGCAAAACCAACCTGTTTGCTCGGTTAACTTTTGATTAATGGTTAACTTTGCACGCAGTTGTCTCTTAAATATGTAAGAGAGTTATCTTAACTGCCAGTGAAGTGCTTGAGTACTTTAATGAGCCGGTTCCCACTGGCTATATTTGTCGAAAAGTTATCGAAAAGGTTCGATACAATTGTGAAGCGAAAATCATTAAAACTTATTTTTGTACATTTATTAAGAGATTTATTCAATAGCGTAATTTTTTTAATAATTTTAAATTTTTCTGATCTATCTGTTTTTTGTAGTACTTTTCGAAAAAATCCAATTTTTATTTTTTAAGATGCAGATGTGGAATATCGCTTGCTGGCCAATGCGATATATCGATAGTTTTTCGAATTCACTTAGCGATATACGGCAAGCCTAACAAATATGTCATATCAAAAACAGTAAACAAACGTTCAAAATGCACAATCCTAGAGAGCACCTGCGGTGCCGTAGAAGAGGATGCACCTACACCACAAACAGGGCATACAATCTGGAACGCCATGAGCGCAACCATGACAAGGGCAAGGTGCCAGTGTCGCAGTACCAGCAGTGTCCACATTGCACCTATGCCGCCGGATCGCTTCACAATTTAATGCGGCACATAGGCAAAAAGCACGCAGCGCTGAGTGGAAAACTGATAACAAAGCAACAGACTATAACTAGTCAACATGCCGAAGAACAAAAATTGCCGTCTTCGACTGAGGTGGTGTTTGAGTCACTACCTAACTGTGTGGAACCTAATCCAGAGCAAAAGCGCCCAGTGCCAGAATCAGAATTACTGCAATCAGGGGCCGATTCATCGCTTTGGTTTTGGAGAACACCGCAGCAGATGGAGAAGAATTTTTATAGGCGTAGTGCTCTGAAGATCGAATGTAAATTACAGGGACGTTCCATTAAGTTGTTCAAGTAATTGTGAATCATAAAAAAATAATTTTAAAAGTTAATCATTTCTATTTGATAGATTTTATGCCTTGGTTAGAGCGAGAGGTGGTGCCTTGAATGTGAACCAATGGGATGATGTTGCTGCTGCCCTAGGCCTGCCGTCGGGATCAGGTTGCCAAACCCGCATTAAGTACATGGAGTTGTTGTACGAGTTCGAGAAGAAGGAGGAAGAACGTTCGCAGGAGTGGAAGAATGTGGAAGGGGTGCCTTCCTGGTGGGATGATGGCGATTTTGTCATAAATAACATGCATTTTACATCCAGCGATGAGCAGTGGAAACACATGAATTTGCCATCAATAACTGTTCGCAATGCGATTGTAAAAATGATTTACTTCAAGTATTATGCGAAGCACCTAAATAGTAACAAACCGTTTCAACGTTTTCACATGAAGGATTCCTGGCTGAGGGCAACAATGTTAAATTATCAAGCGCTAAAATGTGAACTGCATTCTCAGCATTATTAAGGTTCTTGACCATTTAATTTTATAACTAATAGTAATAATATTATTTTAACAAAGTTATACAGTAAAACCAAAACTCTACCTGTGAGTGTGTCTATTGGCGTTAATGTATTTTTAAGTAAACGCCCAATTAGCATATTAAAAAAGCCGCCCAAAAATAAAGAAGATAAAACTACGCATTTTTGACGCGAGTGAAGTTGGTAGCGGGCTTATTTTGCAATCGAATAATAAGAAATCGATAAATTTCACCAATTGAAATTGTGAATTCAACAACTAAACTCACCATGCTTTTCAGTTCGATACACTGCTTTCATCTCTAAGGTATCGACTTCAACAATCGAGCACAACATTGTCAATTCTGTTTTAAATCTGGAAGGTCGTATGTGCGCAAGAATCGGTCGGCAAAGTGCATTTCAAAAACACAAAAAAAATAAAAAATTGCCAATTTTTGAAAAATAAAAACACCATACACACTAAACTGTTTGCTTTTAAAAATTAATGTGTGTGGCATAGTCTAAAAAATTGTGAGCACATTTGGGAAGCAGGACTGCGAAAAAAAAGAAGTAGAAGAGGAAGCATTTCGTTATTGGCGGCTCTTCGTCGTGTGTGCGTGCGTGTGTGTTTCTGTGTGTGCGTGTAAGTGTATGTCAGCGTTTGCGTCGCGAGAGCAAAAAGGAGAATTTGCTAACAAGAAGAGCCAAAGAAGCAGCGACGACTGTGAATCACAAAAAAGAGAGCGGTCACAAAAATTGAACATTCTCTTTTTTTCCTGGCATTTTGCATAAGCAGTTATTCCAGCAAAAGCAATTGATTATTGATCATCATCACCATCAGCATCATCAAAATGGAACACGAGGATAACGCACACTTTGACAACTTTTTGCAAAATCGTTTGGCGGAGAGTCTGCAAAATGCTGGCAGCGCCGGCAACGCTGTCGTCGACGTCGCCACCGAACTGCTGATGCCCAAGTCGGATGGTGGAGAGCAGCACGATGGTGGCGAGCAGCACGATGACGACGGCGAATGGAAGTACATAAAAGAAGTGCAGCAGAGCGAAAAGCAACACCAACAACAATTCTACGGCGAAAAGTTTAGCAACGTTGACGCCGACGTCGACGCCACCTTTGGCAATGGTGTTGGTATTGGTGTTGGCAACGGCAACGGCAACGTTGGCAGCAGCAGCGACGCTTACATGTCGCTTGGCATGGACTTGAGTCTGGGCAATGGCGTCGGTGTCGGCAGCGGCGTTGGCTGCGTCAAAGCAGCTGCCTATGAGGAGGAAGAAGAAGACGTTGAAGTGATTAAAAATGATGGCGATTTTTCAAGCAACTCGAATACGACAACAACAACAACCACGGGCGAAGTGGAGCCAGCTGTGAATATAGAGCCAGAGCAAGTGCAGCAGCAACCGGAGGGTGAGGGGGTTGAAGAAGAGGAGGAGGAGGCTAGCTCGGTGGCAACCACGTATGGAACTAGTAGCCTTAGCGAACAACAGCCAGAGCAGTTCATCGAAAATAACAACAAAGAGAATGCAGCTCCAATTGGACAACAGCAATCAGTTCCGGAACTTGAACTGGAACTGGAGCCGCATTCGCAATTAAACCCGAATGCCGTTGAATTTGTGCCCAACTTTGGGTCGCAGCCATCGTCACCGGCTCCACTTGATCCACTGCAGACGCTGGCTCGCCAACTGCTTGCCGATGATCTGGTGGCAGAGAGCCCCCGCAAGGGCGGACGAGACTGTAATATGGACACTATTCGATTGCCCGACGAGGTTGAATTCGATTCGGAGGCCGCACAGCGTCCGCACGAACTGGAATTGGAGGATGACACCTTCCCCGGTGAAGCTGATCAGCTTCAGAATGGACAGAAGGAACAAGAGGAGAAGGAGCAACAGCTGGATATGGAGCAGGAGTTGCGCATAGATCATGGCCCCGAGACGAGCGTTGATCTGGAATCGGAGCCAGAGCCACAACAACTGGAACTGCAGCTGGAGAACAAGGACAATTATGAAACAGAGGCCATGTCCATAACGGACATCTTGAACTCGGTGCAGCAGCTTCCCCAGCAAACGGCTAACGAAGAGTCATCAATCAAGGAGAAGGAGCTGCTGAACGTGGAGGAGAAGGAGCTCATCTCACAATCTCCCTCCATTGAGGAGTTGCATCAGCAACAGCAGCAGTCGCATCTCGTTGATCCCATGCAGGCCTCCTTCTATCTGGAGCACACTTCCAGCGATGCTGGCGTCTCTCAGCCAGCCATCGATCTTAATCAGAGCCTGCTGATGGACACCAGTGCGCCCATATTCAGTCCCCTTGAGGATTCACCAGCTGGAACAGCAGCCGCAACTGCCACAACACTTGATTTGCAGCCGCAACAGGCGGATATTGTTGATTTGACACCCTCCCCGCTCTCATCCTCTACCGAGGAGAAGCATCTGCTCGAGGAGACCAAGGAGCAGCAACCCAATTTGTTGTCGGACAACATGGAGAACGCTTTCAATGCCGGTGCTCCACCTCAGGTAAGATTCAACTAAACTAAATTTTTATCATTGAATCTTGAATCATTAAAATATTTCTGATCCGATTTTGCAGTATGGTTGGTCAGAACATATTTTAAATATATTTTCTCATGATGATAGTTTAATTTTAATGGGAATATTTGGTTCCAAACAAGGCCTAACAAAAAGTGTGACTCATTCGTGTCACATTTTGTGTATTTTGTCAGAAACGTCATTATTTGTTGTCGTCCTGCGCCCTGTTTTTCACATTTGTCTCACTCAGTTTCCGTTGCATTTCCGCTATAGTTTCCCCTATGTGTTCGTGTCCTTGCACCACGTGCCATGCCTCTTCTCTCACCTGGAGAAATCATTAAATTTTTTGGTATACTTTTCTTTGTTTCGTCTTCTTCTATGCTCACACAGCTGTCTGCATGCATTTTGAACCCATCTTCCCTTTCCGACTCCTTTCTCTTGCTAACCTTTTACTCTCTTTCTCAGTCTCTCGCTCTCTATGTGGCAGCGCTAATGCAATTTTACAAAATCAGCAGTGCTGCTGGGGTGTGTTCCGTTAACTCGCTCATGCTCCCTTTCCCATTCACTCTCTCTGTGTCTCCCTTTTTTCTCTCTCCTTTTTCCACACGTTTCCGTTCAGGACACGCAAGTGCTTTCTAGTACGTCCCTTGCATGACTGTGCCTGTTTGTGTGTTTCCTTTTTTTTTTGTTTGGTCCCTAAGCTTTGGGTGGGGTTTTCATATATATATATAGTTATTGTATGTGTTTGTGGGGTGTATGTATTTGCAACTCCATTTTAAAATAATTAAGGGCATCTCAGGGGTTGTTGCTGCTGGTGCTGCTAATATTTTTTCTTTGTTTTTATTGCCCTTTGCTTATGGCAATTGTTACGTTTATTGCGGCTTTTTAAGCTCTTAACCCTTGGCTAACACTAGAAATAAAATATTATTGTCGCCTTTTGGATGCTGTTGTTGTTTTATATATTTTGCACGTGTTGTTGTTGGCTGAGCTACCTTTTGGTATTTGATTTCGTTCGTTCCAATAGAAATTTGTGTTTGCGGGCTAAAAGCTTGCGGTCAACGACGTTTTGACTTAATGCATTTATTTTGTGTTCATATGTGTGTGTGTGTGTGCGTTAGTGTTTGTGTTTGTATGTGTGTGTCTGTATTCGAGAACGTCTGCCAAACTCGCCATGAACATCGTGCTCTTCTCAGTATCTGTGGCGCTCTCGCCGCTGTCTGCAATCTGCATGACCAGCACTAACAACAGCAACTATAACAGTAGCATTAATAGCAACAACAATAACATCGGCAAGAGTGGCAACCTTTTCGCTTCGTTGCAAATTCCAGCTCCAATGCACACACACACACTTATACACATAGACAGCAGCTTTCATAATTACACAAGCGCTTGGGTTCACTTAATTGGGTCATATACGGTTTTCGCTTGCATGGCAAATACACCCAAACACACTCACTCATATATATACATATACGTATATGTTTATACATTTTTTATGGTTTTTTTTTTGTTTCATATATATGCAGTCGGCGGTGCAGCCTCTGCTGCTGGGCATTGTTTGTTGTGGTGCCTGCTATCGAACTTCCTGTGGGAGTTTCGTTGTGTGTATAATTTACGCCTGTAACAAAACGCTTTCTTCATGCTCGGGCCCAGCCCCCTTCTGCGCGACGCTTTGTCTTCGTTTTCGCCATTCGTTTTGCATATTATTTTTATCTACATGATTTGTGACTTTTTCTCTTATTTATTATTACATATTTTGCCCAAACAATGATAAAAGTCACTCCAAGTATTTCCTTCATTCTTCCACACTTCTCATGTGTATTGGAATTTGTTTTTGTTTGTGCTTTGATTTGGATTTAATTTCGTGTTGTTTCGTTTCGTGTCCAATACAAATTATTATTTTGTTTGTTATTGTATTCATTTCTACGATAAGTGGAACTTGTAACTACAACAACAAAAGAACAACAATTAGCATAACAGACAGCTTGTCACCAATCGTTCGGCGCGGCGAACACGTAAACAAAACGGAGCTCAAAGACCGAAGTTGCGATGCCAGCATTGTTTTCATTTTTTATCACAAAGCACTTGAGAGAAGTGCCGGTTGACAGATAAGCTGTAAACAGACGACGGAACATTAACGACACTCTTACGCATCATAATTAACAACTTGATTCATCGTTGAATAGATATTTTCTAAGCATGTTTATTCCTGATTTTTCGCGAACTCTTATCGCACATTTTTATTTAATTCTAATCAGGTGACAAAAAATATATGCATTCCTATTTATATGTGTTTATTATTTTGGTGCATCTAAATTCTAGACTATATACAGACTACGCAAACAAGCCAGTCAATACAGATAATAAAGTTCACGCGTCTGTGTTATGACTCAACCCGGCCAACGGGGCCTCGGTACTCTCGAGTAGTTCTTCCCACACATTTATAATGAGACTACGGAATGAAATTACAAATTTTTTATTGTTTCGATTGTATTTTGTTTTTTTGCTGTTGTTGTTGCTGTTGCTGTTGCTGTTGGAAACTTTCGCCACAATTCGCATGACATTTGTTTAAACTTTTGTTCATAATAAATTCTGTACAATTTACATAAATTAGCAATGTCATCATCATCATCATCATTGCCTCCGCCGAGAATTCCATAACAATATAAATACGTTTTTTTTGTGTATATTTGTTATAACATTTTTTATTACTGTTGCCGGACAACAAACACAAAAAATAACTAGTATTATTATTGTTGCAATTGAGCAGCCATAAAAATATTTAAAACAGCAAACACATCGGTGACTAAATAAATTGAATGACTGAAATAATAATGTAAAAAATGAAATTTAAGATCACTCAATAAATATTTGTTTGAAATGTTTTGTATGCCTTGTGTATACTATAAACACTATATAAAGCTTAAAAAAGTGGCTATCAAATAGTTGATAGTCAATATATCCTCCTGATCAGTATATCGCGTACATCTGGCATATGTAAAATTCTTTCGAATAACGGACAAAATAAAATTTTTAAAGAAACGTGTACTATTTGTTAGGAATTTGATAAGATTTCGCAATCTTTTGTTTAAATTTATTGTGTAATTTGAAATTCGGAGAGTGGTGTGCTTTCCTCAAGGGAATGCTATATTCGGCTTGCCTAAGATAACTTTCCTATTTTCTATTATTTGATTTTTTTTAACTCAGTTAACAGTGCGCTGCTAAAGCCATAATTGTTTAGTAAAAATAAAACTAATAAAAGCAATAGCAACTGAATAGAAACGCACAAACTGGTAATTAAGTCAGAAAATCCATTAAGATTATTAACTCAATTAAAATTGCTTGCTTCTTGACTTTTTTTCTTTATTTTTTGTTTCATTTGAAATTTAGTTCACACATACACACACACGCATGCACACATGCAAACATTAGCTACAAGCGCCACTTATTGCCATTACTGTTGTTGCTATTGTTGGTGTTGTTGTTGCAAGTTGCTGTTTGCCAGTTGTTGGCTTTATCAACCCATGCAGTTTGGGCAACGGGTGGTCCAATTTGAAGGCGCTCTGCTCTGCGCTAAGCGCATTTGGCGTCTGCTGCTCCAATCCTACGCCCAGCCTCGTCTACCCACACGGACAAGTGCTGCTCAGAGATATAGGCACAGAGTGGGGTGCGGGGTGTGTGCTTGTACATTTCTTACTTGTCTGCCCACCTCAGTAAATAAATACATACATACGTACAGTAAATGTAACTCGACTGACGCCCAAAATCAGCCTAAATGCAAAAAACAAAAAAAAACCAAGAAAAAAAATCAGGCGTCAGACAGCGTTGTTGGTAAATAATGTACAAGAGTTTGCCAGCTGTGCTAGTGTGTGTGTTGTGTGTGTGTGCAAAACGAGTTTCATTTTTCAGTCTCTCAATGGTGAAGAGAAGTAGGAGGAGGTGCAGGGACGGGGAGGCAGGCTCCAAAAGCCAAAAGCAGAACAATTGCGAGACAGGCGGCTCAAAAAATAAAACGGCAACGGCGACGAACAGAAATCTCTTGCTGCAATATGATTGCTTGTTGCTAATGCCCGTTGTGTGTGAGTTGTGTGTGAGTTGTGTGTGGGTTGACTGTAACGTCTGATTGCCAAAATGGCCAAGAGCACACACGTCTGAAGATGTTGTTGTTGTTGTTGTTGTCTTAACTGAAGTTTGCGGCTGTGTATCTCAATCCATGGCACTTGTAGCGTCTAATTGCAGCATTTTACATTTTGCAGTTCAAACGAAATGGGGCTCTGTGCAACAGCAGCAACATCAACTTGAAGTGCTTTTTTATCTTGCAGATACAATATCTCATTTTGCAAGCGGCGGCGTCGGCTGCCTTTGCTGCAATCTCATTCTCTCTCTTCATTTATCTCTCTCTCTCTTTCTCCCTTTCTCTCTCTCTCGCTCACTCTTTGTGTTTCTGTATGCGTTATCTAATTTTATATTGCCACATGGATGTATAGAGTTGCATCTGTGTTGCACTTGTGTTCGTAGGCGACACTTTCGCTTGTTCTGACTAGCATTTATTCGCATTTACAGTGGTCCCCACAATAAGAAGAAAATTTCAGATTTCAGTTCGTTTGTGTAGTTTTATACAAAGTCTGTTAAATTCTAATTTCCATTAATTGCAGTTTTAAAATGTGTCACGACAGACTGGCATTATTTTTTATTATTCTTATGTTATTTTTAATTACTTTGAAGATAATTTTTATAAGTTTCTTAATAGTTGAATATGCATTGTGTAAATTCGAATTTGCAATGGTCACACTTAGCCAGTAAGTACTGTACTCTGTACGCTTGCAACTAAATGTCTCGCAGTTGCTTCCTGCTTCTGCAATGCACTGCAATGAAATTGTTGCTTGTTCGTTTCTTCGTTCTCCCCAATGTTCAAGTATAAATTTATTTTTAAAATGCAAACCCTGTGCCAAGTTCAATAGCTTCTCAAATCGAAAAAAAAGCAGAAGAAAATATGTAAAAATAATTACTAAAATGGGAGACAAAATGCAGCAATGGATTTTCGTGGCCCCTGCAGCGTTGACTGGCCGTCGACTGACTGCCTGCCTGCCTGCCTGCCTGCCTGTGCCACAGTCACACCCCCTTCCTGTGCGCCCACTGATCTCAGACGACAGGCAACACAAAAAAATGGCGAGTAAAAGTCGACAGCAGGCAACAAAACGCAACAGCTTCTTCTAGCCATGCTAATATAAATAGGCTTTAATCGCTGCTGCTCCACCCCCTGGGCTGGGGTGTCACTAGTGCCTCGAGTGCTCCAAAACTGCTGTTAATTGAAAGTCATTCAAGAGATACGTTCGTCACCCCGGATGATCGTCTCCAACTGGTTTTCTGTACGTGTGCAATGTGCAGTGACTGCAATATTACTTAAATTGATTGTTTTGCTGCAGGAGTTATTATTAAAAAAACAAAAAAACTATCTCTAGAAATTTGCCTAACGTTGGTCATTTGTCAGTTTTAAGTGGAGAAAGAAATTAAGGAGAACTACTGCTTCGAGCGATCTCTGGGAGTGGCCAACAGTATTTTAATGGTAGAGAGTATTTTAATATGCAGTGTTAGGCAAAGACAGCTTGTCCATTGATGCTCATCACGAATATATATCAACTCTGGGATGGCAGACACTTCCTGCTGGCTGTTTCATACTTTTGCTCACTTGTTTTAGGCTATAAGAAATACTTATTAGATATCTTAGACTCTGTTCGATTCTTTGTCTTTGCATACTTTTTAAAATTGGTAAACAAATCAAAATATAAAACAATACATTTCGATTACAATATATATATATATATGTGATTCATATGATATGACTAAGTAAGATGACAGCATTGATAATGAGCTCATGCCAAAAATACTTTAAAAAAAAAACTGCTATAAGCCTTTTTGAGCACAACTTTCATATCTGGTGCAACAAAGCTATTGGAATTCACCGGTTAACATACAATTAATCATACTCAAGCCAAAAATTCTTTGATAAAAAAAATAAATTGCACGATGATATAATAAGAAAGCAACACGACTAAATTTAGCCATGTTATCTAAGACAAGTGCGAATGAAAGTTGCCAGAGCCGAGAGTCAAAAGCTAAAAGCACAGCACAGGGCGTAACCATTAGCCGTAAAATTGTTTGCCATAAATAAGGCGAAACGTTAACCACGGTGTCCAGCCCACTGATTTGTGGCAGCATTGAAAACCTTGCCACCACTTTGCCTTTGCCCAACAATGATGAATTTCTGTTTTTCTAACCGGTATCCCAAGCCGCCCAACCTGCAGGTCAATTCACTTTAATTAAACATAACAGAAAAACCTTTGGGTAATCCAAGAAAAAAGTTAGTACTTTTATAAAGATATAAATATATATATATATAAATAGAGTTAGTTGAGCAGAGTTTGGAGTTTAGTTGTCTTTGTTGCACTAAAATGGCCTTTCAAATTTTCCAGAGCTGATTGCATTTGCCTTGCACTTGCTGCTTTTGGCCAAGAGTGTAAAGCGCTGTGCAAAAAGACAACGACCGATGTCGATGGCGATTTGCGGCCATTTGCCGCAAAGCATTTGCCGCCCAGCCTTTGTGTCTGCCTCACGGGGCATGGCCTGCCAATGTTAAAGAACTCATAAAATGAAAATAGAAAAAAATAAAAGAAGCAGTGTCAGTTGTAATAACGTGCCTCTATGGAAAACTTAAAATGCGCGTTACTTGTAGAGGGGCCTGGCTTGGCTTATGGCTGCTGCTGCTGTTAAACCGAAACAATGTTCGTGTCCAGCGGCAGAAGCAACTAACTTGGCCAGGTGTTTTTTGTTATTTTTTTACCATTTGCGTTATTAACAATTTCTTTTGGACGTTGCTGCTGCTCTGCTCAACGAATATGTGTAGTATGAATTTCAAACTATTAAGAATTTTTCTTCCATCTGTTATTTTTTTTAGCCACAACAACTGTCTTGGGTAGTAGTCAGTCAGTCAGTCAGTCACTCATTTATTCAGTAAGTCAGTCAGTTGGTCTATTATTCATTGCTGTTGCCCACCTTTTCTGTGTGTGTTAGACAATGGCCAACAAAAGCAGTCAATTTCATGGAAACGGCCGCCATTCTAATGTATCTATCTAAATGACCATTCATATGGCTGACTGCTGCAATGTGGTCGTCGTCGATTGCTGGCAAACGTTGGCTAGCTGGATCTCATTGTAATTGTATCTTTTGGTTCTTTCGTGCTGCGATCCGTGGAAATACTTTCACAAATGCGCTGTTGAATCTGTTTCATGTCGGCGCGCCAATATTGCTTTTTTTTTTTTGTATTTGCTTGTGTATTGCATTTCTGTTTTCTTTTATATTTTTTTTATCTATATATATATTATATAGATTAGTTTATACTTTTTAATGAACTTTACAATGTGCTGTGCTCTTTGTTTTTTGGGTGATTGCAGCAGTCACTGGCTAATGGCATTTTTATCACAACTGCCAATGGATTTATGAGCAATAGCAATGGGCACAATTTGTTGCCCATTTAAAGCCTTTCACTTCAAGCAAACACAAATGCTTTCCTTCGACTTCGACTTCAGCTCTTTCAATTTAGCTGCCTTCCCCGTCGTTTAAATAATAAATTTCAAATAGACCCAAAAGCATTTCCTCCATCTTTGGATGCGCTCGGACATTTTAATTGAATGAAACTATTTAGCTTAAGTGAATTTCGCTCGCTCCACAAACTTAAATTGTGTGTGGCATAAAAATTGAAAGGCTTCGAACCAAGTCATGGCTATAAAGTTGTTGAGGTTCTTTAAATGTACTCTTATTGTTTAACTATATATATTTGTAACTCCTTTTAATGAAAATAAAAAAAAATAGAAATTATTAGAACGCGTTTTTGTTGCTATATCCATTTTGAAGCCAACTCTAACAACTTTAGCCAACATATTATCTACTCTACAACAGTATCCAATTTAAAACTGTTGCTAACTAATTTTCTACTTTAATCCAAAGTCTCGTGAAAAATTGTAATGTCCCAAGAGCTTGTTTTGCGGTTGCTAAAGCAAATTACAATAGATATTTTCTCATATTTATTTTGGACAAGCCTTTCACAAATTTTCCACAAGCAAAGTTGAAGTCAAGCCAGACAATCTGCATAGCTCCAAAACCAAACCGCAGAATGAACGACGGCGGACCCAGCAGCTCGTTCATCATCATCATCATCATCATCGTCATTATGGCGTTGGGCTTTTCTTTAGAAACCTTGCGAAATGCATGACAAATAAAGTCTCAAGAGCCCAAAAAGCAGCAGCGCGAAATAAAACTTAATTAACTTTCTATTCTTTTGCAGGTTTTTATTTTTTAAAAATGTTACCTCTTGTGTGCATGTTGCGTGCCACGTTGTCTCCTTAGGCTGCCACTGATGTGGCTGCCTCTGCTAATGGTGACGCGCAACTTAATTATCGTTACACCATCATAAATATCATCTTTGTTACTTGCTTTCGCAAATTTCCAGTTTGCTATTTTGGGTCTGCTCTATTTTTTTTTTCGTTGTTTTTTTTTTATCAATTTGCTTTGTCTTTGTTTGGTGGCGTTTGCGAAAATCTGTTGCCATGGCCACTTGCCGGTTTTCCTACACAATTGAGTTTCAGCCCGGTTATTTTTTCTTACCGTTTAATATGGGAAAGAGGGTATGATAAGATTTAAAGACTTTGGAGACGTTTAATTTGTGCGCACTTTTAATTTCTACGCAGTTTAGCGAATATCGATGCAAATCGATTTTCGAAAGCAATACCAAAAAGCTAATTTATTATTATTTACTACTTCTTAAATTTGAGTCAGCAATAGGAGCAATTGTGTTTTTAATAAACATGTTCTGGGAGGGTATCTTCTAGTCGAAATTGTCTTTCGCTTATAGTAATCTTATTTGTTCTTTTTTATTGCTTATTAATTCATTCATTAATTATGGCGTCACCATAATTCATTGAGTGAGTTGGCGTTGCTGCTGCTGCTGCTGCTGACTGTCGTCGTCGCCCAGTTTTGTGTTTCGTTCGTTCAGTAATTGTCCAAATTATATTTTAGCTTTATCGGTCTGTTGGCCAACGCAAAGCAGCGCAGCGTCAGCGTCAACTACTGCTCCAAATTGTTGATTGGAATTGTTTGCTGACTAACCAAAACTAGATTTGTGAGAGTGCAGACGAAATATATAAAACATTTCATTGCATTTTCTACACTTGTGTTTGCATCATTTCCGTTTTCCGCGGTCGGAGTCGGCAAACTAATAGATTGAAAAATAAAATCAATTAAATATTATATACAAAGAAATCATACGGAAACTAAAGAAAAAAATTACACCAAATGCGCACAAAGGGCGTCCAATCCATAACGATGATTTCATGCCTCAGCTACACTGAGTGTGGTTGTGCGGCTTTAGTTTTAAATATGTAGAGAAATAATGAAAATAGCATAAAATTGTGCATTAATCAACATGGGGAAGATGGAAGATTAATGATGTGCAGCATGAGCTGCTGCTGCTGTTGCTGCTGCTTAGTGCCTGCAAATCTGCTACTAACATCGAAATAATAATAATAAAGAAACAACAGAAAACAAAATCATAAAGCTAGACTGACTTGAGCTGCTGCCTGCCAGCATTGGCAACATGTTGCGTGCTGGTGTTGCATGTGGCCCACACACATACACCGCATACAATTTCAACATCGTTAGCATTATGTGCAAAGAGTAACAGTTATAGTAACAGTAACAGTGCTTATTAGTTGTATTATTATTGCACAGTTAAACATTAGCAGCAACAGAAAAGAAAAAGAAAATAAAGAGAGTGCAATACTTGTTCGGATGTTTTTTTTTTAAATTTTATTTTGGCTTCTGTGCATGTGTCACTCACATTGAGTGTGGCCAAACATTTAAAAATAGAAATTACATAGACGCACATCATTTGCATGCCTATATGTATTAATGTGTGTGTGTATATGAGCACGTTTGTCTCTTTGTGAGAAGAAAAAAATATATTTGGTGTCGCTGCTTAATTTGGCATTGTATTTTATTGCTCTGTGGTCTTTTTGCTGTCTTGCTTTGCCACCGCCCAACGCGCGCTTAGTCATAGCGCGCCTTCTCTTTGCATTTATTTGTCCCTGTTCTCTTGCCTCTTGCTCTCCTCTATTCATTTAGCTATTTTATTGTTATTAGGGTTACTTTATGCTTACATATACGTTGCGCATATATTGAAAATGTGCGTATGGCCAAACACAGTAAGACCCTGCTGCCTGCCAACAACTCAACTGCATGCCATATTTGTATGCGCTTAATGGCCGTCTGTCCCCCTGTCCTCCCCTTTTTTTTGTCGCCTGCCCAGTTTTGGCTATCTAACGAGCCAAGTGAGACGACAACGACTCAATACAAGTGATTTGTACGACTCTATAAATTGTCTTTGCGTATTTCTTGCGTGCCATTTTCGATTTATTGAAAATTTATAGTAGGTGAACCCAGTACACCTCCCCCTCTATCCCGTACGACCCACCTGCCCCTGAACTGGCACAGCCGAATTGCAAATTTGCTGCGCCATCTGTTGAACTTGATTTGTGTTTTGGCGTTGTTGGCTGCTCTTATTGCTGTAATTTTTGTTGTTTATGGCACATTTTTTTGATTTTCAGCAATTTGCGCGGTCGCACACAAAAAAAATACAAAAACCAGAACAATGAGAAGAGCTACTCTCCCCACATTTTGTTGCTGATCTTCTTCCTCGTTTGTTCTTTCTCTCTCTTTCTCTATTTTGTTTGTTTAAATTCTTTTTTTTTTTGCCTTCTTTCTCTCCGTTGGCCAGAGTTGACGTCAACACTGGCAATGTTCGTGCAATTTCTTTTGCTGCGCACTTTTCGCAATTATCATTAACATTAAAATTCACCGTGAGTGTAGTGTGTGTATGTGTTTGATGAGGAGACTAAAAATGTTGATGTCATCGTTGCGTTTTGTTTTGCTTGGTTTTTATTTTTCTTCTCGCTATTTCGTTTCCTTGGGCAAAAGTCAACCACAAAAAAATCGACACACATACTCACACATTTGGATCAGTCACCCATCACGAGAAGCAGCAGCGACGTTGGTTTCATTGAACAAGTTGCTTCTATTGTTGTATTAGCTGCTGCTGGCATGATTTACTTGGGGCCGTTTATTCGACTTAAGTGTCAAAATCATTTGTCAATAATAGCACAAAAAGTCATGCACTTAAAAATGAAACGTTCAAATGCGTACACAGAAATACAAACATCTTAGTTTTGCAAAAAGTGTTTTTGTACAAAGAGCAAAAACAAGTCAAGAGACGATTATTTGCAAGCAGGCCGGCCGGCAATTTGAACTAAGGCAAAAACAGTACAGCGTTGCCAGCTCGTTTTGCCAGATAAAGTGCCAAACAAATGTCGTCGGTCAAGAGAGAGAGAGAGCGCGAGAGGAATCGAGAAGAGGTGTAGAGTGTTAAATTCATGTTATTTATATATGACAAATTGAAATAGCATAACTAGAAGACCAACCACTGATTAATTAATCATAGTCGCTTTGCGTTGATGATGATGAGTCATCTGCCGCTGACTAAGCTGCGGTTAAGCGGTTCACTTTTTATTATATTTTCTTCTACTTCTACTTTATTTTCATTTTGATTTCAACTTTTTCGGCTTCAGCTCACTTTTAGCCCCATTACGCTTGAGCAACAAAAGAAAGCCAGCAATTGCGCGCGAGTGGGCCAAAAGTGGGCAGCAGCAAAAAAAAAACCGACAAAACACCGGCAACAGCAGCAACAACGGCCCCGACTCTTTGGCATTTGCTGGTCAATGACATTTTAAAGCGACTAGCAATGCGACGGTGGCTGCGACGAGCGACCGCAACGTCGACTGCGACGCTCAGGGGGACTTGACTGCGGTCTTACGTTGCCTTGCGTTGCGTACCAGAAGAAAAATGCCGGAAAAAAATTAGTTGCCGCTACATTTTGTGCTTGGTGTTGGACAGCGCCGAAACTAATGCCAAGACAAGTCGCACAGTGTGCATAGTGCGAGCTACTCTTAAGTCAGCGACACGTTTCCTGTCATCTGACATGCTTTTTTCTTCTTCTAGTTTTAGTCGCTGTATGTCAACACTGTTTTGCCGTAGTGTGATTTCGCTTGCCCAATGGCAGCAACTGTCATGACATTGCCAGACCAGCTAAAAATATGTATGTAATTATATATGCATGTGCTAGCTGCTTTCCCATTTACTTTCACAACTTTGTTGCTGCTGCTGCTGCTGATGTCATTATCATAATTTGTATGCATAAGTAATTGGAGTTAGTTTCATATACAACAAAATATGTATATATAGTATATATATATGTGTGTGTGCAACCCTCGCAAATACACACAGACATGACAAACAAACACAAACGCAGACAGACAGCTGACGAGGAGCAGAATCTGCCGTTGTTGTTGTGCACGGTTCGTGCTTAATTGGGGGATGTTGCAGCCACGAGCAGTTAACACTCTCTTCTTCATCACTCCCACCACTTCAACATTTTCCATTTCCATAGCATGCTTCATGGCGTCGTTCATCATGGGGGGAAATCATACTTGCAACAACTCAAAGTACTTGTCAGGGTTGGGTGTCAATTACTTTATGTTTATGTCATGCGACACTGGAGGAAATGTGACCCTGACCCTGTCTTAACATTATTGACAAGCATTTCTTTTATTTCAAAATCTTTCTAATTATTTCCGAAATACAACAATCAAATTTTTATATTAGAAAGGTTGATTTGAGGTTGAAAATTATATGTACATTAAACACATTAAATATATAATATTATAAGAACAAGATACGTCAAATGTGGAAAATAAAAACTTGTACGGCTGAGGTATATTAATATTTAAACAAATCGATTTAGGATAGCAATGAAGTTATAACAATTTTAAGATTGAAATATTACAAATTCTGACATATTATATTTTCAACTGTTAACTGTACGGCAAACACAAATTTTTTATACTACAAATTAAATAAATGAAATTTATAAATGAAATTTATTTAATAAAGGAATAGAGTACATATATATATATATATATATATATATATTTTTTTTTGCATACTTCTGATTTCGTTAGTCATCTTGTCTGAATGCAAAACGAATATTTCGTTTGTTCGCTGGAAATTCATTGGTTGGGTGATTTATTTTCACTGCTGGCCTGGCTGCCACCCAGCCTATTCTGGTATATACATAAATGTTCATATATAGATAAATATATATATATATATATAATACTTTTATACTTTGTGGTCGCTGCTATTTTTACAGCTTGCTGCACTCAGAGATCAGTTCAGTTTGCTGGAGGCGACAGACTGACAGACAAACAGTCAGGGGGTAAAAACACAGGCTATAACATATAACACCATAAGTAACATTTTCTTGACGCACAATTGCAAACACACTAAAAAGAAAAAAATACAAAAAGGAAAAAAAGAGCAACACAAAATCTTTACCATATTTTTTCCGAAGAACTTTGCGCGCGCTCCCCAAAAAAAAAAAAATAAAGATGTCTGCAGTGACGCTGCCAAATCCCAAGCCAGCTCCAGCTCCATGTGTCGGCTCATTGCATTTATCGATTTAACAGGGAGCAATGCCGGAACAAGTGGAAGGGTAGGGGGAAAGGGGCAGTTGGGGCAAGATGACGATGTCGACATTGTCTGTTGTGCGTAAAGCAGAAGAAGAGTACAGCCAGACAAAGTACAAATGTTGTTGTTTTTGTTATTGTTGTTGTTGAAATTGCTTAGAGTGCCTTTTGTTTTTCGGCATATTGTTGTTAGTCATCGCCATCATCATTATCATTATCATTAACATTATCATAATCATCTTCAGCTGCCTTTGAGTATTTGGGGGTATTAACATTTCAAACTCATTGCACATGATGCGTCCATTGCTGCGTTAAGTTGGTTTAAAAGCTTTTAGCAGTCGCCTATAAAAAACAAACAAAAAAATTGATCGTTTTATTCCCTAAACCCATTAAAATGGGGAAAAGGGTATAGTAGAAAGCATCTCCGAGTCTATAAAGAATATATATCTTCTTGATCAGGATCAACAGCGAAGTCAATATAGTCATCTGTCCGTCCATCCGTCTTTCTGTATGAACACGAGACTAACTTATGATTTGGAATATAGGTTCTCTTATATTGCCTTTTTTTCTATCGATAACTGCCACCGGTTCTCTAGTATCGATACTTTTGATAGATATTGAGAGAGCACTCCACTCCAGTCTGTGAAATTAATATATTTTTATCTACAAAATATTTTAGATTAAAATGTTTATTACATTTATATTTAACAATCTTCTGTTCATTTCCCACAGGTGGAGTATGCTGACTTCAATGCAGCTACCGACTATGGTGTCGACAACAACGAGGAGACGCTGCCTGTGGCCAGCAATCCGTTTGCCCCAGAGCGTGATTTCAATGACTTCTTGAATGTGCAGCCAAAAACGGACGAGCACTTTACTAATGAGATGGAGGATGAGTTTATGCAGAAGCAGGCGCAACAGGAGGAACACAATACTTTTGAGGAGCAGCAGCAGCAGCTCTTCCAGGAGGAGCACAATACCTTTGAGCAGCAGCACCAGCAATATGAGCAGCAGCAGCAGCTCTTCCAGGAGGAGCACAATAACTTCGGGGAGGAGCAGCACCATTTCCAGGAGGAGCAGCAGCACTTCCAGGAGCAGCAGCAGCCGCACTTCCAGGAGCAAAAGCAACACTTCCAGGAGGAACAACTTGAGGAGCAGATCTTCCAACGGGAACAACAGCATCAGGAGCAAATCTTCCAAGATGAGAAGCAGCAACAGGATACCATCTTCCAGGAACCGCAGATGGTTGAATTTTTAAACTTCCAGCAGCAGGAGCCGCCGCATACATTGGCGGAACCAGCTTTGAATCAGAATGCACAAGAAAACTACAACGAACTGCAAATGCAGGATGAACTCAACGAGGAGGTTTTCCATCGTGGTCATCAGCAGCTACTCAATGCTGATGCCGCACCCTTCACACCCTACAACGGCCAGCTCGCCAGCAACAACGAGACACCAGAGCCGGAGACGAAACTGGAGCCGGAGCAGGAGCCCGAACTGGAGCCGGAGCCGCAGCCTGAGCCGCTAGTCAACGAGCAGCAGCCAAAGGCTGAGTCGCTATTGGAGCAGCAACCAATTGTGGAGCAAATTGCAGAGCCTGTGCTGCAACAGGAGACGCTCGCTGAGCCAAAGGAGGCGCTTACTGGGCTGAGTGGCGTGACGGATATTGTTGAGACGCCAGTTGAGGAGGAGCAGCAGGTGTCCCCTGTTGTTGTTGCTGCTGCGGCTGCCACAGCTGCAGTTGCCACGGCTGCAGCTGCTGTCGCCGCTGTTGCGACCAAACCCAAGATTAAGGGCAGCCCCACTGATGCTGCAGCCAAAAAGCCAACCGCCTCCAGGACATCAGCAACTACTACGGCAGCAGCTGCCAAGCCCAGACCATCGCCGACTGCAGCCGCCAAGCGAAGCAGTACAACAACAACAGCAGCAGCAGCACCCAAAGTGGCCGCTGCTCGTCCACGCACAGCACCCGTTGCCAAAGCAGGAGCCACAACAACAGCAACATCAGCAACTGCTGCCAAGACAGCAACTGGCGCTGCAAGGAAACCGCTCAGCGCCAGCAATTCATCTGCCAAGCCGGCACCACGAACAACCACAACAACAACAACAACTGGAAGCACGGGAAGCGCACGCCCGGCCACTGCGCCAATTAGCCGAGGCGTTGGCAGCAAGCAACCGGCAACTGGCACCGCTGCACGTGCCACAGCCGCCAGCACAGTACGCAAGTCGGCTTCAGCAACTAATGGGGCAACAACAACAACATCAACAACAACAACAGGAGGTGTCAAGTCACGCTTGCTGCTGACTGCCACCAGCAAGCCGAGCACCACAAGCGTCAACAGCAGCGGCACCACAGCTGCCGCCAAGCCGAAGATGATCTCGCCGCGTAGCGCTTTGTCATCGACGCTGCGCAAGACGGCATCGACTACAACCACTTCCGCAACTGGGTCACGCAGTCCCACCAAGCCGCTGCTGGGCAATGGCGTGGCCAAGAGCGCCACCGCCACCACCACCGGCACCAGCAGCACCACTCGCATCAGGTCTACCACAGCTAACGGCAGCAGCAGCAGCAATTCAACATCGACAACAACCACAACAACAACGACAACCACTACAAAGACTTTTACAGCGCGTCCAGCGCCCAAATCGACACACTCGACGACCCAAGCAGGCGGCGCGCGTCGTCCGCTGCTGCCGGCTGCTGCCGGAGCAGCTAGTGGCGCCACACCGCTGCGCAAGACGTCGCCGTTGAAGAGCGCCGGCGGCTCGCCGCTGAAACCGAAAGCCAAAGAAGCCGCCGCCAAAACAACACCATCACCGGCAGCTATCAAGCGGCCAATCAAGGCAACAGCTGCAGCTGCTCCAGCTGAGGCAACTAAACAGCCAACGGCAGCTGATGATGCAGCTGTTGCTGGAAATGGCCTCGATGCTGGCAAGCTGGTGGAGCCGGCTATTAGCCAGAATGGCAACGGACACGTTCTCGAGGCGGCGCAAGAGGCAGTCAATTTGGATGAGTTGCAACAGCAGCAACAAAACAGCGCTGGGGTGGCACTGCTGGATTTTTAAAGCGATGAGCAGCGGGTCGAGTTTTGATGTGTTAAGTGGAGAACAAACTGAAAACTACTTTACTAATATTATAAACATATTATGAAAAACAAGTATTTTGCGCGTGAATAGCTAACAAACAAACAAGAGAAAAAGTTAAAAAAAAGGAAATAAAGAAAGAAAGAAAGAAAGAAAAAGGAAAGAAATAGAGAAGAAAATGCAAACTCTCCCTAATGCCGCCGCCCTCCCCCTTCGAAGTTGTGGCTCAGTGGAGCGTCCACTTTTGTTTTTTGATAGGCCTCCTCCCGTTTCCAAGCATCAATCAATATCATCATTATCATCATCAAGACCAATTTGCTCGTAATTACATTTTGTGCAGCACAATTGCGATCTTTCCAATCCCAAAAGTTAGTGTTTTGTGCTATTCTTTTATTGTAAAAGGTTTAACAATTTGTGTGCTCGCTTCTTTTGCTCATTTATATATATATATATTTTTAGGTTTCATTTTGTATTTTTAATATTTACACACGATAATTGTTCCTCAAGCTCTGTTATTTTTGCTCATGTATTAAACGAAATTTTAAATGTGTCTATTTAAGTTCAAAGCGAGAAAAAATCTTTGGAGCGCAAAAAAAAACATTAAAAATTTTGAAGTGTTTTAAATAAACAAACAAAAAAAAAAACCCAAAAATGTCAAAAAATCATAATGTAACGAACAAAAAAAGAATTAAATTAAATTGTAAAACCCATGCAAAAAAAAATGCGGTATACGTGTAGCAACAAAACGAAAAAAATATATTAAAAAAATATTAAAAGTAGCTTGTAGTTGGCATTCTAACACATAAACCTTTAAATCAAAACTAATCCAAGAAACAAAAAAACGAAAAAACAAAACAAAAATGACATAAAACAAAGAAAAAAACAAGTTGCGCAGCTGGCAAACATTTTGGCTACGAAAAAACGATGCGCTATAAAAAAATTTCATTATTATAGAATTAATGTGTTTCTTTTTTATTGTCTACTTCTGAGTGCACTCCCAACACACACACACACACACACACACACATGTATAAATATATATATATATATATATATATACATATATATATTGTATACGCAGAATACGTTCCTCCACTTTACTCAAAAAAAGAAAAAAAAAAACAAAATTTAACGAACATTGAAATTTGTAGTGTGGTGTTTTTTGAAGTTATCTTTAACCCAGTGAATTGTCGTACGACAGCAAAAACAACAAGATGAGAAGTGAAGTGAAAAGAAAAGAAAAAAATCCTATAAGTTTTTTGTTTTTGATCAACAACAAATACACAATCTTATTTTGTATTATTAATTTTTAATTTGTTAATTATGCAGCGAGAACAACAACAAAAAATACTAAAACAGCAAGCACATGCAGAACATTTAATGTAACTTTGCACACTATACTTTATGTTTAAAACGATATTACCAATTAAAAATTAAAACAAAAACAAAAAAAATCTTAAACAACATTATACAACTCTTTTTATTTGGTTTTATTTTATTTTTCCTTTTGTGTTTAGTAGATTTAGACTTGCAACAAGTTCTCCCATTCCAAATTTAATTGAACACATTTTTTTTTTTTTTATAATTATATACTTGAGAGATGGAGGAAGAGTTACCAAAAAGCGTCAACGATTCGAATTTATTGAATGTACTTATTATGCATTGAGATACCAATTTTGCCTGCTTTTTTGTACAAGTTAAAAGAGCCCCAAAAAAAAAAAAAAATCAAATGAACCATTTTAGTCGTTAAGTTGCTAGATTTGAAAGTTTTGCCTATACACATAAATCAAATATACAATGCGTCTGCATGGCCTATCGATATTAGTAGTTATACATCAAGTGTGTTATGATTATCATACATACGTATATAATAAAAAATATTAATATTAATAATAATAATAATAATAATCATAATAATCGCATTTAGTTAGTTATTTCAATGGTTTGCATAATCCCGCCCCAGTGCCCTTCACTTTCATTTGCCTTATTATAAGTAAATTGCTAACTTAAAGCGTGAGCTAAATTATAATTATGTTTATTGCTAAATATTAAAATACAAATATGAAAATGAAGTTAATAACTGAATGTGAGTAATACTAGAGTTGTAAGTCAGATATACACCGCTGCCCCGCCAACCCTCCCTCTCAGCATTGACAACCCCCCTCAATTCAAGATCGACCAAAGCAAATTACATTCACTGCCGCAATTTGTTTGGCTTGACTTGGCACCGCGACCCACAGATCCAACTGGGCCAAGTCAGGCTAGCCAAGAGAGAGAGACTGATCTGAGTGATTCATTATTGGCTTGCTAACTTACGTCACAGAGGGTAGAAGCAGAGGTGTTTTTTTGCGGATAATTGCGCTGCATTTAGGCCATAGAGCGCATTTCATTAAAAAAAAATCGAAAAAAAGGAACATTTTTACACATTTATATACAAAAGTTTATATGACGGAATTGGCGAGAAACTGAAGATATACTACTACACACTCACGCTCTACTTTATTCACACACACATATATTGATTACTAACAAAACCTATAAAGAAAATACTAAGTGAAAACTAATATTATCAATATGCATTCATACATACATACATATATATTACGAAAAGTAAACACGAAAATCAAACGGATTAAAGATATGCATGGATACATTTAGTACATCATATACCGTTTAATATACACACATACATATACATACATAATGCATACATATATATATCAAGTCAACAAGTACATATTGTGAACGTGTAGTAACAAATAAACTGAAATGAACGGTTATTGCAAGAAAATTCAAAACTAATAAATGTTAAATATACAAAATCTACCAAAGAATCACATTTTTTATTTTCTTGGGATTTGAGATTGTTATACACTTTATTGTATACTTCTGAAAAGGGTTTAGGTATACATAAAACTCCACTGGATTACTATAATTGGGAACAGCTTTTCATCAATCAGTAAATTATAATCAAATTGCCAGCATTATTTTTGGCAGGCTTCATTTTTTTCTCATTGCTGAGAAAAGTATTTTTAGACAGATTTTTAGTGTGACTTGCTGGGAAAAAAATTTATACACCTGAATCATCTTATACTAAATATCTGTCTCATTAGTTAATAATATACTTTGCAAATCTGATAGAACTCAATAAAAATTGCTTAGATTTCTGTAGACTAAAATGAGTCGTAAAACAATTCAGTTTTGCCATTGTTTAATTTAAAAGGCAAAGAAATATATGACAATATATATATTTATATATATTTTTTTATATATGTCTTTATAGAATCCTATAATTGGTTGATTATTAAAATAAAAACTAAATGTTATGAGAGCCCGATGTGTATATATTTTTGACGATTATATTACATAGCATGGAAGATTTCAGCTTCAATCAGCTATCCATTTCTGAAAAGTTATATATGCACATAGGATAGAAATGCATTCTAAAACTCATTTCATACTTCATAATGACTCTAAAAATATATTAAGAATATATATACATATTTTGTATATATACAGATTTAAAAAGAGATTTATCGTAATTTTTAAAACGCACTAACAATAAATTACTGAGAGTTTCATTCCCCTTGCAATTACATTTAATGAAATGAGCAAGCTTTTTCTCTTGCCACAATTGTATGGTGGATAATTAGCTAAGTATTGCCTGCAATTAGGGCATAAAATTATTATCACCTTGTTATCCTCATTGTGACAGTTGCGGCTGCAAGGAGCGGCGCCATCAAATGCGCTCGTTATGGCAACTGACCCAAGGCGCGCCTCCAAACTGATGACCCAACGCCTTTGTTCATTTGCATTGTAACCAAGACAGGTTGGTGGGAACAATGAGCTAAGATTCGGGAATAATGATGACGACGGCGACGACGATGAGGATGGTGGTGCAGTGGGAGCGCCGAGCGGTGTTGGAGTTAGAGAAATGAGGTGGTTGCGTGCGGCATCGGTTGGCTTGGCCCAGCATGAATCACTCGAGCGACGACAGCGTAATGAATCATGCGCCAAAGGGGCGATGCAAGTGCTGCTAAAGGGTGCCGGCAACAGACACTCGACGTGGTTAAACACCAACTCTCGAAACACACACAGACCCCACCCACACCCACACACATATTTACATCAACATCCACAGCAATATTAAACAATCAGGTTTTTTTATTTACGTGTTGGAAATTAGCAATTTATTCTCTCAACTTTTAACTGCTTGTATTTGGGCAGAGGAGACGCAATGCCATAAAAACGGCTGCGAAATTGTTGGCAAATCGAGTTTGTAGTTTTGCATGTCAAAAAATATTCAAATATCATAGCTGAATATATTTGCACAGACACTTATATGACTATATTCAATGCATCTGCATTGGGCTGGGTTGGGTAATTATTAAAACTTAGAACAAAGACATTGGGTCATTTAGGCCTTTTTAGCCCTCTTAAATGATTGCGATGCGGAGCCATTGGCCTGAGCGGGGCGTTTGTTGAACGGTTTTTGCGAAAAGTTTCTGTTGTTGCCACTGTTGGTGAACTTCTGGAATTTGCCACCAGATGGTGGACCACCAGCATTGAATTTGCCACCAGCGGGTGGACCACCAGCATTGAATTTGCCACCAGCATGATACTTTCCCTTGGCTTGCATAATCTTGTGCTTCAGTGTGGAGTTTGGCTCCAAGAATATGGGCTGACCCTGTACCACGCGCTCGCTCAACAGGAACGATTTGCAGAAGGCATCATCACTGCCAAACTTGACAATTGCCTTGTGGCTCAGCATCTTGATGCTCTCAACATCACCCACTTCACTGAACACACCATTAAGTAGTTGTTCATCAACGCCTGCAAATAGAAAAATTGGCGATTAATTTTATAATGATAATAAATTTGTATATAAGAGTCTTATACACTCACTGGCATGCAAGTTTGTCACGAGAATTGTGCGCACGGAAGAACTGTAATGGTAATTGTCCAATTTAATCTCCAGTTCGCTAATAGTTTTGCCATTCAGTTTGTTCAAGGCTTTGGTGGCATCTTCGGCCGTTTTGTAGGTGACAAAGGCTAAAACGGCATGCGTGCAGACGACATCGATATCGACGATTTCACCGTATTTCTTGAAGATCTTCTCAATGGCATCCGATTGGTAGGACTCGTGGTTGCCCGTGTTGGCCACCGTCAACGTACGTCCCGGTGATTTCAACAATTGGCTCTTGTACGACTCTTCGCGTACTGTGATGAAACGTGTGTTCAAATTGCTGCCGTGCAATTTAAGTGCCTTGGGAACCGAACTGACGTCCTCAAAACGCACATAAGCCGTAGGCATCGTCTTATTGTGGGAAAACGTAATCGAATTAATGGCGCCACAGCTATTAAAGTGAGCCGAAACGTCATCCTTGGTTGCATTGGGTCCAATCAAGCCCACAACAACTGTGCGCGCATTCATGTCGACTTTGTTTTGCGGACGTGCAACGCTCAACACATTACCATCGAGAGTCAGTGCCTTCTCCTTGGCGGCAAGTGCCGCATCAACGCTCTCGGCAGACTCAAATGCCATTGAGACATTGTTGCCACCAGTTTTTGTCTTGATGCGATTAACCACTAAAATCGGACCGAACTTGGTAAAGAGAGCAACCAGATCGACGTGCTTGTATTCTGCAATGGATAAGATGAGTACATCAAATATTAACATCTATTTCTATATTGTAAGATCATTTTGATAAAGTAAAAAATATTAAAATTTCATATACAAATCATGATAACTTCTCGTTAATCACAAATCGAATTACGATAACTACAGAATCACATGTGTTCGATGAGTAAATTAACTGATCCAGCAGAAGAGCAGAACCGAGTAGTGCAAAGTAAAAAATAAACTGTGACAGATAGAAACACTAAAATTGATAAGGCAAAAAAAATAGAGTTCATTAAATAGTCCGCGTGTTAATATTAGGACTGATACATATTGGTAAGCTTAATAAAAAGAGTCAAATTATAATATCATGTATGATCTCACTTAAAGTGTATTCAGCGCAGATGCAAAGACCATAATTTGTTATTATAATACAAAAATTGCGTTTGTTTTTGTTGTCTTAGGCAAATTTTTCCACGTGCTATAATTTAGAATAATTAAATATATTATTAATCTACTATAGGTAAATATATTTGTTGACATGGGAAAAGTGCACGTGACTTTCTTAAAGTTATTCAAGTTGTTGTTGTGTTAGCACGCTTGAAAAGCATGCCATAAAATGTGTAACGTATTTTTTTTTTATAGAAAATCAAGTCTAAATTAATTTTAACTTTTTTCACAATATAAAAATAAATAAAATGCCTGCTGCACCGACTGTTTAATTTACTTACCATTAGGCAAATTGGTGACGAACAGAATCTGGTCTTTGGGCGTTTCGGGTGGAATGCGTCCAACGACCACCTTTGGAATGCCGCCCTTTTTGGATAATTCTGGTGTTTGCTTAGTCTTCTTTGCAATGGGTGCTTCGATGGGCTCCTCATCGGAATCTTCATCGTCATCAGACTCTTCTTGGGTAGCACTTTGGTTCAGTGTAATCTGGCCTGGCTCCAATTCATCATCATCTTCGTCATCTTCATCATCGTCATCTTCATCATCGTCATCTTCATCGTCATTTTCGGCTTCCTTAGCTTCAGAATCCACAATGTCGGCGGCGGTGTCTTCCGCCTGCAGATCAGATAGAAAAAAGCACGTGGTTTCTGATTTTCAAGTTGCATTGTTATTTTGTACGCACCTCAGAGTTGCTGCCATCGTCCAAATTTACGCCATTCTGTTCTTCGTCGGCATCGGAATCCGAATCGCTGGACTCGACTTCTTCTGCTGGCTTTTCCTCGACAACCTGCTTGGCCTTGGGGCCTCGCTTGTTATTGCCTGTAGCCTTCTTTGCTGCTTGTTTTTTTAGTGCCATTTTATTTTTATTATTTAGGGAAATTTGTTTAGCGAAACGCAAAAAACGCGTGCGACTCGTTTACAACTGCACGTGGAAAAGAGATGAGAAATAGTGTGACCGCTCTACGCTCACACACGCACACACAAGTGGCAACGCTGTGTTTAAGTGTTGGCTAAGAGGAAAATGGAACCAGTTCACTTGTGCGTATGCAACACTACAAACGGTAGATGGCGACAGAAGAAGTTGTGTGGCGCTGTTGCTCATTAAGTATACATAAAAAAAAATTAAATTGCACACATATTTGTTATTAAAAGGTGCTGAAAACAAAGAGAGAGAGTGCGAGCACAGCGCAAAATAACATCAGCAATAGCAATCGCAGCATATACAGTGGCAGTGCACAGTGAGCAGCAGCGTTTGCAAACGACAACACCAGCAACAACAACAACAGCAAAAGCAGCAGCAGAGCCAACAACAGCAGCAGCAGCAGTGAAAGAAGCAGAGACTGTAACAGCAGCAGCAGCAGCAGCAGCCAGAACGACGTTGACGGTGACCGCGACGACGACACAATGAACACACTGAGCGCTAACACAAACGGAAGCGGATCTGCTGCGACGGGTAATGGAAACGGCAACGGGAATGGCAATGGTAATGGCAATGGTAATGGGAACGGGAATGGCAATGCTGCCACCACATCGAATGCGGCCATAACAGCCGGCAACGCTGGCGGACTCGATGAGGCCGGCGGCGATGCCAGTTCGCGCAGGCAGGCAACGCGTGTGTTCAAGAAGAGCTCATCGAATGGCAAAATCACCGTCTATTTGGGTAAACGCGACTTTGTGGATCATGTGTCGCATGTGGATCCCATTGATGGTGTTGTTTTCATTGATCCCGAATATGTCAAGGATCGAAAAGTGTTTGGCCAAGTGTTGGCCGCATTTCGTTATGGACGCGAGGATCTCGATGTGCTGGGTCTGACATTTCGCAAGGATTTGTATTTGGCGCATGAACAAATCTATCCGCCCATGCAATTGGAACGACCCATGACCAGGCTGCAGGAGCGACTCATCAAGAAACTCGGTCCGAATGCGCATCCATTTTATTTTGAAGTGCCGCCCTATTGTCCGGCTTCGGTGTCCTTGCAGCCGGCTCCGGGCGATGTCGGCAAATCATGTGGTGTTGATTACGAGCTGAAGGCATTCGTTGGTGAGTATTCTTAACGGAGGAAGAGGGGCAATTGAATACTAGAATAGCAGTGATCAGGGACTTGACAGTATTTATGCGGTTTTTGATTTTTTTTTTAAATAATAAAATGCAAATTTTATTATTAAATTGTGAACTTCAATTTCTTTCTTGGAATTATTCGATAACTCAATGGAATCTGGAATTAATGCGTTCCAGCTCTATTGATAACGTCTATGTACATTTATATTGAGTAATTTCAAAATCATTGATGGGCTGTGTCTAAATACCATCATACATAAATATGCATATGCATGGACAGTCTACATATTTGTGTAATTGTGGAAAGAAAAAAAAAGATGAGCTATGTACATATGCATGTAAGTATTTTTGTGTTGGCGCATGTGTCACGCGCGGGGTTAATTAATCCAACTGCGTCGACTGCGCAAAATGTCAGTGTTGTTGATGTGTAAGTTTGTCTTCTAGTATGTGTGTGTGTGTGTCCGTATGAATGCTTGTTGATGACGCAGCGCGGCATCGTACCTAATTGGAATTCGACGCTTTTAATAGGAATTCGACTTTATTGCTGACGCTGCTGTCGCTTGCTTTAATTAGACTCCACTGGCGTTCAACATTTTTTTTCAACATCTACAACACTTATATAAATGCTTTCTTAGAAACTCAACACAGCTGGGTACCTTTTTTGTTTTATTTCTGCTTAAGTAAGCAAAAAAAAAAGTACCAAAAAACAGAAAATTCAACCACAGTGACCCAAAAGCGTAATTACCGATCTTGCCCCCTCTCGCTTCCGCTCCCGCTCTCTGCTGTTTGCTTTATTCTTTCTAATTCGCTCTCTTTCGATTGCCTTGCGTGCTCTCTCTCGCTGCTGATTGTCATTTCACAACAATAAGGAAAAACAACAACTTATAAAAAAGAATACATATATAGCGTATTGAGCAGCGATTTACTGGGAAGTTACGCTTGCTTTTTTACGTTTCGCACGCGCAATCGCATTTCCCCACTTGGGATCTTCTTGCTGCTCTGCTCCAACCAACTTAGACTGTCTCATTTTGGGCAGCGATATGCACCTATTTTCTATCGTTTTTTTTTTTAATTGTACACAATTTGCTATCTATGTATGTGTGTATGTTTATGCTTGTGTATTCAGTACTGAAACCACTTTGCTTTGTCCGTTATTTTTTTGGGGGCGTCCGGCGTCGAAATTCTTATCTGCGTCCATGCCAATTTGTGTGCAGCCATAAAAAGATTAATGAAAGCAAACTTAAGCCAATTGGCATTTGGGTGGGCCTTCGTTTCTATATGTACAAACATATATAACCATTTCTATATAATCAGTTGAAAATATGTACATTAGCTTTTTTAAAATTAGCACTCATGTTTTCCAGCATGCCAAAAACGATGAGAGACGAACGATTGAAAGTGATTTATTTTTTGTTTGCGAATTCTACTCATGAATATTGAAAAGTGTTTAGACAAAGATTTACATATATTTATTCAGTGATTTCGCATAGATTGCTTACATCTCTTATAATTTTTAACTTCATTAACATTATTTCTCTGTTTCTTGTTTATCGCTTGTTTTACTTCAACTGAATGTATTATGATGATAACGAGTAAAAACATTATAAAGTGCATTTTAAAAATTTCAACTTTCGTACATTATTAAAAAATTTTGCAATTGCAACTGTTTCAATTTGCAACCAAATATTAAAATCTTTAACAACTTTTATAAAATGATGTATATTAAATTAATTGGATTTAGATAATTAATGGCAAGAGCATCCAAGCTTTGCTATGAATAGAATAATTTTTTTCTTTTGTATATATTGTCTGTTATTTTTATTTTTTATATTTACTTGGCATCTGTTGATTTGTTTATTTAATGTGCTGGGCTGAAGCTGCCATGTTTTTTGAAAGAAACAGTAAGCACGTCCACGCCCCCGCATCCGCCCCCGTTCGTTAAAGAGGCGTACGGTTTATGAACTGTAAATTGAAAAAATTTAATTTATTTGCATATCATTTACAAGTTGTGGCAAGTAAATTCAAATTGTAAACATTTGCCCAGCTCAATAATCGCGATGCCTCGACTATCTTTGTTACATTCCATATGAGGAGTGTTTTTGACTGAATCATCATCTGCTGAAAAAAATTTTTCTGTGTTTTACTTGTGACGCACTTGATACACAGTAAAAACCAGAGTAAGGCACACCCCCTGATGTATGCCTGAAATCCGGAAATACGTCATTGTAGCAATCAGTTGAATCCAGTCAAATCTCTTACTAATGCCTTTTAACGTATTTTTTTTTTATCAACACAGGCGAGCACATCGAGGACAAACCACATAAACGCAACTCGGTGCGTTTGACAATTAGGAAGGTGATGTATGCACCGTCTAAGGCCGGAGAGCAGCCCTCAATTGAGGTGAGCAAGGAGTTCATGATGAAGCCAAATAAAATCCATTTGGAGGCGAGCCTGGACAAGGAGCTGTACCATCATGGCGAAAAGATATCGATCAATGTGCATGTGGCCAACAATTCAAATCGCACAGTTAAAAAAATCAAGGTGTGCGTTCGCCAATTTGCCGACATTTGCCTCTTCTCGACGGCCCAATATAAGTCGGTGGTGGCGGAAACAGAATCCGAGGATGGTTGCAGTGTGGCGCCCGGATTTACGCTTTCCAAGGTATTTGAGCTGTGTCCGCTTCTGCTGAACAACAAAGATAAATGGGGACTGGCACTCGATGGGCAGCTAAAGCACGAGGACACAAATCTGGCGTCAAGCACGCTCATCACAAATCCTGCACAGCGCGAAAGCTTGGGCATTTTGGTGCACTATAAGGTGAAGGTGAAGCTATTAATTGGATCGCCCTTGTTGGGTGGTGATTTGGTTGCCGAGCTGCCATTCACGCTAATGCATCCCAAGCCGGAGGAGGAGGAGCATCCGTTGGGTGATCGATCGCCGCGCACCAGTCTCGCAGCACCGCTGCTCACTCTGGGCGATGGTGTCGATGGCGGCGCTGCGGGATCCTCGACACAAACGTCAAATGATGTGCCCACAACCACGAACCTCATACAGCTGGACGACGATGAGGCTCAGGATGATGATATTATCTTTGAGGATTTTGCGCGTCTCCGCTTAAAGGGCGCCGAAACAGAGGCCTAAGCTTAAACCGTTGACCGGCTACTAGTTTTGTGTGCAAAAAAAAAACTGCAAGCTTAGTTCGGCCCATAGATATGCGCCCATATCTTCAGATTTATTGTCCAATTCTATAAATATCAAAAACACAACAAAAACAAAAAGGAAAACATAAAACAAATAATGCATTTGTATAATAGGATGCGCAAGCTCTGATTGTAAACTTTCAATACATAGCCACAGTACATAGTTTTGTATTGCTATTGATATGTGTAGGCCATACGTTCTAGTATCTATAGTTTTTAAGCTGAAAAGTGTACGAATTTTTTGGAAATGTGAAATTGTTTAACAAATTCACATAAAAACAAAAAGAAAACCCTCGACAGAAAACGAAAAACAGACCAACAAGAACGCATCCAAAACTTGAATACATGCACAAAAACTCATGCAATAAATTTTGTTATTGTTTTTTAAATTTTTTTTTTTTGTAATACCCACAAAAATTAAAAACGCTCAAATCTTTGTAAAGAGCTATACCATCTATGACAGTAAGAAGTATGTTGTTTAGCTCCACTCGGTTTATAAGCTTTAAATGGAAACCATTTTGTATTTAATTTCCAAAAAAAACCAACTTGTTTATTTAAATGCGAGAATATACAAAAATACATTAACATACAATTATAAAGCAAAAATGTTTATGTAACTAAAAAAAAGAAGCAAAATAAATATACACAAATAATTATTTGTTACACAATTTCAAATAATATATAGTTTGAAAGCTTTCCAAACAATTGAGGTCTAAAGAGAAATATCAACTTAAATAATGAAGCTTATTCCTTAAGTTGGCATATAAATTCACTAGACTGAAACTCATGCAAAATCATCTGTTATCCATTTGTGTCCATATTGAAGCTTATTTATATGCCATATAATATCAGCTATGGAAATTCATTGTAATTTATTCAGCAATAGACAATTGGTATATAAAGTAAATTGCATTATTAGATAACTGATAAACCAAAATCTTATCATAAACCACACAGAAAAGCTGTTACCCATTGGCTGTATGTTTGCTTATTTGGAAAGTGTGGAGCCGATTATTTTTAATTGTTTAACATTCCAGAACGATGGAGAGGAGTGGAGGTACAGTTTTGGGGCAAATATACCCTTTATATGATATCAAGTTTGATCATGTACTCGAATGTACCGTCAATGTGTAACAAATTGGCTTTGTGAATCGAAATTGAGGAAACGAAATTTAACTCGAATACGAAAAGCAATTTTTAACTAGAAAATTTATATAAACTATATGTGTAAATACACACATATATAAATATTAAATATTTACAAAACAAACAAAAAAACACTGCTAGATATATAATATAGATGCGCAGATATATAATTTTAACAAATTGATATTTGTATAAGCAAAATATATATTTTTGACATCATTTCTTAGATCATGTGTATAGAATACAGTGTACACTTTAGTTCCTTTCATTGTTTTTGGCGCTTAGTAATAAAGGAAAATTTGTATTGTCAAAATTTTTATTATAAACAACAATGTACTTTTATGATCGATTCGAAAATCGACTTAAAAATAATATAAATTTCTGTTAAGGCTTTTAAGTAATACGCGCGATTGTGGAATTAGCTCGAATTTGTTTTCAGTGCCCCAAAAAAATAAAGCAACAGATATATGTTGTTATGTAATAATAAAAACAATTTAAAATATATTTTAAATTGCAATTTTTATAATGAGTATATTGGAAATTGTACAATATACATAACATATACATAGATAAGTTTGTTAGAATGTTTTTTATCACACAAATGGAAAAAAATATAAATAAGAGAAATAAGAAAAACATACAGAAATGAAATATTAACATAAATGTGCATTACAAACTGGTAAAATGGATACAATATAGAACAATTCAAACAAAAATAATATTATGTATATTGACATAAGTCTATAAATGTGAACAAGAAATTTATATTATATATATATATATATGTATATGTAAATATATATATGTATACATAGCTTTAGTAAATGTACATGGATATGTTTTAAATACGTACCAACATATTTAGCGCAAAAATAAAGCATTTATGTATGTGTATATTAAAATGAAAATCAAACTAATGTTTAAATATTAAAATGAATGTCCCACTAAATCAGCTTATCAAGAATTTGTCACAATTAATTTTAAACATTTTTATAATACATTTTATATGACAACACGTAAAAGTGTATTTATACAAAAAAGAAAAGAATCTGTTTGTAGCTGCGCAAAACACAAAAAAAAAATAACAAAAATATATGAACATTTGTATTTTTTAAGAACATATTTGTCTGGTACCAAAATGCATTCAATTTGATAAATGTTAATGTTTAATGTATACATTAAAAACATACATTAATAATATTAGCGGTTAGATGAGTGAAGAGTATTATGAGCTGTTACCTAGCCCACACAGAACCCCCACGTTTATCTTTAATGCTAATTAATACTAATCAAATTAACGCCACTTGCATTGCATTCATACATATACATATTTACATCAAACAACATATGTACAGATGTACATACTGTATTAATGACCATAGTCGAGAATCGGTTGGTTCTCCGTATTGAATGTATGTATTGCTAAACTAACCCACGTGTAACATGATAACGATCAATTTTATAGTCTATAGAGTGAATAAAAATCTATAATAGACATACATATTGATGTATATATATAAATATATATATATATATATGTATGTCTACACATGCATCATATGATATTGTTATGGATGTAGTCAATGTGAATATGGTCAAATACGTTACGAAAGTGCAACATTAAATGTTGTATTTGTAAATGTTATAAATACCGATAATAAGTTAATAAACATTAATAATTGTTAGCTATACCTACCGTCATGGAACACCGTTAATATAATACTGTCCTCATCCGATCATTGGGGTTGTGTCCGAAATGCCATACCGAAAAAGCTTTAGCCACGGACAAATTAACAAATATAAAAAAAAAACATTGAAAAATATATATAAAAATATTAATTATGTATGTGAAAATCTCAACGAGAGACTAACAGAATTGCGTAATATATAAATGTGTTATCAATATTTGTGTTTGTTTTTTTTTTTGTGGTTAGCATTCATTCATAAATAATTATGCATTTTCTGAATTTTGAATTTAACAAGTGTCTGACTAATTAATACATTTTGTGTAATTTGTATAAATAATTTATATACAAATTTTTAACAATTTTTATAATAGCTCCGGTAACATAAATCTATATATCTATTAATTAGAGACACATTTTATTTAAACTGTAATCGTTGTTGCACCTTTTAGAATAATTAATTCACTATTAAATATTTATGATGTACTTCATCAATTTGCATTTGTAATGTGAATGTATAAAACTACTAAGGTATTATGGCGGGATTAACAATGGAAGCATATGAATTGAATAAATAACAAAATGAAAACACATATATAAAAAAATAAACAAATGGCAAAAAAAAATTACTCACACAGATGTCCACACATTCACTTAAGCGCTTGCATGTGTATGTAAATACATATGTTTGCCAAATATTGCTAATTGTGAAAAAAATGCAAGCAGATTATCTAAATAAAAGAGCAATTTTTAGTTGAGTTATCAGCATGAAGGGTAACTGGAACAATAGAATAATAACAATATGTTTTTACGTACCACAACCAGCAGTGATTAAATATTAATATACAAATTTTAAGCAAATTATTTTAAGGGAACAGGCAATTTGACTGAAAATGTTCATTGAATGTTTAATGGAGTCTTTGAAACTTAGCATTCAAATTGACCCATTAATATCCAAAGTGAGTCGCCCCAAATGTGAGCAGACCACCAAAGCAGCAGTAGGCTCAAGCTGTGTGTGTGTGTGTGTTGCGCCGGAAAGCAACAGGAATTATAATTTATGCACTTCACATTACCTAATAATTTATTAATGCACAATGGAGCTGAAAGCGGCCTTGTGGCTAGGACTTTGGGCCGAATCAGCAGCCGGCAGGCAGCAGACAGAAGCGAGACGAAGACGGAGACGGACACGGAACTGGCTGCTTGACGAACCCGTCATCTCTCCTGCGGTATGGCAATAGTGTGTATTATGTATGTGTATATATATATGTAAAAGCTGGGTACAAAGCAGAGCGGCCGGAAAACCGCAATACGAAAAAGCCATTTGCTGGTTTGTTGTTTGTTTAGACCGCGCTATTATGAGCACTTAAAACTGAATTCAGCATCAGCCACAGCAGCAGCAGCAGCAATAATATAAAGCTTTAGAAGGGCACGTAACATTTTTGGTTGATTCATGGCGGCACTGTCTTGGAGTTATGTCAGCCAGCAGCAGCAGCGAACATTGAAATTGTCACTGGACTCTCGAGCAACAATTCTTCATTTCCGGTACAGCTTAAGAGCCATGCTTCCTACCAACCTCAGTCCAACCCAACACCGTCCCCGCGTCGACGGAGATGGAGACGAGCATGTGCCGTCAGGCAATAGGTTCCGACAAAAAGCGAGCAATGCACAGTTACACAGAGCGGAAGTCGGTCGCCTGCCCAGCCGAACCGTAACCGTCTCCAAGCCCCCCTGTACTCACCACGCGCTTTACACACTGTATGGTTTTCATTTCCGGTTTCCGTTTGCTGCTGAGTTACTTAAGCGGATTACAGCAACAGCAACAGAAACAGCAACAACAACAGCAACAACAACAGCAGCAGCAAAGATAGCGACAAATAAAAAGAATTGGACTATAAGAGACGACTCTCAGTTTTCTCTTTCGTACAAATTTAGATATTTTAAATGCTATTGATTACTTTTTAATTTAAGGAAGTCAAACGTTTACATTTTTTACTTTAGCTTTTTTAATATATATGTGGTTTTTTTTTCTTAAGCAAGCACATCGCATTTTGCTTTGTTCCATTTTGCGGCTGTGTCCATCAAGGAACTGGTCAATTCAGTCATGCTGTCCGTGGAGAGCCAGTCGTTAATATCGGGCAGCACATATTCAGCCAAGAGTTGATTAACATTGGGTTGAATCTCCTTGACAAACAATGAAATTAGTTCGCTAGAAAAGCGATCATAAAATTTGTTGCTTGCAATAGACAACAAAGTATCCCAGTCATCGATTTTTACGTCGGCCAAATAAAACTGCAGATCGAGGTCGACTATGCGCAGTCCTTGGGGATTGATAAGACTGGGGGCAAATGTGTATGCACCCACAAAACGCAATTGTTCCAAACGCTCGTTGAGCAAAGCGTTTTGGTGCATGGGAAACGAGATGCCAAGAACGTTAACTTTGCCTTCCATAATGGTGGAACCGAGAATTTGAAGCTCCGGGAAGATAATGTCAAAGGATGCGCGCATTTTTGTCTCATCGTATTGGCCATTTAGCACGATGAAGTCGCTCAAGCCCGAGATGCGGATGTTGCTGACATTGCCTACAATGCTGGTGTCGCCTCGGGTATAGTTAAAGGTGGAGAATTCGTTGGTCAGCGGCTCTAAGACAGGAATATTCCACGGAGCAAAGCCACAAGGTGCCATCTTTTGGAAAGCCTTCAGGAACGTACCAAATGCGTCAATATAGTTGACTGAGCTTGTCAGTGGTGAGGCACTAGTGGCTGCCACTAGGAGGGATAGAAGGAGAACCTTAGCTATCATTTTGCTTGCTTGCTACTCAAATGAACTCTGCAAAGACTGCCTCGCATGGCTGCCTTTTTTATAGTTTTTTATAGGTGCTTATCTGTATGTCGTTCGAATGGGAATTTGATTGATTTCATTTCAAGTAAAATACCTAAGGTATTTTTGTAAGTAATTTTCGAATGACTGAGTGAATCATGTGTCATATGCCCAAATCGATTTTTACATATTTGCTGCGATTCAAATCAAAAATTAACTTAACTAATTTGGAATATTTCGTGTAAAAAAAATTTTTGTTGTTTTTTCTAAACTAATTTGTATGCTGCCAAATTATTCTTAAAATATCTTAAATATTTATATATATATTTATACTTTTTTTTTTTTTTAGCGAATTTTACATTTTTGCAATTTTTATTTAGTTGTTATTTACTTATGTACATATATATTATATTATGTTTGTCGTTATATACTTTTCAACATTTATTTGTCTTAAATCTTTTTAAATCTTATTAATTTTACGAAATATTAACTGAAAAGTTCGGCTATGCAAAATTTTATTTTGACACTTAAGTTCAACGAATATTGCAATATTTTCAAAGCTAAAAAATTTGAAAGTTAAAATGAATTAATTGACTAGCTGATACCACATATGCCAATTGCCAAACATATTCAGAATGTACAAAAGACTTTTTATTTTAATTACACTGATAAAAAAAATGTTTATATAAACTTTTCAGAATATTATTATATTTATAAGCGATCTGCCAGATTCCCATTTAATCATGCACAAATATGTAACAAAACTGACTGTTCATTTTTATTAATTTTCAGCTGTGTAACAAGTTTAATGGCATTCTAAAAAAAAATTTAGTGCTAACTCAATAACTTGGCATTTATTTCAGCAATCGATTTGCTACAAAGTACTATTTTAATTCAACATAAAAAATATGCATATGTACTAAATTGCTGAATAATATATTAAATCTATATCTTGATCAAACGGTTAATATGCAAGATGTAAGCGCAAATTTGTGATTGTTTAACATAAATCCATAACGTAAATGAATCTTGAGTTAAACAAAAAATCTATTTGTTAAAATATTATTCTAATATGCAAGTTATTCACGCATATAAACTATGACAAAGTTTTTTTTTTATTGCTCAATATAAAATTTGCATATAAAATTCAAAAATATATTCTAATAATGCGACGAATTTTTGACAGAATTTAAGTCAACAACAAAAACTGTTATTTTCGTTTGTCGGCTAATTGCAAGATTTATGAGCTGATTTGTCGATGATTGCATCCCAAACTTATTATTATTAAAATACTTTGTTTTATTGTTTGCTTTTAATATTTTATTTATTTTACATATATGCAAAAATAACTTCAAAGATGACGAAATTTTTATGCCTTAACTTTGCAGTCGGCGTTGTTCCACATCTCGGCTTCAATCAGGAAGTAATCAATCAGCTGAGTCATGTCCACGTTGGAGAGCAGGTCATTCCAATTGGGCAAGACGTACTTCTCCAATAAGGGTTTGACATAAGGCTGAATCTCCTCAGTGAACAGCATAGAGAAGGAGCCGATGAAATTGTTAACGTAGTTGTTCGCAGCGATGTCCATGAATTTATCCCAGTTGTCGACCTGAACATTGGCGACATAGTATTTCAGGTTGAAGTCAGCTATGCGAAGTCCATTGGAGCTGGTCAAGCTCTGGCCAAAGGTGTAATCACCAACGTAACGCCAGTCTGTTAGTTTCTTGTTGATCAAAACGCTCTGGCGGATGGGAATAGCGACGCCTCCAATGCCGAGTGATCCCTCTACTTCAAAGGAACCCAAAATTTGCAGCTCTGGGTACAGCACGTCAAAAGTAGCGTGAAGGCTATTGGGATCGAAGCTGGAACTCAGCATATGGAAGTTTTCCAATCCCGAGATGCGAATGTTGCTCACATTGCCAGACAGGATGGTCTCTCCGTTGATGTAGTTAAAGCTTTGGAAGTCAGTTTTCAGTGGAGCCATGGCTGGAATTTGTTGCGAAGGAAATCCACACGGAATCATCTTCTTCCAGGCATCGAGGTACATGGTCATGGCCTTATGATAGCCGACCATGCTCCCGTCCTGTGTCACGGGTGTGGCACTAGCGATGGCCACAAGGAAAGTCAGTAGGAATACCTTTGCAATCATGTCGTCTGGTTAGTTGAACGAGAAGCTCTGTGAAAAATCGAAGAATGCATTGTCTTTTATAATGGAATTCTTATCTTTTTTTATACTCACGATTGGCTCATGATGGATCGCATTTGAATTGGCCGTTTTGACTTTAGGGCACCATGTTACATAAGGCCTTATCAGATTAATTTCTACGATTTAATGCATGAGTCAACCTAATAAGTTTCTGCGACTTAGAGGACTTAATTCCAAAAAAAAGAACGATTGGAAAATGAGTCAACTGATTGTTTACTGAGGTCTCATGTCGATTTTGTTGGTTGCACTTTAAATTTTTTTTGGTAGGTATTTAAATATATATTTTGAAGGTCTATAAAAATCATATGTAATGATTTGATTATTCTTTCAAAAAAATTGTATAATGTAATATAATATAATATAATATTTAACTTAAATTTTAATTTTGTATCATTGTTCAGTTCATTAAATAAAGTCGATAAAACATAAAACAAATACCTGAAAAAAAATACAGTGGCTGTTTCATTATTCTTTTATCAATCAAAGTGCCGTTTATAGATACAAATTTTAGTACAAAAGTGGTATCAAATTCTAGGAAAGTCAAAAATGTGAGAATTTGAAAGAAAGAACTAAAGCTAATTTTTGGCAACCAGTATATTATTTTCTCGATGTATGTATTTTTTATATCTCTTTTTGTCTATATATGTACTATGTAATATTTGTATGTTGAATTTAATATGGAGATTATTTCAAATCTAAAATAAACACTTGGCATTTCGCAAAAACTACGAAAATATTTATTTGGTCAAACAACACTTGGGATCGATTTGAATGGAACAATGAACTTACATCCTTATAAGTCTTTTTATAGAAATATAATGCTTAACAAATTGGCAGTGTTGTCATTATTGCCTTTAAAAAGGCATGAATTACACTTCTGATTTCAAAATGAGAGCAATTAAAATACTTGGACTAGTATCACAGTTATTCGCTGAAAACAAGAACAAATTTTCCTAGCTAACCCAAAAGTCGACAGACTCAGTTTCACATCTTCACATAAGACTAAAAATGAAATATATAGGAAAAAAGTTTAGAGTATGATTCTCTTTGACTTATGTTAAAAATATGATATTAAATAAATATTATCATATCATTGATAAAAATACTTTTTTTATTTTATCAGTAAGTTAAGTCAATTTAGCATCCTTTTTTTTTTGGAATTAAGTCCTCTAAGTCGCTCAAATATTTTGGGTTGTTAAGACCTTATTTAACGTGGTACGCTAAGGCCAAAATAGCCAATTCAAATGCAATCGATAATGAGCATTGTAAAAAAAAGATAACATTTTCACTAAAAAAAAACAACGAATGCTTCCATTGTTTACAGCGGTATTTCTACAATTAACCAATCGACATGATTGCAAAGGTTCTTCTACTTGCATTTCTGGTGGCTGTTGGCAGTGCCACATCCATAACCCAGGACATGGGCATGGTTGGGTATCGTGAGGCTATGGACATGTTCCTTGATGCCTGGAAGAAAATGATTTTATGTGGATTTCCTTCCCAACAAATTCCAGCCATGGCTCCACTGAAAACTGACTTCCAAAGCTTCAACTACATCAACGGAGAGACCATCATGTCTGGCAATGTAAGCAACATTCGTATCTCGGGTCTGAACAACTTCCAGGTGCTGAGTGGCAACTTCGATCCCAATAGCCTTCACGCTACTTTTGACGTGCTGTACCCCGAGCTCCAAATTTTCGGTTCTTTTGAAGTAGAGGGAACACTCGAAATTGGTGGCATCCATATTCCCATCCGCAAGAGCATTTTGGTCAACAAGAAACTGTCGGACTGGCGTTTCGTTGGTGACTACACCTTTGGCCAGAGCTTTACCAACTCCTGTGGACTGCGCATAGCCGACTTCAACCTGAAATACTTCGTTGCCAATGTTCAGGCCGATAACTGGGAAAAGTTTATGGACAACGCCGCGAATAACTACGTTACAGTTTCATCAGCTCCTTCTCTATGCTGTTCACAGAGGAGATTCAGCCCTATGTCAATCCCATGCTTGAGGAGTACTTGTTGCCCACCATCAATAACCTGCTCTCCAATGTGAATATGAACCAGCTGACAGATTATTTGGTTTTGCAAGCTGGAATCTGGAACAACGCCCGATGCACCATTCAGGCTTAAGGAATCATTTGCAATAAATAGGATGTAATTGTTGTTGAATTTAAATAAATTAACTCTCCTATAAAGACTTTGACTATCATTATATGAATTTAACCCGGACTCAGTACATTCATCAATAGGCATCTCACTGGCCAAATATCTTATTAACAACCCAACACAGTTGTTACAAAGTTTGTAAATATATATATTTACCTAAAAATAACTTTATCACTAAATCAACATTCAATTTAATTTCCTCATATTATTTTCATTTACTAAACATTTGTTCAATACATTTCTATTCAATAAATTTCATATTTATTTGATTGCAATTACTTTATTATTGAATCATTGCATCGTTTTCTCACGCCTCGGCGTTGTTTCACATCTAGGCCTACGAGACAAATTAATCTGTTAACTGGGTTATGTCCACATTAGAGAGTAGGTAATTGATAGTGGGCAACAAATACTTATTAAACATGCGGTTAACAAGGTTAACAGATGATATCAGATGATAACAGATGATAACAGATGATAACAGATGATAACAGATGATAACAGATGATAACAGATGATATCAGATGAACACAGATGATATCAGATAATAACAGCTGATATCAGATGATAACAGCTGATATCAGATAATAACAGCTGATATCAGCTGATATCAGATGATAACAGCTGATAACAGGTGATATCAGATGATAACAGATGATAACAGATGAAAACAGATGATAAAAGCTGATATCAGATAATAACTGCTGATATCAGATGATAACAGCTGATATCAGACTATAACAGGTGATAACAGATGATAACAGCTGATATCAGACTATAACAGGTAATAACAGATGATAATAGCTGATAACAGCTGAAATCAGATGATAACAGCTGATATCAGATGATAACAGCTGATATCAGAAGATAACAGATGATATCAGATAATAACAGCTGCTAACAGGTGATATCAGATGATAACAGCTGATATCAGATGATAACAGCTGATATCAGATGATATCAGATGATAACAGCTGATTTCAGATGAAAACATAACATACCGGCTTATTGACATATTGACATATTGACATGTTGACATATTGACAATATTGACATATTGACATATTGACATATTGACATATTGACATATTGACATATTGATATATTGACATATTGACATATTGACATATTGACATATTGACATATTGACATATTGACATATTGACATATTGACATATTGACATATTGACATATTGACATATTGACATATTGACATATTGATGTATTGACATATTGACATATTGACATATTGACATATTGACATTTTGACATATTAACATATCAGATGATTACAGCTGATATCAGATGATAACAGCTGATTTTAGATGATAACAGCTGATTTTAGATGATAACAGCTGATATCAGGTGATAACAGCTGATTCAGATGATAACAGCTGATATCAGGTGATAACAGCTGATAACAGCTGATTTCAGATGATAACAGCTGATTTCAGATGATAACAGCTGATATTAGATGATAACAGCTGATTCAGATGATAACAGCTGATATCAGGTGATAACAGCTGATTTCAGATGATAACAGCTGATATCAGATGATAACAGCTGATTTCAGATGATAACAGCTGATTTCAGAGGATAACAGCTGATATCAGATAATAACAGCTGATAACTGATAACAGCTGATATCAGATGATAACAGCGATATCAGATGATAACAGCTGACAGATGATAACAGCTGATATCAGGTGACAGCTGACAGATGATAACAGCTGATATCAGGTGACAGCTGATATCAGTGACACATATTCAGATGATAACAGCTGATTTCAGATGATAACAGCTGATATCAGGTGATAACAGCTGATTCAGATGATAACAGCTGATATCAGGTGATAACAGCTGATATCAGATGATAACAGCTGATATCAGATGATAACAGCTGATTTCAGATGATAACAGCTGATTTCAGATGATAACAGCTGATATCAGGTGATAACAGCTGATTCAGATGATAACAGCTGATATCAGCTGATAACAGCTGATTTCAGATGATAACAGCTGATATCAGCTGATAATCAGCTGTTATCACCTGATATCAGCTGTTATCATCTGAATCAGCTGTTATCACCTGATATCAGCTGACATCGAATCAGCTGTTATCACTGATATCAGCTGTTATCATCTGAATCAGCTGTTATCACCTGATATCAGCTGTTATCATCTGAAATCAGCTGTTATCATCTGAATCAGCTGTATCATGATATCAGCTGTTATCATCTGAATCAGCTGTTATCACCTGATATCAGCTGTTATCATCTGATATCAGCTGTTATCATCTGAATCAGCTGTTATCATCTGAAATCAGCTGTTATCAGCAGCTGTTATCATCTGATATCAGCTGTTATCATCTGATATCAGCTGTTATCATCTGATATCAGCTGTTATCATCTGATATCAGCTGTTATCATCTGAAATCAGCTGTTATCATCTGATATCAGCTGTTATCATCTGAATCAGCTGTTATCACCTGATATCAGCTGTTATCATCTGATATCAGCTGTTATCATCTGAATCAGCTGTTATCACCTGATATCAGCTGTTATCATCTGAAATCAGCTGTTATCATCTGATATCAGCTGTTATCATCTGATATCAGCTGTTATCATCTGATATCAGCTGTTATCATCTGATATCAGCTGTTATCATCTGAATCAGCTGTATCATGATATCAGCTGTTATCATCTGAAATCAGCTGTTATCATCTGATATCAGCTGTTATCATCTGATATCAGCTGTTATCATCTGAAATCAGCTGTTATCATCTGATATCAGCTGTTATCATCTGAATCACTGTTATCACCTGATATCAGCTGTTATCATCTGAAATCAGCTGTTATCATCTGATATCAGCTGTTATCACCTGATATCAGCTGTATCATCATCAGCTGTTGATATCAGCTGTTATCATCTGAAATCAGCTGTTATCATCTGATATCAGCTGTTATCACGACGCTGTTATCATCGAATCAGCTGTTATCATCTGAATCAGCTGTTATCACCTGATATCAGCTGTTATCATCTGAAATCAGCTGTTATCATCTGAAATCAGCTGTTATCATCTGATATCAGCTGTTATCATCTGATATCAGCTGTTATCATCTGATATCAGCTGTTATCATCTGATATCAGCTGTTATCATCTGATATCAGCTGTTATCATCTGAAATCAGCTGTTATCATCTGAAATCAGCTGTTATCATGATATCAGCTGTTATCATCTGAATCAGCTGTTATCATCTGATATCAGCTGTTATCATCTGATATCAGCTGTTATCATCTGAAATCAGCTGTTATCACCTGATATCAGCTGTTATCATCTGATATCAGCTGTTATCATCTGAAATCAGCTGTATCATCTGATCAGCTGTTATCATCTGAATCAGCTGTTATCACCTGATATCAGCTGTTATCATCTGAATCAGCTGTTATCACCTGATATCAGCTGTTATCATCTGAATCAGCTGTTATCACCTGATATCAGCTGTTATCATCTGAAATCAGCTGTTATCATCTGAAATCAGCTGTTATCACCTGATATCAGCTGTTATCATCTGATATCAGCTGTTATCATCTGATATCAGCTGTTATCACCTGATATCAGCTGTTATCATCTGATATCAGCTGTTATCATCTGAAATCAGCTGTTATCACCTGATATCAGCTGTTATCATCTGAAATCAGCTGTTATCACCTGATATCAGCTGTTATCATCTGATATCAGCTGTTATCATCTGAAATCAGCTGTTATCATCTGATATCAGCTGTTATCATCTGATATCAGCTGTTATCATCTGATATCAGCTGTTATCATCTGATATCAGCTGTTATCATCTGAAATCAGCTGTTATCATCTGATATCAGCTGTTATCATCTGATATCAGCTGTTATCATCTGATATCAGCTGTTATCATCTGATATCAGCTGTTATCATCTGAAATCAGCTGTTATCATCTGATATCAGCTGTTATCATCTGATATCAGCTGTTATCATCTGAAATCAGCTGTTATCACCTGATATCAGCTGTTATCATCTGAATCAGCTGTTATCACCTGATATCAGCTGTTATCATCTGATATCAGCTGTTATCATCTGAAATCAGCTGTTATCATCTGAAATCAGCTGTTACACTGATCAGCTGTTATCATCTGAAATCAGCTGTTATCATCTGATATCAGCTGTTATCATCTGATATCAGCTGTTATCATCTGATATCAGCTGTTATCACCTGATATCAGCTGTTATCATCTGAATCAGCTGTTATCACCTGATATCAGCTGTTATCATCTGATATCAGCTGTTATCATCTGAAATCAGCTGTTATCATCTGATATCAGCTGTTATCATCTGAAATCAGCTGTTATCACCTGATATCAGCTGTTATCATCTGATATCAGCTGTTATCATCTGAAATCAGCTGTTATCATCTGAAATCAGCTGTTATCATCTGATATCAGCTGTTATCATCTGATATCAGCTGTTATCATCTGATATCAGCTGTTATCATCTGATATCAGCTGTTATCACCTGATATCAGCTGTTATCATCTGAAATCAGCTGTTATCATCTGAAATCAGCTGTTATCACCTGATATCAGCTGTTATCATCTGAAATCAGCTGTTATCATCTGATATCAGCTGTTATCATCTGATATCAGCTGTTATCATCTGAAATCAGCTGTTATCATCTGATATCAGCTGTTATCATCTGATATCAGCTGTTATCATCTGAAATCAGCTGTTATCATCTGATATCAGCTGTTATCATCTGATATCAGCTGTTATCATCTGATATCAGCTGTTATCATCTGAAATCAGCTGTTATCATCTGAAATCAGCTGTTATCACCTGATATCAGCTGTTATCATCTGAAATCAGCTGTTATCACCTGATATCAGCTGTTATCATCTGATATCAGCTGTTATCATCTGAAATCAGCTGTTATCATCTGATATCAGCTGTTATCATCTGAAATCAGCTGTTATCATCTGATATCAGCTGTTATCATCTGATATCAGCTGTTATCATCTGAAATCAGCTGTTATCATCTGATATCAGCTGTTATCATCTGATATCAGCTGTTATCATCTGAATCAGCTGTTATCACCTGATATCAGCTGATATCATCTGATATCAGATGATAACAGCTGATATCAGATGATAACAGCTGATATCAGATGATAACAGCTGATATCAGATGATAACAGCTGATATCAGATGATAACAGCTGATATCAGATGATAACAGCTGATTTCAGATGATAACAGCTGATATCAGATGATAACAGCTGATTTCAGATGATAACAGCTGATATCAGGTGATAACAGCTGATTCAGATGATAACAGCTGATTTCAGATGATAACAGCTGATATCAGATGATAACAGCTGATATCAGATGATAACAGCTGATATCAGATGATAACAGCTGATTTCAGATGATAACAGCTGATATCAGATGATAACAGCTGATATCAGATGATAACAGCTGATTTCAGATGATAACAGCTGATATCAGGTGATAACAGCTGATATCAGATGATAACAGCTGATATCAGATGATAACAGCTGATATCAGGTGATAACAGCTGATTCAGATGATAACAGCTGATATCAGATGATAACAGCTGATTTCAGATGATAACAGCTGATATCAGATGATAACAGCTGATATCAGGTGATAACAGCTGATATCAGATGATAACAGCTGATATCAGATGATAACAGCTGATATCAGGTGATAACAGCTGATTCAGATGATAACAGCTGATATCAGATGATAACAGCTGATTCAGATGATAACAGCTGATATCAGATGATAACAGCTGATTTCAGATGATAACAGCTGATTTCAGATGATAACAGCTGATATCAGGTGATAACAGCTGATTCAGATGATAACAGCTGATATCAGGTGATAACAGCTGATATCAGATGATAACAGCTGATTTCAGATGATAACAGCTGATATCAGATGATAACAGCTGATATCAGGTGATAACAGCTGATTCAGATGATAACAGCTGATATCAGGTGATAACAGCTGATATCAGATGATAACAGCTGATTTCAGATGATAACAGCTGATATCAGATGATAACAGCTGATATCAGATGATAACAGCTGATATCAGGTGATACCAGCTGATAACAGATGATAACAGCTGATTACAGATGATAACAGCTGATATCAGATGATAACAGCTGATTTCAGATGATAACAGCTGATTTCAGATGATAACAGCTGATATCCGATGATAACAGCTGATATCAGGTGATAACAGCTGATTCAGATGATAACAGCTGATATCAGGTGATAACAGCTGATTTCAGATGATAACAGCTGATTTCAGATGATAACAGCTGATATCAGGTGATAACAGCTGATTCAGATGATAACAGCTGATTTCAGATGATAACAGCTGATATCAGATGATAACAGCTGATATCAGATGATAACAGCTGATATCAGACGATAACAGCTGATTTCAGATGATAACAGCTGATTTCAGATGATAACAGCTGATATCAGGTGATAACAGCTGATTCAGATGATAACAGCTGATATCAGGTGATAACAGCTGATTTCAGATGATATCAGGTGATAACAGCTGATTCAGATGATAACAACAGCTGATATCAGGTGATACCAGCTGATAACAGATGATATCAGCTGTTATCATCTGAAATCAGCTGTTATTATCTGTTATCAGCTGGTATCACCTGATATCAGCTGTTATAATCTGAATCAGCTGTTATCACCTGATATCAGCTGATATCATCTGAAATCAGCTGTTATCATCTGAAATCAGCTGTTATCATCTGATATCAGCTGTTATCATCTGATATGTCAATATGTCAATATGTCAATATGTCATTATGTCAATATGTCAATATGTCAATATGTCAATATGTCAATATGTCAATTGTCAATATGTCAATATGTCATTATGTCAATATTATCAATATGTCAATATGTCATTATGTCAATATTATCAATATGTCAACATGTCATTATGTCAATATGCCGATATGTTATGTTATCACCTGTTATCAGCTGATATCAGCTGTTATCATCTGAAATCAGCTGTTATCAACTGATATCAGCTGTTATCATCTGAATCAGCTGTTATCACCTGATATATCAGCTATTATCATCTGAAATCAGCTGTTATCACCTGATATCAGCTGTTATCATCTGAATCAGCTGTTATCACCTGATATCAGCTGTTATCATCTGAAATATCATCTGATATCAGCTGTTATCAGCTGTTATCATCTAATATCAGCTGTTATCACCCGATATCAGCTGTTATCATCTGAAATCAGCTGTTATCATCTGAAATCAGCTGTTATCATCTGATATCAGCTGTTATCATCTGATATGTCAATATGTCAAAATGTCAATATGTCAATATGTCAATATGTCAATATGTCAATATGTCAATATGTCAATATGTCAATATATCAATATGTCAATATGTCAATATGTCAATATGTCAATATGTCAATATGTCAATATGTCAATATGTCAATATGTCAATATGTCAATATGTCAATTGTCAATATGTCAATATGTCATTATGTCAATATTATCAATATGTCAACATGTCATTATGTCAATATGCCGATATGTTATGTTATCACCTGTTATCAGCTGATATCAGCTGTTATCATCTGAATCAGCTTTTTCATCTGAAATCAGCTGTTATCATCTGATATCAGCTGTTATCATCTGAATCAGCTGTTATCATCTGAAATCAGCTGTTATCATCTGATATCAGCTGTTATCATATGATATCAGACGTTATCATCTGAAATCAGCTGTTATCATCTGATATCATCTGATATCAGCTGTTATCATCTGATATCAGCTGTTATTATCTGATATCATCTGATATCACCTTTTATCAGCTGTTATTATCTGATATCATCTGTTATCATCTAATATCAGCTGTTATCATCTGATATCAGCTGTTATCATCTGATATCAGCTGTTACAGCTATTATCATCTGTTATCACCTGTTATCATCTGATATCAGCTGTTATCATCTGATATGTCAATATGTCAAAATGTCAATATGTCAAAATGTCAATATGTCAATATGCCGATATGTTATGTTATCACCTGTTATCAGCTGTTATCATCTGATATCAGCTGTTATCATCTGATATCAGCTGTTATCATCTGATTTCAGCTGTTATCATTTGATATCATCTGATATCATCTTTTATCACCTGTTATCATCTGTTATCACCTGTTATAACCTGTTATCATCTGTTATCTGCTGATATCATCTGTTACCACCTGTTATCATCTGTTATCATATTTAATCACCTGTTATCACCTGTTAAAGTAGTTGCTGGGGCCATGTCCATAATTTTCTACCAGTTAGCGGCGTGGACATTGGCAACAAAGTATTTCAGGTTGAAGTCAGCTAAGTGAAGTCCATTGGAGTTGGTCAAGCTCTGGCCGAAGCTGTAGTCACCAACGAAACGCCAGTCTGATATTTTCTTGTTGATCAAAACGATCTGGCGGATGGGAATAGGGAAGCCACCAATTCCGAATGTTCCCTCTACTTCATAAGAACCCAGAATTTGCAGCTCTGGCAACATAACGACCGAAGTAGCGTGGCGGGTTGTAGGATCGTAGCAGTCACTCCGCACCTGAGATGGTGTGCCTTTTTATATATTGATATATTTAATAATATTATGCGTCGTATTAAATCTTATCAGGATGATAGATAGATCTAATGTATGAGTCAAGAAATCAAAGGCGAACTATATTGTTTTGGCGGGGAGTGCTTTCAATGATTCATCGACTGAATCAATAAGTTGTTGATTAATTAGGTACGAAATAATATTATTTGTTTGCAATTAGTTTGACGTGATAAAACATTCAGTTTTTGTGTTTACTTTGCTAGAATATGTAGATTAAATGGTAAACATGACATTTGCAGCTCTATTTTTTTTTTATCAATAACTTCGCATTTATTATGCAAATGTAAGCTTTTAACATTATAAGAATAGTTTACCTTTGAGCACAAAGAGCCCAATAAATTCTTGCTTGAATTATTGTTATTTAGCTTATTAATTAATGGATTGATTATATTTTAATTTAACTTGGAGCTGTTGCTTAAGTGGATGTCTGTCTAAAAGCAATATGCTAATAACTCCAGTTGAGCTGCAAAAAATTACACAAAAAAATAACATTTGTATTTTTTTTTTTGTGTCATTGCCTAAACACTAGAAATCAAGAACTCACTCGTATTTTGCAAGTAGAAACTCTTTTAAATTTTTATTTTTTTTTTGTTTTCCATCTTTTGTTTCAAAATTTCCATTTCGTTTTGGTTATTGCTGTTCCTTCTGCATGTTTTGTTGTTGTTGTTGTTATTGTTGTTGTTGTTGCAACTTGTTCGTGCTTTGTTTGACCGTTTCACATGAAATGCAAAAGTTCAATTCACTGCAGGCGCCGAGTTGCTTTCCTTAGTCGTGTTGTTTTACGTACCGTGCCGGAAACAAGCTGTGTTGCTACCTCCGCCTATACACACACACACACATGGAGACACACATACATACAAACTCGTTTCAAATGAAACAAAGCAAGAGAGGCTTCTGCAGCGAACAGTTGTTACCTCTGGGCAAAGACAAGGAAGGATGGATAGTTGGCTGACTGGCTAGCTGGCTGGCCGTTGGTCCATTGCTCGGTCCGTTGCTCGGTCAGGTAGCAGGTCTTGCGCTCTTCATTGTATCCTGCATATGTGTGATTGAATGGACTTTGAATGTTGTACAGCACTCCGCATGGCATCATGGTCATGACGACGTTTGGCAGTTCAGTTTTCCATGCAAATGCCAGAAAAACATTTTTCGGACACAAATCTAAAGGTTCTTGGGTGATTGGGGGGCATGGGTTGGGTTGGTTGCATAAAGCATTGCGACTCGCTGGTGTACGGAAAGGGGTTAGAGACGTTGTTGCGGCACAACAGCTGGTGCTGCCCCTGGGGCCGGTGATGATGTCCATAACATGAGTTGGACGAACGCACTGAGTCTGGAGAGATGCAGTCTGTATGCTAATTCCCAGCAGGAAGAGCTCTCTTATCCACACACACATACACAAACAGACGTGAATATAGAAATGGACGCAGAGGCGAGTGTGTAGAGTGAATTGTGAATAAGAGGCAGGGAAGAGGGGTGGAATCTGCGCTCGCGGCCAAACAAGTGTTGCAAACATTTTTTGGTCACATCAAAGTGACAACTGACCGAATTATTTTTATACATTACCAGCAACTCAATGTGTACATATATATAGAGTGACATATATATGTATATATGTATTTGTGTGCGTGTGTGTGTGTGTGCTGCCTTAATTTGTGCGGCCAAGGTACTTGATGCTACTCTTTGGAATGTGACCACAACAAAGCATGGCCCACAGCCAATTGCGTCAGATAAAATGCTAATTGGGCAAAGTGTTTGATTGTGTGTGTATGTGTGTGTGAGTGTGTGTGTGTGTGTGTGAGTGAGGAGTTGGAGACTTAAGGTCAGGCAAAAGGGAGCAAAGTCTTGATTATACATGCAACAACAATTTGCCCTAATAGAAATTATCCCACAAAAACCACATTATGCCGGCGCGTTGTCGCCTTAAGCTTTTGGCCCAGTACCCAGTACCTGAGCTGCTAAGCTCCTGATGCTTGGCCTCTTTGGATTTGCGTTGTGTTACCGCAAAAGTTTTAACGTTTGTTTGGATTCTGTTGTTGTGGTTGGCACTTTCGTCTTTGCGCATTTCGCCCACATGTATTGACTAAATTAATATTCTCAATTGAAAACTTTTCAACAATAGTTGGCGCTAAAAGTTTTTCAAAGCTATTACACTGCAACAAATTGTGTGGCTATTAAGAAAAGTATGGTTATCATTTTTAATGAATTTTACTTTAGAAGTTTAATTTTGTGAAACTTTACTATAGCAAAATCTTTTGAAACAGTTTTGATATGACAAGGAAAAGTTGGTTTTTACATATATTTACATATATTAAGACCAATATTTATTTGCAGTGCATCGAACACACCGCAAAAACTTTTGCGTATTCCGTTAATGAAGCTGCATTTGTATGAGCCGTATTTTGTATATATATATCCTCATCTAATAAGTTGCCAGCAATCTGACATTCAAATCTTGGTAATTTTCAAATCCAATTTGCAGTGGGAAAACAACAAAAGCTGGCAGCCTCCACGTCTCCAACCCGTCTCCACCAAACCTGCATTCTTTGCCAGATTGCCGGCATTTTCAGTTCGTCACCTGATTGGACAGAGAAGTGAACAAACATTTTAGAAAACTTACTTGAATAGATTATTAGGAATTATGAAAACTTAATTTGGCTTAAGTTCCGTCTACATCAATGTGCTCACACTTAGACGGTATGCGGGCGGGGCGGGATGGGGCGCAGATGGGGCTGGGTGACGGATGATGGGTAAATGCACGTGCGGTGCTTCTGTTAATGAAAGTCTGAATGGATAACTTGAAATCAGGTGGCAAACAATCAGTGCACACCACTTGAAAGGCAGCTTTTGAAGTGGTTTGCGAACTTTTGACTGTGCCTTAAAGCCCATTGATCTTGTCAAGTCTTTGTTGTCATCGTTGTGTAAGCCCCCCGGCTAAGCGGCTTAAACGGCAGCCCCGGCAGTGCACTTAAAAGTTTAACACATGCGATTTGTGTGCTGCAAAAAAAAAAAGAAGAAAATATCAAAATTCAGGGGCAATTCCCATCGCAACGGGCAACGTTTATTAACTGGACACGGACGATGTCAATCGTTGGCATTGACATCACATTGATCTAATGAGGCTGCCAGCTGCTAGCTGAAGACGCTGTCTGTCGACCCTGGCATATCCAGCTGTGTAATTGACTTCAATTAAATAAAGCCAACGACACCGACAATTGCACGTTGGCCCTTGCGTTGGGTCTAGGGAGGCCCAGTGCGGATATAATGGAAGTGAGCCGGCAGAGCTTAAGCTGATGCTATTGACGGTGGGGCAGAGTGACAGAGCCAGTGAGTATCAACTGGTAGATGAATCCTACATTTGCTATAACAGTAGCAGTTGTTGGTCTTTGTGTTGGGCGACCTTTTAGCGTCGCTTCCTGGTGCCCACGCAGCGCCGTGCCGAGCACTCAAAGTGGCGTTAATAACGTGGCACAAATTTACAGCAGTAAAATAGAAATACTTAACTTACCTTGGGGCCCATGCCGGAGCCGATAATCGCACGGAAAACGGATGTCCAATTAGTTGTGTGCCAGCTTCCGGCTGCCATGGTCGTCGTCGTCGCCGTCGTCGCCGTCTTTCTTTCTGCTTCGCTCTCTGGCGCCCTTTTTCATCAATGCGTATCAACGTTTGCCTGTCAATTGCAGCTCGTTTTCGTTTTCCATTCATTACGTGACGCCAAGTGGACCTCCGTATTCATTGTTATCGTTTTTCGATGCCAGTGGCATAATTTTCATATTTGCTAGCCACCCCGCCGTCAATTGCCATCGATTTGCATAGAAGACAAATATATATATATATATATATGATAATATGTACATATATATATTTCTCTAAGAATATATGTGTATCCTTTTCTGATTTATATGCCCTTTGGCAGCGGCGACGTTCTACTTAATCAATGCGTATTTATGCACAAAATCCTTGGGATTTGCTTCTGACGCGCTTATCGCGCTGCATACTTTCGGGCGTTCATGGCTAAAAATTGAATAAAGGATTTACGGACTTAAATTGAGGCAGCGCCCAGCAAATGTCATGTCAAATGCATATGTGTGCGTGTGTGTGTGTGTGTGTGTGTGCGTGTGTGCGTGTGTGACAGGAAGCCAAACAAAAGCAACATGTGTAACTTGTACGGGCTGCCAACATCGAAGTCGTCGTAACGCCGTCGACGGCGTCAAAAGGCGAGAGGCTGGAAATCTATTAGAACGTGTCTCGCCTGCCAACCCGATGCTCTTGCCTGCCAACGTGGCAGCCCCTCCATGCATGCCTCTTTATATTTTACCCGAGGGCATAATAAACTTGCCACTGACTGCTCCATGCGATCCTGTTGCTGCTGCTTGCGCTTCTCTTCTGTCTTCCCGGTTTTTTTTTCCTTTTTTTTGTATTATTTCAGCAATCGCTTGCGTGTGTGTCTGTGTAATATTTACTTATGATTGAGTTGCGTGGCGGTAGCGCAAGTGACACCCTTACACACACACACATTCACACACACACGCACACACACACTCACTCACACACGCACATGGCACAACAATTTGGTAAAAGATTGCGGTTGCTTTACTGATTTTCTCACCCATTTCGTGTCTTTTTTTTTTTTTTTATATATTTGAGGGTGTGTGTGTGTGTTTATGAGAAAGAGTATGAGATGGAAATTTAAATTGATTTTGCATTGTTTGACTGTCATTGTTGTTGTTGTTGCTTTTGTTGCCCCCTCGTATTTGGGGTTGTTTTGCTTCGTTGTTTTTTTGTGTTTTGTTTTTTATTTGCAGCCAAGATAAACTGCGACCCACACACATCCGCAATATTCTTATAAATTTCAATTTGTGCACCATAAACGTGGCCAATGAACCATGGAATGAGTCTAGTTAGCATACTATCTACGTAATAAGTGAACTCATTTTGAGTTCTAAATTTGCTGTGCGCTTTAATTGAGAAGAGAACTAAGAGAAGAGCCTTAGGTATTTTTATAGATTTCCAATTGTTTATTAGAGAGATCAAAAGGGGATTTAGCAATGAAATCCTGGCCACAAAAAAAAATGATTATGACCAAATTGTGGTAAACTCAGCACTCACATAATGTCCTATTTCAATGATACTTGCACTTAACTTATTGATATCTGTAATGTTAGATCTGCAATATAAACTTAAAGAGACTTTCACGACAAAATTATATCCCTTCGCCGGGTTCAATTTTTATCATTTGCCCATTTATGCCACCGCTTAAATTCTGCTCAATTCTATTGCGCAATAAATGATTTCCATGGCATAAACAGCACCCTTTTTGTGACCCGGGATATTATTTGTTTTTTTTTTTCTTTTTTTTATGAAATTGTTTTACGCCTTTCGCTGTGCGTCCCTTTGACTGGTTTTTTTTTTTTTTTTTTTTTTTTGACTGTTTTTAGCCCACCCACCCAATCCAACTACAAACTTATTCCGTTGGCTTTGTTTCATTTTCATCTGCGTCTTTATCCGCACTCCGCTGTTTGCTGTTCATACAAATGTTTATCGAGTTGTGCGTTGATTTTCCGCTTGCTTTGGTTTTACAGCTCCCGCTCCTTGCGAGATTTTCGGGGAATCCATGGCTGGCGATGGCCGGAGCTTTGGCCGTAGCCGTAGCACGTGCAAGGTAGGGTTAAACATCACCGTCTCTGACACATGTGAATTTTTGGGGGGCACAATGATGGTATATTTGCGGGAGCAGCGTGCCACATGTATATTGGTAATTGAATTTATTGTTTGACATTCAAAGTACCGTTGAGTCAATTACGCTGGAAAATTGGTATCAAAATATTTACGAGCTGTTTATTGCATTACGCAAGTTGATGCTCGAGGCCCCTCGAACCCAAAAGGTAATGCAATTTACATGCTGATGCGGCCGACCCGATTACGTATGTATATAAATATATATATATATATAGTAAATGGTGTATCACTTCAATATCGATGAAGGCAATACACGGCAAGACAAATAGCATCGAAATGATTTGCTGAAGTGTAAATTGCACGAACGCCTCAATTAGATGGGGCTTTCGCAGATTTCGCTGCTTTCCTGTGGCAGATACAAGGCTCTAAGATAATTGTGGCATGGCAAACGGTTCATTTAACACTATTACTCAAAAGCCTTCGCTTACCATTTAGCAAGTCTGCCGCGTTTTGGGTAAACTGTTCATTCTTGTTGTTGGCTAAGAATCTTTTGGCAAATTTATGTCGGTTGCAAATGCTTCCAGCTGGCAACTGCTGTGAAAAACTTGAGTTCAGTCTATTCCTATTTTGTTAAATTACAAAATTTTCGATAAAATTTAAACTGCATTATAACATATAATATCAAAATTTAGAGATTATTTTCATTCCAAATAATTGCTGCAATTTATTGTTCTAAATTTTTTTTATATTTAAATTATGCTTGATTACAATTAAGATACTCTAAAATTAAATACTTCAATTAGGCTTGGTATATATAAATATATGTATAAGTTAATGATGCTAACAAAATTAGCTACACTTTCTCATATATATCTAAATTCAAATTCAGTTAGCCAGCTTGTCTTACCTGGCCTGTGAATATGTGCTAAGATTAGATACAGTCTGACAATGCTGTCAGCATTTGTCATATTTGCTGAGGAATGGACTATCTGGATGTGTTGGATTGTTTTGCAACTTGATAACAGTCTCACCGACAGCTTGGTTATAAGACAAATGAGCCGAGGAATAACAGTTAATTAGCGAGACTCCATCAAATACCCAAAGCAACAACAATGTTCATTCACATACATATCTATAAATATAGATGTATTTAGATGAGATAGGCATGCGTTATTAGGAACAACCAAAACTATTACTTGGCCAACAACAATGGCAATCAGACCATACAATTAAATGCAAACAATTTGCTATAATTTATGTGTGGCGACTATGCCGCAAAATGCTGCATGAAGCGACTAATGCACAACGGAAACGGAAATATGTGTGGCCGCCATGACAGAAATTTGCATCTACTTTGTATATATATCTATATATATATGTGTGTGTGTGTGTTTAGTTGTGTATTCGCGTGTGTGTGTGTGTGGGTTTTGTGTCGTGTTAATTGGCTCAACTCCAATTGAAAAATTTGCTGACGGCGAAAGTAACAAAATCTGTCGGCCAAACATTAAACATGCAACAGAAAAGGAGAACGCGGGGGGAAATTGTGTAAATTCCACTAAAAAAAAAATTTGCATATATGTTGACCAGTATGAATAACGCTGCAAATAAGTCAGGCGGTAAATTCATAAGCAAAATATCAACAATATAATAAGTGAGTTTAGGGGCAAAATATTGGTATATTTACTGCATTTTATGGTTAATTAGACGGGTTAGCTGAAACTTCCGCTTCCGCTCGCCGCTCTCCTGCTGTAAATTACGTTGGCAAATTCGTAAATTTTATGGTACGCCAGGTAATGGGAGTACAGCTCGCTAAACCGATTGTAAAATGATTAGCACACTGGTGAAGTCAACCGTATTACCATTATACCATTATTATTGGCCACCACAGCTTGGCCATAAGCTGCCTCTCAGCCCAGCCCTCCAGCCAGATAGCCAGTCAGCCACGCAGCTCTATGCAAATTGATGCTGCTGTTGATGCTGCTGCTCCTGCTACTCCTGCTACTTCCGCTACTGCATCCACCAACGATGTCACGACTGGGCCGCTTTGGCCAGCATCTGTCTAATTTAAATTAATATTATGCCAAGCAAGAGCCACAGGCATATGGCGTATGGCACATGGCATACGGATTGTCCTTTGGCTCTATGCCTGGTTCCTTTGTGCTGTTACGGCCACGGTACGGTACGGCAAATTGAAATTGAAACTGCAACCGGATGTAATTGGGCTTGCATATGGTTGGACTGTCGGTTGAGCGGACAAAATCGGACTGTCAGCCTGTCGGACAGTGGGTTGGTCGATCAGCCATGTCTGTCTGTCTGCCTGCCTGTCCATGCTGTGCTCTGATAATATCATTGATAGCTTTTGCCACAATTTGTAACCACAATAAGTTGTTGCTGCCGCAAAAATGGGTTCTGGACAGTGCACAGGACAAGATAGCATTGCCATTGGTATGGCATTTTCGATTTGGGGTTTTAAGTTCGGTCCGTGCGTATATATAGAATTCATTTGGTCAAATGCCTTGTTAGGCTTTGCTGCTTTTCCCTATTGATTATTGCCATTGTCGTTGCCACTGCACAAATGATGAAGAAATTGCAGAAAAGACCAGTTTCAGTACGTTCCTAATGAAATTTCTAGCAACAATAAACGTACATTGTTATGATGATAATCCGATCTGAATTAGTGCAAAAATGTTGCCATTGTAGTTACGGTTATGGACAGCGATTACAATAAGCCCAACGTTGGTCAAGTATTAATTGTTATGGTGCTGCAGGAAATTGTAACTTAGCTTTTCTTACAGTGCACTTGTATTTCATTCATTTAATTTTTTTCACTTTTATTAGCTTTTCACGTGATTCTCATCTGGAAAGCCAAAGCCAGCAGCGTTGCTGGGCAACGAGTAGAATTTTGTCATGTGACAAAAACTAAGTCAAAACCTTAAATCTACTACACAAAAGCATTTATATATTTAAAAAAAAAATAAGTACAATATAAATAAGTAGCTGGCTAAAGACAACAATTGCAAAGCCAGCTAAAAACTATCTCAATTGTTTGTGAGTTGTAACTGTTTACAATTGTTTAACTTTGCCCAATAATATCACCTGCGTCGCTGGGCAACCAGCCAGCCAGGCAGCCAGCAGCTAAACTAAGCTGCATTTAGCTGGCGGTTCTTTGTTGTTGTTGTTTTTTTTTTTTTTGTTTTAGACAATGGGCCAAACAATAAGGGCTAAGCGACAGCTGCAGCTTTGGCTGCGAGCAACAAGTAAAAGTGCACGTATTTGCTATTTACTAAGTATTTCTATGACTTTCTGGCATTGTTTTTGCTCCTACTGTTGCTCCTGCTGCTCCTACTGCTCCTGCTGGTGCTACTCCTGCTGTCTGCTGCCTGCTGCCTGCTGTGGCTTTTAAGAGGTTCACTCTGGCATTAAATAAGTCAAAGTGTGCAGAGTGACCAGGAATACAGCCAAATGCCAAATGGTCGACGCGTGCGAACCAATTGTCAACAGGGCGCATTGTTGCATCAACTTTTCAGCTTTACTTTGTGGGGCCAAAAAGCATTTACAAATCGTTTTCTTTGTCGTTTGCCTGAAATAAATAGTTGAGTTTTTTTTTTTTTATTAGCATATTTACCTCATGCTGGGAAAATGGCTTTTTGCATACTAAGATTTTAATTGATTTGAGAAAGCAATCAAAGCTACAATCAACAATTAATTGCGTTTCGATGTGGTTTTTGCTTAATGACAAAACAAAAATAATAAAAAAATATATAATATATTAAGTTATTTTGCATTGCAAAGATTACTTAATCGAATACTTTCGCAATATATATATAAAAAAAACAAATATATAGTTGGTCGTCAGTTTAATATATTTTTTACGGCGTGATACAGCATATATCCTAGAAGCGTGCTGCATATCGTACATTATTTTTTTTTTATTATTAAGTGGACTTAATATAAATTTAATTGTCAGGTGACATAAATTAACTGCATTCTGACACTTGTTTTCTGCTTAACTGTTGTGTGGCAACAACTTTTTGCATGCCAATTACGTCCGCTTGCCGAACTTCAATAAATTGTCATAGTCATAACTTTTGATTGTGCGACAATCAAAATTAATGCTTAAGTAAAATGTTCAATTTAAATCCGAGCATATACAAAAAAAAACGAAAACAATATGCTTAACGTAGCGTAAATGCAGCGACCCCAAAAAAGCACATAACAATATTTTGAAAACGATAACTGTCAGCCTAATTCGAGAAGGGGTGTGCCAGGGGAAACAGCGGAATGAAAGGGGGGGTGTGTGGGGGTTTGGATAAGCACACCGGTCGCATGTCATTAAAATGTTTCCGCCGCTGAGACGCTGCCATTGTTAGTTGGCGTTGCTAATCAGCGACGCTGGCAAAACGGTATTCATATGCAAAAGAGAAGCCATGGAGAACGCCGACAACATTATTCATTGCAAATGGCAAACGGAAGGGATCTATACTCACCACTACATGTGTGTGTATGTATATATATATATATATGTGTGTGTGTGTGCCAAAACTTAAGCGATGCTCAAGGTAAAATATAATCAAAAGCCGTGAAAACATTTTTACACGTCATTAAACTCAAATTCAGCTAACCATGGCATCGCATATTACAGCATCAGGGATTACACACACACACACACACACACACACATACACACACACACACACCTTGTGGGCTGGCTGGCATATGGTAAATCTTAGAAGCTGCACAAGATTGATGTGTCTCGGCTTCATAAATAAATTAATGCGCGATTTTATAGTAAAATTTTGTTAGAAATTTTATACTTTTCCATAGCATAGCATCTGGGGATGGCTCAAAGCCAGAGCCCAGTCAAAGACAGGGATCGCTGTTGAGTAGTTTGTTGAAAACTTCTAATTACCGTGTAATCATTGCAATTTACATGTTTGTCAGAGTGTGTGTGTATTTGTGTGTGTGTGTGTGTGCGTACATGTCAAACCGCTAGCTGCCACTTATGAATAATGACATTTATGACAACTTTGGGAAAACTTCAAGGTTTTCAGCATTGTTTAGTATTTGATATTGTAGTTGTTGTTGTTGTGGAAGTTTTGTATTTAATCAATATGCAAATCTTGACACACACACAACGATAAATGCTGATTTCTGTGATTATTGTCTGTCTGTTTTATGGCTTGTACAAATTGATTTTAATTAAAATGTATTTGAACGCTGCAAATTAAATTAATTTAATATTTGATATTTCAACTTTAACTAATCAAGGAGAGACTATTTGGGAATGCTTAAGCTCAGTCCAAAACGAAATCCTTGGCTTTAGAAAGGTCAGTTGGCTCTTCAACCGTAAACCTTTGAATTATTAATTTTTAAGCTGCATATGTTTGCCTGTGTGTGTGTGTGTGTGTGGTTGGGCGTATGTGTGTCGGGGGGGGCACACATTGATTTAGCCTTTGGGTCAGTCAAGCACATGTAATAAGGGTTGGGGCATCTACAAGCTTAACGGAGCGATTTGTGCCCCATCACATGGTCGTTTCTACGCTTGAATGCACATTATTAAATTTAAGTAGCTGTCGCCGAAGGCGGGGATTTTCCACAACAAATAAAAAATCAAGGCACATTTTTGACCATCGTTTTTATAATAAGTCTTTGCATTGATTCCCTTTTCAAGTCAAAAAAAAAAATCAAAAACAAAAAAAACACATAAATAATGCATGAGCAGTGAATATATATTTGAGTCAACTGACATCCGATCCAAGTGGATTCGGTTACATTTCAAAACAAAAATTCTCATTACATTTTGGTGGCGCGGTCAGGCCCATTTGCGCAGCTGTCATTTGCAGGCAGCCAGTCAAAATGAGCGTGTTGCATTACCAAAAAAACCTCATACGGAGTGGCCGCAGCTCCACTCGCCAAAAATGGCCGCAGGGCCAGTTAAGGAAGCGCACAACTTTGAAGATACATACATACATACAAACATACATATACACCTGTATACAATGGCCCTTTAAACGACTCACAATTTTGCCGTGCATTTGCGTTTTTGGCAGTACTCAAAATGAATTGTTTTGGTCTGTGGTACATGCCCCCTGGTTTGTTCTTGCTGCTGGCAGGACACGCGGAAAATTACATTATCAGAAAAATTAAATTAGTCACCTGCAGCAGCGGTTGCAGGGCTAGGCAGCAGCGCCTGCCACTCCACACCACACCCCCCCCCCCCCCCCCTGACAGATTGTTGCGCAGACACAAACCAAAATGAATTTCCATGCTCAAAAATGTTCATGTTACGTTTTTCATTAGCTAATTAAAATTGACTTTATCATTTGGTTACCAAATTGCCTTGTTATCGTTATTGTTGCTGCTGCTGCGGTGATGATGATGATGGTGTCTCCCAATATTCTTGTTACATGTTTCTATGTGTGGTGTGTGCTCTTCCTGCTGTTTTCAATGCTTTCAAAATGTTAACAATATTAACAAACAATACAGCTTTCTATAGATAATTTAATTAATTTAATTAGGCAAATGTTTTTGCAGTTGCTTGTTTAAAATGTCATTTTAAAAGCAACCTCTTTGTGCATTCTTCTTCTGAATGCGAAGCAGATAATTATAATGAACTAAAATCAGATCTTAAATTAGATATTAGCTTACCTTTATTTTTTGTGCGATTCTGAGAGATTTAACTGTGTTACAGAAACCCAGTTCGCAAATAAAATGTATTCTGCACACAATTCTTATCAGATCGAAACTTCTGATAGATTTTAAAAGTAAACCTTTTCCATAGTTACCAACATGTATTTAATCTCAAATAAAAATCTGTAAAGAACTGTTAAATTTCCCAAGTCACACGCATAAAAATCAATTCTCACTCACACACAAATCCGCAATAACAATAGCAGTGCTAAATATTGAACCACTTTAGTGTCGAGCAACCACAAAATTGTCTATAAAATTAATCACTTGGCCAAATTGTGCAATTTGCGTAGCCGAAAAATTAACTTAAATGTGGCTTGTTTTTTTCTCTGCATGCACAATTGCACACAAATCTTATGGATATGGCCACCCACACACACACACACACACACACAACTACACACACTTATGCCTTTGCAAGCGTGTGACTCCGTTATGGTTATCGCATTGGAGTGTTGCCACACAAGCAAGAGCCGGGTCTATAAGGCTCTGTAAGGGTTTGTAATGGTCTCGCAACGCAATGGCCTAAACCTATTCAAAGCCCGAAAATGTATGGCAATTAGAGTGTCCATTGTGTGCCGGACAGTCGTTAGTCTCTGCAACAGGCTGCAAGAGGGGGGGAGCAGTTGGAGCCGGGCAAACTATTAGATAGCAATCCCCGTGACTATGTCGTAGTGTGCTGTTCATTTGGCCGCATTTTGTGGCAGCTACAAATGGCCCTTTTTGCTATTTTCGCTGTGCCGAGTAATTTTTCAAAAAGTCGGCTCCATTGTTATGCTGCCTTATTGTTATTGCATAAAAATTGCGACACACTCGCCTCGAACTCTCACTCTCTCTCTCTCTCTCTCTCTCTCTCTCTCTGTTTCACTCTATTTCGAATGGACCCACACATGCAACAGTTGCAAATTGCGCGCAATTAAGCGCCGCAATTAACGTGTTGCAGTGTTTAACCTGTTACATGGCGAATGCTTTCCCTACGTGCCGACCATTTGAATGGTGGATTTTCTAAATTTTAATGCTAGCCATTTGAGCGGCACATGTGGTTGTGCGCGCAACTGTGTGTGTGTGTGTGTGCGAGTGTGTGTGTGTGTGTTTTTTGTGCAATTGACGTCCATTTGTGTGCCCACAATTGTCGCCATTGCCATCGCTTACAGTTAAGCATTTCACATTTTTTAAGTCCTCATTTTTTTTGAGCTCTTCTGGACATTCAAACGCATTATTTTTAACGCCAATTAAATACACACTGGCTCCCTCTATAACTTGGCAACAAGTGCAGCGGCCGCTGGCTTGATGATGGCCATTATGTTAATTGCCGTACGTGTCGGCTTTACAAAACATTTGATCTTTCCCCATCTAAAGCTCTGAGGATGCTTTGGATTTTAAAATTCTAGCAAAGCTGAATTTTATGATTATTATATCTTAATACAAATGATTATGATTATAGCTTAATATGTGAAAGCATTCGAAAAATGTTGTTGTCATTTAGTTGAGAATTGTAGCTGAAGCGAAAAATCAATCAATCAAATTAATAATTATTTGGAATAAATGATAAAAATTATTTAATATTTGGTTGAGTGAATTATAACATATTATTTACTAATGGGGTAAGCATAGTCAGGAGCTGACCCAAAAATTTAAATATTCACAAATTTTTTAAATATAATTTTGTGGTTAAATTTGTGATGCGACCGCAAAAACATTCATTTGTAGATTTGAAATGCATAGCATACATTTCTGCGTTGGTGAATAATTTCGACATTATGTGGACAGAACAGCAAAATGGATTAATTATTTACTATATTCTGGTAGCTGTTTATATTATATTTGTTGTATTTCATTAATACTCATTATGTTTTTGTGGGGCATTGTAATTTTATACAATTTTAAGGATACCCAAAATAAAGTATTCTATTATATTTTGACAGCCCACCGACAGTCATAAAAATTCATAACCCACAAAAATACGCATGAGTGGAGCTTCCACACATATGCACACACACAGACACACACAAAAAAACACACACACACACACATTCCACACATCGAATGTCCATTTCAATTATGTGCCAAATCAAACAGTGCACATACTAAAATCGTTTTAAGCCACAATAAAAAAAAAAAATAAACCAAACAATTGTGATCTGTGTGTAGACAGATAAAAATCAAAATTAAATCGAGCGAATTCATGCGTAAGAATTAATAATTTCCGTTTTGTTTTATTGGTATCTTGCCCAAGGAAGTATAAATATGCATATATATAAGTCTACCGGAAATTAGAGAGCTTTCGGGCGTAACAATTGAAATTACATTTCAACATTTACAGCGATACAAATATATTAAATTTAACTACAATTGTTTCAATCTATGCACCCTAAATAATTATTATATATATTTATATATTTATACATATTTTAAGTTTGACGAAAGTTAGAGTTTTGTGTCTATTTTTTTTTTTAAATCTTATTTATATAAATAATTGTGCTCTGTTCGTGAGTCTTGTGAAATTGCGTTTCAGCAGGCCATTAAAATATTGCCACGTGAGTTGTCAAGAATAACGAATATATACATATATATATATATATGTATATGGCTTCAGGTGGTCTTTCTACCATGACCAATTTGGTTCGCTGTCATTCGCAATTGCATACACGAACGCTGCTATTCCCAGGCTGCTGGCTATGCCGCGAAATAACAATTCTCCAGGATAAATGCATATCAATGTGGATGTGCAGCTAATGGATTCTTTAGGGACACGGGAACAGCATTAGCTGTCATCAGTTAAAAAAACGAAGAAACAAATATTGGTATTAATATGTAAGTGGAATCGTTGTGCATCGATTCCTTTAATGTTTTAAATGCCTGCTTGGTTTATTTATATATCTTAGCCAAACTATGGCTAATTCCAATCTTGAGCCACACTAATTACAGCTAATAAGTTTTCATCTTTAAGTTATCACAACGTTGGAGTAGCGTACTCAATAAGTGATATACTCCAAGCTGAAAGCAGTGCACACTCAATCTCAACCGTCCACACACACACACACTACACACAACACACACATCCAGATACCCAGCCGGAAGAAGCATTTGTTGGCAAAGCTTGGTGTTAGCTGTGTATCGATAAAGCCAACATTCTATGTCGTATTTTCTTAGCATAAGCCAAACCAGAATGCTACTCATAGCCAAGCCACATGGACATCCTTTGGCTTTGTGTAGATTGTGTTTGCCCTTAGCCTGTATTATTTTCTACTCTTCTTTACTTTTTTTTTGTATTTCATTGTTGTGTGTTGGAGTATTTTCTACGTTATTGGTTATTGACTTTTTACGCTGTTTGTTGTTTTAAAATTGCTCATTTTATGCACATGACTGCGTGCACGTACCCCCATTTTTTATAACGCTCGACAAGTATACACATACGCACACACACACACACACACACACACACTTGTCAACAAAAGGGGCCTGACAGCCCTTTGAGTGCTGCTTTGTATTGCAGTTGACTTTTGAAGTGTTTTTATAAAATGGACAGTCCGCTGATTACAAAATTGTGGCCATCGCTTTTGCTACTTGGCTATGCAGCAGACAGCACAATGGCGCTAAGTGCATGCCACGGCCGTGGCATATAGATGAGTTGAGGAAAACGGCTCGATTACGTGCCGGCGCAGGTGCATGAAATTGCACATGAAATTGAGTTATGACACTTGTCTCCCTTTTGGGAGCAACAGCGGTTTTGGGCACGGGTGTTTGCGGGGGTTGCGTTGATGGTGTGTAAATGATGCGGCTCAACAACAAAAAAAAAAAAAACAAAAAAAAAAACGGAAATGGAAAAGAAAATAAAATAAAAGCAAACAAAATGATGCAGCTGCTCGCTGTGCTGAAATCACAGCTGGTAGACGCGCTTGATTAACGGCCAAATGCCAAAAGAAGTAACAACTTTCAGTTAACAACTTGCAGTTTGATTGGCACACCTCTCATGAGACGGGTTGGTTGGGTCTTGAGTGGGGCACACAAAAGGTTACGTTGAATTTAATTAATGAGCACAATTTTCTTTCTAATTAGTGCAACCACTCGCAAGCACCTTGGCGATATTTGTGATTGATATGCCAACATTCAAGTGTAATTTTCATTATTTAAAGCCGGTACTCCATCGTACCCAGCCGACAGCCTACAGCCTACAGCCTCAGTGTTTGGCGTGTTTGAGCCAACCTCTTTTTCGCTGGCAAATTAATTCAAGTGCGTAAATTACTTGGCTCCACCTCAGGTGATTGCCGCACTCTTTGATTGTGCCAAATTTGTGTGGCTGCGTGTGAGCCGGGTCTTAATTGAAATTCGGTGGTTGGGCCCAGCCAACATGACGAAGTGTGTTGTTGTTTTTTTTTGTAGAAATAAATGCGAAAGTTTTCAATTTAGCTGGAGTGGACTTCACTAGACCAAACAACAGCTGTGCTTATTCTGACCAAAGTAGAACACTAACTTAAAGGTTACAATGTGAGGGAGATTTTAACTACCCTTTTTGGTATTCACACTTAAATTTAATAAAGAACATTTATTTTATTTTTAAAAATTAATAATTTTTTTATTAAAAGGCGACACAATCTACTAGGAAATTGACTTCTTAGTCTACAATCACAAATTTGCTTAAATTGCCTATTATTTTTTGGCTTGACTGAGGCCTCGTGTCTCTGCCCATATTCGTTGTGGCTTATTCACTTTTTCGTTCCCAAATTGCACTCGTTTTGAGTGACTTCCTATGATTTTCCTTATTACTCTTGACCCAGCTTACAGCTTGCCTATTGTGTGTGTTGCCCAAGTTTTGGATCGCTTGCAAGTGTGAGTTATTTACGTAAATTCAAAGCAATCCTTTGACATCGCAAACAATTCATTTGATTAAACGTAGCGTTTGAATTGCATTCCAAATCAAATTCACATGCATATGAAATTCCTGTCAAGGAATTTGTCAATATCGATGGCTCATACTCGGACAAATACTTCAAAATGTGTTTGTATTGAATTCCACAAGGCACAATTGCTTTAATAAACTAAGTACAAAGCACAAAATGCAATCTCTTCATTAATATTAACAACGTGCTTATAAAAAATATAATTTAATTTTCAAATGACTTCACTTGATGTAAATAAATGTTTGGCCAAAAGCACGAATATATTTTGCTTAATAAATTAATGTAGCAAATTTGTTTGAGTTCTGCATTAAACTGGCCACAAAATCGCAAAAGTAAAGTCTTAAAAAACATGTTTTTTTATATTTTTAACTGAAAGTACGAGTATATTGTTACTGCCATGACTTGAATGGTTCATCAGCAGATATATATATGAAGAGAAAGGCCCTGTCCTTGGCCGAATGCAGCCAATTAGCCTCACTCTTGTCTGCACATGTGCAACATGTTCGTTGGCTGGATTATATGAAGGCTTACAAACATAAAGATGGCCAGCATATGTACCAGCTGGCTTTATCTACACAAAACGGCAAAGGTTATTTTAGTTATTGCATTAGCCTGGCCACGGCTGCTTTTCATGCTGACCCTGTGGCTGTTGTTGTTGTTGTTGGGGAGTTGCCTGAGAGTACTCATCACAATAGGGTTAACATGGCTGGCCCATGGCCCATGGGATGCTGCCCTTTTGACAGCGTTTGCTTTGAATTAACTGCGTTTTCTACTCGAACGAATCTCGTTGACAAAGTTGCAACGATACAAAAGGGAACCTACAAAAAGTGATGTAGGACAGAGGGTAGACTAGGAGACACCCTTAAGTTGAACCAGCTGAAGCAATAATGATGGTAAATAATACAAAGTTAATGAAAATTCATATTTTATCTATAAGAATTAAAATTTGTTGAAGTGATAGTTGTGGCTATCGAGAAATACATACTTTATAAAACCAATTGCACGTAAATAGCGTATACGTAATTTTTTATTGTTAATAACTTTAAATAAAATATGCCCATTTTGACCGAATTCATCTATAGGGCATAACAAAGCAGGCCAAATTGACAACATGATTCGAGTATTATGACAACAATTGAGTGCTTGCTGACAGTTTTTGGTAGCATTTTAATTAATAAGAAAAACACATGAAATTCACTGTTCAAATTAGTTTACTTTAATAATTTGCCCATAAATAATGCGTGCTTTTAAAATGCTGTTTGGAAAAATGAATGGAATTCAGAAATTCGATGATAATTGGTGTACATTAAAATTTTTTTAATTTAATATGCAATTTCAATATATATGTTTGGAATTATTTCCTAGTCAGTAATTGTTGTAAAGTAGTGTAAAAGTAATTAAATATGCCGTTTGCTGTGTTAAATGCTGCAATTAAAAATACAAGCATGATTTAAAATGGCTTACAAAATTTTGCAAGCAGACAAAAGAGAAGTGAGCACCAAAATAAATGTACATATATAATGTATATATATTTATATATGTATATATATTTATATGTGTGCAGATTGTATATGTTTATATGGGTGTACAGACAAAAGTGTCGACAGGCTGACTGCCCAAGCTGCTGCTGCTGCTGCTGCTGCTTGTGGGAAATGGTGGCGCCAACAAACGCAAATACAAACTGATTAAATATGCACTTTGCAGCATGGAAAACGCGGAATAAATTAAAGTGTTAATTTAACATGACACATTAGTGCTGCCCACCCCCCCCAACACATATATAGAAACACTCAAACGCGCCGCACACACACACTTGCACACATACACACACACTTACACACACTCACACACACTTACACACTTACACACATTCTTACACAAACAGAAATAAGCACACTTAGACAAGAGTTAGCTTTAGCTCTGTGCTTGGGTTTTAGCATTGGTCTGTCTGGCATTGCTGCCTGATTTTTGTGTATATGTGTATATGTGTGTGTGTGTGTGTATGTGTGATGGGGACGCGTATGCGCTGCTAATGAGCTACGCTGTAGCTACTGGTTTGTTGCTATGTGGCATGGTTGCAGCATTGGGATTAAGCCCACGAATGGCCATCCCCCCAGCACTGTTGTGCGGCAAGGTGTTTGAAGTAATTACGCGTACTCTGATGTATTAGCATTTTCAAGCGTAATTATTGTTGTTGCTGTCATTTAAAATGGCAAAGAGACTGCCTTAAAAAAAATAACAACAAAAAAAATTAACTTTAAATTTGGTTTAATTGAATTTTGCGGCATTTCAACAGCAACTTGTTTGACATAATGTTCCCAATTTTGGTTAGCCAACTAAGCATGTTGTTTGTGCTTGGCTTAAAGGTATGCTTTTGATGACTGCCTAAATATTTGGGCAGCAGATTAGAATTTGGAAAATAATCATTTCTTTGACATCAGCTGAATTAATTGAAAACTGATATTTCTAAAGTTGTTTTGACAGTTTAAGTGAAAACGATAAAAAATGTTTAAGTTAAATAAGTTAAAGTGTTATTAAATAATTTTACTATCATTTTCTGGCTTGACAACAGTCACAACTTTATTAATTAAATATTAAAATACATATTTAAAGTATTTTAAAATACCAAGTTGATGTATAAAGATGCTTTTGTGATTAACTCCGAGGCAAATGATGAACCTTGAAAGTGAGCAAACTGTACTCTGAAGACTACATTTAAAAATGACAACCAAATAGATCGTTGTATTTGAGATATGGTTATATCGTAGTTTTCGTAGTATTTCTTGACTGCTTCGCAATAGTAAATAACACAAGTGACCTATGGCTATAATCTGAGCATTGCTTGAAATGACATGTAATTTATGAAGCTGCCAATGCTGGCAACAACGAATTGAACACACTGTTTGCCCTTCTACTCGGAGTTGTGTGTGTATGTGTGTTTGTGTGTGTGTGTTAAAAGTGGGGCGTGAGTAAATGTTAACGCTGTCCTCTTATGTTGGCTGCGAGTTGCCATAAACATGGCAGGTAAAAAGTACCGTAGCAATTGGTCACGCTTAATCGCCAGCTAAATGAATGGGTTGAGTAGCTGTTGCAGGGGCAACATCAGCCAAATCAAGTATACGCGCTGTGTACATAATTCTACGCATTGGCAACGACACAAACTAAGCGACCAGTGAGCTGGGATTCAAATCCATGAAGACAATCACACACACACACAAACACACACACACACACAGAGGGAGAGAGAATCATAGGTTTGTGCGACAGTTCAATGAAAATAATGAAAAGCGAAAGCACCCTGGGAGTTTTATTACAATTGATCACCTGTTACGTTCATTGGTAATTGCACCCAGAGCTATACTAAATACATGCATACACACACACACACACACATACACTCCCACACACACACAGACATGCAGAAGTGGTTGCCCGATCTGAGTGAGTAAACCAATGGAGCGCATGATGTGCAACACCCAACCCAATCTTCTCGCCAATGCATTGGCCGCTGCTCCGGCTGGCTTTGGATTTCGAACATGAGGTCAGCTTTTGTATTTGGCTACCTGCTCGATGGCAGCTAGGATGGTCAGGTGGCAAGTGTGTTTGCAAATGGCTGCTGGATGCGGGCGTGGGAGTGGTACAGAGTCGCAACAATTGAGTACGATTCCCAACAATTCAATGTGCGCTAGTTTACAGTTGCCTTGTGTGCATGTGTGCGTGTGTGTGTGTGTGTGTGTGTGGTTGTGCTCCCAGTGTAGCCTCAGGACATTTGTTACAGTTGAAATGCGCTCGTAAAATGTTTTTCGACTGCTCTGCTCGTTCTGCAACAGTAGTGGGTTAAAAATGCATTGCCTGGGGGGGTTGTAGAGTATGGAGAGGGGAAGGGGTAGGGGGAGTCGGGTGGCGATTGCCAACAAGTAAAATAAATTGTTGCATTTTCATGTGTTCTCCCTGCGCTGCCCATATTACAGGTGCGTGTTTCTCCACTGTTGTGGGATTTATTGAATTTTAAATTTTAATTTGCTATTCAAAGAAAAAGAGCGACAAAAAAAAACATGTAGAGAGGAATAGAAGGGGAAAGAGAGAGAGAGAGGGAGAGCATAAGAGAGGGGGAGGGGAGGTGCGTGAGTAAACAGCAGTAAACATTTAAAGAACATCAACGAATTGCCTTGAATTTTATAGGAGCAGCACTGAAAGCGATTTCTTTGTTTCTCCTAAAACTGAGAATACTCAATTTTTATTTGCGAATTCGTCAGTTTTTCAGTTCTTAAATTCCCATCATGACAGCTTGCCTGAAATCCATTCAATCGCGGATAACCATTTAGATTTAAATTGAGTTATCGATGACCCAAGATGTGCCAAGATATGCCAAGATTTGCTGTGATTTTAAGTTGTATTTATATTTTTTTTATAGGTCCTGATGACCCACATATGCCGCATATATGCTATGCTTTTAAATTGTATTTATAATTTATTGGGATTTCTAAACAAAGCAAAGCGTTTGCAATTTATATCCAGGAAATGTATTTAAAGTTGAAGTTCTTAGTAACTGGCTAAGCAAACACACCTGCGGCATGGGCCTGGCTCAATGCAATTGACACGGATAACCGTTTGGCATTTGTATTGCAAATCGAACGCAAGCCACGCCCACACATGCAGCACTAACTGTTGCACTGTCAGCTGTCAAACACGTTGCATTGCTTTGTAGTCTGGCTAGTCGAGGCATTTAGTGGCAATGTCACTTGTAGATTATCATTTCCATTGGATGGCTTAGCATTTGCGACCTGGTTTTGCCGCCATGGGGCGATTATATATATATATACTCGTATATATATATTAATGCAGCTTGTGCAACTTTTGTGATGATATCGCCGGAAGGCATTTGCATGCGACATGCTGAGCGAAAAGTGAAAACATAACTTTTAATGAAATACAACGGATTTTGGGCTGTTGTTATTAATAAAGTGCGACAGCAAAAAGGCAACGAAATTATGTTTATTATTTTATATTATTCGGCTGGAATTTTGCTTATTACTGCACTGGAGTGGCAACGTTGCCCGTCGGCCAACTCGAATGCCAAATGTTTGTCAACATCCCAGAACACAACCCACCCCCCGCACATGCGGCACCCTTAAGGTTCAGCAAATCTGATTGCCGCATAAGGCAGATTTTTCAAGAAAAAAAAAAGAAAATATAAGAAAAGTTGTGCCAACCCCTCGGCGCATTGTATTATTCTTTTATGCGTTTCTAATTTCATTTAGCGACATTCGACATTGCCCTCCCCACCCCACCCCTATCCACCTGCGCTGGCTTTTGCCCCGTGCAGGCAGCTCGAACTTTGATAAACATTTCTTTAGCCTCATCTTTGGAGCTGCCTGCACTGATGTTCTTCCTCTTCTTCTTCCTCTTCTATATGCGTATTTGTGCTTTATTTTCCTCTTTATTTTTTTGTGTTATTCGTTTTTTTTATTCTGTGCATTCGGCGTGCTGAATATTTTCTTTTAATTTTATTTTTTTTTTTTTCACCCTCACCTGCATCGTCTTTGGCAAAATTAGATTAGAAATATTGCTACCAGCATTTTGATTTGCTTTTCCCATTTGTGGTTTTCTTCCGTATTATTTTTGTTGTTTTCTTGTATTTTATTTTCTTTGTCGCTTTTTATGCTTTATTTTCTTTTGTTTTTTTTTTTTTTGTTTTCTTAATATTTAATATAGCTAGTGGCGTGTGGCAAGTCGAATCGTTTCTGCTTTCATTATGTTTTAATTTAGTTGGCCTTTCTAACTGCTGCCAGCTTAAACTTTAAACAGCTTAAATCTCATTCTTCTTAGTCATAAATTTATGCAACATTATTTACTGCTTGGCGAAACTTTATACCTCTTATAAACTATACATAAATATTTGTTTCAGCTTATCTAATTAGTTCATAAATGCATTTTAATACCATTCCACCCATTGTAATTCGATGCACTTAAACTTTGTATTTATAATTTCGATTGCAAATTCTTTGAAGCATATATTAATAACACAAATATTGTCTTGCTGATTAACCTAATTGACTGATAATGATATTTGAATATTATAATATGCATATTATAAATTTGTATATCGAATGCAACATTCTCTTGCGAAGTTTTGAAGTAGAACTTCTGTTAATATAATTTGAATAGTTGGTTTGCTATTGATGCTGATTTATGTTGAATGGCTGCATTATTAGTAATATTGGATACATGTATGCATTATGTTGTGTGATACATCAAAGTCGTTGGTTATATTAGGATACATGTCGGCGAGGCTTATGACACTAGATGTGGCAGCAACAGCGAGCTGTGGCTGCTTAATGAATGTGCATTGCAACCCTTTACATTTACAGTTGGCTATTTTGGTATCGCATATTGATGTCATTAGGCGTTCTTGCGGTCATCCTTTGCCACTGGAGCCGGGCAAACATGCCTCTTGTCTTGGTAAGCCCCAATTCTCAACCTCAATGTTGCAACTATGTCTGTTAAATTCTAATTAATTCGCTTGTTTTGTTTGCCATCCTTGTTGCTGTTGTTGTTGTTGTTGTTGTTTTGTATTTGATTATATGGAAAGCTTAAACTGATTAATGCCCATAATTTTTCAGCCTCATGTAAATTACGTAGTCATTTGTGGGCGTATGGGTTAATTGCTTTAAGGCAGTTGTATTTGAATATTAGTCACGCCCTCAACCGTAACGTGTATTATGGATGAGTGGCAGGTTTGTGTGTGTGTGTGTTTGTGCTGTGCAATTATAATTATTCTAGATAATAATGCACCGTATGGGAAACTAACGATATAATTGCAGTGTATACAGGGATACTTATATCAATAAAAACATAAAATCAATAGATTAATAATTATTGCTTAGACAACTGATTCAAACTGATAAATGCTGACTATTAATACACTGTTAAAAATTTAAGAGGTATAATGGTTTTGTGGAAATGTATGTAATACTCAGATGGAGTCATCAGTCCCTCAAGTCCAGCTATGTTTGCCTCCCCGTCGAGACTATAACAGATAAAAATAAAATTTATTAATTTATTTTTTTCAAAAATTTTTCCGTTTTGAAAATATTGATTCATATGGTTTTCCGATAATTCTAATTGCAATATAATATGAATATGCATATTTGTTTTTTATGTTATTTTAGTTTGATCCTTAGCACTTGCAATGACATAGTTTTTTTAGTACCTGTGCTTACCTCTAGAAATAAAAACATTGAGAAAATAAAACTAGAATAATATATAAAACAATTAAATTCAGGATATCTTCCAGTCGAGCTCAAATTCAAATTCTTTATCATTCATGTCTCAGCGTTAACCAGACACATTTAGCTTCATTTAATGTTATCGTATTTATATAAATTAATTAAGAAGTCCAACTACAATCCATCAAGTGGAAAAAGAATTTCATGCTTCAATTAATTCTCATCATAGAAAGGGCCGTAATCAATTTTAAATAAAATACCCAAGCCACTTTTCCGGTCTCTTAGCCAACTGTGGGTGCATCGTCGAAATCTTTCAGAAAAAAAAGGTTAAAACGTATGTTTGTAATTTTAAACTTTGAAAAGAAATACATTTACACACACTTTACACACACTCGCGCGAGTGCCAGACAAAAAAAAAAAAATGCTTGGTGTAAAAAACAACAATGCAAATTGAATACAGGGTCGGGTTCTGGAAACCATTTCGTTTTCTTTTTTAGCTTGGCTGGGATTCCCTTAACCCCTTACCCCCACCCACCTGGTGAATTCTCACAAGCATTAATTAAAAGTGAAATTATAAGGTTCGTTCAATATACTACGTGCATACACATAAGTGTGTGTGTGTGTGTGTGTGTGAGTGGTACACACATTTGTACAACTAAAAACAGTAGCACACATCGAGATCCTGGTATGATGCAATGGGAACTGGGTAGCAAGGACAGCTTAAAATCGTGAGCCCAAACCCCGAAGCCGCTGTCCATTTGGCAAATTGAACTCTTGTCCAAATTTTTAGCAGATTACAGGCCATTAAGCATTTTTTTTTCTTCTTCATATCATTTGTGGCCAGAACGTATGTGTTGGCGGTAGGGGGGGGGGGGGAGGAGGGTGTTGAATAATTTCTGCGTTTAACATATGCGAAGTCATATAAATATTTTGATAAGGGTTGCCTGGCCAACAGCCCCGGCTGATGGGGTTGGTCGTCGAATCCACATCATGACTTTTAAGTTATCTCTTTTCGAATTAAAAACAAAACAAAATTAAAATAAAATGCTTCTAAAAGATAATATGACCCCTAGCAGCATTAACGAGAACTGTACAAAAAACTTCAAAGTATACTTTTAAATGGATTTTTATATATTTTGTAAACTTAGCTCTGACCTTTTTTTGGTCCAAATCCCTAAAGTGCCTCCCGAAAATGTTGTCATATTTTGCTGACAAATTTAATGCCGGAGACGGCAAGTGTACCTGTCATTCGCATTTTATGCTAATTCATCTTATTAAAATACAAAACAAATGGCAACAAAATGTGCCAAACATATGTCCAATGTTTGCCTCTCTGTCCGCGCGCCTTCTACTTAAGTTGAACACATTTTGCATATTAAAGTGAAATATTAATGCGCTCGAAATTAGCAAAAAAAAAAGCTTTTAATAGATAGCTTGGCTACACTGTGAGAACTTGGGTGATAGACAAGTATATAAATTGCACATGTCTGATACAAAAAAAAAGACCAACGCAACGAAAAAAATGTTGCAAATTTATTTCAAAAAAATAATATTGCAAATAAACTGAATTTCTGTTGCGGTATTTGTGTTTGTTGGTTATGTCAAAGTGATGGCCGAAGGATTTACGTGGAGGGAGGGAGGGAGGTACTGTTTTGTTCACTGTTCCCTGCGGTTGGCAAATCACAGTTGCAAAAACTGTTGAAAATTCCATTAAACTTCGCGCAAATAACCGAAGGCGTTCAATTCTAACCGACGTCGTTTATATAATTTCGTTGTTTGCCATAACAAAAACAAAAACTAAAGCAATCGCAACGGGAACGGAAACAACATGAAACCAACAAGTGTGGGATGTGGGGTGTGGGAATGTGGGATGTTGGATGCGGGTTGCAAAGGTGGCTCAGACAGCTGGTTTTGAGTTTTTGGGTAGGCAAAAAAGTTATGCGCGAAACTTAAAACAAGCACTGGAGATGCCTATGATGGAGTGCATGTGGGTGCGGGGTGCGTGGCGGTAAGGTGAGAGTCTTCCTGCCAAAAAGTTTAACATGACTGACGTGCACGGCGCACTTTTCAGCGTACAGCTAAAATCCAGATAAATTAACTAGAGCATACTTAATAATAATGCCTGAGCCATGGTTTCTCCCCTTTGCATATCTAGTCAGAGAGCAGACGTCTTTCCCTTCCCCCCCCCCCCCCATACACTCTCAGTCTGTTGCATCTGCTCCTGTTGTTGTTGTTCTTGTTGTTGCATTTGCCATGTCATATGTGGAACATGTTTGCCCGCCGGCTGCTTTTTTACTGGCCAGGTTGCAGTGGTGTAAGCGGCATGTATTGTATTATAGAATAAGTTTATTATTGTTTCAACAACCCCAAAAAACCTACAACATAATTTCATAATATTTTCGACGTCAAGTTTATCTGGCAAAGTCGGAGCAGAGCCATTTTGCCTGACATTCAAATTATGAAAAAGTTGTGCACTTAACTATCATCTCCAAATAGTTGATGTGCTTTTCATATTTGGTATTTTTTTGTTGTTGTTGTTGTTGTTTAGCATGTTTTGTGTTTTGACATGTCTTTTAATTCACTTTATTAAGAAGTTTATAAAGAGTTTTTACTGTATTTTTACTTTTGAGTGCAGCAACAACTCATGCAAAATGACAGAATAATTAAGAAATGATGCAACTTAGCTGATTATTTTTCTCAGATAAATATCGAAAAATATACGTCACTAAATATGGCAATATATAATAAATAAGAAAACCTTTGACCTGAAGATAATACTGAATATGCTCAACTGACTTCATAATCGATATTTTGTTGCCTCAGTCAAAGTTTCAGTTTCAGATCTGTCGTATATATATATATATAATAAAATCAATTAAACTACTCTACAATTTCACTTAAAATCTCTGCTCTAAAACATTGGAAATTCAATATTTTTTATGCTTCATGGCGGTAAATCAATTCCTTAAATCAGCTTATGGTAATTTACATATTTAAATTGAGCATAAATTAGTTGTATCCCAGCAAAATAACTTAACATTCGACTATTGTGTTCGTATTAAAATATTCGAGAATTGCATTGAATGGAAATCGAATGTGGTACTTTTATGAGATTTATTAAATAATTGTTGCAACATGTTGTGTACATTGGCAGCTGCAGTTGCAACCTAAGAACCGTATACTCAATAAGATTAGAAACATTTTGACTAAACACAAAAACAATATTGTCTGGCGCGGGGGGGAGGGTCAGAGGGTTTCAGAGGGTTGTGTGTGCTCTGTCATAAATTTGTCTCTATGTAAATTGTAATTTCAAGTGAATGATAATTAATTGCATACCATGCAATGATTATTATGAATACAAACACACAAAACCGATAATCAACACAATAGCAAAGCAAATACAAAGCTTGCTTGGGCCTCGATGCTTGGATTAATTTCACTTCATATGAATTACGGCAAGTATATTTACGTGTGTGTGTGCCTGTGTGTGTGTTAAGTATATTTTGAAAGCATTTATGTCTTACTCAATGCAAACTACCAACTCAAAAGCATGTCGTTTTGCGTATCTTGCGGCAGCATCTGCAACAGCTGCAACAACTTTTTCAATTATTTAGCTTGGAGAATTATATGGCAGTCAAGTGCACTCAAAACTTTTGTTTGTTTCTTGGATGGGCAGAGCAGAGCCACTGCTGCTGCTGCCTTTTGTTTGTGGCTCACAATTAAGGCTATTTACTGGCTAAGTTGTACAGCAGCAGCAACAATGGCCACCACCTGATGAGCATTTTGCATTTAATTTAGTTGTAACTTATTTATCTTTTTTTCCTAACGTTGGCAAAATGGCGTATTTGAAATGTGTTATCATTTCATCATTTTTACGCTACTCGGTTCCTTCATCAAATGCTTAATTTAATTTTGCGCTCTTAATTGTCATTTCTTTCTTATTGTTTTAAACTGTTTTCCTTTTTTTTTTAACGGCATTTGCGTAACAGTTGCTCCTTAAGCTTCAACAAACTTGAGCAGCTGCTGGTTTCGTTGCTCCTGCTCCTGCTCCTGCTCCTTTTGGACAATTCACCCGCCGGCGATGCTCCCCTGTGTATTTAGTTTTGCATCGTTCAGCGTTGCTGTAATTGAAATAAAATGTTTTAAATCAAATATTATTCTAATTATCAACAAAGAAAATAATGGGAAAAACTTTTCTTGTCCCCCCAACCCCCTACCCAACATAAACTCGACCAGAAAAGCGCCCATTCATTTAGGACAAACCTCAATGCAAACAGCCAAGTCCCAAGTTTGTTTCTTATTCGCAAATTTTCATATGATGAAAATCTGCTTTTCATTTGCCATGCGTAGAATTTCGGCAATGTTGAATTTCGTGAAATATTCCAGATATTTTTGGTCATCTCATTATACGCTTTGCATATCAAATATGTTAAATGGTTTTTATTAATGGCACTTAGTAACACTTGGATTATTTTTGAGTTATTTGTACACATAATTTATGTTTATTTTTATCTATTTTATTTAGCTTTTCTAGTTAACGAATTAATAAGTTAATTAGCTAATTTGTCGAATTTCTTTTGTGTTCTTGTCGCTCATGATTGTAACAGAATTTTATAGTATAGTTTGAGCAAAGATTTATATTTATTAACTTATTTTTTGTACATAAGTTTAATTTCTACAATCTAGTTAAAAATAGCACTAGAAATATTAAGAATTAGCATACTCCCATCTTACACTATTTGTTATGTAATTAGTAAGCTTAATTAATTTCTTTGAAAATTATGGCTACTTGGCCAAGTAATACTTGTGGAAAGTTTCTAATTGTTTCCAGTTGTTGAAGAGACTATGAAAAATATATATATATATTTGCTCATCTTGTAGCACAATTAAGGAATGATGCTTTTTTTGCTGTTCGGTTTTTGGCAATATGAAAAGTATCTTTACATGTTGAGAGTAAATTGGCAAGCTTCTGTTTAATATTTATTTTTATTATTGAAGTTGTTGCGTTAAACACGTTTCCAAATGTCTGAAGCAGATGATTAAATTCTTAATATGGCAATTTTCGCACGTCGCTCGTATTAGCCAACAATTACTTAGTCATATACAAAAGGCCATTTTGGAGGAAGAAAAATAAAATTGAATTTGCACACACACTTTACGACCCTTTCGTCATACATTTTGCACTTAAAGCAAATTAAAAAAATTCGCACATCTTCACGCCACGCCCATTTCCGATGGCATGCGAAATATGCCATTAAGTTTAATTCAATTACAATTTCATATAAGAAAATTTTGAAAACGCATCTTTTGGGCTTCCCTTCAACCATTCGGGGCGGGAATCTGTCGTGCTGCTGCTGCTGCTGCTGTTGGGCCATTCAATTGAATTCAATTTGCCATTAACCCATTATGGTTCAGCGCGCAATAATAAGCGAGGACGTGGGGAGGCGTTAGGAGGCGTGCCACATGTATGGACGAATATGCAATAACACATAAAACGCTTATTTTTTTCTCATTTTTTTGTGTTGCCAACTATTGAATACTAATACACGCCTGCACGACCACACACAAAGCGGTCCTTTGAGCGAGCTGAGAGCCGTCGCTGTCATCAGCCAGCCAGGTGCCGTCGGGGGAAATTGCCAGAGATGAGATGAGCGGCAACAGCAGCAGCAGCAGCAGCAGCAGCCGCAGCATCAACAGCAACAATAAAGCGTACATGTGTGACGAGCATTAAAAAAAAAGGGGAGAAGAGCGAGGAACGAAGAAGTGTAGAATTTTTCAATTTTCCAGCTTTTGTGTGTCAATAAACGTTCAATTCACGAGCATCCGCAAAGTGCCTACAACTGCCAAGGCAAACACACAGGTACACAAAACCGTACACAGTATCTGCAACACATATGTAAGCAATTTTTTTTTTATGCTTTTTTTTTTTTTTCCTTGTACTAACGTTGCTTTATAATCATTGCATCATGGCAGCGCTTCAGCCAGTTGCTTCCAACTACCGGCAACAGCAACCACCAACAATGCCAACAAAAAGCGGCATCGTTAGTGGCTTTGCGCAATTTTTTTGCTTGACATTCGAAGGGGCTGCCAGTTTTTTTTTTTTGTTTTTTTTTATGCAACCTTAATCCTTTGTGAAGGTGGTGCGATATCCTTGCATTCTCGTCATCCTTATTGCTTTGTAGGCGTCGCTGTCCTAGGCGGTAAGCTGCTTTCAAGGCGTCAATCTAAAAACAACAAGAGCAACTGCAACAGATTTATAATGGCTCATTTTAAGGTATTTAAATTTTTTTTGACAAATGTGAAATGAAAATGAAATGATTTATGTATTGTATAATTTGCATAAATTTTTTTATCATATTCGGCAACTTGCTGAAACTTTCGGAATTGATTGGATTAGGCCCTTATACTTTCTACATCTACTGTTTTTTTTATTTTAATTTACAAGTATATTTCGTTTTAATTAGCTGTACTAGAAAGGGTATGTCTGCTTCGGTATGTTGTGGAAAGCTAATCTTTGTAGTGTTTTCACATTCACCGACGTCCAACACGTGGATGGACAGCATCAAAGACTTTACATCGCGCTCAAACCACAAGGAAAGTTAATCAATTTTTGCTTGGCGCCTTTGTTATCCATCTGTGTACTCAATATATCAACCTACTGGCTGCATTTGATATACATCCTCAGTTGGGTTGGTTTTTGCGATACAAAGAGTACTCCTTGCCACAAGCAAGCACAAGCACAATTGGCAGACAGGGATCACATGGACATAATTTGCCACAATTGCTTTCAAAGTTTTCTAAATGAAAATCCCATTTCTAACATTTTAGCTTTGGTACTTTGGAAGCATTGAAAACAAATTAAGACTGAAAGACTCTAAGGAGTGGAAGTATATTCATTTATTTAGTACGAATGTTTTTTAATATTAATCAACATAGCTACAGTATTTTATTTATTTTTTAGACTATCAACTAAAAATTTAATATTTTAATCTTTAATAGCCATTTTTGATATTTAAATAATAGTTATTTATATTTAAAATTTAATATAAGTGACTTTTTTATGCTAGCTGATAAAAGCGCTGTCTACTTCATAAATAAATAATATTCCCATTCATATATACATTTATTTGTATTTACAAATTAATTTAACTGACTTTTTCACTGCTATTATAGTGCCAGAAAATATGACTTTGTACCAAGAATAATTGATAAATGTGCTGTCTACTCCATAAAAAAATAATATACCCATTCATATAAATATTTATATATTTTTTTATATTTAAAAATTAATATATGACTTTTTCATTGCTATTAGAAACTGCCAGAAAATACTAACCTTGTTCCAAGAATGATTGATAAAAGTGCTGTCTACTCCATAAATGAATAATATTCCTATTCATAAATATATTGATATATTTATTTATATTTCAAATTTAATATAAGTATCTTTTTTATTGCTATTAGAAAGTGCTAGAAAATATGACTTTGTTCTAAGAATAATTGATAGAAAAAGCTGTCTACTCCATAAATAAATAATATATCCATTCTTATATATATTTATATATTTATTTATATTTAAAAATTAATATGTGACTTTTTATTGATATTAGAAAGTGCCAGAAAATACTAACTTTATACTAAAAATTACTGATAAAAGCGCTGTTTACTCCACACATAAATAATATTCCCATTCATATATATACAAAACGATTTATCGACTAATTGTTCATAAGGTTGATCTATGTCCTAAACATTTTGTTAAAGCAACTATTTGTTTGGAACAAGAATACATATCTTGAGGGGATTGGCGATGGTATCTTCCAAGTGTTTCCCATTGGAAGGGTATACATTTGGGAGTATGTTGCACTTTTGCACAGGCGGCACTCAACTTCCGCTTTGAGTAAAATATAACAATAATTTTGTTTTGTAGAAAAACAACAAAGCTCGTTGCTGATTTGGCTTGTGACCTGGGCTGACATATCAATCAGGATTTAACAAGTAAATTTATGCACTTGAGGTGCAAACTCACAGGGAATATACTTATACATATATATATATATATATATACATAACACACACACCCACTCAGAATTGCAACGCCCTTAGCGTTTGCTGTCTGTTGAATTGTGTTTTGCATATTTGAATAGTTTTTATTTACTTGAACTCACAATTGCACTTTTGCCATTACTTTGGCTATTACACAGACGCTTTTAACGACGACATATAATGTGTGTGTGTGGGGGTGTGTGTGTGTGGGTGTGTGTGCTCATTATTTATGCATAGGTGTTAGCGTTTCTGGGTGGCTTTCTCAACTCAGCTATGTGTCTTATATGTGTAGCTTTTCTTTGCATATTTAAGGAACAAGAATCTCGTCCTGACATCCCTTCGCCCCTCTCTTTGTTCACTGGTTCACTGAGTGCGCTACTGACGTGTGTGTGTGTGTGTGTGTGTGTGTATGTTGCCTGTATTATCCTGTATTCTATTTATGCTACTTTTGTATGCAACAAAGAGTTATTGGCAACGACTGCAGTATTTGTATGTAAACGAAATGAAATTTTAATATGTTTTGTGTTTGGTTTTCCTCATTTATTATTTTTACACAATAAAAAATTTAATATTGCCAGCTAAGCAAAGCAAAAAGAAAATGAGAGAGAAAATCTGTTAAATGCATATAAACATTTATTAGTCTGCATAGCGATCATAACTTAGTTGGTCGCTAATTGCAGGAACGGCAGAAGTGAACTTTTTTAATTAAATGTTGCAGCCACAAACGTTGACAAATGCACCGTCTTTGGCTCGCCACAAATCTTGGTTAATGTTAGCTGACACTTGCGACCGTCTTGACAAATACCCACAACATTTTCAGCACACTCACTTTACAATTTCTAAGCAATTTATACGAGCAGCCGACTGCACTTGGCCGTTATCTTGCGTAATTACGCTTTTGCTCTCCTGCCATCCTGCCATCCTGCCGGGAGGTGAAAAAAAAATTGTTTATTGTTTCAGTACAGTAGCAGCCAGCGTTGAGCCAGCAAAAAGTTAATTGAGTTTACTTTGGCCAACGGTAAAAAAAATAATAAAAAAATCGTTGACAAAGTTGTAAAATTACAGCATTGCATCATTGCTGCGCAGCGGGAGAGCAAAACTCTGTTAATTTATATGAAAAAGTGCATAAAGAAAGGCTCTTCAGCGGGGATACCTCCCCCTCCCCCCACCCATCAGATTTCTCCTCATTTCGCTATCCCCAATAATGCCGCCAATTCGTTTTGCCTTCGTTGCCGTTGTTAATGATATTGCAAATGTAGTCGGTTGTTTGATAAAAAAAAGAGGGCCGCGGGGATGTAGAATAATCGAACGTCAGTTGTAAAATAATTAAAATGCTTGAAGGGCAGCCCCACCTGTCGGCCCATGAACATCATATGCATTTGATGTTTCAGCTAATTGAGGTTTTCGATAAGCAGCCTTGAAAGCCTCTTGCCATTGACGTTGCATAATTGGCAACAAATGGTTGTGCATTTTTTTTTTTTTGCAAAATGGGGTCTAAAGAGTTGGTTTTTGTTGCTAAATATGTATTTACAATGTTTCCCCTTTTCAAAGTTTCACTTGTATTTTATATTTATTTTTTTAAAGTCTACTTATAAGAACACAAAATAAAAAATAAATAGAAATTTTACAAACAATGTGATTAATTTTAGTTAAAATGTGCGTCTTAAATTAATGTCCATTTTTGCGCAGATTAAATTAAATTAAAAATATAGACACAAGAAAATACTTATATACTTTACATATTGCAATAATATATATATGCAATCTGAAAATAACTTTGTTCGATTTAAATATTTGTTCAGTACAAACACTTTTACTAATTGACGTGTCCTTGTTGGCTGGAGCATTCAATGCGAAATGCTTCAAAAATGCATTTTACCAATAAATAAAAGCTGACTGAAATTTTAAGCCTTTATAAGCGCCTTTCAATATTTGAACTTTTCGCTTTTCCATAAATATGAGCACGATTGCCATTGGAATGCTACTTACAACTGGTTGCTCATTGATGGTAGAAAAATATGTGAAATACGCTTTTAAAAAGCCAGCTATTATTGAGTCAAGGGTAGCAGGTAACAAGTACAAGTGCTGCAGTCAATGTTGCTCAGATATTAGACTCAGACTCAGACTCCTGTTGCAAGGAGCGCTGCTTGGGCTTCCTGGGGTGCTGTACGCATCGCTTTGATGACGCACAACGGGCAATGGGCTTAGTTCTGGCAATAATTGCATATGGTCCAAATCAAATTCTACTCAATAAAACAGCTTGAGACTATTCAATTAAATTTCGAAAAGGCAACTAACGCTAGATGGCGCCACATATATATGCTGATGATGGTGACGCATTTATTTTGTTTTTAGTCACATCACTTTTTGCCAATATTTCCACTAGCAAACACATTCCAGTTTTGGGCGTGTGTGTTGGCTAAGGAAGCGTTGTGAATGGCAAAGCAACAAGAAAAGCAACAGCACAAATAAAAAGAACAATAACAATAACAACAATGGCGGCTAAAGCTGAGCAACAGTCACGTAAATCCAGAAAACCGTTTGACTGCCAGAGACTACACATCCGCTATGAGTTAAATGTGTGTGTGTGTGTGTTTGGGCTATTACTGCTGTGTGTGTTTGTAAATGTTTGCGTATTTTTTTTTTATAGAATTTTTGTTTTTTTTTAAGGCAGTTTTAGTTTTGCCTAGTTTGCGCCTAGCTGTGGCAATTGTTTTGCTTATTGCTCAAATTTTTATTGTTGTTGTTATTGGTCATGGAGTAATTTATGTAGCGAGAAGCACTACTGACACTTGGGCGACACTCAGCTGAGATAAAGAGGATAACAAATTGCGCTCATGCAACAGATTTCCATGCCAAAACGCTTACACACAAACACTAACACCAACGCACACACATAGGCACTTACAAGCACACCCACACAAACTCTAGCAAGCACTCAGACAGCTGAGCAGAGCAAAAGAGAAAACTCAACGAGAGAGGAAAGGAAAGAGAGTGTCTCACTTAGAGAGCGTGCGCAAATACGTTCTTAAAGGAACTAACGGTTGTTTATATCACATTGGTTTATTTCAGCACATATTTATAAGCTCGACCAACTTGAATTTATAAATTTAAAATGTTTACTTTTAAGCAGCATTAAAAAAAAATAAAATGATGGTAATCTTGTGTGCGCTTTCTTTGTTCTTGTTTTTTTTTTTAAATTTGCCTATGCCGCCAACAGCTGTTATCCTGCGTCTGTTCGACTGACGCAAGCTCTCAGCAAAAAACTCACCACGCGTCAGAGCAATCAACGAGTGTGCGCCGCTCTCACGGCCCATCTTCGACTCTCGCTGTGAGTTGAGTTTAGTAACGAATAGTCAAGGTGCGAACAAATCAACGCGGTTTGCACGCTGCACAGAGCGTGCCATTGAAAATAAATTCTAAAAATTAACAAATTACACGCTAAATGCGTTAAATTCATGGCAATGACAGCCCAATTGTGAGTGACATCGAAGTGCGTTGGACAAACGTGAGTTCATCAAGTGTTACAGCTGTCTACGTGCATTGCAAATTACGGCATCGGCCAGGATATACGCCAGAAACAAACGCGTCCAATGCTACACTCTTTCGGCTAGGTGTGAGTGCGTCTGTGTGTGTGCGTGTGTGTGTGTGTGGGTGTCAGTGAGAGCACGCGAGAGTCAAACGCATTGGTATTGGTGACAGCGACAACGTGCTACGTGGCGCGTGGCAAAACATTCAAATTGCTTAATAAATAATTTCATTATCAAGCCAAATTAACAACAAACAGCAAACACTGCAAGACTGCTCAATAACAGCATATTTAACGTGCGTGTAATAATTGTGTAAACATACATACATATTTATATACATATATAATAAACAAATAAAAGTTTGACGCCGCCGCGGCCGCGCTGTCGAAATGCTAGCATGTGGCGTCGCCGCCGACGACGACGTCATCGTACTAACGGTTTAGTGGCACCATATGTGAGTGCATGCATAATTTAGCATACATCAACATGCTTAATAAATATGCATCCCGCGCAGGCAAGTGAACTTAATTACTCAACTCAATTCAAACTAAACGCGCCCAAAACTCTCGTAAGCCCAACACAAGCACACAGTTTATAACACACACACAGGAATAAACAAAAAAAAAAAATAAAAAATCGAAAGCAAAAAGGAAAAAAACTTTTTGAGTGCCTCAATGGGTCGTCGTCGCAGTCGTTGTCTATCTTAGGGCCCACATATTGTTTCAAGGCTGTGACTCGTGGGCGCTTATCAGTGTGTGTGCACCTGTGAGCAAAATTCATACTTGCAACGCTGCCAAGTGCCACTTGGCCGGGCAACAACAACAGTAACGCTAACGCTAACGCTAACGGCAACGGCAACAGCTAACGCGCACGTGCAACGTTCAGTGTGCACACTGTGCCGCAAGGAAAGTGAAAACACTCGAAAGTGACTTTTCAGCACGTCAAGCTGCCTGGTGAAGCGTAGGTAAGCCACAGCGACGAAGTCGTCATCGTCATCGTCATCGTCATAGTCAGTGTCGTAACGACACCTACGACACCATCTATTCTCACACGGCCAACGACATTGCCAGCAATCAGGGCGACCGAGTATCCTGCCTCGTCCTGCCCTGTCCTGCTCAAGCACACCCAACGAGAGCAAATAGCCAGCTAGGCACCCCCTCCCTTCCACACGTTTACCGCCAACTGGCGCCTGCATGCATCGCCACACACGTGGAGCACACAGCAGCAACAATAGCAACAACAACAACAACAACAACAACAACAACAACTACAATCATCGCATACAGCGAGACGCACAAAAGAGGTGAGCTGAGTTATTCCGAGTCGTTCAGCTGTTTGCTGTTTGCCAAGCATATTGATAGTCGTGCTATGCATAACGGTTTATAAGTTTGCCTCTCTTTATATACAGTCAGTGCAGAAAGTTAACGCTTGAGCGACATAATTGAAAATATTGCGTGATATTTATTTGCCGCTTCTTTCTCATGTGCATATTTGCATTTTATTACTCAAAACAAACAAACAAACAAACTTTTTAATTTGTTAATTTGTTACCCAAGGTTTATTACAAATTTGCATTATTTAAAACTTTTATGAATAATTTAAAATCGATTTTTATTTATTGTAAATTTGTTTACCTTGCAGTATTTTAATAAATAATATAAAATAATAGTTGTCAAAAATAGTTTATAGATAAGCATTAACAGAGGAATTTCTTAATTTTTATAAAAATTCTTTAAATATTTAAAATATTTAAAGATACTAAAATGCAGTACCAAAATTTTTAATTTGAAAACAACCATAATTATTCATTATTCATTCAAATTGTTTTGGTTTTTTTCTGTGCGCTTACTTAATTGACCCACTGTAAGAGTAAAATCTCATAATACGCATATAGGAGCACCCACATAGTTTGCATTTTATGGTTATATGGAAAATAGGTGGCATTAACCCTCTGTTCCGTATTTAATGCATATGCCATATTATGGTAAGCTCCACTGGTCAAGGCAGCTTACGGGTTTTCCCTTTTTTTTATTTGTGTGTATGGGTGTAGATTTTCATGTCCTTGTCCTGCTACTCATTTCCGTTTCCGAGTGCTACATCCGGTTACCCATTGTTATGCCAGTCGCTTGGTCGCAGATATCCATCTTCATTATATTCGGCGCGGTCGCTGCCTTCTGAGCGCTTGCGGTTACTTGCACTTGCCAGAAGCAGCAGCATCAGCAGCAGCATCAGCAGCAGCAGCAGTGACGACATCTCAGCCATCTCTGTTGTGGCATCCGCTGAGGCAGCACTCGTGGCAGCATTTCTTCAGCTTCACTTCACTCCAGTTGTGTGCGCGCCTTGCACCCATGCTGCCTGCCTAGTTGCCTGGTTGACTGGCCTTCCCCGGCTACACGTCTACCCAAATGTCATGTCTTGCTGTCAAATCAAATCAACTGTCGTGGCTGGGGCTGTCTGCCTCGCTGGCTTGCCAGTCAACGACCACTTGTTAGTCTGTAATTTGCACTCACACCAAAACACACACACACACACAGACACACACGCACGCATACACCAAAAAACCAACCACCCCACACACACACACACACACACACACACACACACATACACACGTCAAACACAGACACAGCCACTGAGGCACAAAGCGCTTACGCTTTTTGCTTGGCTGGCAGCAGAGCAGCTGAATCTGGAACTGCCTGTTAACCTCCAGCTACACCACCCCCATCAAACATTCCCTCCACCCTTCACCCCCTCCCCCTCTCCCACAAATGTTTCATTTGCTGCTTTTGGCGCTCTGTTGCTTGGACCGTGGCTTCTGTCATTTGTTGAATCTCCGCGCACTTTGCCTTAGTCATTCCGAGCGCAGAGCACGCATTATATTACATACATATATATATTTTTTTTTTATTTTATTTTTTTTACTAGAAATTCAACGAGTTTGTTTTCGGTGAATTTTCTTTGTTTTGATGTCGACTCTCGCTCTCAACATTTGCCTTCTGCTTGTGTGTTTGGTTTTGCTTTTCTCTGGCCAAATGGAAACTCACCACAGCTTACAGTTCACTTCCATTCAGTTCGGATGAGTTCAGCTAAGTTCGTTTCACTTTTTTTTTCTTTCTATTTTTTTTTTTTTACTTTATTTCTGGTTTTTACTTGGATCCGGGTAAGCGATTGCGATTACGATTGCGATTGCATGGCAAATTCAATTTTGATTTCGTGCTTCAACATTTGATAATGTGGCATACAACTGCCACAGCTGGTCAATGGCTAATGGCATTTGCCATATCCACTTTCTATCTTCTCTGTCATTTTTTTTTTTAATAATTTTTTTTTTTAGAGCGTGATTAGTATGTCATTGGTTGCACGTGACTAGAATTGCACTTACAGTTTTTAGCAGCTCATTGTGCAAACAATTCTAATGATTGTTTTCAGCATAAGAACACCCACACACACACACACAGAGACGATTACAGTTGTGCATCTTGGCAAGCAATTCAATTTGGGTGACTGTCAAAAGACGGCGCCAAACTATTGACAGTGCCACATCCATATGGTGACACCTAAAGGACGCCCTGCTGGTTGCAAAGTGAAATTCCTGCTGATATCGCTGTTCGCTTTCGATGCCTACAAAAATGGCAACAAATATTGTCAGACGCCTGCTGTTTGTATTGTTTTTTCCCATACACACACACACATACGCAGCATGTGTGTGTGTGTTGTGTTGTTCTGGCCATGGCATCGTCTCCTGTTGCGCCTTATGGTATTGGGTGCAGCTGGTTCTGCCAGTTAAATGATTCCATTGAAGGCATCGGCTCACGAAAATGGCGCGCGAAAAGCGTAAAATTGTATTGGCAACCGCCGAGTCTGCTGCTATAGTGTGGCTACTGTGGCCTCTCTCTGACGTGGCAGATCCAATACGTATGGAATTTTTATGTGGGGGCAACTGCCAACACCAGTCTTCTCCACAAAAAAAAAAAAGAAAAAAAATAAACGGAGAAAATAAGTTTTACTACGTTTGTCTGACATTTCAATTGTGGTTTCATTTCAATTCGATTTTGATGACACAGTCAAGACGTCGCTGCTGCCACAAGCCACAATAACAACAATAACAACAACAATGCCAACAGCAACAGCAATAATAACAATACGCTAGTGTCGTCCGTAATATGGCAGCAATTTCGTTGTGCTGCATTTGGTGGCAGCAGCAACAACAACAGCAACTGCTACACTGCAAATTGAGTTAAGTGCCGAGCCACATGCAATGGGGCTGGCGACTGGCAAATGGTAAGGCTCATGTTTTAGTTGTTCCTTGTTGTTGGGCTTTTCTAAGTGGGTCAGTTTTTTTTTTTTTTTTTTTTTGGCGCCAGCGGCTTTTGGGCACTGAGAGAACTAAGAGCTTTGCTGTCGCTCAAATGCTTGACAGCTGTGTGTGCTATGTATAGGCATATATAAGTTAGATTTCCATGTTGTCAAAAATATATATATATATATATATCAAAATGAACTCCAATCGAGGATGAGTGATGACGTCAGCTAGGCAGTTAATTAAGACACATTAAAGGCGTACAAAAAAGTGCTAAAATAAAGCTAATGAAATGCATTTATGTGTGTAATAAATATATGATAAATATATATATAAAAATATATATACATATTCCAGTTGGTATGATCAATAAACTTGATAATGCACAATGGAAGATTGTGAGTCTCGAAGAAGTTTCATATAAAATCGAAATAGGCTTCAATTAATATTTATATCTCGAATAAAATATTTTATATTCAACAAATAAGAATTTAATTTCATAACTTATATCTAATCAAAAATATTTGTTCAACATTCAGACTTCCATTTGTGGTTGTACTTAATCTATTCAAGATTCTTGCAGATAGTCGTGTAAAGTTCAAATAAATGTAATGAATATTTAAAGTTTATTTCTCACTTTGGAAACAAAGTGTGACATGAACGGAATACAAAATAAGATATATCAACTTTCTTTATTGCCTTGTATGAATAATTAAGGACTGCTTGGCAAGGACACTAAAAAAGTTAGCAAGTTTTTGACCAATAAAAACAAAACTTTGAAAATTTAAAAGAAAAATTAAACGTAGCAGCAGATCATGAAGAAAAATATTTTGTATAAAATGAACAGTTATTGGTAATCGAAGCAGAACAATGCAAATTATTTTCTGACTATGCCAAAAGTTTGCATTTTAAGCCGTTTTTATTGTGCCGGTTCCATTGTGCTACGTTCGCTTGCCACTTTCATTATAATGCCATGTTGCTGTTGCTGCTGCTGTTGATAATGATGATAATGATGATGATGATGATGATGATGAACGCCCGCTGCGTTTTAGCATTTTGGCGCAACTTTTGCCCAGCATCTCGCTACATCCATATCCATTGAAAGCGCCCCAGTTGTTTGGCGCCAACATCAACGGCTGAGTGGGTGGGTGGGTGGGTGTCGTCAGCCTTCAGCTCATTATATGCAGCAGCCAGAATTTCGTCGGCTGCTCTGCTATGCTTTGCCCAACTCGGATCGGCTCAGTGTGTTTTGTGAAGCGGCGCAGCAAAGTATGCAACAAATTTGGTTAACTTTGACTAGTGTTAACTTTTTAAACGCCGAGCCGAGTCGTCCTATAAATATATCTATATATATATATATATATATGTAGTTTAGTTAAAACTTAAGTTTTGCACAAAACTCTGCGGCTGAGGTAAGTTTGGCAGACAGGCGAAAATGCAACCACCGCACTCCGCTACCCATCGAGCTGATTTAATTGTATTCACTGCCGTTGACATTTACTCGTTTCTGACACGCTTTAAACCACAATTGCTGTGAGCCTAATTAATTTGTTGTCACTTGCTTGTTATGGTTTATTATCGGCATTTTATTTGATATTTACGCATGACACGTGTCGCTCAGTTTTACTTCTGCTTTGGCTAGGTTCAAAGCGTTAACTGACTTATTTGATGGCTAACAAATATATATATATAAAAATATAAAACCGAAAGAAAATTACAAGTTTATTGAGTTGTACTTCCGAGTCGAGTCCGCCAGGTTATCGCCTCTCCATTTGCTACGTAATTAATTCATTAAGCCTCAAGGCGTTGCAAACAAAACAAATTTGACGCACGCAAGCGGTTTTCAACACTAATCAGTTGCACTCCATGAGTAGAGCCAGACGTGTGGGAGGGGGGTCCGGCTATTTTGGCCTGTCTGCGCAGTTTTCCTGTCAAAACAGTTAACCGCCGGCTTGTCAATTTGGCTACGCATTCGGCTCGTTTTGCCTATTTTTGCAGTCGAAAGTTGTTTTCTTGACACTGTTGCCGATGGCCAGTCGTCGCTTCATGCCCTGCCCCTCTCTCCCCCCCCCTCCCCCACCCAAGGGGTCATACAATTCGAACGCTTAACAAAAGGATATTGCGCACAATTTCCGCTACGCGGCCGGATGTAATGGTAATCAATTGATTGTTTTATTGTAAATTAATTGTGGGGCATGCACATGAGCAATGCCATATTGTTGCTCGTGCCCCACGCTGGCCCCCCCGCCCAAACTTCAAATGGCCTCTTCTAGTGATGTTTCTGTTGGTTGTTATTGTTGCTGCTGTTGTTGTTGTTGTTGTTATTGTTGCTGCTGTTGTTGTTGCTGTTGTTGTTGCTGCCAGCATTGCTTATTGTTTTTACGCAATTGTTTGTCTGGTGGTCTGAGCGGCCTATGCTGCTGTTGATTTAAAACAACCAAAATGCAAAATGAGTTTTCAAACGGAAATTGAGTTTTTGGTTAACATTTCCAAACGTTCAGGTCTTTGTACTGTTTTTTTGTTCACTTTATTTCTTTCGTTTTGCTGTTGTTGGTAATATTTTCTGCTTTACTGCAGTTAGTTAGGTGAAGTTTCTCCATTCGGCTAGAGGCCAAATAGGATGTAATCAACTTGTGAAAGTACAGTTTCTGCTTTAGCCATCACACAATAAGGTCTGAAAGCCAGTTAGAAACAAGGCAAGATTTGTAAAAAAAAGTTATGAAAATTCGTGAACTAACCTTAAGTGTATAAAGCAAGAAGTTATATTACTTATTTTTTGTAAGACAGAGTCAAGCTAGATTTGTAAATATTATAATGATTTATACGTTTTCACAAGTTGAAAATTTCGAGGCAAAATAAGAAGTTAGAAATTAGCTGTGCTTGGAATTACTTAACTAAGGTGTTGAACTTTAATAAAGAACAGGTAAATCTCTGTTGTGTTTAATTAAAGATTAAATAAAATCTCGCATATTATTTCTATTTGCACAAATAATTTGATTTGATTGATTGATGAAAGGGATAGTTTTCGACTAATTGATTTTCCATGTACTCACACATTAATAGATAAATTTATTATATTTAATATATTGAATTAGATTTAGTTTTCATTCCCAAAGCTACTATCAATTAAAGCAAATAACATTTATCATAATTATCATCAAATCTTTTGCTATTAGTTAATAACAAAGTGTTTTTAATAAAGAGCATTTTTATGAAACTTATGAGCAGTCAATGGCCTCATCAATGGCCTCAGTTAATACAATGGCAAAACAGCAAAAGTTCCAAAAAAGAACTTTTACGCTGCTTGACTTAATTTTTGGCATATCTGTGCCCATGACAAATGACAGAGTCGTTACCAACTTGGGCCATAAAACCAATAGAAGCAGCCAAAACAGCCAGCACCAAAACCACTAACAAGCAGAAATGCTTCTTGGCTTAGAAGCGAACGTTTGACATTTTGTTTGTTGTTCGTGTATGTGTGTGGCTGTGTGTGTGTGTAGGTGTGCGTATCTTCCCCATCATCATTAACTCATCAATGTCAAAGTTTATCAATGGAGTCTGGGCTAAAACAGATTTGGCGTAAAATTAATACAATCTAACGTGGCAAGCTGCTTATTGGAAATCAATTTCGTGCCTGTCTGCCAGGCAGCTGACAACCTGAACTGTCGCTGCCAGTAGCTATCCTACAGATAGTACATATATATATACATATATATATATAGACACATATTTATATATATGTTATTTATATACTGTTATACTTAAATCAATTATATCGGCTTAGTGGCAGCAGTAGCTTATTTTAATTTGTATTCAATGTTAGCTAACAATTTTTTGGCCTGATTGTTAATTGAATTAAATTGCAGTTTATCATTTTACGCACATTTTGTGGCATCGTGATTTTTAGCTTTTATTTGTATCTATTAGATGGCTTTATTTATGCCGCTGTGCACATATTTATTTGTGGCACTATTGACTTGGCAGCGCCACACTGACAGCTGTTTCTGTCACGTGCGTTCCTCGATGTGGGCAACGTTTTTTTTTTTGCCCGTTCAGTTTACTTTACAGTTGCACACACATTGTGTGCACAGTCACACACACATGCATTGACATATATACAATTTAGAAATGAAACACAGCAGCTGTATCGCATTGCCAATACACACAATACAATATTTGCCATCGATTTTTGGTTTCATTGTTTCACTTGTCGAATGTCTGAAAACGACACTGGTTTTGCATTCCCCCATATTTTGTAAGAGTACTAAAATTCGCCCTATTTTATTTAACAATTATACATGTAATATACATATATATATATATATATATATATATATACTTTGTTTGTCAGTTGTCTCAGTTTCCGCCAGTGGCATTTATTTCTTATTTTATCAAAATTGGATTGTAGCCAATTGAAATTGAAAGCTTGCAGGCAAATTGAAAAGTCAATTGCAGAAAGGGTGAATAAATTATTTTTTTTTTTCATATAACATATTTTAAATATGTCAATCGCCAGCTACAATCGGGAATCGAAGTATAAAACTAAAAACAATTGAAGTCTTTATTACATTTTTATTTCGCTGGAAGCACAAATTCGATAAATCAAAATATTATCTAGCACAGGTCAAAATCAAAATGGTATATATCATTAATTTAAATTGATATGATTAAATATAATTTGAGCCTGTTAAACAAGGTTTTGTTGTTGCTTTTTAAGCTCTAATTAACAATTAAGCCGCAAATCGATTTAATCTTATTTGATGCTCAAGTTTCATAATAAATATGAATTGGTTTTCTTATCAATGAATTGACCTAATTGCCAAGCTTATTAATGCTTTTGCCCAGTTTTGTCAAAAATTATGATAATTAATCTGAGGTCAGCTAAGCTGTTAAATTGCGTGCGTTGAGATAAATTCATAAATAAAATGCAAATGCGCCAATCAATTTTTAATTAAAATATATGTATACCAATCGGATACAAGATGGAGGCTACTAATTTGTAGCCAGTGTATGTATTTACATTTGTATGTGTGTGTGTTTGTGTGTGTGCATATAGAATGGTTAATCGAATATCCGCTTAACAGCTCAGAGCCGCAACGTCATTAGCAGCTGCGGCAAATGTCATCATTATGAGGCACAATAATATTTGGCATAATTGTCAATATCTTGGGCTGCGTGGATTTAAGCTGAAAATTTGCTGCTGCCACAGCAGATGGCCATATTTTGCTACTTATTAAGACCTAAGCAAAATGATGGCCAAGTCATCATCAGTTGTCCTGGCAACGTAACTCTTACTGGAAAAGCAGACACAAAGATTTTGTGGCACAATTGAAGTCAGTTTGGTTTTTATCGCTAATTAATTGAATTCATTCAAATTAAGCGCCGCACACAGCCAACCAACTAAGTAGCCACTCGCAACCCTGCCCCATAATCAGAGACGCTTAGCAACTCCAACTCCAAAAAAAAAAAATCAGGATTGTAGAAAGCGGTAATTACCAATTTTTGTGTGCTGTTGTGTTTTGTGATTTGCGCTTTCGCTAGCCACTCGTAAGTAGAATGGAAAAACTGATTAACATTTGGAGTCCATGCGGCTGCTGTTGCTGCCGCTGTTGCTGCCACCGCTTAATGAGCGTTGAGTAGATTTACAACTCGGAGTCGGAATCGTAGTTGGACTCGTACTTGGTCTCGGTCTCGGAATTTGCACTGCCCGCAGTTGGATTGTGCTTGTGTGTGTGTGTGTGTGTGTGTGTGTGTGTGAGCCAAGTGGCATTCATATTTCGCTTGTAATTCATTTAAAAGAAATGCACTCAACTGCATCTAATGCGTCCGGGCAGTCGGGCGATTAGCATGAAATGCGTTCTTAATTGGTACAGCGAAAGTTGGAAGCTGCTGATTGGCAACGTGTTCTGCTGGGATTAGAATTTGGTGGTCAGTGACTAAACTAAATGTTACAGTTTGTTGTTGCCCAACAGTTGCTTGACTTCTGACCCCAAACCTGCTTACTTGACGCTAATCGCATTATGTGTTAAGCATTTAAGTTGGTTGGTTTTAACTGGTCCAGCTTAAAGCACGTTGTTCAACCTGATCAGCGTCGGTGCATTAATCAAATTAATAAATAAATTAACAGTTATTTGCCAGTTTGACCGTTGCACGGCAACAAGCGACTCTGCTGACTTGCCAGTTGTAAAACATATCTCAATTAATTATTACCATGTGGTTAATGAGTGGCCTGGCCAGGCATCTGCAATAACATCGGTTGTTGCAACATCAGCAGGCACAGCGGAAACGCGGCCATGTCCCCATGATGTTGTCTGCCACATTTTAATTACACATTACATATTGTGGGCAACAATCCCACGAAAATTACTATTAAACTAGCATTTTGTTTTTGCGGTTTTACAATTGCAATAACTGCGATAAAATTCTAAATATATATGTAAACTACTTGTAAAATAGCGTATACCGAATTAAGCATATACTCTTCAAGCTATATGCATTTTTTTAAGTATTGTTAATTACCTTAATTATGACCACAATTTATTGTATTTGTATGTATTGTCTGCTTAGTGATATCACTAAAAATAAACAATGCTTTTCATAAAGAAAGAACAAATTTTACTAGCTGTAAAAAAAGGTCAATTATTATTTTTTATGGTTGCATTTAATTTTATGGCTAACAATAAGCTTTTATAATATTTAATATTATATACACATCATTTAAGGTTTACTTATTTTATTATATTTATTTATTAATTAAAAAATTGTTGCAAATTTTGTTTAAATTTTTGCATTAAACTCAGCGAACAAGAAAAAAATATATTATAAATATATATCAAATTTATCCTGGCATAATATTGATATACTCTAAGAATGTCCCTAAATTTAGATGGAAGCTCAGATTTGGTAATTAAAACTTAATACAGTAATCCTATTATATTATTAGATATTATTATGATTCAGCTAAGTTATCTATAATGCACTCTCAAAAATATCTGCTGTCCACCTGCGATTTATATAGTGCCACCAATTTGAAGACTGACCTGTTAGACCCCCAATAATAATTAAAATTCCACTAAAAAATTTGTATGCTTGTGGGTAAACAATAATTATTGCTATTTGGTTGAACAAGCCCATAGAGCAAATAAAAAATATATTTTTTTGAGTAATTAATATAATGCAGCGTTTAATTTCTGATCATTGTCGCCAAATGTAAACTAATTATAATTAATACATCAATAAAACAAGTTGGTCAATAGACAAAAACATTGCCGCCGAAATGCAACTATTTGCATTTGGTTTCCCATGAAAATTCAGCTTTTGTGTTTGGTTTTTGGTCAGTGGGAAAATGGGACTAAAAATATGCAAAGTTCAAACTGGCAACGTGTGCCACGTTCCACATGTAGAATGCCTAATTTGCGTTTTAAATTGAAATGCGAGCACTTAATTATTATTATTATATATGTTTTTTTTTTGTTTTTCTTTTTTTTTTACATACTTATACATGTGTATGTTGGCCTCATAATGATTTTCATTTGGTTACGCTTTTGGGGGTACTGTGCACGCAAATAGTTTCTGGGCGGTTTTTAAAAGTTTCGCCGCCTGTTTGTTTGCATTGGTAATGAGTTTACTTTGGCTGTAAGTTGCGCAAACAGACCACCAAAAACCCGCCGGCTAGGGGACTGCACCCTCAAAGCTAAGTCCCCACAAACGACGTGCAAAAACTTGTGCATTCAACTTTCGTTTTATTGTAAAGTTCTGTCAACAAAATCTTTCTGCCCGCAAAAATATACATGTATCTATGTGTGTGTCTGTGTGTGTCTGTATGTGTGTGTGTGTGTGTTATGCATATGCGATTGCTGCCGCATGTGTTTTTAGTTTTGTCGGTTATTTCGGCAAATTACTTTGCTGCCAGTGACTCTCTAACTTTGAAAAATATACAATTTTTAATTAGTATCAAAAAAAGCAACAAAAAAAAGAAAAAATAATAAAAAATAATAAAAAATAATAAAACAAGAATTGCCAGCGCAAATATAAGCCGAGTCAGGATTTTCCAGCATTTTTATGAGTGCACTTAAAAGTCAGCAGAATTTGTGGTATATACAAACGTGTGTGTGTGTGTGTGTCGGTGTGTGTGTCTGGTAAAGAGGGAGAGTTTATTTTTACGGCTGAGCACTTTAAAATGCGTTTTAAAAGCCAAATAAATCACAGCTGCAAGTCAACAGTTGTTATTCTTGTTGTTGCCTTATCAAAAGCTGTGCGCCGCCTTTTGTTGTTTATTTTTGTTTATGCCACAAAAACAACAAAAAAAAAAACATTATTTGGCGATAAGCTTTGGCTCCGACTCACCACTGAGATAAATATCAGGCGCTGCCACATAAATTACAAACACTGACACAACGGTCAGTTCATTTGTTGAATATGCGAGCTAAGCCAAAGAAAATAAATAAAACTAAGCAAAAAAAAATATAAAATTAATTCATTAGAGTAATAAGTGCAAAACTTAATAAAATTAGGCAACAGGCACTCAAAATATATGTATGTATGTATTTATGCAACACGCTGACAAGCCCTCGTTAAGTAGGCAACACGCCTATTCACAAAATTCAAATAACTTCAAACAACTCCAGGAACTTAATATAGGCTCAGAAAAAAATCCCTCGGACTGAGAATGTTTGTCATAAAAACAAAATCCGCCACTAAGTAGCGGTGCTTATGACATAATAGCTGACACGCACAGTGGTTACAAAATTACGAGAAAATTTTCATGTTATTGTGATACTTTCGAGAATGTGTTTCGTTTAAATCGCTTCTTAAATGAAGTCTTGAATATAACATATATTATTTTATATATTATATTTATTATTTTTTATTATATATATATTTTATTATATATATTATGTTTTATTATATTTATTATTTTTTATTATTACAAGAACATAAAAATCGTCTAGCAAATATTTCATATTTAATTCGGCAAAGTAATCAACTGACTTTATTATCCCTTTATTATTTTTAAAATAAATCAGAACTCAACAAATCTAAAAATTAAACATTTGTTTTCAAAATCTCAAAAAAATTATCTAACACACTATTTTATATATAATTGTTAATTTTATAAGTTGTAAATTCGTAATATATATTTTTCTATTTAAATCAAATATTTATTTTGATTAAATGCGAATAAAACAAAATTTGGTCAACAACAACAGAATTGATATGCAAATTTGGCTGTATATGTATTTATTATAATGTAAAAAGTTTTTTGGCGTAAATTTGTATTGTGGGCTGTGCAACCACTGTGCACCACATCTTAGTGGGGCCACTGTTGTCCACCTTTGCCCCATGCTAGCTCATGTTCCATGTTATTGTTGTTGTTTGTATTTTGGCCATTTTAATAGCTTGTATGTGTGTGTGTTTTAGCAGCATTTTAGGTAAATTAAAAAATAACATTATTATTGCTATGACCCACAATTTTTATGGGCGGGGGCTTAGCCATTATTTTTATATAATTTTATTTCTATTTACAAGCCTAAAGTTTGATATTTTACTTTTTAGTAGGACAACAGCAATTTAAGCAATACTTCGAATTGAAAACAAGTCTTTAACAAGTGCTAATTTCTCTAAGAGCTTGGCCACTCACCTTTCATTTTGGCCAAGTGGCAATAAGCCAAATAACTGAGCCAGCTTCATGTGTTGCGTGCGTTTGCATCAAAGGCATGCAAAACGACCACAAGGCTCAAATCCATGATACACATCATTACCTATGGTGATGGTTGATGGCTTGGCTTTGATGGCTTGGCAAAAACCAGTTAAAACCGTAAGACTTTCAGCCTTATCTACGTCCGTTTGGCTGTCAGTGACAAAGCAAATGTCAAATTAATTTGATGCTTTACTTACACCTGAACACCTGCAATGGCCAGCAAAATGCCAAATGGATGCGGCTCTGTTTGGCAAACTTCAAAGGCCAACACACACACACACAAAACGTCAGCTAGCTAAAAACACAAAGGGGTGTCGGGGGGGCTGGGGGCGATGGTGGTGCTGGTGTTTGGTGGTGCAGTTGGGCTAACTAACGGTGGCTGATCACCTGGCATGCTGGCTGTCAATTTCATTTATGTTTTCAATCGATTGTGTATCGTGAAGCAAAGCAATGCCACACCCCCCAACCGCCCCCTCCAATCTAACACACACACACACACATTGCACACGCAGCCAATATTGGTTAGATTTTTGACAGCTCAAATTGAATTTGCCTTTAGTGTTGCCCTGTTCTGACCTGACCCCTTGGCCAGAACCGTTGCCCTTTGGGCTCGCGCTGCAGCTGTGTGTGTGCGGAATGAAATGCTGTTTGCTTGACCAACTTGTGTGTGTGTGAGTGTGTGTGTGTGTGTGTTTACAAGGGTGTCGGTGGTCTGTCATGGCGTGAACACATTTGGCTTTTGTTTATTGTACAACGACAGAGACAGTCATGTGATGATTTGTCTAATTTTTTGATCGATTGTTTATCTCGGCCCTTTCGTGTTTACCTAGCGTCAATATCCTGGACAATGGCTGGAACCAGACCCACTCTCGAGCCATATTTGTCACTTGCACAAGTGAAGCAATCGCAAACATCTTGACTTGATTGGCTATTTATATAGGCCCAAATGGGCATTTTATTTGTTTATATTACGCGAATTCATATGTCTTGATATGGCGATTGTATAAATCAACTTGCCTATAAAATGAGGTCCAAAAGATGGCAACGTTTGGCGACATCCAAAAGTCACCGGCAAAGCGTCTAATTAGGCGCTTGGCCAAATGGCGCACCATCTCTGGTTCGCTGGGATTTGGATATGTGGGATTGACAAATCCAACCAATTTGCGTATGGACTCGACCTCTTCGCGATTCCGTATGAGCAGCAGTCGACTAATTGGCTTCAGCTCCAGCAGCCTTTGAAAGGCCAACTGCGCCCCTGCATAATCCTGCTGCCGGCGCGTGATGCACTTGCGCAGTTTGCTAACCAGTTCGATGAACTGCGGCTCCACGTGCAGCGTGTGCTTCTGCATGAACAACGTATCTATCAGCAACAACTCTAGCTGGGGATTGAACACTGTTGGCTTTGATTCCATATGCTGCATCATCACAATAGCTTCATAAAACTCCTTATGATCCAGCAGCCTCTCAAGTGTGATGAACTCTCGCTTGGATCGATCGTTATATGGCCACATTTTGGTATAGGGTATCAGATGCCTAGCGTCGGTCACCACAAAATGCACCAGGCCAACCAATCTGTCCGATGTGTCAATCAGCCTGCCCGGCCAGGCCATAAAGCCACGTCTTTGGGCAAAAACAAAATCGCCTGTTTTGGTGAAAACTAAAATGACAAAAAAAAAAAGGGAATTAAATAAAATTAAATATTTATATTTTTAACACATTTAAAATTGATTTCATAAAACTAAAAGTTTAAAAATATTTTTATATTTGAATTTGTCTATTTTTCACCAACTTAAAACTTATTTAAACATTATTAAAATGCTTAAAAAAAATTGCTTTAACTATAAATTTTTAAATTTTCTATTTTTCTATTTTACAGCTTATATTGAACTCAACACAATATTTTGACGGTAAGTTTTGCATGATTTGAAATTTTCAAGAAATAAATAAATTATAATTTAAATATCCAAATATCTATAAATAGCCTGCAATTTAATTTTCCAAACCTATAACTGCTTTTTATTATTAACTGTTTCAAGTAGCTGAAATCCTTAATAAATTTGTTGCCACTTATGAAAATGTGCTCAATGTGTACTTAAATGTCGCTTTGGTGTAGTCCTGTCAATCCTGATGATGTTCTCTATAAAAGTTCTTTTTATATTGTCCTAGCTAAGAAAATGCTTTGCACATTAACCGAACGCCACGTTGACCAAATGGCCGTGCAACATGTGGCTGTGGCTGTGGCTTGTTGTGCTTGTGGCGGACAACAACAGAAATTGAGCACTAGAACACTTTTGTGTGGCACATTCTTGCTGCTAATTTGATTTATATTTATTAAGCCGAAATCATTTGCTTTCGATTGCCGTAATAATAAAGCGTCGTTACATTTAAATAATGACCGAGTCGACAGGAGCGATGGGAACCTGCTCCTCGACGTCTCTCGTAATGGCTATGAAAATTCAATTATAACCCAGCCGCAGCATGATGACCACAGAGTTGAGGGGGGGCGAAGGATTTTGGAGTGTGTCTCCACCATCGAAGAAGGCACATAAAACACGTTGCAAGATTAATTGTGCACGCTGACGTACATTATGACGATGGGAACGACGACGACGACCACGACGACGACAGCGATGCGCATACGCCGTGTTGTACAACATGTGTAAATAAGAAGGGCAAAACATTGCCGGACTGCTGCTGCTGCTGCTGCTGCTCCTGTTGCTCCCGTTGCTCCCGTTGATACTGCTTTTTTGGTCATCATATTTAATTCAAGCATAAATTTTTGCACGCATATAAAAAAAAGGAAACGGTTGCAGGGCAGGGGGAATGGGCAGAGTTGGGGGCATGGGAATATAAAAGAATTAATACGTTTCGGTTAATTTATGTGGGCCTTGGCCGGCAACGAGAGCGCGCCCGGACTGCGCCATGAAAAATTGCCCTTGCACCCCACCAAACACACTCCACACTCCACCCACCCTGCCACCCTGCCACCCTGCCACCCAGTATTTGCGGCCCCGGCTCGAACCAATGAGCCACAAACGGCCGTGACGAACGGCAAGCAGCACGCATCCAGTCAGAGCCCATTCACATGGCTTTTGGCCATATGACCATGCCCAGGCAATGCTCTTTTGTCTCGTCACCCTTTTTGGGGCCATTCTTTTTCTTCTTTTTTTTTTTCTTTTAGCCGGCTTCACAGCTCAGCCATTTGGCTGCCTTTTGTTACTGCACACTGGCCATGGGTAATTATGGATGTGTGCGCATGTGTTCGACCCACCGACGAGCCACCTGCCCATTGTTATGCGACCATCCTCCCCCCCCACACACCCACACACCGCTCACGGACTGCATTTTAATTTGTCATAATTTTGCCCGTTCACTGCCTAATTAGCTAGTCAGCAGACCAATTTCCCTTCACTTCCCTTACCATGACTTTCGTCTACTTACCAGCTGGCGTTGCCTTAGCCATTCCCGTTTCCATTTCCAAAAGATCAGCGAGCTGGCGTTCCTATTTATTGGCTCTAATTCGTTTTGCTTTGAAATCTGGCAGTAAACTGAACAAGATTTGCTCGCAAACTCCGTTGAAAATATATCAATGTTTAATGATTCCGCACTTTTTGTATAAACAGCAGAAAACTGAATTTCGCAGAAATTGTTTTGCTTTTGTGGCAACTGATCCCCAAATAAATAGTTGTCACTCGACGGACGAATAAACAAATAAAATCAAAACAATTATTAGAAAAACGGCAAGAAATAAAAAAATTAATAATAAATATGCACTTCAATAAAATTTCTGGAAACACCAATTAATCAGCTTGTCTATAAAGAGTGTGGCCAACTGATAGAAAATCAATCATAAATCGAAAAAAGCTATCGATGTCAATAGGAATTTTTAATCATTTTGCCTGTGTTCAATTGGAGCGGTAAATAATTATGAATGGAAATACTCAATTTGGTTTCTCCAAGCTGAAAATAAATTAAACAAATAAACGAGAAGAAAACTTGCGTCGTCCTAGATAATACAGATTGATTTGATATTCGATTAACGAATTCATAGAATTATTGTTAGTAAATAATTGTCAATTGACGGACGAATAAACAAATGCAATCATTACAAATATTACAAAACGGCTAGAAACGTCTAGAAAATATTTACTTTCTGGAAACACCAATTAATCAGCTTGTCTATAAAAAGTGTGGCCAAATGAAAGAAAATCAAACATAAATCGAAAAAAGCTATCGATTTCAATAGGAATTTTTAATCATTTTGCCTGTGTTCAATTGGAGCGGTAAATAATTATGAATGGAAATACTCAATTTGGTTTCTCCAAGCTGAAAATAAATTAAACAAATAAACGAGAAGAAAACTTGCGTCGTCTTAGATAATACAGATTGATTTGATAATCGATTAGCGAATTCATAGAATTATTATTAGTAAATAATTGTCAATTGACGGACGAATAAACAAATGCAATCATAGCAAATATTACAGAAACGGCTAGAAGCGGCTAGTAACGGCTAGAAAATATGCACTTAAGTAAATTTTCTGGAAACACCAATTAATCAGCTTGTCTATAAAAAGTGTGGCCAAATGATAGAAAATCAAACATAAATCGAAAAAAGCTATCGATGTCAATTGGAATTTCTAATCATTTTCCCCTTTGTTCAATTGGAGCGGTAAATAATTATGAATGAAAATACTCAATTTGGTTTCTCCAAGCTAAAAATATATTAACCAAATAAACGAGAAGGAAATTTGGGACGTCTTAGCTAATACAGATTGATTTGATATTCGATTAGCGAATTCATAGAATTATTGTTAGTAAATAATTGTCAATTGGCGGACGAATAAATAAATAAATAAATAAATGCAACATTACAAATATAACAAAAACGGCTAGAATCGGCTAGAAAATATGCACTTCAGTAAATTTTCTGCGAACACCAATTAATCAGCCTATCTTTAAAAAGTGTGGCCAGATTATAGGCAATCAAACATAAATCGATATCGCTGTCGATATCGATAGAAATTCCAATCAGTTTGCTTGTGTCCAACTGGAACGGTAATTAAATGTGAATTGTGGCAATATATTTGGTTATTTCCAAGCTAAAGATAAATCTGTAAAATGCATATTTTATAGCAAATAAACGAGAAATAAACTTAGATGATTTTCAATAATACAGATTGATTTGATATTCGATAAGCGCAACCATAGAATTATTATTAGTATCGAGTAATTTGGTATTTATCGAAGGATTTCTGATTAGGCATATTTGGTAGCTATCGGTCAAAGATTATCACCTGACAAATAAAAATAATAAAAAAAAATGGAATATTTGAAACATCAATCAATCCAAATTGAGAGTCTCTAATCGAAAGCATGCCTCAAATCAAAAGTATAAGCTGTCGATAAGCTCAACGGCTTACCTCCTTTTGCAGCCTGGCTAATACAATACAACACACACACAACCACACACACATGCACTCAACCAGCACAAATCAAGAGCAACAATCTAGGAACGAAGCATGAAACCATAATCTCAAAGCCTCATCACTTCCGGCACACTCAACACTTGGCACAACCGACTTAATTTTTCAGCCAATAAACCAACTACAACCAACACAACACACCAAATAAACTGACAACAACAACAACAACAACAATGGCAACAAAACACAACAACTTTGAACAGGGCCGCTAAAACCACATAAATCAATGTCGGCAGGCGCACCACTAGCACCATCAGAAATTCCAGCCAAAATTGCCCACCCAAAAGCACTGCCCAGTTTTCCATTTCCACAACCATTTTGAACATGCACAACCAATTCCACAGCAATGGCATGCAGTGACAGAAATTGCAAAATATTTGATTTGTGCTTATTTAATTTGAAATCTTGTACATGAATGCCAACCCAAACCCAACATGAATCCACAGCCAGACTCACAGACTCACTCGGAGTGTGGCCAAACCCAGAAAACCACAAACTGCACAGAGGCAGAGATGGCGGCAGAGATGTCGACAGAGTTGGAGGAGATGCGTATGTGGGAAACATATGTGGGAATTTATATATACATATATATATATATATATGTATATATATAGTTGATTTAGATGGATGACAAGTGTGGCACAGTAAGACTTGCGGAGCCTAAGGCGCAACATGCAGCTTTCAAGTGCGTTGTGCAATTTTCAAGTGCTGTCAGCTGCACTTAGTCGACATCAGAATTCGTGCTGATGAATTTTGGGATGCACACAAAGCGTTGCCAGGGTAAAGGCAGAGAAAGAGATAGCGATAGAGAGAGAGAAAGAGACAGCAATAGAGATAGAGAGTCCGAGTGCGATTTATATTGAGTCCATGGACGATTAGCTTGAGGAGTCTGATAATATCTATGTTGATGTTGGTTGGCTGGCACACACACACGCACACACACACCCAGAAGAGTTGCAACTGAATGCCATTTCATGTTCAATTAGTGCATCCGCCCAGGACTCTTCATATAAAATGCCTGCGAGTCTAATTAATTACTGGCAACTGTACAATGTGATATCAATGTATCACCTACGCAACACTCCCCCCCCCCCCCTCCCCCCTACGACCATACCCCCTTGGCATTTTGGCCATCACCAGACAAACCCATCAACAACATCATTACGAACGTCAAGCAGCATTTTGATGCTGCTCCTGTTGCAAATGCGGTTGCTGGTTTCTGTTGCATGTTGCCAAACTAATGACAAAATATGTTGATGCCTAATTGGATTTTGGTTAGCGGTTAAATATTAGCGATTGAGTTGCATGCATTCGATGGTTGGTCTCACAACTACCATAATCAGGCAGCAAAGAAAAGTAGTCCTTACACACACAACACACACACACCCACACACACACCCACATACACACACAAAAAAAAGTGTGTGGGAAAAGAGCGGAAAAAGTAGAAAATTGTCGCCGCCAATTTGCATATTGAATTACATTCATTGTTGATGCTCGCGTACGTTAAATCCCCCACTACCCCCCCCCCCCCCCCCATACAGTCTCCTACTCCCCTCAACGCCCCTTTGGTCTGTCATGTGTCATGTGGGCATGATGGCATTGTCCTGAATCCTTGCTTACATATTGATGCTTTTGAGTGATGTTGACAATGCCGCCAATTGGCAGCCGCCACGCAAAGGCAAATGTAATAAAATATTCAGTTAACACACAAACAAGGCAACAGCCAACGCCGCCATATTCTAGAATTGTTTACGATATTCTATTCTATGCAAAAATTGTCTTTTGTACATTTATTTTCTTGAATAAAAATGTAATTCAATATTTAATGTATACATTTATTCAACACGCCGAACACAAAGCTTGAAAGGATCAGAATAAAAATGTATTTAATATAATAAATTCATTTTCTAAGAAGAAAAAATTTGCAAAACTTTTTACTTACTTCAATTAGCAATTTGAAATACTTCTGCCAATTTCCACATTTAAATCTACAATTTTAATTTATGCGAGTTAATTAAATATTTACAAATAAATGGTAATTGATAGCTTTGTGTCTGCAAATGAAGGTATTTTTTTTTTATATATATTTAATTTATGACTAACAAAGGAGAATTTATTAAGAAATAATTGAATATATCAGTGTTTCGGCTGTGCTAATTAAATAAAATACATCAAGTTAAATTTGATTGAATTAAAAGCTTAAAATATGTTAACATTTGTAAATGAAATTAGAGCCAAGTGTTTGCTGGCAAACATCTTGGCCAACACTCAGCATGTATGCGTTTTTTTGGCCAATTTGTCAATAACGAAATAATTAAAACAATTAAAAATCCATTTGCAAAAGTTTTTTTCTCTTGCACATTTCCGGTTCACCCAAAAGCCATTTGCAGATGCCAGTTTCATTTGGCTTTGCTATTGCCGTTTTGTATCTTGGTCAAAGGCATTACAACGATGTAATTTAAAAGTTTACACACTCTAAATGGGTTTTGTGTGGGTGGAGGGGGGAGGGGGGTTTGGCAGTGCAAATGTTTGAAGCACATGCAGTAAATTAAATTTTGTAACTTAATATAGAAAACGATTTTCATTGCCGGCTGAGATTTTTGATTGCCAGTGCTGAGCCGAGCTGCTTGCCACGGCATTTTGAGCATTTGTGTTTCATATTACTTTTAGTCGCAGTTACTACTCTTTTACGGTTTTTTTGTTTTTTTGTTTTTTTTTTAACTGGCTGCTAGCAGTTACCCGGCAAAGTTTTGAGCGAACATTAATTAGAAGCTGCCACGCTCGGCAGACACGTGGCACCTTCCCCCTCCGGCCGCCTCGCAAAACGTTAGCCATAAAGTTGCCAGAACCTGCACCAAAAATGTGCAACATGTACGCGAGTGCGTCAAGTTTTTGGTTTGAGTTTGAATTTAAGTTGAAATTTGTTGTTTTTGTTTTTGGTTGTTTTTTTTTTCTGTTTTTTCGTGTTCGTTGTTTTTGGCAGTCGTTTGGCGAGATGCTTTTAATTAAGGCAACCCAACGGCGTCATGCACCATGCACCATGCACCTTAGCAGGTAAGGAAGTGAGATGGGGGCGGGGATGGGAACGGGTAATGCAGCCAGTTGCATTATGCTGGCACTCAGCTACAGTGGCGACAACAAGGTGTTAACATTTTAAAGTTGCCTTTAATTTTGTTAAAAGCAACGGCAAACATATGCCACAGCCCGGGGAGTGGGGGTGGCAGTGTGGCAGGAGTGGGGCAAAAGCAGTCAGACTGTTATAAATAAACGCAATCTTCACGCACGTAACTCAAATGGCAACTAATGGGGCACGGCTAGCGGAGGCGGAGGAGGAGGCGGAGGCATGTTGCCTGGCAACACAACAGAAGAGTCGCGTCTCATTTAGCGCACGTATCCAAATAATGACCCAAAATGATGGCCTTTAATTCAAATGAAGCGGCAGCTCTGATGACCAGCGCAGCTTTTAAAAAAAAACACATGTATTTAAACACTTGCAGCCTGCTCGACTTCATAATACCCTGTCTTTTGTCAGCTAAGAAATGCTTATTCTAATTTTGAAAATTTTTAATATAAATAAAATTTATTTAAAAATATTTTTATATTGTTGTTTACAGATTACAGGTTAAAGGGAATAAAAATAAAATAAAAATAATTTTGCAGTTTTTTAAAGATTTAGTTTTGTTGTGATAAATTATTAATTAAAATAAAAATATACATCTATAGATATATATAGATATTAATCTGTAGCTGATATTAAAAAGTTTTTTTTTTTAATTCTCAATATAAATACAATTTATTCAAGTGAATTTTCAAATTGTTATATATTGATGCTTAATACCCAACATAAAATAAATATTTTTTTGTTGAGTTTTTTAAAGATTGAATTTTTCTCGTGAGTTTCAAAGATGAAGATTATACACAAAATTAATATGTGTTTAATTTTTTTGTGTTCAAAATATAAAATAGAATATTTATAAACTGTATATTTTTTGTGTTTTGTATATGATTATATTTATAATTGATTTATATTTATATTGTAATATATTATATTTTTAGTAAGTTAATTTGTAGAATTTATTATAAATAGCTGTTAATTTAAAGAACACATTTGGAATTTTTAGTTAATTAGTTTTATGAGTATTCAAAGCGCTGAAGCCACAAAAAGATCGAAACAAGTATATATAATATTTTTAATTTTTTAATCTGTAGAGTTTATTAAAACATAGCTGATATTTTAAAAATAACTATTGTAACTCAAGTAATTACTTATATTTAAATTTTTTTTTTCGTACCTTAATTTTAATATTTAAAAATAATTTATTTAACTTTTTGTTTTAGTTTTTTTAAGCAACCAACTCGCTGAAGCCACAAATAAAATCGCAAAAAGTTATTTGTGTTTGAAATTTCTTTTACTATAATTTTTTTGCATATCTCATCTATGAATTTTAATACTTTAATCGTTGGAATTTTTTAATACTATTATTATTAAAACAATAGAAATATTTTATATACAGATATAGTTTGTGTATTAAGAGCTTGGATTAAAAGTGAAGTCAATAAATTAAATTAAATTAATTAATTATATGAACTCTAATATGCCAGACTAAGCGATAAGTTACAGGGTATAGAAAACTGCGTGTGTTTTGCAAATAAAATAAAATGAAATGAAATGTTTTATCAACGTGCCAAGCGCACTAAACAGACCACAACGAGGACGATGATGATGAGGACGCTGATAGGATAGGATAGGATGGGATGAGGGCAGGCTGCGCCACTTGCTGCTCATTGTTGGGCCCGACATCCGACTGACTGAGTGATGGTACCCTTGACCAAGCGAAGCGGGGGTGGCGGAGGCGGCATGCTGATGTTGCGGTTCAGACTCGCTTATTATCGCTGCTGCCCCGCATATGATATTTGTTGTTGTAATTGTTTTGTTGTCGTAAATGCGAAGATAGATTGCAATTGCCACAGGCCATTACCAATGGAAATTACGAATACGCATTTGAGGGGGGAAGGGGGGGGGGGCGAAAAGGGAGTGGGATTGTGGCAACACTGTTGTAGCAAAACAGCCGCTACAAATTTCTTGTCATTAAATTAAAAATAAACGACAATATTTTATGCGCCTATAAATATGCAACAAACACACACACAAACACACGCTCACACACACACACACACACAAAATGTTTGCCCAAGAACGGAAAGTGAGCAGCTGTGTATATTTTATTTTATTTGATTTCATTTGTTGTTGTTTTTATGTCTTCCTTATGCAAGCCAGTTGCCTGGCTGGTTGTAAAGTTGCTGCCAGGTGTGACCAGAGCAGAGATTGAGTGCCGGACAAAAGTGATTTGCCTAAGCCATCCAGTTCCTACGCCCCCCCTTCTGCCCCTCCGCCTCCCCCTCCACACGTTATGTATCTTTGGGATGCGCAAAATAAACTGCAAAATGCCATAAATTGTGATTAAAAAACATTTCAGTTTTCTCTGTTCTACTACATATTTTGCGATTTATTTATTTTCTAATCTCTCTCAACAAATAATGTATTTTACACATAATATATTTGCACTTAGTTTTATTTATTTAAATCCAAAAATTTACTTGAACATTATTTATTATTATCATTGAGTAATTAAAAAAATATTTGTACTCTAAACAAGTCCTTTTTTTTGTATACATATTGAATTGAATTCACAAATCTCTTGCACCAATATTTATTCAATTTACTTTTAATTAATTAAAGAATTTTATGAAAAAAAAATTGCTTATTTAATTTAGCTAGATTTTGTGTATTTTAAGTTAAGAAAATCTAATAAATATGTTGAACTTTGATTTGTTAAGTTTGATTTTAATTGAGTTAAAGCAAAATGCTTTTTAATGCTTTGTTCTTAAATTAAGTTATTAAATAAAATTATAGTTTTAATTTTGTCAAATTAAATGCGTTTTGTTAAAATTAAAACTATAATTTTATTTAATATCTCAATTTCAAGAACAACTTCTGTAAAAAGCATTTTGCTTTAACTCTTAATAAAAATATAATTTTTTTTGGGATATTCTGACCAAACTCACTGAAATATTATCATCAGACAACTTTTATATAGGTTCCATAGAAAATAAGAGGTATAAGTTGATCAAATATAATTGCATAAATTTGAAAGAAAAAATATAAGAAAAATGCCTGTTTTAAACAAAAACATTTATTGAAAAAAAATCTAAAAATTTTAATTTAATTTAATTTGAGTTTCGAACAATAATTCTGATTTGTCTCAATGGATATTTTAATCGATCTCATTTTATTTGTAAGCAATCAAATTTATTGAAAATGAATTTCAAACTTATTTTAATAAAATTTTTTGTACTTTGACTAAGTTTCGAGAAACTTATTTGTATTTTAAATAACTTGGAATAATTGGAGTTTCCAATTGTGTGTCAAGTATTGACTAATTAGGAAGATGTTTTTTTGGCAGTTGCCTCTCAGTTGGAATGTCCAGTTTGGCATCCTCAAAATCGCTGTCAGTTGTCAGTTGCTCCTCGCTGTCATTCCAGGGCTGCGTCTCGGCGGTGCCCCAAATGAGAAAGATGATGTTGCCGCAAAAGAGCACCGCAGCCGCAATGCTAAACACCAGTTGCCACTGAATGCGCTCCGTTGGATCGCTGACCGACACGCCCACCACAAGGGGCGTGAGCATTGCCACCAGATTGGTGAACGTATTGCAAATGCCGGCCAGGATGCTGGCATACGTCGGCGACAAATCAATTATATTCAATACATTGCCAATTGTTGCCGAACTGCTGATGCCCACGCTGAGCGTGGCCAGGGCGATGGCTAGCGTTTTCTGTGTGCCATCCACAATGCCCAGGGCCAACATGATGACAGCTGGTGACCATAGCGCAATGCTAGTGTATGTCTTGCGCAGCGCGGTCAAACTGAGCCAGTGCCTCTGGAGCAGCACATCGGCAATGATCAGATACACATTGGACATGACCCACATCAGCAGAAAGGGTAGCGCCGAGTACAACGCATTGCTGTGCATGTCCAGCCCCAGAACACCGTTCAAATACGCCGGCAGCTCGGCCTGCATTGTGGCCAGCCCCCAGGTGTCAGCGCAGCGTGCGCAGAGCACCGCAAAAAATGGGGCAGAGGTGCAGATGCCACGCCAGGGTATTGCTAAGTTGCGCTTTCGCCGCACGCTGCGCTGCACGTCACCGACAATGTAGCGCCTCTCGGCGGCACCAATGCGGCAGCGCGCTTTGCTGGCACTATTGACGCCCAGCAGCAGCCAGAGCAGCGACCAGGACATACCCAATGCGGCCGATGCATAACTGATGCCCGGCCAGCCCAGAAACTAGCTGGCCAACATGCCGGCTGCAAACATGGCCAGCACATTGCCGCAATCGACGCCGGTGTAGACAAAGGCGCCCAAACGTGTGCGCTCCTGCGCTGGCGCCCAATTGGCCAGATGCTGTTGGACGCAGGGCCAGGTGACGCCCAGGCACAGGCCCTGCAGCCAACGGATGCCACAATACGCCCGCCAGCCGGCCACATAGACGCTCTGCGGCGTCCACGCGCTGAGCAGCGACGAGCCAAAGCTTCCCCAGAATAGCACCGATTTGGCACCGAATCGCTTGCACAGATAACCACCGGGAAACTGTGTCAACACTGAGCCCCAATAGAAGCTGGACAACACATAGGATTTCTCTCGCTCCGTCCAATTGTAGTGCTGCAAAAAAACCATTTGAATTATTTAAAAAAAATGCGGAAATTCTTGATTTACTTACGGGCACGTCGGGATTAGTGGATGTGGCATTTGTCATGGCCACAACGGCCACGCCCACATTGTACCGCAATATGGTATTGACGACGAGGCCCAGAAACAGCAGCAGCGTCTGCAAGTGACGCAATCCAAGGCGTGGCACTGCAAATCCAAATGCAAATTAGATTTTAAATTCAAGTTTATATTTCCCACTGGCAAAATCTTTACTAATGCAAAATTATATAAACCAAAAAAAAGGAGGCAACTTCGAAATCAAATGTGGAACTGATTATGTCTCGTTGATTATTATTTTTAATAATATTTTATTATTTTTTTAAGTGTATTTCATTATTAAAGCAAATTTTGACTTTATAAATAATTATTTAATTCCACGAAATTTGTCCACAACTTTTCAACTTATAAAAGGCTCTTTGAGGACTTTTTCCAGATGACTTCTAAAACTTTACTCTTCTTCTACTTCTACTATTCTTCTCCGACTTCTCTCCCTACGACTCCTGATCAGCAAGAGTAGCCGCATCAATCTAGCCATATCCGTTGTGTCTGTCCATCTATCTGGCTTTATGAACCGATCCGAACCGATCTCAGAGTCTATGAGATTTAGGCGCTTTAATTTTGGATTACAATTTGTCGCATATCGATTATACATTAATTAATTGATAATTTAACGATAAATTCTTAACTTAAAAATCTATTTTCGATTGCAATAAATGCAAAATTTTTAAGAATGAAGTTTTTCTATTTCTCAAGATCGGATTGGAAAAGTCCCGTCAAACGGACTTAAATCGATTCAAATTTAATACTTGAAATAAATTATTATTGGTTTTAAGTTTGCGCTTCAATCAATCAATCATCTTCAATCGCGTCGAGCTCACTCAACTACAACATTCTTATTGGTTTTCATTCATCTTTCTCCAGTTCCCCATCCGTGTCCGTCATTCCAAGCTTCACTGTTTGTGCTTTCTAGTTTTTGACAATGCTCTATAAAAAAACAATTCTTGCCGGATTTATACCAAAATCAAATGCAACAAATTACTATTTTTTCATTATTTGTTTTTTGAATTTAGGCAAAAAAAAAAGAGTTTAGTTTTCACTGTTGCATTGGCATAAATAATAAATTTAATTGGCAATAACACTTAACTGAAACGACAGTTTCATCATTAACATTTAATTACCTATGTCATTGAGCTTATCAGCCAAAATTTTCTTTGCATAATTCATAGAAATGCGCTTTAAGCCAAAAATTCAATTCATTCAAATTAAATACAGCAAATATTAATAATTTGAGTTAAAAGTGAATTTGCTCAGCAATAAATTCAATTAGAAATAAACAAATGTGAATTATGATTGAGACAAAAATAAAATACGTTTAAAAAAAATAATGCAAAACATATATTTTGCAGCTATAAACCGAAATTAATTAAGTAATTAAGAAAATTCTCACCAATCTTAATAAGTGAGAAAATCTACGAATTTACTGAGAATCACAGCAGAAGAAAATAATTTTTTTCTTAAGAAATTCTTAAAGTTAGCATAGCAATAATAATAATATAAAAAAAAAGTTTTATCATAAGAAGTATAAAAATATAACTTGGCTTTTGCTGAAAAATCTTGTTTTTTGTTATTTTAGTTGTTATTGTTGTTTATTGTTGTTGTTGTCGAGTGCAAAACTAAAAGTCGATGGGGCGTGAGAAGGGCGGGGATTGAGGCTTAAACTTACACTTGAAAAGTTTATTTGTTTGTTTATTTGCGAATTGTTTCAACGATTATTTTTCTGTTGTTGTGTGCAAATTTTGTTGATAATATCAATGCAAAAACAAAAAAAAAAAAATGAAGCAAATCCTGGAATTTAGCATTGTATCTGTGCCTGCTAACAAGAAGCTTTCAGTGCAATTGACAGCAATACACACACACACACGTATACACACACACACGCACAACACAAACAGTTGGAAGCTGTTAGCAACACATGCGTTTTTCTTTATCTTGATTTTTGTTCTTGTTTTTGTTGATTTCACATGCTTTTTCAATTGTTCAAAAAGCTGTCAATACAAATCGGCTACAATCGGACAATGTGTAGTTGAGAAAGGAGGGTGTGGCAGGGGGTAGGGTTATCCGGCGCTTACAGTCTAGTAATGCTGCATGCACCAACAAACACAACAACAACAAAATAAAAACAATTCAATTGAATGCAATGCCGAAGCATATTTTTGGGTCCCATGCAAATATTTGCACATTTCAATTTTTGTTTACATTTTAGTGCAAATTGTGCAAATTACTCGCATTGCAGTCGGACAGAATGCAACCACTTCCCTCTAACCCAACTACACACACACACACACACACACACACACACACACACACACCTACACACACACACTCTTTTGCACATCGCTGCACCACTTTTCATTCACAATGTGCTCACTTTTTTGTGGTGCACATTTAACTTAAGTAAATCCCTGCCATTTGTGACATATATATATATATATATATATATATATATATATATATTTATATAACAGAGGGGTCACCGCTGAGGGATCAATTCGGATTCCTACCTAAATAAATATTTATAAATATAATACATAAATTTGGTATTTTTCATCTTACATTAACATATTTTAAAATTGATCACATATTTTTTTTGGTATATTAATATATTTTTAAATATTAAATTATGTTTTCATTAATTGCCATTATTATTTTTATAATCGTAAATTACGTTTTTATTTGTTTTGTATATTTATCATTTTATTAATTTAAATTATTATTTATGTTTTAATATTTGAATACAATAAATTAATTAGTAATATTCACATCTACTGTTATTTATTTACAATAAAATAAAATACTTTAAATGTATTCCAAGTGTGTTATTAATTAATATTAAATTATAGTAAATATTTACCATTTTAATAAATTATATTTTAATATTTTAATTTTTATCATTTCTTTTAATTTGAATAATATTTTAGCTTATTTTTTTTATTTGTTAATTTATTACATATTATATTTAGTTGTTTAACATATTTAATTAATTAATATTCACATCTACTGTTATTTATTTACAATAAAATAAAATACTTTAAATGTATTCCAAGTGTGTTATTAATTAATATTAAATTATAGTAAATATTTACCATTTTAATAAATTATATTTTAATATTTTAATTTTTATCATTTCTTTTAATTTGAATAATATTTTAGCTTATTTTTTTTATTTGTTAATTTATTACATATTATATTTAGTTGTTTAACATATTTAATTAATTAATTAACTTAAATTCGTAACTATTAAAATAAAATTAGAATCATTAAATATTTGAAAAATATGAATTATATTTGTTTTGATATAGTTGGCATCCCTTTTCTATTCCACATGTTTCGTTGAATTTTTTTTTTTTTTGTTGTAGCAACAGTCTTTAATAACAATGTATGGCATTTTGTTTGCTTTTAGTAAAAAAAAAAAAAGAAAAAAAAACACATGACACAGTCGCACACCGATGCACCCACATACAACCACACTCAATTTCACACATGCGTGTTGTGTGTTGTTTTAATTTTAAATATCCGACGATTTGTTGTGAGAATTCTATAAAACTTATGCATCGACACACAACTGAATATCAAAATATGTTTGTTTGTTTGTATATATTGGTATACGTATACATACATATTTAAATATATAGTCACATTATGAATAATGAACGAAAACAAAGCTTAAAAGAAATGTGAGGGGTTTGTTTCCGATTGGGTCAGAATAGTTGGCAATGCTTACCCAATTTCCAATTGAACTTTAGAATTTTCTATACACTTTTACTGGTATTATTTGTATTATTTTTATATGTAAGTGTATATTTTGCTAGTTTACTTTGCACCACATTTTATTAACATCACAAATAACTGTTTGACACTCGCCGCCAGCTAGACACATATGCAGAAAAACAGATGTGTGTATCGAATAATATGGAAACGAGTGTGGAATAGAACCGTTAGCTTGGCTTAACTTAGATAAGATGTTAACGAAAACTAAATTTATTGTGAAATAATAATAAGTAATAAAAATAAATGAGAGATTTTCTTTGCGTCTTGCTCTATAATTTTGTACCATTAGCAGTAATTAGTTGTGTAAATTCCATATTTAATTCTTAGTACAATTAATTAAAAAATCAACGATATTTCGAGCACACTGTCAAAAGCTGTCTGCTATAGCTTCGCCGTTACTGATCAGCTGACATTTCCATTGTGGCTTATCTTGTCTGTTAAATATCGCACAACCTTTGCAGCATGAGCAACAGTTGCGTCGATCGATATTTAAAAACATATGTTAAGATGATGATCAGCAGCCGAACCAGTCTTTTCAAAATGTTGGTGCAGACTGCCTTAATAAAAAATATCATGTTTTTCAATATTCATCTGCAAACCAAAAAGCGTTAACGAAAATAAATTTGTTAGTTGGTAACTGGTCGTATTACATATAACTGAACACAGCTGTTTGCCAGCTTAGCTATTGATCAGCATTACTCAAATTGGCAGTTTTGCGAATAGCAGGCTGTAAATAACATATCATGTTAACAGCCGCTACTATGTTATTTGACAGAAACAATGTTGTTCTCCCAGAAGCATGCGATCGCCAATTCTCTCTCATTAACTGTTAATGTTGTTGTACGTACAGATGTGTGCGGACGGCGAAACAAAAATTCAAAATTGACGAGTTGCCTCAACTTTGAAACTTAGTTTGTGTGCAAGCAACAAAGCATTAGTGCGTTAAATGCAATCAATTACATCCGAAACAAGCTAAATCTCTCAACTGCATTAAACAAATTAAATTTAAACTCGTATGTACGTAGATAAACTCTGGCTACAAAACGTATTGCAAAAGAAGACGCGCAAGCAAATAAACAATTTGCGGCCGTCATCTCGTCGCGTGTGTTAGTGCGGTAGCTTCTCTCTCTCTTGGTGTGTGTGCGTGTGTGAGTTGCGTGTGATTCAATTGTTTAAGCAAACAGCAACAAGCCAGCGGGCAATTTATATTTGCTTAACCATTTAATTGCATTTTCAAAAACAACAACAACAACAAAGTGACCAGTAGCCAAAAAAAAAGTTGCCAAAAGCAAAAAAGCCGCCAAATGACGCGACGACGTCAAATCGCTAATCAAAAGTCATAAATACAAATATTAATTTGCTAAACAACAACAAAAAAAAAACAAACTAACAGGAAATCACTTAAATAGCTTAAAGTGTTTTATGTAAATTTCGAAGTCAATATAAAATTTGGTGCTTTGTTCTCGACTCGTTTTTTTTTTCCTTTGAAGCTTTCTCGTGTCCTTTTTTTTATGCAATTCGCGTGTGGATTGAGTTGGACCCATCTGGTCACACTCGCTAACGTCTCTCCTTGCAAGATCGGTTTCTGAAACAAATTGTAAAAAAAGTGAATTCGGGCGTAATTTTTCTTTTCCCTCCCCATTGTGTGTGTGTTCTGTTTGTGACATTTTTGGCATTCTTATTGCATTCCACGTGTGTAGTACGTCTCCCGTCTCGTCACCTTCGCGTCTGTCTAGTGTAATCTGTTATTAATGTGCCGATATCTGTAATTTGTTTGCCTTCTTTACCAACCTTGTCATGCTCTTTTAGTGATTCATTGTGAAATTCTACGCATTGCGTCTTTATGAACGTGCCAACAAATTATTGTGTAAAGTAATCAAAGGAAAAAACGACAAAAAATATATAAAAATAAAATAATCGAGCTAGGCTTAAACTTAACAGCATCGATATCAACACCAACAACATTTGCCCGCTGTTTTTGTAAGTTTCTTGCATGCATTTCTTCCTAAGCCTCTGTTTTTATTTTTATTTATGCTCTTTTATTTTAACATGTTTTCTTATCGCTGCTCTTTCACCTCATTTTTTTTGGTTATTTCTTTTTGTACACGATCCGGACATAACTTTGCATACATAGTTGGTTATTTACCTGTTGCCTCTTGTCTTTGTCCATGTGCCTCAGTCTATCTCGCTCGCACCTGCTCCCATATTTCAACATTCATTGTCAACGGTTATTTCATGATTACGCTTTGTTGTCTTCGCCTTTATTCATATTCGTTTTGTATTGCAGCGTGTAGTTGCCTTACATACACACACATATACATATATGTATACATATTTATGTACCCCTGCATATATTTCTTATTGTACAATCCACCACCACCAGCACCACTTCATTTAGGCTTACCTCACTTTACCTTGGCACAGCTCAGCTCAGCTCAGCTCAGCTCATCTTGAATCGTATTTCGAATGGGTTGTTTGCCTGCCCCTACTGGCAACGCCTCTGCTCGCTTTGCTGTAGCTCTCAGCTGGTTGGCGTTTTCATTTGAAACTCAATTCAACTCGACTCGGCTCTACTAAACTTCACGGCCAGCGCTTCCTTTTTGCATAATTTTGCTGACTCATTACTATTTTGTACATGTTCATAATTACAGTACGAGTATTTCGTTTTATTTGTTTTGGCCACACACACATGACAATTTTACAGCCAGAGTTGGACTGTTGAGCTAATAGTGACATTTTCACCTCTTTTTGAGTTGTGGTTAAGGATATTTACGAGGGGGATGACGTGTTTAGAAAAATTAACAGAGCTATGACGCATTTAAATAATATCAAATGATTGGACACAAAAAATAAAAATTATAAGCACACCTCTAAAATGTGGTTGGAAATGGAATAGTTCTGGTTTCTCTTGCAAAAAAGTCATTAATATGCAAACTAAAATATTAATGCATTGATTATTTTCTATAAATTTCTTTCAAGCTGTATACTTAAAATTTAATTGAAATTGAATAAGTTACTTATTTGTACTTGAATTTGAAGATAATTTCTTAAGTTGCTCACTCAACATACATTCAAGCCTAAATTCACATATACATACATACTATAGATAAAGTCACACAATGTACGTACAAAAAGTACCGTTATATTAAGCGCTCGTTCAACCTACCTTTAGGACAATTGCATTGCCTATGTTAACACTGACAACAACAATAATAACAATAGCCTAAGCAATAACAGCAAAACAAAATGTCAAATTAATGTTTGACGTTCAGAATTAGTTAGATTTCTCAATGGCGATGACGGTTTGCTTGTGATTTGCTGACTGTTAACTGAATGACTGACCATTGAGCTTAGAGTACAAAAATATTAATTTACATACATATTTATTATATATATATGTATATATGCGTGTGAAGGTGTGATAGGAGTGGAAGAGAAGAAAAAAATAATAATTAAAGTATTCGTGGCATGTAGTGTGTCACCCGCATAGCTTAACATTTAAGTGATAAGAAGCTTTTGCGCCCCGCATTTTATAAACATTTATTAATTTGCACATTAAATAGAGATGTGATAAAACTTTTTCGTGCCCCAAATTTGAGGCTGCTGGTTTTTTAAATTCCACAAAAGCTTTTAGCTTATGATAAGCATGAAATGAAAATGCATCTAATCAATAAGAAGTCAAACTCAAATTTGATAAATATGATCAGATTTTACTATCGAAAACATTGAGACAGAATTAAGTTGTCTAAAAAAATAGAGTATTTTACTTTCGGCAACCAGAATATGTTTTTTTTTATCTATTCTTACCGCTTATCGGTAGCAAGTAGTTGCCGATAACACAATTTACATGCCACACTCACTTTTTGCATTGTGTCAAATGACAACGGTGGGATTTTTAATGTGTGTTTTTGTAGTTAATTGAAATTACCGATAAAATAGAAGAGAGAGCAAGATAGAAAAAGAGCGAAACACGTTTTACCTGTGCACACAATGATCAGTAGAGGGGGGAGGAGGCTGACTCATGTTATCGAGTTGAAAGAACTCATATTCAACAATTAGTTCTAAAAATAATGATTTAGCTGCCAGTTCAGACAATAAATAAATACAACAATGAGAGAATAACAAGAATAACTACTGCTGCAATTAAATAATTAAAAGTAAATTTATGTCTAACAAAAAAAAAAAAAAAACCCAAAAGCGAATAACCAAACTGCGAGAACGAACTTGCAATGAGTTATCGCCTCAACGATCTTTCCCATTATGCGGCCACACATTTCGTGCTCCATATTTGGTCACACTCACAAATACCAAACAAAAACAGAAATTGTATCAGTATCTGCGCTAAAATAAAATTGTCTCATGTGAAATACGCTTGCGCGGCGACGACGCAACTCACCCTTTGCATGTTCCATTCGAATTAGCAAACACGAACGACGAACGTACAAGATCGAATGAGTACGAACGAAAACGAACGTAAGAGCAAGCGAGGAAGCTAGCACGTTTATTAAACGATCAAGTTGAATGCCCAGTTTCAGAGTTTGACCTTGAGCACAAATTTCGGGTCTCTGGGCTCTTTGCACACACTCATCCGTATGTGTGATTTGCTCTATGTGTGACTTTTTTTATTTTCAGTTTTTTTTTTTTTTAAAAACTTTCAGCTGTAGTTTCTTTGTGAGCTTTGATGCGTTACGAATGTCGGGTGGCGGCTTCAGAGTCGGCTGGCTGCTCATGACTAAGAAGTAAATCGAAACTACGGAAAATGCTGAAGTTTCGGACTTCGTTCGCTTAATTAGCGTAACCATACAAATTAACTTACGCACATGCGTAACTCCTACAGACACACATATAGGCACATTCACATGCACACAAACATGGAAACATATTCACACTCAAAAGCAGATGATTAATGTGCTGATCATGTTATTTTTTTCTATATTTATATTTTGTTGTTAGGCGCGTTTTGAACATGGCTCTAATGTCTGTGATAAATAAATGGCTCTTGTGGTAGGTAGGCAATTGCAAACCGGTTTTTCAACATCATAATTAATGTAAAAAAAAAGGGAAAGAAAACCTTGATTCCACTTCAATGCCAAACGTAATTAGGATCCAAATTTTATAGCATTTAAAGCATAAATTTTGTTTATAAAAATGTTGACCTTGTTCACAATTATTATGTATTATTTAGAAAATGACTATACATAAATAGCAATTGATGTTGCGTATATTTCTTGTCAATAATTGGAACCCATTGAAAATGAATAAAGATATAACGAAGTTGTGCAAAAGTATACAATAGATATAATGAATCTCCCCCATCTCCCACACAAAGTATTTTTTTGAAATACCGACTCGATCTGGTCATATTCTGACTTCATGAACTAGCCGATCTTATAGCCACTTCGAGCTTGTGATTCCAAATTCGTTTAAGAAACCCACACTTATATTTATATATATATATATATACAAGACTTAGGGTTCAGGAAATATCCTCGTTGAGCTCTCTCGACTATAGAAATTTCTTCCTTTTTGCTATACACAAATACAAAATTTTCTGAATTCATTCTGAATTCAAGCAGCTGAAATATATATAAATATATGTATTTATTCATTGATATTTCTTGGTGGTTTTTTTCTTTCTTATTTTTATTGCCAACACACAAAACGCTCGTAAAACATAAAAGCTAATCAGCTCACGCTGTTAGGTTTTTCAGTAAAAAAACGAATAATAATAATAATAATAAATATTGCCCAGCATCTGTGTGCATAAATATTTATTGGTATTCGACATGATCGATCATTCTGAGTGAAGGAAAGTGTTGAAGACTTGGCGCTGATGAGCCAATTTGTTAAGGTGTTGAAATATGCAAATATTTTCATTCTGACGCTGCTTTTCTTCAATGATTTCGCATGTCACATTAAACGACTTTTGCCATGGCTCAAACGTCATGATTTTGACGTGACGATTTTGGTTGATGGCCTGCACTAAATTATAAGCACATTTTCACATACTTTGTGGTAGCTTCCAACAACACCCCCCCTAAATTAGTGTTGCCCTGGTCAGCGTTGGGGTCTTTTTAATTTTTACCTATCACAGCGCACGTAAATGTCAAAAATAAATCCCCTGCCTGTAAAATATATCACATGGAATTTATACTAGAGTGTGTGTGTGTGTGTGTGTGTGTGTATGTGTCGGTCTGATTGATAAGAAAACGACGCGACAGCTGTTTGAGAATGCGAGGTGACTATTTCTAATACGTTTTTTAATGCATTGGCATGGGGCATATATGTGTTGCAACATAGGCCACTCCGCGGCACATTGACATTGACATATAGCGTTTATTTTATTAAGTTTGTTGGTTGGCCAATAACCTGAGTATTGTAGCCTGATTTCGTCATAAACTTCTATTATGCTTTTCCATAAGGGACAAAAATTTCGTATTTTCAACATTTTTAAATTATACATTTTAGATTCAAATCGAGTATTTTGTATTTTTTTATTGATAATCTTTTAATTTTCGTTGCAATAAAAACATGACTATAAATATCACTAGCAGCTAATATTTAAAGAAAGTTTTTCAATTATTTTTCAAATACTACTTGAAAATAAGTAACAAATGCGAAATAATTTAAATTTTACATTTACGAAGTTGTTTCTAAATAATGTTTTTATTATTTAGTATTCGTATTCGTTTCCGGCTGTAATTAAGAAACATTCCCATTTTCAGCTGCTGTGCAGGGTATGACGAACTCGATAATAGCCTAAACTTTTTGATTTTTTTTTAGCTGTTTAACTGTGTGAACATCGCACAAATTCAGAGTCGAGAAAAGGGGTTGTGTGTAGACCCTTAAGTCTTTCTGAATGTATAATTAGGGTTGCATTTGTCAGCTTTCCTCGTTGTGTGGAGGGAGGGAGGGGTGTCAAGAGAGCGTGTGATTTCAATTGACTTGAACCAAAAGAAGCTCTTCAACAATTTTTTTCTTTCGGTGGTTCAAACAAGTCTTTACATGCCTCCGAGACATATGTGGAATTTCCTCAATGAGCATGCATATTTTTGTAATTGCCTCAATTCTTGTTAAAGTAGTGTTTTCACTTTTTTTCAATACATTATAAACTCTTCTGTCAGCTATTTAATCATATAATAATTAATGATTAAACTTTTGTTATGCCATTAAAATGTAATTCACTAATTGATATGCCTATTTAATACTCATTTAAAATGTAATTGTTAAATAAATATATTTTTTTTAAGTCTGTTATCTACCTGCCTATAACTATAATAACTATATATAAATAATATTTTTCCTATTGTGTCTCTATTTTAATCGACTTTTTCACACATTCTTTATTCTATTGTTTTGTTTAAAAAAACACTAATTTAAATCCAATGATCACACAAATATATTGCATATAAACTTTAAATATACATAAATCTATTAAATTAAAAAACTACAAAACAAACACATACACACAAACACACACACACACCAACTCACGGCATGTATACGTATGTGTTTATCTATGCATATATGTGCCACATCAAAAGCCAATAAATTTCAATTTATATACATACGATATATTTATATGTACATAAAATACTTAAATATTTATTCTATTTTATGCGCTTGTTGTGCTGTGAATTTTGTTCTATTTTTTTCACACTATCTCTTTCTCTTTCTAGCGCTCTCTCTCTTTCCCCTTTCTCCTCTGTCTCACTTTCCCTTTCTCTCTGTCTCTGTCTCTTTCTCTCTGTCTCTTTCTCTCTCTCTCACTTCTCACTGTTTTCGTTGTGTTGAAATGTTTTCTAAACGTTTGTGCAGCAATTTTATGACATTTCCACAATAAATTATTGGCTCTATCTTTATAACTGTATATGCATATCTGCTGTCCCCCTCTCGGCGCTTTTAATGTGCAATCGCCCACACAAATATTTACCAATAACAAACATATACACACACACATATACATATATATATATATATTATGTATATGCCATAACTGACACTCGGCACGAAAGTGTCTTTTCTGTATTATGTATTTCTTATTTTCCACAAAATTTCTTTTCGTTAAAAGTGACGTATATATCCAAACTTTTCTTTTGCATTAGCCTCCCACACCCACCCCACAAAAATAAAAAATATATATTTTATTCTTTATAACTTGGCTTGTACAAAGTTGAAGGCTTTTGCTTCTGAATCCTTCCTTTAATCTGTCTATCTCTCACTCTATCTCTGTATCTAATTTATTCTCTTTATCTCTCTCTCTCTCTCTCTCTCTCTCTCTCTCTCTCTATCTCTCTTTCTCACTATCTGTCTCTTTCTGAGCTTAACTGCGCTTATGCTTGCATCTATTGTACATATGTATATCCCATAATCCTTGAAAACAATTATTGTTTTATACATAATAATGATATACAGAATTTTCCAGTCTCATATCGAAATTGTTTTGTTCTCTTTCGATTCTTACAGGCGCCTGACCAACCCCCCTCATCACGTTGCGTGTGTCGTTTAGCTCCTTAACAAAAAGTCAAAAGCGCATAAAATACGTCAAAGAAAAAAAGAAAAACAAATAATAACAATCAAATATAAACTGCAACAAGATAGAGTAAAAGAGAAGAGAAAACCCTTAGGCCAAAGTTTATTTTATTTTAATTCATTAAATAAACAAATAAATAATTTGAAAACTTGGCAAATTCAAATATTGTTTCAGTGTATGGAGAGCGCTCATTTATCACCGAGCTGGGCGCACTCTAAAAATAAATACCAGATTTATATATATAGCAAATATTTTCATATTTTCTATCGAATCCATTAAGAAGAATAATTTTTCAATACACCGACAAATTTACTGTTTGTTTTGTGTGTTGTGCGTGTGTGTTGTTGTTTATTAAGTTTTGTGCGTATTTCACATGGCGCAAACACTTCTTCATATTACACGTATTATATTCTAGTAGTCACAAGCAGTTTTGTGATATCGCGTTCTAAACATAAACAAAAAAAAAATAAACAGAGTAAAATAATATATAAACATTTGAGGAAAACGCTGCCGCACGATCGAACCAGCGAAAAACAAAACCGGCTCGAATGAGTGGGTTTCTCTAAAGTGGGTGAGTAATCAGCAGACGAAACTTCTTCATTATTATTATTATTATCGTTTAAGGCGAACAGTTGAGCCCCCTCCATACCCCATACCCCACCATACTGACGCCCACTCCCCACCCAAAAACGGCAAATATATTTCACACACGTATGCACACCACACACACACACACCTCGAATACATACACACAGCTCATTTCGACTTGAATATTATGCCCCATAAATTCATTCATGCATTTGACTTTGACAATAAGTCAAATAAGTGTCTCGCTCCGCTCCCCACAACTCCTGTCCGCTCACTTAACATGCATTTATGAATTTCTTTCTTATTTCCAGTATCTTAAGTCTTGCCATGGCCTCTGTCTTTGCCATTGTCTTGGCCATGCAAAGTGCGTTTAAGTTTACCCTGTTATTTTTTTTTGTAATAAAATGGGTATAGTGCTTTTGTGCAGCAGTATGTAACAGGCAGGGGAACTTTAGATATTTATATAAATTTTAATCTTATTTGTGTGAGCCAAACGACCTCAGAGCTAAGAACTTTAAATATTGACTAGCAGATCAATTTTATTTCATTTGATTGTTAACTGTCCACGTTTAGTGAATATTAATATTTGTTTTAATGGCAGACAATTCTAATTCACATATATAATAATATGATACATTTTTGATTAACTAGACAGGATCATCAATATCGGATAAGGGAACCAAGTTGTTATCGATAATGTATTTTAATTTTGATCTTCATATTTTATGAGCAGGCATTTTCTATATAAATAAATATAAATGGTAATTGAATCCACATTCTGCTAGGTTAATATATTAATATATATATTATATGGTAACAAAGATATTTTCTTCTGCCGAAACCATGATAGGCTTCGAGGGTATCTGGTATTCAAAATTATTGGATTATAGCATTTTGACTTGTTTGTGCTTTTTTCTCTTTTTTCTTTGTATTTTTGCATACCCATTCTTTAGCCAGGCAGCAGCAGCAACCGCCTTTGCATGTTAAATAGAATTTGGTAATCATTTAGAACTGTATGTGTGTGTGTGTGTATCTGTGTGTGGTACTGTCTAGCTATGACTCTGCCGTCTCGCTGAATGCCAAAAAGTAGTTAAACTCACTTAGCGCGTCGCAGACACTCACATCATAATAATAATATGGTCATGTTTAAAAGAAGAGCAAAAGTTTGGCTTGCCAGTTATTTCTGGCAACAGCTGTTGCCAATTGCAGTTGCAATTGCAGTTGATATTATTAGGGAAATGCATTTGTAAATTACTTTTTGTTGGTTGAGTGCAGCAATTAAATAAATATGAAAAATTAACAATTACAAAAGAAGTTTTAATTTTGTTAAAATATTTTTGACTGAGCATTCTTTGAATTGAAAGATTTTTTTTTTTCATTTTTACTTATGAAGTTCTCAGTATCATGAGTTGCACATGTCATTGATTATTTGAAAAATTCGGAATATTATTTAATATGCTGTTCGAATTTTGTAGTCTTTTTGTAAGAATATTAAATTTAATTTTAGTTATTCAAAGCCCCAGCTCTGAACAAATGTTTTTACGCTGGTAATATTTAGTTATTCAGTACATAAATAGCAAGTGAAATATGATTTCAGCTGCAGTATTTCTCATTTATGAATATGGATAACTAAATGCCGGCAAAATGCGGCTAACTTATTTGTTTATATTTTCTTTTTGTTTTGATTTATTTGTACGTATAAGAGTCCGTTTGGTTTCCATTTCAAAATAAAACCTAAACAGTAACACATAATTATTTATTTATTTAATTTGTACTATTTACCCTCGCTGTTGCGGTTTACGGTTTTGCTCATATCTTGCGAAAACTGACGCTTTACATTTTTTTATTTCGAGCATTGAAAAAATAGAACTGAAGCGCAGCTAAAATAACAAGCACAACCCAAATGCAAAGCTTGGATAAATGTAAATATACTTGTAGTTCTCTCTGTAGTTCATCAAATGACAGGTCAGCTGTTTTCTTTATTTATTATTTTTTTTTTTGGGGTTTTTGTTTTTTGGAGAGGGGGGTTGTGCCGGGTCGGGGAAACTGAGAGCTGGTCCCACGCGACTCGCATTTCAGTCAGTCAGACGTCGACATGTGCACGAACTAAATTCAAAATGTATGCATACATTTATGTATGTATGTATGTTGTACATATGTACTTATAACTCTCAGTCACTCTGGTCGAGTGCCCAGAATACGAATATGTAGCAATATTTGTTGCTGGGGCAGCCACAATGGCCAACTGAAGACTCATTGAGAGACGCCGCCAGCACAGCTGTGTTAAGTGCATTTGCACATTAAAACATTTTCAATTGTACCATAATATGACAGTTTTAAAATGTTTACACAATTATGTAAGTTAATGTTGTAATCATAATAATAAAAGCCTTTTTTCTACACAATTTGCTCCAAAATGTATTCGTTTTGCCTAATCAACCTTTTTATATCCCAGAAGAGGTTTTAATATGTTTAATATTTATTTAAATAACTTCATTAAGAATTATATTTATATTTTTATTTTTAGAATTATTATTATTCTTGATTACACTTAACTGCCGATAAAATGAAATCATTATTTAGCAGACATGGAAATTTTATTGATTTTAAAACACTGAACTTAAAAATGGGTGAAAAGGAACGACAAAGTTTCGGCTAAAGTATTTATTTGCCACAAGAAAGCATTAGACATATTATAGATAAATTTAGAATATCGAGTCAATTTGGCCTTTCCTTTAAACCCATTTTTTATGTTTTCAAAAACTTTTGACAAGAACTTTCTCAGAGTCTGCATGAATAGTTTTCTGCCAATGTCGACAACACTATTTAGTTCCCAATTAACTGTGCTGACTTATTTTTGCAGTATTACAAAATATTTGCAACTTCTATTTGCAACTTTATATCTATTAGAGGAGAGTATCCGTAGTAAATGTGCCACTTTGCAGCTAAATGCATTGGTTTGCAGCAAATGGCTGGCAACACAATAAAATAAGAACTTCAATTTAGCAAATTAGCGGCAGCAACAGCAAACGCTAAGCGAAAAGTGGCGCCACCTGTTGTTGCACCAAATTGGCCTGTAAAAATATCATTAAATTTCATTTAAGCAAAGCAACTCCAAACAAACAATGCTGAAAGGGGCGACGGAACAACAAAATAGCTCGGAGAGTTCCAGCCAAACGGCAAGTGTCAAAAAACAAAGACAAAAAAAAAAAAAAAAAACACACACACACACCAAAATTTTCTTGTTTTTCTTGTGTGTTTTTCCGACACGAGCGGCAACGGCGCCACCGCCCATATCTCCCAGCTGCATCTTTTCGCCATCTGTCGCTGCAGTGCAGTGCAGCGTAACACCCCACCATACCGCAACGCACCCCTTTCCCCATCAAGTCGTCGTGGTCTCTGCCTGTTGTGTGTGTGTGTTGTCTGGTGTCTGTTCAGTGTGTGCGTGCAAGTTGTTGCACTTTGCGCTTGCGACCCACATTTGTCTTTGGCGGCCGTCGCCGCATGGATTTTCCGAGGATTTTCCCACTTGGATTTTTTTCTTCTTTTTTTTGTTGTTTTTGTTTGTGTATGTTGAGCATTTCCTTGGGCATTCTTTGGACTGATGGACGGACTGAAATTTGTTTCTTTTGTGCAGCGCATTCAATCTTCGTGTGGTCGACATTGTTGTTGTTGCTCTTGTTTGCTGTAACAGCTCTGCTGTGCTTGCAGTGAAATTTTCCTGTGGTCCCAGCACTCAGTCTCACTTGTTAAATTAAGTTAAAGTTCCTTTTATATATACATTTCTTTCCTTATTTTTTTTTTTTTTTGGTATAATGCAGTGCATTTTGGTCAAGTACTACTTTCAGGCTGGTATTACCTCTTCGTGTGGCTTCTTTTGGCATGTGGCAAGTGGCAAGTGCAGAGCATCCAAGAAATTTCACTGTTCACTCGAGCATGAATTCTGTTTATTTTTGCAGTCTGCTTGCTATATGGCATAGGCAAAGATATCAATGTAATGTATGTGTGTGTTGTGTATGTGTGTGCTAACCTGTTGACATTTGAGGCATTTAAGCTATTTTTCTATGAAATATTTATGTATGACGCTGAAGCCTATAATCAAGAGAATAATGCAGATATAAAAACATACTTTGTTAATCGATTTACATGCAAAGCATATAAAATGTGTCAAATTTTCTAAAGATTGGAAAATATTTCAGAAGTGAACAAGTGTTGTTGGCAACTGGGCTTTATCCGTATTTTTCGGATCGGAGGATTATACGAGAATAATGGCACCGGTTCAGATTATGCAACTTTAAATAAGTCTAAAACAAACTTTATTTTCTTGTCTTGTCATCAATTAAATATAAAGAAAATGCATATTTCTGTACGAAAATTGCTTGTGACTTAACAAACTTTATTTTCTTGTCTTGTCATCAATTAAATATAAAGAAAATGCATATTTCTGTACGAAAATTGCTTGTGACTTAACTCTTTCTCTAAGCAGGATAAAAAGGATAATTGATATATTTATTATATATTTTAAATCAATATCTGCTTGTAGTTGATGACTTTATGTCTACTGGATTTAGATTATCTTTTTAGCTGTTGATTTTCATCTGTAGAATTTTAGTCTTGAAATCGCTTTGATAAATATGTTTATTTCTTAATATGTGAAACAACTCTTAACAATGTGGCATAAAATAGAGATATTTTCAAAAGTATTTTTGATTAATATGCCAGTCAAAACTTTTCATTATTAAAAACGCCTTTTAGCTTTATTAAGCTTTGATTTGCTTGTGCTTTGTGAAACGTTCAAATTTTGATTAATTGTTCGTTCAAAATTTGATGTGTGCATTTTTATTTCATGTTTCTTCTTTTGTTTGTTGTGTTGCATTGCTTTGGGTATTTAGCCATTTCTTTATAGTTTGTATTTGCAATTGAAATTCGATTTAAAAATATGTGCATAGAATATATATAAGAACAAATACACTTTGACAGCTACAAAATAGAAAAGCACTCTTAACACTTAGTTGCCATATCATTTCGTGGTCTGCTTAACAGATTTCAATTTAAGTTTTTAGCTGTTTTCTTTTTTTTTTTTTTAGATTTGTTTTCATGACTTATGGCCGCAAGTCGCTTACAATAAGCGAAAGCGCTTCGTCAGAAGTGGAAGCGACAGAAGCACGCGTATCTGACGGATTGCCAAACATGAGGCACATCCACAGCCAACACATGTTTTGCAAAATAATTGAGATTTCTGTGTTTTTCTCTGTATTTTTTCTGTTTTTTTTTTTGTTCTCAAAATATTTCTAATTTGGATTTTATTTGCACAAGTAACATCAAGATCGTTGTTGTTGGGCATTCTGCCAGCAAACAGAAACCATCAAATCACATCAAATGTTCGTCGTCTGTGTGGGCCCTTTGCTCTAACAAACACATAACTCTTTACATATATATATGCAATTATTTATATATATATATATAATGTATGTATATAGTAGATGGCTAAGTATCTACTTGTCTGGCTGCTCGTCTTTCGTCATGGCTGCGTGTCATTTGCATTGTTTAACAGCTTCTATTTTGGTTGGTGGTTCTCTTGGTTTTTGGTTATTGGTTGGTGACTGATCCGTTCCGATACCGAACGGACTATGACAGCAAAGTGTCAACGGTCTTTTGGTAGGGCCGTGTGTGGTAATTGCTATGCAAAATCAAATATGCAAATCTTGTGCCAAAATGGATGCAGAGATTTCACTGAGCGTGTTAAAGATAAATACTCTCCAAGCCATCCATCCATCCATCCATCTAAGGCGTATGTGCGATGTTAAGTGCACAGTTCATTGTTTATGTTGTACTTGTTGTTTGTTGTTGTTGTTTGAAGTGCCCCGGCTCTTAAGCATACAATGAACTAGCGCTGCTGTTGCCATTCTAACTACATACAGACTTACACACACTCACACACACAACTATAAGAACAATAACAATAACAATTATGATCTGATGACATCAGTTGATGTTAACTTTGGACATACAATAATAAGTTGGAAGTCAACGTTTGCTTGAGGAGGCCCCTCGTCGGCATCGCATCACAAATTGTTATCAATTTAACTAATAAAGTGCACTTTATTAATACTTTCGTTTCGTTTTGTGTGCTGCTTCAGTCATTAGGCAGCTCGATGGTCGCTTTCCGGCTAAAATAAAAATCAATAATAATTTACACTGATTTTTAACATGCCATAAAACGATTTAAGATAACCACTCTTGTATGTGTGCGTGTGTGTGTGTGTGTGTGTGTATGTTTGTGTGTGTGCTTGCGTGTGAGTGGGCTTTTGGTAGCTTATGTGTTTGTTTGCTTACCTTTTTTGTTTGTCGGCCCACAATAGCTAAATAACAACAAAGTTATAACAAATTAGATAAGCGCTTTATTAGCGACGATACTGTCATAGCAACAACAACAACAACAGCAACAACAACTACTACTACTACAACAAAAGTAGCAACAATGTGCCGCATATTGTACGATTATTTGCCACGCTATTTAAATGCCACATTTTGCTCTACGTATTTTTGTCAGTTTTGTCAGTGTTTTGCCTATGTTATTTTTATTTTTCACACACTATTAAATGGCTCATAGATTTTTTTTTTGCTTATTTTCATAAATCGTACGATTTTGGCCATTGGGCTTTTGGTGTTTTGACGCTAAATTGATGTGCATTAATGGCTTAGTCTGTGATTCACGGCTTGTACTTGTATTGACTAGTGGAAGGCATAAAATAAATCACATTCAAGCTAATGAAAATACCCAAATATTCGCCCACCCAAATTTACACATATAAATTTGACTATAAATTATAAATACAGCGACTTTGAAGCGATATGATTATAGTTGATTATTTATATTTCACATGTGAGCAGCATAATAATCAAAATAAATTGCATATTGAGCAAATATAGCTTAAATATTTAAGTAAACAACAAATTTTTTGTACAAAAAACACAAATATTAAATTGATTATTGGTGTTAGATGATTTTTGGTTCAAGTGTAAGAACAATTATAATCATTTCAAATTGGATTGAATATGTTATAAAACAAATTAGTTTTATGCAAGAGCTTATCTTTTTAACAATTGTTTCTAAGTCACCTATTTAATATAAATTGTTCTGTTACGGCATTCTCTAAAAAGTCAAATAGGTTTCACTAAGATGGCTTAAAAGTTGAGGAAATTGCTAGCAGAAAGACTGGGATCTTGATGTTGATCAGGCTTTTATCGTTTCGTACAACTCTCCTTCAATGTGTGACACAATTCACAAAAAATAATTTTAATTTGGGTTTAACAACAAACAAATTCACTGACTTCAAATCGACAAATGAAAAGCTTAACTTATTTTATATTTCCTTATTTAAATTTTCAGTTTAGTTTTGCTCGCAGTTCACTGCACTCTAATAGTTATCATTTAATAATTACACAAAAAAATTACAATCGTATTTAGACTAAAAACTTAATTTACTTTTACTTTTTTAATTTTAACTTGTTTTGTTAGTGCTACTGAGCGTTAAACTAAATTTTATGTTATATATAAATTCTCTATTTTTATTTACCAACTTGTTTCCTTTTTCTGTACTAAATCGTTGAATATAAATATTTTTTTGTTGTACTTCTATTTACTTATTCAACACATTTCTGTATTCTATTCCATTTAATGTTGTTTAATTTATTTTAAACTACACTCAAATCCAATATTTATTTACTATTTGCTCTTAATTCATTAGACCGGCGATTTCCGTTTGTGTTTGTTTGTTTATATACACGTTGCAAAATCGAAACCAAAATAAATAAAATAAACGAACTAAAATAAACGAGAAAAAATACAGTTTAAACAAGATGCAAAAACTAACACTTCTGGAAACGGAAGATTGCATGAAATGTTTTTTTTTTTTTTTTTTTGCATTTGCATCGTTTTACTATGAGTAATCTTGTTAAATAATTACAAGTTAAACAAATTTATTGATTTTTGCTCTTTTATTTTTTCATTTCATTTTAGGTAAGTTTATGTTGGTATTGGTGCAAAAAGTTCATAGCATGAATCAAGCTGTAAGTGTTAACTTTTAAATTGAATCTTCACATTGTGCTAAGTAGTTTTAAGAGTGTCACACTTGAACTGTGTGTGTGTGTGTGTGGGCCATTTGAACTGCAATTGGTTCAAAAGGAGACACTTTGACAACTATAGAAAAAAAAAACTTCAATTTGTAAACATTTTTAGATTATATATACTATAAATTATTTGTTGATGTCAATTGATGTATCTATTGAGTATGGGATGTGTCTGCTTTTGTTGCTGATGCTCCAATTTCCTGAATATTTTTCATACCATTGGCGCTCTATATATATGTATATTTGAATATATTTTATTTTATTTGATTTTCAGTTGCAATTGAATTGCAAATATTTGTGCTACAATTCTGCAGCATGCCAACGTACAAATAAATGAATTCCGATTGTATGCTATTAGTTTGAAAATGTACTATGTCTAAAGTTTTAATTTGTGTGTTCATTACGTATACAACGCGTGTTCATTAAGCCGCCCTCGCAACTAGGGGCACCCGAGACCATAAACAACGAGGCAATAAATGTATTTCTTAGACACACACACACATACCACAAATGTGTGTGTGTGTTTCCCGCCAGCAACAATCTAACGACAGCTAGCCACTTTGAAAGTTTTTCTTCTTTTGCCCATCTAAAAATAATATATTTACGATTTAATTTTTCTTCTATCTTTTCTTTTTTTAATTTTCAATTTTTGCTCTTTGTAAGTTCTTCCTGTTCTTCCTCTTTATCTGTCTGTTTATTGCTGGACAGTATAGTATGGCTTATAATTAGACGCTTTGTTGGCAACGGCGTCCGGGCGTTGTTGTGTTGGCTCTAGTTGGCCATAAGTCAATAGTTGGCGACGTTTTAATGGCCACGACGCCTTGTAGACTTGTGTGCTAATGAAAAATTATGAATTTATGCTGTGTGTTGTTTGTTTTTGGACGTGTCTTACTCTTTTGCCGTTTTGGTTGCTCAACCTCTGATACGCATTCAAATATAATTTAAATTTACGATGTCAGCATTCGGATATTAATGTGGCAGCTTCTCGTCAGCAACGAGCACTTAATGCCGACATTTGTGCATTTGCCACTTTAATGGCCTCCAATCCATGTCTAATGCAAATTTTATTAGTTGCTGTACAAATGGGTAATGTTTTAATAATTGAATCATGACAATGAATAAATGTCCAAATGGAATGTCTAACGGAATGTCTATGAAAGATTCATATTTGGTTTTTATACAAATCTACACAAATAACAGCTAATTTGTATAATGAGTAGGTATGAATAACTTGAAAGAAAATATGTAGAAAATAACATTTTTTTCATTTATAAATATCTACAGTAGTTGATAGATACATATTTCAAACAAGTTGTAATATTTTTGAAGTACTGAGCAAACCATAGAATTATGACAAAGTTTTATTTTGTACAACTTACATTGAACATTATTGTTTCAAGATAACAAAACACTTAAGGCAAAAAACTATAAAGCAAAAAAGCTGTCAAAACAAGAAAACAAACCACAAAGACAGAATTTTAAATTTAATGATATATTAAAAAATTGATTTATGTATTTATATATGCTTATCATGCAATGCCGAACTTGAAATTTAAACACTAAAAGGCTGATTTATTAGATATTATTTTTTAAATGTGGAACACAAACCGGAAACGAGAATAAAGATTTGTTGCTTATAAACAATGCAGAGTGTATTAGTAGAGGTTTTTAACATTTGGTTTCACTCGTTTTTATTGGCATAATTATGGCAACGATTTGTGAATGGCCCACTACAATTTGCCACATTAAGTCGGTAAAGAAATCGCTTAATCCCAAGATTTATGCGACATCTATTTAAAAGTTGTCTCTGCAATTTTTTTTTGTTTCCATTTCTATTAAAGAGGCGCCGCATCGTGCGCCATTTGCTATTTTGCCATTTGTGCTAAGAGAGATTTCATGCAAATAAATACAGTTCTTTCTGCCTCATTCACCCACGCCAGAGACACATAAACACACACATACACACACACTTGCACACACCTGCAGTTGGCTAGTTGGGTTTATTAATATTTAAAAAAGTAAATGTAATTTGAATATACGGCATGCTTTATTTGCAATCTTGACCACTTGCTGCTCATAAAAAATGGGAATTTAATATTTTATGCATAGACAATATAACATTTTCACAGCGGCATTTCATTTTATTTTGCGTGGGTCGTTGGAGCGTGGCCAAGTTATGCATTTCTCTTAGGCTCCCAAAAATAAACCGCGACGTAAAAACAACAATAACACAAAAAAAAAAAAAATTAAAAATAAAATAACAAAAAATAAATAAACGTTGGAAAAAAATGAGCAGCGATTGCTTGAAATTTAAATACCCTTGCAAGAATTTTGCTAAACTTAAAACAAACAAGAAAAAAAGAATTAGTTTCAGACGGTTTTTTTTGAAAATACAAATATACAAAACCATAATAATTTTTTTTTTTTTTAATTATATATTGGCAAAATTATTCGAGTCTTCTCCAATAAATATTTTTTTTTTTCATTGGCACGACACATTTTGCAAAGAAAATTTAAATAATAATAAAAATATAAAATAGTAAGCTGCAGACTGATAAAAATGTTTTTATCTAGGCAATCTTCAAGAACCTCAACAACAGCAAACAAGTTGCAGATTAATCAGTTTGCGAATCTTTCTTTAACACAAATATATAACATTTTTAATAACTTTTCAAATATTATGCAATTTTACTTAAAAATTGGCGCTAGACTCAATTCTTATTTAACTTTATTTTTGCATTCAATTGCACATCGAGTTAGAGCCAAAAATTGAAATAAGCAGCGTAAGGGTATACAAAATATATATGTATAGCAAATAAGTGTATAAAATTTGTGTAGTTAAAGGATTTTCACTTATCTATAAGCTTGTTTATGTATGTATACATTTATGTATGTATGTATATATTTAAGTGTAAAGTGCTTAATTAATTTACGCTGATTATTGATGCGCTCGATGTGATCTATTAAATCATCTAGAACGGATGCGGTTGCTGCTACAGCTGCTACTAATGGTGTGAGCTCACCTGTGGGGCGTCTTGTGGTTTATATATTTATTTTAAAATAGCCGCTATGATAAAATTGTATATGTATATATAGGAAAATATGTTGGCTCTGGCACGTTGTGGCTATCAATTAGCCGGTGCTAGACTAAATCAATTGCGGCAATTGTGGCAATCAATTAGCGTATCGATTTGTGTGCGAAGTCGAAGACAACGTTCTCAACGGCATTCGATGCTCTTCACTTGATCGCTTCTGATGCCTTTTAGCTAATGAATTTTTGGTCACTTTGCTTAGTTTTGCTGTCCAAGGCATAATGAGCTATTATGATGCCTGAATTGCATAAAATCCAACTGCAGCCAGCAGCCAGCAGCCACACAAGGCGCTGAATATAGAATAAAGCAATGTCCAATTCGTATTTGTGTGAGGCTCACGTTCAGCAGCACTCTCCTGGCCACATTGAATACATGCCCAACATACCAGCACACATTAACCTGTCTCAAAACAATTCTTAGTATGTGTGTGTGTGTGTGTCCGTCCGAGAGCAATTTGTATGCAACACTGCGCTGTTGCTTCTCGCTTTCCTCTTCTCGCTTCTCATTTCTCACTTCTGGCTGCTTACTTGCTGGCTGAATGGCAGCATGCTGAACGATTGCGCCTCGAGTGCACTGAGGTTGCGACGTGAACATGACTTTTGCCCCGACCGGGACAGCTGCTTAGCGTTGTGTTAACCTTGTTAAAGAGCTTTAGACCCTCCTTTCACTTTGCTGCTCCTGCTCCTGCTGCTGCTTCTGCTTCCCTCTGTTCCTGACCTAAGCAGCGACCTGTGCTTGCACTTCAGCTGCAAACCAATGGCAACACACATCAATACCTCACAATTGCCCTTTGTGGCTCTTTTATAGCATTGCAACGCCATAATTAACAAATATTGCACATTATGTCGAGGCATACAGCTGTACTTTGTACCAATAAAATGTTATGTGTGTGGAATGTACAAATGTGGCAGATAAATCTTATTGTTCAATCAATTGTTTCCCCTTCTAAACCGCGACTAACTTCTTCTAACCGATTTTATCGTTTGTTTTGTGCATTCAAAATTATTCTTAATTAATTATTTATGTTTTCTACTATTGTTTCGAATGTGTAAATTACATTTACATTCAGTAAATAGGTCATTCAACATTTATTATGTATGCCTTAAAGTTCTTCAGATTATACATCTGCCTTTGCAATTAATGCAGAGACAGTCTCTGTCTAATTAAGCAATAATTTGCTAGGCAATGTGAATTATTTGTATGTGTTTCTCTTAGTTAATGGCAATTTTAGTGGATATCTCAGCGTCAGGCAAACTTGGCTAAAGCACATAAATTTGTTTTTATTTATACTCCAGCAACTGGGAGAATCATCAGCGAAAACTTACACATCAATGCATTTCTAATTTGATTGCCCAAAGCACGAGTGTGCAGGAAATTCGCTTTAGTGTACAACAAAATGTTAAAATTAAAAATTAATGATCTGCTTCCGCCACACATACTTAACCACAAAGCACTAACTTACGCCCACACCCCAAACCTCGACGACCCTCCTAATACCTGGGCGGTTTGGTGGAAAAACAGAAAAAAAAAAACAAAACAAAAAAGCCGGTAAATCCCAAGAACTACACTTAGGGAAAAAATCGCCATGAATTTTCGAAAATATAAATATAAATATATATTCGCTAAATATAATTCCAAATCGCAATGTTTTGTCGAATTTTCTGTTTGATGTTTTATTATTATTATACACATTTCCTAGAAATGAGACTAGCTAAAAATATAATCTATTATTAAGAAATATATTTCTGAGAAAATAAATAAAAAGCTGCTCAATTTTTTATATCAATTATAAATTGCGAAACATTTGCAGTGACTTTCTAAAATTTCTGTCTATTTTAATTATAAGTGTAAATACGAAAACAAAAAAAAAAAAATAAAATAGAAAAATAGCAAAGCACTTTGTAACTTGAATCGCCGCACTGAAAACACGTGAAAATATTTTTTGGCCCAACAGGAGCAGCAGCAGCAGGAGCACCAGAAGCAGGAGCAGCGGAGCGGAATGTATTTACCAGAACGTGATGTTGCCGCTAGTTTCTGCTATCTCCTGGCCGGCAATCGTAATTTGAAGTTATCATTTATTTAGCCATCCATTAACGCGCACATATTGATGACCACCAACAGCAAGAAACCATCTCGCTCACCCTCTCTCTCTCTCTCTCTCTGTGTGTGTGTAAGTTGTTGTGTGTGGGGATGCGTACAAGTAACCTGGTCAGAAGCGCTGGCTTGCAATTACTTTTGAGTTAGTTGGCTTAATAGAAATTCAACGAGCGTATTTTGTTTGTCTTGTAGTCCCAGGGCTCACTTTGATTTTCATAGGTAAATGTTGTACGAACTTTTCTGGCACTCACTGTCCTAGCTAACGAATTTGTCCTGCGGCCCACGAATCGCTCGCGCGTATTTTGTTTGCCCAGCGCAGCCAGCAGCGAAAGCATGGGAAGTTGGAAAGCTGCGGAGCTGCGAAGCTTGAAATCGATTATGAATTATTTGACTTGAGGAAATGACTTATGAGACCATCTTGGGCAGGACAAAAGCATCTGCGGCGTAACGCACAATGGCCACTTGGCGTATCCTTTGCATTTTATCTTCGTTACATGTGTGCCCGATGTGACCTGATGTTAACCGTGATTTGGTTAGTGGGTGGATGGCTGGTTGAGTGGTTTGTTGCCAGCATGACAAATGCTTTACAAACTAAGTATGAATATAGCAGCCGAAGGCCCTTTTTCATAAGCCGAATTCATACAAAACTGTCTCAAGATTTTCTGTGCTTAGTAGAGACTAAGTATTCCAGAAATACTCCGTATTTTTTTTATCGAATTACAACAAGTCATGATATTGTGGAAAAATAATATAAAAATAAAATTTTTACACTAAATATGCACAAAAGTAATATAATATAATAATATATAACAAAAATAATAATATATTTTAAAATATATCTCCTTTAAGGAAATATGACTTGGACATGGTTTCATATTAAGTTTCATTTCATTATTCAAATATTTACAGGGTAAACGATTTTAATTTAAATTTTAACTCCGGACAAGCTCTGGCTGTATTTTTGCTTTGACACTAATAAATTAAATATTGTTGCCTCTTTTATATTGAATATTAATTTAAGCATTGTTCATGTGATTTATGGATTTAAGTTTTTGATACATTTTTCAATTGAATAGAATTTGCTTCACATAAATTATGCTCGATTAAAACACACACACACAAACATTCACACACTCACATATATGCCAAGAAAATTGCAATTTATTTTTCATTTTATTAATTTATATGTTTTCTCTTCATTTTACTTGCAGGTAAGTTTGCACTACGACGGCAAAGAAAACGTAAGTCGAAACGAATTATTTCAGCTTTTCGCTCCCTCAAGCAAAATTGGCTAAAATATACTGTTTATGCGAATGGTCTTTTTCAATAATGAATGCGCAAAGCAATCGATTTTCATATTAATTTAGATTGATTTGATTGCATGATGATAGTAAGTAAGGAAAGCAACACACCAGCCTTATGGAGAAGGCGGCAAATTTCTTTCCCAAGTTGCGCATTTTTATAGTGCAATTATCACGCCCGTTGTGTGGCTTCTCAAGCGCAGAGTTTCGATAAAAATCGTATAATTTAGTTAAGGAGACCAAGTCCAAGAGTGCCCATATCCATTCTCACATCCCCCCTGCCCCGTAGAATAGCCATTTAGACAGTTGATTAATCACCTAACGTATTTTGTTTTCTTAATGCGTGCTTTGAGCTGGCTTTTGTGAGAATTTTCCCTCGCCTAATGCATATGCATATGTGTGTGTGCGAGTATCTGTGAGTGTGTGTGTTTGTGTGAGTGTGCGTGTGCTGCTGCTGCTGCTTGACAACCGCAAAGCCAATTAAGTTGTCGGTTTTTGGGCGCCCTACTCAAAGTGTCATCAATGAACCAACAATTGGAAATTAATAGCCGGCAAATTTGCTGTATTCTATTCCATTAACGTATCGCTTTGAACGTCTTAACGGTATCTATTGGCCATTGGCTTTGTGTATCGTAGCTTGGCCTTTATTTAGCAAATCTTTTGTTCATTCAAGTGGCACTCGTGGCAATTAGAGCCAAGTAGCCGCAACTAATTGGTGCACCTTAATCCGTGCAACTTCAAAGAGTTTCGTTTGGTGACTTTAAACAGACGTTTCACACCACTTCAGCTGCAGACAGTGCCCTGCAGTCAACAAGTTGGCACTTTTAAACCCCACACGTCCCCTTCACTCCAACATACTCTTCGTTATTTTAATCTTGTTGTGGGCGTTGCAAGTAATTCAATATTGCATCTGCGCTGTGCAGTTGAGAAATTATTGAAATTGTAATTAATTCAATTTTAATTGTTTATCAAACTATCTTGTCTTCTGCTTCTGCTGTTGGTTAATTACTATAAAATTAATTGGAAATATTTACTTGTGGTTAAATATAAATTACCAGATTATATTAAACCACATTTAGTGTTTAAATTATGCTGTATTTTTTTTTTCTGATTTTTGTTTTATTTATATTTTAAGCAGCCAACAAATTATTAGTCGTTTTTTATTAAAATATTTTATTTGTCCAATAACTTAAACAAGTTTTATTTTTGTTGTAGCTTAGCTAAATTCTATAATTGTTTTCAATAAAATATGATTTTCTATAAATTTCGGCAATCTTTTAACATTGAGGAACAGGAACATTCCAGAACACCTCATGCAAACCTCGGCATTCGTTGGGTTGCAACAATTTCCGATGCGCTGCAGTAGCTCTGCTGAGGCTCTGGCTAGTCTAGAGTCTGTTGCATGACATCTTTATCACACCCCGGGGCTGTTGCATGCGTCGCACGGTTCGTTTTGCTGTCACAAGATTTTTTTGCCTACTCAATTATGAAAAGAAACTATTAAGTGCTAGCTGCGCTGAATTAGACTGCAATTGAGTGTAACCGTGCAGGCAGAGGGGCATGGTGGATGCAACAGGAGCAATTGTGGCAGGGGGGTGAAGAGAGGGAAATTGTGGCAGTTCGTGCAATGTCTTTTGCGGCCTGCCTGTGGCCTGCTGGCTCATATTTTTGCCTCATATTTTTACCAGCTGCTTTTTCTAGGCAGCTTGTGGCACACGTTGCCAGTTGGTGAGAGGCGTGTTTGTGTTGCTTGTGTTGCTGTTCCTCTGCATGATATAAATGGCGCACATTTTGTGCATTTCATTTGCGTCATATGCCAGCCAAATTGTGTGGCATTTCCCTCGCCCATATATATATATATATATCGTCGGAGTCGGAGTCGTTGTCGGTGTCGTTCCCATCTGATGAGCATGATGATAATGTCGGGGGCAATGAGTGACGACCTGCCCAGCCACTTTTGTGGCATGGGGCAGCGACTAGACGTCAACAGGTTGCTGCTAGCTGTTGCAACATGGGGAGCCACAGATACTTAAGTGAATTTGTGGTTTGTTTGTTGATTTAATTTTGTTTTAAGTTTTAGGGTGTTGAAGATCTGGATACGTGCCAGAATCTTATAAGTTCAGCATTGTTGTTACCCTCTGCCAGATGCATTATCCAAATGGATGATAAATCAGCAAAGTTGCTAATGAGGCATTAATATCAACGCGTAACTTTGGGGAATTATTTTTTAATTGGCTGCCAGCTTACATCTCAGCTAATTGTGACTTTTTCGCTTTGATCAAATCGCAAAAAACACACAACTTCTGCGATGCTCGTCTGCGCAACTCGATCGTCACAAAATTTTTTTTTGTGTATTTGTGTATCGAATTTAACGATTCTAGCAATTTGCGCAATATAAACAGCAGAACAAAAACAAAGCAAAAATAAGACTTTTTCGCGAAAGACGACTCGTCAAGCAAATAAACAAAAAAAAAAAGCGGCAGTCAGGCACCAACTGCTTGTTGCGACCCACTCACATAGAGGCAGCCAGATAGATGGACGGACAGATTGGCCAGGCAATGGGAAACCACCATCCAAGCAAACAGAAGCAGCCGTCGCAGATTGTCTCATCCACCTCCGCATTCTGCTTCAAAGGCGAAAGAAATCGGATCAGATCAGACGGCATTATTTGGTGGCGGGGGTACGTCAAATGCAAACACTAGCTAAATATTTATGCATGAGAATGGAAATTGTTGCAGCGAAATGAAATCAGCATTTGATGATGTTCCTTGGAACTGTTCTTTTTTTTTTTGTTTTTTTCTTAGTTATTTTTATGTACATATTGCTAAGATCTTTTGCTTCGTTTGTTATTTAAATGTTTGCAATCCAGACGAAATTTGACAATAGGCAATGGCAATATGTAAACACTGAGCGGAACTTTTATTTGTTCAACCAAAATGCAAATAGCTTTTTATTTGTTTGCCTTTTTTTGTGGCGGGAACAACTTGATTTTTACATATCTTAAACATTTAATCTTTAGAAAATTACGTTTAATTTATTTATTATTGTGCAACTTTATGCCCTGCAAACTGGATTCATCTCATGTGTCCAATTTCGAGGCCAATTGCTGCTCCATTTTATTTGATTCTTGCATGAATTCAAAAAATTAAAATATATATGGAATAAAATTGGTCGTAGTATATATTAAAATATGTATTATTGAAAAAGTGATTAAAAAAAGAAAGAAATGGAAAAAGTGAATTATTCTTAATATTTAAAGCAGAGAAGAATTTTACAAATTTATTATTATTATGTTTTTTTTTTTAAACAATTTATTTAGCTTTATTTTTTTTTGAGTAAAAAAGAGCAATGACTTTTATATGATCTCTGTGCATATCAACTAATTTGTGGGTTAAGCACTTATTTTTTATTGCGGTCAGAAGCAAGCGTGAATGATTTGCAAAATGGTGTTTTGCCCATTTGAAAATGATATTTTCTGTGCTGCTTTTGTTTCAGCTCGTCGCCGTCGTTGTTCGTGTTAATTATGCGGAGCAGCAGAGCAGTTCATAAATACATATGGTGTGCGGGTGTGCGGTTGTGCGAGTGTGTGTGTGTGTGTGTGTGTGTATGTATGCGTGTGTAAGTCTTTTTGAGTGATTCGTTAGCTTCACTGCAGATTCATCAAAAATTCAACGAAATAATACGAAAACGCGACGACGATGACTATTTAGCGAAATCTAAACAGTTTCGCCACATGTGGCGGATGCAACAAAATGGGAAGTCAACAATTAATAACAGCAAACAAAAATGTACATAATAATAGAAGACTGCACATGGCAAAGTATCTTTAAGATACGCTTTATATGCGCCAATCGCGTGCTCATTATTTGTGTATATTAATCTAAATATTCATGCACCATGCAACGAGTTTATTGCGGTCGTGTTTGTGGCCAACTGACACACATAAGAGGCGCCGCAATTGCCTACGAGTGGCGATCCATATTATGACGGTTTAAGATTATTGCTGAGTCATGTGTCGCTGCTGTTGCACTGTTGCATCTTTGCATCTTTGCCCATTTCATATTTATTCTTGTTCTACTGTCTGGCTAATTATGCAAATGTCGCTTGTCGTTTGTCGATGATACCAGTTCAAAACTTTGCCCGTTATAATATATATATATATATTTATATGTATTTTACTTGGTTGAGTGGTATGTTAGCAAACTTTTGGTATATGGCTTTTTTGCAAATTTGCTTGTTATTTTATTAGCACGAAATTTTATTAATTAAAACTGCACAAACTCGCTGCTTTGCAGAAAGCAGCTAGTCAGACAATCAGGCTGATATGTTTGGTAAATTGTATACCTTTTGGCAGCATGGCTGGCTTGTTGTGTGTGAGTGGGTGTGTGCGTGTGGGTGTGCAAAGGGTGAACGCGTGTACCAACAACAACAACAACACCAACACTTGCATGCATTATCCTGCAATGCCGGGGTTAACTGTCCAGGTTAAAAGTATGCCAACTATATGCTTGTGTGTCTGTATATTTAGGTGTGCGTGTGTGTGTGTGTGCATAATTTTGTGTGTACTTTGGCGTGTGTGAAGCGACCATTTTCGCTTAATTATGAAGTTTTGCTGCCATTGGGCATCAGTAAATCGGATTTAAAAGTTTTATATTGTTTTTGTGTAGATATTATTTTTGGCGTAATTTCATTGAGCTTACAAATTTAGCTTATGCTAATATATATTAAAAACTAAGTATACTAAAAACTATGTAAATCGTTTTATATTTAGTTTAGGGTAACATAAATATTCGCAAGTTAATGTTGTTAGAATTTTGTATCATGTAACTTATAATTAATCGCTGTAGATTTATTATTCAAAACTAAGAAAAATAAAAAATAATTTAATACAATTTTATGTGTCGGATGTTATTCAAAATGGGAAGTAATTAATTTAAAAAAGTTTTTTAAACATTATTTTTAAAAAGAAATAATATATTTTAAGATAGATTTCAAGCTAATTAAAATTAAAATTAAAGCATTATTTTTAAATAGAAAAAAAAAAAAATATTTTAAGATAGATTTCAAGCTAATTAAAAGTGAAATGTTTTTTAACTTATATACAATTTTAGGCTAACTTCAAGTAAGAAGTAAAAGTAGTTAAGCTAAGCAGCTGTTTTTCAACAAATAATAATTAAAAATAAAATGTTTTTTTTTAGTTTTATTTTATTTGCACCTGCAAACCTAAGCAAAAACACAGTCTTTTTTTAACTGTGTTAAGACCTTAAGACCTTAAGGCTTTTTGTTTTACGACTTCTGCAAGTAGAAACCAATGAAATTTGAGCCATTTGGAAAAGAGCCAGCTGCAAGGAGGAGCTAACGAACTAGATTATATTTCAGACCAGGCTAAATCTGTTAAATTCGAACGTGTTTCTCTCTATGCAGTCGTCTGCATCAACTGTGCTTTAAAAGACAACCGCCATATTTAACACTAAGCCAGCCAACTAATTGGTCAGCTTTTGTATATGGCCACACGTGCGTGCATGTGTGTGTGAGAGTGTGTGTGAGTGTGTGTTAGTGGCAATTGTCTGCCTGTGTATGTGTGCAGTAAGCTTTCAGCTTGTCAACCAGCTATCTATATATCCATTTATATATCCATGCATGGGCTTAGCCGCTGGCTTTTCGGGAGCTATACACACGTCACAAGTGCAACAAACGTAAACGTTGCCCATTCAACACGTCAGCCAGCGGCTTAACTTGTTGCACACACAGTACGACGCTAGCCATTCAGTTAGTCCGCCACTCAGCCAGATAGTCAGCCAGCCAGCCAGTCAGCTAGTCCACCAGCTAGTCCGCCACATAGTTAGTCAGAGCTCCGCAGCAACCTTGAAAATTGGTGGCCGTTGTGGGTGGTCGTGGGTAAAATTTTACTAAGCTGACAAGCGATGCTGATCATTTGACTTATGAGCCGGTGACACGGCATAAAAACGGCATAAAGCTTATAAATTATGTAAAAACTTTAAAAATTGTGTAGTCGCCTTAGGTTGTGTGGCGTCTTGCAAAACGTTGAACACGTTTTCTGTCAATTTAATTCCTAATTAGTCACGGCCATTTTAGCTGGTCTCTGGACGCTTTTGTATTATTGAAATTGGCAGCTGTTGACGCTGGACCAGCAATTTGCACGTGATTTCATTGCTAATTATTTGCTAAGAATCTGTTAATATAACTATGAGAAAAGTGTCACTTAAACATGGCCATTTGAGTGTTTTTGGCTACGTGCTTAATCTGGCTTTTATTTCATTTTACATATCGCCCACATCTGGCTAGTATGTTAATCAGTTGACCACTGAGAATTCTTCAATTGAACTTTGATTTGCCTCTAAACTGATGAGACTGTCTTGACAATTTGTGGCCTTCGTGCCACGTTCTAAGTAGGCAGCAGCTTCTATATGTACAAACATACATATGTATTTGATTGGATAAGTTGTAAGTTGACTGCCAGCTGGCAGTTGCCAGCTGCACAGCAAATGAGCCTCGTTTAACTGTGATTGATTGTTGAATAGATCGCCGCAAGGCCAAGCTAAGCGCTCAAAATTAACCACAAACAAAACAAAAATAAAAAAATAAAACAATTACACGCTCAACTTGAGTAAAGAATTAAACTGCGATACACACAACAAGTAAGTAAAACAGACGCTTTATAAATGATAGTCCAGCTTGTTGAAATTTTGGGGTTTTTTTTCTTTTCTTTTTTTGTGTCGGCCAGGCCATAAAAATGGCAACAAGTGTGTCCCAAGTTGCGTTTCCTCTCTTCGGGCCATAGCATTAAAAGTATCCGGCTGCTTCACATGTTTTACGATTCTGCTCGCCTCTTTGTGGTTCTTGGGGCCATTTCATGCCAAATCCTGCAAAGTCAACTTGAAGCGCACCCAAATTTGTATACACTGCAGTTTGTTTGGAGAATTATAGCCTTGTTTTTGCATTGGTAGAATTTTTACAAAAGTTGTTGGTAAAAAAAACTGTTTTAATATTATATTTGCCTCACTTATAACATATTATTATCAACAGCTGCCACTTAAATATAATTATTGTTTTGTACATCTTGTGTTTTTCTGAAGATGTAAATAATACTACACACAACATTTTATAAATTGTGGAATGTTGACTCGATTTTAATAGCATATGTCAGGAAGTAAATATATATATTATATTTGTGCTGAACGAATTTTGTAATAATAAATACAAATAAAACTGATAAACGAATATATAGATTCTTCCATCAAAAAAAAAAAAAAAAAAAATAACAGTCTCTTAATTATTATAAATTGTGAAATGTTGACTTAATTAACTTTGATAGCATATAATATATAAATAATATATATAATTATATATCATAATATTAGAAAACATAATGTCAAAAGGCAGAAAAAATTATTTTTTCTTTAATAAAATATCCAAAAAAAAAAAAGCTGATAAATATATAGATGCTCCCAACTATCGATCAATTGCGACGTAGATTTTTTGTAAGTTTAATTATTTTTGTACGTTCACATTTCGCTAGTTTTACATAAGTCTAGATTATTATGCAGATATAGTAGATTATACAATGACGTCAGAGTTGTGACAAATGCCATGCTAAAGTTATAATAACTAATGGAAGTGTATTGAATTTCAATTGTCTGGTCATATAACCAAGCACTGAGCACTCTGTAGTTGCTATTATTATATAATTTCATTCAATGTTTTTATGTTGTGGTTGTGTTTGTTGTTGTAGTTGTTGTTGTTGCTGTTGCTGTTGTTGTTTGTGTTGGTTTTGTTGCTACTACTGCTGCTAGTGGCAGTTGTATCTAGTTGTAACTATGCCGGCCGGCAGCCGGTTAAGTTGTTTGACAAGTTTTTCCACTTGCCCCGTTTGTGTGTGTGTGTGTGCGTGTGTGTGTGTCATTGCTGCGATGAGCTCACCAGCAGACGGCAGCCACATGGGCGCGATCAGCTGTGCAAGAGGCAACAACAACAACAACAACAAGAGTAAAAAATAGTTTACTTAAGATCTTTTCGTGCAAATTGTGTTTTGCTGGCTTTCAACTTGAACCCGTGTTGCGATTGCGAAACGTGTGCGTTTTGCGAAACGTGCCTACAGTTTCGAGACGATTTTTGTTGTTTTTACTGGGCATAGGGTTGTGGCATTTTGCAGTCATTAATTTGACGATGCTAAATGAGAATTTATGTGTCTGCTGCAGCGGCGTTGGCCAAACAATTTCTCATGCATAAACATTTTTCAACGCTGACTGACAGTTGTTGTTGAGTCGCTCGATTCTCGTTCTGAGGCACAAATGTCATTAACACTTGCTCTTCAAGCGCGGCCTGACCAAAATTTATGGAAAAATGGCTTCAACAAAGAGTGTAAAAAAATGAAAAAGAAAAACAAAAAAAAATTGAAGCTTCCACAACCGTTTTTGGTTAGTTTAACATTTGTTCTTTTTTTTAACATTTTTTTTTTTTTTTTTTTTAACATTTAACAAATTAATGAATGCAAGTTGAAATGCTGTGCTTGTTGACGGGGGGCCACATAAAAGGACTGAGACTAAAGCGAAAAATGTTGTATTTAACAAATACAAACTCAGATATAGATACTTAAAAATCCATTGCACAATTGATTAGAACAAACATAAAGCGCCTTAAATGGCAATCGTTATGAATTTTGAAGAATTGTACATTTAAGGCAGACTTGAACTCAATTTTCAGCCCTCCTATATTATGCTATATATATATTTATATAGCTATAAGCAGACGTCAGTTCATCTGGCACGCATCGAATTTCACACCAGAATAAAACTCATTTATTATCGCTTCGCGTTCCGTTTCACTGGCAGAATACCAACGACGATGATTATTATGATGAGGGATAAAAATGATGGCCATGATGAAGGCTGGCTGGGAAGGCGATATCTAAACTTCTTTTGTACTTGGCTGGCCTTTTGTTTTTGGTTTCGAATTTTACGAGACTCATTTGACAGCTCAATTGCGCAGTCGTAGCCCAGTTCAAGGCTAATCGTGACTTTTACTTCCCCTTCCCCTTTTAACTTGAACTTTAACTTCATTCAGAGTGTGTTCATCAGTGCAGATTTTTGCGGTAGTCTCTTTTGGTGTTTTGGTGTGCCAGACGTGAGCAAACTAATTTCATTGAAATGTTCTGCTCTGTAAACTAATTTCTCAATGTGCATGTGCGCCGGAGTAAGACATGAGAAAAACAGCAGCAAAGCAAACAAACAACATTCAAATGTGCCAGCAACGTGCGTCCATTTGTAGAGCGTTTCAAATTGGCTGCCTTCGTCGTGGCTTGCTTTTTGTTTATATGATACACGTGTCCGTTTTAGCCAACAATGGGGTATATCAAATTCTAACTAATCATATGCCACAAAAACTTTTGCTTTTTGGGAAAATACAAGCGGATCTTTGGAGTAAGCAAGTGTTGACTGTTGAATATGTTTTGCTAAGCAAAGGTTTAAAGGAAATCATGAATCATTAAGAATTATGTGTTTAAAAAGTTTTCAAAAAATCTGCATATTGGCTAACTTTTTGCCACAAAGTTTGTAAAGTATGTACTAAATGATTGGTTTTTTTTTTGGTCATACATTTGTAGAGAATATTATCATTTTATTGTGAATTGTGTAAACCTTCTACAATCGTTCTACAAGACATATATATTCTTGATAATTATTACTGTCCGAGTCTATACAGCCATGTCCATCTATTTATCAATCTAACTCTCCTCTGTGTGCTTCTATCCATAGGATAGTTTACAATAGGAACAATCGTTTGAAAGACCACATCAAACTTACCAAATATGCGAACTATTAACACTTAGATATACAATCTTTAAGATCTGAAAGGCTTCCATTGGAGCACTCAATCGAAAGATCGATTATTCTATGAATAACTTGTTTGCTTAACAAGTTAATTTAATCAAATCTCCAAATTATGAATGTAAATATGGTTCTACAATTTTGACAAAAAAAACCCTATTAACAACTATTAAAACTGCAACAACAGACAACTTTGTTTTTAAATATATTTATGTATAAATAATATATGTATGGAAATATCGGCAATTTACAACGGATATTTTTAAGAAATTAAATATTTTTTTTTTTATCTATACTGGGTATATTAAAATCAGTTACCGCTTTTACTCAGGTTAACATTTCTGCTTGTGTGGCTGCTGCTGCTGCTGCTGCTGCACAATGCAACAGAGAAAACTATTTTGATTGGGCTGTAAGAAATTGCTGAAATGGACAACAACAGCCACGTAGAAGGAATAAATAAACAAAAAAAAAAAATGAAACGAAAGAATGAAAAAGCATTCACAGTGTGCAGTTAACACATATGCACAAATATATATATAAATTTATATATATATATGAACGCGAGACTCGGCATTCCAAATATCATCAGGTGTTTTCATTTCATTTGCCAGAAATGTTGTCTGGCAAAAAACACTCGGGCAAAAATGATGAAAAATTTCCAGAGTCGACGACGACGATGACGACGTGGAGGAGCAGTAGCTTGGTCGACAGCCCAAGTGTGTTAGCCATCCACAATAGGATTATGTTTGTTTCAAGTATTAAAGGTAAACATTGCTTAGATTCGAGCTGAATGCTGAATGTAATATCTTAAGCCGGATCAGAGCATAGACGAATCGCTGTTCGCCTTTCTGGTTAATTAACAAAATGTGCAACATTTTTTTTTGCGGCTTCTTCAATCTTCACTTGTTCGCTCTTCAATCTCATCAATCAATGCGACGACTAGTTCCATTCATTGGCCATTTATAATGGCCGCCGTTGCTGTTGCAGTAATATCAGAGTTGCCGCTGCAAGCTGTGTGCAACCTGATTGCAGTGTCACCTAAACCATTGTGCGTTGACATTTTTAATTACACACAAACACACACACACACAGGCTGTGTCCTGTCAGGTGCGTGTTGCTGTGCTGTGTGTGTGTGTGTGTGTGTGTGAGGTGTGTGCTGGTAAATGATAGATGATACCAGCTGCGCTACTTAATGTTGTGTTTTTGGGTTGGTGGCATCTGCAGCACTGCGTAACACGCATACGCCACGTACGCCATTGCTGCACTTTCATCAGCCTGTCTCGCTGCCGTTGAGAAGGAGCCAGAGTTAAGCGCTGGCTGACAGACAATACTCTTGGCCGGGCTTAGGCAAAGCCAGCGATGCAGCGTTACAAGGCATGACTCGCAATTGGGTGTACACACAGACTTGCGTGTGTGTGGGTGTGTGTGTGTGTGTGTCTACCACCAAAGAAGGCAACACTATCGTCGGCATCAAAATGCAAAGCAAACAAAAGCCCAGCCAGAGACTGTGTTTCTCTCTGTGTATTCTGCTTTCTGCTTGTTGCAGCTTTCAACACTAATGCAATTTGATGCGTCACAAACCCGCACAAATGCACACACCTCCGCACAGCCACACACATACACATGCACATGCATTAAGCATGCAACATTTTAGTGTGTGTGAGGCAACAAAAGCGGCTGCCTTGCCGCGCTTGCGTGGGTGGTTTTTTTTTTTTTTGTAAATCCTGCACCGAATAGGATTTTCAACACATTTGCTCAGCGCGTTTGTTGCATAGTTTTAGGCGTTGCATGCACAGCGCTAAGCCGGGCATTTGCCAAGACAGCAACAACGACGACAACGTCGACATCATCTCGTGCGGCATCACAGTTGCAACATGCCGCACACACAAAAGCATGCCGCTCTTCTGCTTGTGCCGCTTATCGTTATTATCTTGGCGCTTCCGTTCAATAGCAGCCAGGTTGCAGTTGCAACAACAAAAGCGATACCATAGCCGTGCAACAAAACGTGCAACGTGACTTTATGCAAATGCTGCATTTTGCTTTTCAATTTCGTTCGCCTTACAAAATTCCCTTTTTCGCCGTATCCGATCCGATCCGGTTGCAACAAGTTGTGCCCAGCCCAGCCCAGACCAGCCCAGCCCAGCCCAGCCAGCTTCTTGCTGCCTTGTTTTCCCATCGCATTAAGCCAGTGCGCACTGCACAGTTGTGTGTGGATTTGTGAGAAATATGGGTGCTATTCTTTGCATAAAGTGCCACACCCCCATCTGGTTTTCACTCACTCGCCCCTTGCAGTTGTGGCACGCCTTTTATTTACTTTCACTTTGTTCTTTCTTTCACTTCTCATCTGCTACATCTGCACAAGTCCGTTTACATTTCTTGGGTTGCAACTGTTTTTGTTGCTGCACCGTCCTTGCTGCTCCTGCTCCCTGATCCGTGCAGCTTGCTGCTGCCTGCCCCCTCTGCGGCCCCCTCTTCAGCTAAGTGTCACAAACCTAAGCGATTTTAGCCTTTTAATGCGCTTCGATTGAAGCACTGCAAAAGTGCCGAGTGCCGAGTGCCCGCTTCTTGTGCCTGAGAGCTTGGATATGGTATCTGCTATGCAAATCTGTGGCTTATAGCTAAAATATATATCCATCCATTTGCGTATGCACGTATGCAACTAAAGCCCCTCTGCCTTGATTCCGCCTCACATTTTTATTGTCCCTTTGCGCTACTCGACTTTGGCCATATTAAAAGCTTTCCAACATAAATTGTATGCAATCCCAAAGTTATAAGAAGTTAGTATATTCCTCCGTCGGGAAGGTATTAAGTATTTCAAGTTTTGAATACATTAAGCGAGACTTCTTCGATTTCATAAACTATATATTTATTTGATTAGCATAACTATTCAAGTCGTTTTAGCCAGGTCTATGCAAAGTGGTTGCTCAGTTTTGAGGCAATTTTATTAAGACGTGGAATGCATCCTGTCGGAGCCGGCTTTCTCTGATCAGTATATTATATATAAATATATAAAAGATGAACTCGAATATAAAAAACCTTATTTGTTCCACAAAATATCCAAGCCATAATTACTCATTATGTGCCTAATTTTTTTGACTTTATCAGAATCGAATTGCTATAGTAAAGACATTGGAATAATCTGTCGCAAAATTAGTAACGATTATCTGACCTATTCTGATTTTGTAAATAAAATGCAGCTGATTTCTCTTAGTGCCACATGTAGCATTTAATTGGATTGCAACATATTTCCATTTGCTTGCCGAATGATACTTAAAAATGTTCATTAATTGACCATTATTCATCATTAAGAGTCCGTTGTGGTAACTGAGTCACCCAGTTAGCTGCAGTACCCCCCTCCACCCCCCCCCCCCCTGTTCTTTTAACCCACCTGTTCATTAACCTGTGTGGCATTGTTTACAGCAACAGTGGCAGCGGCTCAATGTTTCCCCTCCCTCGATAACCATCCATTTGGCGTTGCCAATTAACATGTGCAAAAATGTTCGCTTCATTTGGTTGGGCGACTTGCCGCAAATGCTGTTTGGTGGGGGGGGGGGGGGGTGATGTTGTTGCAGTTTTTGTTGTTGTTGTTGCACTGCGGCAATGCGGTGCGCATAGTCAGCCAAGTGGAAAATGCAACGGCAACTGCCGTGAACTTGTTGCAACGACAACACTGTGTGACAGACCGCTACTTTGCTTTGGGCTACTTGCTACATGTTGCATGATGCATGCAGTTTACCAGCGCATTAATCATGATATGGATTGCGTTTGCATAGTTTCTGGCTTTGTTTGACGATGATGATAATGAGGCCGACCAGCCTGGGGCAAGTTGCAAGTTTAAGTCCTTTGAAGCCTGGCAATGCCATTTGGCATTTATTACGCTGCTTAAATGTCAAGCATGTTGTATCAACGAAAGCTGGACAAATTAACGCGTGGGTGGCGAATGACTAGAGAGACTTGGGGACTCGGAGACCATGAGAAACCGGGTGATGCATCAATGTCAATGCCGTTGCTGGCAGTTGCACGCTGCGAAGTGTACTTGCAACAGTCATTGTTGAAGTCGTTTGCCGCTACTTTTGCCATATATATTCATATGTTTGCCATATGTGTTTCAGTTGTTGTTGCCTCACTTACTCTCTATATCTCGCTCTTTTTCGCACGCTCTGTCGCTCTGTCGCGTGTCACATACGTGCAACATTGTTCGAGAGTCAAGCAACGTCAATTTCCGTTTGTTGTCGTCGTCATTAAAATGCAAGCGGTCATGCCTGGACGCACTTTGGCACTCACTACTTTTCCAATGATGATTTTTTTGCTGATGATGATGATGATAAGAATATATGAGAAAGTTGCTGCTGCCACTTAAGCAGTGGCAAGCATATTAAAACGCATTCTATTAATTAGTAGTGCCGCGTCGAGCGACACTTTTGTGGCACTTAACACAATTTGCACCCAGCCACAGCTAGAAATTCCTAATGTCGGCGCAAACAAATTGACAGACAGCTGTCAGACAGACAATCAGTCAGTCAGTCAGTCAGTCAGTCTGTCAGTCAGTCAGTCAGTCAGTCGACAAGGCACAGCGACGGAGGATGTGTTCTTGATGCAGTCGCTTGTTGCCGCAATCGATAGACGCTTAAAAGCTGGCAAAATGTTAAAAAAAAAACAAACTTGGGTTTAAAAAAATTATTAAAAAAACAACAAAAAAATTGTGCAATGCCAAAAAAAAAAAAACGAAAGCTGCAACCAAAATCAAGACCGGAAATTGAAATGTAATTGTAATTGCAAGCATGCAAAATTGCCGCTGCGACTGCTTCCTGATTTTTGCGCGTGGCGCGTGGCAACAATCTTGAGGCTGCCACTGTTTGTGTTGTTGCTATTTTTGTTGCAGTTGCTGTCTTTAATGCCACTGGCAAAGCAAAGTTTTGACACCATTTGCCACTTTGTCATGCAATTTTAATTTCGCTTGCGTTTTTACTTTGTAGTTGGCGGACTCAGACGCACTGCTCGTATTCCGACAAAGTCGAAAAGTTTTTATGGTGGGTGTGAAAAGAGGTCGTGAGAGAGGGTGCAACTGCAGTTATGATTTACTTGCCACACGCTGTCCCAAAACGAAACGAAACGAAACGCAGCGCAACGAAATGAAGTCATCAAAAACATTGACGTCGTTACGCAAAAGCGGAAATGACAATGATGATGATGAGAATGATGATGTTGTTGCTGCTGCTGCTGCTGCTGCTGGTGTTGATGCCACCGATGCCAATGATGTTGATGCCAAATAAAACGTTGGGCAAATGTGACTGTGATTTGTGTCCAGGATGCTGATGCCGGGCGGCAGGACTTGGTGTGGAGGCCGAATGCCGTTGCCATTGCTATTAAAACGCGTGAAATTGAAAAAGGCGAAAAATTGTGCAATGCCAACAGAATTGGCAAACTGTTGGACAAGTCGTATTCATTGTGACAGTCACTGTTGCACGATGAGAAGAAGGGCACTCAAGGGGTGGGGAGGGGGCACAGCAGTGGCAGGAAACGTTTTATGTGGGGCAACCGGCTAAAAGCTGTCAACTATTTGATGGCCATGTTGACCGTGCCCAACAGCGTGGTGCAACCCATCTGCTTCTTGGCGTGAACAATGCGAATTCATTGCAGAGCAACGGTTATCGTAAAAGTTATTTGCCAATATCCCAGATATTTTGCCCAGAGGGTATGCAAGTTCTAAAAGTGAATGTTGACAATTCAAGTCTTTTTTATTTATTATGCTGGAAAAATATTGATATTGATTTCAAATGTCAATTTCGATACTCAATTAACTATATAAGAAGAATAAAATAGTGGATTGCCAAAAATAGATGCCGTTGCCTCGGAAAACATGTCTCGGTTCTAGAATTCTACCATTTTGGTTTGATAAAAGAGATTTAGGCTCAGAAGGTAGCATAATAAATCTGATAAGATCGTCCTAAAGAAGGCCTCCCAAATAATATTAATAAAAATGAATTGTTAAAATAATTGTTAAGTATTGAAAGTAATTTTCGATGACAAATTTATTTGTTAAGCTGGTTTAGAAAACTCAACTTCTGCTGACTGTAGAAGACAAGAACACATTAAAATATTTATTTTAAATATAATAAATTATTTTAGAAATAATAAGAAGAATTTATAATAATAATAAAATATAAAAAAATATAATTAAGAATGCTTTCAGTTTAAAAATAAACACTGAGCTTTGTTTAAAAGTTGTTTGTTTGTTTAAAACATTCGATTTTTTTTTTTTTTTTTTTATTTTTTATATAACTTTTAAATGCATTTTAGGGTATTTTGTTGTCAGCTACTTAAAACCTTTGTAATATTTATTACCAGTCTCACATTTTGTTTAGTGCCAATGTATTTTTATAGTTTTGAATCAAGCTGAAAAGCATGAAGACTATTAATGATTAAAGTTGATTCCCATTTTTAGTTAGCGTGATTTAGCTATCCAGTTATTCACATAAGAAATACTCACTATAATAAAAATATATCATACATAACTTATATCCCAATGCTACTACAACTGTCAACTAACATGTCTTTCTGTTCTGCGTATAATTTCTATTCACAGGTAGCGACCATGATGTCCTGCCCCCTACCTATGCCATTACCAATACCAATAAATTCAATAATTAAAACTGAATTCTCACCGGTTCACATTGGAGTTAAGGTGAGTGAGAAGACAAAGCTCTCAAAAATAAACCAAATAAGAAAAAAAGCGACATTATGAAATAGTAAATTAAGCGCATAAATGCGAATATCATGCAAATCGCGATCCACATTACCGATAAGTCAACAAGTGGGGCAAAATGCTAAATGTAAATGTTGCCACTAAACTGGCACACACAAGCCAAAGCCAAGCAGACGGCAACACTACCACAAACGCGCCACAGAAACAGGATGTGACAGCATGTCGAGTGGGGTTGGCCCATTGTTGACATTATTGCATGACACACACATACATACATATATCTATATCTGTATCTATATCTATATCTATATATATATATTCACCCACATAGTGGCAACGTGAACGGAACGTTATGTGCGCCACTAAATCAAATTGTTGCTTACCATGATGGTGACGGGTGTCGCTCTCCTCATTCACATCCTCATCCTCATCCACATTCACATCCACATCCACATCCACATCCTCATTTGACTACAACTTTAATGCGCAGTGATCACATTTTAATGATATCAAAATGCAGTGCCCGCCAGTTCACATTGTTGTTGTTGTTGTTGTTGTTGTTGTTGTTGTTGTTGTTGTTGTCGCTAAGGAATAATGATGTCAAACCTGTGAGCTGGCCGCATTCAAAGAGCAATGGTTTTGGGGCAACATCAAACAATGGGGGCAAACAATGTTGTGGAACGCGTCACGTTTGATAAATGCTGCAACATATTTCTTGATTTTGTTTGTCCTTTCGTTTAAATGCCACACATAAATCTATTTTTGAATGAAAGCCACTGCTTGGCACAAAACGTGGCGTATGCGCAATATATATATACATATATATCTATATATATATATATAGACTTTTTGGCAGAACTCTCTTTTTATTGTTGTTGCTTTTATCTGAAGGAAACGGTGCTTATTGTTTGCATAATGGACGCTCGTTAGCGCTGTGTGTGTGCGAGTGTGTGTGTGTGTGTGCGAGTGTGCCAGTGTGTGTGTTGGTCCGTAACTTTAAAGCAATACACTTGCATTCCAGTGACAACGCTTAAACCAATACAAATGCGTTTTTAATTTGTTTTATTTTAAAATTATTCGCTGTTGCGCCCACGGCTCGTGTCAGCTGCTGCTGTCCTTGTCAGGATTTTTTTGTCAGTGTACGTTTCACACAAATAAATTCCAGTTATTCTTGCACCCTTTTGTTTGAACACAGACAAAAAAAACAAAAAGATATCCATAGAATCTGCCACCTCTTAGCCTTGAGGCGTGTTGTATGTGTATGTGTTGTGCGTGGCACAAAGGCTGGTCGACATTTTTTGCTTTCAACGCCAAATGTATTTTGACAAACAAAAAACAATGTGAAAAACTGAATGAAAGAATAAAATATAAAATGTATTAAATATGCATTCATCATTCATTGACTGCACTAAGGCGCTTTTTGCAATTTGTGTCGCCAATAGTTACTCACCAGTGAAAAATATACATATATATTTAATGAATGATGAATGCATAATTATTGCAGGTTTAATGAATATATAATTTTTTTTATATTTAATTCTTAATCGCCTATCGCATTCGCTGTCAACATAGATCAAAGGTGAAACCATAAATTACGCAGTTTTTCTTTCTTTTTTTTATTATTATTTTTTTATTGCACATCCCGTCAACAGCTTAACCCGCAACTGACGCCTAATTATCAGTTAAAATGAACTGGCTGATAGGCCAGGCGCGAATCTGCCGCGACTAATTAAGGCAATCACAGCACGCAAAGTAGTCCTGACCGGTTTGCTGGGCCTGTCTGCCTGCCGTTCGGTGATAACAGCTAACTCGCCAGTTCATAAAAAAAAACAGAGAAGGCAAAAAATATTTAATAAAATACCAGACAATTCCAGGAGCAGCAAGAAGCAGGCCGGCAGAGCAGAGTGGCCTCAGCGGGGTCAAATTTAACGAGCAACCAGCCGCGGCTGTTAAACAAAATTTCCCGTCCCGAGGAACCAACCGGGAAACTTACACTTGACCGCGCCGCATAAATCACCAGGGCGGGAATTGGTCTTGGTGTTGGTGCATTGGCATTGGCATTTTCCTTGGCTCATAAAAAAATTATTATTTTGTTTTTGTTTCTGTTTTTTCTTGCTTAAATATCCCGTAAAGGTGTGTCGGCAAAATTATATTTAATAACAGCAAAATAAGACAATGGAATGAAAACAATTTTTATGCCCAGTTTTATGCAGTGCGAGAATGATAAATGGGGGTTAAGCAGAGGGAGAAGGGAAAAATTTTCATAGCAGAAGCAGAAGTGTCTCTATAAGATGTAATTGAAGAAGCTTTTCACTTTATAGGAAAAATCAAATAAATTATATAAATAAAAAATATATTAAATAAATAAAGTAAAATAATATTACAAAATTTATTGATATTTAATTATTTCAATTGGGATCGTTGCAATGTTGCGACTCTAAAATACTCTATTCCTAAGGTAAAATTGGCTGATGACAGAAAGTAGGTGGGCGTGGTCAAAACATGTTTTTGAAGGAGTACCGTAATAACCTATCCTTCAGATTTAGTTTTTTTTAGAGGAGTACCGTAATAATCTTCCCTCCAGATTTGATTACTAGCTTTCAATTTGTGGCAGTTAGCTGGTTTTCTCGATTAAACATTTTTTATTTTATCAATTATCAATTTCCTAATTTTAATTTTTAAACTTTATATATTAAAAAAATATATCTTTCAAGTCTCTAGTTTTAGGATTGTCCAAGACTATTTGGTTTCAGACAGATAAACAGACATTGCACAAAACCAATATACTTTTGTATCTTTGGTATCAGTGTGATTACCAAAAATATATATTACTGAATAACTAAATAAAGAATGAAACATTTTGAGTAAAGTAAATATTTATAATGAGTCTGGACTAGAAACTATTTATCTTCGATTCGCTAAATGAATTATCAATTCAATGTCATATATGAAGAGGTAATCGAAAGCTCTCAGTAAATACCAAATTGAGCATCGAATAAATGCAATCATTTTACTGATAGAAAAGTTGATTTGACTTCTGGAAATTGACATGCTGACAAGCTAAAAGTTGACTTTAGCTGCCTAAGAACTTCCGCTAGGTTTATTTATTTATTTTTATTTTATTTTTTTGTTGCAGCTGCCACTCAGACGGCAATTGCAGAGTGCACAGAGTATACATGTCGTAGGAAAAATCACTTGTCCACTTGTGTGTATGACTCAATGCAACAACAACTTGCCCCGTTTCGTTGCCTTTGAGATGATTGTCCAGGGCATCAACTTTAATGCCAACTGTGGAGCGCTTTGACCGGCCAACGAACGCTTCCGGGTTAATGCAACTCAGAGCAGTGCCTCTGGCAGCAGCTCCAGCTGCTCCCGCTGCTCCAGCTGCTCCAGCTGCTCCTTTGCGTTATCCTTTTGTCTTCTTGGTTCATTCGCGTACATTTGTTGTTCTTATGCTTGTTATTAATAATTTAAGTTGCGCTCTACTTTGGTATGAAGACGATGACGATGACGAGGACGAAGACGATGACGAAGATGGGAGCGATGTCGACGATGTGAATGATGAAGACTACGTCCTGAGCATTGTTTGCTTCTCGCCTGTGTTTGTGTCTGTCTGTCTATCTGTCTGTCTGTCCGTCCGTCTGTCTGTCCGTCTGTCTTTCTGTCAGTCTACGCTGCTGCATTTCTGTTTATCCTTACAAAGGATTGCGTTTCAGTTACATTTGGAAGAGGGAGGATTTTGTGTTAAGCGCTTATTTCCAGCAACCTTCTGTTGTACTTTGTTTTATTTTTTATTTCCACTCAAATTGTTTTATTTGCCGTATACGGCAAACGGCAACGGCAACGCACCGTATAACCCTAACTCCGCACGCCGGGCGCTTTATTACGGCGATTTTTCTTGAACGCATTTCGTGTGTTGTCGTTTTTCTTGGCTGTCTCCTTACCTTTTGTAATTTTTATGATTTTATTTCTGTTCTTCTTTAGCTCATGCAATGCCACCAATTTTTTTTTTTTTTTTTTTTTTTTTTTTGTACGCAACAGCAATTGTGGCGTCTGCTTTGTTTGCTTTTTCCTTTTATTATTGTAATTCATAAAAAAAAAGCAGAGAGTAATAGTTGCTATTCACCACCACCCCGCACCCTCCACCTGCCCCTGCCACTGCTCCCTGTTGCTTTTGTGTGTGCGCCATAATAAAAACCTTTTTCAGAAATTAAAAAAAAAAATTGTAGGGGAGTTGCGAGCCCAATTGCCCAAAATCCGTGCCACACACACAATTCACAGTACCCATTGCGTATGCGCCACGTAATCCGCAACAACTAAAAAAAAGCACACACACAAAAATGTGGTGTTATTTTTGGGTCTTTCTTGAGCAATTCGATTTGATTCTTACCTTGTGGCTTGCCCCGATGCCCCGTCTTGGCAAGCGTTAAAAATTATAGTTATTTGGTTACAGAATGATTGTTTTCGTGGAATGGGCTTATTTGTGTTACTCTTCAGTCACTAAAAGAGCTTGTGGCACATTAGACATGCACACGCCATCCTTTAAAATGGTGAGTTCTGCTGGCGCCGAGCCCATTATGCAACACAGGAAAAACTAACGGTGTTAATAACAAAAGGCTAACGGCTAATTATTCCCCAGTTAACGGCCGACGCCAGCACACAAAACAATCGTTAAACACAAAAATATTATATCATTCCCCATTCATTTCTGTGCGTGTCCAAACCAAATGCGGCACGCAGCAACAAACAGTGGCAACCTCGGGCATATAATATGCCTAAGAAATACATGTTTGGGAGCGAAGGGAGCTTGGGTATGCGTGTCTTGAAAGACATGGCGAATCGCAGTGTTAGTTAACAAGCTTCCCCAATAGTTGTTGCAAACACACACACACACACACACACACACACACACACACATAAGTCAAGCCATTTGGCCCAAAATGGGGCAAAAACTATGTTCAAGTACAAAGTACAAGATGGAGGCAAGCAGCGCCGCCGCAGCATCGGTAGCAGATCCTCGTCTTGTTCTCGTTCAAATCGAAAAGGGATAGACATTAATTTCAATTAGGGCGTGTCTCCTCCTGCTACACGCCCCAAACGTTACTCAAGTTGCCAGCAATTCAACGGCTAGATGATGGGGTGAGTTGAGGTCGTGGGTTGGGTGGGTGGGTGCTCAGCTGAGAGCAGCAGCAGCTACTTGTCGTCCTGTCGTCCTTTCGTCCTGGCCTAAGGCGCATGCAAGTCTTGCTGCTTGTCAATGTTGTTGCTGTTTTTCTACGCCAGCGTTTTGCTTACTATTTTTGCCTGCATGTGCGTGTTGTGTGTGTGTGTGTGTGTGTGTGTGTGTGTGTGCATGTTGGACATTGTACACACGTTCGCATTATTTATTATAGTTGACACAAAGGACAACAAGGACAATGCTCGCTCGTCACACACACAATAATAGCAGCAACATAACCAACAGCGGCACCGGCCATGACTACCACAAAATTGCATGAAATGATGCAATTCCCAGTTGTCTCGTTAAAATCCTAAAATAGTATGGCTAAAAGAAACCATAGCATACATTTAAGGAGCCGGTTAGAGGAAGCCAAGACTCCAACACTGTTCAACAAGTTTTTAAGTTTTTGAGGGGTCCTCAAAGCAAACAAAATGTGTGTTTGACTTAAAGTTACCCTGAATCAAGCAGTTTCAATATCTTATTCCAAAACTGCCCATTAGAGCAATGAGAACATTTTTTTTTTAAACCATAATTTGTGTTTTTCTGATGACTAATATTCCCTCAAGAATATTCCTTTTTTTGGGGTTGAAGTTGTGCTTTTCTTTTTGGCCTGTTACATTCTTCGGCAAAAAACCATTAAACTCTCGCAAACTATTTTTTAAGTGTGTTCAGCGTATAAAAGGCCAACTATTAACCAAATATTTTACCGATTTTAGGTCATTTGTTTTATTTTGTAAAATGATTATGGCCATAGAGCAAAATGTTATTTGGCTTACAACTTGCAAACCTTTTAACATCTGTGGCAAGCATTGTTTGTTTAGCTAGAGATAATTAGCGTCTCGTTTCATATAATTTATCGATGGATGCGCTGTGCTGAAAGCTTTTGTTTCAACATAGCACAAGTTGCGGCTAAGTAGCAGCAACAGCTGCGACTCTAAAAAGGCTTTAACTCTTGCCTTTCCCTTGGGGGGGTGCAGGCGATAGCACACAAAGTGTAACACAAACACCTAAACACACACACACACACACACACACCAGCACACCATCACACACATTTTGTGTAAGGGCACCGCACATTGTTGACTTTGGCTTTACAGTTCAATATTTATATTCGCGATTTTCACGCTGTGCAGACAAAAAAAAAAAAGATTGCTTTTCTTTGGTCCAAATGCGAAGAAGCTTTTGTCAACACCGCTGCTGCTGCTCCTCCTCGCATGCTCTTTTCCCGCACACCAGATCCAGGTCGTTCCTTCAGCATGTGAACACAACAAACAAACGGACACATGCATTAGTTGAGCTTAAATGTTGTCGTCAGTTGTGTGTGTGTGTGTGTGTGTGTGTATTGTTGCTGGTCTTACTTCCGGCTCCGCTGCCAGTTGGCTGCCAGTTCGGTTTACTTTCTAAGCTTTGCGTGTCCTGGTCCTGGCCTCGTCTGCAGGTGCGTCTCGAAAACTTGTTGACCAAACTCAAAGATAAACACACAAACAGTAAAACTTTTGCCATCGGCGAAAGTGTTGGGCCAACCCAAACATTGACCAGCCGAAATAAGCATTATAAAATTCGCCAAAAATTGTTTTCCAACTGAAAGCGAAACTGCAAGAAAATTGGCCAACAAAAAAAATTTTGTTGTCGATGGCTACTTTGGTGGCGACAGCCTTGTTGACAAAAATGTGATGAGAGCCCACCTTGAGACAGGTAAAAATGCCTGGCGATTTATTTGCATGTGCCGCCTATAAATCTCTAATAAAAACTGCAAACGACCCAACAAAAAAAAAGGCTGGCGATGCCAACCCTAATACAGTCATCAGCCAAAAGGGTGTCTGTGGGGGGGGGGTTGGGGATGTTTGGGGTTGGCTTTTGTTGTAACTCATTTGACATTATTATGTGCGCTTTTATGGCTTCCAAGGCTCAGCATGCGCGCTCCTGATTCAAGTGAGAGCCTTGTCTCGACGCCTTTCACATGGAGGCCAGCTCTGTGCGGAAGACGCAGCTCTTCCGCTCCTGTCTAGGCACATCACGCGCACATCAATAACTTTCCATGTGTGTGTGTCACTCTTTGGGGGTGTGCATGTCCGTGTGTGGCTTGGCTTGGCTTTTGTTGTAAAGTCCTTCCCAAAGCTGTGGGTAATTATTATTTTGGTTTATGATTTGAGCACTTTTCGTGTGCGCATCTTTTGAATTTTGTTTATGGGCGCTGCAGCGGCGAGCTTAGCCCAAGGTGTGCCATTAAATTTTAACTGTATGTGCGTGTGTGTGTGTCTCTCTGTGTGTGTGTGTGTGTGTGTGTGTGTTTGTGCTCTGAAAAGTAGCCTGCTTATTTTATTGCGTCAACATTTAATGCGCTTTTCTTGTTGTTGCCACAAACAACAATAGCGTCGAAAATATTTAATGCTGATTGGAGGCTAGTTAACGCTAGCAAAAACCAATGCAAACACACACACACACAGCGATAATGTCATAAATAAAACTTAATACGGATATGTTGATACAATCCACGCCCCCTTTTGCAAAATAAAAAAAAAAAATCCAAGGTGGCATCATTTTGCAGGAAGAGTGGCAGCTGGAGCCGCAAACAATGCAATAAATAAAAATAGTGGCAGCTTGTGTAAGTTGCAAGCAAAAAGCAGCCAGCCAAGCACTGTGGTTGCAATGTTGCAAGTTTCTATTGCAGTTTTGCTAGCCTAAAATTATTAGCATAATCAAAAAGTATATATATAAATTTACAAATATAGTTAAATAAAAAATTTACTCTGTGTAAATTTAAATAAATAAAATTGATTAGCAAATGGTTTTCAAATATAAAACAGATTTGGTTACTGAAGCATTGCAAATTGTGCAAAAAAGACTAACATGTTTAATTTGAAATCCATATCAGATAAATGTAGCTAAGCACACACACACACACCATACACACACACAACATATAGCATTTGCACAGTTCACTCAAAAGCTGAATTTGCCATTGCTTCGATGCCCACAAAAACCGACCCAAATCGTAAAAAAAAAACACTGGGAAACCAACAAACGCTGAGCACCACTTGCAAACGCTCGCATAGAAAGCAAATACAAATATTGACATTGCATATGCGATTGGCGAACAGCTGCCCCCGCCTAACCCCCCCTGCCCTGCCCGACAGCGAGCTTAGCTTCCTGCTGAGCCTTGTAAGTATACACATTTGAGTGGAGGCGCCACGATACGTGGCCACACGTAAACGTAAGGAGTTTGTGGCAAAAAGATTTTTACCTTTACGATGTCAATATAAATTTGTATTCGTATTACAACAATAAAAGGCCATGCCACATGCTGAGCAGAGGAGGCGAAGGGGGAGGCAACGAGCGCCCAGTTTCTGGCCAACAACAGCAATTTCTGATTTATGGCGCTAAAAGTGCACTCAAACACAGCCGCAGTCGCAGTCGCGCCACTCGACATCCTGTGAGCGTCCTCGTCCTGGCAGAGCAATATGGCGACGCTTTTTTTTTTTTTTTTAATTCCACAGATAACAAAGCACTCGTGGCAAAGCCAGCAAGCAAGCCTAAGCAGCAAAAATAGCAAATGGCAAATGGCGAATGGCGAAATAGAGCAGGATGCAAAGAGCAATAAGCCGAGGTCACAGGATCACATGCCCCGCAATGCCCCCCAACGCCCCATGGGTTGCGTTAGATAAAAATCGAACTTTAGCAGCATCGGTGCTCGGGATGCAACAGGCGTAGCGATAACAATTTCTAATAAAACCGCATGACAGCCATGCGATGCCATGCCCACACACACACACACACACACACACACACACACACACACACACACAACGCCTAAGCCTCGTTTTAGTGGCAACGCGTGGATTATTGCAACGCTGCAACCCATTCTCTGCCATAAACTGGCGTATAATGCACAATGCCCCAACTCTCCGCATCATCGCAAGCATCTTTTGCCTGCCGGCCAGCATCAAATAAATCTGCAATATTATTACAAAAAGCCGCATGGGGCACATGCCACATGTCGTATGTTTGATATGCCGCTTTCACGTTCCATATAATTGCTTAATTACTTGGCACAGCTTTTGAAAAGTTGTAAAGCTGCTGCAAACTTTTCGCTTTCCGCGAAATTAGCTAAGATATCAATGAGGAGCAGACGATGGCGACGAGGAGCAGACGATGTCGTCGAGGAGCAGCTCTTTCCCGAGTCCTGCCAATTGTGACGAGGCCAGAAATCGGCGTGAAAAATACTTCAGCATTGAAGTGCTTGGCGCGGAGATGAGATTGTTGTTGTTCGCTGAGGGGTTTGTGGGGGGGAAAGATTGGTTTTGAGTTTGGGTTTTTGGCATTATTGAAAACTTTGCTGCATACTTTGCACCACTCCCCCTTTTTTTTTTGCTCCAAATTGTATGCAGATTTGTGCGGCGTAAATTTCCTGCGCTTCTTATTACCCATTGTATCTCTGTTTGCTGCCACCCTGCTAACCCCTTCACTTTCAATGGGATATTTATTTATATTTTTTGCACCCAGTTTTCTTTTTCGTTTTTTTTTTCTGGTATTTTTGTAAATTTGCTTTTCTTTGCTGTTATGCTGGGTTTTTGCCTATTTACGTGGGCGCTGTACTTGTTACCCGCAATTTGTCTTAAGTGGCAGTCACCGCCCAAGTTTTCAATGGCAACCCTAAAACGCTGCCCCCGTCTCCCACACCCCTTCGTTCGCGCCAGCCATTCAACCGTTTAGGCATTTTCATTCATCGCGTGCGCAACGACAGAAACTGCTTAGGAAAGTGTGAAAAAAGCGTACAAAACGCCATAAAGTATGCAAAGCATTTGCATTTGGCATTCAACAAGACAAACACAAAATGAAGTGCAAAAGCAGAAGCCGCGACAAATTTTCAACTAACCAACTTCGTATGCCACAAAGCGATGTTGCACTTATCTCTGCATACCCTGCTACATTTGGTGGCTGATCTATAAAGTTGAGAAAATCAGGCAGATTTATTCTATATATATATATATAGTCAGTTGAGAAGTAAACAAAATAAAAAATAGTTTTAAAATCATGCGTGAAAATAAGCATATTTATTTTGAAATGAAATCATAACTTACCGAAACAAATCAATTTTAAAGTTTGATAAATTATACGCATATAAATTTACCACTTTTTATCACTATAAACACCTAATTATTTGCTGAAAATAAGCATATTTTTTTTTTGAAATGTAATCATAGCTTACCGAAACAAAAGTTTATTAATCAAATTCAAAGTTTGCTAAATTATACGCATATATTTAAAGTTTGGCACATTTTCTTACTATAAAAACTTAATTTTTTAGAAAACACCAATGCTGATCTTCAAGTTCTAAACGCAGGGTATTTGAAAAAAAAAGAGTGTACAAAGCGCCCAAAGAAAAACAGCAGGAAAAGGGTTGCCTTCTTCTCTTTTTTTTTTGTTTTTATTTTTTTTTTTTGGTCTTGCCTGGCTTTTGTGCTGACAAATTCAGGCGTGATAAGTTTTATGTGCGCTTATTTGACTGTTTTTAAATAGACCAAACGGGGCAAGGGTTTGGCCCCGGCACGGTTTTTTTTTTTTTATTATTATTTTGGGTGGTCTGTCACGCAAAAGTTAAATAATTGATGTTGACAATCAGCAGAGCAAATAAAGAAAAGCAGCCAAGAAAATGAACGAATGCCACTCAGCTGCTGAAGTGGGCCAGGTTTTATTTTGTTTTTTTTTTTCTTCTTGGTCGAGTGTTGGGCTCTGTTTTCGAAATTAATAAAGGCATTTTCATTGAGCGGTTTCTTGCGCGCCTCAAGTGGCAGGCCAGGCGCAACCCGTTTAAACCGAGCAATTAAAGCAAAAATTTAATTTATTAATGTGCCCAGCAGCTAGACAAATATGAATTAAAATCAAGCAAATTAAAAAGAAAACAAAAAGATAAATAAAATAAAGTAAGACACTGAATATTACAAAAAAAAATTAATTGTGTTTACCTAAACAATTCGGTCTAAATTGTGTCAACTTTTCTAGAATTAACTAAAAAAAAAACTGAGCTTTCCCAGCAACACTTTTTTTGTTGTTGTTTTTTTTGTATAATGCTTGTTTCCACGCTATAAATATTAAAATCTTATTAACAAGATTCGGAATACGTGCTACAACAAAAAAAAAAAACGATAAAAAAGTAGCAGCTTTCACTTATGCAAGCAATTTTTGGGGCAAAAGAAAATATGTGTCAATTGGGAAATCTATTTTGCGGATTTGCGCGCTCCACTCAATCAAAGGCTGAGACGTTCCGGCTGCGCCTAAAAGTATGCCGTGGCATCCAAAAAAACATTCGTATATGTGCACATATCAATACAACAGAAACAGATTCACACACACAGACACACACACACACACTCATACACATAGACATACACCTGAGCAGCCAAGAGGCGGACGGGCTGCTACGCATATTTAAGTAACGTTGTCCACATATAAATAAAACATTTGCGGACTGCACAAAGGATGAAATGGTAGATGGATGACCCAATGGCGCAAGATGACAGCATCAGCAGAAGCAGGAGCAGAAGCAGCATACGGCAGGATACAGGAAGAGATCCCTTTACGAGTGCGCTAAGGGGCTGGTCGGCCAAGCTAACGGCGGAAGTGCGTACAAAATGAAACAACGCTTCTTGAAGATGGGTGGGTGGGTGGTTGGGTGGTTGGGTGTTCCAGGCTGGACTGCTCGGCCTTCAGCTGTGCGCTTGGTCAAGCAGATATGCGCTCGCTTTTGGGGGCGCCACGAACACTTTTTTTTTTTTTTTTTTTTTTGCGACACAGAGCACACCGCATGAAAACGACAGAGTCGCCATTTCAGCGTGTGCAGCAGCAAATTGAAATTGGATTTGAAAGAAGCGAAACGAATGAACGAAATGAATTCTGCTCGCTAACTGGCTATCCAGCTGGCTTCCTGCTGGGCAGCAGGTCGAACGCATTTGCTGGTGGCATAATTGGCGCTTATTTCCTGGACAGCTGCCGACAACGACGACGACGACGTTGGCATCGTCAACTGCTGTAGTCCCCGTGTATTTCATCAAATGTCTTGTGCCTGTCGCTTTTATTGGTCACTGGAGGATAAAGCGAGGGGCGCCACCAGCAGCAGCAGCAGCAGAAACAGCCACAGCAGCAACACAGCCAGTTTCTGTGATTGACAGCTGGCAAAGTTTTTACTTTTTTTTTTATTTTTGCCCTTGTCCAGATTATGCATAAATCTCAATAAATTTCAATAAGCAAGAAAGTAGCATTTTGCGCCACTGCTATCGTTTTCGAATAGCTGAGCATATAGAGGAGGCGTGCGGCGGGGCGGGGCATGTTGCACGCTTTCGAGTGTGACGAAACTTTTCAATGCCTCGATTTGTGCAGTCTTTTGCCTTTGCCAGAGATCCATCTACTAGCGCATTCCACCCGCCGCCCCCCGCTCCCCTCCCTGCTACGCTTTGTCGTTCACTACATGCCCTTGTGAAAGTTTAGCAAATGAAGCGTATTAGGGCCAAAACTTTTAATTGGTCAAATGGCCAAACATATTGTGCACTTAAGTGACTTACGCACACACAAAGGCCACCAATGCACTGAATGTGTGTGTGAGTGTGTGAGCGTGTGTGCTCTGTTTGGCTAGGTGAGTTTGTGTGTGTGTGCGTGTGTGTGTTTGTGCATTGTGTATGCGAGTGCCTGGGTGTGCTTTTGTGTTTGTGTGCAAGGTTGACTTTTGAACTTGTGACGACGAGTCAAACAAGCTAATGCTAAGCGGATTTTGTAGAAGTACTCAACTAGTTCTCGTCGTGCCCAAACTTCTAGTTAAACAACTAGTTTTAGTTTGTCAAAATAAAAAACAAAAAAAAAAAAAAAAACTAAAAAAAAAACACAAAAACTAAAAATTGCAAGCCACAAAACAATGACCCAATAACTATGCAGCTTAAAGTTTCAATTGTCTACAAAAAATGATATTCTTATCTAGGAATAAAGCAGCTTTTTGGCTGCCAGTTTCTCAACAACGTCAGCTGTCAATTAAGTAAAAAATGTGAAAAATTTTTAAGACTTGCGATAGAAAAAAAAAAATGGGTTGACATCTGTCGCTCAAACAGTCGACAGAGAGTCAAATAATCATAATCATAATATTGCAAAGCAATGCCAACCACAGTAGATACAATAAGGGAACCAAAATGGGACGAGTAACAGCAACAGCAACAAGCAACGAGGAACGTGCAACGAGGAATGAGGAGCAACGCGCAACAAGCAAATCTCCAACGACCACTTAAATCCAAGCACTTCAAGTCAATCAAGCAGCTTAGAAAGCAGAAGGCACAGGATGTGGCAGACAAACAGTCAAGCCAAATCGAAACGCTCGTTGCACGCAGCTCGTCCTGGTGACGCACAAAATGAGAATGAAATCCTCGAGGACCACACAGCACAGCACAGGATTCGGGCTGTCAAAGCAAAAATGACGCGATGCTCAAGCGGCAAAATAAATATACATACAAATTTATGTTTATGTTTGATAAAATATGCTAAAAATGAGATAAGTAGCAAAAGTCCCAATGGGAGTGGGGGGGGTGTCTCTACTGGAAAGAGACAAGTGCACGCACACCAGCACACACAGTCACACACACACATAAAGAAACATGCGATTGCCTCGTGTTGGTCCAACATTCCAAGGATTCAATTTCTCAAAAAGGATATTTTGAGGCAAGCAGCAGCAATGTCTTTGGCTGTGGGTGCTGGCTGCTGATCCGAGTGGTGGGCAGCAGCATTGCAAGTATATTTACAAGTTAACTGAATTTTACACAGTATCAGCAGCAGCAGCCAAAGGGCTAAGACAGAGCCAAGTTCAATGCAAACTTTAAGCAAAAAAAAAAAAAAATTGAAGAGCCAAATAAGCGAAATGTGCTTGGAGATTTCACCCACAAGCACGGCGAGTGCCTGGCTAAAGATTTGCCTGGGTGCAAATTGAATGAAAGTGGCAGAAAAAATGTTGCTGAATTATGCAGTAGCATTCTGATGTATCTCAGATAAGCTAATTTGCGCACATGAAAGCAAAAAGCAAAAACTTCAATGGGAGTGCGGAGTGCGAAGGGTGCTGTAGCTTTGTTGTAAGCGTGTCGAACTTTAAGGCAACAACAAGTAGTTGTTGCCACAGTTGAAAACGAGACGCACGCAAAGTTTTTGCCACTTTTGGGTGCTGCTGCTTTGCTCTTTGCTCTTTGTGAGTTTTAAAGCTAATGGCAGGCACTTCATTTGTGTCACTCGATGACACTTCACACGTGACAATGACAACAACAGCAACTGAATGGCACATGACTGTCTGTGTGTGTGTGTGTGTGTGTGTACTTATGTGTGTGCTTATGCTCTCGTACGTGGCTGCAAGTAACAAGTAAAATCTTCAAAATAAATACAGCAGCCACAAGGGATTTGCATTAGAGGGGGGGGCGCTGCATGTGCTTATTTTGTCCCGCATTACTTATGCAAAACTAAGCAATTGCTTTTTATACACAAAATGACTCCGTATCCTTGCAACATTCTAAATTGCACGTAAAGCGTTTTGTTGCATGCAAATTTTTGTAGCTGACAAGCTACTAAACCAACAATTTGACTAAGAAATGATACCAGCTGATAAGATCGCTAAAAAAAACGCATCTTTTAAGACATTTTTTTTTTTAACTAATACTAAGTTTTTTTTATTCTCTTTTTTTCCATAAAAAATATTTATAATCAATTTACGAATAATCTAAATTAACCTTATTGTATGCCATTCAATTGCATTTTATAAACAATTTGTAAACAAGTTTCCTTTCTTTATTATTCAATTTAAATATATATAAAAAGTTAAATTGCAAATTTCAAGTTGTTATATGAAATGCTAACAATCAATTTGGGTAATTTCTTTTTTAATACAAAACAAATTTCTGAATTTGAGTTCATGTGAATGTTGAAATTTGAGTAAAAGTTTAAAAATCTGGTTCTCCAACAGGCTTCGAGCACAAAGCGAGATCGTCGAACCAAAAAAAAAAACCCGTAAATATTCGAAATATCGATAAATAATTTAATATATTTAAATAAATAAATAATAAAAAAAATAGAATTAAAATAATAAATTCTAAACTTAATAGTATTGAAAGTAAATGCAAAACAAAATAAACCTATAACGAATAAAATTAATAAAAATAAATGTAATAATCAAATCGAGTCAAAATGCAATAAATCGTTTTACCGATTTTATATGGATTTAAAATTAATTATTTTTAATTAATTTATGAAATTACTGATACTTAACTTTGCAGAAAATGTGATATGTCTTCTCCCTAATTCCTAAAATAATCAGAAAATGTGATATGTCTTCTCCCTAATTCCTAAAATAATCTTGCTGATTAGACTTGTAAAATTTATTTTATTTTTTTTCAGTTAATCATATTTTTATCAATGATTGAATTTTTATTGAGAACCCGACGCTATTTGCCCAGTTTGAAACGTTCGATTTGATTGCTAATTAATTGTTGGCAGCTTGTTAATTACGTTGTCAAATTGCAAAACGAATTGAGAATTTTTGCTTGTAATTGCCATTGACGGACGTTTTGCAATAAATTTAACATCAAGTGTTGCTCCATTAATTAAATGGCAACACAAATTGTTTGGCAATTTGCCAAAAAAAAAATAAATATATAAATATATATATTCAAAAAGGGGCAGCGATGTGGCAGCTGCAAGGGGGCAACTGTCTTAGCCTATATTTCCAGGCATCTTGGGTCGCTCTGCCTTGAAATTAACACTTTTCAACCTAATTTGACATTCATGCACTTCTCGTTGGGGGGGTGGCAAAACTTAATGCGCCCAGCCAAGTGACACCGCTGCCAAGTGGCGGGGCAATGCTGCCATTGCTGCAACGCTACGTGGAAAAGTGTGAAACAAATTATAATTCCCCCAACTGCGGTGGGGTGGGTGGATGCTGCTGATGTTGCAGCTGTGTGTAGCTGCGTTTTTCCGTTAATTTGAAGCCATGTTAATGATAAAAGCCAACAAAGGCAACAACTGCGCTGTCAGCTTCGGGGCTGCTCAGCGTGCCTGTAAGCCAACTGATTTTAGTCCCTTTTGGAAGCCAAGCGCCGCCTGTGTTTTCCCTTGGAGAGCAGACGAGGCAGACGAGGCAGGCAGTCGAGGCAGCCAGCGTTTCTTGTAAGCCTTTTGACGACCGACTCGCAACATTTCTTTGCATATAATTAAAAATACAAAAAGAGGCAGCAAGCAAAAATTGCGACTGTCGTCGAGTTTATGCGACCATGAAATATCTCCACATACATCCAGCAAAGCCAACTTTGCATTAAATTGCTCTTAAAATTTTCTTTAATTTTATTGCAATTTTTTAACTTATTTTAATTTAATAAATTACCCAAGCTATGCACAAACTAATCAAACCTGTTTCTGTTTTTTTTTCTGTCGAGGGTATTGGCGGCAAGTTAAGTTAAGAAAAATTTGTAAGCTACTCATTTTTTTTTCGGTTATTGTGTTTGGCCTTGTTATTGTTTGCGCCTGGCTCGTACCGCACTGCCGTTATTATAATGTAATTTAAGCCACAACATATTACGCTCTTAAGCCGTTTTAATGCTCCTCATTGGCTGTGGGCAGCGTTGCGTTTAAGCCTTTTAAGCCTTTCTTGCCTTGGTCAGCTGCCTGCCTGTTTCTGAAACTGCTTTTTTCGCTCCGCTACAAATATTTTTTAATAATTTATGCGCATCGCCTTTTTATTTTCTCAAAAAAATAAAAAAAAAATAATAAATAAATAAAAAATGTGCTTTATAGCAATTTCTCATGAGAATTTTCAGATTTTCAGCGTTTTATTTTATGGCATTTTTTTTTTATAGAAAATGTTCCGCGTCTAAGCTATTAGCGTTAATTTTATATACATATATGCCTGGCTTATCAAAACCTCCCCTGCCACTTCATCCCCTGCATGCGTTCGTATTTTAATTTGCATTCTTTGCTCTATGCTTTGGGTTGGGTGGGTTTTGTTATAAAGTCTGTCACAATTCAATCAGTGTGCTCCTTGCTGGGCTTTAATAAATAAATACGAGTAGAAAATTACATGAAGCCTCCAGGGGCAAGCCAAGTAGGCAACCCTCTGCGTTGCGCCCAGCCTCTCCCAAAAATAAAAGTAATTTTTTTTCTCAAGTGATGCTTCATATGTGAAGTCAGAGCTGAGATGTGATTTCAATTTGCCTGCCGCTTGTTTTGCCTTTTTGGCCAATTTGCAAATTTTTCACAAAGGTGACGGAGGGGTGGCAAGATTAAGGTACTGTATATTTGTATAAGATCTGTATGCAGAGAGAGAGAGAGATAGAGAGAGAGGGTTGGAGAGGGAAAACAAGAGCACACAAGCGGCAAAGCAAATAAACAGTTAATGCTTTTATGCAAATTTATGCCATTAACACAAATAAGCAGGCAGCCAAAATTTGAAAACAATTTGTCACTCAAAAGTCACTTTGGCTTCCTCTTCCTGTGCGCCTTCTGTGTGGGTGTGTGCGTGTGTGTGTTTGTGTGTGCCCAAAGAAAAACAAAACATAAAATGCAAAAATACAATGCGCAAAGCCAAAATCAAAGCATAAATGACAAATGCAAAGTGAGATACAAAAAGGGGGGGAAAAAAACAGGACACGGTGCCGCCGCCGGGGCTTAGCCCCAAGGCACAGCACAGAAACTGCAAATGATAATGAAGATGCCTAGTCAGATGCGGAATTGGCCCAACAGGGTTTGCGCAAAAATCAAAGTCACCGAAAATTAAAAGTGATTTGTTTGCCAAAAAAAAAAAACACCCAAGACACATTAGGCCAAGGCAGGAAGGGGGCTGGGTACAATTTTAAATGTGAGACTCATGCAAGTGTCAGAGACGGAAAGACAGACAGACATAGAGACGAGTGGCAGCTAAGTGAGACAGTTATAAATAGAGCTGCCTGCCACACACACACACACACACACTCAGACTCTGCTGGCCATGTGGAGTATCCAACGTAAATGTTATAAATTAAAGAGCTTAGAATCAGTTAACCTTATTATTTTTTTTTTCTTCGCTTATTTTTGTTTGTTGTTTTTTTCGCTGACGTAAAAAGATCCTTTTACAATGGTACATGCCTACTTTAGCAATCACATTAACAATTTATTTCTCATTTATTATTGCTGTAATTCATGGCGCCGGCTTACCAGTTTCTACATGCTTCAACCGCGTTGTCTGTGCCCAGACACACACACACACACACTCGCACACACACAGCAAGAAAATCAAAGTGTATGCGTGTGTGCGTGCCGCTGATTTCTCAATGCCAGCCTGAAAGTATGCAATGAACAAAAGCGCATTAATAATTGAAGCGCCATGCTCCAAGCCAAAGAGTCTCTCCTCTCCCCTCTCCACACTCCACACCTACCAACAACTCCCTCTTCAACTTCCTTGTGCCACGTGGAAAATTGATACCACCGTTGCAAGTGGCAAATTTATCAGAATGAACAACTGGCAACAGAAAACCAAACAAGCAGCTCTGCTTAATAAATTAACTCTACATTTAAATTAAATTACAATTTAATATGTATATATATAGACAATTTGACAAATTAAGAGTTTGACTTTTTCTTTTTCGTCTTTGTTTAATTCTTTAAAAATAACATTTTTTTTTTTACTTTCATTGCAGGTGAGTGTCGAATTTCAAGCTTCATTGTTTATCGCATTTCGCTTATTTCCGTGAGTAAAAAACGTATATAAATAAAAATCAACTTGTATAATTATGATAAATGAAAAATGATGTTTGGCGTTGTGGCAAAGAAAAGTGAAAACTTCTACTGGTGCCGCAGCAAATTCAATTTTTGTCTCAAAAAAACAAATCTATTCTCATTATTTTGTTGTAGTTGTTGTAGTTGCTGTTGCTATTGTTTTTGTTGTTGTTGTTATGCTGCTAAATGATTGGCTTTTGTTTATTTATTATGCTAAACTTTTGGCTGTTATTATTGTTGTTGTTGTTGCAGTTGCTCTTGAAGCACAAAGTTTGGCATGTTTTGTAAACTTTATTATTAGCTCGGCAGCAACAGATAACAAAGATGATGACGCTAAATATAAAGGGGCCAACTGTTCGTCCCCCTTTTTATGCAACCCCCTCTCTCCTCTCCCTCTCTCTCGAGATATGCTGATTATCTCAGTGTGTATATGCAATTTAATTTGAATACTTTAAAGAAGATATGCGTTGTCTGTCGTCGGCATTTCAATTAAAATGCCAAAATCAAATGCTGTAAATACACACATTTCAGATGAACCGCAAGAAGTCAAAAAGCGTCGGAGAACAAGAAGAAAATAACTTTTGCTTAAACGTTTTGTGGTTGCGCCACAGCAGCGATAAAATAGACAGCAAACCGAAAAAGTGCAACACAAATGGCAACAACACAAACTGGTTTATGTTGCAACCATAACAACAACAGCAACAACAACAAATCATGAGGCAGATATTAAACAGAATGTATTTATATATATGTATGTAGATTCATTGCAAAGACTGAAAAAAAAAATACTGGCTTTGCTTTTGACTTTGCTGCTTGAACTTGGCCTGGCCACAAAATACGTTAAGTTCAGTTAACGTTTGCAACTGCAGCAGCAGCAGCAGCAGCAGAGGATGCAACGTCATCAGCAGCTCCCGGCTTATTTGTTAGCTGATTTCTTTTTTTTTTGTTGTTCTTCTTCTACCTCTCTTTCCCTCTTGCCCTCCTGCCGACGGGCAATTGGCAACACGCGCATTGTTTAACTTTGAAATTTGAATGTGTCTGGTGGCAGCAGAAGCCCGCCCAGTCTCACAGTGCATGCGATTGTTAGATACGAGCATGTGAAAAATATCTCTATATATATATATAAATACATACATACATATCTAAAAGGGGGCTGCAATTTCATTTAGGGTCAATAAACGCCAGCCAAGCGCAGCGCCGTAGTCACTCATCCAGTGACTCGACTTGGCGCTGATCTTGACTAGCTTGGCGCACAGACTGCTCTCTTCTTCATGGCATTTACTTTGGCTCTGCCTCTGACTCTGGCTCTTGGCTCTGACTTTGGTTCTGACTTTGGCTGAGACCATGTCCGTGATCGTGACATGAAGTTGAAGTTGTGCTTGGCTGCCGCTCTTTTTTTTTTATGCTGGGTGCCACGATGCCGGCAAGAACCAGAAATAGTTGAGTATTTCTCTGCAAGATTGATGCCATTTTTTGTGCATTAATCAATGCATCGTTTTTTCATCAGTCGATGAAATTATGCTTTTCATAAAATACTCAGTAAAATCTTTGCATTCTTTGTCAAGATTTTTAGCCTTTTATTTGTAAATTACTTGATTTTTGTTGTTAACAATTTACATTTATTACGACATAAGCCTTTGGGTTGAAATTAGTTTTTGAGTTACAAAATAAATTTTAATTTGCATTTATGTTTGAAGTTAATGCCAATTGAAAATTGGTTTTGTTAGGTTTTCATTTGTACATTTTTTGTATCTACATCTGCCTCAAGGCTTTCCGTTAGATATTTTTACACATTTCTAGTTATTTTTATAAAATAAATTTTTAAATTACAAGTAAATTAAAATTGGTAGGTTTTTATTTTATTTGTACATTTTTGTTATCTTAGTTTTCAACTTTTATTGCTATTGCTTGCTGGAACTAAAATTTTTCGTACAGATTTATAGCCCTGTTTGTAAACTGCTTGTCTTTTGTTGTTAACAATAAACATTTATTACATCTGCCTTAAGGCTTGCTGTTTGTTTAGATATTTTTACGTATTGTTTTCTAGTTATTTTTATAAACTTAATTTTTAAATTACACTTTAATTAAAATTGGTTTCTTAGGTTTTCATACGTAAATTTTAATTTATTTAAATTTTTATTCTAAGACTTTTATTGTTAATGTTTGCAGATAGAAAATACATTTTCCAAGCTCGCGAAAATCTTGAATATGCACGGAAATGTGTCAAGATTTCAATAAGCCCAGTTTACACATCGAGTGGCCAACACCGAGTGGCCAACACCGATTGGCCAAACTGTCTGATGTTGATGACGCCACCATTTCTAACCAGTTATATAATTATATATATATATATATATATATATAATTTTATATATATATCTTTATTTATTTTTTTTGTTGTTTTGCCGCTTTTAGCCAAGTCAAGAGACAAGAACTAAACGTTTTTGTCTGCTGTTTGTTGCCTGTGACTTTTGTTACAAAATTTACTTGCAATTCATGTGAAATGGTCAACACCAAACCATGGCCAACACACCAAGTGCTGTAATTTTCTCATGACGATGACGGGGCGATGTAAGAGATAAAAAAAAAAGAGTGTTGCCAAAATGGTCAATGTACTCTGCTGCGTACTGACGACGTACTCGAGAACAACACGTTTTGTTGCAACAGCAAAACGCGAGTGGTTTGACTTGTCTAGCGGCTTGGCAAACTGTTCTTAACTTGGCTAGCAAAGCCAGACATTGGTATGCGTTGCTGTTAAATCTGCATTCTTGGGTGACCATTTAAATGCTGATTTGCGGGACTGCAATCTTAGCCAGCCAGTCCGCCAGTCAGCCATTTAGCCAGTTAGCCAGTTAGCCAATTCGCAAGCCTGCTGGCCATTCCAGTTAGCCAGACACACTCAGCCATTTGGCTCTGCGCATCAGTTGTTGGCTTCTTGTCTGCTGCGCTGATTTGCCGCCGGAAGTTCGTATCGATGAACAGCGGATTGTGATTCGCTTACTCTACAAATGCGTCTTATACTGTTAGCCAACAGTTGTGTTTGCTACAGCGACTCTGTTAGCAGAAAGCTTTTTTTTGGCTGCCCCATGCGCATATATCCTGTTGGCTAACAGAGTGCGCAGCTTTTGTTAACCGAATTTCCCCAGCCGTATAACACTTTTAGCTGGGGAGGCTCACGTTTTGTTTCGGGGCTCTCTTCGCTCGATGTTCTCCTAAAAACCGGTTACTTTGCACACCAGTTGCGCATTTATTATGCATGACTGTGGCTGTGGCATTCAGCCGTTTCCTGGCCATGCTCAGCAGCATGGCTCGAAGAGCATTGTTTTGGGCCCAGTAAGTGTAGTATGTGTGCCAAGTGCGTTGGCCATTTGCCTGACTCTGATGTTGCTTTTGGCTCGTCCTCTCTTCTTTTTTTTGTTGTTGTTGTCTTGTTTTTATTGTTGTTGTTATTAGCTTGATTTCGATCAGTTGGCTGGCACTGGTTAGTGTTAAACCTTGGCCTTGAGGCCCTTAAATGGTGCAATGCTCGCGCGCAACTTGCTGTCAAAAATTTTGTTGGCAAGCCAAAAAAAGCCTGTTTCTGCTCTTGCCTGTTGACTGTTTTTTTTTTTTTGTTTTCTTGGTTTTTATTTATTTCTTATTTTAGACATTCGTACATTTTATCGGCATGTCGCGCCATCGCTTGAAATCAAAATTCTGGCTTGGCCTTTGTTGTGCTGAAAACTGGCAAAAGCAAACCAAATTTTTGTTGCTGCTTCCTTTGATTTCACTTTTGTGGCAACACAAGTTTTTGGCGGCTTAACACGCGCCTCATTAGCCGTTAGTTGCATTCAACTCACAAAAAAGAAAATTCTTATATATATATATATATTAAATCTCTTGTTGTAAACTCAATTTGAGCTGGGGCAACGGGCGGCAAGCCATAAATACAATAAATCACAATTTAAACAACGAAAGCCAGTTCCTTGTTGTTGTTTCAAGCATTGTTCTCATGGTGCTGCTGTTGCTGCTGCTGCTGCTGCTGTTGCTGTTGCTGTTGCTGCTGCTGCTGTTGCTGCCACAGTCTGGCTAAATAATTCCAATCAGCAACTGCAGACCGAGCTGCGTTTTGCGCGTCTGGGCGAAGGTCGCTAAAGGTAAATGGCAACAACAACAACAACAACAACAACAACAACAACAACAACAACAACAACAACAACAACAACAACAACAACAACAACAACAACAACAACAACAACAACAACAACCACAGCAACAGCAGCAACAACAACAGCATCTCCTTATTATCTATCCCATTGTACTTGTTTCTGTTGCCTACCAGCATTCAAGGCACTGAGCTCCATCCTCGTCGACCTCCTGCAACATTTCCCCCCACAAAAAATATAAAAAACTCAAAAAAAATACAAAACTGGATTTTTGCGTTGCGTATTTTTACTTTGCCTTAACTGAAAATTGCGCTCAACAGCGACTTTTGACTTCTTCTGATTCTGTTTCTGATTCTGTTGGCTTCTTTGCCTGCTTAGCAAATTGAAATTAAAATTTTGTTAAACCCTTTTTTATTTTTTATTTTTTTGTTGCCTTTGCTCTTTGTTGCCGCTGATTGTGGCATAGCTTGTCTGATTTGCTTTCATTGCAAATCTGAGTATTGCATTTGAAACAATTGCAAATTGTGAATTGTTTAGTTTAGTTTAGTTTTGACTTTTTATCCTCTAGCTACGGGCTTGGCTGTGTTTAACTCTTTATTTTAACAACTAAGCTGGCTACAAATTAATTGAATGTTATGCAGGTCAACAGTTTGTGCATTGTAGAAACACATAACGTTAAATTAAAGCAATTTTTATTTGGGGATAAATACAGAGTGGGTATATTTATACACTTGCATTCAATTGTGTTTTTAATTGAAATAGTTTCTATAATACATTTACGATTTTATAAAAAATATTTTTGGTTTTCATGGGAACTGAGTATTGTCAATTTAAAATTTAAATAAATATAAATACGTATTTTATTGTTAATATGTAAGTTTTAAAAAATAATATACATATTTGAAGCATACCTTTATAGAGTTAATTATATAGTTGTGATTACATTAATCGGATACGGAATGTGTGCTTGCATGCCCCAAAAAAGTATTTAGCCCTACTTAATTATAAGCTATAATGCTTGGGAACAGACCTATTACCAATCCAGATTCTCTTTACACAACATTTTATAAATACGCCCCACTTGAGGATTACATTGCTAAACTACAAGTAGATCCGGAATGGTATCCGCTTCCCGACAAATTAGACAAATTCCCTTTGATGCGACCGTCAACGAACCGAGGGGTAAGAGTGCTAACACATGTTGGTCGGTGGGTCGTTTCGACGGTTTTGTTGCCTCAAGTGTTACCACAAAAAATAGAAGAAAAATAAAACATGATGACTCTGCGCAAATCACGCTAATGAAAAGCCTGGCAACTGCCATTCACATTCACATTCAGATTCAGATTCATTTGGCAAATGCCAAAAGCCTCGGCGAAAAAGGACAAGTGGCAAGTAAATAAACTTGAAAAGAGCCCACTCGATGATTCCACTCAGTTGGTCAGTCAGTTCGTTGAGTGAGTGTGCCAGGATATGCCAAGTAGTTGTCGCCTGTGATTCGTCGTTCACCCACTTCTTGACTTGACTTGTCGCACCAAGCAACCGACCAAAGGACCGACCCACCAACCTGACCTGACCCGACCCGGTCTGAACTGACGCTGCTTGCGTGACTGTGACTCAATCCGCTTAGCGGCGCTTTTCTCCTGTTTGTTGTTGTCGCTGACCTTATTGGTTTGTAAGTGGTAACAATGAGATTATGCTTCATTACACGCCATCGGGTCAGGCTAACAGTGACCTCCACCCACCGCCTGCCTGCCTGTCAGAGCAGGCATCCCACTTGACTGTCGGTAATCATAACAAGCTTTATGCGCACCATTAGCATCGCGGTTACTGGCAATAATAGCAAAAGTGCTTCAACTAATGGATATCGTCCTGCCCGGCGCGTCCTGTGCCCCCCCGCAGCTGTCGATTTCTACGCTTGCTCGATTGTAAAATGCTTGCAACAGCCATGGCTATAGCACCCAATCCTGATGTGTCCGCCTCCCCTCCTTTTCATACCACTGTGCAACACATCAATGCAAAGTGAGTTCTCGCACCGGAATCTCAAAAATGCAGCAGTTCCAGACTTTCGACTCGACTCGCCCGCCATCGACGACGACGTCGACGACGACGACGACGACGACGACGACGACTACGATGATGATGAAGCTGTTGCGGTGGCTGCATTGCACCATTCCAGAGGCAGGCTAAGAGTCTGGGCCTGGGACTGATGCCTTTTACCAGTGTCTGCCATGCGGTGCTGTACTGCACTCAAAAAAAAAAATGCTTTCAAATTAAAAAATGGTTTTTTGTCTCGCAAAATTTTTGATTAAAATTAGAAACGACTAATTCTAATTTTTGCTTAAACCAAATAGATTTAAAAAATTGTGTTTTTTTGACTACTTTTCTAAGAAATATATTTTCAAGAAGTAAATGAAATAAATTTCGAATTTTCTTTAAGAATTTTAACAATTTTAACTTTAAGATGAGATATGACACATTTAAAAATTATGCACTTTCTGAAAAATTTCGTTGGCAATTTTTTTGTGAAATTTGTGTTCGAATAAATATATATATATTTTCTGAGTGTAGCTGCCATGGCCACAAAATGCCTGTCGCTGGTAAAGTTGCCAAACTTGTTTCATTTGCGGTGGAATATAATTGCGGCTACGACGGCCGCAACGAAGGCAGGCGGAGGGAGGCTGGCGGAGGGAGGCAGGCGGCAGGCGGCGGCTGCTCAGTTCGCGTATTTAACTGCCCTTTTTTGCGCTGGAATTTTATTATTGGAAATGTTTCGATGGATGGATATTCTCGAAATCTGCTTACCTGGACCTGAACTGCAGGCCTTATACTTTGTTATTTTCCTTCTCTTTTTCTCCTTTTTTTTTGTTGTATTTTTTTTAAGTTTGTTAATTTGAAAACGCAGTAGTTGCTGCCTCAGCCAGTGGCCAGTGGGTCAAGGGTTAAAATTTTCTTCTTACAAATTCCCCGAGAAAAACACAAATGCCGCTGGCATTTCTGACAATTATATACACAAATATCTTTGCAGCAGCAAATAATTAACGATGTAAACAAAAGTCGAATGGAAAAGCAATGGTTGAAATCTAGGCAAAGTGCATGGCAAATGTCAGACGACGGGAAATGTGGCAAGTGCGTCTCAAGGGGTCTTCAACGGGTTTGTTATTGCTGCTCCCTTGGCAAGTTCATGGTCAAGTAATTAAAGTACACAGAAACAACGATGGCAACGGCAACGGCAACTGCAACAAACAGCGGCAGTAAAAAAAAAGCATAACACGCAAAGTTCTTTGTCGTGCATCATCTTCATGTTGCATGCACCAATGCGCTTCATAGACCTGCAGCACTTGTTGCAATTATCTGCTTTACGACTATGTTTTGGCCGCCTATTCGCCGCCAGAAATTTCTTTAGCTTGTTGCTGCAAAAACAATTAATATGCTCACTGAATCGAAAACTTTCTTGCCCCAATTTTTGCCAACTCTTTGAATATTTTTAAAGTTTTTTTAACTCATTTGTTTTATATAAAACGATTTTTTTATGCTCTTTGATTTTTTTTCGTTATATTTAATCGACTTTTAGAAGCATTTTTTATTTAATTTGTTCTTTATTTTTTTGTTGTATTCAATTGTTTGTTAAATTATTTGAGTATGTTTGGATTTCAGGCAAATTAGTGTTTAAAAACTTGTAAATAAATTTTGTTATATTTAAAAAAAATGAGAAAATATTCAAAATTGAATTTAATCAACATTTTTGCAGCACAAAGCCCTTTCTTGCCGCTTACCTTTCATTTGCCAATTTTATTTGCCAATTTCATTTGCCTTTGTCAACCAACAAATGCAACCAGGTTGATGCATCCGTTGTATCTTTGGATTCTCACCATGCTCTTGGTTTGTGGTAATAAATACAGCTTAAAATAAACCATGAGACACCAACTATAGTGACTATAATTCCTATTGGCCTGACCGTGCACAAGTTGCGGCCAGCCAACGAAAGGAATGTGACGCTGCAACAGCAGCGACTGCAAATGCAACAGCAACAACAACAGCAACAACAGGGGCAACAACAGGGGCAACAGCGGCGGCAACTAGCGGCCAAGTTAAGCGCAAGACAAAGTCATAGAACAGAAGAAGACATTCCAAGCCTTGGTCAGAGCCAAGTTCGCAATCTCATTGCATATGTGTGTGTTGGTGTGTGTCTGTGTGAGTTGCATGCAATTTCGCCGTTTATGCCATTTGCAATAAGAACGACGAGCCAAGAAAAAAAAAACTCGGCATGGTGAGGCTGCTGCTGCGGCAACAGCAGCAAAAGAAATATTCGACTGAATTAAAATGTGGCAAGTTGCTTTAGTCTGCTGGCTGTTTGACTGGCTGCCTCGCTGCTTCGTTGGCTGGTTGGTTGGCTGCTTTTTGCGTCGCTTGTCCGACAGGGCTGGCTGACTGGCTGGCTGGCTAGTAAATGTTGTTACCGCATATTTCTCCCCAAAACATTCAAGTTGAAGTTGAATGTCGTCTGCGGCGTTGTTGTCTTGGCCGCCGCCAGTTCTGTTCTGTTGCCATTGAATTACCAAAGTCAACGGCTTGAGTTGCGACTTCTCGTTGTCGTTGTTGTTGCAACTTGCGTTGCAAGCAGCTAGATAGCAGCTAGCTAGCGACAACGTTACCGAGATTGAGATTCATTGCCTGTTGCATGCCACAGCCGTTCAACTGACTGCATCTACTTTGGTCTCTGTCTCCTATGCTGTTCCAGGTGCTGCCTGCCACTGCCTGCTGCCTCCTGCTCCGCCATGCCCGCCATTTGGCCATATTCTGGCAGCTGTTGCGCTCGACTAGCAAAATTATACAGATATATGTGCATATATGTATGTATTTTGTATGTGGGGGCCCCCCCCCCTGCTTTGTTTTGTGGCGACATGAATGTTGCATGCGACGCTGGTAGACCACATTCTATGCGCTATGTTTGTATTTTTGTGTAGTGCTGTACTTTTGCTAGTTGCCAACGCAGAACTTGTTGCCACCTCTACGAAAATGGGGTAGGAATGGGGTTTGGTGAGGGGTCCTCCAAATTCGCACAACCAATTGAACAAAATTTAATGTGAGGCTCTTCAATTTTGTATAACCATTTTTACAGCTTAATCAATATTAGTGCATAAAACGAAAGTAAATAAATAATGGGCTCTTCTCCTCCTCTCCTCGTTTTTTTTTTATGCTCGTTGCAGGTAAGCCCCATTTTACATTTTTGAACTACCAACCAACAAAGAGAGCAGCACAAGCAACAAGGCAACAGCCAGGGACAGTAAGAGCCACGGCTAATGCGGCATAAAGAGCGTGAGTAAAAACAAACGCAAATCATTTAACGAGCCCCGCTTAGACTGGGCGCATATTGTTTTATATGCCACAACAACAACAACAAGAACAGTAACAGAAACAGTAAGAACAACATCGGTAACAGTAACAACAACAATGAAAGTTGCCAACAAATTGCGCGTAAATCCCATAAACCGTTTACAACTACAACAGCTCAACTCAATGTGGCATCATCGATGACGCTGCTGCCGCTAACGTTGCCTGCCAGCCTGCAACAATAACAAAGCACTTTTTATGCACAGCAACGGTTTTATGCTGTTATCGGCAAAAGGGAGTAAGGTGTGGGGCCGCCTGACAAAGCTAAAACGGTCCTCAGCTTATATATATACCTATATCTATATATATCTGCTTTATATGCGATAGCCTAAAAGTTGTAAAACAAAGAAAAATACAACATCAGTTTGAAAAAAGCACAAAGTTCGCCGAGCAGCCGAAAAGTGTCGATAAATGAAATTTATTTCTATTTATTGCAATTGTCAAATCTGTCGGATTTTTGTTCAGCAACATTTGCATTCTATGGCACCGTGTTTATCAAGGGATTTACATCTGAAAGTGCACTACAACAGTCTTGCATTGAATGAGTTCCATTTCAATATATATATATATACATATATATACCTGTATAATTGTTGTAAAATATACAAATTTTAGCTTGCACTTAAGTTTTTGTTAGCTACGTTTTGCTAATTGTTTAAAAAGTAGTTGATATTTAATTGTCCTGTTTGTCTTTAGCAACAATTTTATTGGAAATTTACGTATTTTAATTAATTTAATCAAATTTATTTATTTGCTTGTAGTATTTAATTTCAAACATTTTTATAGAATTTTTACTTATAACTCCAAATACTTATTTTAAGCAACGGAAGAACATTTTAAAATGTTTAAATATATTTTATTTGATTGATATTCTGATCTGATACGATTTCATATCAAACCTTAGATTTGATAAACTTTACTAGTTATTTCAGTTGATTTATACATTTTTATAACTAGCAGGTTTTGCGGCTTCCTAATGGTATTTTTTAAACTCTAGCTTATGCAAGTTTTTATTCTCATAGTCGGTAAAAAAAATTAATCGACTATAGCTTAAAACCTTTTCAGATTGAACTGATAAAAATTTTTATTTTGAGCGTATATTTTTCATCATTTTTAAATTGATTTTTTGTCTGTCGAATGAAAGTGAGAATTGTGGCCTAAAATTGTTTTTTTCTTTTTTTTAATTTACTTTATTTGATTGATATGATAAAAATTTTTATTTTGAGCGTATATTTTTCATAATTTTTAAATTATTTTTTGTCTGTTGAATGAAAGTGAGAATTGTGGCCTAAAAATATATATTTTTTTTTAACTTACTTTATAAGATTAATATAGCCAGTTCTAGTTCTATATATTCTAATAATAAGCCAATAAGCTAAAAATTTTCTAAACTGTTGCGCGAACAGTTATAAAAAAAAGCTTCCCCAAGGCAAGCTTTTTGGCCTTAACAGGGGCAACGTTAACAGTGACTACCCCTAAGTAATTACCCCTTACAACAACTCGAGCCACCCCTGTCGAGTGGCATTTCTCCAGCTGGGTTTTTTGTGTGTGCGGGGGCCACCCACAACAACATTGCACACCGACTCCTTCACACCTATGTGAAATTTGCACCTTGGCGTCATGCGCGCTGCGCCCGTTCGGACTCTCGCACACGAAGCGTTGGCCGAGGCGAATGGCTGGGGACAAAACCAATTCGGCTCTCGTTGAATTTCATCGGACTTTCGGTTCGGTTTTCTATGCTTCGGCATTTCGGCAACGACAGCTGCTGCTATTTTTCGCTTTATTTGTGTTGTTGTTGTTTGTTTTCGTTTTGTTTTTTTTTGTTATTTTTTTGTTGGGGGTGGGTGGCAAAAGCGTCGCCGCTCACCTGAAAGCGAACGCTGTTTCGTCGCCGGCGTCGTCGTCGTCGTCGTTGTCGTCGTCGTCGTCGTCGGCGTTGGTCGTGTTTTTGTTGGACGCTCCGTTTCCACCCCTTGCGCGCATTTCCGAAGCAGGTGTAACAATTATTATTTTCTCGTTGATTTTGTCGTTGCTGCTGCCGCTGCCGACGACGACGTCGTTGTCGTTGTCGTTGCCGTTGTTTTTGCCTTTTTTGCGCTGTACGCTGCCCAACCGTTGCCGCCCCCCTCGGCATCGTTTTGCTTCTCCATCTTCAACCTTCTGATTTTCCATTTCTCTTGCACGCATTCTCTCGCTCGCACAACAACAGCTTGCTCGCTCACACGCACATGCCTGCCGAAAGGGGGGGTAGCAGAGGGCGCGCACGCATGGCGCTTGCATTTGCTGTCTCACATGGCGCCAACGCTATCATTGTGTGTGTGTGTTTGTGTGTGTTTGTGCGTGTGCGTGTGGGTGCCAGTAATGTTGTTACTGCAACAATAGCTGCTTTTACAGCAGCAGCAGCAGCGAATGTCCCCTCGTTTGGAAGGTGGCACAGCGTCGTTTGTTGCACACAGGTGAAGCATACACTCGCATCGCTTGCCCCTGCCTGATCCGATCCTCAGCCAACTCTAATACACAACTTATACAAGTGTTATATAACAACTAAAGTCAGCGCATTATTTTGCTTTTTTTTTGGCAAACAATGAGCACGTTTGCCAAAATAAAAATAAAATCAAATTTAATAATAGGTGCGCCCAGCAACCAAAAAAATCAACAAAAATAGTGAACAAAAGACACTCAATAATTGCGCACCTGAGGCACCACATAAAGCCGGGCCTCAAACTTCAAAACGGCAGCAACAACAATAACAGCAACAGCAACAACAGCAGCAGCAGCAATATCAAAAGAACGTTGAAGAACCAAACGCGTCAAGGAATGGACAGACAGGCAGGTAACAAACAACAGCTGAGAGCGAGAAAGAGAGAGAGAGAGAGGAAGAGGGAGAGAGAGAGCGAGACTGCAGAGAGAGAGGAGACATCTCTGAGAAGGTGTGCTACGCGCTCCGAATTCACATTTTTTCGGAATTCTATTCGCTGCCAGCAGGAGAAATGCTGCCGACCAACGACGCTGTCGTCGTCGTCGTCGTCGTCGTCGTCGTCGTTATTATCGTAGTCGTTGCCAGCGACGTCGTCGTCGTCTCTCACACGAGCTAGCATCCCAAAGCACTCGGAGTTGTGTGTTGGTCTCTTGGTGTCGTCGTTATCGTCGTCGTCGTCGTCGTTGTCGGTGTCGAACTCGTCCGGTTCTGGCCTGGCCTCTACTGTTGCTTTATTTTGGTTAAAACGCGTCGCTGCTGCTGCCGCTGTCCGTATGCCTGTTTGCTGCCGCTGTCGCTGCTGCTGCCTCTGCCGCTGTCTCAGTCGTCGCTAGCGTCAAACGTTGGCGCAACAGATTCAATCTGACGAGGGCAGCGCTGCCGCACTCCGAAACAAAAAAGGTATATTACCTTAGAATGCCAGTCGTTCTTACTTCAGTCTTCGTACAGTCTTTGCTTTAACCCGTTCCAATTCTGTCCGCCGTTCGTACGCTCGCTCGCTCGTTCGCTCTATACAAATCACATGTAGTGTAAAGGCAACAACAACAACAACAACAAATAATAACAACAACAGCACACACACACACACTCAACACACACACACAAAATAAATAGCAACAAGAAGCACACCTGGCCATAGAATAGAATAACATACGCACAGCGCAGCACAGCACAGCACAGTTCAGCTCAGCATAGAACCAAACCATCCACAACAGCCCCGTCGGTTGCTTCTCAGTTGAGTTGAGTTGCGTTCTACGGTTTTTGGTTATCATCATCAACAACAACAGCAACAACAACAGTAGAGTAGCCAGCCGCATAGCCGCCGCTGCTGTCGCTGCCGTCGCTGTTGTCGTCGTCGTCGTCGTCGCCGCTGTCGCCGTCGCCGTCGCAGCCAGCACACACATCACAAACCAACCACCAACACCACCACCACCTTCACCATCAACCACCGACGCAAACCCCCAAAGCAGCAACAGCTACAGCTACAGCAACAACAACAATAATAGAAGCAGAAGCAGCAGCAACACACCGACACACACACAGTCACACACACACACACCGAGGCACACTCACGTTCGCTTACTCACGAAAATTTCAATATCCAAATCAAAGTTGAGTTCAAATCGAAAACAGCCGCAATACCAGCAACAACGTCTCGCAAATAGCACGCGGATAATAAAAAACACACGCAGCATATCAAATAGTCAAAAATATAAACGCCAAGTTACAACATAAATAAATTAAATAAATAAATATATATCCGCAAACTCCCGCTGCATTACAAAAAAATAAATAAATTAAAATCGAACAAAAATTAAATAAATTGTATTTCAGTCGACAGTAAATGAAAAAAAAGCTTAATAACAAAAACAAATCAAATAAATTGTTCGAAAATTCGCAAACATTTTCACACGGCTTCATTTCGTCACTAATCGAGTTTTTTTCACTTTCCACTTTTCGCGTGTGCTAATCAAATAGGATCGACAAATCCAAAAAACATACAATCATAAAAAAACTTGAACTCTTAACTTCAACTGTAATTCAAAAGCTATTAGTGTATCGCTATTTTGTATCTTCTGACACTCAACAAACAATAACAACAACAAGCACAACATCAACCAACAACAACAACAACAAAAATGTAAGCAAAAATTCATTAGGAAAAAATGCAGCAAATATTTTGTGCTCGCAACAACATAAAAAATCTGTTAGCAAAAAAAAAAGGGCACACAAAAATTATAAACATACGCACACAATTTTCGTATATATTCATATATATATAAAAAATAAAAACAACAAATAAAAAATACTGCACAGACATGTGCACATCAAATAAAAATAACACAAATTGCTGGCAAAAGTTCGTTGCTCGCCGACTTGATTTTGATTCTTATTACCAGTAGAATTCGCCGCCAGTAAGCCAGCAAAAGCAAACGTTCTAAACTGAACTTCAGCTCTGTAGCTCTCCAGCTCAGAATATCGCTCACTCAATGGGCAACAACTTACCAATTCCGGTCGGTCGGTGCGTCCAGCCGTATAGGCTTAACAAAAAAAAAATAAAAATAAATAAAATAAAATAAAAATACCAAAAGAAATTTCCAAGCCGGCAAAATAACAAAAAAAAAAACAACAAGACGCTAGAGAGGGGCAGAGAGAGAGAGAAAAAGAGACTGACAAAATCAGAGCCGCAGTTGGGCAGTAAGAAACACGTTTTTGTGTTTGCGGGCCCAAAAGCAAAACACCAAATACAAAATACGAGCGTAAACCCAAAATAACAGGCAAAAATACAAAAAAAAACTCAAACGTGTAGCGGCCGATTCGACGAGAGACGTCTCAGTCGCGTCGTCTGTGTTGGCCATAAAACCTTATGGCTAACGTTCCAATAGGCCGCACAGCACACTCACTTCACTTGCTACACTTCTTGCTTGCCCCGCAGTCTTACTCACTCCTCTCCATCTACATCTCTCTCTGGTATCAGCTCTTCGCTTGCCTCTCGCCTGTTTTTCTTGGCCACTTGTCGTCGCCGCCATTGCCATGGCGTACTTAGAACGCATAGAAATAATTCCCGTAGTTTATTTTTATTGTTGTAATTACACGTATCCAAGTCAATCGAGAGAGCAGCGCTTTAATAAAGCCTACACAAATAACTCTGTCTCTGGTTCCGGCTCTGATTCTGGCCCTGGTTCTGGCTCTGGTTCTGGCTCTGCTTTGAGCTCTTTTCTTACTTGACAACCACTGCCTTTTTGCACGATCTTAAAGCCAAAGTGTGTGAGTTTGTGAGTCAGGCAAGAAACCAAACAAAAAAAAAAGTAAAAAACGAGAACAAATTTAAAGAGAAAAAAAACATAGCAAAGAAAAAACCGGTAAAGGCAAAGATGTTTCGTGCGTGCTAATCGCGAAGAGAGCAATTGTTAGAACCGGCAGCACAGAGTTAGCCCAGAGTCATTAAAAAGAATTTTTGGTCTGAAAACGTGTTTTTGTGCCAACCCTCAAAAAAAAAAAACCCACAACAAAAAATACATGTTAAAAAATATAAATAAATAAGCTGCAAAATCACACAAAAGCAAGAAAAAGTTATAATAATTATTTAGGCACTTGAGCCAAGAAGAGCACAAAATATTCAATGGCAAATTTTTTGTTTTGTTTCAGAGCCATAATTACAAATTACCACACAACAACAACAACAACAACAACCACCACCACCACATCAACAACAACAACAACAAAAAGTATTAACAACAAAACATTTAAAACGGCAAAAGTTACAAACAAATAATAAAAAGACAAAATTTAAATACCTTAAAACACAAAAAAAACATCTACGAAAAGGCAAAAAACAACAACGACTTTTAACCACAATTAAAAAATTAATAATAACAACTTCACTCCATCTACTTCAACGACTTTGACTCGACATTTAATTGGTAATAAGAGCAAATTATTATTAAGTATTCATGCCCATTGTGTATTTTTGTTTCTTATTTTGTGTCATTTTTGTTGTTAATTGTTTGCGCTTCATTTAGTTTCTCTATTGTTTGTTCATCGTCGACCTTTTGGTTGAGTTTCAAGTTTGGCTTTGAATTGGCAAAAAAAAAAAAAATAAACAGGAAAGAAAAAAACCACTGCAAAAATTATTGTGGAAAAGAAAAAGTGACGCAAGTTTTATTATTTTACATTGGCATTTACGTTAAAAAATTTTTTTTTTTTTTTCTTTATCATTCTTTCCAAACACTAAAAACTAAATACATTTAATTCTGACATTCGTATTTTTAATCTCGGAACATTTAATTTTTTTACAACAAGCAGTACAAGCAAGCAAAAGATCAAGAAATATAATTATAAATAAGGCAACAATTTACCAAAAAAAAAACGAATCAACTGGTATTTTTCTCAATCCAAACCACTCGCTTTCCCACACCAATCCGAAAGAAACCCCAAAACAGAACCGAAACAAAACAGAGACTAAAAACAGAAACGCTTTGAAAAATAAACCATTAAACAACACGACAAAAAAAAGAGGCAGCAAAAGCGAACAAAGTGGCAAATTGTTGTTAATTTTAATGGTCTGTGTGTGGCAAATAGGCTCCGCAAAGAAGGAAATCAAGTTTAAAGAAATTTTTATTTCCGACACTGAGCAACAGCAAACATAAATCAAATACGGACAGTATTAAAAAAATTATTAAAAAAAATTTGGTGTACATTTTAGCGCCAACTTGAAAAGATTTTTAAATACTATTTACAAAGAAGTAAATTTTTTTAAATTAAATTAAATATATCGAATGAAAAGAAGAAATTGTTAATAATTCCTATAGTGAATTGTATATTTTGTTGTTAATTTTGAGCGTAATTTGCAAGTGAAACTGGCAAGAAAAACATTTTGGGTGTGTGGGAAAACCAATTAGGTATTAAAACCGAACTCCCTCTCGAGAATACAGGTAGGCACTAGATTGGTCGCTAAGTAAGAGCAGGCTAAGCACATAGAAACAGTAAGGTAAATGAAAAATATAAAAAATAAAAGGTGATATCACTTAAGAGAAAAGCGGTCAAGGGTTAAAAATTAAAAAGCATTTTTTGTGCTCCCCCCAGCAACAGCTCCAAACCCAAACCTGAATGGAGCAGCTTTATATTTAGCGTCCTTTCTTCTTTTTGTGTGAGTGTAGAATTTTGACGAATGCAAAGGTTGTTAAATTGAAAATAAGCATAAATATTTACAAAAGGCGGCAACAGCAATCCGATAAATAGCAACATATCATAAAAGGAAATGCAAACAATTAATTAGAATTTTTTAATTGATGCTGAACTCAATCAAAAGTTCTAAAAAAAAAGAAAGAATCTCGTTAAAACATCCCACAAAAAAATATAAGGAAAATTCAAAATCAAATCAAATATATAAATCTGTGTGTGCGTGTTTCTGTATTTTGTCTATATCACAATAAATCGGTAACTGAATTTAAACAGCAGTCAATTGTAGCGAAAATCACTATTTAAACAAATAGCATTAACAACGGTGTCAATCAGAAAAGACGGACGATTTTTTCCCCATTAGCTTTTGACTAATTGTAGTGAAGTTGACTACGTTTTTACCGAGAATTAATGTAGGTAATTTTTTTTAGGATTAAACATAGAAATCGCTGGGCTTTGATGCTCCGATCGACAAGAGTACGCGTTTTGACAATCAGAAGAAATTAGCGTATATATTTAGGGCCGAGTTTGAGAAGCAACAATCAAAGCATTCAATAATCAGGCAGAAATCAGATATAATATATATTTAGCATATATACACACTTCTCTATATATTTATATTTATAAAGAACTTTTTCGCAACTTTTGCTCTCAATCAACTCAATCGAACCTCAAACTACAAAACTTTAACTTAAACGACAATCTCTAAGGCAATTTCCCCTTAACTTAAGGCTTAATAAATCAATCAACCAATCAATCAATCAAAACTCTAAACAATCTTCAAACGGTTTTCAAAACTTTTACTCTATACACTTTACATATACATATAAATATCTATACTTATACATCTAAAGTTAAATCAAAATATACATTCTTATATATACACAGAATATACATGTCTAATTATTCAATCTCAGTAGTGATATATCATAGGCATATACACATAGCGCTATAGAGTGCCCATAAATAATAATCCATAGACAATTTACAGGCTAGTAAAGAACTTAAAACTACGCTCAAATACCACTCAGTATATATACTCAATATTAAAAATATTTGTTAGAGTAAACTAATTTAAATGTGTTTCAAACTCATTTAGAAATTAGTCGTAATCACAGCACTTGGCAACAATTTGCGTAATACTTTTGAACACAATTGGCATTCGAAACAAAATTATACAATTGGCATAGAAATACATACATATATATACATAAATATATATATATATATATATATCATACAAATATATATTCGATAGTAAACACAAGCACAAAAACTCAAAAACCCAAAACCAAAACCCGTGCAATTCCCCCAACAAGAAAATACCAAATAAAAAAAAAATACCATAAATAATAAATAAGAACAAACTGAAAGCAAAAACGCTACGCAACTGAACAAGAGAAAAAAAACACAACAACAACCAAAAAATAAACAACAAAAAAAAAGTGCAGAAACTAGAAATTTTTCAATCAACATTTGTTGCCAATAAAACTGTCATCATTGCCGCGTTAACAGAAACCACGGCGTCAGCAGCGATTGCCGCGCTCAGTATCAGCAGCAGCTCTCAAGCGTCGCTTGCCGCCAGCGCCACCGCCAACGCAAACAGCGCCGCACCGCCGACCGCCGTTGCAGTCAGCGCCGCCGCCGCCGCCACCGTTGCAGCAGCAGCAAGTCCGTCGCCGCCGTTAACGGTAAAAAGCGAAATCGTTGCATCCGATTCAACAGCCGAGTCCTCCCCTATACAAGATTTAATCATGGTAAGCGTCGCCCACATCCTAACAACAACAATACCAAAAAAAAAAAATACAAATACAAATACAAATACAAATACAAATTTAATAAAAATGCACAAGAAAATGCACTTGAAAGAAACGCAATGAACAAATTGAAAAATACCCAAAAAAAAAAAAAAAAGAAATGTTGACGAAAGTTGAGTTGATCCATTGAAAAATTGAATCGAACGTTTCGTTTTTGTTAATATCGTACATATAATTATAATTAAATAACAATACAATCGAATCGAATCAAATTAACTACTTATATAATCCTCATCAAAAGAAAGTTGTACAGTTTATTATGCAAAACCAAAACTATTCCTATTCTACTGCCTACTCATATATTTTTTTTAGTTTATTTATTTAGTTTATTTTAAAGTTACGTACTTACTACCATTTCTACAACCACTTAACTCTGTCTATAAGTATATATATATATTAGTTACGAGCTATGCGAACCAGAAATCAGATAACAAATGTCAATGGTAAATAATGCCATAAATCATAGATAAATTGTATTATACTCATACCCTAAGAAAACTTTAAGTTAATCTACATAGATTATTAATGCTCTTTCGCCAAGTTTATTTACATATATCTCTGTCTTAATCAAGTTGTTTTAATTTAATACTTAGTTAATATTTATTATCATCCAATTAGATTTCTTGTACGATACACTAAATACGTTTTGCACAAGCTATCTGTAAAAAATATCCACAAATTATCTAGTTTTGTCATTTAAGAAGAAATAGTCGGTCTGCTCATTTATTGAGGGTTTATCATTTCTTGCGTTTAATTGGTTTCCTCTTACCATTGACATTAAAATCAGGCTTAAGGGCAAATAACTGATTGAAGTTAGTGGCTCTAAAATGATTGTTGGTAATAAAAAGAATTTAAGAAGAGAAAAACCCCCATGGCCTGTGGACAATTCTCACAATTTCTCTTTCTCTGCCCAGGCTGTGGACGGGATAGGAAAGTGTTCGTTAGCTCGTCAACTGAGATTTATATACGCAATTGCTATCCCGAGTTCTGGTCTTGAAACTAGCTATTTAACTATTTCAACTTCTTTTTCTATTCTACTGCTACTGCTATGTCTAACTTATATTCTGCTTTATATCTATTCTGAATTCTTGCTTTCTCTCTGTATTTTCTCTATCGCTCACTGATCTAAAGTAGTTTTAGCTATCTATGCTCTATACGAACTCTATATGCTATATAACACTTAGTCACTGCTCTCACTTTTACTACTACTACTACAACTATTACTGCTACAACTCTGCTGCTAATTTTGTCAGCTTTTTACTGCTGCCAAATGTGAAGCAATTTCGCCAACTCTCCAAATTCGAATCAGTCTTGTAGTCGATTCTGAATATATTTATAATTTACTACCCAAAAATAGGCGAGGCACGGCGACTCCGCGGAACTGAGAAGTTGCTCTGTTCCAATTTTGATTTGCTCTGAAAATAATTTATGAGTTCTTACAAAATTCATGTATAGTTTATAAGAATATTTTTTTTTTGCTTTGCCAATTGGGGCTGCGTTCAGTTATATTTATTGTTTTGTTTTTTTTTTCTTATCGGTTATTGTTTGCCAAAATCAGCCAAATAACGAAAAATATGTCAAAACCAAACTGAAACTCAAACTTCAAATAGCCCAACAAAAATATCGAGATTAATCTGAATTGAGCATAAATTCACACCACGCACAGCAAATGCAACTGTTGCAAGCACCGCCGCCCACGCATCCGCATCATCTGCACCTGCAGCATCCAGCAGCAGCAGCAGCCGCTGCCGCTGCCGCAGCCGCTGCAGCGAGCGCATATCAGGCGTATCCAACTGGCGCCGCAACTGCCATGTTGCAGCAGAGCAACGTCGTCGCCGTCCAGCAACAACAACAACAACAACAACAGCAGCAGCAGCAGCAAGCAATGCTGATCCATCAGCAGGCGGCTGCCGCTGCCGTCGCAGCACAACATCAGCAGCAGCAGCAGCAAGCACACCAGCAGCAGCAGCAGCAGCAGCACCAACAGCAGCAGCAGCAATTTCAACTGCAGCAACATCAGGCACAACAGCAACAGCAGGTCGCCGCGGCACAGCAGCAATATCATTATCAGCAGCAGGCACAGGCACAGGCCATGTTGCAGACATATATGCAACTGCAGGTTAATAATGTCGCCGCTGCACCGGCCACGCCCACCAAATATGGTTCGCCTGGTGTGCCGCCGCCCGCTGGTGCCGCACAATATTTTGCAGCGCCAACCACACCGCTCACAATCATACCGGCCTGCAGTGGAGCGGCCGCTGTGGCCGCTGCCGCCATGTTTGCGACAGCCGCCACGCCCACATCGGCGGCAACAACGCCGAACAACAATGTAAATAATACAGTTAATCTATGTGATGTAACTAGAACTACTACCAAATCTACCACCAATACTACTACTAAGCAGCCCGCCGCCGCTGCCCCCATCGATGTTGGCCTGTCGTTCGGCGACGGCATCAGCGTCGGCGTCGGCGACGTCGCTCGCTCGTCGCTGGTCTCATTACTGGGACCGCGGCCGCCGCCGTCCGCACAGGTCGGCGCCGCTGGCAGCAGCAGCGGCAGTAGCGGTTGCAGCTCTGCATCTTCTGATTGTTCTATGCCATCGCCAACTTCACTACACTTATCTTCTCCTAAAAAGGTTTGTGTGTTCACTAAAACGCTAAAAAAAAAATACAAAAAAAAAATTAACTCATTGCATTTCCAATGAATAACAAAAAAAAAAACAAAAAAATAATCTCTGCTTTTTTTTAACACTCATTTTTTTTTTACACACACACTCGAGTGATTTTGATATTTTCGAACTTTCTGCGTGCCACTTTTGTATTAGAATTAATAACTTTCCACCTTTCGTCACATAACTTATTAAGCGAACTTATTAAACACACAGTACCATTTAGAATACCCTATATCTCTCTCTCACTCTCTTTCTTTCTCTATCTCTTTCTTTCTCTCTCTACAAACTGCTTAGCTAATCTCCTTTACTTCATTTGATGTTGTTGTATTCGTATTCAAATACCAAAAGTGTTACTGTTGTTCTTGTTGTTGTAGTTGCTGTGAATAATTATTTAAAATTTTTTTTTTTTTTATATTTACATATCTATATATGAAATTAGTTTTAAATCAACAAATTTATGTCTAGTTTTTAAGTCATTATTTTTAATTCACATTTACAGCATATAATTTGCAACTCGCAATATAAAAAATTTATTTGGGCCAAATTGTGCAACAACAACTGGCATTTCTCAAACTACGATTAATTATTAAATAATAGAATGCAAATACTATATGCATAACTCAAACATAGATACATATGTAAATACATATATACATCTAATTGTTTGCTATTCGATTTGTCCCTTTGCCCTTTTATTATCCATCTTCATTTTGCTGGCCACTTTTTTTGGTCAGTATTTTATTTTCTATTTTTTTTTTTTTTTTTTTTGGTTTTTTCGTATTTGTTTTTATTATCATTGAGCACAGTTTCGCACACGTACATCATAGGTATTTGTGTTGGCGCTGCCCATCGATGGGCGTGACACTGTGCGACTCAATTGTGCGTAATAAAATAATGTGCAACCGCTTGACCATGCGACTGGCATACTGATGAGCACTCGACACAAACTCTGTGGGGTCGTGAATATATATTTATTTATAGCAGAGCCCTTTTATTTTTATTCCGTATTCTGTGTGTGTATGTGTGTGTGTGTGTGTTTTTTTTTTGCTTTTGTTTTCTATTTAATTTGACTTGACTGGACAAACAGTGGCAGCGTCTAAGTGAGTGCCACACGACAAATTGTGCTTAAAGCGCGCATCTTTAATCGCAATTAGCTATGATTTGAGACAAATTATTATTATTTTGTGACTGGGTTTTGCAAACGCATAAAATTGTGAAATGCATTTCATTTAAACTTTGTGGCCACAATGTTGCCTTCGTGCTCCCTTTATTATTATTTTATCAGTTATAAATATCTTGCACATGCGAGCATTAAACAAAAATGGTTTGGCGTGTGCGGCAACAACACAGCGATGTGTGGCAGCCACCATATGTCGACCATATTGATTAGTTGAATGTTGAAAATGTCGCTGCAAATTGTTAGAAGCTCTGCACATAAAAATTGTGGCCAGTTGCCACAGGCCTCAAGCCATTTAACTTGTCGCCCCCATTTGGAGCTACTGTTGCATTAACTCCTCCGGTGGCAACTTCATGTGGTTGTTTCATTTTTATTATTTTTTTTTTTTGCCACTGTCCATTTGCAGTCATTATCGATTTGCCGTGCACAGGACGAGAACGTATCCTGTCTGTCACAATTGTGCGAGAGTCGTTAAAGTTTAAACTGCACCTAAATGACTCTATTATAAGCCGTCCGCAGAGTAAACAAACAAACAATTGCATTGGCGTCGACGTTAAATTATCTGTAATTGATTTTGTTTATCAGACAACCGAATAAAACGACCAACCAAACTCTAACCCTCACTCTCCCTCTCTCTCTCTCTCTCTCTCTCTCTCCATCTCTGTCTCTCTCTCTCTATCAGTCTCTGTCGCTTCCCCCATGCTGGGCCATTAAATCCATTAACCCTTTTTTGCGCTGCATTTATTTTTGCACCGGGCTAATACCATTGGCATTAAATTCTGGCAAATGGCGAGACTGGCACAGATGGAAAATATGAAAATATGAAAATATGTTTTGCGTTTTTCGTTTTGTTGTTGTTGTTGTTGTTATTACATCATTTTGAACATGATGCGCAGCAGAATGCTGTTTTTGCAGCAACATGCAAATGTTACAAATGCGGCAAATGCTGTAAATGTTTTACAATGCAAATGTTTCCACAAAAAAAAAAAAAAAAAAACAAGCTTTCTACATAAATCAAATGAATTTATATTTATAAATGTTTTTGCGCTAAGTCAACAACGAACAATGCAAAAATGTAAAAATGACTACAAATGTTGCACATAAATTTTGCCAAAGCAATTTTTCAGAAAATTCTTTACTGAAATCGAGTTAAGTGTGGTTAATTACAAGAAAGAATATGTTGAGAAATGTAATATATTTAATATGTCAAGTGAGTTGCAGGGAAATATGTGGCCAAGTGTGTTGAATGCAACATCGGAATTTCAATTATACAACTGTCAAAGGAGATTAACCAACCTTTATATATATATAAATATTTAAATATATATTTATTTGTTTGTAGGCCGTGTCGCTTTACATTTAGTAAATATTTTGCAAGTACAAAAATGTGTAATGCGCATGCAAAAAAAAAAAAAAAAAATCTGATATGGCCTTAAGTGCTAATAAAATCTGTGTACAGCACTTTGGCTTTTGGGCCACGCACAGTTGGCAAACAAACGAAATTGCGTTTAATGCACGCAATTTTAATATCATGCCTGAGTTTCACTTTGTGGCTAAAAAACAAATAAGCCACGAATAGGAAACACAAAAATGAATATATAAAAAACACAAAACAGGCAACAAGAACAAAGTGTCAAAGCCACACGGCAAAGGCATCGCTCTTGGCCCGGCTTTGAACTGTTTCTGTGCGTGTCGATGGAAGTGGATGGGTGGCTTAGAGATGATGACTTGGGATGTGGAATGTGAGTGAGTGAGAGTTGTGGGCTAGCCTGCACTTCTAATAAGCCAACGTCCAACTTAGAAATGCACAAATAAACTTTTTAAATTTAAAAATTCATCAAACTTTGAAGCGTCTGTCAAACAAATAGCCCGCGGATGGAGGGGTCAGCGACAGACCCTGCATATAAGTTAACAAATCGCGTACATAAAGTCTGCTCTAAAAAAAAATATATAAAAAAAATAATAATAATAAAATAAACACAAACTGGGGAATAAAAAATAAAATTACATTAATCCGTAATCGGAAAACTTGCGCATCGAGAACACGGCACGCAAAACTTTTCCGGCTGCGTAGAAATTTTACAAGAAAATTTATAATAAGCGTTTTACAAGCAAGAAAAAAAAAACGAGTTTTCTAACTAAAATTTCAATTATTTTGGCAAACAGAAATAAAATAATTTGAAATTTAAATGCACTAGACGCCTGTCTCCCCATAAATAGGGCAAAGACAATCTGTTGCCCAGTTTAAGGGCGACAGGTCGAGATTGCCAAGAAATGTCGATAAGGAAGTGTGGCGGGGGGGCGAGAAATAGCGACTGACAATAACGGGGGGGCGGCGGCCAACAACACGCACATCAAATTGAGATGAGAAAATAAAATTCAATAAACTCTTGTTAAGCACGCAGCGTCCAGGATGAGGCATGGGGTGAATTTCGGCAGCTGTAACAGCGACAAGGACAACGTTTTAAATATTGACAGGCAATCCCCAACCCTCCCCCTCCCCTACCCCACCTGTTTGCAAAGAAAAAGTGAACTGACTGAGCGGCTGGATGAAGACAACAACAACAATAATAACAACAACAACAACAACGAAAAACGTTGTCGATTAAATAGATAAATCAACCCTGGGGACATGTGCACCCGAACATTTTTGCATTGATCAAAAGCACGACTTGCCCAGCTGGCAGCTCACTCTCTGAATATGTCGTGGACGGGGTGCGGGGGGGAGTGGAGTGTAGGCCAGTGGAGGGTTGGGTCATATGCTTAGGCATTGTTATGATTTGTACAGCATTCAGGCAAGACGAAGCAATCACAAATCCATCGAATGAGCCATATCGATTTTTGGCTATTGAAAATCATATCCCTGTCACACAATTAGAGTGTGTGTGTGCGAGAGTGTGTGCGAGAGTGTGTGTGCGTGTGCCTATCGAGTGCCACATTTTATACAATTGCGCTAATCAGACGAGAGATGTGTGTGTGTGAGTGTGTGTTTGTGTGTGTTTGTGAGTGTGTCTGAAAGAAATATAACTAGAACTGCAAGTGGAAAGGCAAACACACATTTCTTGACTGTCGCGCTGATGCTGACAAATAAATTAAAAAGTTATGACTAAAAAACGTTTGGCTTAAATGAAATTGGCGCTCGCTTGGCCAACTCACAAATGCCACTGGCCAAATTTAAATTGCTTTTGTTGCGCTTTTGTAGTTGGTTGCATTTCACAACGGTTTGCTGTTGCTGTTGCCACTGCTGCTGTTGCCACTTCTCCTACTCCTGCTGCTGCTGCTACTCCTGCTGCTCCTCCTGCTGCTGCTGCTGTTGATGATGATTTTCCTTTTTGTGCGCAAGTTTTCTTTGTTGTTTGCACAAATAGTTTTTTGTCGCCATTGCCATAAAAAATAGGAGATTTCCTTTTGAAAGGCGTTGTGACACAAAGCAGCAGCAATGCAAAAAAATAAGAAAAAAACCAACACAAAATGCCAAAAGGAAAAGCATGCAGAAGCGCGAATTAAGTTTTGCAGCTAAGCGACCGCAGCAAAGCGCATTAAAATAAAAGTTTTGCATAATTTTATATATTTTTTTTATTTTTTGGGGGCCTCAAAACTTGTTTGCAGCAACAAAGTTTTTAATCATTAAAAGCTTTAATGTGGTCTGTTTGGAACATGGCTAACAACTACATATGATAAATATGAATATTGAAAATATATATGTACAGGTGCCAAATACATGTGTGTGTGAGTGAGTGTGTGTGTGTGTGTAGCCGCTTGACTGCCAACCCATTAAAAGTTGACACGCTCTGCAACCCTAAGCCAACTTATGGGGTTGTAACTTTGGCATTTACGAGCGCAAGCATTTGCCCTTTAGTGTGTAACACTCGTGTGTGTGTGTGTTGTGTGTGCAAGTGTGTTAGTGAGTGTTAGTATAATATGTTTGAGTGTGGGTAAACTAATCCAGCGCATGGAGGTTGAGGGTTTGAGCTGAGCTGTCGAGTTGACCAACTTTTTTGCCGCACTATAAACTAGAAGCGACAAACGAACTTATTAATATGCAATGCACACTTTGTTGCTGTATTAATTGCAATATTAAATTTCCACTAATACTCGCTTAGCAGCCAAGCAGCTCAGTCAGTCAGGCAGTCAGTCAGTCAACCATTCAGTCAGTCAGCCAGTCTGGCATTCAGTTAGTTAGAACACCCTTGACGCGCTGCCAAATACGCCACGAAGTATGCTCTAAAAAGTTGTGCACAACTTTCACTGTGTGTGTGTGTGTGTGTGGCGAGTTGAGTACACACCTGGAGCAAAGTAATTATTACATTCTAGCATATTCCAGTGGGTGTACGTTCTATGTGTGTGTGTGTGTCTTGCTGGTTGGCTGGTCTCAGATTGCTATTGCCACTGCCACTTTTGCTGCCACTATTTGCTTCATTCGCATGCAACGCGTGTCCGCTGAAAAGCGATACTAATGATGAGGTTCTGCTGGAAGCAAAAATGAACTCGATTTACTTCGTTTTACATTAAACAGATGTTTGTGGAATGTTGACTCCTCTTTCCTCCTGTAGCTGACAGCTGGAAATTGCATGTGCTGCATATTTAAGTTCAAAAAAAAAAAAGCTAAAAAAAAAGCAGATCCCACACATGGATGCCAAAGAATAGGTGAACCTCAATGCATGAATCAGTTTCATGCTCCAAATTACGCGCAAGCTGCCGTTAACTAAATGCAAAAGCGCTGCCAGACAACGGGCGTGCAACAGCAGACAAGGGGGTGGAGTTGGGGGGGGAGTGGGTATGTTTTGGGCTGGGGTGGAGTTAACTTCATTGCGCTTCAACACCCGCTACTCGTAATGTTGGCTTAAGTTTGAAGTTAACAAAATTTTCAAATTTGCACTGATAGAGAAACACAGAGCGGCACACAGAGAGGGAAAGAGGGAGAGAGCGGAAGAGTGGCAGCAAAGTGTGGCAGATTCTGGTGCGGCGCTCGTTTGCAGCGTGTTGCACTGGTTAGCAAATTAATTTGTTGAAAATAAGTTGTCGAAAAGTTTTGCGGCAGCAACCAAAAGCGCCAATGCAAATGTGCTATGCAACTGCCTCCTCTTTCCCCTTTCCCCTCTCCCATACACAAAACATGCACACGTTGATTAATAATTACTTAAACTGCGTTGGGTGGTTGACGGCGATTGACGGCGCTTGACGATGGTTGACGGTGGTTGACGGTGGTTTGCTGCTGGTTGCTGCTCCGCCTGTCGCTGTCTGTTTAAGTCTAATTAATGTGCGCGCCGCCCCCCCACCAAAATTATGTGCATAATTTTTGGTAGCCTTATTATGCATAAAGTTTGCTGGCATCCTCTGATTACGAGCACACATAAAATAATTTATATGTTTGCCGTCTTTGATTTGACTTGTTGGCCATAAACACATGTTTATGCCGCAATCAGTTAGTCAATCTTGTCTGTGGCAGTCCTTTTAGACAAGTGTCAGTTGAGTTTTGCTAAGCGCTCAAACTAAATTAAGTTGGCACGTTTTGTGGCCTTAAACCGATGCTGTCGGCAATTGCCGTCAGCTTTGTCAACATTACAGTTTTTCTCTAGTTTTATAGATGCCCCATGAAAATGGCAGTCGGACGGGGCATGGTCAGATATTTTTATGACTCGAGCAAAAAAAAAAAATGCAAACTCTGAGGCAGACAAAAAAAATATTGCCATTGCAACGGCGGCATTGTCAGTTCAGTTGTCGTTTTTGACTGCCATTGCTCCACGCTGACTTTTAAGCAATTCTCCTTCACTCAAACAAACACACAAAAACAAACACACACACCCACAACTCCTCATAAACGTGTTTGATTGTGTGTGTAAATGCGGCAAATGTGCCGGCGTCAATTTTTTATGCTCATAAATGCAGCAAGAGGCACGAGGCAAAAGACTCCAAAACACTGTTTCTCAGTTCATTGTATTTGCATGCCGCACTTCCTCCTCCACCTCCTCCTTCTACTCCTCCGGCTCAGCGTATTCTCCTTGGTCCAACGTTTGGCATATTTTTCTGCTGTTTCATCATTTTCATCAGCAGACATTGCTCATACGCCACGTTCGTCAACAAAGGCAGCATCAGTTCATTTATTGCCAGCATTTCGTTCTTTTCATACTTTTTTTTTTTTTTGCTATTTCTGTTGCTGTTTCTGGTTCAGCTTCTTGACGGTGTCTGTTTGTTGGCACACTCAAAACGTTAACAGTATTTTCAGCATTTTTGAGACAGTTTGTAATAATTTCATAGAATCTACTTGGGCTGGTTTTTTCTTCCTTTTTTTTGCCATTTCCCCATTTTTTTTTGTTACCATATTTTTCTTTGTTTGTGTGGCTGGCTGGCTTTAACATGCTGTTGACTCTGTGACGTTTTATTGTGGCAACATGACAAATCGTCAAATGTCAGAAGGTTTCTTTATTTAATTTTAAGCGTCTCCAGTTTTTTTTTTTTTCTATTTGGCTCTTTTGTCTGCCGCACTATGGGGCGTCCTTAATGGGTTAAATGACTGCCAGTTAATTCTCTCTCTCTCTCTCTCTCTCTCTCTCTCAACACATTGGCTTTGTCTTTGGGTCTTAACTTGGCTGTTATCTGTTCGCACATAAATTCCATTGCCTACTTCAAGGTGCCCGTTCTCTGAACGCTCAATTACAATATTTTGGCTCTATGTAAATTTATGAGCATTTTCATTTCGATCAATTTACTTTTGGGCCCCATATTTTTTGTGTCCATCTCTGCTGTGTGTGTGTGTCTGTGTGTGTGTGTGTGACTAACTGACCAAATGTCTATTTTATTTATGCTTTTTACGAGCGATGACCCAACGCACAAAAAAGAAAAGCAAAAGCAAAAAAAAAATACAATTTATTCATTGAAGTTTTTACAGTCAACTACACCTTTTCAATGTGGATAAAGATGAGCACGTTTCATCCTCATCTTCCTCCTCCATGTTGCTCCTTTCTCTGTGCTCCTTTCTCTAGCTCTTATTGGTAGCTGTAATCATTCATACTTCATCAAGTTGACCGACTACAGCTTTTGGCTTTTTCCATATTTCCTTGGCCTGCGGTGTTGTGACCGTTGCTGCTGCCCCGTTGGCTTCATTGCTATGCAAACTGCTCCCAATGGCTACGTTTAATGGTCAAGTGTGTAAAATTGCATAGCAAATCGTAGTCCGGTCTAAGGACTAGACTTGCTCAATGTCCATGTCCACAGATAAACATCATTCCTAGCCTAAGCCATAACTGGTTCTTCTTCTTCTTGTTGTTGTTTCTTCTCTTACATATTGATGTGATTTACCACTTATGTCTTTGGGGCGTCCAACAGTTTACTGTGCAAATTGTTTGGAACTCAGTTTTTTTTTTTTTTTTTTGTATGTGTTTGTGTGTGTGTGACTTCTTCATCTGTTATGATGATACATGGAGGCAAATATGCCGCTCGTTAAGACAGTCAAAAGCCTGACCAATACATCGCCAATCTTGTGCGTTCTTATTTTCCATCTGACATATGAAGTAATCCAATCGCCAAGCCGCCAGCTCCTTCAGCATTTGATGGATTTTCAATTTGCACACACCAACATTTTGGCCAGGTCCTGATCGAACTATGGCAACTGTTGTCGTCCAGCTGTTCGTTTGTTCATAGTTGAGTTGAGTTGTTATAGTTGATTTCATTATAATTTCGATTTGCATAAGCAAAATGTCTAAGCAACAATTTGCTTAAACCCCTTCCTTAACTCCCCACCCCCTTGTGTTAGATTGAATCGCCTGGGATTTGCCTGACATTGTCAGCAGCGACAGTTCATCATCAACAGCAATTGAAGGGGGGGGGATAGGGGAGTGGGTTTTCGTTCAACTTGCGACAGTGTATCAATTTTGGGTTCTGCCTGCCAGTTAGCCATCAATCCCCTCCCCTCCCCTCCCCCCTCCCCGTCCACAATCTAGCTGCTATTGCCAAGGAGCTGCTCACATTTCATTAGCTTGTCAACATTTGTGTAGCTTTGGCTATGTCTTTGACACTTCGGCCTGCGGCTCTCTCCCCCCACTCTCACACTCACTCAATGTTGCTGTGTGTATGTGTGTGTGTGTGTTTGTAAGCAGCAAATTGAAGTTGCCATAGATGCTTCATTGTTGCTGTTGTTGCCTTAAATAGTTAAACTGCTTAGGGAACACTGCAGCAAATGCGGAGGTCTTGCGATTTTCGGGGCTCTGGCTCACAAAAGCGGACTAGAATTATATGCTGTATTGGGCATGGACTCAAGGAACCCCCTGCCCCCCTTTCTGGTTGCTATGCAAATCAATTTGGTTGGCGTTGTCGATGCGGCTATTTGTCTACTTTGTGCGGCTCAAGTTGTTGTTGTTGTTGTTGTTTTAGCCAGTGTTCTGCTTTGTAAAGTGTAACACTGTTTCTGGGCAAGTTCATTAGTCTCATCAACAGCAGCAGCAACAACAACAACAACAACAACAACAACATCTTTATTTAGTTAACTTTTATTGAGAGGCGTTTGAACTTTGATATCCCATTTTGTTAACTTCATTTGCTGCTGGTCTTTGGCCGTCTGTGCACCACGACTGCCACGACTTGATTTAATTTGGCTTAATTGCCATAATTTAGCAAAACGCTTTTGTGTTGTATCCATTGATATTATTATTGGCCTGCTTTGGTTTTTTTTTCCATGTAAATTTCATTGACGCACAAATTTAAAGCTTATAAATTAGCGCGAAAACAAACGAAAGTATGCTTGTGCCCCAGCCTGTGTCCCAGCCTGGTTAACAAAGCAACAAGGCAGCTCCGCAAGGCACAAATCCTTTGAACAAAGCAAGAGTATGAATGAAAATCATAAATTTTGCCGGCAGCCATAAAAAGGATACCTTTAACACACACAAACAGAATGTAATGTAAATACACGTGTGTGTATAAGTGTGTGTGTGTGTGTGTGTGTTTGTGTGTGTGCTATCGATATTCCAAAATCTATACAAAATGCTATACAAAGCGTAGGACTGCCTGCCCCGCCATCAGGTGGATTGTTGGCAAAAACTCCTAGAAAAAGCAAAAGGAAAATAAAAAGAAAATACACGAAAAATCGTGGCACGTAAACCGCCATGAAATATTCCCAGATTGCTTATGTGTGTGTGCGAGTGTGTGTGTATGTGTGTGCTGTCATTTTATTTATTTTGTTGCCTTTTGCTTTATTGTCAGGCGCAGCCAAATTTTATTAGGCACTCTCCTTAATGTATGCAACAGTTTTTCGGCAACAGGCAGCGCAGACAACAGCCAATTAGGCATGCGGCAAGTGGCAAGTGGGAGACAGGCAGTAGCAGCTTATGGTGTTTAGCTCCTGTTGCACGTTATATTTGGCGCCATGCCACAAAAGCTCTTTATTGCAGTTTAATAAGCGGCATCGTTATCCATAGTGTCGAGTCAATTATTTGTGTCAGCCTTAGACGAGGGGCAAATCTGCTATAACTGCTCGACTTTTCACGCATTGCTTTCAAGCCACTTAACGCAAATGATGTTGATACAGCGATGGCCAACTTTTTTTTGTTATCCGTCGCAATTTTATTTTATTTTTATACACACATAGAAATTTTTTTTTTTTTTTTTTTTTTTTTACCAAAAACTTTGGGCATAAACACACACTTGCCGCCATAACGTGGCACGCTCTATATTTGTGCTGGCAAAAAACTTGTTGTTGTTCTTGCGCTACTTTCGCTTTTTCTAAAAGTAGGCAACAACAAACAACAACAACAACAACAACAACAGCAACACCAACAACAAAGCCAGCAAAAAAGTCGTTGAGCGCTAAAAGCAACGCAAAATGTAGAAAAAAAAAAGAAAAACCAAAATTTTTCTACAACTTTTGTGGGTGGATGTGTGTGTGTTGCTGTGTGTGTGTGTGTGTTGTTAGAACAAGTTAATGTAAAAGTATTTTTATGCTTTGAAAAACATTTGCCAAGCCAAAAATTGTAAAGAAAATAAAAACAGCAAACAATAACAACAACAACAGAAGCAACAAGAGAGTGAGAGAGAGAGAGAGATAGGGGAAGAGGGGAATAGGAGAAGCAACTCGCGTAGACAAGCTGTAGGCAACACGGTAATTTTGCGGTTGCTGCTGTTCTTGTTAAACAAAATACACGAAAGCGCATAAATAAAATCAAACAAAAAAACCGAACCAGCTCTCGTTTACATCATCAATGTCAGGATGAAGACGATGGCAAAGGCATTTCCTTTCTAGGTGTGGGGGGGGGAGGGTGTTGGAATGATTTTGGCTATGAGAAACCCCCCCCCGTGAACATTATTCTCATCGTCATCGTCAAGGATCAGCCGCAATGCTGTAATTTTGTTATAGGCAATGGCACGTGTGTGTGTGTGTTTGTGTGTGTGTGTGTGTGTGTGTGTGTTTGTGTGTGTGTATGGGTGTGTGTGTGTGTTTCTGTGTGTGTGTTTGTGTGTGTGTGTGAGTGCACAACCTGCGCTGTCGTTTGGCAAGATAAATGTCTATTTAAATTGTCACTGTTTCGCTATGTGCCCTGGCCCGTCGAACCACACGCACACACACACACAGGGAGAGGGGGGTTGGGTTCCGTTCCGTGCCTTAACGGGGCTTTGTGTCTAGCGGCATGCCGCCTGCTGCCACTTCACGAGCTCCTCTAGTTAAATCTTTATTGTTATCATAATTTGCTTTTATCCAAGCTCAAAGCTTGTCACTGACTACCCCAGCAACCTGAGCCTAACCTACTTATATATATATATATATATATATATTTATCTATACACATATATTTGTATGTATTGTATATATTTTTATCGTAATTGTTTTCGTGCATATTTATTTTTTTTTTTTGTATTTTTTTGTCAAATGCGGCAAGCGAAACTAAAGAGCCACCAAATGGTGCGTGAATAGCATCAAAATCCTCCCTTTTAGCAGCTGTGCGTTGCTTTGGTTTTGCTTTTTCTTTTGCAAATCAATAAAAGTAGATAATTGAGATTTCTATAACAAGATTTTGTGTGTCATGATATTAAAATTATAAGTACGCATTTGGAAGCAGCGGCATAAATTACTCATAATTTGATTGCAAGTGAGACCTTGAAAATGATATGCCCAAGGCTGGAGGAGATTGGTTTGGGGGAGAAATGGGCTCATTATGCGCAGAGACAAATGTCAAAATGGTTGAAATTTAATATTTCCGGGGAGAAAAAACAAACAAAATAAAACAATTTATCTAATTATATAAATCATTGCAGCAAAGCATTTAAAAAAAAAAATATATATATATATATATATACATAAACATTCATATCATCTAATTATAACACTCATTAAGATGAGTATTCTTTTTTTGTTTACCTATTATTTATTTATAGATACGTTTTGAATTTCATCTATGTTTATTTAATTAGTAGCACCTTATTTGTAAGTGAAATAAAATTTAGATTCTAGTGATTGTCGTAAAACGAAACCAGTACATTAATTATTTGCATTTGATATTGTGTGACTCTCAATTACTATATATATATATATCAAAAATATATATATATATATAAATCCAGATATTTGTTGTCAAACTGTCCACGTTTTTTTTTTTTTTAGACGTAAGCGCGTCGTAAAATATGCTAAAAAAAATTAATCAACTTTTTTATTTTGCTCCTTTGCAGGTAAGGATCGATGAACAATTTATCTATAAACTCAATCATTTGGTAAGCCGAAAGTAAATTCAATACTATTATAAACCACAAAACATAAATCTGGCGCAGTATTATAAAGATGCGTGTTGCATAAGAATCATTTTCAATTGACAATGTTCCCAAAGAAATTGTGTGAAGTTTCATCCTTTTTTTAAGTAGAGTAGAGCGTGTGCGGTATAATTGAATTTTAAATAAACTCACTCAAATGATGCACACATATATACACACACACACACACAAAAAAACACACACACACACATACGGTGCGGCACACGCACGTTTCAAGTCCTTTTGGCAGGCGTGTGCTTTTCTCAACCATTTTATACTTGTCTTCTTCTTGTTAACTGTAAATAAATTTCATCGAATTTTCTTGAGCAGCTCTGCTCTCCTCGTTGCGTCGCAACGGACTCCTTGTGCAGCCGCATCCGGCGCCATAAAGTATGCAATTTTATTTTAGTGCGCCCGGCACTTACCTGGCTCACTGGCTCACTGGCTGGCTTGGCTGGCAAGCTGGCTGGCAAGCTGGCTGGCTGGCTGGCTGTTTGTTGGCCCGTCTTGGCTGATATTGCCACCACTGCTGCTGCTGCTTTTATTTGTTGCTTTAATGTTATAAAATATTTAAGTTCACATTTCTTACACACGCTTTCCTACTTGATCCTGGCCAACGTTTATAGCTAAGGCACAGGATTTGCCATGTCCTCGTTGGCTGTTGCTGTTGTGTGTTGCTGCTTGTTGCTGTTGTGTGTTGTGTGTGTTGCCTTGTTGCTGCTGTGGTCTCATTGCATTGCTTGAGTTGTTGGCTGACCATTTTTATAACTGGATTTTCAAGCAGCATCTTAGCCGGACAGCTCAACAGCTTGGCACTTCACGCTACAGCAAGTCACACACAAACACACACGTCACACACACACACAAATAAGCACATGCACACATACATACATACATATTTGTCTGGCTTTATTATTTGTTTTGCCATTGTCGAGCTCTCAGACCAATCACCTGACCCAAGAACTGACCTCATCTGGCTATTTGTGCTGCACTTGGCCACTGCCTCTGTGATAAACTGCAATTTCATTTTTATCAGCAAACATAATTAACTATGTTGTCCAAACTCTGTGTGTGTATGTGTGTGTGCACTGCAGATTTTTTTTTTTTTTTTTTTTGAACTTCAATTAGTCAACTAGGTGCCATGCAGAAGCCATTAGATAATTAACTTAACACTTGCTAACAAACTAGCACCACAGCATGCCAACTAATTGGCTTTCATTTGCCAATTCAATAAAAATAAAAGTGAAATGCGAGTAAAAAGCAAAAGAAAGGGAAACCGACAGGAGCAGCAGCCCAGGCACCAGGCACACAGACAGAGTCAATAGTTGGTTGGCCAAGCAGACAGGCGGTTGGCAGATGGGATTAAGTCGAAAGTCAAAGCAAAACCGAAAGCCAACGATTTTAGCTATCAGCTCTCAGTTCTTCTCAGTTCACTCTTCACTGCTCCCTCATAGAAGTTAAATTAATGCTATTTGCGGCACATTTGGGGTTAAACTTTGACTAAAAACGGCCAACGGCCAACGGCCAATATCCAGGCGTGCCTCCTCAAACCCTTCGCTTGGAACGCTTCAATGAACTGGTCAAAAAAAAAAGTGGTCGGGCGACAGGTGTCCATTGTGCTGGGCTAAAATTAATGTGCCAAGTAAAAAGGTTAATTTCAAAGTAAAGAAAATGTAGCGAACAGAATAAGCAAAGCTATTAACAATGTAGGAAAACCCTTAGCCAGCCCTCAAGACACATGCAGCAACCCTTTGCACTTCTCCTATTAACTGTATATGAAAAACTTAAGGCGAAAACTTGTTGCGTGCTTTGTGTGTGTGTGGAGCAGCACATCAGGCAACAGACATCAGGCATCACAAAGAAGTCAAGTGCAAATAGAAGTTAAAATAGACAGCGAACAACTTTTCTTTCATTTTTTATCTTCTTTGCTTTTTGCTGATGTTTTTAGCAACGGGTGCCACTCATTAAAGGCTACAAAAAAAACGGGGGAAAAAAATGAAAACAAGTATAACACAAAAGTTACAAAAGTTTATAGAAAAAAATAAGATGGGCGATAGAGGTGCGTTTGGCGGCGCCTTTGGCATCAAACTCATTACCGGTAATTGCAACCTTTGGCCGTACAACCTCAAAGCATTATAAAAAAAAAAAATGTAATTCTGTTAATTAATTTTCGCATATGGCGAGAGAGTCTCTCGACTGATAACAAGACCAGAATCAGCAAAAAAAAAATCTCGTTAGTACTAACATTTGTCGATATAGCCTGAAATGGTTGTCAATCAGCGGCGAGAGAGAGTCCTTGGCGCATCCTTGCTGCTGTGTTTGTCACTTTGACTTTTGGTGCTTTTCAATTACAAAAAAAAAAGAGAAAAAAAATCGAAAAATAAAAACCAAAAAAAAAAGAAACCAGGCAAAATGAAGAAAAGAAAAAACGGCAGCAACTGAGGGCTTCCTGTTGCTGACACTGATTGTCGTTGGATGTTGGATGTTGGCGGTGTGCAGTTCGCATTACGGCGCGCATAATTTGTCCCACGGCCAAATGTTCTATTATCAAAATTTCCCTCTCTCTGTGTGTGTGTGTGTGTGCGTGTGTTTTCGTTGGTAGAAATAATATCCATCAGCTGGCTAGGGAAGCGCACTCAAAAGATGCCCCAGATATAGATAAGAGCCTCAGGCATTTAACTGAATTTGAGTGCAAAATAAAAGCAAAATAAATCGAAACGCAGCTTAAGGAGTCGCTACACCCCCTCCGCCCCTTCCCTGCTACTGCTGCTGCTGTTGATGTTGCTGCCGCCGTTGGCGACCTGTAGACAGCCCTAATCAACATGTACATCAGTTGGCGGCTGCCCCCGAGCAACCCCTAAGCACTCAGCAATTTTGGTGGCACCCTTTTTTTGGGCGCGTGTTTTTATATATATATATATATATATACTTGTATATGTGTGTATGTGTGTTAAGCCTCTTTTTTTTTTTTGCTTGTGTTTAGTGCAACTGGACAGAAAAAACAAAAAACATATTATGTCAATTGTAATCAACTTAATTGCAGTCAGAAGGGATGGCAAGGAGGGAAGAGGGTGTGTGTGTGACAGACAGCGAGTAATTGTGAGTAATTGCTGTTAATATATTAAGGCAGGACAAGAGGGACGCATGCATAACGCCAAAGAGCACGCAATGAATATATGAAAAGCAGGCATAGACAAAAGCTAAAAATTGATATTAATTTTGTTTAAGAGCAACGCGCATGGAATGTCTGTCCATAAAAAAAAAACCCAACAAAAGAATGGCATTTAGTCTAGCACTGGCTAACGCCTGTTGGTAGTAAAAACACACAACTTGGCTTACTTTTGTATGCCTTATTATAATTTTGCTTGACTTACGGCATATTTCTTTGGCATTAGCAGTAATCCAGCCAGAAAATATCAAATTAATTAGTCGAGCTTTGTTGTGCGCGGCATGCCACTGCCACAGAGAGAGAGATAGAGAGAGGGAGAGAGAAAGCAATGACGAAAGTTGACATAACTGTGTGTGTGTGTGTGTGTTTTGCCACAGGGCTTAAATGCAAAATGGCCATGCTTCATATATATATAATTAAGTACATGCCTCAATTAAATATTTTGTAGAAAAATAATCTGCTGCTTTGGCAAATGTATTTCACACAAATTTCAGTTCTAGAATTAAATACAAGTTTATATTGCACATAATAATTTGTTATTATTGCATTTAATTAAGTCATAGCAATTAAATTTGTATTATGCTTAAGTGAGCAATGATAAACATATATCAGAGCCAGATATCTTCAAATAGATTATATGTGTATCAAAGGACACAGTGATTACAGCTCTCTCTATTTTGCTAGAGAGTTTCTTATTTATGGTTTCCAGTTAACAACTACAGTTTATCAAGCCTGGCCCGGCATAAGTTATCAAGCTGACAACAACAACAACAACAACGAAAACCACTTAGGGTTATCAATCTCTCCAATTGTCATTCAGTCAGCTGCCACATAATGAGCGTAAAATATGCTCAAATGTAAATACAGCAATGGAGCAGGCGATGTCCTCTGTCCTCTGTCCTTTTGGCCAGATCAAGGACAGAGAGGCAGACAATTGGCCCGAGGATATGTGCGATTTACTTTGGCTTTGTCCTGTTGTGTTGCGGTTGCTTGACTTTTGCTTTGGCTTGTGCTTTTGGCTAAATGCCTCAATGGCTTAATTATATTTATTTATTATGTTTTGTGTGTTTTTTTTTTTCTTTTGCTGCTGCTGCTTCTGTAATTAACTGTAAATCACGAGTTTTTCCAGGCATAATTGGATTTGCAACAGCGCTCAAAAGTATGCAGCACTTTTCTTGCTTTGTTTGTTGGCCTTGCCTTGTGTTGCTTGTGGCTGTGCGTTTAACACAAAAAGTTGCAACAACAACAACAACAACAACAACAACAACAACAACAATAATCAGAACGCAAACAGATGAAAATCTGTCCATTGTTTCAAGTTTTGTTAGCTGCTTAATAAAATTTAACAGCTGCAACGGTATGCGGCACTAAAACCAAGAAAACTATTTCAATGCAACCAACCACACCAACGCACACACACACACATACAGACAAAAGCTTAACACACAAAAGTAAAAGCAAAGACACCAAAAGCAACAAAGACACCGACAAAAGCAAAGCAGGCAGCGTGCAGTCAAACTTTTTAAGTGTTTATTTCAATTATTGTTTGTATGTGTGACTCCACGTCTGAGAGAGTTTTTTGTATACAGTGTGTGTGTGTATGTGTGTGTGTGTGTTTGTGTTTGCGGGTGTTTTTGGCTGCCAGCAAGCACTGAGAGAGACCCAACCAGAACGAGGGCAATTTAATTTTCCGCATTTTGTGCAGGGCACGAAGGCGACAGCAAACTACCAAAAAACATCAGCAACAACTCGCCAAAAATAAAATCCAGTAACAATAACAAAAAACTAGTTAAGAAATGCGAAAGTTTTTAGCGTGAAAGTTGGTCTGGTTTTCGCCCATTTTGTCCGCTTGGCCATAGTCCTTAGGGGTCGATGGGGTGCTGCTGCTCCAGCTGCTCCTGCTGTTGCTCCTGCTGCTGCTCCTGCTGCTGCTCCTGCTGCTGCTCCTGCTCCTGCTCCCGCTGCTGTTGCAAGCGTTCGTGCTTCATGGCTTTGTTTTCATTTTCATTCACGTGCAGTTACTCAATTTTTGTGCTCAACGAGCAAAAGTAGCAAAACAGAAACAATGCGACTTAATGGCAGCGCACTCCAACACACAATGAGTGCAACCAAAAAAAGGGGGCCACAGGCCAGCACAACCTTATAAGACACACACAAACACACACACACACACCTATACACACCTACACAAAGTGTGCTGCACAGATTGACGCCTTGGTATAATTCCATTTTGTGCCCTCTTTGCTTTCACAATTTGCTTTTGTTTGCAACTTAAACTAATGTTGACGCGCTCGGGCAACCGGGCACACTCGAATGCCTCCGTTGCTCGACTTCATTTTGTTGCGGCAACATTGTTTCCAGCCACTACTACTACTGCTGGGCGCACACACACTCGGCGTATGCGCGATATTCGTAACAAAAGTCGTGGCTGCTGTTGTGGCATGTCGCATTGTTTTGTGGCGTCTGCTTACCGTTGCTGCCGCTTGCCTCATCTGCTTAGTGTTGCGTGTCGCCATATTGTTTGCTTTATGTCACACACACAGACACACACACACGCACAACAGGCTCACTGCTTTATTTGCCCTCTCATTGTCATACGTACATAATATATATATTTATATGCATATACATTTTAGTCGTTGGTAATTGCGGTTTTTATTTCACAGCCACGCAACAGCAACAAGAACAAGTAGAAAAGCTGTTGTAGTCGAGTGAGCTCGACTACTATATACCCTGAATACAGTTTTATTTACAAGCGTAAACTGATCCCTAATTGGCTGGTAAATTGCGGGTAGAAATTAGATCAATGTGAGAATATATTTTGGGCAGCTGATCAATATTATGCAAATGCATTTTATGTATTATTTGGAGATTGCTTTCAAAAGTTTTAATTTATTGCAATTGAAAATTTTGAATGTATCGATATATTATCGATAAAGCAAACTTTATTGTACGAAAATCTATGATACAAATTTCAAATCTCTAGCTTTTATAGTCTCTGAAAACCGCTTTTTAGACTTGACTGTTGATACCAATCAAGAATATAGGAAATTGGAGATGTTTCCTTCTAACTGTTACATACATATGCAGAAAACCGTTATACCCTTGTTACCCATTTTGCAATGGGCTCAGCATAAAACGCTCGTAATAATGGCTGCGTTGGGCGCCAACTGTCGGAAGTTGTCAGGCTGTGCTGCAATTGTGCGCCGCTCGCGTTTAAGACGCTGCCATTTTAAAGCAGCCCCCTAGCACTCTTCACATATCCTGGCCAGAAACCCCGTACCCTCCCCCCCACTCCTTGCCCATTCCACTGACATGTCAAGCGTGTGCTCAATGAGCAGCATGCGGCGCCGTTGTTGAACGCTAATAAGACAGACAGGCAGAGCCTGCTGCCGGTTTGCCAACGATACAGCCAAGCAGCCAGGCAGTCAGCATAAGTGTGTGTATGTGTGTGTTTGTGTGTGCAATATAAAGCCTGTTAACACGCTTAACTGCAAGCACAACACACCACACACACACACACAGAGAAACGAACCCAGAGAGACTATGTGAAAACTATGGGCATAACTTTAATGCTCATTGCTGCTGGCAGTGAGCCAAATTTTAATGAACTGTAAAACACCTTAACTCACAAAAATGTGCTTTTGCCGTATGTATATATATAAATATATATATATACATATATATATATATTTTTTTTTTTTTTGTAACTATAAAAAGTGCAAGTTTGGTTATTAGCTAATTAAAGTTGATCTCTGCGATAAAGTTATTAAAAATCTTCACTTTTCTTAAAACTCAAATTTTAATTTGAGTAAAAATGTAATTTTCGAATTTTTTGCAATTTCCTTAACACTTTATACATTATTATTAATTTTACAAATAAATTTAAATAAATATAAAAATTGAACTGACAAAAACTTCAAATTGACTTAGCAATTAGATAAATGTAAAATTGAAATTTATCATATTTTCGCAGTAAATTTGTTGCAATTTAATTCAATTATGGTTTCTGCTAGATTAGTTAAATTGCCAGTGACATGCGGTAGATTGGTTTTTGATTGTTTTTAATAACAGACAATTCGAGTAAATGAAGATTGAATCGTTTTACATTTTGGCCAGCATAAACCATAAATATATATTTGAATTTTTTGATTAAAGACAATTAATTTAACTTTCTTTAATAAAATATAGATTAAATTAGTTTAACACTTATGCAAAATATCCAATTCCGATTTTTTTTTTTGTCAAATCAGTGTGGCAAAGTGCAGACAAACTTAAAATGGATAGTTGCCAACCGAGCCACAGAAATTCGCTTGAGTTAATCTGGCTTATAAACAATAGTTCATTTGAGTTTTAACCGGAAATGGGGGAGGCAGCAGCAGCAGCGGGGAATTAGGAAACCAACCCGCATAATGCGCTTATGGTCGGATCGGTTGTTCATTGTCTGCTGTAGTTGCTGTTGTGGCTTAAGCCAAACCGCTCCGCATTGGTTCCCCATCCGTTCTGCATTGTTTTAAATTACTTCACAGACTGTGTGCAAAAAAATAAGAGGGGGAAAGAGTGAGGGGAATGTCGAGGTATTGGCTGTAGGAAATGCGTAGAGCCAAAAAATGTTAATGTAATTCATTGGGGAAATCAAAAATGGCGGCGCGCGCAAATGCAAGTGAAAAGTGTGCCAAAAGAATTCAAGCCGCTCTCGGCCATGCAATTTGCAAGGGTTTCCCAAGTGGCCAACGGTGTCTATCCGACACTCCGACACTCCGATGCTCCTCTAATGCTGATGTTCATTGTCAAATTTGCACAGTGGCCTCCAATTGCAGGCGGGCGCGCTGCTGCCTAGGCGCCACGGGCCTAGGGTCAGGCCCAAGTCATTAGCATAAACGTGGAGAGCGGCGGTGAAAAGTAGCAAATCCATTAAGTGGAACGCCGCCCAAGCAAGCTCTCGAAATAAGACACGAGGCGGCTGCTGCTGCTGCTCCTGATGCTCCTGCTGCTGCTCCTTTTATGTTTTGTTTGGTTTTTTTTTTTTTTTGTTTTTGGCAAACTCTTTAAAGATTTATGAAGCGTCAAATATTTATTATGCTCGCTTTGCAATATAAGGCACTGAAACACGCAAGATCTGGCGCAACACGAAATAGAACGACGACCAGACCAGGCCAGACCAAGCCAGACCAAGCCAGACCAGACCAAGCCAGGCCAGGCCCAGACGAGATGGCTAAGCTAAAGCCTTTTGCCTTAGTCTGGCGCTACACGCGAACACTTTTTGAAATTGCAAAGCTGCGCAAATAAATAAAAACACATAAAAAGTAGGCAGAGTTGAGCTGAGCAGACCATACAGCACTTACACACACACATATACATACATACCAACACACTCATAAAAATGAAAAGCAGAGCATAAAATGAAACGCAAGACGAGAAATGAAATGAATGAGCGCAGCAGCCGCGACGACGACGACGTCGACGTCGACGACTACGGCAAATAGTCGCCGTACAAAAATAAAAGAAAAAAAAAAAATTGTTGGAAAAAATCAATGCGAGGTCCGCCTACATTTTTGTGCCCTTCTGCTCAGAATTCACATCTTGGCGCACTTTCACATATTTGTTGTTGTTGTTGTTGTTGTTGTTGCTCTGGTTTTTTCACTTTTTTTTCGAGACTCTTGAACCCTTTCAACTTTTGTGAAAAATGTGGCTGGAAATATGAAAAATCTTTGCATGTGTTTATACTTATGCACATACACACATACATATATATTTTGTATTTGGGGGCAATGGCAAACAAAACATTTGGCTCCTCCTGTGCTGTGGATTGCTGCTAAACTGTGCAAATATGTCAAACATCGTCGAAACCATTTAATAAGAAGGTTTGCGCAAATTTTTAGCATATTTTTTAGGCGCCAAAACTCAGCGACCTGTGACCCGTGACCCGCTACTTGTGTGACTAATGATGATGCTGAGCTGAGTGCTCAATGTTGAGCCAAGGTGATGAGCGTAACTCCTGGGGCTGGACCAACTAATGAGGCGCATAAATTCTGCACAGAAAATTCTAAACATACACACGCACACACACACATGCGCGCCCACACACACACATGTGCATATTAAAGTAGCTGGCAAACTGCTTCAAACAAGCTGCAAATTTTATGAGCTGCTGGCAAAACAAGATGTCAGCGCTTAGAAATAGGCAACTTAATGCGACACGTGGGCGTCGTAGTGGGCAGGTGTGTGTGTGTGTGTGTGTGTGTGTGTGCCCCATGGGCTTGCCTACGCATTCAAGCAGTTGAGAGACAAAAATTTAATTAACGCATTTGAGCTAACATATCTCGTCTGTTTGTCATTTGTCATGTGCCGAAAAGAAGATGTAAAAAAGCATTGCCTACTTTTCAGCGCCATAACCAAGTGGCAATTCACAAGATAAATAACTTGTATTATGAAGCAGAAGATTGTCAGCTCTTTAGCCAGATAAGCAGGCAATGAGTGCCCTATGCTTCCCATGGATTCCACTTTAATTCGCTCCGATTCTAAGATAAAAAAAAAACGAAAAAAAAAACCATCAACAGCTTTTGAATTTCAGAACTGTCGAAATGCATGTCACGCTCCAATTTGCATATTACAACTATGCATTCCACAGCACATACATATGGGCAAAGAGTGAAAGAGAGAGGGCGAGAGTGAGAGAGCGAAACAGAAAACAAATCCTGAAAGCGAAACAAAAAATTGAAACCGACAAATTTACCAACCTAACCGCAATTTGTTCATGTCCAACTCAATTTTCGTTACGTAAACTGCATCATATGCCAAGGCAAATGCCCAAGCACCAACGAGACCGCACCAACCCCCCGCCCAGCCCTATATGCCGTTAGACATAACTTTTCGTGCCAGCGCGTTGACGGCCGGCAGGTGGCGCCACACACAACTCGCATGTATTTTTGGCGGCCAAAAAAAAAAACAAACAAAAATAAAAATAAAAATATTTCTCCCAAGCCGAGACTCGATGAGCGCTTCAAATTTAATTAAACATGCACACGTGAGCAAATGCAAATAAATAAAAACTTTATGGCTTTCGCCCCAGTGGATGAATGGTTAACGGGGTGGAGGGGTGAGAAGGGGGCGTGTGGCGTGTTGTTGTGGTGTTGGGCAATGTTGGTGCTAGCCTAGCCTAGCCGTGCGTGCGTCTCAACCGTCAACAGTCAGCGGGCGCCCAGGTTGCATACAGCGCTGTGGCACTGTGGCGTGCTTATAAGTTTTAAATTTGCGAGGCACTGACCAAAATTGTTTGTTGCTTTTCCTTTTGCTTTTGCTGGCCAAACAAAACGAGAACTGAATTTCCAGTTAGGCGCAGAAAAAATGAAAAACCAAAAAAAAAAAAAAAAAATAGGCGGCCAAATCCAGCGAGTTTTACTAGGCAATGTGTGTGTGTGTATGATGTATGTGTGTGTAGATGATGTATGTGTGTGTGTGTGTGTGTGTGTGTAGTTGATGTATGTGTGTGTGTGTGTGTCTGTTTTTCGCTTAGTTTGTTTCACACAACACGTTTTAAATTGAACGGCTTTGGCTTCTGGATGTATGTGCTACTGTGTATGTGTCTGTGTGTGTGTGTGCGGGGGTGTTGTGAATGTTATATTCATGATTTATGCAACGGCAGATGCAACATGAACAGATCCTACAATTTTTGTAATTGAAATGCACTTAAGTACTTAGGCGTTCGTATTTGCAAACACTACAAAAATTGATGATGTAAAGTTTTTCATGTAGAAAGTAAATGAATACACAGAAATTTTGATGCATCTAACTTTGATTATTATACAAAATATTTCTCTCTATGGATGTGATTACATCTTGAAGGGAAGATTAGATTTATGCCGAGTGTATTTTATTATCGTAATATTTTGGAGTTTGCCTGCATGTTTAATTATGCAAATCCCGCGCAGACTCGTTGTGTCAACATTATTTTCTGATTGCTGATGATGACATTCAAATGAAATAAATGACGAGTATGTCAAATGTCCTTTCTAATTTGGCAATTCTGTGGCAGCTTCGATGCTGCTGCATCGTCAAAAAGTTTTGGCCATGTAAAATGCATAAGCGAAATAAAATATTGCAACACAAATAAAATTGTAGAAACAGCAACAGAAACAGAAACAATTAAACTTTTGCCTTGTTCGTTCGTTGAGGATGTCCTGTGTGTGCTTGTGTGTGTACTAGTGTGTGTGTGCAGTTCAGTAAGCCATGTGGCATTTTTGTTAAAAACTGCATAATTCATATGCAGGGCCAAGTCCTGGCTGACCAACCAGAACAGCATCAGCAGTTGGAGCAGGAGCAGAGCAGCCATTGTCGTCATGGTCGTCAACGTGCTATTCCACATGGCTGCTCCACACATATTTCATTTAAAATTTACAAGTTAACAATATTAAATATTAACAGTTATTTATGCATTTTTCGGCATAAATCCCAAAAATTTCACATGCAAAAGCGGACAAGAGTTGCTGACCTGCGACTCCTCTGCCCCCCTGTGATGATCCTGCACATATCTGCGACCTCTGCACTTGCTGCCCTCGCCCTCTGACATGTCCCCCTAATCGTTCTATGACTTGGCATTTTTCATATGAATACACATATATATATATATAAATATATATAAATGTTAGCTTCTGTTTGTGGATGTGTGTAAATTGTATTTGTCTTTTGCATTTTATTCAACAACATTCTGTTTTGTTTCTCCTGTTGATTTAAATAATTTTAGCCTTCAGCATTTTGTATGCATTTCTAGATTTCGCAATTTTCGCATATTATATGCTTTTAGCCCAAATTGTTTGACTTCAAACCTTTCACCAAACAATTCAATCTTAATTCATGCAAATTTATTACTTTTCGACATTTGACTTTTTGTTACCCAACTCTTTACATTCTCAAAACAACAAAATTTTCAACAACGAAATTGTAGCGGAAATCCAACATAATTTAAATTGTGTTGTATATTGTATAACAATGCGTCTTACAAATAGTTTTCCAGCACAACATTTTTGCGACCATTTAAGTTGTTGACCAAAACTTCACAAAGTCTCGAACAGTCTCGAATAGCTGAAAATGGCTCGAACTGTAAATAGCACGCTAATTTTTTAAGTCTAGAAAATAGTGCATGAAAATGTGTGTAGACAAATTTTGCGGGCCAAGTGGTGCTCAGGCGGCGACGGCGGCGGCAAAAGGTGCCCCTTGAAAAACCAAACTTTTACATTAGCTTTTGGCAAGGACGCAGACAACAAAAACTACAGTAAACACACTAGAAAAGGCAGCAGCAGCCAAAAGTTGAGCCTCGTCACTGCTCAAATATGCAAATGAGCTTGGGCTCTCCCCCAGACTTGGCTGCTGCTGCGGGACGAGACGGGCTGACAGGCTGAGGATCAGGATGTAAAGTGCTTCTAAAAGCAGCAGCTGCAGCAACCAAAAAACAATAGCATTTAGTTTAAAAATTGCATTCACTGCACATCCTAAAAGGGCATCTTTTAGCTTCTAAATGCATTTAAGCCAGCCTCTCAAAAAATAAATATATATTTATATATATATATATATATATATATAATAGCAATTGCGTGTTACATTTGTTTACACACACAACAAGCAGCCAGAGGAGTGAAAAATAAATGGAGTGTGACTCGCAGCAGCAGCAGTGGCAGCGGGGGGATAGGGGGACTGGGTGAGCAGGATTACATTTACAAAGCAGCCTTTGGTAACACGATGACGTGGCTGCTGTGCCTGGCCAGCCTCTGTTGGTGCTTTTGGCTCGTTGTTGTGGTATTTAGACAACGCTGTCTGCCCAGTTGCCCGGCTGTCCGGCTGCCTGGACTAGCTTGTAGCCGCGCAAATGCCAACAAATCATTGCCAGAGCAACCAGTTGGCTGGTCGGTCGGTCGGCAAACAGGGCCAACATCATCAACATCATCATCATCATCAGTTTTGTGCGCCTAAGTAAGCCGCATTTTGTGGATTCGTATGACGCCACCCGCTACACGCCACTTGCCACTCGCCACTCGCCACTTGCCGCTTGCCGCATGCCGCTTTCCGCTTGCCGGCTGCCGCTTGTCGTCTCCGTTACTTCAGCGTTTCTCGTGTGCAACCTCAACACTCACACAACAAACGACGTGGTTGCAAAGTGATTTCTGGTTTAATGTTTTTTAATGTTCCTCATGTTGCAACTGACCAAACGCCCCCCCCCCCCTCCCTCCCGTTCTTGTTGTTGCTGCTGCTGCTGCTGTTGACGCTGATGATATTGTTGCTGTCATCAGCAGTGGTTGCCGCTATGGTGAACTGTTGGTGGTCGCTCACTCTGTTTTGGCAAGTCAAACATGAGCCATGTGTGGCAAGCTCGTGTCCGTTACGGCAGTCCTTGTAGTCTAGTCCCCACTCGACCCCCGTCCCCCTCTCTCTCTCTCTGTGTTGCCTGTCATGTGGCCACTTCTGCCACTGCTGCTGCTGCTGCTGCTGCTGTTGTTGTTGTTGCTGCACCTACAAAAAGTGCGACCATGGCTAATTTTTCGTACTCTTTGTGTGTGTGTGTGTGTGGTAGTGTGTGTGTGTGTGTGTGTGCATTGTGTGGTGTGTGTGAGTCCATTAGCTGTTGACAAAGTTGTTCACCCGGGTCTTGTCTGTTGCTGTCTCTCTTTTTGTCTAAGTGTGCGTGTGTGTGTGTGCTTGTGTGTGTTTGTGTGTGTGTGTGCTTTGCGGCTGTGTAGCCGAATTTGACACAACATTTGTCAAACCACAAAATGGCAGCCGCAACGTTACTTTCATTATGCAAAAGGTCAGCAAAACAGGCAGCAGCTCTTTGTGGTTGTTGTTGTTGCTGTTGCTGCTGTTGCTGACCCACTCCCTCCCCCTCACCCAAATGACATTTGACTTGGTTTGTCGGGCTTATTTGGTTTTCATCCGGTCAGCGGCGTAACCAATAAGCTGCGATTTATCAACTCACATCAAAAAAAAATAAACATAAATAAATTTGCAATTGTTACCCGTTTACTGGCGGGTTTGGTAGTGAATTGTTTTCTCTTAACCCGCCCACAAAATTTTATTAACAAATGCAGCAAAATTATGGCCCAAAATCACAACATGCACATCCATAATCCCATTGCACCCAAACAAGCCTCTATGAAAATTTGCAAATACAATTGTCACACAACAACATTCAGCAAAATAATCGTATTATTGTGTGTATGTGTGTGTGTGTGTGTGTGTGTGTGTGTGTGTGCGAGTGTTGATTGCTGACCATAGGAAATCAATTAGTGCAAACATATTTAGCTGTGGCGCCCTTTCGCTTTGGCCTGACTAATGATGATCGATAATTCAGTGGGGAAATTGCGTCCTTAGGCCTAGGATTTGCTTTTGCAGTTTGAATACCCTGTGTGCACATTGAATTGGAGCATATTGGGTTTTGTGAAATGAGTCACTGAGCAGCCGATTTAGATCGACTCTTTGCAAGTCAGTTAACTTGTTGCAAGTTGCAATTGTTGCCACATTTTAACAGCATAAAAAAAACAGAGTATTTTGCAGTCCCACTGCTTGTGTAGTGCAACAACTGTACTTGTTGTTTACCAATGAGCCATATTATTTATAGCTCAGTCGGCCAAGTTCTGTACTTAAACCATGGAGTTTATTAATGTTTTATGTTGCTTTTATGTGCGTTTATTTAGCAACAATTAGCAGCTTTAAGTGCATCCTATTGATTTATGTGCATTATGCTTGTGCATTGATGAGTGTGTATGTGTATATGTATGTGTGTGTGTAAGCGTATAATTAATAATTTAATTGCTTATGTTTATCTCTTAATTAAATGGGATTTATTTGACCCACCGCTAACAACATTTTGCAACGCAAATCGCTGCACTTTATTTTTTTTTTTTTATTACTTTGCTAATTAAGTTCATAATTAATAGCATCTAATACGGTTTTTGTGGTTATCGCTGATGATGATGTTGATTAGGGCCTTGGCTTAATTAGAATTGATTATACAAAAGATTTGTGCGCACAACAAAAACAACAAAAACAACAACAACAAAACAAGATAAAACATGCTAATCGAATTTTGTCTCTCTTCTTCTTTTCTCCGTTTAATTACAGGTGAGTCCACACGTTCATTGCCGAATGCCAATACAATTAGTAAGTAAATTATGAATTGAAAGAAAATTTAAGTTAAAAAAAACCTGTCAGTCGCAGTTGTCGCAGTTAATAAGCCCTTTAAATTTTCAGCCTCAAAATGAGTCGATTTCATTTTTCAAAAGCATATTTTGCGCGGCGGCGCATCTTTTCTGCCTATTTGGCACAAACTTAATTAGCCATCAAAACAATGGCGACTACAAGCGAAAACCAACCGAGATGAGGCTACAATTTTCGCTTGGTCTAATTTTCATAATTGTTATTATAGAAATTCAGCAGCCATAAACAAAAGGTTAGTTACTTGCCTAATGACTTGAAGTGCTTGCTTCTTCTAGCCAACTTTCAGTCAGCTCAGCCCCTGCCCCCGCCACTGGCAAAAAGTTTTGCTTTTGCCCCGCCTCGCCTGACTTGATAAACAAGCAAATGCGCTTATCACCCAGCCCCCCCCCTTCAACTTGCCTGCCTCCACCTACCTCTTCTCCTATCTTGTGCTCTGGAATGGGAGCAAGTCGCGTTCAATGCGAAAATGATAGCCGGCCGTCTCCAAGTTCACAACTTTTCAACTATTTGTCGAGGCGCAGCTGGATGCTAGGTGGGGGGTTGGACGGGGGTCGTGTAGGTACACCCTACTAAGTGGGTGACGTGGCTAAACAGCCCGGCACTAATTACAATGTCGTGGCGTTGATTTTTATGTGCCTGAAATTGAAACGGATCACAGCATGGAACACTAAACGCTTTTAAAGCATCACCTTAAAGATGCCAAAGTCAAAAACATTTGGCCACATCTTTAATACAATTTCTTGCCACCATTTGCCATCCCAGATATGCGGCTAGCGGCCTACAAAGTTGCACGTTGAACTTTACAACTTTGAGTTTGGCAACTGGCTCCGTGTATTTCTGGGCTCCAATTGTTGTTTGTTTGTTCGCTCGCTTACAAGTTGGAGCCATGGCCGTCCCCTCTTCTCCTGACTTCAACCGGACGCCTTTCTATTATTAATGCCACTGTTGTTAATGCCACTGCTGCTGCTGCTGCTGCTGCTGCTGCTCCTTCTTCATTTGTTATTGCTGCTGTGTAGTTTAATTAATTAATCTGACAAAAGTTTTCAATTGAACTTCGGCTGTGGCTGAGTCGATCAGCTTTAATGTTGAAATACCCAGAACTGTCCAATGCAAATCAACACTTAACAATTACAATTCAACGCAATAAAATATGCACAAGCTGAAATATTCAATAATTCATTTCAAATACCTGGCTTTCAACGTCTTTGCGACATCGTCTATACTCAAAATACAAATAAAATATAATAAAATAAATGCAAACAGTAAATAAATATATGAAATGTGGACAAAAACAAAAGAAAACATTTTCCATGCAAGCATTATACATTTGTACTATAAATAATAATAAATTAATAACATAATACATTTTTAAATTGATGATAAAAACGTCATAGAAAAACCAAGTTTTAAATATATGTTTTCCATAGCAGCCAATTTTTATTTTTATTTGTTTGCATCTTTAGCTGCAGCAAAAATTGATATTTGCTTAAAGTTTTTGTTTTTAAGTTTGCACAAAAATAAAAAAATATGAAAAGTTCACAAATATAATTTGATAAGGCTATAAAAAAGGCTGCCTTTAGTTTAGCTCTTATTTCATAACGTGTATTGTTTTTTGTGCCAACATTTAATTAAATAAATAATAATAAATAAATAATAATAATAAATTTTTAAACTGATGAAATTTGATAAAAACGTCATAGAAAAACAAAGTTTCTAATAAATATTTACCATTAGAGCCAATTTTTTTTTTATTTGTTGTTTGCATCTTTAGCTGTGGCAAAAATTGATATTTGCTTAAAGTTTTTTTTGTTTTTAAGTTTGCATAAAAAAAGAGAAATCACTTCATCAATATATGTAAAGTTCACAAATATAATTTAATACGGTTTGGCTCTTATTTCACATCGTGTATTGTTTTTCGTGCAAACATTTAATTAACAATCAGAAATTGCATATGCTGCATATAGGCCTTTTAATATTGTTGTTGTGGCTATAAACATAAATGTAGGCCTGGTCAAATTACACAATTTTGTTTTATATATATATATTTGGATTTTTAAATTTGTACAGCTTTGTTGCATACCTATTTTGATTTAATGGGCAAAGCTTGCTGCTGCTGCTGCTTCTGCTTCTGGTTGTGAGAGCATTTATAATTTCATTAAGTCGTTTTTACTGGCAACGTGGCAAGATTTTTGCTGTGCCTATGCCTATCGAATGAATGCACAGCAAACAGCAACAACAACAGCAACAACAACAGCCGCGGCAGTCGCAGTAACAGCAAAAAGGTTTGCCCCATGACCCCAAAAATGTTTATGCCACACTTCCGCTGCGCGGGCGCTGCCTCCGCTGATTGCTCATGATTTTGTTGTTGTTGTTGTTGTTGCTGTTGCTGCTGTTTGGCTGCCCGCGCATGAGTTGGCTATAATTAAAAATGCTATTACTGCCAACTTCATATAAATTTTTAATTAGCAATTTTTGCTATTTTCCTACTTTTGTTCCGCACACCCTCCCTCCCCCAAACAGCAGCAGCGGCAGCAGTAGCCTTATTGTTGTGGTGTTGCTTCCTTTTAGTGTTGTTGCTGTTGTTGCCGGCGCTTTGGTGAACTTTTTAAATTAGCACTTTGTTAAACACTCTGATGAAAAAGGTGTAGCACACCACCAAAAAAAAAAAAAAAAATGTTCGTATAAATTGTTTTTTAAAAGGATTTTTGTCCACTCCTCACTTCTCTGCCGGCAGAGCGCGGTTACCTCAGTGGGTAAACCGTGATACGGCAGTTGCTCGCACGCATTAAGCACCACAGAGTCACCGCAGCGGCTGTCACACACATATTTTTTTTTTTTTTAGATTTTAGATCATTCTGCCAGATAACTAGAGTAACGCGACTAGAAATTTCCCTACACAGCCATATTTTTTCAATTAAAAAAACCAGAAACAGAAAGCAAGCCTGATAAAAAAGTCTTCAAATTTGTGCGCATGTAGTTTTTTAATCGAGTGCTTTGTTATCGCTTAACATGCCAACTTCCCATTATGCCCATTAATACCCTAACGAGAAGTATTAGCATTATTTTTAAATAAAAAAAAAATAAAATAAAAAAAATGTTGCCTACTTATTTGCGCTAAGCGTTGATTAGCATGGTAAAAGGCAAAAGTCCTGTGGTTTTTTTTAGACTTTTTTGCTACTGTAATTATTAGAATTTATGCATGTGCCTTGTGGCTTTTGTTGTTGCTTTTCTGTTTGCTATAAAAAGGCGCAAATATTGACAATTATGGCCTATAATTTGACACCCATCGGAAGCAACAAAACAGCAAACGCGACTCCTGTCAACGCCATAAAAGTGACAGGCAAAGGGTTGACAATTAAAATTAAACCAACCACAAGGCACACACACACACATACACACACACACACACTCACATGTGGTTTAGCGTGTGTGTGTGAGCTACGCTTTATGATTCAGCACACACACACACACTTCACTAAAACTCACGCACTTTTGTCATGCATTTTAATTAAAATTAACTTCATTTTTATGACGCAGCTGTCTGCTGTGTGTGTGTGTGTGTGTGTGGCATGTGTCGCTTTGTCTGTTGCTGGTTGCTATTCGCTGGCTGCTTAGTTAGTTGCCACAATTTATACAATTAAATAAAGATTTTATTATCATGCGGCTGGCTTTTAATGTCTTCAAGCGTTGTGATGTGTGTCACATTCTCTCTCTCACTCTCTCTCTGTGTGTGTGTGTAAATATTTAAGCTGCAAGCATATCAAATTTACTGTTGTAGGTGTTGCGTCGGCATATTTTAAAAGCTTTTCGTTATACAGCGGCGCGTTTACTTAGCACACACGCACACACACACACACACACTGACACAAGGGCACCAAGTGCCACATGAATGGGTGCTGCATCCTGTGTGTATGTATGTGTGTGTGTGTGTGTCTGTGTATGCAAATTTATGTGACGCTGTGCCAAGCACGCGCTCACTTCTGGCTTAAGGCTTTGGCCCAAAAGGAATTTTCTGTCGACGGCTTTTGTTTTCTAGCTGACGCTGCAGCAGCAGCCTCAGTCTCCGCAGCAGTCTCAGCCGCAGTCGCAGCTGCCACAGCGGCAACCGTCGTCGGTTTTACGTTGTATCCCAAATGTATGCAAAGCTGTGTTTAAAGTGTGCCAAAGAAAGCCCAAGAGCTTCAGCATGTGTGTGCGTGTGTGTGGCTTGTTGGCAATTTAATGGGCGCGACCTGCCGCCGCTTATGCATATTTAATAGTTGCTATTTTTGCTAAGTGCTTCAAATTGTTGTGAGCTGCAAATGCGAACGAGTTGCGCACAAAAAAAAAAAAAGGCCAAAGACAAAGTGTAACTTGAAGAGCTGCAAATCCGCTACAAAGCTGCCACAAAGCCACATTTGATCATGCCACTTTGAGTTGCCAGCCTTAGACAAAAATCTTTTGGAGCACGTCAACTAATTACATTTTTGCTCAATTGTGCGACCTTTGCTGACACTCCAACTCCAACTCGAACTCGAACAGTCAAAGTTATACAATTAGCAGCAGTGAGAGCGAAACCAAAAGTTACACAAATGAATTTTCAAAATTTGCCAAACGAAAAAGTTTACTCAGGCCCCCAAAGCAAACCTAAAAACTTACGACAATTCGCACAGCGAGCATGCAGCATGAAGCAGCATGCAACGGGCAGCTAGTTGCAACTTGCTAATGAATTGCTGTAACTGACTGCTGCGCTCAGATTTATGCAACGAAAATTAAAAGGTAAATAGCAAAAGACTCTCGCGCTGCCGCAGCAAGGATAATAGTTGTCAGCCTCTGTTTGCCGACTGCCTCACCCCCACGTCGCCCATTATTCTTTGGTCTGGGCAAAGTTTAATCAAGCACTATTCTATGTTTTGTTGAACATTGCCACGCCCATTCGCTTTTTGCAAGTTGAATCAACTTTGCATCAATTTCAATATTCCCACTGTTTTCATTTAATTTCCGCAACTTAAAACTTAATTGTGTACTTCCGTCGACCGCTGCAGCGCACTTGGCTGCTGTTGGAGCTACTGCTGCTGCTGCTGCTGCTGCTGCTGTCGTCCTGGCAGTCCACTCCTCAAACTCCTCCACTTTTGCTTACACCAAACAGTGGCTGGTTGGCTGCTCGGCTGCCTTGGCGCTTTTTGCATTTAAATTTGCAAAAATTAAAGTCGCTGCTGGGTTGGCATCGCGAGGCATTGCGCAACAGGTGGCCACGCAAACTCATTTAGGGTATTTATGGAGGGGCGTGGTGGTTCTCAGTTCGCTTTGTGGCCGGATGTCTGGTTCTTGTAATTTGCACAACAGCAGCAGCAACGGCAGCAACAGCAGCAGCAGCAGCAACAGACAGCGACAACAGCAATGATAGTTCCCCAGTTATGAATGGCAATGGCAGTCACCAGCAACTGTTGTTGTTGTTGTTGTTGTTGTTGCGGCTGCAACGCAAAAATAATAAAAAACAGCGACCCCAACAGCAGCATCATCATTTAAAAGCGCATTAAAAACTTTTTAGATTAATTTCACTGCTGCGTTTTATTTTGCGCCGTTGTGTTATTTACTCTTGCTTCTGCTTATGTTACACGCTGTGTTTTTTGTTTAATCCCCCCCCCTGCCACACCCCCTCATTTTGTTTTCAGAAATTGCAGCAATTTAAAAATTCATGCACAAAATGAAGAAATCTTTCAGAATTATTGCATAATTTTGTGCGCACTGAAAAGTATTCTACACATTTCTTATTGTGCTTCCCCCAAACTCATATTACTAATACGTTTTTCATGTTCTATTGTTAACTGAAAACAAGTTTTTTGGGGCTTCAACTGGAAATTCATGGGTTAACATGCAAAGTGCTTTTGTTGTTGTTGTTGTTGTTATTGCTGTTGCTTTTGCTGTTAGCAACTGGTAGCTACCATTGCCATTCAATAGATTCAGCCTTTCAATTCACATTGCCAAATCATCAATATTTTTGCAAAAAAATTCATGCATGTTGCATTTGGTCGCCCCAAGAGCAAATACGACTGTCGACTATCGCCTGTCGATTGTCGACTGTCGGTTTTAGCAGCAAAACCCACACATTTAAATGCTGCACATCTGCGCAGACAGTCGTTCGCACAATCATTTTCAATAAATTTATCAGCAATATTTGTGTGCGCATAAAGGTTGTTCATACGCCATGTGTGGACGCACAGAGCTCTTGCCCTATCGTTTCTAAAATTCAATTCCACACACACACGTACACACACACACACGCACACCATCATAACTGTTGTGATTCATTCATGCTGCTTAGGTTTAGCTGTAGCTTCCATTTCAATCCTCAAATGGAAAATCTTTTTTCAAGTATGATTTTATTTAAGCTACACGTGAATTGCGTTCAACGACTTATCTGCAGATAGAAAAGTCAATGTAAAAAAGGAAAATAAATATATATTTTATATAAATAAATATATATATATTTTAATCTCAAACGCTTTCAAATTGATTTCTATGGCATGGGCACAAATCTGCGGGGCCCGGACCCTTTTTTGGCCGCAAATTATACGCAATTAAGCAAATTTGTCTAGGGCAAAATCAAAGACTGCCCGCTGATTAACAACTAAAGACACAAAACCATAAAGCAAACTGGCCAAAAAAAAAAACATAGCAAAAGAAAAAAATAATACACACAGAATCAAAAACAACATGTAAATAAATAAACGAGCAGAGAAAACGCACAGGGAAACGGAAAGACAACAAGGAAGCGAAACGAAATGAAACGAAACGGGAGTCCAGGACAAAGCGACGCCGTCCGGGGCAAGTTCATTTAACTTGCGGCGCACTTCCGATTTACCGCAAATTTGAAAACCAACAAGCAACCAAAAATTTGCCCAAAGGGCAACAAACAACAACAACAAACGAACACGAAGCAAAATCCTACCAGTAAATAAGAGTACGAAGTACACAGCATAACGACCAACAGACAGACAGACAGACAGACAAACAGACGGACCTTTCATCAAGGGGGGAAAAAAAACAAATACCTAAAAAAAATGTAAAATTCAATTTGAGCCCTTTTTGCTATTTTTAACACTTTTAACTTTGATTTATGCAAAAATTTCCACTTCAGTTTGCAAGCAAAGTTTTTTTGTTTTTTCTTTTTTGTATTTTATGTTCCTATTTTTTGCTGTTGATTTGTTGATTTGCAGCAAATGTTTGTAAGCATTTTCCAATAAAACTACGACGCTGATTGTCAACATCAAATGCGCTATGCCTTTAATAAATCATTTCATCAGTTTCTCCCATTTTTTTTTTTATTTTTTTTTTCGTTGTGCTTTTGCTAGTTTTAGCCATTTCCTGCTGACCGCTGGCCATTGGCAGTCATTCGTCATATTTTCGTTTACTTTGTTGTGCTGCACTTTCACTCTGTTTCTTTTTACATCTATTTTAAACATTTACCTTGACACTTGTTCTTACACACACACACACACACACACACAGAAAGTGTACTTTCATGCACTCATTAATCACTTTAGCTGGTCACTGTCAGTGTTTATTAACAGTCGATTAAATAACAATTGAAAGTTCAACATATTTAATTACATTCGCAGCATGCCCCGTTAATAACCAATAATATTATTCATGAACCAATAATTATTGTCGAGCTGCCTTTGTCAGGCATATTGCATAATTGCCATATTTGTCAATTATTGCTTTTCTCTGTTTTTTTTTTTTTTGTCACTCTTCAATTGGATTGTTTTTTTGCTGCCAAGCAATTGAAATTGCTTCTGTTAATTTAGTATACAGTCTGCTACATAATTTAATTGTTGCAACATTAGCGTTGCATACCTTTTGGAGCTGACAGCAGCAGCAAGGAAAAATATTTACAAAAAAAAAAGATGCATTAATAAACAGGAAGCAGAGCACAAGTCTAACCGGAAATGAAGCACAAAAACGCTGACACACAAACAGGGGGCATTTGGCATGTGGCATGTGGCAACTGATGCATTGCTTAATACAAAGTTGTTGTTGGCCAGCGTTGACCATTTGCAGCGCTGTTTGTTTATCTGTGCGCGAAAATGCATTTTTGCATACAACATAACCGCAACAGATGCGGTCGCTTCAATATAAATGCAGTTGCAAATGATGCAACTCATCCCCAGTCTGTGTGTGTGTGTCTGTGTGTGTGTGTCTGTGCTTGTGTGTTGCGTGCATTGCGGTCATTACAACGAAATTCGTTTGCAATTTAAGCGCGTTGGGTTCGGGCCCATGGTCATGGGGCATTTTTTATGGTCATATTCACAGATATGGCCATGTTGTGTGTTGCCTGCTGTTTTTATGCTTTGGTCATTTCCGTTTTGTTGCCCTTTACCGTTGCTTTTACTGGTTTTTCTTTTTTTTTTTTTTGTCTGCACATTACATACGCCCTGTCATCATCGTGTCCGCAATTGCTCATCATTGCAGCGGTCATGTGTCTGTCTATCTGCCTGCCTGTCCCCCCTATCCTCTGCCTCCAGCTCTGTCTCCCATTGTGTGCTCTGACTTGGCTTTAACTAACGCCATTTGGCAACTGCACATTTACAACGCCCAAATGCTGATGATTAGCTAAAGCAGCCACGTATTTGCCCAATCTATTTGACTAGTGGAAAGCTGCTTTTTGAGCTTTAGAGACAAGCGGCTAATGAAGAGCAAATGTAAAATTGGCCAACAAGCCAAACTAGCCAAATGTCGCTCATTAATTCGCATAATCAAAGCGAGGCACAACCCAATCCTTGCAAGAGTCGCGTGCATTGGAAGCGAATTTGTCACATGATTAGCGGATCCAATCACGCACACACACTGCATCCGCCCTGACATGGATGCCCTGACACAGGGTGTCAAGCGGCAGAGTGTGCAACATGCAACTAAGTCCAAAAAACCCAACTCTACACCATCATTTGCAATCGGCCGTCGGCAAGCAATATGGCAAGCCGAGGCATCCAAATGGAACAGACGCCTCTGGCCAAGCGCCAATAGACAATGTTCTGTGCATATTTGTCAAATGGCAGCTCAAAGCTCGATGTGGCTGCTGCTTATGTCGTTTTCCAATGATTCCAGCGAAATCAAATACACACACATACGCACACACACACACTCATATATGCAAAATTGTTGTTCTTGTTTAGCCTTCCTGGCGTTGTCCTGCACATGTTGGCTTTGCCATGGAAAGCAGATCATTTGCTTGCAAATCCATTTTCCGCTTATTCTGTGCCTCGTTTGGTTAACAAACGTTTCCATGAAAGTCCCTCTCCCACCTCCTCCCTCCCCTCTGTCTCTGTCTCCTTCTTGTGTAATGTGTGGCACATTCAACTTCATTTTGCCAATATGATGGGGCAAACAATTGAAACGACATCAACGGCTTCAAGTGCCCCACTCGCAAGTCACAATTGTAGCTCAGCAATAAGCGGCTTTTGCGTATTGCTGATGCCATAAATTTGACTCAAAAAAAAACAGTCTATAAAGTTGCTGCGTATATTTTATAAAAAACAGCTTGCGAAGAAAATATTATTCGAAAGTTTAAGCAACATTTAAATTTATTTATGGATTTAAGTTAACTTTGCTGCATGTTAATTATGTCAAATGAAAATGATTCAACATGGTTTTTTTTGTGAAAAAAAATGTATTTTATTAAATATTTTAAACTTATATTTTGTAAGTTTTTTGAGATAAATTGCAATAATTTATGCCTCTGTCTAATTGTCGCTTTTCTTAGTCCTTTTTTTCGCCTACATTTCTCTGCAACTGATTTGAGCTTCTCAAAAAAAACAATTTTTTCGCCACTAAAAAGCTAAAAGTTTTGGCCAAGTTGTGTAAGAATATTTCGCGCACATCAAACAAACCAAAAAAAAATTGGCGTTCGACAACAACAATTGGTGTGGAAACACCAGCAGCAGCAGCAGCAGCACTTAGCAACATCGTTGCGAGCGGCTTAAGTAGTCAGCGTTGTTGCCAGTGATTACTGTGGCTGAGACTGCTGTTGCTGCTGCTGCTGCTGCTGTTGCTATTCATGGTCTAAACATTGCCATTCCATATTCATAATTGCTAATGGAATATGCTCTGCTCAGCCCACAGACGACACAACGATGACGATGACGATGACGACCATGATGATGTTGTTGTTGATGATGATGATGATGATGGCGCTGTGCAGGCCCGGTGATTATGAGAATACCACTACAAAGTGCCTAGACACATACCAAAGTATATTTCTCTGTGTGTGTGTGTGTGTGTCTTTCGGCTAGTCGAGGCACGTCAGGTGGGCGGGCAGGCGACAGGCGGCGGTGTTTCGTTCCTGGGAGAAATTAATTTGCAACTTGTGAGACATTTGCCGTTGGCGTCTATTTACATTGTATACATTACGTATACGTTGGCAGTGCTTTGAGGTTAGGTTTTTAGCGTGCACAGCTGTTGGATTTGCTTGTGTGCCACTGCTAATGTTACACTAAAAACAAATACAGACAGAAAAAAAAGAATACAATAATGCCACACAAAATAATGCTCAAGAATTGTGTGCTAATTTCGACTGGCTCGTCACCTGCAGCAGTTTTCAGGTTTTTGTCACCGGCTGCTCCTCCTGCTCCTTCTGCTGCTCCTCCTGCTGCTCCTTCTGCTGCTGCTGGGCTAAAGTTTCTCGTGGCTCTGTTGTCTGGCAGCTTTTTGTTAATTGGTTCAGTCACCTGTCTCTTGATCTGCCAGTCAAGCGCACACGACCCATTGCCACCAATGCCAAGTGAACGGATGGAATGGCTGGATGAAAGGAAGGAAGGAAGCTAGCGCCCATCACCCATCACCCCAACGCTCCCAATGCTCCCAATGCTCAGTTTGCCCAATGAACGTTTTAGATTACAATAGCGGACCGGACCCGCCACCTTGGCCATTGGTCGGGCGACACATTAGCCCTTGTGGTAGGGTGGGTGGGTGTCCAGACTTTCAAATGGTGTGCTGTGTGGTGCGATGTGGTGCGGCAGCCGCCCGGCAAGTTGGATCGACCGCAAAGTTAGCGTTCGTCGTCGTTAACTTAATTGGCCATCACCACCCACTTTGCGGGTTTTTATGACTACGGTGACGACGACGACGGCGGCGATGACGTAGAAGTAGATGTAGACGGTAAAGTTGCTGGCCCGGCCTCAGAAAAAAAAAACAACAGCAATAATGGTAACTTGGCTTAGACGATGGCAACAGCAACAGCGACAGCTTCGCCTGTCACATTTTTGACATTTTTATTCAACATTTTTTTGCTGCTATTTAGCTGCTGTTGTTGTTGTTGTTACTATTGTTGTTGTTGCCTTTTGGCCACGCAAGAATTTTCGATAAATTTTTTGTTGCTGCTATCACCTGGCCCATAATATTTGGTGTTGCCTGCTTTTAAGCGTCAGCTTTCTGACCAGGCTCAGTTTTGCCACTGCTTTCAGTTTCAGTTTCTATTTCTATTTTCTGTTTCTTTTTGTGGTATTTCTTTTCTCTCTCTCTCTCTCTCTCTCTCTCTCTCTCTCTCTCTGTCACTCTGCCTGTGATTAATAGGTGTGTTAATGGATGTCATTTTGATGTTTCCGCCAGGCGCATGTCCGCCCCAGCTGCTGCTGCTGCTTCTGCTATTTCTGCCGCTGGCCTGTAGCTACCACACCTCCCCCCCCCCCCCAGCCCATCGCGCCCCGTCTGACCCACTGCTTGTCGCGGCTGCCTTTATGTTTAATTTGAGCATTTCTCTCTAATTTTTAAGGCTCGTCATTAAATGTAGATAATTTTTTATATTTCACAGTGCTCGTCGCTTGTCCATTTTCTATGCGTTCCAGGTTTATGTCCATGTCCATTCCACCCCCCACCCCCTCCCGCTTGCCCCTTTTTTTGATGGCCTTTGGCCCTGGGCGCGTCGTAAAACGTAAATGTAACGAGCCAGCTACATGACGAGGGCTGATTGTGGGCATGTGGGCGTGTGGGCGTGGTAGGCGGGGGGTGAAGTGTTTTGAGTTGAAATGCCACAGTTGCTAAAGCCTTTTATTTGTTTTTTTTTTGTTTTTGTTTTTTTTTGCAGACAAATCGTAAAGGTATTTTTTAATTAGTCTCACAATGCATTTTTAAAGTAGGCAAACTGAAGTTGTTGGCAAAAAGCGTGACAAGAACTACATGTGTGAGTGCGTGTGAGTGTGAGTGTGATTGTGTGTGTACGAAATGCAACATGCTTTTTTATTTTTTATTTGTGCACGCCTCCAGCAGCCACGCCCCGTGGCTTTTATTGCAACAGCCGACGCAGTAATCGATATGTAAACATGACGGTTCACATGTGGCGTTGCTTTACTGTTGTTCCTGTTGTTGTTGTTGTTGTTGCATGGTGTATAAATTTAGAAGCTTAAAAGCTGAAAAAAAACAAAATAAAACAATTGTGCAACTACAACACAGACAGCTACTGCGACAAGGACAGCAGTTCTTTGGCATGCAACATGTTTTTACATAAATCAATTACTTGCCAAACATTAAGCGCAGATGCAATTGATTTATAGACGTGCCGTTGCATGCCTCAATGTTTCTTTTTTTTCAACGGTAATTGAATTTAATTTTGATGAAAGGCCGCACAACAATTGCATTTAGTTGGACTAATTATTCTATGTACACAATTTTTATCTGTTTGCTGTTAAATATGATCAATGCCAATCATTTTGGAATTTTAGATTTTGTGGCGCATTAGTTTGTCATATAAAATCAAATTATGTGGCATGCAAATTAATTAAGATTTGTAGGCTTAAATTGGAATTGACGCTTGCAAATTTTCAGAGAGAGAGAGAGCTGCCAAAATGGTTTCAGTACGAGCAGCAGCAACTGCCCCACACGAAATGTGGCAACGCATTGTGGCCAGAATAACGGACATCAACTTCAACGTCCAAATTCTGGCAGCACAAATTTGTCACAAACAATTTTGAGGGCATGAATTGATATAAACGGTGGGTCTGACAGAATGAAGGGGGGCGCACCCCCCCTCTACCGAAAATATAATGCGCTAAATAAATTGCGAAAAATTACATAAAATATTTAAGCGCATTCAAGTGTGGCGCCATAAAAAATGGCATGGCATTAAAAATTTTGGAGTGAAAGCAAAGCGAGCGGCAAATGGCAGGCGTCAAGGTGGTTGAAACGCCATTTGCCTGAATGCGAATGAATTCAGAGAGGGTAGGGGGTGCAGGGTGGGGTGCGGGTGGTGAGGTGGTTTGGTCTGTCACAGAGTAAGACTATGGCGTAAGATGCTTTGGTGTTTGGTCTGACGGCGTGTCAGACAGGCGAATAGACAGGCGCAGCCAAGATAGACGTGAGGCGTAGGTGTGGGGTGGGGGTGTGGTTGGGGGAATGGTGGCATAAACAGCGTGAGGCAAGGATAACAACAGCAGCAAATAGCAAATTATATGTATAAAACGAAATAGCAGTTGAATATTAGACATTTGAGAATTGGCATCGCAAATTTTTCATTGACTAGCAGAAATGCTCCAGCAAAATACAACAATGCCACCTGCCATGCAAATGTAAGACATGTGTCCTGAAGCGCAACCCCATGCCCCCCACACACCCTTCACTCTTTTTTTTTTTTTTTTTAACTTGAGCAGACAAATAAAGGGAAATGTTCACTGTGCCTTTTGCTGGTGCTGCTTGTTCCAACTTCAGCTCAGACGTTTTTAATGCATTTTTTATTTGGCTGCCGCAGAAAAAAAATGAAAGAAACAACAAAAAAAAAACGACAAGCAAATAGATGCACATAAAAATAAATAAGGGACCTACACACACACACACACAGAGCATGTGAAAAGGTCGCCCATATTAACACTCTGTGTACCCCCCAAACTCGAAGGGAAGCGGAAACGCGAGCGCAGCATTTTGTTTGTTTTTGTTTTTTATTTTTGTTTTTATTTTTTATTTTGGTTTTTTGTTACTTTGGCTATTGGCGCTGTGTGTCCAGCCGCCATAAATTTCAATGCTGCTAAATTTTGTATGAACTCGTTGCACGACCTGGGCGGAGAGCAGAGCAGAGCAGAGCAGCGCAGCGTCATGCTTGACCCCGGCACGAACCTAGAATTGGGGGGTGGAGCAGGGCTACACTGGTTGGGTACCACATACGGTTTTTCTACGTGCTTCGCCTTTGCTTTAAAAACGTATAATTTATTTTAAAAGAGACCCTCAACACACAAGTCAAATGGCCAAAAGACCGAGAAAAAAAAAAGGTAAAACGTAGCCATGTCCACAAAATCAATATGAAGCACCAAGATTTATGCAGCCGGTAATCGTTGCTCAGCTCAAATCTACAATTCCTGTCCCAGTTACTTGACTCTTCTCTGCCTCCCTCTCCCTCCCCCTCTCTCTCTCTCTCTCTCTTAACCTGTATCCGTATCTGTATCTGACTCCAGCTCATTAGAAATGCCAAACAGCATATGCCTGTCATTTGCATACACATACACAACACACACACACGCACAACTCTTTATGTATGATGTCACATTACAGCAGAGTGAATATCTTAATAGAGACGCCGACGTCGACTGGCGGAAAAAATTGCCAAAACTTTCCGGCCGTGCGTAAGGGCCGCCACGCCAAATATCAATGAAGTTGTCATACACAAGTAAATTTACCAAAAAAAAAAAAAAAACCTAAGATAAAAAACACACACAACGTGCAAAAACAAAAAAAAAAACAGAATAGATGGAATAAATGTTAATAAAAAAAAAGAGAAGGGAATAAACTGTTACCTACCTTTGAGCGCATATCATTTTATTTCCTACTGCACTTGGCTGCCCTCGCCCAGTTAAGAAGTCAGCCAGACAGACAAAGACAGAGGGGGGGGGGAAGAGGTTGGGGAGACAGATATACAGACAGATACTTGGAACACATGTTTTGAATAATTTATGCGGGCGAGCGCTCGAAATGTGCCCGCCAGGAGTTGAGCCTGCTATCCTGCAGCCATCTCTTGACTCCATTCCACTTGGCACTAGGCCAGGCAAAGTTTTTCACACACACACACAGCAACACACACACACACTCGCAGCGCAGTGAAAGCAAAAAGGTGATAAATGCATAAGCAAAAAACTTTTTTCGCCTTCCGATTTTGCTTCTCGATTTCACTAGCTGAAGTGGAAAACACGAGAAGGTAAATTCTTGCTAATAGCCAAATTGGTACAAATCGTTTTGGCCAAAATTGCGCAAGTTTATTATGCCGCACTCATTCACAAACAAATACATTGCTGCTGTGCCGCCTACTTTTTTCTGTTGAGTTCTTTCACATTCTAATTTGGCATCGCTTGAAATGCTTATTGCAAGCAGATTGAAATAAAAAAGAGAGTTTTCTACACTCGAAAGCAATAAAAACCGAAATGCAGATATTTAGTGTCAGTTGTACAGCTTCGTTTTAGCACCTACATAAAATGAGTGCAAAAAAAAAGAAGAGGAAAAAAGACTTAAGCAAAGGTAGAATAATATTTAAAAAAAAAAGTATTATATTTGGTTCGTCTGAAAGTGACTAGTGAAAAGCTATAACTAGTAGAATATTCCCCGATTTGTTGAATATTAACAAAGTTTATACTTTATTAATAATTTATTTCTATATAAATTTTTATACATTCAGGCAAAAGCTTAGCTTTTAAGCTGTTAATTATTTAATTAATTTTATTATTTTTAGACTGTCTAACCTTTAGGTATAGTAACAGTTTATATATTTATATAAGAACTTTTATTATACATTTTCATAATAAAAAAAATAAAAATAAAGTTTTTGCTTTGTGAATAATTTATTTCTATATACATTTTTATACATTCAGGCAAAAGCTTAGCTTAGTTAATTATTTAATTTGTATTTCTTTATTGCATTTAATTATTTTTAGACTGTCCAACTTTTAGGTATAGTAACACTTTATATATTTATATAAGAACTTTTATTATATATTTTCATAATAAGAAAATAAGAATAAAGTTTTTTCTTTATTATTAATTTATTTCTATATAAATTGTTATCCATTCAGCTAGAAACTTAGCTGTTAATTATTTAATTTGTATTTTTTTATTGCATTTAATTTTTTTTAGACTGTCCAACTTTTAGGTATAGTTACTTTTTATATATTTATATAAAAACTTTTATTATGTATTTTCATTATAAAAAAATAAGAATAAAGTTTTCGCTTTTTTATTTATTTATTTATTTTTATATAAATTGTTATCCATTCAGCTTTATTATTAAATTAATTTAATTATTTTTAGACAGTCTAACTTGTAACACTTTATATATTTATATAAGAACTTTTATTATATATTCTTGTTAATATTTTTTTAATAACTCGCATTGTGTAAATTGCAACGGTATTCAAATACTCCCATCAATTGTAATATTTGTTGCAATGCTGTATTTTTTTTTGTGACGTTGCTTTATCAACCCTGCCACAACGTCTTGCAACAGTCGCACTTTGCGTCCAGTTAAATATGTACCTAAAATGAAATGTAAATAACGTTTTCAAGTCCCCGCTTTCTCTGCTTTCTCTCTCTCTCTCTCTCTCTGTGCTGTCTCACTTTAGTTATGGCCACGGCAAGTGCTTTACTACATAAGTATTTTGGTATGAAACTTACCGGTCGGGTTATTGCTGGCATCTCAGGTGTTTTGCTGTTGTTGCTGTTGTTGTTGTTGTTGTCGTTGTCGCGTTGTGGCAATGGTTGGAGTTTGGCAGCAGCCGCAGCTGCTACACTTTGGCGGCATTCTCATATAATTTATTGCCTTACCAGCCTGCCAAGCAGCGGCAGGTGGGCCTTGAGTAGGGTCTGCCCAACCTCCTTCGTCTCTTACTTCTCCCTCTCCACTCTCTTGTTATCAATGCGTCTATTACTATGTCTATGGCTGTTGCTGTGGTTCTGTTAGCGTTTATGAACTGACACAACTAGCAAACAAATAAGGGAATGAGCTCGTTCCACAGCTGCTGCTGCTGCTGCTGCTTCAGCTGCCTCTTCTTCTGTCTGTTCAAATAGAGCTTTCTAATTAGAATTTATAAGCTGCTTGGCAGCGGCAACTTAAAGTGTGTGGCAGCCACAATTTAAAGCCAGCCAAACGCGTCATATTTTTTAACTGCTACAGCAATAATTGTTATTTCAAAGGCTGCTGTTGTTGCTGTTGCTGCTGCTGTTGCTGTTGTTGCTGCTGCTGTTGCTGTTGCTGCTGTTGCTGTTGCTGCTGCATTTGTCTCGTTTTATTATGGCTGCAGACGTGTGCAACCAGTTTTCCGCTATTGTTATTTTTACCTACATACGCAATTTTTTTTTTATTTGTTTTTTTTTTTTTGCATCATACGCCTGCATTTTCAAGGATGCAGCCCCCATCATCATCATCATTATCATCATCATCATCATAGTCATAATCAACAACTGCTGCGCTGCAAACGGTCGACATCAATGGACCGATCCGTGGCACAGCATCGCCGCACAAGCGGAAATGTCGAGTCGTATCTGTGTCGCTGTGGGCTCAGCAAACACACAACAAGAGTGCAGCAAATGTTTATAGTGTGTGGGCGAGGGGGAGTGGGTGTGTGAGTGTGGTGTGTGCTAGAGACAGACAGAACAAACGACCACAATTGCAAAGGGTTGAGATGTCGATGGTTTGTGTATGGGTCGGAGGGGTGATGTGCGGGGGGGGAACAGAAGTGCACTCCGGACGAAAAGCCTTTAATCGACAGCAACATATTCGATTTTAATATTCATATGCCGCCATAAATTCACAGCAACAAAGGAGAACGATGGCTCTCGCAATATATGAGGGCGTTGATATGGTCATACACAAATGCACACACACACAAATGCACACACACACATGCACATACACCCACAGAGCGCTGTACGTGCTAGCCATGCCTCATATTATATGATATATTGGGGTCTTTTGGACAGCTGTTGCTGTTGCTGTTGCTGGCACTTCATGAAATGTGCTTTTCAACGGCGGCGCCTGCTTTTTCGGATGCAATTAAAGCAAGCAAGAGTTGCCATTGTTGGCATTATTAGCAGCAGCAGCAGCAGCAGCATCAGTTCACTTAACTCATTTAGTAAAACAATGTTGTGATACACTGCATCCCCATACACACTCCTGTCAACCTTTGCTCCTGCCCTGGAGTGCACTCGCTTTAAAGGGGATTTGCTTTTTTTTTTTCTTTTCTTTTTTTCTTTTTTTTTTATTGAAGTTTGATTGAATAAAGTCATTTAATTATTGATTTTTGAAAAATATGTAGAAGCATGCTTAATAAATATACATATAAAAAATATATAAATATATATGATAAAAGTGAACCCATCATAACAATGGGGATTAAGTGCTGTACTCCCAAAAATTGTAGCTCTGCTGTTGCCATCTGCCTGATATTTGGATAATCATATAGCATTTGCTGTTGGCCCCAATTGAGTGCGTGTCCCAGTCTGGTTAAATTGATGGTTGCTGTGCACCACTTTAAAGTGTCTCCAAGCAGAAAATTCTTGTTGCGAAAATGTGGAGCACATGGGCACAAGAAATTAGACAAGCGTGCCCCTCCTCCCAGCCCCCTCCCTTACCCAATTGGATCAGCTACGTCAGAATGTGTGACGCATATTACAGCAAAAACCAAGGCAAAAGGAACGACGCAAATATACAGAGAGAAATAGAGAAAGAGAGAGAGAGAGAGCGGCTGTTGCTGCTGATGATGCTGACACCCTTTGCTTCCGCCTCCGTCGTGCACTTCAAAAACTTAACCGTTAGGCATATGCGTGATTATCTCTCACAGTTACACTGTCCGACAACAGCAGCAGCAGCAGCAGCAACCCCCTTAGCAGAACAAGTAGAAGCAGCAGCAGCAGCAGCAGCAGCAGCAGCAGCAGCAGCAGCGGCAGCAGCAGAAGCAGCCCTTCAACAATTGCGCGCTGACCCAGTTACCCGGCAACAAAGGCGGAAGCAAAGGAAACATGCTGAAAGAGCCGAGACAGAAGTAAATGAAAGGCAAAGAGATGTGTGGGGCAGTCAGAATAAAAAGGCACATGTCATCATAGAAATCACTGAGCGCTCGCTGGGCAGCAGCAGTAGCAGCAGTAGAAGCATCAGCTGAAATGGCCCCCGGCAACGGCTTATGGAAAATAGAAGGCAAAAAGGAGCAGGGAAAATTCATTAAAATGGACCAAAGTGCTGCTGCAACTAAGGGTGGGAGAGGGGTGGCAGAAAGCGGGTATCAGTATACCGTGTAACGGGTTGGGGGGTGGGTGGCTGGCTGTTGCCAACAATGGACAATGGTCCAGTTGGGTCCCGAGGCTTATCAGCCGGAGCCATATGTGCACACGCGTTCCAGAAGGACACAGTTCATAATCAAATATTTAGCATACTTTTTAGCCGAGGCACACCGAGCATATTACAATAACATTTCCGGTCAGCTTGGCAGCCAGCAACAAAAGTTGCATTGGTGCTCAATTTGGGGGCATTAGCCCCGCAAAAAAAAAAAAAAAAAAAAAAGTGAAATCCATGAACCATGTAATACAGAGACAGAGAGAGAGAGAGCGAGATGATGAGAGAGAGGGAGACTATGTGTGCGCAGTCTAATCCCAAATGAATGCCAGCTGGCCATCACTTGGGAGCGTTAATGTGCCATAACGAATGCATTAGAGACTTTGCAACTTAGCAGTTATAAGCGCTGCCAGGGGAGGACATTTTAAAATTTAATTACTCCGCTCGCTTCAACCAAATGTGCATTGTGTGCATTGGCAGCAGGCAACCAACAACAACAACAACAACAACAATAAAACGAAAGCCTACCCAAAAAAGTATGCTACAAATTCAGTGAATTTCACTTGAAGCCATATGGCACGCACCAGCACTCAACAGAAGAAAACATATGTTGCTGCTGCCTTCCAAAAACCAACAAAATACAACAACAATGGGAACAGCTTCACTGATATCATTACTCAACCAACAAGCCACAAAAACACGTACTGCTTACACACACACACACAGATACGTACACATTTATAGGAGTTTCCGTTTTGTTGGCGCTGTGTGCGTGTCATGTTCGTTTTTTGTCTGCGCTTAGCAAGCGAGCACTTGCTCTCCCTCTCTCTCCCTCTCTCTTGTTGTCTCTTTTCGCGATATTATCAAGTGAAGTGCTCTTGCGGTTTTTGCCGTTGCTTTGTCTATCACACACACACACACACTCGCACACACTCGCAGTGACAGAGCCACCTCAGCCCTGCGATTTTCGCTGAACCGTGTTGCGAACTGCTGATATATTTTTGCTCTCTGTGTGTGCGTGAGTGTGTGTGTGTTTTTTTTTTCGGCTTTGTTATTATTACTATTACCACATGTTGTTTTTGTATTTAAGCTAATTCTTTTATGTACATAAAACGTGCAGCCACATAAAAATAAAAACCAAACAGCAAACAACAAACAACAAACGAAAAACGACAAACGACAAATAACAAAAGCAAAGCGTCGCCACTGTTGATAAGCCAAGTGGCGAATTCAAGCGTAGTCAGCAATGATAGTACCAGCCAGCAGGAGTAGCTGTGGCACTTGCAACCCCTAACCACTGCCACATTATCCGTTATCGCATAAAGGTGCCTACTTCACACAAAATTACCCTTTTCAATTTGCCCGCCGCCGTGTGTTGTGCTGCTTGGAGACTGTGGCAGTACGCTCTTCTTTATTGACTTTTTGTCATTGCTGCTAATGCATAGCAGTAGCCAGAAGTAGCAACCAAACACACACACACACACACATAACCTCAAACAGAGTCAGCAACAGCAGCAGCTTTATTTTTATAGCTCGCATTACGTTTAATGTGTGGCTTAACTTAGTTACTCTCGATGCTCGACTCTGACTCCGAGTCTGACTCTGACTCCGAGTCCGACTCATCTACATCTCCATCTCCATCTCTGATTGTGTTTTTGGCTTGCTTGTTGCCTCACACAGAATGCGGTAATTAAGTGTCACATGTAATTACAATACACTTATGCATGTGCTGCATGCAACATGGCTTTGTAATTAGAGTTTAGCGCCAATATTAACTCCGAACATTTGCCACAAAACAAAAAGAACAAAATATATATTTATATATATACTTATATATATATGTATAGCTAATCCTAGGAAATCACCCCTCGCTCTATGCAGCAGCAGATTTTGTGGTTAATTTCAATGAATATTCTGTGAGCTTTTGCAATTATTTGCCACTCGCAAAGTTAAACTAATAACAACAAAAGAAGGAAAAAAAGAAAAACGCGCTGCTTGTTTACCAAAAACTGCAACCGGGGAATTAGCGCAAACAGCTTAACTTAAGTAGAACTTTGTTCTATTTGGCCAACTATGCAGCGCGATTCATGATTAACAAACTGCACACGGGTTATTCTCTTCATTATTAAACAGCAGCTGATGAGAACCAAAAACTTGAAGCTTGTATAAATTTCTCAAAATATATTATAATTTTACTTGCATAAATAAATTAAAAAACTTTTGATTAGTTGTAGCTGCGAACTTGATTTTCTCTTTATTTCTGGGATTAATTTATAATAAGTATTTATATTACTGAAATTTTATAAAAATAATTCTAAGTAAAAAATATTAAAGATCTAAATCACATGGAATAAATATTAAGCCATAGAAACTAAGTTGCATTACTGGTAAAAAAAAGAAATTCTAACATTTAATTTAACTCAATATTTTTCATACCAAGTATGTGCATTTTTTTATTTATTTCTATTTTTGATATAAGCTGCTAATTAGTAAGTAGTCTTTATTTTCAAATTACTCTTTGAAATGCCCTCGTCTTGTGCTGCTCTGTCCCACTTCATTTATTTCAATTTAGCGCATCTGCTTATGTTGACTTAGTTAGCTAATCTAGAGCCAACCTTAGCGTACCTTGAGTTAACCCAAACAGAAATGCAAAGCTTGCTTAAGCACCACTTAAATTGCACTGAATGCAGCAGCGAAAGTAACAAAGACAACAAAATAAAAAAAAAAAACGAAAACGAAAACTAAAACAATAACAACAAGAGCCAAACCCAAAACCAAAACCAAAACCAGAATCAAAACCAACAACAAAAACAAAAACAATAATAACGGCAAGTGCGCTCAGCTCGGCTGAATCGCTGTAATTTACTTAACTTGCGTAAATATTAAATATTTATATTGTTCTCTTCTCTTTTATTTTTCTCTTTTTATGTACCGTAATCGTATATACTTCATCTACTACACACACAACTACAAACTTGCCTACTTGCCTACCATTCAATTCAACTCAACTCAACTCAACTCAACTGTAAAAACTGAAACCATCTTCAACTTCTCTGCTGTGCTGTGCCTCTGCATCATCAACTACAACTACAACTACAAAATTATTAACATAACCAAAAAAAAAAAAACAAACCAAAAAAAAAACACCAACAAAATACTCTCGAAATGCGATTGCATTTGTATCTTTTGTGTGCGTATTCGGTGAATCTGCAGCGTGGAAGCGACGAACTTTTGAGTCAAGCAGCAGTCATGGCGCCCGCCTCCGACAATAATAATCAGGACCTGGCCACAAAGAAGGCCAAGCTGGATTCGAGCACCGTTCTTGCCGGCGGAATTGGTAAGTTTTGTATATTTCTTCTGCTAACTCTCCACCTTTCTCTCTGTCTGTCTGTCTCTTGCTCCTTGCTCTATCTCGCCCTGTTGCAATTTATCTTTACCTTTATCTTAAGCTGAACTATATCTACGCCTCTGCCTCTGCTCTGTGCCTCTGCCTGTGCCCCCTCTTGGCTCTGTCTGAGAAGTGCGCCCATCTAAGCCAATTTTATGTTAGGGCCTGTGCTGCTCAACTTAAGTGCACTTTGCATCCATAGTTTAGGCCCGGTTGTGCTGCCAATTAACTGCCGCTTCGTGCATCAGGTAATGCCATTGGTTTAAGCCCCACTTCAGCCGTGGCAGCCACTTGACTGCCACGCACTCGCAACTAGCCTTACAGCCAATTAAGCCGCTAATTAGCAGGGAAACAAACATTTGGACCAAAGCCTTTGTTGTTTATTGCTGGTCGCGCAATGTGAAAAAGTATACCACATTCAAACTGACGCCGCCGCCGCCGCGTTGGCGTCATGAGCTGCCCCCTGCCCTGCCACGCAATTCTAGCACATTAATTAGACCTACACACACACACACCTATATGTACAAACACAAGGTGCGCGTGTCGGTTGGCGCGCAAAGTAATAAAGCTAATCAAAAACCACTTGCCAGTAACCAAAAACCAGAACCTGCTGCCACACATTAGGCAAATATTTGACAAGCGCGCGCCCGTCAACGTTGCCAAAACAGAAAACCAAAAACCGAAAGTCGAAACCAAAACCGAAACTCAACCGGCCACAAAATGATTTTAAATATCAACAAATCCATGCGAAAACATTTTCATGAACAGCTCAAAATACCAATGAATCCATCGTTTCAGCCGCCACACACACAAATGGCTAACAATTCGAAGGCAGCAATACTTTCCATAAAATTTCATTAAATTTACATGTGAAAATTAATATGCTTTTGGTTTTTTCAATTAGCAGTCGTCCGACAAAGAGCGTAATTTATTAATAACGTCCTTGCAAAAATACTCTTTTATCAATAAAATAAATTCATATAGAAATTGGAAATTAACCCAATTTCGATTCTATATAAAAATGATACAATTCGGTGGCCTTTAAACGAGTTGTGGGCGACCCCACTTAGACAGCAGTTAGTCAAAGGAACCCAAAAAATACACACACACACACACAGACACACACACATACGTAGGTAAACATGAACAGGTTTGCACGTAGTGTGAGTGGCAATCGAGAACTCAATGAAAATAAACGCAAAAAAGCAAAAGCATAATATTTATTTATTACTGCACAAAGGACTTTTCTATTAATTAAAAAGCAACAAGCTCTATTCCACGCACACTCACAGATACATACACACACACATATATATATAAATAAATATATATATCTATATACAGCTATATGTGCATCGATTTATACACGCACCGTTTTCCAGTTAGTAACTGGCAAAGAGTTGCAGGCGTCCACTGTTTGGGAGCATGTTCCAGACGCCGAAGACCCAGCGGCATTTGAGTACCAACTCATGCATTCAAGCTCTGGCTGGCACTGGCTCTGGCTCTGACGCTGGCCTATACTGGTTACCTGGCTAGCTGGCTGGCTGACTGGCTGGCTGGCTGGCTGGCTGGCTTGGCTGGCTGGCACGTGAATTCGACAGCTTGGGAACCCACCGCCACTTGACACCTGCCACCTACCACCTACCATTTACCACCTGCCACCCACTATCAACCACCATGCCAACTGTCGCACGCCACATGCCACCTGCGGCCTTTTTAATTTGCCACGTAAAGTTCATGCGCAAACAAAAAAGGTGGGCAAAATTTTTTAAAGTCATGAGCAGCTTAAAGTTCAACACACTTGCAACAATAAATTGAAAAGAGAGTGGTGCCACTGAAAATCTAATGAATTCATTGTGTTTGTGTGTGTTTGTGCACAGATGAATTTGTGTGGCAGCCACTTAAAGCTGACGCACAAAAGCAAAAAAAAAAAATACTAACAAAAGAAATTGCTAAATAAATGTGTAAGGACACTTTTATTGCATTGCAGCACTGAACCAATAACAACAACAACAAAGACAAGTAAATAGGCAGCATCCAACAAAAAGCATTGTGTGGCCAGCCTTAGATAAACACACGCACACACACACACACACACACACCGAAAAACACGCGCCAAGAATGCCAAAAATTGCTTCTTTTTTTTTATTTATCTTCACGTTTGTTTTTTTTTTTTTTATTTTGTGTGTGGTGTGGCACGCCACAATTGCCCCAGCAATGCTGAGTAGTTTACTGTATTCATCGTTCATCGGCCGTTGTCAATTGTATTTGTAAGCCACTACTTGCCGCTAAACCAATACACTGAGAAACGTTTCCTTTACACGGACTTGGACCATCGAACATGCAACAAATTTTTGCACGTAAATGTAATAAAAACACTTTTGCTCCAATGCCCCACGCCCAGCCACTTCAACTGAGTGGTGTGTATTGTGTGTGCGTATGTGCATGTGTGTGTGTGTGCGTGTGTGTGTGTGTGTGTGTGTGAAGCACACACTTCACATGCCAAGTGGCCATGCTACGTTCGCCTCATCTTACAATACAAATCTATATACTATATATATATACTTCTTACATTATATATATACATTTATATATATATATATATTTATATATATATATATATTTATATATATATATATATTTATATATATATATAATTCACCTAAACTTCTGTCTGGTTATGTAATAAATAGTCGCATTTGCTTAGCAGCGCTTGATTTATTTTATTTTGATTATTATGCATATTTTATGCAAGCCAAATTAGACCCCAGGGACAAAAGTTAGAGACGCCCACAGTCGAGTCGGCTAATACTAAACACGCCAAAAAAAAAAAAAAAAACCCAACGCACAGCAAACGCAGGCCAAAACGAGCCAAGCCGAATCCAGTCAACAGCTAAGCCGTGGCAATGTCGCGTGTTTGGTCTGGGACAGCGGCATGTGTAACCATTGTTGTTTTTATTGTTGTTGTTATTGCCGCCTGTTTGTTGTTTATTGTTACAGCACTTGGACACACACACGTAGCTATGCCACACACACACACACGTTGCATGCAACCAAGCCGTGTTTGTCTAGCCCCACCAATATTTGTTTGTTTATTGGCCGATTTGGTGGCGACCATTGGTCAACACACGGCATGGATAAAGGTGTTAAAACGCAGAGTACCAAAAAAAATAAATAAAAATAAATTGTATTTAATATATTGAAAAATTATGTGTACAAATGTACCATAAAAAATAGCTAATAATTTACTTGCAAAAAATATTTATTTATATAAAGTAAAACTTATGAAAAGCACTTTTTCGGTGGATGAATAAAATTAATCTTGACTTGAGAACCATCAAAGAAGTGTGTTATAAATATTTTAACATTTAAAATATAGTTTATTAAATAGCTATAAAATAATTGTAAATATTAATAATACAAGTAGTTTTGTAAAAGTTTTTAGGGGCGGAACTTAAATCAATTTCAAAAAACTTGAAGCACTCAAACGCACAAGGAGTGGCAACAGAGCCAAGTCACGCCAGGCACTTGAACATTTTTATGGCCATAATCAATAGGTTAACGCTGGTGCACGTTGTCGTTGCCAACGAAGTTGCTTGGTCGTCGTCGGCGTCGTGTCCGCATTGTCCTGGTCTGTGTCATCTCTGTGGCATGCCGCCTAGTGTCTCAAATAACGGAGCACGTCTGTTGCGTGTAAATATTTTCACAGTCAATAAAATAATATTGTCATATTTATTTGTATGCGACGCTGTCATCGTCTGTGTAAATATTGAGAGAGCACTGCAAACCAGAATAAAAATCACAGTTTGCACTTGGTCAGCGGCAACAGGCAGCTGTAGGACAAATACACACACACACACACACACACAGTTGTTGTTGCTGCCAATTGGTTCAATGCGATCATTTATGACTGTCAATATATGCGTGTGGCTAGATGAACATGCATTTATTGTCATTATTTAATATGGTTTTTAACTTTTGACTTGTGGTTGCGGGCCGCAGCATATGTCACATGTGTATTTAAGCATGCAAATATGTTACTTAATTAAGCATACGACCCGTTGCTCGCTTAGCTAACCATTTCTATGGCATACTTATCAGCATATAACAGCTGCAACATGCCCCATGCCCCATCCACATAATTATAATGTGCAAATGAAGTGGAAAAAGCTACGCAAAAACGCAAAAACGCAAAATCGCATTTGCTGTTGCTATTCTTCTATATACTCATTGCTGGGAGGGATCCCATTCCCATTCCCATTCCTGTGTGCGCTGGCAAAAAGTTATGCAATTGATATACTTCATGGGAAATATGTAGTTTGAAGTTGTTGCCGTCGCAGTCTGAGACTTCCGACCGATTGCTATGTGCTACATGCGCCACTTGACTGCACACACAGGACATTGAAGACGACTCCTCCTTCTCCTGCCTTCTGCCTTCTGCCTTCCGCTCGACTGCAGACTTTGAAGCAGCAACGCAAAAAAAAAATGATAACTATTCTCGTAATTGAAATGCAATTAAAAATTGTAATCGTCGTCAGCCGCTGCGTGCGTTGACATCCAGCAAACATACATCTGCTGCAGTATCTATCCGTTAACCACCCCACTACCCTTCCCCCTTACTACCACACTCTCGTCGTCTTGTGTCTATACGCCAACAAATTTTTAATGAATTACATTACTTGCGGGTGTTAGGCTCAGGCCTTGGATGCAGACGCAGAAAAAATCGTTATTTTCAATTATGGCTGGCCTGAAAACAGAAATGTAAGCGGCAAGAGAAAAAATTAAATAAAATAAAAAATAAAATAAAATAAAAGCAAAAATGAGAAAGCAAAACATGGCTGCTGGCGTTGAGAGTTTCGTTTGGGGGGTGCAAACTTGCGCTATGATTGATTATGCTCAGACAGATGTTTAAATTAAAGACAAGTCGCTTGCTAAGTAAATATCATTAAGTCATTAACCATGCGCGCAAAACACACACACAAACACACACACAAACACACACACATACACACACCAACACACACACACCTATTCGCACGCATATGTAAACAGAGCAAGGCAGGCGCTGGGCAGCAATTTAAAATTTATGATGTGTGAGCTTGTAAAAACCTAATTTACTGTCGCATAATTAAAGGCAACACACGCACACACACGCACACACACACACATGTGTGTGTTTGTCTATCTGTGAGAATATTCAAATATTGTGCATATTTACACGAACACATTTTATTTAAGGAAGCAGAGAGTTGGGCAACAACAAGCAGCATTTATTGGTGTCGCGCTTACATTAAATCATTAAATGCCGCCACGTAAGCACAAATTTAATTGTTATTAACAATCAGCAGTTTTTTTTCCTTTCCTTGTGGGGGGGGGTGTATGGTTCAGCTACATAGCAATTTGCACTGTTTGGGGAGTTGACCATTTATCGTGTATTTTTCGTGGCTTTGTTTCAACTGTCAACGAACGACGCTTCACCATTCATTTTCATTTACATATTTCGTTTCGAGTCTCTGTTTGCTTTATGAATTTAAATTGTCATTAATTAACTTTGCTCATGTTGCACACACACAGCCCTCAAATTATTACACACACACACATACAGACACGCCCCTTTGTCCAGCAGCGAAAGCAATAATTACAAAAAAAAAAAATAACTGCACATATATATATATATATCGGACATGAACATGAGCAGCGGACCAGCGGAGCAGCGTCCATTATATTTATGCCCACACCGGTGCCAACTCAATTACAGTTTGTAAACTTTTCAATTAGCCATAAATAGTTTATTTGTATATTTTTCATCGATGGTCGCGAATGCAGCCGATTCGCATGACGCTGCATCTGTGTGTGGACTTAATTGAAAGTTGCCCACGTGCGGCCAACTTCCCTCCCTCCCCTCCCCCCCTTCTTCCACTCCTTCGTCAGGCGGTAAAAACCCATCAGTTTATCGTGCGTATCATTAATCCTGTTGTGCGTTAGTCGCGCCTCCCTCCATTGCAGCTCATTTTCGCGCGGTGCAACAGTGCGTATGATTGTTATTTGCAAGCATATGCCAGCGATAACCATCAGGCATGCAGCAAGCATTATTATCGAATGCAAATTTTATGACCCACTCACACGCAAACTCTTTGCCAATGTGTGTGTGTGTGTGTGTAAGTGGCCAACTGTGTTTGTGTTTATTTTCTCAGCATATTTTTTTTTTTTTTTTCTGTAAACAATCTGCAGAGTTCTGCAAATTTGCTCTGCACATTTTTTTTTAAGTCAACATTAAAAAAATATTGCATTTCAATAGATTAATAACATTATAATCAATAGCATATTGAAGACTGCTCTTTAAAAGGTGAAGCGAATTCTCCAACTTAAACACAAATCAGCCGCAGGACAAGAATTGGTAGTCGCACTGAGCCAACCTGAAAAAGGCAACATTTTCCTACATTTTTTTTGTGTTTTTTCAATTTTTTTTTTCTTTTTGTGCAGTTGCACAATGCTGCTTTAGGGCCTTGTTCTCTGTGTTTCCGGCCGTAGACGACTCATCGCCATCTTCCTTTTCAATTATGCCTCCTGCCCTGCGTGGGTTGGTGGATATATTTTGGGAGCCGCCGCCGTCGGCTCTCCGTTGACTGAATGTCGATTGATGTCGATTTGCTCATTGCGCCGAGGTAGTTTCTAGTTTTCACACCATCAAACAGCGTTTGTTGCGATTTGTTACAATTTTGCTACTCCGTTGCAGAACAATGCACCATGTTGCAGCAACAACAAGAAAAATGCCAGAGCGAAATTGAGTTGCTCATGCGAATGTCAAAAAAAAAAAAAAATCCAACAAATTTGCAGTTTGCGTGTTTTCAGTAGATTTCATATTTTCAGTTTGTCGATTCTTTTCGGTTACTGCTTCATTTTTTCTGTTTTTTATTTTTCATGTTAGTTAGTATTTTTTTTATATTTTGTAATTTTTTTTTTTTTGTTGCTCGTTGACAGCGTCATCATGCATGATAGATAGTTTTACATATTTTCAGTGCTGTCGTTTTTACCGGCAGCTGCCCAGCGGCACTTGATTTGTTGTTTGTCTTGTGCTGCACGTTTCCGGTGGTTCAGTGCACTTTTATTTAGTTTTTCCAATACCCTAACCAATGGTAGATAGGTTAGCTGCCCTGATTCCAGATCCCATTCGACAGTCAATAAATAAATGACTGCTACAACACTAATAGACACCATGACATCTGGGCATCTGGGCATCTGGTGCAGGTATGTCTAGGTCGTGTCATTTCCAGCTATATATATATATATACATAGTTCTTGTTATTTATGGCGAGCATCGCCCGGTCGCCACTTGTCCATTGATTTTTAATAAATTTGTGAGCTGCCAAATGGTTGAGTTCGGGCCAAAAGTGCCGCGCACTTTGCCTTGCCGATGCTTTCATAATTTCGTTTCAACTTCATTTCCGTTGCAAACTAATCAAAAAGTGTAATTTCCGATTAGTTGTATTCAGTATCGAGTGCTGTGCCGCCCTGACTGCAGTCTGACCCAGCGCCCAGACCCAGCACCAGTCTCTGCCCCACCCTGTCCACGCGACTCGAGAAGAGCCAATCCCTCTCAGAGCCGGCACGGGTTTAGCCTCAAGTTGGCCTGAATGGCCGGCCTGTTGGCCAACGATGGATGTTTGAGGTCTGTGCCTATTTTTCATTAAATTTTTTCTTTTTTCTTCCGCATTGTTATAAATTGGCACATTGACCCATGCAGGTTGGCGGAGAGTTAAAGTTCCGCTTAGTTGAACAGCGACCAGAAATGTGGAGGAAACGGGGCACAGTGCGACTGGGTCGGGTAATGACCCTTTTATGTTGTAAGTTATTAGTAAGGGAGTAGTGAATATAGTTCACAGTTATGTGCTGTGGCAAGCTCCACTGATAAACGAGATAACATGTGGGTGTTGCAAGCACATTCTGTCGTAAAAATTGACAAAGTAAACACTTAAATGTTGCCATAGAAAACATGCAAAACAGCAAAAAGATTACCATTTTTATTATGATTTTCTCATTTTGTAATAATATATATACTTAAACATTTACTTGATAAATTTTGCGAGATGTTATCAGCATTAAATTTACAACATATTTTCCTTGCAAATATCAATTTACCAATTATGCTGCTCTTCAGTAAATTTCGACTATTTTTCTAAGGCTTCTCAAGATATTCCACACAATTTTGTTATTATTTTTTATGCACACATTTTTAAGTCTTCTTGTTGCTCGAGTTATAAAAATTATTTGATGCTGCTCGTTAACTTCGCTTAAATAAAAGTTGTGCAAAAAGTTGTTAAATGCAGCAAAATTTAAATTTCACCAGTCAAAGGTGCAAATTCCTGTGGCAACTACCAACTGCCATTTTGGCAATTGGCATTGTCGTGGGCTATCTCTTGCCATATTCTGTTTGCTTGTTTAGCGAGTGCGGTAAATACTACAAACACACACAAAAACAGGCAAGAAAAAACACACACACAAAGTATAAAAAAAAACACTGTGCAGCAGTGGTTGCAACATTTCATTTGCATATGAAGCGCACACACACACACACACACATAGAAAATCTGCACATTAACAGGTGTTGAGTAAGCACAGCCAACCTCTGCCAATTTTTTTTTTTTAAAAATCATGTGGTGTGGCTGCAAATTTGTTTGCTTTTGTTTATAAAAATTTAAGGCACTTTGGACAGATGTGCAACGGTTTTTGCGCCGAAATCCCTAAAATGCTCTCGGCCAGCAGCCTAAAATCCCATTTGTGCTGCACACCCCTGTTGCAAATGCAGGCGGGAGCCACTTTATTTATGCAAAAATAACAGACAAACACCAAGCTGGCGAACCAGAAGCAACAACAACCACAAAAGACAACTGTTGTCTATGTGAGTTTTGTGTGATGGGCCTGAACCTGGACCGGACCGGACTGGACTGGACCGAACCAAGCCGGACCAGACCAGACCTGACCGTACCGGACCGGACATTGTCGCCGTGTGGATTATTCCCAGTTGTTGCAAGAGTGCAATGAATGAATTTATGCGCCAGGCTATTGCCGCGCATCCCCGCTCTACGCTCCCCACTCCGTTGGGTGTCCGTCCAGTAACGCTTAACTGTGCAAAATGTATACAAATGCCGCAACGTTTGCCATGTTATCGGTCCTTTTATTTGGCTCGCTCACTGTGCAACTGCTGTGCGGTGATTTGGCTAAAAAAAAGGGAGACAAAAATTAAGAACAGAAAAATTGGCAACAGTCTGACAACTGCGAAATACTCTGTTCATCCCAGCCAGATAAAAAAAAATATTTTTAAGATTATTTTTGCACAAAGTAAAAAAGCAGAAATGATTGCAAAAATTCAAATGTTATTAGCTAGCTATCCATCAATGCGAATATCTTAAAACTAACTGGCAGAAAACATAATCCCTTGGATTTCGAATGAAAACTTCAATAACATCAAAAGCTGCGAAAGAAAAACTTGCATGTTTTTTGGAAACAGTTTTTTCTTTTTGAAAGCAGAGTATTTAATGCGAAAATTAAGCAACGCACGGAAGCGGAAGTGCGGACAAACGCGAAAGCCGCCATTGCTCTGAAGTAAACAGCCGCCATTTGGCAAGGCAGCTGTTAATATTTTAAGCGGCTTAATAATTAGTTTGCCGCACTCCCCCCCTCTCTCTCTATATATATATATATATGCATTTTGTTATTGTAACTAATTTTTCTCAATTTTTCTCCTTCTTTGCAGCCAAAGCCTCGAAAGTCATTCATTTGCGCAACATTCCAAACGAATCTGGTGAATCGGACGTAGTTGCACTGGGCATACCGTTTGGACGTGTCACAAATGTGCTCGTGCTGAAGGGCAAGAATCAAGCATTTATCGAGATGGCCGACGAGATATCGGCCACATCGATGGTATCCTGTTATACAGTGAATCCGCCACAGATGCGCGGCCGCATGGTCTACGTGCAGTTCTCCAATCATCGCGAGCTTAAAACGGATCAGAGTCATAATGTAAGTGTCCAAATACAAATACAAATACAATATATAAAATTAAAAGCAAGTTTTTAAGCCAGAGCTTATAAGTAGTGTAACTAAATCTATTTGGGCTTAAGTGTAATTAATGTGGCAATTAAGTTTCGGTCAGAGGCAAACAACGATTTATATGCAAAATGTTTGCTGCTGTCTCGTTATTATGTGGGTCGCAATCTCTTTCTCTCTGATTAATTACTGTCTCTGAGTCAACTTAATTCCCTAGACGCACACACACACACACACAAGCACACAACACACATGTTTTAGCCATTCATAAATGCTAAGGGATATTTGTCAGTGACGGTCGAAACCAATTTCTAATTTTAATTTCGTAAGCCACAAAGTCACTGCTAAAGTTTAAAAAGCTTTCAAATAAATTCATAAACCACTCACACACACATTCAAATACAAATACAAATCCAAATCCAAATGCAGAGTCGTCGACCGATATATATATTGACATATAGACGTACATACATATAGCTAGAAATATTTGACACGCATGCCCGACAAAAGCAGTGAAATGCATAGTTTTTGGGGTTTTGTGGCCAAAATTCACACAAACAGAACCAACTATACACAAATAAAAACCACAACCCACTCACCACACTCACACATACAAATACACAAACACACACACACACACATACATACATATATAAGGATGGAAGAGCGGACAAACGGACGGCAGCTGCTTATCACAAAGTCAAAAGCATATTTTGATTACTTAAATGAAAGCAGCAGCAGCAGCAACAGCAACAGCAACAGCAGCAACCAAAAATACCCAAAACGACGTTGTCACCTTTTCCATATGTGTTTTGTATGTGTGTTTGTGTGTGTGTGTGTGTATGCTGACTGCTCTTGCCTAACAGCTTTTGCCTCGTAACCCAAAAATGACCCAAAGCAAAACTACTTAAAAAGAGATCGTCAGTCATGTGCTGCAACAACAACATCAACAACAACAACAACACAAACAACAACAGCAACAAAAGAAGGTTAAGAGGCTGCAGCAACTGAGCAGCAGCAGCAGCAGCAGCAACAACAACAACAGTTGTAGGCGTGCCTATGAATAAGGTGACATCAACAACAGCAACATCAACAACAACAACAACAATTACAACAACGCGAGCCCAAACAATACAGTTACATTTCACTGATTACCTTTTGGCTGTGCCACAGTGTGCGTGGGTGTGGCCAGATTTCTCTTGTTAACTACTAATCCTGGTAAAAGGCCTTGTTGCTGCTGTTGCTTTTGCTGCTGTTGCTGCTGCTGCTGCTGCTGATGTTACTCCCAGCCCCAATGACAACACTCAGACAACGCAGACGAGTGGAAAAGTCAACGCTGCTGTTTGGAAAATCTCTTAAAATGCATGAGTTGGTGTGTGTGTGTGTGTGTGTTGTGTGTATGAGCTTAATCTTGTGTGTAGAGCTACTTTTTGTTGTAGTTGTTGCTGTTGCTGTTGCTGCCTTTGCCTCAGACTGCCCAACATATTTATACAATTTCTCATTTCATTCACTTTTCTTTTGCTGTTTTTTTCTATTTTTTATGTTTGTTTATTTTTTTTTTTTTTTTTTTTGCTGCCCATTGTCAGCACTTCTCTGTGTGTGTGTGTGTGTTTGGATGTGTGTATGCTTTTTGTTTTGTCTCGTTGTGCAACTGCTGTTTGGCCTCACATTTTAACAACTGTCTTCATTGGCTTTTGTATGGCGCCGCTCCTTGTGCCCACCTGGCGGCGCTAACCATTGCTCTGATTGCTCCACATCTTTGGTGTGCCCTGAATGCGGCGGTTGTCAGTCTCAGTTCTTGAGACTGCAACGTGCAAAGTTTCAGATAAGATGCTCCGCGCTCAGCGCTGATAGAATAAAGCAGCTTAAGAAGTCAAAAGCGAATACAGCAGGAGCAGCAGCAGCAGAAGGAGCAACAGCAGCAGCAGAAGGAGCAACAGCAGCAGGAGGAGCAACAGCAGTAGAAGGAGCAACAGCAGCAGGAGGAGCAGCAGCAACAGCTGTCGTCCGCGTGCTACAAATTTATAGTGAAGTGCTGGTTCGCACTTTAAGCTCTGTGTGTGTGTGTGTGTGTGTGTGTGGTTGTCTAATAATTGTGTTAGCAACTCGGTCAGTGCAACTCGTCCAACAGCAAAATGTCAAATTGATGTTGAAATTTATTATGTGTGTGTGTGTGTGTGGCAACAGTCAGAGCACAATTGGCCATGGGCAACCCCATTTTAAATACTCCTGTTTTGCCAGAGAGTCTTTAAAGTTGCCAGAGCAGTCTGGCAGGATACAAAGCCATTGCTTGCCTTAAGGGATTTAACCTCACACGCACCTGAAAGCAAAGCTGCGACGACAACAGCAACATCAGCAGCTACAACAGCAGCAAATCAGCAATACAGGATTTTCAAATCATCTGCTCACACACACACAAACACACATCCCGCACACACACACACATACACACACATAAGCATACACATACGCACACGTACACACATTTGCAGATTTCAACGCCTGAGTGATTGCGTCGCATAGAGAAATACAAGAAAAAGAACAACAACAACAAAAAATAAAAGAAAATAGAAAATAAAACAAATGTAAGAAAAAAAAGGAAAATACAAAAACCGAGTTGGCAGCATCAGAAATGAAAAACCTTGTAGCAAAGCTGCGTCTGTTGCTGCTGCTGTTGCTGCTGCTGTTGTTGCTACTTCAGCTGCTGCTGCTGCTGCTGCTGCTGTTGTTGCTGCCGCGCCGCTGACATTTATGTTGGCAATTTGGCAGCGTTGCTCTCTGTTGGCATGGCAAAGCAGAGCAAAGCCGAGATGTGTGTAACAGGATTCTAATATGTCATGTCGGTTGGGGACGTCCTCACCTCACCTATGCCGCTTTGCTCCCCAGTGCTTGAGTTCGACTACTGCTTCTACTCCGGGACTCCAGGACACTTCAGGCAACAGTTGTTGTGACTATTTTCGTTGCTATTTACGTTGATGTCTTCTTCTTCTTCTCGAGCTTCTTAGTTGCGCCTCCTCTCCGCCGCCACGCACGTCACTCGCTTCAGCGACCTGGCCACAGGGCGTTTGCGACAGACATAGGCAGGGGGTATGGCAGAGGGAGAGGGAGAGGGAGAGGCACACAACACCCTTGACTATGCGGATGCGGATGCTTCTTAGAAATGAAGATAAATGCACTGGAAGTTCACGCGGTTACAGCGCCACAGCACAAGCTGGCCACAAAATCCACATAGAATCCCAAAGCCCCAAGTGGCCCCGTGTCTCACAGAGACCCCCCCGTTCCCGTCTCGACCCGTTGCCACTTGTATTGCTTAGTGGCTCGGCTCAAATTTGACATGTGATTGTTTTGTCTTGTGTCTTTGTCTGTTGCCGGAGCTGTTGCTGCGCATCTGCCGACTCTCCACTTGGATTTGGATTTGGGCGCGTATGTTTTGTAATTTTGATAAATTAATTTTTCTGGCCGAAACCCTAACAAGCGCAAAAAGGGTTGACATCCACTTGGGACTGAGACCGGGCTCGGGCTCGGAACCGTGCTCTCAACTCTGCCGCAAAACAAAAACCAAATTGATTGAAATTTAATTTAAAACCAAAATCCCACGGACAAAACGAGCCAACGACTTGTCTCTGGTGTAACATTTGTGTACGCGCCTAAGAGACGGCAATGCATTTATTATATTTAAAAAAACAAATGATGGCCAGACACACACACACACACACACACGCACACACACATGCACATGCACGCAGTGTCAGTCACTGTCACAAAAAAATGTGCAGAGGCAACAGAACTCGAGTGGGAAAGGTGTGTCAAACGGTTGCCTGTAATTTCCGTAATTATCATAATTGGCACTTGTGCGGCTGCAAACAACAGCCCCCGCCCACCCTCCCCCTCAAAAAGAGGACACAACAGAGAACCAATGAGTGTGTGCCAAATGTTACTGTTCAATTTGTAAAGCGCTCCTGTCGCAACTTGCACTTGCCTCACGCCTCACAACGCACTGATTGCAGGCAGTAAAAATATATAACTGGAATTGGCAGTGTGTGTGTGTGATGCATGTGTGTGTGTGTGTGTGTGTGTGTATTGCTGATCAGGTGACTCTGTTGTGCTGGCCATTGGTGCAGGTGTTTGTTTTCCACACTGTGAAGTTACCTTGTAATTAAATTAAATTGTCGACCACAGCAAAGAAATAAATCAGAATGGCCAACAGCCCTAAAGCGTTAACAAATACCCTGCATTAAATTGGCATATTTAATATATGCAATGATTTGACATTAAATACTCAGAATTCAAAAAATAATTCAAAATAAAAACCAGTTGTGCACCAGTTTTGAAAGAACTTAATTTGAATTATTGTAATTTAAGTTTTCTTTTTGTTGCTGCAAAAATGCAACTCTTTTTTTGCCAACTATTCAAAACCGAAACTTTTGTTTTGTTTGAAATTAGATTTTTTTGTAATTGTTAAAAGAAGATAGATTTTTTTTCGTTTAAAGCTGAATCTTTGGCAAACCAAGTGATGCTGAGAAACCGCTCTTAAAGATGGCCAACAACACCACATACACACACACAATGACAATTAATACAATAAATATACAGAAAGAAAACCAAAAAAAAAAAGAATCACATCAGCATTAGTGCCAAACATGAAATGAGATTAATGTGGACAACATTTGACGTCTGTCTATTTTCGGGTTTTCTCCATGCTACAAGTTCTCAATTCTCAGTTCTCAGTTAACGCCGTCTGTATTGGGTGTTAAGGCGGCAACAACTAAGACAAATGTCAGGCGATTAAGCCACAAAAAGGATCAAGCTGATTAGCAAAAGGCTTAATCAAATGTGAAACATGTTGCAGTTAGTTCCAACGAAACTAGGTGAAACTCGTGGAAGTTCGATTTATTGTTAATATTATGAGCCAAGCTTAGAGGCCTCACTGTTTATTTAATTTGTTGCTGCTGTCGACAGCTATTTGTGTTAGGAGGGGGTGAGGGAGGGGGACTCTGTATCTGTAGCCGGGGCTTATTTTCACGGAATACGTCGTCGAGTTTGGCATTTTACTGTGGCAGGCTATTTGTATAACTCTCAATGCTGAGGCGTGTGCAGTTAAAGGATTTTGCTGTGGCAAATAACTACACACATGTACATGTGTGCATGTGTGTGTGTGTGTGTTAGCGACTCTATCTGCACGTTGTTTATTTTTCTACGAGCTGCTTTTGTTTTTCTTTGTTGCCTGCCTGCCTGCCTGCCTGCCTCCTGTCCTCGTCTATTGTTGTTTTCTCATTTTATTTCACGTCGTCGACTGTCGAAAGCAAAAGTGAGCTAATCTTATTGTTTTCACAAGAGGGCCGCGAACGCGAGCTGCTTTTGGCCCCAGCCTTCTGCTGCTGCTGCTACTTCTTCTAGAGCTAGCTTGTTGATCCTTTGAGTTATGCGGCCGGATGCCAGGCACTGCATCCCTTTTCGTCCCGTCGCTCCCTCCATACCCGGACAGTGTTTGCTTACACTCCAGTCGTTTGGCAATTTGATTGGTGACGCTCTGGCGTGCTGAAAATGGATTTAAATTACATTGTTTCACACACTCGTGTGAAGTACGTGAGCAAATTTGCGTGCAACAAGGATAAAAGCAGCAGCAGCGGCAACAATAGCAGCAGCAGCGACATCAACAAAAAGAGCAACATCAGTGGAAATAGCAAAAATAACAACTGACATCTTATTCAACATATGTGTGTGTGTGTCTGTGTGTGTGTGTGTTTGTAGTGACTTTTCAACATCAATATTTTCATTGAATTGATTAGTTCGCATCTCTTGTTCAAAATGTTATTTCTACCACAAAAAAAAAAAAAAAAAAGTTACATTTTATTTGCATGTGTTTTTGGGTAATGTTTTCCATTTTTCTAGTTGTGTTTACTTAGTTTTAGGCCAGGGATAACGTAGGATTTGCAAATGTTGGTTTTCTTTTTTAACGTATTTATTTATGCAAAGTTTTTGGTAAGCGCTTTCAACGCATTTACTGTTTTGCCTATATTTGTGTTGGACGTAAATAAGACGCGCACACACAAACACACACACACACGCAGAGAGTTTACTGTGGTTGCGTCCTAAGCAGCACTTGGCAGCAATATGGTTTTTGTGTGGGTGGTTTCAGATTCAGATTCAGGCAACTATGGCTGACAGTCAGGCAGGAGGCGGGCAGGCAGACAGGCAGGGGGGCAGGCAGGCAGGCCAGTGGCCGCAAAATGTATGCGTACAGCTCAAGGAGCGATGGTGGCAGCAACCACGGCAAAGTATGTAGTAATACATAATCCGCAGCTTAGCTTTAAAACTTAACTACACAAGTTCATAACTTGTGCAAAACCCAAACCAGTCTTTGGCAACCCCAAAAAATATACATGTAAAAATGAGCAGCAAACTGGCAACCGCACAAAAGTGGCAACTCACGACATCCTTGTTGCACGCATGCGGGCGCAGAGTAAAAGTAGCTAGAACTACTGTCAAGAAGCTGCCAGTCACCCAGCCACCCAGCCCAGCCACCCTCCTGGTATTCTCACCCACTTGGCACTCGCCACTTAAGCCAGCAACTTGCTCCGGCTTGAGCCACTTTGAGCCGCACTGTGCCCAGTTTGTGTGAAGTGCATGTTGCCGCCTGGCCATGCGCTTTTCAAGTTTGCCCAAAAAAAAAACCCCAATTTTCATCTGGTAGATGCAAAAGTAGTGTGACATTGCAATGAAAATAAACTCACACATCTAAAGCACAATAATATTTATGCAGAGCGCTAAGTGAAAGCAGCGATAATATTTTCGCTCCTTTCTCAGTTTTTTGCTTGAGTTTTTTGTTTGACTACGCTTCGTGGCAACCATTTGCCTTATGTCTTATGCAAAAAGTAAAAAAAAAAAAAAACAATGTGGCAACCAGGTATAGCCTGGACAGCTCTTTCAAAAATTGGCAGACAGCTCTCCCTTGTCCTGTCGCCTTTTTTTTTGTTTATTTTTTTTTGCATAAATATTGTAAAAGTTTGCTTAAAAGCTTTTAGCTGCCGTTTTTTTTTTGTTTTTTGTTTGTTTTTTTTGTTTTTTTAGCCAGCGTCTTTTGCTATGCGCAATTCTCGCGGCGATTCTCTAGCGAACTGACAAACGTTTTGACTTTCCATTAAATTTTTGTTCTATAGTTATGATGGCACAAGTCCAGCGGGAACTGTCAAAATTTGAGCACTTTATGTGCGTGCACACACAAATCGACAAACACACACATAAACACACACTCACATACAAATAAACACACACACACTCAAGGCAACGGATCGATAATTGAGCTTATCAGCAGATTTGCTATTTTTGCTTATCAAAGCAGTTTAGTTTATCAAACTTATCATATTAAATTATAACATTGTGCTGAGTTTGCCGCACTCAGTACACCAATTATGTGTGTGTGTGTGAGTGTGTGTGAGTGTGTGTTTGTGTGTTTGTATGTACTAATCAATGCCGCAAGCCGCCCACAGCCCAAACAACGCCAACCTCAATAATAATAGACAATGCACAATTGACTCATTAAGCGACTAAACCGCGACAAGGGAAAGCCACACACACACAGCCACACACACAAACAACCACACACACATACACAGCAACATGGCCATAAACACGCAGCTGTTAGCAGCTGGTTGGTTTATCTACCCAGAATTCTAGAGTAGCAGCAAACCCGGTTAAATGCCAAATGGTGGCAAGTGGCAAGTGGCAAGCTGCTTGACTCATTATCAGATGGCCAATGTTTGGAAGCAATTATCAATGCAGTCAATTTGCAATTGGCCCACTTGACATTCACTCGATGTGCACAAGAGTTCGAAGGGAAGAGGGGAAGAGAGTGGGGGGGCAATGTTTTTTGGTCTACAATTACATTACAATTTTTACACAATCAACGTCATCGTCAAAGCTTCTTCGTCGTAATAATAATCAGGCAAAGTGAAGTATCAAATTACAGTCTGAACTGAATGACAATCGAAGCAGCTTCCACACACACACACACACTCGCACACTCATGATACATAGATACACACGTGTGTAGGCATTCTGAGCAGACCTCACACAGCGCAATTCTAATCAATTTTTATTATTTTTATAAACCTGCCTGGCAGAAGAAGTCAGGAGGCGCCCAAGGCGCTGGAGCTCCTTGCTTTTGGCTTTGTTTCGTCTACGGGAATTTATCTAGCAAGAGGTAGCTAAAACAAATGGCTCGCCTGGGGGGGATTGTGTGTGTGTGTGTAGCTCCACGTGTGTCTAGAAATTTTTTTTTTTTTTTGTGTATTGTTGCTCTGCTGACAAACGCACAAAAAACGCGTCGAGCTGTTAAGAAGGGGGGGAGGAGTGCTGCTAAGGACGATCGAATGTGTTTACGTTATGATTTTCGAAATCAAAATTCAGCACGAATAGGAATAAATTTACTTCCGAATGTCATTAAATTGTTTTCCGATACGAACGTGTATATTTCACGTAACAAGTTTTGCCACTCAGCGTGCGGCCTGTCGTCCTTTCGTCCTTTTCGTCCTTTTCGTCCTTGCTAGCTAGCATCCTAGCATCATAGCCCTAATTCACCCCGCACTTTGATTTCCTTTTATTATTACGGTACTTGATATTATTGATTTTGATTGAGATTTATGTTGCTCGGGTGCTCGGGCTGTGCTTCATCCTGTTGCCATTGCATGTTGTTGCTGTTGCTTGTTGCTGTTGCCTCTGTAAATATTTAGCATATTTTTGCCTAGTTGCCTGATAAACTGAGCGGTATGCATAATTTGTGCTCGTTTTTTTTTTTTGTTGTTGCTGCATGTTGCAAGTTTTTTGATTAATGCACAAAACTTTTGCCATGTGCAGCGTTTAACTAATAAAACTTTGGCAGCAAACAATTTTAGCCATCAATTTACTTAACAGATTTTTTGTTTCTTCTTCTTCTTCTTTTAGCAAAACTCTTCGGTGGTGCAGAGCGACTATCGCATTCAATCGCCCGCCGGCGGTTCACCATTGCCGCTGTGCGCCGCTGCCAATGCGACCAGCAACAATGCCAACAACTCTGGCGACAGCAACTGCAGCACTGTGGCAATCTTGCAGAACAACACCAGCGCTGTGAATGCCTCGGCAGCTGGCAATAATACCAATGCAGCTGGCGGACCCAATACCGTGCTGCGCGTCATTGTCGAGACACTTATGTATCCCGTTTCATTGGACATATTGCATCAGATATTCCAGCGATTTGGCAAGGTGCTCAAGATCGTTACCTTCACTAAGAACAATTCATTCCAGGTAAACACTTTTTGACTATGTTTATTTATTTATATCTAATCAACATCCGATGTTCAATAGGCTCTCATCCAATATCCGGATGCCCATTCAGCACAGCAGGCCAAATCAATATTGGATGGCCAGAATATCTACAATGGCTGCTGCACTTTGCGCATTGACAACAGCAAATTGACCGCCTTGAATGTCAAATACAACAATGATAAGTCGCGGGACTTTACGAATCCGGCGCTGCCACCGGGCGAGCCGGGTGTCGATCTCATGCCCACCGCCGGCGGCCTAATGAATACCAATGATCTGCTGTTGATTGCTGCCCGCCAGCGCCCCTCACTAACAGGTGATAAAATAGGTAACACAAACAAAACAATTTCCTTCTATTATCGTTTTAATTTCTGTGGCTTAAATGACGTCTGCTCACACACACACGCACACACACACACACACACACACACATACGCATACATATACATAGCTTTGATTTTCAACTTTTTTGCCTTTTACACTCGCTATCGATTCATTTAGTAATTAAGCCGCATGCAATTGTGCAAAAGTACAATTAATAAAAACTTAATCTGCAAGCGAAATTTAACTTAGCCTGTCCTGTGATTTCAGTCAACGGTCTGGGTGCACCCGGCGTGCTGCCGCCCTTCGCTTTGGGCCTGGGCACACCCCTCACCGGCGGCTACAGCAACGCCCTGCCCAATCTGGCCGCCTTCTCGCTGGCCAACAGTGGCGCCCTGCAAACAGCAGCGCCAGCGATGCGTGGCTACTCGAATGTGCTGCTCGTTTCGAATTTAAATGAGGAGGTAAGTGCCGTTAAAAAATCCCTACTTTAAAGTTTACAAACAATTAAGTAGCAATACATAATATCAGCTAACAAATATGCCCAACCTGCTGCTAGACATATCTATCTATTTACCCACAAATGTACTCGTACCTCAACTCTAATTAGTTTGCATTTCGTCTAAGCATTTTTTCCACAAATCCGCATACTATTTACATTTATTTATATATTTATTTCTTATATATATTTCACAATATTAAGCTTATTTTTATGTATATATTTAGCGAGTACCTTTTCATGGATTACAAATTTGTTTGCCACTTTTTGTTTCAATAAAAAAAAGGACTATTTTTTTACAACTGCTCAGCTGCTACTATTATTATTATTTTTTTATTGTTTCTCCTGTTTATTATCATTTATGATTTATTATTATTTTTAAAACATCTACAAGCAAAACTTTCGCTAACTGACGACAAACTTCTATTTTCTCTTTTTCTCTGTAGATGGTCACGCCTGATGCTCTATTTACCCTCTTTGGTACGTCTGCACAAAACAAAAAAAAAAAAAATACAAACTAAAAAACTAAATACCATAAACCATAAACTATATACTCTAAAATACAAACTTTAATAATTTTTGTGGCTCAGCTAAGCAGAATGCAAGTGAGCGAGGCAAATCTAATAATCTAAAATGCATCCAATCTTTAGTTGATCTTCTACCTTCTACCAACACCTTGCCTTGCTATAATTCTGCCTTGTCCTGCATCCTGTTTGGCTGAGCTATCGCCTCAGCTCTGCACCACCATCAAGTGGTAATCATTGCCAAAAAAAAAAAAATGTCGCGTCCCACACATTTTAGTTGCTGTCCTCGAATTGATTTCTACTATTTACTTTTACTATTTTTTTTTACGTAAACGCGTTTTGTTGTCCTCCGTCCATTTGAAATTTACGCCATTTATGTGCAATCAGGAAAAGTGCCATGAATTATTTATATATATGTACATATTGAATAGACACCCCACACACACACACACACACAGAGCCAAAACAATGTGTGTGCCGAACAATAGCAGTGCACACCATCAAAATCTTGAAAATATTGAACAAAAAACTGTTCAAAAAACGAATTGTTTGTGCAACAGACAAAAATTGTTAAGCAATTTCCCCGCAGCACATGCAACGTTGTCGAATCAATTGTTGCACGATTCTTGAAAGATTCACTATAAAAAAATCTCTTACATATTGGAAATAGTTACTCATGTCAAAAAAACAATTATTTTAATGTGATTCAATTTTGTAAGATTCTTTTTATTGAATTGTAAATTTGAAATTGCTAAAACTGAAAACAACAGAAATGATCAGAAATTATTTTATAGTAAATAACAATAAACTGTTGGCTTTATGGAGCCATGTAGGAGAAATATGGTTAAATGTTGCATTTAAGCTTATTGAATTTGAAAAACATGAAGCAGCAATTTGGAATAACTACAAAATGGTTTTCTAATAGCTTTTTGCCGGGGGCAGCAAATCCATCAGCTTGAAATTGAAATAGTTTTGCTGGTCGCAAATATCTCAACATAATCTGTAGGTATTTGGTTGCAAGCGCACACAGCCAAAGGTGAGCAGTAAAAGAGAGAGGGGAGAGAGAGGGTGTGGAAGAGGCAGATAGTAACAGTTGCATATGCAGTCGCCGCAGCCTTCTGGCATTTATCCTGTCATAAGTTGTGCTTACAAATTGTAAAACAATGAAAATGAAAATATATGCACTTGCATAAATCTACACAATCCACACACACATACACACACACACACACACGTAAACGTATTTAAAAGGCATTCAGTGGCAAACGGGCAACAAGTGAAACCGCACTCAGGCACACACTTGCACGGCATCCTGTTGCTCCTTGGCGTTGCCGTTGTTGTCTGCGACATGCTCGTGTGCATGTAAAATTACATGAATTAAGTGCGCTCCACTCCGTGCCGACCCCTGCACCCCCATCACCCATCCCCCGCCCAATGCCCGCCTCAACTGCGCTTGGCACAGTTGTTACCACAGCTCAGTTCAAATGCATACACACATATATCCATATGCACAGGACACATGCTTTAACATAGCGCTCATCCTGCCACACACACACATACACACACTCACACACACACACACACACATGCATACACACTCACTCGCACAACAAAAGATTGAGTGCGGAAGTGCATAGCTATAAAAATGTCCATTTATTTAGTTATCATTGCGCTTGTTGCTGTTGCTCTTGTTGCCATTGTGTGTGTGTGTTGTCTTTCCCCCCCCCCCCCCCCCTCGTTGCTTTACGCTTTCTCATTGTCTGTATGCATATGTGTGTGTGCATTTTATACACTCACACACACACACTTTGCAGTTTTTGTTGCCTTTTACAATTGAAATAAAATTTACTTGTGACTTTTCGTAGTTGGTTCTTTTTGTGGGTGGTTGAGTGGTTGGGCGGTTCAATTGGTGTGTGTATTTGGGTGTGTTCTTGGGCTTGTATTGTCTCCTTTTGCTGACTTTTTGTCGTATGTGGCATGTCTGTTTGCCAAATGAATTTAACTAACTTTGTAAAGTTAATGGGGTTTGCAGTTTGAATTGCTGCTCCAACTTTCCCCTGGTCGACAACGATTTGTTTCATTGTTCAAAAAGTGTGTGTGACTGTGTGTGTGTGTGTGTGTGTGTGTGTGTGTGTGTGTGTGTGTGTCTATTTTGCTTGTTACACCATTTTATTACATTTGGACTTGACCTTTTACATGCGCTGCATATAAATTTCTCTCTCTTTCTCTCTCTCTCTCTCTCTCTCTCTTTGTCTGTCTCTGTCTCTTGTCTCTTTGCTTGCCATCTCGCAATCTGTTTGTTTTATTTAATTACCAAAATACTTCGATTACAACGAGTGCCAGCAGCACACACATTATTATTGTTTTTGTTGTTATTGTTGCTGCTACCTGCCAAGTGTGGCGCATAATTGCAGTATAATGGATTTGTTGCTGCAACACAAAATGCTGTTGTTGTTGTTGTTGGCTGCCCTCTGCATTTTTGTGCTGCAACAGCATAAAACGCACAAAACTTCAGCACACCACACATACTGAATTGCATTTTTGTGCTGTAACAGCAAACTTGCCCACCACACACACACACACACACACACTAGCACACACACACTAGCACACACACACACTCGCACAAAACTGTTAAGTCTGCTGCCGCCTTTGTCTCTGGTGACACAAAACGGTTGTTGTTGCGGCTTGTTTACCCACATAGACATGTGTTTTGTCTCACTCCCTCCCTCCCCCCCCCCTCTCTCTCTCTCTCTTGTGTGTGTGCGTCTCTTTGTTTGCATGCAAATGCATTTAATTTAAGTTTAAATACCCAAATATAAACTTTTGGCAAACAAACGCAGCCACAGAGCGGTTGATAAGGGCAAAAACAAGGACTGCCTGTGGTTAAAGCTGCTTGTCTTTGAATACAACTGAATACATACATATAAACATTTATATATATATATATATGTGAGCACCACATACATCGTCAAATGTATTCATTTGTGTGGTATTTATTTACAAATTGCTTTACATTCTGTCAGCATTTTGGTCTTATCACTAATAAAGTAAACAAAAATTTGCCAAACGCATTTATTGCACAAAGACGATAATTTCTCGGGATGTTTTCTGTTATTAACGTGCTCGTTCTCTTTACCGTTATTGTTATTGCTAATGTGGTTGTTATTAGTGACTCTATATTTAATGCACATACAGACAGTCAGTCGACTGGCCGCAAAGCCAGCCACATAGGTAAGGGGGGAGGGTCGCAATACTACATCGGAGGGCAGCTTAAATAAACTGAGCCAAAGTAAATCCTATCAGCAGCTCGTTAGCCACAGTTAAGACTAACTGCAAGCAGCAGCAGCAGTTGCCTTTCACTTGCCAGTTGCCAGTTGCCAGTTGCCAGTTGGCAGCTGCCTGCAGTGCTAATAAAGCTTCGATTGCTGATTTAACGCTACAAGCGCCCCCTCGAAAGAGGGGCAGAGAGAGTGAGAAGGGGGTCGTAGTGGTTTTTGCGGGCAAAACGAAGCGAAGCGTAGAGCTAGCTGTACAAGTATCATACGCCCCGTTGCACACAGCACAAACGACGATAGACGACGTTGTCGATAAGCTGAGCGGACGGCGGGTGCTCCTCCTAAGCGTCTTACTGCTCTGCTCTGACCGGAGCTCAGGCTCATGGTGTGTGTCCTGGCTGTGACTCTGAATTGCGTGCCAATAGATTTAGATAAAGTCACTCGACAACGACATGAAGGCCATTGGGTGGGTGGTTCAGGCCAGACTAGCATAAACGAGCAATCAGCTAAATGGCAGCGCTAAAATTTTATGTAATAACTTTTGAATTTCCAAGTAGCTAAAAGTAACGCAACAAACACACAGACACAGACACAGATATTGGCCAAGAGTGCCGCAGTGGCACTCGAGGCAGGTTGTGCGACAAACGAACAGATGACTGTCCTCCCACACACACACACACACACACCCACACACACACACATATATGGCACCTTTTGTTATGTTAATAGCAGCAGGTAGCACGGGGCACGTAACCACAAGTTTCACACATGACGCGAAACACCAATGTTTGACGGCCACGTTTAGGTGGCACATTTTGCACTTCAATCATGGCAACGTGTTTTGTTGGTCTAGCCAACCGTTTTGTTGTCTCCTGGCTGCTTTTTGCTTACCTTACCTCTTGGCTAAAAGCTGTTTGCATATCAAATAATGAAAGTGGCAAACGAAAAGCTTGCAACAAAGCCCCGCCCCCGGCAAACAGCGCACTTCAAACGCTAACGTTTAGATTGATCAAGAAAAAAAAGTAAAAAAAAAAAATACAACAACATAAAAAAAGGCTCAACCCTTTCGAAAGCAGACATTTTATTAGTTTTGACAGCGCTTTGTTGTTGGCCAGCCCCAAACTGCTCAATCGAGCGACCCGGCCGCTGCCCTCCTCAATGCTACGATGTGTCGACTGTGACACGCTCTTTAGGCTCTTGACACATGCCGCATGAAACCTGCCACTTGGGCTGTTAGCCATTCTAATATAGCCTATTTATGGCATCAAAACTGTTGCCTACATTTTGGGGGGGGGGCGCTCGCATTTTCTTGACCCTCTTTTTGCATTCACAATAAAAACTTAATCAGTCTGAAAATTGTCTAGTGAAACATATTGATGCGCATTTCGTATGTGATTGCAAATGTGTGTGTGCGTGTGTGTGTGTGTGTGTGTGTGTTGTGTGTGGGTGTGTGTGTGTGGGGGGTGTGTGCATATTGGTAATCGGCTTATGTAATTGTAATGGCGTGCTAAAAATTTATATCATTGCCGAAAATATTGTTGAAACGTGTTTAATTGAATTTTTATGAGCTTGCTGCGAAATGTGTGTGTGTGTGTGTGTGTGTGCGTGATTTTCGCACAACGTTCAAATAATAATTTCATCTAACTTTATATGCCACATTTGGCAATAAAGCTGCCAAAAAGGTTGCTGAATTTTGATAAAGTGCCGTGACCGGAAAATGGCAAAAATATGTGCAAATAATTTTAAACGAATATTTTCATAATTTAGCTAATATTTTTTTGGTTGCTACGCGCTAAAGTCATGAATGAATGTATGTGTGTGTGTGTGTGTGTGTGAGTGAAAATCAAGTGAAACATACGCTAAACAGTTGTTGCCCCATCTTTGTCCATATATATATATATATTTCATCAGTTTTGGAATTTATAGCGACTCAACTAGATCAGCTCCCCCCGAACGTTTCAACAGAAGTTTATACATATTCTATGGGGCCACAAGCCACAGATCATTTGCATTTAACAACGGATGACTGCGATATTTTTTCATCTAAAATGTACGCTCAAACATGGGACTAATGGGCCGCCGGGGAATCGGGTGAACGAGCGAACGAGTGAACCAGCTAACGTCAGAAAGTATGCAAACATATTCAAAGTCAGCCGCATGTCTGTGCAAATATAGCTAAATCTTTTTACGATAATAAATTATTATAAAGTCTGGCTGACTGCCTGCCTGCCTGACTGGCTGGTTGACTGGCTGAGGGCGTTTTTGCCTTCATATTCATGCCTGCAGCCAGCCACTTTTGCATGGCAACTGGCTAACGGCAAACAGCCAAAGCCGCAGCAGTTGCTCACACGCCCCGTTGGACGGTAAGTTGTGATGCTGCTGCTGCTGCTGCTGCTGCTTCTGCTTGCCAAAATACTGGCAGTCAATATGCTGCTCCAGAGCCAATGCCTGGCAGATACGATGCGATGCTCGTTGGCATGGACCTGAGACCTGAGTCTGACTGGCTAACTTGCCAGCTCGCTTGGATTGCTTTATTGCTGCAATTGTTGCTGCTGCAAGCCAATTTGAAGCAAAAGAAATTTTTCGGTGTTTGGCATAAGTCAAGTTTTCAATTTTTTTTTTTTATATTTCAGTTTCTTTGCTCTGCTGTGCTGTGCAGTCAGCCAGTCGAGCAGTCAGTCGACTGTATAAAATGGATTTACTGCCAACTGTTGAACTATTCGCCGTTCCCGCACTATTTACTACCTGCATTTCTATTGCTACTTTTGTAACTTGTTAGCGTTACGCCCCCGTCCTCCGCTACCTGCTCTCCCTCCTCTGGCAGCCCTCCTTTTTACTGCCACTGCGTAGCAGCAAAGTCTTTTTTCTTTTCTCAGCTTTTAGCTTGTTTTTTTTTTTTTTTTGTTTTTTTGGGGAGGGCTAGTTGAAAATTTACTTTTCGCATTATTCGATTTGTTGTCTTGGGCAACCGAGGGCGACTGCACTTTACATTGTTTGCATTGGGCGTATGCATAGGGGGCGGGTGTGGAAAGTGAGGGCGTTGCTGTGACCTTTTAACTCTTAGCAACTATTTTTTATGCTTGATGGCAATTTGCGCCCTGCTGCAAATTTGCCGCTGATTGGCTACACACGAACTCTGCTGGACCTCTGTGCGGCAAGGTGGAACAATGTTCAGGACGAACGTATTACGTCCACCGAACCGGACAGCTGTCAAAGCCAAGTCCAATGACCAACGCAACGAAATTACTAGCCAAATGCTTTACTCCCACACTTTAAGTATCTTAAAGTTTGGCCAGGCATCTTGCGATCTGTGCTCCCGAGTGGACTCGTTGCATATTGCATAGTTTGCGGCATTGCCGCGTAAGTAAAACCATAAAATACAATTCAATAACGCGCTCAGCAGCAAAACTTACCAAAAGCACACCACAACACACCCAACACACACACACACGAACTTCACACTCACACCTTAACTGACAGCTGTAAAATCAGCCGCGCGATGCAGCCTTAAAAAGTATGCAAGCCGAAATGGATGCAGAGCCAAAGCTGGCGGCGGCGGAGGCGGATACGGAGTGGCGCTGCAGCCGCTGGAGTCGGTCGTAAAAAATAGCTGAGAAAACTTATTGAGCTAGTTATGAGTTTCGTACATGATACTAACGGCTCCGTCTGCCGGCAATAATACCTGGCAGCATCAGCACAGCCGCACCTGCGAGACTGCACCGCGAAATGTTTGTAATGGTTCGGGGGGGGATACAGGGGGCGATACAGCAATCTTCTTACACGTTATGGCTTTTTGGTGGTGTGTAAAACTTTAGTCCTCCGGCGGCAGCAACATTTGTGCGCTGCATAAAACCCACATAGCTGTCCAAATTTTGCTGGCCTGCCATTTGAATTGAGCGGCGCTTAAGTTGCTCCTTATGGCTCCGCTCTACTTTGTAGATTGAGGATTGGGCAACAAGAAAACTATTTTCAATACCTACTTTCATTAATTTCTCAATACAGCAGCTACAATGTGTGTTGGGGGCAGCAAAAAGACCGTATTTTATTTTTTATATGTTATTGTTAATTTGCTTTTGTATCTTAATTTAATATGCATAATCTTAATGGCATTGCAATCAACAGAGTATTCAGTATTAATAATCTCCAAAACCAATTTCACAATTCACAGGTGTATACGGCGATGTGCAACGTGTAAAGATTTTGTACAACAAAAAGGACTCGGCCCTCATACAAATGGCAGAGCCGCAGCAAGCTTATTTGGGTAAGTCAAACATGCTGTAACCTTCAACCCACAGATCGACCTCCTCTCCTCCTGGGTGGACCGCGTGCCAGCGGAAAAGTAATGAAAAATCTGCGCTCGTTGCGGCTGTAAAAGGCGCATCAGATAACAACAACAACAACAAAAAAATATAATATTAAAAAAACCACTAAGATTGCCGCCTGTTTAGTTATCTCAACAAGTACATACCCTGTAGTCAATTCAGGAGCATAAAAAAAAGTGTTTTCTGAATGGTAGAGATTAAATAAAAAATTAATATATAATCAGCAAGAGAATAACTTGGATAACTAAGCTAAACTTATTGGATCATAAATATTTACACTCGATAAAGAAGCCACATTATTTGGACAACTTTGTTAATCTCTATGGTATCCAGGGTATACCAAAAAAAATGAAATGCAATGCAAGGAACGTCATCGGCTACGGCAACTGCAATTTGCAGCTTGTTTAATATGAAAAATTCCGGACAACATGAAATTCCAATCTCTGCATACCTTTGGCCTCCTGTAAAGTGTATTGTTCTTGCTGTTTTTGCAGCTGCAAATTCAACAAACAAAATGTATTAATAACAAAAATTGTTAAAACAAGAGAAATGGCGTTATATATATATATATATATACATAAATATATATTTACTATTTTAAAGAGTAGTGGAACAAAGCGAGGCGTCGCGACGCGAAAGGGCGGGCGAGTCGAGCCGAGAGATTCGGTTGGCTGGCCGTGCGCATAAATGAAATTTTATAAGCGCTTTATTACCAGCGTCTGTCCAACACCTGGTCCTGTTGCTTCTTCCGTGCCAGGCCCGTGCCGTGCCTCGTCTCGTCCCTGAGGCGGCATTTGGTGTGATCCCCGGGGGTGGTACACAAGGCTGACCCATGCCTGCGCTCGTATTCGCATTTGGCGCTTGCTCAGCGGGACATGCCAATCATTTTATTGCATTTATTTGTGTGCACTTTGCCATTGTCAGGTTGCCGACGAAGTTCATCCCATTCATACATTCCCTTGTACCTCCTCGTTCCCATTGGCAGTTTTGTGTGCGCATTAAATGAAATGAAAATCGCCGCGCATTGCGAGAGGCGTTAAGAGCAGCGAACCGACGTGCCAAATTCCACTTTATTACAAAACACAAAGACAACCAAAAAAAAAAAAAAAAAAAACGAAAAAAAATAAGCAGAGCTTCTGACAGCGACACCTTTTCAATTTCAATTTGGTTTTATTCCATTTAATACAACGACATCAAGCAATGGCCAAAGAGCGGAGCGGAGCGAAGCGTCTCTGCAGGAGATTGGTCAGCAGCTCATCTGAGAAATTACTTTAAATCTATCAAATTTGTGCCGCCGCTGCCAGGGCTTAATTAACAATTAATCAATCTTTTATAGCATTTGACAACAGTTGTGCAACGACAACAGTTGTGCAACGACAACAGTTGTGCATCCACAACAGTTGTGCTTTTCTAGCTTATGGCAATGGCAGCACATCTGCTTCACTTTAAGCCACTTTGTCGCAGCCAAAATACAGATGCAATTAAATTAGCAATAGTTTCGATAAAGTTCACAGTTTTTCTGTGTTAGTTTTGAATTGTTTTTCTGTCGTCATTGATATTAATAAAGTATAAATAAATGTAATTAGTGCATTAAATGCAATACAAATTAAAAAAATACAACTACAACAATAAATCCATTAACACGGAATGTTTAAATTGTGAACGGAAATTGTCAGCAAATTATGCGCCTGGCAGCTGGCCAACATTTATGTTGTCTGTTGCATATATCCACTGCAAAAGTTAATGCCATCAGCTTATTTTTTTCTGCACAATTTTAATTGTTTTTATTTGAGCAAATCTATTTAATAAAAAATAAAAAATTGGTTAACCAGCACAATTTACACCGGCTCTGATGACCCGTTGGAAAAATATGCTTTGTCCTTAACTCAATTAGATTTTTGCAATTACCTTAATGCAAACACGCTAGCAAATTTTTTTTTTCACAATTTTTGTTGTGCTTATTTATGCTCAAAAGCATTCCAACTTTGAGCTGATTATTGCCTAATTAGTGACAGAAATGTTTTGGTTTCAAAACTCTTTCCCTTTGCTGTTTTCCATTATATCCGTTTTGTTATCATTAATTTGTGTAAATAGTTGGTAAATCAGCTGCATATCTTATTATAGCCAGATTTTCTAGCTAAATTTGTGTCAGTGAGAGGTGACAGCGGGGGGATGTAATGCAACTGATGGAAATGCAAACCAAATAACTTGCTTTATTTGTGGTCACAAAACCAAAATTATTCGACAAGCAAATTATTGTATAAGCAATGCTAATACACACGCACACACACACGCTCACACACACACACACACATATTTATATACATCGAATTGCTGCTGGTATGTGGAAATATTAATGGCGCTGCGTCAACATATAGACTACTAATGTGCCGCGAGGGCTGCCAAATGGCGAACACTTCCGGCTAAGTTCGCCTACGTCCAATGTTCTGTTCCTCCTCTTTTGTCCAAACGTCCGTCCGTCCGTCCCTTCCATCCATTTGTGCAGGTGGAGTCTCGCTCTATCACTGTGTGTACGTGTGTGTGTGTGTGTTTGTGTGTTTGTGAGTAGTAGGTGTTTTTTGGGTGTGTTGGCTGTTGGTCGGTGAGTGCGCACTTATGCACTCATAAAATATTAACAAATTCATTCGTTACTTTGCCCGAAAACTCTCGGAACTCCAACAGCCAGAACAAAGACGATTACCGAACCCGTACCGGCCCAGTCTATTACCCGGACAGCAGATGTCCTATAACACCCCCGTCCCGTGACACACCGCACCCAATCTGGCACTGCATACAAAAGTGTCTCGCAAGAGGACTTTGCGGTGTTTGTTGTTGCGCACAAAATACGGCTACAATTGCACACTCAGCATACGAATTACAGCGTAAAGGCGAAAAAAAAAACCTGGTTTTTTTCGTTTTTGTTTTTTTTGTAAATGAAGTCAAGAGAACTACCACTACGAGCCGAAACAGGCAGGACCCAACTCGGACCAAACAAAGTGCGACAGCAATCAAGAGCCAAAGCCAAAGCGCAAATAGACAAAAACACTCTCACACAATGAAAAAACAATAAGCACTGGGCGGGTTTATAGGTAGAAGGTGTGTGTGTGTGTGTGTGTGTGTTGTGTGGGAAATATTATAATGGCCTGTTTGGCCAGGCAAAATGGCATTGGTGTTGGCGACGATGTCGACATTGTGCAAATGCTTCCACTGACTGGCTTCAGCTGGATGCGCGCCATTTGTTGTCTGCCGTGCCGGGATTAAGTTTTTGCGCCAACTTATTACAAACTATAGACACAACTCTCATATAAATTTATTGGCACACGCACAGCTGCCGCCCACAACTGCCATATAGCCCCGGCTCCAGCTGCTGCTCCTGCTGCTGCTGTTGTTATCTGGCAAATTTTGCTATTCAAATTACTAGAAAATATTTTGCGTACGCATAACGACATTTACAATAAAAACAAGCAACACGCACGCACACACACACACACCCACACACACTTGAAGACGTGTGTGTGTGTTTAATATATGCATGTGTTTGTGTGTGCTCCTAGATTATGGCTCGATAAGGCAACTTGTTTGAAGAGCTTTGACAAAGTTTTTCGTTAAGTGACTCATTGAATGACTTAGCGCCCAGCGCTGTGTAATTCAAATTAATTATGTAGTGTTTAGGCCAGCAAAGTTTTTTTGATGAACCGACTTTCGATAGTGACAATACTACTTGAATAAATTAGCTGGTGTTATCAATCAATCGTGACAAAGTCAAGAACTGACTGAGACGACTGCTGCATAATTATTATTAATACCAAGTATTGTTATCTTAAGAGACTTAACCCATTTTATACACTCAAAAATCCTGACAGGCGCATCTACAAGTCATTTTGGGGTTTTTAGGTTGACATTACTTAGACATCTTTTTTTTTTTAATCCAACGAGTTTTCTACGGTGCTCAGCTGTGCGTGCACTCTTTATATATATTTTATTTTCTTTTTTTCTTAATGCTTTGTGAGTTAATAATGATTTGTTGTTGTTGTTTTTGTTGTCGTTGTCGTTGCTGCTGCCACTGGTCAGGCTGGTAATTAAAACTTTAAGATACTTTTTGAGTTGGGGCCCTTGGCCCAAAGCCACGAGAGCCGCAACGAGCACAGCTGCAGCACAAATTTTCAAAAGGCGCTGAGATGATAGGCAAAGTTGGTCCCAAACATTTTTGGCTAGCAGAGCAGCGTAGAGCAGAGCAGAACAGGGCTAAGCAAAGTCTCTTTTGGCTGCACATTAATCTTTATTACAAGTGTTTGTCATATTATATACATGACGCATGTGGCAAAATGGCAGAAGCGTTTGTCACTCCCGATGCTGCTGCTGCTGCTGCTGTTGCTGCTTCTCGGCTGGCCTTGTGTCCCGTTGTCCCGTTGTCACGATGTCCTTTGCCGACTGCCTTTTATTTAACAATTTATTATATTTTCAAGCCTTATTTATTTTTTTTTTTTGTAAAATCATTTAATCCATTAGGCAAACAATAAACGGCTGAGTAAGCATATTATTTCACAATAAAACATAAGCAAGTTCACCCAATGCCACCCAAACACCCAACTTTGCCCTTTTCCCCTAACACCTCCATCACTGCCCATGACAACTGCGCAAAATGATAAAAATTTTGATATAATTTATTAAAATAATGCAAAAAAGGGACAAGTGTTTGAGCGAACAAAGTCCCAGCGTGACTTTACAACAAATTGAATAAAAAATGTAATCGAAATGGAAATCGTAATCGTAATCGAAAGAGGAATATAGAACATAGAAAAAATGTTTGCTTCGCTTTACTACTGAATGCTTTGGAGCAGTTGTCTATTTTCCGATCTGAGCCGCAGGTGTTATGACTATTGCGACTATGATGGAAATAAACGATGTAAGCTCCCCACTCGTGCCCCGCTGAGTAAAAAGTTTACAGATAAATATAAAAAAATAAAATAAAATAAGAAACTGAAACTGAAACTAAAACAGGAGCAAAGTTTTTGTGGGCAAATGTATTTTATAGCGAGTCATTTGCTTGTAAATCACCAAAGGCAGACGACATTGATAAAGTTGCAGTTACATTTTAGTATGTAAATATTTGCCTGCACTTATTGCTGACTTTCAGCCCTTATGTGGGGGGGAGGGGCATGGTGAGTCAAAGTAATTTTATTGCTTGTACAGCACTCGTGTACACATAGTAAATTGCAACTACACACACACACACACACACATGTGAAAAAACAGTAACAACACCAATAAGAAAACATGAACAAATATTCTATCACCCGCACGAGATGAATGAGAACTCGTGAGGGCAAAAGTTTTCCACTAAATTCATGAATTACCATTGCCTGCAAACGTTTTAACATTTTGTATTATTGTATTTTTTTTTTTTTTTACAGCCATGTCTCACCTTGATAAATTACGTTTATGGGGCAAGCCAATACGTGTCATGGCCAGCAAACATCAGGCCGTGCAGTTGCCCAAGGAAGGACAGCCGGACGCGGGACTCACACGTGACTACTCACAGAATCCGTTGCACCGTTTCAAAAAGCCCGGCAGCAAGAACTATCAAAACATCTACCCGCCATCGGCGACACTGCATTTAAGTAACATTCCGTGAGTATCCATTGTATAACCTATGTTTAAAGGCGTCCTGCGATAGATACGCGCGCGCGCACAGCTGGAGTTGGTTTTTTCCATCAGCACCGCCACGCGGGCAATTACAATTACCGTTATGAGCAAACTCATACATAGCCCCAACTCCAGCTACAGCTCCAGCTCCAGCTCCAGCTCCAGGTTCAGCTACAGTCGTTGCCATTGTCAGAGGCAAACACCCCGCGTCGTTTTGTCTGCCAAATATGACAAAGCGCCCCGCCAGGTTTTTGTATGGGGATGGCGGCTGTCGTTTGAATTTATGTTCTTTTTGTCAAGCCTGTAGCCTGTAGCCTGTATTTTTGGCCTGCCTGCCTGCCTGCTGTTTTTGTGCTATGTGTTTATGCCATATCTATAGACGCACAGCATGCCAATTTAAATCGATAGGTGTTAATTTACGATAACGAATATTATTTTTTTTTTTTGTTCGCATTCCACAGTTCATCCTGCACCGAGGATGACATCAAAGAAGCCTTCGCCACCAATAATTTTGAAGTCAAAGCATTCAAGTTTTTCCCGTAAGTGAATTAAATTAAATTAATTGCAATTCAAAATGTTTAATTCATTGTTCATTGAATGCGTTTACAGTAAGGACCGCAAAATGGCGCTGCTGCAGCTGTCGTCGGTGGAGGAGGCTGTGCTGGCACTAATCAAAATGCACAACCATCAGCTGTCCGAGTCCAACCATTTGCGCGTGAGCTTCTCCAAGTCGAACATCTAGAATCCGACCCGTAGTCAGGTTCAATGAACTTGACTAAGTGCCAACAGCACCTATGCATTACGGCAGCAGTTCTTTTGGCAACAACAGATACAATCTATAATTCGTAGTACAAGCGGCGTGCCGGGCAATCGCCGTCACACCTACTTCAATTGAGGAGCGTACCCAACCAATCAACCAACAAATTCTATACAAACCAACCCATCAAATCAAATCAACAACAAAAGCAGCAACAATCGAAGCAAGAGCTCTAGCTACTTAAAAAAAAAAAAATATAATTACTGTTTCCATAATAATGCAATATGCAAAACTCTATCATAACATTAATTGCAGAAATTCTAAAACTTAATTAACAAACAAAATTAATTATTACAAATGGAGATTACAATTGCAAATGTAAGCAAGAGAAGAAACAGAAAGAGTAAAGAGAGTAAAGAAAAAACACAACAAAACAGCCCACTAAACAATCAGCGACGTCGTATAATCATAAGCTTAAAGTTAATACTATATGTAGTCTATAAGTAAGAAGTTGCATTGCAGACCGAAAGGAGAAAAAACAACAAAAAAAACAATTATATTAGATTAAATTTAAGTGCACTGTACTGTGTTTGGGTTTTAAAAAACAGCAGAAAGTCAAAACAAAGAATGCAAAAAATAAATACAAAAAAAAAGAAGATATATATATAAACAATTTATGTTAAACAATGGAGTAAGCAAAAGAAAACAATTTTATTATGTACGAGTATTTACTGTTATTATATTTTAAGTGATTGAAACTTTGATTGATAAACCTAATTTTTAAAAAACGAAATCAAATCAACTTAAATTGCATATTGGGCATTTAAGCAGTTTTTAACCCATTTTCATTTTGTTAGCGGTACAAGTAATGTTAAAAGTAAATCTCAAAAAACAAACAAACAAAAACTATTCATTGTGCACACTGACTCTTTTAAGTGTAATTGCAGCCAAGTAAAAAGGCGCTGAAATGTATTAAATTTAAATTAAATAAAGCAACTATTGGGTGCACGAAGAGAAACCCCCCCATTATACATTTAGTGCGTCTGTTCGTTTAGCATTACAATTTAAAGAAATAAACAAAAGTAATAATTTTAAGGAAAGTTAAAAAAATAAAAAATAAATGAAGAAATCAAAGCAAAATGCGTACGTAAAACCTTCTGTGTGTGTATATGTAAATGTTGTTAAATTAGCAAAATATATACACAAAAAGAAAATGTAAGGAAAGAAAAGAATATATACTGTATAATGGATATACATAATTATGCATACATATATAAGTATATATATTGAACTACAACAAAAACATGAAACAGGAAATAAAACAAATTTTAAGCTACGAAAGTAAAATCTCAAAAATCTTAATTATATTTAGACCTAAGCATACCGATATGAAAGACATATAAGTGTTTTTAGCAAAAAAAAAAAAAACAAATACAAACAAACAAAAAGAAAAAACTCAATGATTTTTTGATAATTTTACAAAAACCCCATACAACCATAAATTACACACACAGAAACAGACAGGCACAACTAACTATACACACATCAATGTTTATAAATATTTAGAAAGTGAAATTATTTATACGTTGGCGCAAATGAACAAGAACAAAACAAATCAAACAAAAAAAAAAACAAAACAAAACGAAAAAAAAAAACAAAAAGAAAGCGAAAATAAAAAACAAAATAATTAATAAAACTAATTGTAACTGTAACTGAATGATATGGATTTAGATTTTAAGCATAAGTAGCAGTGATCGTAATTTAAAATTAACAATTAACAGAAATGGTAAATTTTGAAACATAAAACGTGTACGAAAAGCAACAGTAAATTATTGTATAATGTATAATTATATAACATACGGTATTTACAGTTATCGAACAAGTCGCAAGCAGCAGCTGCTATTTACATATATACAAACATACATACATATTATTGGTAAAGTATAGTATGGCAAAACTATGGAGATGTTTGCAAAATCAGAGTTGCTTCGTAACTCCACAACAAAAGCGATAGCAAAAAACAAAAAAAACAAAAACATACATACCTTTACTATAAAACATTTCTCATGCAAATCAAATGCTTAAAGTACATTTTAAAACAAACTCTAGTGTTTCATGTATACATTCTATCCTAATCTTAACTAATCTAAAAACTAATTAACTTATTATACATATGCTCTATGTCTATGCCTATGTCTATGTCTACTATACAGATAAATATATATATACCTATATATATATATACACGTTTTGTTAGCGCATCGATACAAGGTACAGAGAGATAAACATATATATATAAATCTATATATATATATATATATATAGAAACCCACGACTGCTAGAATTTCAAATGAGAACTCTTGACAAATCAAAAAAATTTCATACAAGTATTTCAAAAAAACTATAATTACTTACAAAACAACATATAAATCAAGCAAAACACAAAAGTATAAACAAAAGTAAATATGTGAAAAGTTGATTCGTAAAATATTTATGTGTTTTATGTAAATTTTGTGATGTGAATACACACAGAGCCACACACAGAGAACAAGAATAAACATAGACACAGACATACACAATTACACAAAATGATCCATATTCTCATATTCACATTCAGATTCACAGTTACTTACAATCGCAATCAATCCAAATGCATTATAAAAAAAATGGTGGCAGAGCAACAGAGCAAAGCGTAATCAAATATTTAGCCCAACGATAATATACACACATACTTACATAGAAACAATTTGCGCAACAGCGTGTATATGTTGATAATGAATAAGGACACACCGAGAAAAGCAGCATGCGAATTAATAGAACTATATACATACAAAAACGAAAAACAAAAACAAAAACGAAAAACAAAAACGAAAAGCAAAAACAAAAAGGAAAAGGAAAAACAAAAACAAATCTTACATAATTAGTACATACATTCATCATAATGAGTGCAAAATAGGCAAATTGCAGCTATTTGAGGAAAAAAAAAACACTAAAAGTATTACTTTATCATGTAGAGAAAAAAAATACACAGCAACTGGATACATAGTTTACAAGTACATTGAAGAATTTAATAATTAAAAATTTATCAGATAAATAATTACATTTAAAAGCAAAATAAGAACAAATACGAAGCCTGCTCGAGGCAATAGTTTGGATACAGAGCATCCTCATTAGCTTTGTGTTCGACATGCGCCTACTAACGGGACTTGTGGTGGATTCAGAAGGCAAACAGTTGCATACACTAAAAAAAAAAAACAAATATATACATATTTAAAAAGAAAAAAAAATATGAGTAAATACAAATAAAAGCATAGCAAACCAGATATAAGTTGTACATTTCGAGCTGCAAAACGAGATTTTACCAAAATGCAAATTGAAGCATAATAAATTCAAGACTAAGTAAATATGAATTACAAAAAAATACATATGCTATACATACATGTATAAATACATGGGCGCATGTATGATGTATGATTTTTCGTTGTGTAACACGGTCGCTCGAAGCTGAACACCCACATTATGCCACATGCCACATTACCTACATGCTACATGTGCATGTAATTAATGTAATCGTAGCTATAAATCTATGCATTATAGTATTGAAAAAAAAGCAAATACTAATATAGTGAAAATGTCGCATGGGTATATACTAAAACGGAACCGACGGAACCGAGTTCACATTTTGTTCAAATTAAATCGAATCACATGCGCGACATACTTATACATAACACACACACACATATACATATATAACATCAACAGAAACATATCAACAATATTTGTCAACCGAGTACGAGTAGTTGATTTTAAATACACATTTTATGAATTCACAAACAAACGAAGTAACTCCCCCCCAAGGCCCCCAGTGCATCATCAACTATTTCGTTCTGAGCCGTTCAGTCACAGTTTCCCGATCCACTGTTTTGTAGAGGAAGGAACAAAGTATCGAGAAAATCGAGCGTATAAATAGCGTTGAAATGAAGCTTTTGGATTTAAGAGCGACAGCATTAGAAATAAGATGTATCAGAAATGCAGTAAAAATCGCAAGTGTTACAAAATAAAAGCAAAAAACGAAATTATTTTAAGCAAACGGACCGGAACCGAGTGCGTAGCAGATATCGTCGTCGTCGTCGTCGTCGTCGTCGTAGACGTAGTGAGTCATAGAAGAAAGCATAGAGAATTTGTTAAATATTTTGCCAACGGAGAAAGACAAAAAGAAACTAATTATTAATTTTATATAGTTACAGTATACTTTTTTAAGAAGTTTATTTCAAGTGTTTTTTGGTACAATATTTTATAGATTTTATAGATTTGTGTGCTCATTATCAAGTATTTTTAGTAGCATAAATTTTGTGTGTGGTTTTTAGAAGAAAAGTGCATAAAATTCGAATGAAAATGAAAATGAAAATTGTTGTTGCGTTTGTTTTGTATAAGAAGTTTTTTCTTGTTTACTTTTGGCAGTTAGACAAACGCATTCAACTCATATATATATATAAAATATTATATATATACTTATATATAAAACGTACATACATATATATATAGCTAGCGAAATCTGTGTTTTACTTGCTTCTTTGATAATGAATTGTTTCTTGTACATTTGAGTTCAGTTTTTAAAATTGAATACACACTACATGGAAAACAACAAGCATACAAGTTTAAAACAGAAGACAGAAGTTCCTACTTTTTAGTGAAATGATAAATAAGAGCTAAAAAACAGAAACTAACAAGACAATTTGCAGCAGTGAATTAAATATACATTTACATATACATGAATAATAATGATCACATTTTAAATTCGTTTACCTTAATAATTACCTACTTTGCTTTACTTTTCTTACTTTCCTTTTTTATCCTTGGTATGTCTAAAAAAAAATTTTGTGCGCGAATGTCAAAAATTATGGCAAAAATTCAACTAGGGTCCAAGTTTTCAATATAATCAATTATCTTAAAGAACATACATATTTAAAAGAACTCCAACAAAATAGGCTTCTGACCTGCCAATTTTGTTGATCTAATGGTACCCAAATATTCGAGATTGATAAATCTAAAATAAAAAAAAGATATTAAAACTGAAACTGTAAAACCTACAAATAAATGCACTCTCGCTATTTCTCAGGCACGCGCTCATATTACTTACATAAATCGCAGATTTTACAGATATTGCCAAGAAGCTTCAAACATGTATCCTTGATTCTATATTGCTTAACTAACAAAAAAAAAAAACTTCAAATTAAAACACGCGAAACAATCAAAATCGAACTTGAAACATTTGTTAAAAAGAACTTTTTTAAATTTACACCAAGATAAACACTTTTAAACATTTGTGCTCTCTTATTGTACAACTTACTCGTAAAGGTAAATCAATAAAAATAATCATTTTATGCTCTAAATGAAAGTAAACAAAATGTTTATGTAACGCAAGATTTTCCTCACCAAATTTTACTATAAATCTATTATGTGTATTGTATATAAAACACAAAAGAAACGCAAAAGTATATTGATACTGTATAATTAATTGCAATGCGGTTGCAACAGTGACAGAAACCAGCAGCAGCTGAGCGACTCCAATTAAAAAAGGAAAAAAACAAATTTAAAAACAATTATTATAAACAAAAATATACATTTTCGATTTTCACGTGAATTCAAAGGCACACAGCAAAGTTGAGCATTCTGCTTGGTAAAACAAAAAAAAAAAATAAGTAAGAAGTTAGCTTCAGCCACAGTTGAAAGTGTGACAAGACGTGAAAAACGCTTAAAAATTAAAAAAAAAAAAAAAACAAAAACAAAAAAACGTAAATTAATAAAAATGAAATGAAGACATACTATAGAGCGTGTGGTAAACTGAAAGAAAGAATTGTGCGCAGAGGGAAAATTGCAAACAATGAAATGAGATGAATATTTGTTATGTTACAAGCATTAATTAATTATTATAATATTAATTATTATTAAAAATATTTGAGAAATAAATACAAAATAAAAAAAATGATTTAAATCATTAAAAACTATACATTTTTGTATGTGGTGTATTCAATATATATATATATATGCATAGGTGCTGGAAAGATAACTTTGTCAGTTACTTGTCCAGTTACATATAGACTTTTTTATTATTGTTAAGTTTTAAAGAATATTTTTAGTTATATTATTAATTATTATGAGACAAGAATTGTTAAAAAAAAAAATGAAAACAAAAAACACAGTCTTAAACACATATAATTTGATTCACTCAGCACTATCCTATTTTACATTTATATTTTACTTATTTTAACTTTAATTAATTTTTAAAATTTCTAATTTTAAGATCTTTAGTTTATCAAACATGTTACATGTAATACATCTTTTATTTTAATTTTGTACTCAAAACAAAATCTTATCTTTTGAGCTTATGTTTAACTTTGACAAACAAATAGAAAATGTCATCAACAAATTATTAATTGTGTATTATTTCATTATTTCTAGGATATTACCTTTCGCCCTTTCATATCTTTAAACAGCTCCATTTGAAAGAATTATTTTTGTTTCTTTTAGGTGAGATAAAATGAAAGATATCGATTAACCTTGTTTAGCTTCTACTAGTATTCGGTTGTCCTTTGCACCTTCTGCGTTTTCTAATAAAAGAATAAAAAGGATTGTTTCTTGTGGATCCTGGATTGCATTTTAACAGAGTTCGTCCCTGCTAACGCACCATATCAGTTGTTATATTTTAAGGCTTTCGTCGAATTAAAATTTTTCGCTCGAAAACTTTGTGCCCCTGAAAGTATGTTATAATTTGTTTTGCTTGTGGGTAATTTAGTTAAGTCAGCAACCCATTTTGCTGTACAGGCGCGTGAACATGCCATCCTATACGGCAACCATATTTTGGTACACGCAGTACATTTTGTGAAACTGCTTAAGTACAATACATTCACTATGTAATGTATTATTATTAATAATTTCTTGACCACGCTTATGTCTTCATGTACGCAAATTGTAAATATGTGTAACATTGGAGATCAAATATGTAAACTGAATTATATAGAAACTCATTGTTGCTTAAATTAATGGACGCGTATTTTGCATAAAGCAAGCAGTATTATTTTTGCACTGCTTTGTGGATCCCATTACTGGTTATGTTACAAATGAAGCAGAGCCAGAGCCTTACAGCGCATTTACGGCTGTGGAACTATGTTAAAACTATGTAAAACCGAAATATTAAAAAAAGGTCCACCCTAAATGTGTATCCCAAATATACAAATCCAATATTTTTGGGCTCATAACCACCAAAAAAAAGCTACAACCCATATTTGACTTCCAGACGAATTATATAAACGATGTAAGATTCTCTTTCAGTAAATAAAGTAAGGCTGCAGTGTAAGGGATTTTCAATAAAACACAATATTTGTTTATATTTTATTTATATGTATATATTTTCATTAAATAATGTAACATCGCTTTATTCTCACGCAAAGAACTATTTTGGATTTAGTTAATGCTTTATAAGATAAGTTTTATTGTTATCATTGTTATTATTCTGAATAAATAATAAGTTTTTAGTTGACTTATGTATTTATATGTATTTATTATTAATGCTGTTTATGCAAACGTATGCGGTTGCTTGTTACTCGGTTTCATAATACGCATATTATTTATGTAATTATGTAATGAATTTCCATGTCATGTTATACTTGCAAAGTATATATATATATGGTTTGTATGTAAGTATATACTTATGTTTGTATGTTTATGTCTATAATAACGATAATATTTTTTCTTTTACTTTGTGGCAGTGGTATATATCAGAGTATTATCTGTTGCTCATCTCTCTAGCTGTCATCGCGCGCAAGTTGCTTGATCCGTATCAAAATCAAGAGATCCTCGTATTATGTTGTTATTGCTTGGTTTTGGATTGGGTTAGCTTTCTGACTGCACGTATGTACATATGTATAAGTATGTATGTACATATGTTTCTCCAATACGTATGCATTTGTACATTAGAATGAATAATTGATTTATATATTTTAATGTGAATTCGTTTTATAAACATTTGAATTTGGATAAAGAGACGGCAAATAAAAGAAAAGCGAACATTAAATAATAAAGCGAAGATCTTTTGATAGCGATTTATTTTTAAATATTTCAGTTTCTTTGTTCAGTTTTTTTTATGGTGGGTTTCAAAAATTATTTCCAAATTCAATGCTTTAGATGTCGTTTCGATTTTACTGTCTTTATATATATTTTTACGGTTATCCATTGTATACTTTTGTCTTCTACTATATATAAAAATGTCCGCTAAAGTTCAATGCCAACTGCGTTGCCCTTATACGATTCTCAACTACATTGAAGGCATTTTCGTATTATTATTAATTGTATTATTGCAAGTTAGTTATAGTTAGTTAGTTATGCAGCAAAATGCTGGTGGTAATATTTTTTGAATTATTTTCGCTAAATATGAATATTTATTAGGGATTTTGTATTGATTTTGCGGATAATGGACGCACTAGAAAAGTTAAAAAAAAAAATGGAATAATGTACATTTTGAATGTTTTTATAACTGAAGCATCTAATTTGGGGATATTAGAAAAACATTTGCCATTTGATATGAAAACTCCGGTTGCTTAGGGAGTTGGGTTGTTGGTATCTCATTCAGTCTTTATAACGAAATTGATTGCTTGGATTTTGTAAATTTGTTTGCTGGATTGTTCTTGTTCTCTTTTTGTTATGGTTGTTGTATGGAATTTGTTGCTACAGTTGCATTATGACAATATCATTTGATTTGCAACTAAAATGCTTAATAATTGTTTACTTTAATGGAGCATGCTCATGATGTGTTACAATTATTTTCTTAAATACGATTTGCCTTTTTTATTTTTGTTTTGTATATTATGTTTACAATAACTCGCTAAGCCCTGAGCATTTGGTCTCCATTTGCTTGTTAAGTTCGACAAAAGAAATCGTTGCACAAATGTGCTGCGAAATGTTAACGTTAATCCCCGAAAATGTCTCAAAAGTTATTTGAAGAAAATAAAATTATAAACTTGTAGGCACATTTAATACACACATACATACATAAATTCACACATTTATATCCTTAGGTGTATTTACTATCGAACTAATTCAAACTGAGCTTCCGAGAAATATACAATTAATCGCAACATTTCCACGGACATTCTTTGATTTGGGAAACAACAGTTGTGGGGTAAATCTTAGAAAAAAAACAAAAAATTAAACTTTAAAACATGGCTGGGTTCTAAATGTATATATATATATTTATACATATATACACATATATGTATATATATATATATTATGTATATACTTCGCTAGCGCAGTTGCCTTCCTATTTGTTTCTATTAAGTTTTAGTTACTCTTTACTAATATTTATAAGTGTACAATATTGTGCAATACATTTCAATAAATTAGTTCGTTATTTTGGTAACTAACATTAATTTCATGTTGCTTTGTGTATTAGTTTTTTTTATCAATTCATATTTGCTCACTAAATGCCATTAACATATTTGCTTTTGTATTTATCCAGCTAACGCTTATTATTATTATTTTGTTTAATTGTTTAGGCTAAATTAAATGCATATACAATTTGTAGTTGTGGTTACTTGCCAATTCATTTCCGTTTTATTTAACTATAGTTGCTGCTTTGCTGCTATTAATTTAGTTATATATGTCTTAATGTAAACACTTTTTTGTTTTAACAATGTATCGCGTCTTACTCGCCAACTTGGTATCCATTACTTGTATAAATGTACGATATGACACAGTGATATATTTCATAACATATTTTAGAAGTACAAGTATATATATATATATATATATATATCAGGCAAGTTCAAGCCCCAGAGCACGTCCCAAACAAAAAACACACACACACACAGCAGTTCAAGCGCCAAATACATAACAGCCAACAGATTTTCTGCCAGCAACAGCACCAAAAACCACTAAAACCACCGCCACCACCACCACCACAAACACCACAATTAACTAACACTAACTAGGCCAGCTGGCAACTGTTGTATCTTATCTAAAGCTCAGCTATAACTAAAAAGCCACAACAATTTGCAAATTAATTGAAATTTTTTTGCTTTAACTTTAATATTTCTTTTCTTTAATTTTTCGTAAAAGCCGAGTGCTATTTTTTAAGTTGTTTTAACCTTTGAGTCGTTCCACGATTAAAGCTTTTGGCTTAAGTCAAAACTATATTTGGAATGCAAAATTGGGCAAAATGGGTAAAAGGCTTTAAGAACAAGTGATTTTTTGTGTTAAAAGGCGATTGCATAAGTAAATCATAGTAAAAACAAACCGCATGCGAAATGCAATTGGACCCCAACAAATGAACAGCTCGCAATATTGGCAAATTGTTGTAAGCTAAATTGTTTGTTGCTTTTTAAAACCACTACATGCTATATTTAATAATCAACAATTTACTATACTCGTATATAAAAATTAATTAGCATCAACTAGGTTTGTTGTTTTTTTCTTGTTTTTAACTCTTTGGTTTGTATTTCATGTTTAACACTTAAAATGTTTTTTGTTTTTTTTTTTTTGTTTTTACTTTATCGATTCGTATAAAATAAATGTTACAACAATTAACCGAATAATTTGCTATTTAAAATCTCAACGCAATTCTCATCCGTCGTACAATTACTTAAAACTTGTATAATATCAAATAATGCACTGATTTGGCAATAAGTTTAAGTATATTTCAATAATGTTTTTAGGTAATTGATGCAAATTTCAAAACTGAACTCGAATTCTATTTTGTATTGTATATCTTGTAAGCTAATGTTGTTGTTGTTGTTGTTGTTGATCTTGTTCTTTTTTTTTTTTGTTGCTAGAAAGTTGTACTTTGATGAAGACGAATGATTATGCTGATGTTTCATTAGGTAACTAACTTAAATGTTTCTACCTGGTACGTACATACATAAATAGACATAAACATACACATACACATACATACATGTAAATGGTATGCTTATGCTTTGGTGTTTAATGTTTTTAGTTTTTTATGCATTTTCCATTTTTGTTTCTGTTTTTTTTTTTTTTTTGTTATTCGGTGTCTCTAATTTGTGGGTATATGTAAATATTTATTGCTTACAATGCTCCCTGGCTTCCTAAATAAAATAATATTTCTCCTCGTTGTTAGCAAAAGCCTAACTTCAGTAGGTTATTATGCCTAATCACTAGTAACTAACTAATTTATGTTGAACTAGCAAACATTGACTGACTATCTGGCTAGCTGACTATCTGGCTAGCTGACTATCTGGCTAGCTAACTATCTGGCTAGCTAACTATCTGGCTAGCTCCATTGTCGATCGACTTTATTGACTAAGTCAATCGACTGACACAAAAGCACAAGGGTTTTTAAAGTACATTGTGGGTATTTACAGTTTAATAGGATTTGTAATCAGATGTAGTTATAATATTTATTTTTATTATAGTTTCGAGTTAGTTATGCATTAGTTATTAGTTTTATATATATATATACTTATACGTATGTATATATATATGTATATTCGTTTATAAAAAGCTGTAGCTAAAGTATTCAAACAAAATGGCTGTAAAATTTGTAGACTCTTTCCTTTTTGTCATAGTCGCAAAGCGTGTTTTAGTTTTGTCACTGTATATGCATCTATATATACACATATATATATATATATATATATATGTATATATATGTATCTTTAAATATATATATATAGATTTATGTATATTTTTTATTTGTTTCATGTATATTTATGTTTAAGAATATTTAATACCGTATTCTTGTATATTAGTGTGTATATCAGACTTTGTTTCATACAAAAAACTAAGCACATCGATTTGTCAATAAATTCATGTATTGTATGTGGTATGTGTGTAAGTATTTGTGTGAATGAATGCTGAACGCTCTGAACGAATAGATATATATATATATGGAAATTGAAATTGAAACATTAGTATCCATAGAAAACCTTTTGCAAACTTACTCAACATATCCTCTGTGGAGGAGGTTGCAAGTTGAATTTTTTTTTTCTGTTTAAGTTGCATCTTTTACATAATGTATACAATACGTAAATGCATATTCATATAGAGAACGTACATAACATACATGTGTAATATATATATATATATATATAGGCATGTTTTGTATGCAAGTTATGTATACATATATATATGTATAAGAGGCTTAGAGAAACATTTTAGGCAAATATATTGCTCGAAAAATTGTCCAATATTTAATTAATTGTTATCGTCTTTAATAGTTAAGAGTTTTGGTCGCCTTAAAATAAGCTAACATACGCATAGAAGATCTTAGGAGGATTGGTTTTTTTTTTTTGTTTTTTGTTAGGGAGAAAATTGTTATTCTTTGGGATGAGTTGCTGCGAAAATATGTATGTATGTTTTCAGCAAATCTGTACGTTTTTATCAGTAGTCTATATGTATGTATGTATGTATACAAAAAGAAAAAAACAATTAAATGCGCGATCAACCTTTTGTTTAGCTGTTAGGTATTTTTTTTTTTTTTTGTTAATGATTTTTCATATGATTTTGGGTTTAGTTTTTGTTCGAATACTGTTCGTAAAGGTTTTGCCGTTGATCTCAAAATGGCTGCCAACTGTTGTGTGTAAATGCTGTTAAGCACAACACACAACATACACACGCACACACAATCACTTGAAGCTTGGCAGCCATTTTGATTTGTTTCGTTTACGTCGTTAATTAAACCGGATTTCCTGTTGTCTCTGTCTCTGTCTCTGTCTCTGTGGATTGCCATTTTATGTAACTTGATGTGATTTTTAAAAATTCGTTTAGCCTTATTTGCCGTTTATTTGTTCGATTTAAGTAGAGCTTTGAATTATTGTTTATGAATTTATATTCGTTTTTTTTTTTTTATTTATTTAGTTACTTATTTTTTTTTATTTTTCTTTTCTTTTTTTTTTTTGATGCATATTTTGTTGTAAATTTGTAAACTGTAAATACTCCAAAAGAACACTTTCAGCATTTGTTACCGTTTTCGTAAATGCTATCGAAGCAAATTCCCTAATACCGACGACTCCCACTCAGGCAAGTCCGGCGCACACCGCGGGTCACTCACTTAAGATCATCGTATTCATCGCTGCCATTCTTTGAGTCGCCCGACGCTTGAAAAGATGCCACCATTGCGGCACGCTGGTGGCTCTTGTCTGTGTTCGATACGTGCTTATCGTCGACGGCAGCATGATGGCTATTATGCCCATTGTTGCCCCCATTGCTGCTGGGCTTCTCATCGAAGGCATCGAGGAAGGGATTGGTAGCCGCGTACTGAGCGCGATATGTGCCCAGCGTGTGGTAGTTGTTGCCACCATTGGCAAAGGGACGCGAGCTGCTGCCACCTGAGCTGCTGCTCGAGTAGAAATCATAGCTATTGGTGGACCCCGTCATGGAGCTAACCCCACTGCTGCTCGTCGTGCCACCACCAGAGTGATACGACGAACTGGCGCTGGCACCGAAGAGAGTATCACCAGCGCTGCCGCCGCCGCCGCTGCCAGCGCCGTTCTTTGGCAACGTTCCATAAAGATTCATGGCGCTGTGATTGGCGCTGTTGCCATTGGTGCTGGCAAAGGGGCTGTTGCTAGAGTGGGAGACATGGCCATTGCCATTGCCATTGCCGATGGCACTGCTGCCAAAGAGTGTGCTACCAAAACTTCTGTGCTCTGAACCTGAAGCTGCCTTAATACTGCTACTGCTACTGTTTCTCGAATCGTTTGTATAGGTTGTGGTGGTGCTGGCCGCGCTGGCAACTGTGGTGCCGCCTATGTAGGTCTTTGTCTCCGTCTCCGAGGACGACGACGAGGCAAGGCTGTCAAACAGCCGCCTGCCGCTTGACACCAGCGAAGAGGAGCTACTTACCGCACCCGCACCCGTCTTGCCATTATTGGCCAGCCGAGCTGGCGACGACGATAGCTTGTTGCTGCTGGTTAGATTGGTGCTGGTGTCCGCTGTGCTCGGCGATGATGTCGATGTGGTATACTTGCTTATCGCACCCGTTGTGGCGCTGGGCTTAGACGCCAAGCAGGTGGAGCTGGCACTGGGAGTGACCAGCTGATAGGTGCCCTTGGGTAGGCCATCACTACCGCCGGGTGGCGAGGGTGATTCCGGTGACTTTATCGGTGTAAACTGTACACGCGGCTCGCGCTTCAAGTATTTGGACATCAGCTGACTGGTGGTCATCGCCTGAGACTGGGCCAACAGTGCATTTGTGGATGCCGAAGATTTATATGAGACCAAGTCATCGGAGTCGTCGGAGGAGGTTGTGGGCGCCGAAGTTGCTGTGGAGCCAGCGCTCAACACCGTTGCCTGAGATGAACTGGAGCTTGAGGTGGTGCTCGACTTGTTGCGCATAGCCTTGTAGTCATCGGTGGTGCTGGCAGTAGCGGTGGAGTTGCCACTGCTGGCATTAAAGGATTTGCCGGGCGTATAACTGCTGATGTAGCTGCTCTTCTTGGTGTCCAGTGTGCTGCTCGAATACTTTGACGAATACGACGACTCTTCACCCGTCAAGCTTTTCGAGTGTGGTTTGAGCGGTTTATAGAAGTCGACGCCCTTGCGGATGTTGGAACTGGAGTTAACCTCTGGCGGCGTCGTTTCTTCGATGGGCGCATCCTTTTGCAGCGGTGGCTTCTTCTGCACTACAGAGTATGGGCTGGGCGTATCTACTACTATTTTCACTTGCTTAACGGATGAGGGTGAAGCACCTCGTTTTATGGTATCAGTGCCTAAATATATAGATAATAACCACAGAATTTGCATGTTTACATTAGGATTTAAGCTAGGAGGCACTTACTCTTGCCCGAACCGGATCCCGAGCCCGACCCCGAGCCGGAGCCCGTCGATGCTGAGCTACTGCCGGGGGAGGGTGTGCCTGGAAGTGGCAGTGGCGATTGGTCGGGAATTGCTGAGACCGCTGAGCCCGCCAATTGATAGGGCTGCAAGAGAACACACAAAAAACGAAGCAAACACAATTCGTGGATTGGTTATTGCACAGGAATCACAATCTTAGTACTGGGGGGGAGGGGGTAAACAAATGCCATACTGTGTACACATTGGGGCGGTTTTTTCGGGTTGCGTTTGGTGCGTGGATAATTTTGAATTTGATTTCATGTGTTGTGGATAGTGCGTGTGTGTGTGTGGGCTCTGTGGGCGTGGCAAACATACAATAGACATACACTTTATAAACAATTTGTAATTGTGTGCGACCAATTGATAAACCAATCAACTCTTAACTTTGGATGAGATGAGATCGTGAGACATGCAAAACAGGGTGCCTTGGAAAAAGTGCAGCTAAAAGGGCAAGTTTTAGGTGACGGTTAAATAAAGTTAACAGAACGAAAAGTGGTAACAATTCTCACTCCTAAAAATTACTTTATGTTCGCTCTACATTCTCTTGGTCAAAATGTAGAGCAAACAATATTTATTGATATATATTTTGTATACCCAACTTCGTGACTAGCTCTAAATACATTTGAAACAAATGGAATTCAGTTAGTGCTCATTTGGGGTTCATTTTTGTGGGTTAGCATCTTGGTTAAGTCTACATAATGCGTTGAAGTTTGGAGAGTTGTTTTTTGCGGGGAGAATGTGGGTTAGTCTGAAGGATTGAATAGTACAGGTGAATGATTGATGATGAACTTTGTACAATGGAATTGTATATGAAGCGTATTACATGGTGTATGGGCGAATGTCAACATAAATTTACATATTGCATTGGTTTTTTTTTTTAGATAGATTGGATACGTATGTATATTCGTTATGTTACATTTTTACCAGTAGTGGGCCAATCATGCTTAACACGCCGTTAACATTTATCACATCGCTCAAATCATCATCATTTTTTTTACCATTATTACAAATTGATATTAGAATTATTATTAATATTAGTTACACATATATCACAATTACAACGTCGATTAAAGCTTGACGGCAAATCATGAATTTTACTTGTATTACATATTGTTTTTTTCAAGAAGCACAAATCAAATGAACAACAGAGAATGCTTGATATATATATTTATAGATATATAGAGATTATATAATTGTTCAGTTATATATATCATTGAAATGAAATACGCGTTTGCAAACGGTCAACAGGAAAAGTTAGAAGAGCTTAAGAAAGAGTTGTTGAAAATGTTGAATGTATTTTGTATTTGTATTGATGTCTGTATGTAATCTAATCACAACTGGAAGTGTGTCTATCTGGTGTGTATTCCTCAAGAGAGTTAAAGAATCAATCAAAACTAATAGCACTTGAATAATTAAGTGTTTCCCATTGAAACTGGAGTGAAAATTAACCTCAGTTAAACGGACAAATAAAAAGAGAGAGAGAGAAATACAAATGTCAATAAAAGAAGCAAACAGTTAAAAACTAATCAAAAAGTAAACCTAATTAAAAAACAAACAATGACTTGTGTATTAGTATTAGTATAAGTAATTAAATGTGTTAATGTATTGGTGTTAAAGACTTGAAATCGTTGAGATTGTTTTCACTCATTGAGTGTACTTTTTAATGTAACTATTTTCCACTTGTTGTTTGTTTGTTTTTATTGTTGTTTTGTTGTTGTTGTTGTTGTTTTGTAATGTTGTTGTTGTTGTAACTGTTTGTTTACCTGTTGCACCGCTTGTTGCAAGGCTCGATGCGATTGAGCTAACTGACCCACTACTGATTGATACAGATGACTGTTGGCTGTGGCTGAGAGCTGATGATGGCCTTGGGAGAGTATGTTGGTTACCGAAGTGGACGAGCGGAGTAGGTTGCCCGCCGCCATGAGCTGCTGCTGCTGCTGCAGTAGTAATTGCTGTCTGTCCACTGGCAACGCACTGACTTTGCTTCCACGCTGCCCTGTTGACTCGCCGCGCCGACCTGTCTACATAGGACTCTGTATTAATCAATATTAATGTGAACGATCATTTTGTGGCTGGGACTGGGGCTGATCAAGTGTATGTCTTTGTATGTTTGTGTCTGTATGTGTGTGTGTTTGTGCGTGACGATTAAAATGACAGAAAAAAACGGTTTATGTGCCGCCATTAAGAATTAAACTGGAATAAATAGAACTGGGACTGCGGTGGCTGCTGCACACATTCAAAGCAGGAAACAAACTCTTGCAAAGTGTTTTTTTTTTTATTGTGCCACTAGTTAAACACGCATCTGTCTATGTGTGTGTGTGTGTGAGTATGTGTTTGTGTGTGTGTCTTGTTGTTTTAGTGGGTGGTTGGTACTGGACAGTGGGTTGCATAATTGACACAGTGATTACGTTACCTGAAGCAACACCCGCCATATTGCTCATGCTGCTGGCAGCAGCCATGCCGCCCATGTGCTGAGCCAGCTGCTGATGCTGCGCATGTTGTTGTGGCTGCTGCTGTAGGTGCTGCTGATGCTGCTGATGATGCTGTTGCTGCTGCTGCTGATGTTGCTGCTGCTGTGGCTGCGGCCAGATCTGCAGCAGATACTTGAGCACCGCAATCGGCTGTGCATGATCAATGTCAGCGCCAGGCTGTGCGCTAGCCGAGTGCAGCATCAGCGGTGGACCCATAACAGTGGCCAGCGCCTGAGCGGACATCTTGTTCCGCTCCGCATTAGACACAACCAGCGACAGATGGTCAAGCAGGAAAACTAGGGTGGCCTGTGGAGCATAACACAAACATTAAATATCTTCATATTGCATCTATATTATTAAACAGTGATTATTGTAGCCAAGAATACATTTGTATTTCTAAGACTTAGATGATAGAAAGCTGATATAATTAACAGAAATATATGACAAATGTTTTTAATTTTACAAATTCCACACGGTTTTTTCAGCTTGGGTTAATTGCTGTAAGTATAGCATATTCACGCACCATTGACATAAATTAGGTTTCTGAATTGGCTAAATTATTGGAATCATCCAAGAACCAAATCTGCTGTAAAATCTCTCACAATGTGCGAATGGAAATTAGTCGAAAAATAACTAATATTAATAATAATAATAATAATAATAATAATAATAATAATAATAATAATAAAAATAATAATAAAAGTAATAATAATAATAATAATAATAATAATGATAATAATAATAATAATAATAATAACAATAATAATAATAATAATAATATAAACAACAATAACAATAATAATAATAATAATAATAATAATAATAAAGATAATAATAACAAAAATAAAAATAATAGTAATAAAAATAATAATAATAATAGTAATAATAATAACAATAATAATAATAGTGATAATTTCCCGTCGATTAAAATAGGTTTACATATTTTCAGAATATATAAGCCAAGTTAAATAAGAAATAATTTATGAATTTAACAATTCTTATGAATTAATTATTTAAGAAAAATTAATTAATTAAGAAAAAACGAGGATTTATTTTTCACCACAAGGAATTGAACTTAAAGCAAGATTTGAAATGAGTCACTCACCCTATTCGCCCTGGGCAAACAGTCGAGGATGCTAAGCATCAGTTTCGCATTGCCCTCGGGATCATCTGGCAGGCAGACGGCTGTAAATTAGATAAGAGTAGAGATTGGGAATGGAATTTAAATGTGTACATTTGCAGAGTGTTGTCAGCATTAATTACCCAATGCGTCGACTGTCATCTGGAAGAGGCAGCGTGTAAACAGCGGCTCGGGCAGCTCCCTGAGGTAGTCCTTGAGCACGCCGGTAATAACATTAATATCAGGAACGTGTTCCGGGCTCAATTCCACAGCGCGGCTATTGCGCTCGAACGCCTCGCGTAACAGGCGCTTCTTAGTTGCCGATCCGCACAGCCGATACAGTCCGATTATATCGAGACCGCGCCGCTCCACCTCCTCAACGCAACGTCGGAGCACAATTGGCACTGGCGCACAGCCGGGCACATTTTTCGACTCCCTATTGACCACCGTCTCCAGATCGGCGCCGAACAGTGTCGGATAGCCGGCCCGCAAACTGGGCAGACCGCGTCGCTTGTAGAGGGCGAGTGGATCTGTGTGCCGCATGCGTATGTAGACTGTGCCACGTGGCTCAACTTTGAGCGCCAACTGATGCAGTGGCGACTGCCGCAGCACCGCTGACAGCGAGATGGCTCCGCGATAGCACAGTTTGTGCCTGTGCTGCGGATCCCAGGAGTAGACGAGCACATCCAACTGCTTGTTGCCCACCAGGTCCAGTTCGAAGGACTCGTCCCAGTCGAATTGCAGATCGCCGGAGCGCACAACCGTGCGCGCCTTATGTACGCGATCACACTCGATGACACAGTAGAGATCTCGGGTCAGTTGAGGTGGCGCTCCGCCAGCGGCATGCTGTGCACCCATGTCAGGCGCTGTGCGCAGTCCGCGACCAGCCAGCAAGTGAATCCACAACATGCCCGACACACCGCCAATGTCGACAATGGGCTTGTCCAGCTTGTATTTGGCAAACTCGGCCGGATTGATGTCGATCTGGCGATGCTGACGCGGCAATGTGGCGCTGGGCGTGGGTGCCGGACTCTGATGACCGGCCGTACTCATGATGCTGCCACTAGGACTGGCCGGGCCAGCAGACAGCTCCAGCAGCTGACGCATACGTCGTATGCTGGGCGAGCGTATGGAACCAGCGCCGCCTATGTGCTGCGAGGACATCGAACGCACAGGCAGTGCGGAAATGGGTCGAGTCAGGCCCAGATTGCGATCCAAGGTACCAGCGCCGAGAATGCCCGTTCTGCTCGAGTAAATGCTCTCCGTCTGCAAAGGATAATGTTTTGGGTTAAAGCATATAAGATTTCTTCAGTGGGGAAATCCGAACTAGAGGATCAACTACTCAAAAATGGTAAGTAAATTTTATGTGTGGAAAAGTTATTAATGAAATTAAAGCGAAAATTAATAAATTATAATTAATTAATTTATCACTCAAGGGATTTTTTCATTTATGCTACATGTTTGATTTAAGCAAGTAATATCCATTGGTAGGAATTGGCTTAGGATACTTGTCGGGGACTGACAGCCCATTGTAGACTAAAAAGCCACCTGTCCAAAATGGGTATCTATAGTAACAATCAATGTTGAGGAGGAGTTGTTGAGGAGGAGTCCTCACCTCACATCCTAACAGAATGTATAGTCCTAGCCAGGAAAAGATGCAGCATCCTAGGGATGCATGTTATGAATGTCAAAGACATAGTACCCCTCGACCCATCAAAGATCGTGACATTCGTTCAGGAACTGGGGTTGATGGAGGAGCTATAAGCTCAGAAGGGGGCATAATGGATCTAATAGGTCGCCGTGCTCAAAACCCCAATTTATATAATAATACATGTTCTAAATGTGAAACAATTAATTTGGCATCAAAAATGAGTCTTAAGAGAACCCAACAATAAGTTTGGAAGACGCAAGAACCGAAGACGCAAATCTCAGTCAGATAATCAAATTTTCATTTCTAATTTGTCGATGTAAATTTGTCAAATTAATATTCAATATGTCACCAAAAATATGCCCTTTGCTGTGTTTCATTAGTTCTGGGAATGACTTACATTACGTAGGGCATCGTGGATGTTCTCGGCGCTGCAGGAGAAGCGATGCGAGCGTGGCTGGGCAAACATGTCTCTAGTCATGCGCATCTGCTCCGCAATGGCAGAACTGCTGGGCGCACGTCGCAGCCACGCACGGTACTCGTCCGCCGTGAAGATCGAGGGACCAGGGCTGGCTGTAATCCGTTGTCGCAAATCGCGGCCACGCCGCGCATCGTATTCCGGCGCCGAGATGTTTCCATCGTTTTCATCGAGAATGCGATCTCCGATGCGTGCACGTATCCCCTGTAGCCGCACACCTGGTCGCTCCCTGGGCAGTGAGTTGAACTTGTTGAGATCTGTGGCGCCGGCCAGCATGGCTGCGGCTGCTGCAGCCGCGCCGCTGCTAACGCCACTTGCGCCGCGAGGCATGCTGCCAATTGCGGGCCGATTATAGTAGTAGTAACTGGGACGCGGTCCGATCGTCGCCTCCGTGTCGCTTGAGTAGTCCAGATTGGGTCGCGAGCGACGTGTGAGTGACTGGGCACCCGCTGGCGACGGTCCGTACTTGGGAACACCGCCACGTTGTTGCTCGTACCGTCCATAGCGACCCAGAGTTCCCCCAACGCCCACCGGCATTGGGGCGGCTGTTCCGGGCTTCAGGCTGGAACGCAACAGCGAATGCCGGCCCAACGAGTTTGAGTAATCAGCGTATTCCACACGCGGCAAATGCTGATCTGAGCCGGAACGCGGGAAACGTGCATGCTGCTGCGCTAATCCGACGTTGCCAGTACCCGTTGACATGCGTCGCGAGGGCCCAAGCGGTTGACCTGGTGCGCCCGGATAGAAGGCGTGCACCTTCTCGGCCAGGCTCTCTAGCGTGCCAGCGTTCTGATAATAGGCATGCGAGGGCGCAAAGGCATGTCCCTTTGTGGGCTGCTCCGTAATAACCGAGGATGGGGGCGGCGGCGGTTTGTAGCCCCAGTTTGGTGGTTCGCCCATGGCATTAACGCCACCCCGCGTATTGTAGTACATATCCAGCTGCTCCGACTGCGGACTGTAGTTGTTAAGGCCCAGGCCGAGTCTGGAACGCGATTCGGTCATTTCGCGGCCATCGCCTGCAAGCGGATAAAGAAGGAAGAACGATTAGCATTTTAAACACGGCGCTCACTTTAAACTACCTGTACGTCTTTCACGTGAGGAACGGGGTCGGGGCATTCGATCCGTTTCGTCCAGGTCCTCATCGCGGAGATCACGTTTGATGACCACCACCGGCGGCGGCTTTTGCTCCGGCCGTGACAGCGTCGGCGGACCCGGTGAACCAGCTCCACGATTGCCCCGCCTCTGCCGTATAGCCAAGACCAGGCGACGAGGAATTGACATGATGATGACGACATCATCGAGCGACATATGAGTGACATCAACCAAATTGACGGCAAGGATTTCGTCGCCCACCTGCAGGACACAATTCAATTCAATTTGAAACATTTAAGAAATTTCCGTAGATTAAAAAAAAAGACTAATAAAAATTGAACGGAAAGTTAAATTAAGCTAATCTTTCCCTGCAAATCCTGGAAATTTATCAAATCTCATAGCTCAACTTAAGACTTACCCTTAAGCAGCCGCTGTTGTACACCGCCGACTCGAGGGCTATGCGGGATATGAAGACGCCATCGGTGCGATCGGCGCCATTACCTTCACGTATGTACAGGCCGAGGGTTTGGCCAGGTCGCTTCACAATCTCCACCAGCTGCACGGTGTGCCGGCCATCGGCCTTGTTCATTAGCTTGTGGGCAGCATCCACCGCATGCTTGCTGCCCATGGAGCGTGGCTCTAGGATGCGGACAATCATCTCGCCGCGCCGCTCCACCGCCTCCAAAGCGGCAGCGGTATTTGGATCATGATCATTCTCAACGGCTTCTATCTGTCGAAAGATCTCCGAACTGATGCCGCTGACCTTGCGAAAGTCGCCCTGTAACAGCACCGGATCCTTGACGCCGCCCGAGCCGTTTGTGGTTTGATTTTGGCCACGATTCTGTTGCTGGTTGCCATGGTGCTGCTGTTGCTGCTGCTGCTGCTGATTGGCATGATGATGTTGCTGCTGCTGCTGCTGCTGCTGTTGGTTGACCATGCCAGATATCTGATTGGCGGGCAGCGGGCCGGGCGGTGCACGACCCGGACTAGCGGTAACATCAGGAACTGATCTTCCATTTTCCTGCAAAGCAAAAAAAAAAAACAACAAATAAAATTTAAGTTTCTTCCATTATTTTTCACTTTTGCTAATTTATGCGAAGAACTTAAAACAAATGCAAATCTAAAGTGCATCGCGTCGCTGCATAAATTAGCCAAATTATAGTTGCCAGCGTTGCTGCTGCTGCTGGGACAACCAACAGCTGTTGCTGCTGGGAGCAACACCCTTTCCACGTCCACGTTTTGGCTTACTTAAGCGCCACTAAAAGATTTAGCTTTGCATTAATCATGAGAATTTTGCCGTCGGAAGACTTAAAAAGCCCGAAGAGATTCGCACAAATCAAACTGATGTCTTTTATCGCTGGCATTTTGGCCAAATTACAACAGACTTGGCCCACAAAACTATGCAATGAATATTTTGTTACAAAGCTTAATTTCGCTAAATTTCGTTTTTTATTTATTTTATTATTATTTTGTTTTTTTTTTATTTTATTATTATTTTTTTTTTTTTTGTGGACATTCCATGCCACGCCAACTGCAATTTCTGTGACTGCCACGTCACCATGTATTTGTCGTGTGCAATGCGGGGTCAGATTTGAAGGTGGTCGGCAAGCAAAGAGTGAACTCCGACTCGACTGTACCCGGGGCAACAGTAACCCCGACTGGCACGTGATGTTGATGATGTCACACGCCAGCAACAGCAACAATGTACAACTTTGATTTTTACTGGGATTGGAAGCTAGCGTTGGGCATGTGCATGTACATGGACATGGGCATGAAATTGCTCGTGGTGATGGTGGGAGTGGCAAAGTGAGTATTCACTTTAAATGAAGTTGCTGCTGCTGCTGCTCCTGTTGCCGACATCAACAGCACACAACAAAAAGTTTTTAATGGATTAATGCCTGGGCAGGACAGCGGAGAGCTACAGGCAAATCTCCTGGCAGCACCATCACCACCACCAGTCAAGTAGACACTTGAGTCTCTCGCTGTGGTTTGCCAAAAATCATGCTCGCCTACGGGCACAACAACAACAAAAAAAAAATCTTTCAAATTGCCAAAGTTTGACATATGTTGATTCTCTTTCTGCTGCTCTTGATCTAGTTGCTGTTGTTGTTGTTGTTGTTGCTGTTGTTGCTGTTGTTGTTGTTGCTTTTGTTGTGTTTTTGTGTGTTGATGTTGATGTTTGGCAACTTTTGTGAAAGTTTTGCAGCTGTCGCTAAAGTTTTGCACTCAAGCCGCATCTTCTACACATCCTCACATTCTCTCTTAGCCAAATAGGCATTATTCTGTTTATAACAATATTCGTCGAGGCCAGAAGCCCCGTTTCCCGCTGGCCGCTGACATTTAAAACTATTAAAGTCTCTTTTTACTTCAATGATATTTCACTGTTTTCCCACTTATTTGATATTTATTATTTCTTTTGTTTGTTTGTTTTTGTGTGTGGCAAATGCAGAGTCCTTAATAATTCACAACTCCATAAATTCAGGGCATTATTAACACCCTAAAAGCGTTGCTTGCCGCCCACTTGTGTGTGTGTGTGTGTTTGTGTGTGTGCAACAATAGCTATAAATGGGGCGTGCCATCGAATTGAACAACTGTATTCAATAATAGCCGCCTCGCAGCTCTGCAGCAAGTCGCAAGTTGTGGCATTGTTGCTGTTGCGACAGGCATAACAAGATTGCTGCCCCAGAAACAACAACAAAAAAACAATCCTGGTGCTTAAGTATGCCTTTTTTATGCAGATTGCTATGTGTTTGAGTGTGTAAGTGTGTGTAAATGTGTGCATCGCGTGTGCTCGAGGCTTGGTCAACACAAAATGGACACATGAAGTGCCAACGGCAACAGCAAAGCAATCACCCGAGCTGTGTGTGTGTTGGTGTGTGTATTAAGGCTGTCAGCATGAAATATATGCAATTTTATCGCGCACAGACTCCCTCACCCCCCCCGCTCTGAGCCACATTGCTTGGTCATTTGGCCACGTTGGAGGCACGTTGTGTGGTTGTGTCAAGTTCAGCGTATTCATTTTTACGGTATTTTCCATTCAATTATTCAACGCGTTGTCTGTTGCATAACTGCAGGCATTAATTACTACGTTTGTGCTACGTGTGGCAAACGCATAGTTTGTTAACCGGCAAATCCAATAAGTTTAAGTAGCATCAGCAAACATCAGGGCTAAGTCGTTGCCACTGCGTTAATGGGTCGTCTAAGTTCGAAAAGCCTACCTGCCCCCTCCCGCAAACCCTAAGAAATGCAAATTAGAATAGACGCCCGGCCGTTCGGCTTGGTTCATGTGTGAGTCATGCCAACAAGCCTGGCTAAAAAATAAAAAAAAAAACACCGACTCACTTTAACTTCATGACGCTGTCAATGTGCTTAGTCAGCAGCAGCAGCAGCAGCAACTTGGAGACGCCTCCCCTTGCCACACACAGCAGCAGCTGCCTGTCAGCTTTTGTCTACTGCTCCGTGTGAGACGACCTAATTGAAAATCATGTGTGTGTGTGTGTGGGCTCCATAAGAGCTGTTAAATATTGACGATTTTTGCTAATTACTCGCCAAAGAAGAATTTTAAGATACAGCCAAAGGACCCGCCTTGGCTTGGGCTGGGGGTGATCAGGCCATCAAGGAAGTGGCGTGACTCCACAAAAATCAATAAAATCATCAAAAACTTCAAACGGAAATTGAGTCAAATTGTAATTATGCCCACATTGAGCGTCATTAAGGTTCGTCTGCATTTGTATGTGTGTGTTAGCTGAAAATAGCTGCAATGGTAACTGGTAGCAGCAGCAGCAGATACAGTAGTAGCCAAGTAGCCAAGGCCTAATCACTAATCAGAGCAAGTTGCGTGTTTTCATTTGGGTCGATTGTTTTTAATAATTGACTAACCATAATTGTAACTTGGCCAAAATATAAGAACGTCGCGCTTTGTGCTGGTTTTGGATACTTTGTTGTTGACCCATTTGGGTTTTACATTTGTCACTTTATTCTCAAGTCCAAATCTATTGTTTATGTCTGCTTGATTGATTATGAGACGCATTGATTGATGGCTTCAGTGTGTGAGTGTGTGTGTGTGTGTCTGGGATTTGCCGCCTTTTGTTTTTGCATTTTTTTGGTCAATTCTCAGCAGCAGCTTCAGCAGCTGAATTGAATAATTACATTGACTCAGGCACTATAAGAATTTATCTTATTGTTTCTGTTCACATTTAATTAATAGAATTTTTCCGTTGGGGACAATCATGGCCTAATCCCTGCCAATATATGTCGAGTCATGTTATTTGTCTAATGGCCCTCGATTTGATGGCATCGAATGGAATGGTTAATGGTTGCAGCTACAACATTAAGATTAATAATATGGCAAACTTTTATTTTATTCAGAACTTAACTTTAATCGAAAATCTCTTGAAAGTATTCACTTTTGTTCAGCTTATTTACTTAATTGTGTGGCATGTGGCAAGTCAAGCAAGTTTAAGATTTTTATATATTCATTCGAAGAAGGGTCTTACTTGGTCATAAGTAATTGTCGCAATAACAATAATAATACTAAATGTAAACGAGAATGTTTATTCAGATAAATGACCAAGCACATTGGGCTAAATTCTGTCCAAGTGATATTGCCAATTATATGGAATTTATTTTGGAATTTTGGCAATTCATTGGCGACAATTTAATGCCAAATACGAGTACACATGGCACACAGCTCGAGACTGTGCTACGTTAATAATAGTTGTCAGTTGCAGCTGCGGTGCCATGGTGCCATGGTGCAAGGATAAGCGGGCACATTGAAAGGACACTGCACAGTCAAGGCAAAATTATTTGCTATTGACTGAAATTGTTGTTCTGGATCATGTTGCGTGAACCACAAATTAAGGCAAAACAACAACAACAACAACAGCAGCAAGAAGACAATGCACAGTTGGCAGCCGCTTTGTGTCGAGCTGTGTTTGTGTGACTGCCTCCAGATATACTTGTCGTATACTCAATTTATTGATTATATTAATATTTGGGCGTCTGGCGAACGAATCAGAATCTGAGTGCTACAACATTATGCAATGAAGTGCAATGAACAGTGTAGAAAATTAATTTCCGGCTCCAAAGCGACAGATTTCCAGCCAACGGCAAAGGGAAAACTTTGCCGGATGACACAGATAAACGTCAAAATGTCGATGAAGCGAACAGAATAATGTGAAAAATGTAAAAAAAAAATGTAATAGATTTAAAAAAATGTGAAAAATGTACACCAACCATTTGCACCCCACAATTATATACGAGGTGTGTTCAAAAAGTATCAGGAATTTTTTTGAATAGATTAAAATCGAAGACGATCCAAAACACGTGCAAGCAAAGCAGCTGTCAACAATTAAGTGAACATTCAAAATGGCCGAGCTTGTTGCTACAAAAAAAAATCGAAATTCGAATATACGTAACCCGCGAAAATTCAAAATTCCTGATACTTTTTGAACACACCTCGTACATTTATTCAGGCTCGCTATTAAAAGTTTAAGCAAAATTAATTTTATATTCTTAATCGGCTGCAAGCTTAGCTAAGCAGTTAATGTATCTGCAGTGCATAAGTGTATAAGAATGTGGAGCTGATTGATTGACTTGACGTCGCCTGCTTTACACTTGAGCAGACTCGGCTGCAGTCACAGCTTGGGGTTTCATTAACATGCCATATAGCCACGCCTACGATGACGCCTTCGAGCTGTCTGTGAGAAATTTAATTATGCAACAGAATGGGCGTTTCTATGTGTGTGTGTGTGTGCATGTGGGTGTGTGTTGAGTGCATGTGAAATGAGAAGCGCCCACAAAAACAAACGGGCCCCCCAAAAAACACTTCAGTCCGGCCATTATCTGTGCAAATATTTTTCAGGGCAAGCAGCGGCTGTCAGCAGAGGCACAATGAAATTTTATTTCAATATTTGAAGTGCGCTTCAAATGGGCGGGGCCACTGAGCCCTTAAGTAGCTGAGTTACCAAAACTCCAAAAATATATATATATATATATATATATATATATTTAAAGTGCAGGATGGCCAGCCGGCAGCTTAAGTTTATTTATTATATTATTTTTGTTTATTTAATATTTGAATACAGCATTTTATTTTGATAAATATTTAAACGTAAATAAATTAGAGCAGACTGTTTTCGGTTGAGCGCGTGTCTGTAAAAAATGCATTTTTATTTATATTACGCAAATTTTATGTATGCATTCATTCGCATAAATAGCACATAAATTGTTGATGTAACAAAAAATTGCAAAGGACACAAAATCGTTCAAAGTGCCCGGCATCAAACAGTGGCAACATGAAAAAAAAAAACACCATACTAAGGCTTTGGGCGGAGGCGGAGGGTTCACAAGTGGTAAATAGTCGCAGCTCAAAATGCGGCAGCGAATTGCAAAAAAAAGACCAGCTGAAAATACAATATTTGCATAAAACAAACACACACTGCTATATAAATAAATAAATATTAAAGAGAAATACAAAAAAAAAAAATGGCATGTAAATTTGCTGACGAGCTTGCTACTATTTGAGGCAAAGGCCGCTTGCCAGGTTTGGCTGTTTGGCTGTCGGACTGCCAGACAGGATGTGCGTATTTTATGCAACGTCATGGTGTTTTGGGGACACTCGAAATTGGAGTTGGACGCATGGCTTAAGGCTTTCGCATTTTCTTTTTTACTGCCTCATTTTATTTAGATGCCGTGTTTAAATAATAAATTGTTTGTCATGCAGCAGGCAGCTTAACTTATTCCACTCAAAATCCATTTGAAAAATCTCTTTAATCATATTTGTGCCGTTTGTACACTTATCTGACAAATCAAATAACGCCAGTGAAGGCATTCGGGCTTATCTCTGCCCAACAGCAAAAAAAAAAAAACAGAACAAAAAAAATAAATAAAAAACAACAGGGAAAACTCTGTGGTTCTGCCATTGAGATTGCAAGCAATGAAAACCAAAAGTTTTTTGCTATTGTGTGGCCAAAAAGCTTGAACGTTTTTATTTTTACGCTGCATATTATTATGCAACGCCCGTTGCAACCACAAAAACGACAACAAAAAAAAGTTACGAGCCGCAAAGCGTAAACAAAGCAAAACATGCACAACAATTCCTTTGATATACCTGAACACAAATCTGGCAGCATGGAACATATACCATATACCATATACCATATACCATAATGACATTCAGGCTGACTGACATTGATAAGTGCCCTTCTGGCAAATATCTTCACATACTACGAATTGTGCATAAGAACAGTTTTATGTAGTGTGCATAATTCATTATTTGTACACAAAAAATAACACAAAAAGCTTTTAATTACTTTATTTTCAGAAGTAAATTAAATCTATAAGTTTTATAACTTAATTCTTATTTTTTATTATTTGGAAAAACATAAAAAAACCATAAAAAAAAAAAACCATAAAAAACATTAAAAAAAACATTAAAAAAGCATTAAAAAACATATAATAAAAAGCATACAAAAAAATGTATATATCTTAACAAAAATCATTAATAAAATATAGCAAAAACGCCTGACAGCCTAACTATCTTTTTTTTTAACAAACAAATGCCATATGTTGGTCCTGTCAAGATGCCTTGTCAAACATATTTGTTTTTAAAATTATTATTTAAGTAGCCGTAAAAGCTTTTTGCAACAAATCAACGAAATAGCAAGGGAACAGTAACGACGCATCATTAGTTAATGTGGTATTAATAAATAAGTTGATGGAAACCAAGTTGTACACACAAATACACCTACTCAAACTTGAGTAGATAAAAGATAGAGAGAGCTAGAGAAAGAGAGAGATGGGGAGACTCACCTTGCGGCCGCTGCTTCTGGTCAGGAAACATCCTGTTGTAGCCCTTTCGCACATTAATTTTGCTGCAGCCAGCGTTGCTGTTTCTACGCAAATGTCCAAATATGAAAGAGAATATTTCTGACGCGACAGACGTAGCTGAACTTATGTATAAATTAAACACATACACAAAGACACACACACGTACACACACACACACACGCACACAGCTACACGTGCATGTTGGGGCCCTCCCGGGGCTGTGTTTCTAATTTAAATGATAGTTTCTGTGGCCCCCCCTTGGGGCGTTCGCTGTTCTCGAATTCGTTCGTTTGTTTCGCAGTTAATTTATTTACCATATACATACATACATATATGTATATATATATATATATATATTATATTTTGGTTTTCTTTTCGTGCAGTTTTTGTTTTTTTTTGTTTTTTTTTTGGTTTTTTATTGGATTTAGTCTTTGTTGTTGTTTCGTTGTTGTTGTTGCTCCTTTTTGTTCGGTGGTAACTTGTACTTAAGTTATAATTTGATACGTTTTTGTTGCTTGCCACACACACGTCTTATGGCTTAATTCGAATTTTGTTATTTTATTCGGTTTGCTTTGCCTCGATTCGCATCGCCTCACTTCGTTTCATTTGATTTCGTTTGGGTTATTCGTTTTATCCGCTTTCGATGGCGATTCTATTTTATAGCCAGACAAAACTGTGATAACTGTATCTAAGCTAGAGTCGTTGGATGTGCTGTATTTAGTGTCTATATGTATATGTGTGTGTGTGTTTGTGTGTGTGTTTTCCTTTGGCCTGCCCATTGTTGCCAGGCGAGATATTTATGTTTGCTTTTCACGCTTCACTGCCAAATTCAACGGCTACCACGCAAGCTGGCAAACGTTTTGAAAATTTCTACACAATTGATTTAAATAGCATTAAAAGTGAACTGTGGCCAACACACACACACACATCCCCATCCAGGCAAACACCTAGAGAAGCCGTCGCTAGCATGTGATTTACGTTAAGCATACGCCCTGTGGGCAAAACCGCCCACGAAAAAAAATAAAGCAACAATGAACACAATCCACGTCTTCCACGTGCAGCGTGCTATTTGAAATTTTGCGTAAATAATTTGGTCTGCACGCGTAAAAATTTCATTAATACAAAAGGTAGTAAATGGAAGGCAAAACGATGCTAAAGTTGCACGATATCCAAGTGAAAAAGACCACGAAGCAGCTTAGCTCAACTCCGCCTTAATATTTGTGGCAAAGCACAAAATGTGTTGCCAAGCAATTAAAACTAAGTTAAAGTACATCAAGTGGCAAAACGAAACGCCCGTCGCAATTAGACATCAGCAAGGGAACTAAAAAAAGAAAGACTACCTTAAGCAAAATTAATTGCTTTTTTTTTACTTTTGAAAATACAGAAAAAATACTAAATTCGGTGTAATGAATAAAGCTTTGTATATATTTGCAATCCTTTAGATAACTCGTAAACTAAGCAATCGATGTGTGTATTAATTAATACATTTGTTAATTTATCATATTCAAAATAACCAAAATTAACTTGAATATTAAATGTAACTTTGAATACCAAGGAGACTATGATTTGCAGACCAAATAGGCTTAGCAAGCCATTAGAATGTAATAATACATGAAGAGGTACATTTAAGCACTTCATTGATATACATCGATGTATGCCCAAACAATGTGGTAACATTACACAGGAGACTGTTTGCCAATACAAAACGCATACCAGTTAACCAGAGGAAATTCACAATTCGATTGGTTGCCGCTGGGCAAGCTGGGCTGCGGGGGACGAGGATGCTGCTGATGGCAGATGCGCTGAGAACGTTGTTATAGTAGCTGAAAATGCCAAAAATTACATTTTGCCACATTTGCAGACAAAAGATGAAACTCAAAGGCAAATGTCTGGGAGAGCGACACGGCGTATACGCAACGCAACGCAAAGCTCGCTGACGAGACTAGGGTGGGAGGGGGGGGGGGGGTCTTGGTGTTGCCGTTGTCGAAGATAATGGTTGCTTTGGGGCCTAACGCTGACACTGCTTGCCAGGCAATCGTCGGGCTGTTGAACCTTAAGAATGTGTGTGTGTGTATGTTTGTGTGTGTGCGTGTGTTCGTTTGTCTTGCCATGCGCCTTTGTGTGTATGTATTCAGCTGTGTGAGTAAGTAGGCGTTGGAGGCGTAAGCGCGCGCATTTAGCAATACAAAATTTTCTGTATATGGAACAGTCTGACTGGATTCGGTTTGTTGCGGTAAGGGGGGAGCTTGGTGAGGGATGAGGTGTGCAGACTTAGTCAAAAACCGATGTTCGCCTTTGGCATCGCCAACTTCAACATGTGCGCCGTGTCAAATGCAGAAATGATGATGACTATTCTCATTTCGGTTTGCTTGCTTGGCCTTGCAGACGACATTGTGTATACGCAACGTTTGTTTGTCTAACAGTAAATTGTCTGCGTGTAATGCGTTTATTTTATTATAAATTTCATGAGATTTGTATAAGCACGCGTGTTAAGCGAACCTAAGCGCCTAAAACGTTTGCGAATCGTCTTACCCAATATACACACTCTCCTATTTAGACATATACGTATTTATATATATATATAGTTATATATATGTGTGTATATATATAGGACTGTTTCGTTGTATGTATGTATGTAATGTGTGTATTCCCTAAAACATTTAATTGACTGCCGTTCTACTGCCACACAAGTATTGATCGAGCGCCAGCCGAGGCAATTTAATGCAGCATTAAACTTTTATTGGTAATTTCATGCGCTTTACTGCAATAATTTCCAAGGCACCATGAGCACAACGCGCTGACCAACGATAATCACTGTGACTTCTGTGCCGAGAAGAGCGCGCGTTTTTGTTGCTACTCCTGCTACTGCTCCCGCTTCTGCTCCCGCTGCTGCTGCTGCTGTTTGCCTATTGCCTGTGCGTGAAATACTATTGAGTAAGTTATTTTTTTTTTTAATGACTTTTACTATACGGCAGGCCACTACGTCAGCCGCTCTGCAGGTATTTATGTACACACACATATATACATATATATATAGTATAGTTTCGGCGGAAATACTACTACGCACACACACACACACACACAAATACACGAGCGCAAACGCGCCACGCACGATGTTGGACGAGAGCGGAACACGACAACGTCCGACGCGCTCAACTGAACTTTGCGTATTGAAATTGTTGGCTCCATAAATGTCGAACTGAAGCCGAGCGCAATTGTGAGTCGAAGCGAGCCGAAGTTTCAGCGGCCGAACAAACTATACTCGAAACTGGAGCAAACGCAGGAATAGAGATACAAACACATACACACACACATACACACAGCTACAGATACAGGCACACACGCATGCCTACGAAGCTCTCCCGTAGCGCGAAAGAACTTTTGGAGCGAAAGCTTTTTTTACGAAAAAGTTCGACAGGCCGACGTACCTATCAGTGAGTATATTTGTGTGTGTATATTTTTATGTGTGTGTGTGTTTGTGTTTGTGTTTGTTTGTGTTTGTTTGTGTGTGTATTTAACAAGAAAAAATTGGCTGTCGGGATTTTGGGAATTGTATTTGAACGATGAAGCACAACCCGACATTTCTATGTGGGGACCCCTGACAGCGTTGCCAGATGTGATTTTCTATGGCAACGGACTTGAACTTGTTGGCCAAGCGATGAATATTGAACACAAGCTGACATTTAATGTTTGGGAAACCCTAGTGAAATGCGGCCTATGACAATTTACTGCAATTGCATATGTGTGTTGACAAAGGAAATCAGTTCAAGATGTGTTATGAAAGAGATTGAATTTTAGTGGTTATTAATTGACTAATTTATTTTTAATAATTACATGTAAATCGTTTTCATATTTAATTATCTAGAAACAAAAGGTTAATCAAAATTCTAAAAAAAATAATTATTTTTTAAGTGTATTTTTATATATATGTATTTCATTTTTTATATGTATTTTGTCTATTCACCAAATAAAACCCAAAGCTGTCTGTGTAATTCCTTATTCCTTTTCTCCATTGCACACAGTTAATGATATTTATTCAAAGAAATGTCTACTTATCAAAGAAACTAATTAAAGTTACAAAACCATGAGTACTAGTTCAATTAATCCAAGATAGTCTTGACTAATTAATCGCGCTCAAATCATATTCGATTAACAGCTAATTCAAGTATTATTTTTCCTTACCAATGACAGGTTTGACATGATTATAATTAAGCTCTCGAACTTAACCCCAATCAGTTTGCACACAAGAAGTGCCTCAAATATTTATAGACACACACACACTCAAATAGCAAACACGACCACACACAAATCCAAGCAATTATGTTTGCCACTTAAATAAACTGACACCGGAATCAACTATTCGCATTAGCCATGGCCATAGCCGTTAGTAGTAGTTACACATTTGAATTTCACAGAAATGCCAATCACAGTGGAGAAATAAAAAATAATCGTGTGGGTGAAAAGTGTGTGGAGCGAATACCTAGCTCAAAAATTGCCAGAATGTGGCATGGCAGGCAAACATTACGAATGATTTAGGTCCCACAAACAATGCAACAATAATAACGACAGCCATAAAAACACTCAACCATTTTTTAAAGCATAGATTTCTTTTTTTTGTCATTTTCTGTCGTCTGTTTTTATCAAACAATTCAAATCGAGCAAATTAGGCGAAACAAAACAAAATAAAGAGGATAAAATGGAGCACCGGATGGAGCGGAGGATAGGTTAAAAGGAGCATGGACAGCAAGGACCACTCCAAAGGGAATTATGAACAATTTTAATAACATGGCTCCGATGACATAAACAGATAAGGTGCTGCCCATTAAAAACGCATTACAATTGATAAAGACTGGCCAACAGAAACTTAGCCCAGCAAAAGAGTTTAAACGGCAAATGGAAATTCATAGCTGAAACGTAAACTTTGCTTGACATGAATGACGTTTGCAGGTGTGAGTGATGTGTGCATAGATGTGTGTGTGTGTGTGTGTGTATTGGTGCTAGGCCACATCATTCACAAAATACACACAACTATACACACACATACGTACACACGCACAAGTAGTCACGAGCTGTGGTTGTAGTCACGGTTTTTATCGGCACCGCATTTATGTGGGTCAGTTTGGACAACGTAGTCGCCAACGCCATCGCCATCGCCCTCGCCATTGCCGTAGTCATCGCCCTCCATGCGCTGACAGGCAATCAACTGTCAGACGAGCCCATGTAAAATGAATGCATTTGAGAATGGTTTTCAAGGCGCGAGGCGGGCCCCGTTTCTAGTATGCAAACATGGCAGCAAACCAAAGCGCTAACAAACGCAAAGCCAACGCCAAATCCAAATCCAATTCCAAATTCAAAGGCAAAGTCAGTGTAGTATTACGTTAAGTATACGCAACGTCGACGCCTGCGCGGATAAGCTGCGCAGTTTGCGGCACCATGTAGCATCAACATGGCATCGAAATTTATCCGAAGCGCCGGATGTGCGCGGCTAATAACAAACTTCCGGAGAGGAAACATTTCTTCATTTTATTTTTCTGCTATTATTTTTTTTTATATATTCCGAACATTTGTCAAGCGAAACAAATTGAGTTCGCAGCTCGCAAACAGTCGTTGCGACTTGTAACCGAATTGAAATCAAAATTCGAAATCCCCCGGAAAGCGCTGTCATCGTCAGCATCAGCAAACGGCTGCGATAGCCCGAAAGGATAAAAGAGCAACTCAACAACAACAACAACAAAAAAGAAAAAGAAACATAATAATAAAAAAAAACAAATAAACAAACAACCATTCAGATTTGATGACAATTTTCTATACTCCCGCAAATGGTTAGCCAATATTTTTGATGTTGCGTCGCAGCTCTTTAGGAAAAATACTAAATGGGAATCAGTCCGAACGACCCATGGCTAGTTTTTATGTGACCAGTTTTGGGGTTAGCCCAAATTATGCATACAATTTGTAGCTGTAGGTGTGATAGTATAAGCTGCTTAAAGCCTAGTTTGCTAAATTAGAACTTAAGTGCTTTCATTGGCAATTAATGCCACAAGCGTTCACCTTGGCAGTTAATTGCGACTGGCGTGGAAAAGGCAACCGCAATAGACGTTAAAAGCTAAGGCCAAAACCCGCCCCACGCAAAATCCCAACACTTCCTATCCACACACTTGCCGCACCACACATCGAGTCGTCACATGCATTTGAAATGCTAGTGACAATGCCTGCGTACAATGAACCTTGACACAAATTTCTGGTTTTGATGTCTGCAAGGTGTATATTTGTGTACGCCTCCTCTGTGTGTGTGTGTGTGTGGGAGTGTGTGTACTCGGCTTGAAGCCCAGCTCTCAGCACTAATTGATGGTTTATGTACCCTTTTAACAGCCATTAAAAGTGCCTTTAATTAATGCAAGTGCCAAAGTTTTTGACATTTGCAGCCAGTTAATAGCATCGCCTAATTGATGCATTTAGCACCACGCAAGAATTTCTAATATGGTTAAAGCAAGCAATGTGTAAATGTTAAGTACAAAATATGATCGAAAACCAAAAGTAGCTAAGCACTTTTGCACAAGTCTGGCCACTCTAAAGCAAGCCGAACCAGCCGCAAAAGCCAAAAATGTTTCGTTTTTCTCTACTATGAAAGCTTTTCGTTCAAAAAGAGAAACAGAGTGGGAGAGAGAGAGCGAGAGCGCGCTTGATGAGAGCAAGTCACACAGAAATACGCACCAAGCAAAAGCGCAAATGACGGCGAGTAGCAAAGTCCACATGCAAACCGAAAATACAAACAGCTACAAACACTCTAGCTCTCTCGCTCGCACACACACACACATATGTATGTATATAAATACATGCCGAGTTCGTTGCAAATGCAAGATACGTAAAAGTTAAAAAATGTTGAAGCACACTTTCGAGCGCTGCGAGAGCCCAAAAAACGTTGGAAAAATCCTCAGCAAAGCAAACAGCTTTTAACCACGCTGAATGGCCGAAAGGGGGATGATATACCAAAATGCTAAGCTGACAGGCAAAGCTGTTCGCCCTCTCCCACACTCACACACACACACACAAATATACACATATATTCTACAAGAAGCTAGCTAGAGAATGAAAGCCACGACCTATCCACACAACAATCGTGTGTGGGTGTTTTTTTGGGGCAGAGCAAAACACTTGGAGCCGTTGTGGGTGGCTTGCCTGTTTACCTGTGAGTGGCGTAAACCGCTTTTAGTACAGTCAAAAAACACCCATACACACAAACACACACACACACACACACACACATTGTGGGTAGATGGATGCTGCAGTAGGTTGTGAGGTTAATTTTGTTTTGGCATTGCATTTCCTCAAGTGTGTATGTGACGGTTTATATATATATATATATATAAACATTTATATATCTATATATATTTTTATACATATATATGTTAACTGTGTCTGTTTACCTTCGCACTCGACTGCTCCAAATACAAACACACACACACACACACATATAGAGGCGCTCTTGTATGCAGCGTCAGTTGATGATTTTAATTTTTGGCCAAACATAAAATGTGTCAAACGCAAAGTTGCCATTAAAGTGTCAGCAATGGGCAAAAGCAAAAGCCATTCTATTTTTTACTAAAGAATTTATTTCAGAACGGAAGTTAAGAAAACGAGGCAAGTTGTTGCTGTTGCTGCTGCTGCTACTGTTGCGATGTGCTTCAGTTTGTTATGCAAAAATAGGTAAGCCAATCAATAATTGAACTGTCGCTGGCAGCTTGTAGATTTGCATGCTGCGATGCTGGGGACACTCGCCTGCTAGCCGGAAATTATAAACACGTTTTCCTTGGGCAAAAATGCGACATGTTTTGTGCAATGACAGGCAAATATTTTACGTGCACAACAACCAGCACATAAACGGAGCTGAAAATATTCGACTACAGTATACCTGTGCCAGGTGACTATCCAAACTTTATAACCACAACATAATCTACTTAACTTACAAAGTCACTCAGTATTCAAATAAAAAAGTTACGTCAAATATTAAGATGCTTAACAACAACTCCAAAGAAAAAACGTTATATAAACGAAATATGGTAAAAATGTTAAATGACCGCAACTTGTTTATAATGTTTTAATAAATAAAAAAAATCTTTAAACATCATTGTAAAACCTAACAAAAGATTATTCAGTTGATTATACAAATTAAATCTATTATATTTTATATCGTAAATATGCCAACTTTATTTAAATTCTTGTACAACAAATATAACCAGCATTCCCTGTTGTGGTACGCTTACAAGTCAGCTGGATAAGAGATGACTGGCATTGGACAGGCGAAACATGATATAGCTTTTGTTGTCTTCCTTTAAGAGACTGAGAAATTGAGCTAAAATTACTGAGACATGCCATGGAATATTTGCGAAAGATGATTCTATGCAGAACAACAAAAAACTGTTGTTTGAGAATTTATAATTGGTAGCTGAAAATGATAAACACGTAGCAAACGAATCAAATGAAAAGCCAGGGACAAATATCAAATAAGTTAACAGGAAATATAGAATGAAGGATGTAAGGTCAACAGCAGGGGAAGTAAGTGAATCAATGACAAAATCTGAACCCAGCACTCTCCCAAAAAGGTATCATTAATATCAGCGCTGAAGGCTGCCTTCAATCTGTTAAGCACAGTTTGGTGATTAGTTGATTGAATATTGCTTTGATTGATTGATAGACGGATCAAAAAACAAAAAAATTTCCCGATTTGCTTACTCAATCCTATCTCAATTTTCCGTTCAAACTCTGACACTGCAGCAGTTGGCAAACACTTCTTTCAACTTGTGCTTTTTGCCCTTTTTTCGTACTTTTCTGCTCAGTCATAATCAGAAGGAACTGTAGCCAATGGTGTCCTATCACTGAGTTTTCCATTTGAATGCACCCAAAGTACGCTTGTTAAGGTGCCAGCTGCAACAACAATAATGGCGAGAAAAACTTTTGCGCAGCGTTTGCAACAATTAAAATTTCTACTGCAACATCAGTGTTACCAATTAATAGTTTCTCAAATCACTCGGAAACGACAACGTAAGCAAAATACAAAAAAAAAGAAAATTAAAACCAATGCGCCAACTTTTACGTTTTCCGCTATTAAATAACCAGAAGATATTGGGAAAAGGTAACAAATGGCTAAAGCAAAGAATCTAACACAAAAATAGATTTGCTTGCTTAACGGACTGTGTCTATAGACCACAAATTTCGAATATAGTTCATTAGACTGGTAATTTCTATGTAGACATAATAGCTGAGAGCAAAAAACTTTAGATAGCAGAGTTAGTATTAAATTATTTTACAGTTTCTTTTAATAAAAATAATATCGCAAATTCTCTTATAAAAGCAGAAGTTTAAAAAATACAAATAAAATAATACAGAAATTGGAGCTGCTCCAACAACCAAAAAAATAAAAAACACGGCAACTCAAATGCTTTGAAGTGTCTTGGGCAAAAGTTGTTGCTTCTGTGTGTGTGTGTTTGTGTGTGTGTGTGTTTATCTGTGTGCTTGCTGAAGCAATATTCTTATCTGCATTGAGGCAAACATTGTGCATAGCGCAGTGCTACTGTGTGTGTGTGTGTGTGTGTTAATGTGTGTGTGTTTGTGTGCATGTGTATGCAGTGAGCACCCCAAATGCACCAACAGTTGTTGGCAAAGCTCAAGGAACACGCAGATAGAAGAAGAGATGCTTTGAGGCTGCCGTTGCTACCGCTACCTAAATGTCCGCCATTTATTTGTAAATGGCCCTCGAGGAACACAGCGAAAACTTACAGTCAGATAGACAAAATGTCGCATTCTACGCCATCTTGAAACGTGGCTCAAAACTTCAGTGGTAACGCAGCCAGCGAAGCATCAACTTTACAATTGTCTACTAGGCGCCGCCGCAGTATATAAAAAATTGTTTTCCATCAACTTTTCATAAAGTGCCAGCAATTTGTCAACTAATTACACAGATCAGGCCGGCTGGCAGGTTTTCCACTGTCTGCCAAAGAAAATGCAAATATTTTGACATTTGTTAGACAGCAAAGAGAGAAGAGAAGAGAAAAAAGTGTAACGGCATTTTAATCTGTCCGTTTTCATTAAAATACATTATGTATTTTACAACGCTCACATCACGTATACGCCACAGTGTGCGGCTGTTGGTATGTGAATAAATCAAAATAATTTACAGTTGCCCGAGTAGCGTTGGGAAATGCATTTCAATAAATTTATCACATACCGTTCAGAGCGAACTGTCACCCAAAAATTGTTGGGATCTTCACTCGGATGCTCGAATGCTTGCCAAATGGTGTCAGTTGCAGCCACGCCCCCTTTACGCTTCCGTTGCTGGCATTGTAATTCGATATGCTGGCATTTTAGTGCCTTGAAGTCTGTTGGCTGCCATTCAACACTCGTCACTCGTGGCATGCAGCAAATGCCGCTATGCCGCCATGCCGCCATGCCGCCATGCCGCACGTATGCCAATAGAAATGCCTGAGCATTTCACTTGAGCAACTTTAACTGTTTTCAAGTGGCACGCAGCTGGCAATCAGATTGCCTCCATACAACTTTGACATATTGCCTGGCAGCGTTGCATTTCAATTAAAATTGGTTTAAGAAATCAATTTGCCAGGCCTGACGCAAAACTTATTAAATACAAAAAAAAAGAAAAATATGAAAATAAAAATAAAAAAAAAAAAACAAAATACAGCAGCGCTAGGAAAATGCAATTTAAAACAAACGCAGCAAAAGCTAAATGCGCCGCAAGCGTAAATTCAATTATATTTAGCAGCCAGACTCCCACAGGACGATCATCCTTGGTATCGACAAAAGCAACCCGCAAGCTCAGCTCTGTGCTGTGCTGAGGCAACTTCCTTCGCGGCAGCTCGTCGAGTAAATTAATTTATTTGTTCAAGTTTTTGACGGCAGCACCAAAGTCAAAGTTTTTGCACGGCATAAATGAAAAATCTAGTAATAATAAAGGCAAGCAAAATAGTGCCTTCGAGCTTATGAATATTGCATACCCTCAATAAAGAGTGCATGACTTAAATAAATAAATTAAATAACAATATTTTAAGTCAAAAATAAATTGAATAAATAAAAGTTTTATATCATGATATTACCACAAATAAGTGCCGCAAACACTCGATTAACGGTAGTCGGAACCCGATCTAGCCTAGCCCAAAATAAATGCCTGTCACAAAATAATTACAAACTTTGTAATCAAGTTGAAATACCCTGCAAAATAAATCAAGTAAATGCAGGGCAGCAGTGCGATGATGATGAGGATGAGGATGTGGCTTTGGCTTATGGCTTCGTCGACTGCATCTTGAGGGAATTGCAGCAGGGAACATCGCCTTTGACTTTGTGCTGAAGTTTTGTTTGTTTTTAGCTGACTGTATGACTTGCTGTATGCCTGACTTAAGTTGGAGCGATTTCCGCTGCTTAGTTCTTACTTGGCGAAATTTGAAGTGAGCTTGCCACCACCACTGTTTGGCAAATGCAGCCGTTGCTTACCTGCTTAAAGTTGACAAATTCACTTCAAGAACAACAAAGACTTAAATGACTAAGCCTGGCGTCTGCCTGAGAATAATAATCTGAAGCTGGGCGATTGCTGGATGAGCATTAGTCAAAAACCTTTTTTGAGTGCTTTAATTAAAAGAGAGTTGGGTGTGACAGCAGCTAAAATAGACTTCGATGGGTTGCTGCAGTTCCGAGATATCCAATCAAGTTAAGTTAACCAAGTTAAATTATTTAAGTAATTATATCAAGAAATAATTAAACAGAGTGTTCGTTTATTTGCCAGTTTGTTAAACCCAGATCAGCTACTTAGCTAACTTAAATTACATTAAGCATCCCGTAAAAAATTGCGTTAAAATTCGTGGCATCTCCAATTAAAGTTCAATAGACGCCATCGCTGAACCACAACGTGTCGCACAACGCGCCGGAGTCTTTCCAGCCGACAGAAAAACCCACACATCCATTTTGATATACGATACACATACTCAATTAATTGAGTCACATGCTCATGCCACGCCCACAGCCCACAACGTCGCAACGCCGAAAAGGTAAATCAGATTTTGCAATTAAACGGCATTGAAAGTCAAGTGTGGTCAATATCAAATTTACTACTGAAATCGAGAGGCCATTGAATGGTATTTCAAGAAATGTCGTTCGACAAATAGCAACGAAAAATAGTTCGCCTATTTTTGATTACAACTTTGAATTGAAATTGAAATTGATGGACGATAAAAAGTTTAATTTTAGCTTTAAGTAAGAGTGTTATAAAAATAAAATATCGATTATAATTGCTTTTTATATCCTGAACCCATTTAAGTTTTACAATATTAAATAATTATAAAAAGTCGTCGTATACCACACGTAGATAAACCTTATTTTATAATACCGATAAGAAATCAATTTTAGTTAATCGAGCAGAATAGTTTTCCAAATAATGTTTTTTATACCTGGATTAAATATTAATCAACTGTAAAAATATCGTCAAGATCGAATAAGTAACATCCAAAGTTCAGATTGAAGATCTTTTCGATATTGATCTCATTATATATTTTATTTCAAGTCTTACTCTATATAAAGCAGACTTGATCAAAAACCATTAATCACATTAATCGTTTTGCAAAACATGTTATAATTTGTAAATTTATGAGAATTGTTATGTTGAAACAAAATTGAACTTACCTTTCTACGTCCACAACAAAGCATTCTTCGCACACGCGAATTTCCAGTAGCTGCTTTCAATCGAGTAAACTTCTTCTTCCACTGCATTTATGAGTGGGGATCCTATTGGGAAAGTATTCTGCTTCTTCTGCTGCTACAGTTGGGGCATTTGTGGCCCTGGCTGAAGTCTCGAGAAATGCGCCCAGGGGCGTAATCGTGTAATCGTCTTAAGTTTACAAAAATTCATTAGCGTTGTATAAAAAATGCAAGTTCGATTTATTCGTTGCTCGTATAGGTTGCTGCAAAAATACATAGAGAGAGAAAGAGAGAGTGAGAGAGAGAGATAGTTATATAAATGTGTGTGCGAGCGAGAGAGAGAGAGTGCATTGCATGTGCTTGGAATGTAAACACTTATGTGACTCAACGGAGTGCATTTACTGTCACTTAATTGTCGACAGGCAAACACAATTTGAATGTTTTCGTGTGTCAGTGTTGAACAGCGTGTTAAACTTAATGAAGCTCTGTCATGCGGCTGACAGGCAGCAACACTTGGAAAAACACTTTACAGCACCATCTTGGCATGTGTCATACGCATTTGCCAGACAACCCTTCGAACAGTGTTGGACAGTTGGACAGACGCCAGACGCCAGCTCCGCAACTTGTCATCTGTCGTTCCCCAACACACACACAAATGTATCAAGACAGCCCACAGGCAACAAGCCGCCCCCCGCCCCCCACCCCTCGCCATCACATCGAGTAGCTTTCCGATTTTATAGCTTCGATAATGCGTTGTTTGCGCAGCTCTCAGAGTGCCCCAATCAAATTGTGCCACGGGCAAATATTGCACCTGCAACTGCACATATTGCACCCTCAAACTATGAAATACGATTTCACTTTAATCAGCGTATGCGCATATCGCAAAAATCTACTTTCAAATCGTGCAACTCTTTTAGCTGGAAATCGTAAAAACTTTTGGCCAAAGAAATTTCGTAGGAAAATTGTGCTTGAGTCCTCAAACTGAGTTCCCCCTTTCATATTTTACGCCTGAATCATGTTTTTAGTTAGAGAAAAAGCTGAACTTTATTTGGATACTCAGTTTTATTGAAAATTTAAAGGTAACCAATATTTACTTAACTATTAAAAATAAGTATTTTAAGGAATACAAACATTTTAGATAATAGTTAATAAACTCATTTAATTCTATTTAAAAAAAAACTTTAGATTTAACTGAACTAGAAAGCACTCAAGAAAGCAAATTTTATTACTATTTTCTCGATTTAAGAAATGAGTTTTTCCAAAAATAAAGATTTGCATATTCACTATTTAGCCAAATTTGCATTTCTATGATTAAGAATTATATTTGTAAAAAAAATAAAATATATATTGGAAAGCTGCCTTTTCTTTTAGAGAATTTTATTGTAAATTATGAAAGTATTTCTAAAATGAAGACAAACTATATAGTTTTCAGTGCCGTTGTACACATTTTATCTATATTTTTATTTTTCTAACTAGTTTTCATTCCATTAACAAACCATTTTAGCGGCGGGGCTTCAAAGTTGTTATCTAAAGGCGAACAACTAAGTTTTGCTGTTTCTTTTGTTTTTTCTATAAAAATAGGAGGCAATTATTTTCAACATTTATACATACATATACATTGTCTAAATACAATATATGTATTTATTATGATGTTTATGAGATATTGAGTGTGTGTGTGTGTGTTTGTGTGTGTGCTCAGCTGAGCAGAGCTCTTTGACTGTGGCTCCGTCGCCATAACAAAAGAGCCATATTCATGTTTCCAGCTCTAACAACTATTATCCAACTAACAGCAACCGGATCCATTGGCCAACGTTCCCAACTGTTGCCATTACCCTGGCACCAGCAATGAATGTTGATATAATTTTTAATTAAAAAGCATTTGCAGCTGCCCCACCAGGGTTGCCCTGTGACAAGCAGCAGCAGCAGGCAAAGCAAAAAGAACAGCTCCCAGAAAATCCTTGCTGTGCATTTGTGCAACGGTGAAGATAAACTTCAGAGCATACTGCATGCTGTACACCATTATGCGATTATTTTGCTTTTGGAATTGAAGTTATTAGCGCTTCAAATCCCCAGACACACAAGTTGCAGGCGCTTAGCGCTGTTTGGATTCTGTTGCTGTTTCTGTTTCTGTTTCAGTTTCTGCATATGGATTTGTCAAAAGGATTGCACAAACCGCAGTGCCAAATGCAGGAAAAGCAGCGACAGCCATGAAAAATCACAGGCAAAGAATTTTTAATTAAGTAGCTTTAAAACAGAAGCAGAATCAGTGAAGATTTTTGACCAACATCACTTGCCGGAGTTAGCCATGTCTATGATGATGTCGTTCTCATCGTCGTCGCCATGGCGGACACTTTTTTACAAACTGGGCCAATGGAGCTGCGCCTGGCACTTTGCCCACTTTGACTCCAACTGAGATTTTGCTGCCATAAAACACTTTGTGTGAGGAGTAAATTCCACTCCCATCCCCCGTACATCCTCACCCCTGTGTAGTTAGTATGAGAAATGTTGCAATCGTGCAGAGGACATTTAAATGTGCTGCTCGCATGCAACATACCTAAAGCTTTGTATGTATATGTAACTGTAGTTTGTATCTGTGTATTTGTGTGGGTCCAGCTGCGACATGACAACTGACTGCTGAGCAGCATCCGCTGCAACAAAAGCCATTCGCCATTCAATGAACCTCAGCAGCGCCCGTTGGTATGCAACATTTTTGTTCATAATTTCTATGCATGCACTGTGTCTGCATTTGTTCTATGTGTGTGTGTGTGTGTGTGTGTCTATGTCTGTATGTGTGTGTGTGCTTGTGCTACAGCGACAGTGACATGCAAATGCAGCTACATAGTACTTTGTGTCACAGCAACTGCAACAACTCTGCGACAAAGTGCTGCAATCAGGCAAGAAGAAATGTCGCCGGGTGTTGATGGAGCTGCAAATCTACAAGAAACATTTACAACTGCAACATTAACAGCAACAACTCCCACCACAACAACTACAACAACAACAACAATTTGGCAGACAGTCATTGAGATTTTTGTCTACGCACGCCTAAAATTTATTTTAATGACATCATAAATTCCGCCTGCGTAAATTTCGCTTTCGCACACCCCACATTTGTTTTATGTGTGTGTGTGCGTGTGTGTGTCTGCGTGTTTGTCTATGTATGTGCACAAGTGAATGACATATTCAGCACGCCCACATGGCGCCCAACAAAAAATTGCAAATCATTTATCATATAATAAAAAATACAGAATCAAGTCAACTGCGAAATTTGTTCAACGAAAAGTTTTTATTTCTTCTCCGACTCCGACTAAAGCTTTATAACATAACTGGCATAACTGTAAATGTTTTTATAAGCAACACTTATATATATATATGAAGTGGAAGAAACCATAGCATCCTTATCAGCGCTAAACAGAGAGAGAAAAAAATGTGGTCAAATATCGACTAATAAATTCTATATATCTTTTTTTTACAGAAAATAGTTTCTTTTGCTCAATAGAATTTCTAAAATCTCAAATTTTTTTAGAGAACACCTTTTTTATACTGATAAAATACTGTTAGTTTACTAGAGCTTAGCTCGATTCCCAGAATCCCTGAATCAACATTTTTTTCTAAATAAATATATACATTCTTAAACTATTACGTTTATATAAATGTGAAAAAACAAAACAAATAACTAATGTAAAAATTCTAAGTAATAATCCTGAACATTAAACAAATATTTATAATTTGTATATTTTCAAAAAATAAATTAAGTAACCCATGTTTCGAGTATATAAAATATTAAGTATACAGATAAGATATCTTGGGGTCATAGTAATAATTCACACATATCACTATAAAGCTAACTTTTATTTGTGTATGGCATTCCAAAAATGGTAACTGCTAAAAATAACTGGCTACTAAAAAAAAAAAAAGCTGAAGTTGGGCGCTTTGCTAGGCATACAACTTAAGCAATGAAAATTTTGTAGAACACTTCGATTTATTGATTGCGAGTTTTGCTTTTGCTATTAAACTTCAACTTATTGAAAGTTTCATGGTCAGTCATATCCCCTGGCCACAAGAGCTCAGATATGAACTCACGATTCGGACCAGGCTAAGACTGAGGGGCATAAACCACCAACAATACCAAATAGTGGCTAAGTTGGCACACCCAACACACACGTCCCATGGGCTGTAGAGCATGTAGGATTGCAGTAACACTCATAAATGCAGACACGGAGACCAGACTAGTAGACTAGTAGTCCATGGGGAATTTTCACCTTGAAGCTTGTGGTTAGACCCTGAACGAGTTTCCAATACTTGCAACCACAGCAACCGGTATAATTGGTAGCAGCACAGTGGCAGCAAAGTAAGCTCCAACTAATTTGACTAATTAGTTTAATATAGCGTCTGCTGATGTGTGTACATCCCTTGAGGTGGTTGCCATGACTAGTCCAACAAAGTAAATACAAAAGACGAAATGAGAGTAAATGGAAAAAGGGGGTTTAAGCTGGATATTCTTTCAAGAGTGTACCACGAAAATTGTGTATAATTTAATAATATTAAATTATATGTATTATAACTCGTTTAAATTCTTAACGAACCCAATTAGTTATACAATCAATGAGCATTCAAATTCGGTTATCAATAAGTTGAGAAAATCAATTACGATATAATCACTGATGAGAATATATTGAATGAAATCAAATCAGATTGAGAATTGTAGATGCATAAAATCTAATAAATACTGATAATTATTTATTGTGTTGCCCCAATAATTCATTTAATTTTTTTTTATATTTTTCAATGGTTTTACGCTTGTAAAATGTCAACTTTTTTTACAATGAAAAAATTTGTTGAGCTGTGGTTGAAATGTTTTTGAAAATTCGATTTAATTGCTTTGACTTTAATGACTTTCTGTGTAATTTTTGTGTAGTATTTGTTTTGCAATTTGTTGCAATGATTTTTTTTGTTATTCCTTGTAAAATTGGAGCAAAGCTCTCAACATTTTTTTTTTTATTTTCTATTGCATTGCAATTTGGTAGCCTTTTTTTGAAATGTGGCTTCGTGCAAAACGATATGAAAACTACAAAAATTAGTTGATTGTTAATGCTGCGATTAATGATTATGGCTTTCCCCAGCTTGTTCGTAATGGAAGATTTGGAGTACTTTTTTCTTAAGTAGTGGTTAATTTACATTTAAATGAAATTGTTTATTATTTAATGAGATGAAATACATCTGTTAGTCGTACGCACAGCATAAACAAATAAACTATTAAGTAGCAAAGAAAATAATCCATCTTAGTCGATGTTCAGTTAAGTTGCCAATTAAGACAGTTTGAAACATTGCAAATGCATTTGAAATGTACTCGAGAATAAGGACCTTTCGCTCGTTACCAAACAGCACAGGATGATAAATAACAAGGAGCAGTTAACCGCTTCTCCTTCAAAGACGCTGGCAGAATTTTAATTGCATTCACACTTAAAGGAGTTTATTGTGCCCGTAAGCACGTCTTGACAAGAGAGATTGTGCTGAACTCTGAACAGATCTAAAATAAATGCATTAGAAATACGAATTCAATATTTAAATGCAATAAAAAAAAAAAACCTAATTATTTATTATCGGTTTTTCAACAATACCCAATAGATTTTATATTCTGTAACTTCAGAAATCTTTTAGTTTAGAATGATTTATATTCGAATTGTAAATTTATCACATTTTGATTGGAAAAAACCGTAAAAATCTAAATTGCCAGCTGCACTCACCTGTACTGTATTTGTTAACTGGCAAACTGGTGCTGATGGATGATCTCCTGATGTGTGGATCTCTATATGCTTGGGATGCCTGTGATGCACGGGATGCCTGTATGACCGGATGTCAGTATGAGAGTTGATGATTCCTGCGCTGTTTTATGACAACAGAATCATCACAAATGCAACAACAAAATCAACATGAACGACAAGGACTTTGACGGAGGCAGTGTTCGAGAGTTGCCGGCAGATGACAGCGCTAATAGCAGGTGCACATTGCTGGGCTTTTGGGGCTATGCTGCAATAGCAAGTTGCAGTGGCTGATGCTGATGCGGTTGCTGTTGGTGTTGCAGTGGCAGTAGTAGTTGTAATAGTAGTAGTAGTAGTAGTTGCTGCTGCTGCTGCTGCTGCTGCTGTTGGGCCTAGGCGTTAATGACAAATTGCTGGTTTGGTGGTCAATGGCACGACGTCGCATCCTTGTATCCTTTGCACTTTTAGCACTCACTGTTCGTTTGCTCGTTTCCGTTTCACATTTTGCTCGTTGCTGCTGCTTTTGCTGCGACTGCGACGCTGCTGCATTTTTTGCGTAACTTGTGAGCTTTTTTCGCTTTTGCACATTTCACAGTTAGCTTAAACATTATTTAACTTGTATTTTATTTATTTTTTGCCAGGCTAAGATTAAGCAATTCAGCGCGTTGAAATTCGTTCTTGGAGTTTGCCGAAATGTTTTCTTTAGCTGCGTTTAATTGATTTTTGCGCGTGTGAATGTGAATGCAAGTATGAACGGGTGTTTGTGTATGAGTGTGTGTGAATAAGTTTTTTCTATTTTTTTTATTTGGTTTATGTGTGTGTGTTTGAGTGTGCGACGCGCTTGTTAAGTTGTGAGTATGTGTAAGTGGGAGCAGGCAGCGGAATGCGTCCGAATGGCAGTGCGGAGCTTTTGCTTATGAGCCGACTTTTACTACGAGCGCAACGCTTTTGGCCTGAATATGCGAATTTCCTGCGCTACTCCTACGTTAACAGAGCGCACCATATACACATATATGTTCAGTATGTATGTGTGTGTGTATGTGATTTGTGTGTATTGGTATGAATTTCAGTATAATAAAATATCCTGTTTGGGCAGTGAGCGAACCAGTCAGCGAACGACTTTTCACAGTGCGCATGCCCAGTAAATTTGGAGCAAGTTGCCGCTGCTGGCTATTTGTGGGCGATAGCGAGCAAACGGCGATAACACTACAACAACAACAACAAAAACACCCACCCTACCATACCACAACACACCACACCACTGCAACCCACCACCAGAGAAGCAAGCGTTCAAAGTCCCTCACGCTATAGTTTCGTTTGACTTTTTTTTCGCTTTACTTAAGGGGGTGGGGGGAGCGGCTAACGCTTTCTTTTTGTTTGTTGTGTTTAGTGCACTTAGGGTCGTTGTTGTTTTTTATATTTGGCTCTAACGTTTATTTGCAGCACTTCACACGCGTTAGTTGTTCGGCAATTTTGTGTGTATTTATTTTGCATTTGGTTTGCATTACAGTAATTTAGTTGATTGATTGATTGATGAGCGGCAATGACTCACTAAACTCAACGAGCGAACTAAGTCCCTGATTGTCGTTCGTTACAATTTCCTACCACTGTTGTTTGTTTTATGTTATTTCTTTTTAGTATCTGCAAATTTAACATTGAGCAACGCTGTTGCCAACAGCGAGCCTAATTTAACCGTTACTTTTTTTTATCCAATTTTATATACATAACAAATCAGTTCTGTATGAAATATTGTTAACCCGATTTTAACATAATTATTTTTTAATCGGCTTTTAAATAAATAAAAATAAAACCACGACAGCGTACTAAAATCTTAAAGAGATCAGCTGCTGTCACAGTGCAAATCACTGTATTTAACATAACCAAAACAGAAAACTGTTAGCATACTAAAGAGCGGCCTTCTATTACAGTGGTGAAATGAAATTGTGATGAATTTGCCTTGCTTAAAAATACTGACGAGTTATATCAGCTGAATTTGAGAATATGTTGAGACTGTGTTAACGGTAGCTGGTGGAGTTTGTGTGCCAGTCTGGCAACTCTACGCAAATGTTAAGAAAAATATACCAAATTGGGAAAATACCAAAAAGAACAACTCAACTTAACAGAACTACTCCTCACGGTGCAATAAATACATTTTAATATATATATATTATTTTATTTAAATATTTAAGTATATGAATAAACTTTATTATTTTAAGTTTATTAAGGTTAAATTATTGAATTTACTTTATATAAATGCATGTGCTTGGTTCTAATTAACAGTGTAACAAATGTTAATGTGTTTCCAGAGTCAGCTGTTTAATAAACCAATTGGACTGCCGGACTTTCTAACTTTAACGAAGAGAGTTTTAACACATCAAATTATTTTTATCAAAAAATATAATAAATAAAAATAAATAAAAAAAACATAATTAAATTATAATAAACAATTGCTAAGTGAATGCGGATTTTTGTAAAGCTAAATTTGCAAACTATAGAGAAAACCAGAAACAGTAACGGCTGCACTTAAGGAGCTTGATCTATTTTCAGAGACGGACAACAATGTTTTTGCATAACAGGAATTTTGGCAAACTGGCAAGTAAGTAGCTAAATAAACTTTTTAAGCCTGCCACTTATTGCAACATATTCACTTGCAGGCAATGTCACCAATTTCGTCACAAGCAACGTCCGTTTCAGCAGCAGCAGCCAACAAGCCAAGACTGCAATACTTATGCTGAACATGGGCGGACCACAACACACAGATCAGGTGCACGACTATCTGCTCCGGATCATGACCGATCGCGATATGATTCAACTGCCGGTACAAAGCCGCCTGGGCCCTTGGATAGCGCAGCGTCGCACGCCCGAAGTCCAAAAGAAGTACAAAGAGATTGGCGGCGGTTCACCAATTTTGAAGTGGACGGAACTGCAGGGACAATTGATGTGCGAGCAGCTGGACAAAGTATCGCCCGAGACTGCCCCGCACAAGCATTACGTAGGCTTTCGCTACGTCAATCCGCTGACGGAGAACACTCTGGCGCAAATTGAAAGGTTAGTTAAGAGCGGTTCAAACTCAGTCAAAATTATTTATGAAACTATCAACTGTGATTTTGTAGCTATTATTTGTATTTCTATAAATATTTTATATTTTCATTTATATATTTCAATCCAGCGACAAACCGGAGCGCGTGGTGCTGTTCTCACAGTATCCACAGTACAGTTGTGCCACATCCGGCTCCAGCTTCAACTCCATCTTCAGCCATTACCGCGAAAAGTGAATATTGCAAATCTAAGTTAGTAATTGAACAGCTAATCCATTGTTCTCTACTCACAGCACACTGCCTGCGAACATTAAGTGGAGCATTATCGATCGCTGGGGCACCCATCCGCTGCTGATCAAAACCTTTGCGCAGCGCATACGAGATGAGCTGTCCAAGTTTGTGGAGACGAAGCGCAACGATGTCGTCATACTATTTACGGCGCACTCGCTGCCGCTCAAGGCTGTAAATCGCGGCGATGCATATCCCTCGGAGATAGGCGCCAGTGTGCACATGGTAATGCAGGAGTTGGGTCAAAGCAATCCCTACAGCTTGGCCTGGCAGTCGAAGGTGGGACCGTTGCCCTGGCTGGCGCCGGCCACAGATGATGCAATCAAGGTAAACTCAGTGCAAGTACACCAATGATCCAATCGATTTTAAACCGTTTTTCGTTTTAGGGTTATGTTAAACAGGGTCGCAAGAATTTTATCCTGGTGCCGATTGCCTTTGTGAACGAGCACATTGAGACGCTGCACGAACTGGACATTGAGTACTGCGATGAGCTCGCCAAGGAGGTGGGCGTCGAGGAGATTCGTCGTGCAGCCGCACCCAACGACCATCCGCTCTTCATACAAGCCTTAAGCTCCATTGTCGCCGATCATCTGAAGTCGCAGCAATCCGTCAATCCTAAATTCCTCATGCGGTGCCCGATGTGCACCAATCCACGCTGTCGGGATAGCAAGAACTGGTATCAGCAACTTTGCGCACATTGAGACTAAAGATTTCATTATCATTATCATAATCATTATCATTATTCATTGGGTAATTCTTGGAGTCCAATATGGCAAATTAAAATGACAATGCACAAACAAAACAACTGTTTTCTCTTTATCTCTCCCTCGCACTCGCTCTCTGTAAAAATAGCGCTCTCTGTCTCTCTGTTGTGCACATGTGCGTTTAGCAACCATGACCAAGTAACATTTGCTATTCAAGGCTCTCTTCGTACGTCACAGCACAAAAGATTTTATGCGCTGTTCATGAAAATTTGGGCAGTGTGACGTAACATTACAGTTCACTCGGACGAGCATTAAGTGGCGTATATGCGCAACGCGTTACCTTTAAACTATTTTAATGCCGGTGTGTTTTGATCAGCTGTTTAAGTATCATTTCGTCAGATTTTGAATTCTTTATTTATGGTGGGCACTGCAGCATTTAAATTCTAATGGCCAACGGAGTTCTTTTGGACAACACGCGTCTACTTATATTTTCAATTTGCCGTTATTATGCGTTCATCGCATTTGCGATATAAGCAATTGCATAACACTACAATAACATGGTACAAGTTGGCTGGGACTCCAATTCGAAATAACAACAAAAAAAGCAATCAGTGAAATTTTCGTTGGAACCATTGAAACAATCAAAGTCATTTCACTCGCTTCAAATTAACTGCGAGAGAGAACAACGGATTTGACTCTCGTCAATTAAGCCACGCTTCAAATTGGCAAACAATTAAAATTTCTGCTATTTGCGTCGTTCATTGTCGAATTTGTTCCATTGTTACAAGCGTGCCTTCTTCCGTCTAATGAAATATACTCGGCACAATCTAATCTCAGCATCGGGCGTATTGATCATAAAATAATTTTAAAATACCATTATTTATTTAACTCACTAATTCGACTCATCGTTATGGCTGAAGCTAACAATGGTGGCCATCACTCCGGGGCAGTATACGCCGTGCTCTCAGCGCCGAACGACACCGGAGCGGAACCCTTTGATTTCGACAGGTAAGCGTAGTGTTTATTTATTTTTTGACATTCACCGCATAACCTGTTTTTAAAGTGCCTCGAGCTTTAAGCACTACTTATGAAACGTATACTCTGATTTGCCACACACAGCAAATGCTTATTTATAAATATGTACATAACATATGTATATAAATAGTTATTTAACCTCCCATGCGATTTGTCATTGCCAGCATCAACGATTTGTTTAGGTTCTTGATGACGTCGAGTCCAATAGGCGATTGTTATCAAGTTTATGTGTGAAAAGCCAAGTGAGAACTGCCCCACTTCAGCCAATACGATGCAGACGATCACGTTCCATTTTAATTATACTGATCAACTGATTAGATGTGAAATGCTTTCGATTTATAATCGAATTTATAGGGGTAGTCAAATAGCTATATATATCTTTTGAAATGTCATTTTATTGGATTGCATCATTATGAACATATATTTAAGTTTTTTATCATTTTTAAAAATTTATTTACCACATTTACAAAATGTCGCAAGGAAATAATTTGCAACGATTTTAATGAAAAAAAAAAATGATTTCATTACATTAAATTTAAGCAAACTCATAAAAAAATGCCATGCTAAAATATATGTTCTTTTATATATGTATCTATATATTATTGTAAGTATTTTGCCCAATCGTCGTTAAAATTTTCGCTTTATTGCTAACCATAATTCTGCTGTGGTCAGCTATCATTTTTGGGTTCTAAAATTAACCTACTTAACAACACACAAATTACACACTTTAAAATTTCTAGATACAGTTGTACAACCTCAACAATTTCTTGATAAATCAAAAATAATCAAAAAGATAAGAACTCTGGAATGAAAGTCGCTTTGAAGTTGAAATTATCTCACTCAATGAACACATAAAAAATTCTATTATTAACTTTAGTCAACTGAGTTGCAACATGCAACAAAAACTGTAGTGTTTTATTGGTGCAGTGCCTCACCAAAGCTGTAGAAATTCGAAGCACACAAAGTTTTACTAGATCTTATCTAAAAAATTTCGAAATCATTTACAGATGCGGCAGAGACGAGCCCAGCGAGCTGAGTCCAATCTACAACTGGAGCACCATTAGCAAGACGATGGAGGATAAGACCAGCGGTGTCTTTAAGAATCGTAATCTGATTGTCGATCTGCTGGCAATATGCTTTGGCATCGGCACTTGGCTGGGCGTCAATGGCACCTTTATACAGCTGCCGTTGCTAGTGAATGAGGCGCCCGAGGGCTGGAGCCTGCCATCCTATCTGAGCGTCATGGTTCAGATTGGTAATTTGGGACCACTGCTTTACACTATCTACCAAAAGTATTCGCCATGGAAACTCAACGATGGCTGGACCATACACGCTGTTCTGGCCGTCGGCACCTTATCCTGCCTGCTGACCGCATTCGTCTACAATCAGACAGCCTCGCTGGCGGGCAATGAGCACAGCGTTGCCTTCTTCATACTCACAATCTTCACAGCGCTGAATGCGTGCACCAGTTCGGTGCTCTTCATGCCCTACATGGGTCGCTTCAAGGAGCAGTATATGGTCACCTACTTCATTGGCGAGGGCCTGAGCGGTCTGCTGCCCAGTGTGACGGCTCTGGTGCAGGGCATCGGCGACACAGGTCGCTGTGTCCTGGTGAATGTCACCGAATCTGGAGAGGAGATTTACGAAAAAGAAACACAGCCACCATTGTTCGACACGAAGGTGTTCTTTCTAATATTATTCGGTCTAATGGTGCTCAGCTACATTGGCTACACGCTGCTAAATGCCTTGCCCCTGGCGAGACGGGAATATGCCGAGGTCACCGTTAGCAAGGGCAACAAATACGAGTATGGCCAGGACGACAATCAGCAGCTGAGCCGAGGCCAATATGCCGCAATGCTGGTGCTAATTGGCAGCATCTCGCTGTTCAGTAACGGCATGTTCCCCAGCATACAATCTTATTCTAGTGCGCCGTATGGAACGCGTGCCTATCACTTGGCCGCGACGCTCAGTGTTATTGCCAATCCGGTGGCCTGTTTTATGGCCATGTTCCTGCATTTCACATCGCTGCGCACCATCTATGTGCTCTCTTCGCTGGCAGCGCTGCTCACCAGCTTTGTATTTACTACGGCCGTATTGAGTCCATACCCACCGCTGTACGATGAAACCATTGGCATGGTGCTGGTGGTAAGTGTGCCGTCCCTGAACTCCACTTGGCAGTACCCATTAAATGCTCATCTTTTATTTACAGGTCACTGCTTGGACTCTGCTCATCGGCATTGTGAGCTACACAAAGCTGGGAATAACGACTGTGATGCGCGCCCAGGGCGGCCAATCTTTGGTCTGGGTGGGCGGCATAACGCAGCTGGGCTCGGCCATTGGAGCTATCTCAATATTCTTCGCCATTAACTATACGCGATTTTTTCAGGCCGCCGAATCGGTGTGCTGATCCAACGCTATTTTATATTCACAACTAGATCATTTTTGTGTAGGTAGATTTTTAAAGTTTTACAAAAATAGAAAAATGAATACAAATAAATTGGGTTTGTTGGCTGCTGCAGCATCAAGCCTATTTTTCGAATTTAAATACGAAATTTCCAATCATTAAGTTCTGTTCGCAATCTGTTCAATTTCACTGTCCACGTCGCCCTCGTAGCCGGAATTGGTGAGCGAGCGGGTTCCAGGTTCTGTTGGCCTCAGTTCATCGGCAGTGGCAATGTTCAGGTAGCTGGTGCTAAAGCAATTGGTAAAGGTTTGTAGCAAATTCTGGCCCTGCACTGAGGACACCTTGTTAAAGGCCTGAATCCTTTCACGCAGACTGCGACTAGAGCTTATGGTTGTCCGACTGCCCTGTGGAGATGGCTCGACCGAGTCACGTGCAGTTTCGGTGAACACCTTTGGGTTAAGCAACGTATCAATCTTCTCCAATGAATCCTTCGCACGCTTAAAGTACATCAAACTGTCGCGCAACAATTGACTCTCGTGCAGGCGTCGAAAATCCGCAAGCAGCTGGTGGAACTCCATTGTATCCACTGTGCTCAATCGGTTGTCTCCGGCGGTTAGGCTTTCAAACTCCATAATCAATCGCTTGGTTTTAGTGGGTTGCTGCTCAAGGGCCGATTCCGATAGCGCAAACGTTGTGTTCAAATCAGACAACTCCTTGACTAGATTCAACGATGTCTGAATCATCTCACTGTTCTGCTGCACAGTTTGCTGGAGACGCATCCGTAGGCACCGCAGATAGTTGCATATCTGTTCCGAGTGCTCAATGTCAATATCCGTTGGTAAAACTGTAAAATAATTCAAATAAATAAAATATATATTTAAGAAGATTAAGAATCGCAGACCAGGTGACGTCATAGTGATTTGTTTCTCCGACATTGAAAGTTTTTAATTTAAAACTGAGAAATTTTGAATAATTTAACCAGAAAAATACTAAAATTTATTTTTTTATTTTCTATGTTGTTAAATTTTGTTTAAATCATACCAATATTATTGACTTAAAATGCAGAGCTAACCAGAATTTAAAAAATGGAAAATAAAATATATAAAACCAAAAAAACATATTTATAATTAATAACTAAAACTATTAAATTTAAAATTGCTAGTAGCAAATTAGTACAAAACTGAAAAGATTTTTTTCGCATTTTTGAAAAAGCAATCTACCTTTTAAGAAAATTGTATTTAAATAAATTAAAAGGTTTTCTTTGTCAGCCTAATGCATAATATTTAATATCTAACTTAAATAAAATTAAAAAATGGTTTTTTGGAAATCAAATATTAAATGAAGATTTTAGTCAGTTATTTACTTTATATTTCTTTTCAAGAAAATTCTACCAACACAATTTAATTTTTTTTTAAATAATTCGAAACTTTAATGTAAGCAAATTAGTACAGAGTTTTTGGAAAAGAAAATAAATTAAAATGTTTTCCTTCTCAGCTTTTAAACAAAATCTTACTTAAATAAAATTAAAAAAATTGATCTTTGGAAATCAAAAATTAGATGTATATATTCTTAAGTTTTTTACTGTACATTTCTTTTTAAGAAAATTCTACTGATACAGTAGAATAGCTAAATACTGCACAGAAATAAGCCGAAACTTTAATGCTAATTTGTAATTAGTTATTGTGAATAGAAAACTTATACTTAGAATACAATTAAAATTATGTGTTTTTGAACAGAAAAAAGGGACTTTTCCAAAAGTAAAAATAGACGCTTATTAGAAATATTACCTTAACCAATTTGTAAATAACTAAAATATAACTACAACGGATTGTGGATAGCTAGAAAACATTTTGCTGTGCGTGCACCGTTTGAGACACGAGCACATCGCTAAGTGTCTTTTCAGCTCAAAGAACAGCTGTTTTTACGCTTCTCGCATACTTTCTGTTTTCATTTTGATTAAAGCATATTCCGATGATTAAACCAGTCGAGAGCCGCAGTCGCAGTCGCAGTCGTCGTGAGAAAATCGCTGCGTGAGTTGTGCTTTGATGCAGTCAATTCAATTGTGATTGTCAGCAGAAGTAAAACTGAGCAACTCGTTGAAGTTAAAGTAGATAAATAGCCAAATAGTTAGCACAAAAATTAGAATAACAGTTCAAATTTAGAGAGCATCAAATAAGTAAGCAGCTACAACAAAAAAAAAGTGCTCGCAACGCCAACGCAAAAAGTACAACGACAACGACAACAGCGACGAAGACGACGACGACGACGACGTCAGCAGCGACGTCAGCGTCGACAAAATGTATACAACGCTATTGCTGCGGCAGCGCCTTTGAGACCCACTCGAAAAGCAACAACAGCAAAAGAAGAAAAAGAAAAACAACACTCAACACTTGCTACAAGGATAAGGCGTGAGGCGTGGGGCGTGGGGCAAGGCTGACACTTTTCTATACACGAGTTCGAATTGCTTCTAAAATGAGTTACTTGCGGGGCGGCTCGCCTGGCTGCGTCAATTTGGATACTATGCTCAGTTGCCGGGAGCTGGATCCGCTGCGTCGCAACCTGGAGGCGGGCATTTTCAGGCAGCGCTTGCAGGTCGCCGAGAATCTGTATCAGCGCAATCTAGACGGACACTTTGGTTGTGTGAATGCTTTGGAGTTTAGCCAGGGTGGCGACTATCTGGCATCGGGTAAGTGGCAAACCACCTGTTGCTCCAATTCAGCTAGTGGGGATTAACTTTTGTCTTGTGCACCGGCGGCTTTAGGTGGCGACGATAAGCGTGTGCTTCTCTGGCAGGTGGATCAGACACTGTCGAATCCCGGCAAGGATAAGCCAAATGTGATGTATGGCGAGCATGCCAGCAACATCTTCTGTCTGGGCTTCGACACAAGCAACAAATACATATTCTCGGGCGGAAATGATGACCTGGTTATACAGCACGACATGAGCACGTAAGTCAACTCACAATCCTCGCTAGCTCACATTCTAATTTGTGATTTATTTTTCCATTGTGCAGTGGCAAGAATCTTAATTACTTTTCACACGATGGACCCGTCTATGGGCTCAGCGTGGATCGCACCAGCACGCATCTATTCAGCGTGGCCACCGAGCATGGCGAGATCATTGTCTATGATCTGCGCGTCGGCAAGACTGAGCCACTGGCTATAGCCAAGTTTCGGACACCGTTCAATGCGGTGGAATTCCATCCACTCAATGGCAACTTTTTGGCCACGGCGAATGCCAAACGTGGCGCCCAACTGTGGGATCTGCGTTACCACACACAGTGGGTGCACTTGCTCCTTTCCTTTTTTGCTTTCTAATCAGTTCCATCCTCTTCCAGAGCAATTTGTCAGTATAACTACATCACTGAATCTCCCAGCTGCATGAGCGTGCGCTTCAATTGCAATGGAAGTCTGCTGCTCACCCTGCATCGGCGCTTGCCACCCATCCTGTATAGTCCCAGCTCAGCGGAGCCGTTATGTTCGTTTTACCACGATGAATACTTCAATTCCTGCACCATGAAGAGCTGCACATTTGCTGGCCCGCAGGATGAGCTGGTCGTCTCCGGCTCGGATAACTTTAATATGTTCATCTGGCGTTTGGATGGAGTTGACTGTGAGTATTATGAGATTTATATGATGCACTTGTCTCAACCATTTTCGCTGCAGTGGAGAAGAAGAATCAATGGATCGACACGACGCCCGTCATCCTGACCGGTCATCGTTCGATTGTCAATCAGGTGCGCTACAATCGCCAGCGCTGTCTGATCGCCTCGTCGGGTGTGGAAAAGATCATCAAGGTGCGTGGAAAAGTCAATCCCCAACCAGACAACGTCTAATTTTCACTCTTTGTTTAGCTGTGGAGCCCATTTGCCCAGCAGGGCTGGGAAGGCTCATTGACGGAGCCATCGGATACGCCCTACTGCACACGCACCCTGCATCGGAACTCCACGGATCATGTGTCGCAGGATTTTAGCGCCTGCGACATGGAGGAGGATCAGGTGATGCTGGCCTTCTTCGATACGCTGGTGCAACGTGAGCTGGAAACGTGGAACAGCAGCAGCAGCACGGGCAATGGCAATGGCAATGGCCATCAGACAACAAGCAGCGAGAGCAGCTCCGGCACATCGACGGAGCGCAGCGAGAGCACATCCCAATCGGATGAGGATCAGAGCGATCTGGACACACCCAATGTTAGTGAGCTCAGCTGGCAAACGCATCCGAATCGCATTTTCTATTTGATTGCCAAGAAGCGACGTGCGCTGCTCCAGTTGGCTGTCAGAGGCACTGGTGGCCAGCTTCGCAATGTGGAGCAGCTGCTGGCTCGGCTGCTGGGCGAACAGCGGCAGGCAGCCACCCAGGCACGCATCAGGGAATGGCTGGAGGAGACCCATCGCCTCTTTGGCGATGATGAGCTGCCAACCACATCGGCAGAGGCCGCTGCCCGGGATCGCAATCGCCGCGAATCCATCACTCAGCCAGCCAGCCGCAGTCCCCGCAAGCCGCCCGAGTTTCGCATGAGTAAGTAGCCAAATCGAAAACCCCATCTTAAATCTTTATTGGAACACCAGCTCGAAGAGGCAAACCAGTGTAGCAAACAGGCAGCCAAATGCCAATACATAGAAGGCTAACTGGACGTCTGCTAGGGTTAGCACCTTCCACTTGCCCATGTCCAGCTCGGCCAGGTACTCGGGATACTGATGGATATTCCACTTGGCGCGCTCCGTCATCTGGCTTATCCAATGGTCCAAAAGGCCGCCAGCCAAAATTTGCAAAAGTACCGCATTAATGCCATCCAAATAGGGTGACGGCCTGGGCAGAACATAGGCAATGTGATAGGTCTTGGGGCACTCGGGTATCTTGTGCACCTTGTGCGTCATTATGTAGCGTCTGTCCTGCAGCTCCAGGCTAGCGGAGCGCGTTACGCCGGCAAATTTGCCACTCTTGGCAAGCATGTTTATCAAACGATCCTCACCCTCGCCCACCAGCATCATCTTGGCGTCCAGGCGCCGATAAACCTCCGAGTCCTGCCCATAGAAGAGATCATCTTTGAATGCCGGATGTTTTATGTAAATGGGCAACTGGGAGGCGTCCAGCTCGGCCAGCGTATTGGGATCCCGATAGTACAATGGTGTTATGTACGCCGTGGCCAAACTGGACTCGAGCAGTGCACCAAAGATGACGCTGACCAGGCACAGTGAGGCCAAGAAGATCCGTTCCGAATTATACGGCGGAAACTTGCCCACATTCACACGCACCCAAACCACCCAGGTGTCAATAAAGATGCGCCAAGCAATGGATAAATAATGCAAGCGACTGTTGGCAACTCCACCAGGTGTAACATGGCAATGGCCAATGCGCAGCAGAAGATTCAAGCCGCGCAAACAAAGCCAGATGAAGGCACAACCGAATCCCACGAGGATGAAGCAAAGCCAGACATCCAAACGGACGGCACATAACGGTACAATCGACTGTGGAATGCGCTGTGCCTTCTGCACAAACAGACACAGATCATCCATGTAGACAGCGACGCTGAACTGCACCCGTGACGAGAAGTAATCCTTGACAAAGAACCCGGCAAAGATCACATCCAACTCGTTACGATGGATGCGTCCCAGTCCGCCACTATAGGATCCATTCAGCTGCTTGCCACTGTGTGGAGGGGAACATTTCCTAAGTGATGAAGTGTCTTGGAGCTGACCCGGTTTACTCACCCAAAGTATTCGCCATCCGGCCAGGCATAGTTCAGCGTAAAATTCAAATGTTTGCCAACAGTTTCGGCCACCTTGGCATCCGGTCCGGTGGCGCGTAGTACTTGCTCATTGGCCTCATCTTCCACGAGTGCGGAGTACACCGAGTTGAAGATGTAGATACGCAGTGGATAACCATAGAGATTGGAGTAAATCTTGTCATAGCTATGCGCATTCTCAGCGAGCACCAAACTCTTCAGAAAGGGATTATAGAGCAGGATTCGCTGGACTGCCAGCTGCACATAGTAGATGCGATTGTGGTCATAGCGTTGCCAGATCTGCTCCGCGAACTGTAGCAAAAGTGCCTGTTGCTCCTGCTCCTGCTGGCCTGCGAATCCATCTAATGCAATCACATAGAAACCGCGGGGATTGGTGAATAGTTTTACCTCCGACTGCATTTGCTGCACTTGCTCAAAAAGATAGAAATGGTGTTCGACTGCTTCGGCTTCCGCATCCCAACCAACTGCTTCCTTTGGCTGTTGGCCAATATGGACTCTTAGCGTGTTGTTCTTATGATTCAGCAGCGAGTGGACAAAACTATTGTCCGCATCCCGCATGCTTTGCAAATGAAGCGTCAGTGTGCCTTCCAGCTGATTCAATATTGTCTCCACAATGCTGCTGGCATTGTTTTCCAGCTGTCCCATTGCCAATTGTACTCCGATTATGGATAGAATTAGATGTGTAGCCAATGCCATTTGGAGCGCAACTGAACTTTTTGACCTATGACAGAGATTGACCAGGTTTACCCGGCCTCCCGACCGCATCTCTAAGTGTGTGTGTGTGTGTGCGTGTGTGTGGGCAAACAATGACCAGTTGACACGTTATTTGCCTGCTGTCAGCGACTCTTTGACGTTGACAGTTGACTGTGCTCGCTGACTGGGCCAACTGTAGATATCAGTTAGCACCTATCACTCCTTGCAGTAAAACCCACAATTATTGGCAACTGTCTGGGCAAATTGTTTACTTTATCATAATCAAGCTTCAAGATTACGACCCAACATGACCTGGCTATATTGGCCAATCTACTTAATAGTTTGGCAAACAAACATTGCTAAATTTAACTTTCAAGCGGCTTTAAAACTTAAACAGCAGTCCCGAGCAATGCCGGATAATGCTTAGTTAGTTTCTGATTTTGGCTTAAGGAATTTATTATTTAATTTATAAGCTTTATATATTTATAATCTTTAAATCAAATTATGTTTGTCCAGCTTGAATTATGTTATGCTATTGCCAAATACAAAAAGTATTTCTATATTATAAATTTCGCTACATGTTGGGGTTTATTTATAGCTCTATAACTGTATATATTTATATACTTTATATAGGTATATCCTTTATTTGGTCTATTCGTCTATATGATTAAGCGCTCATACTAATCTGTCCATAGATGCATTTTCTTGTGGAGGTAGTCATCAAATGTGCAGTTAAAAGAAAAAAATATCCCAAACCATATTTATCCAATATGCATCTTGCGACTAACACTTGGAGAAAACAGTTTAAAATCGGTCTACTATATCATATAAATATATCATAGGAATTTACTAGTCGCAAGGCTGTATAATCTTTACAAAGTTCCCATTTCCTATTATATTTCCTCCCTTGCCACAATTCCGCTGTAATAAATTTTCGATTTTCTACAGTTGGCTCATTGCAGGCCAGTTTCGAGCAGCTGGAGCGGAAACGGAAATTAATGCGACTCCGTTTTGCGGCCATTAAACGGCGACGGACCGTTCGACGTCCACGTCGGGGGATGCTGGAGAACGAGAGCGCCATGTCATATGATACCGAATGGCTGGATGATGATGATGATGATAATGAGCCCGAGGCGAATCAAGAGAGCAATGTTGGTGATAACAGCAACACCAGCAACAGCAACAACAACAGCAACATCAACAATAACAACAACAATAGCAACAGCAATCCCGATGACGATACGTCCAACACATCGATGGAGGCACAATTGTCGCAGGCGCCAAGCACCTCCAATTCGGTGCACTTTGCACTGGATGCCACCGAGGCCAACAACAACAACAGCCAATTGGCCGAAAACAACAACAACAATAACAAAGTCGTCAATGGCATACCCGTTGTCAATTGCCACTCAGAGACAACCACATCCACGTCCTCCTCCACACGGACACATTTGTAAGAGGATCACACTCGGGGAAACTTTCGAGAGGTTTCTGTTGACTTTTTTATACAGAGCAATCCTGGCATATATATATGATAATTCCTCGATATGTGTGTGTGTATTATCGATTAAGAAGAAAATGTAGACTTAAGCGCATAATCCGACAGCACTGTGTCCATTTGTCCGAGTTTCATCATGGTATAATCCATACGTAGAGTATTTGGTATTCTTTATTGTTTAAGTAGAATTTATCCGCGTCCAAAAATAGTGATTTGAATAATTTTCGAGCTCATTTTGCAATTTATTAATAGCCTCCAAATTGGAATACTTTTCGTTTTATTTGATGATCTCTGAAAAATTGCAGTAGCCTAAAAATAATACCAAGACAAAATTATGAGTATAACTTTTGAGTGTAATCATTAGATATAAGAAACATAAATTTATGAAACTTTTTTTTTTTAATTGAAAATTTGAATGTTAATTGTGATTAAAAGTATTTAATAAAAAAAACCAATCAGAAAAAAGAAAATAAATAATTGGCAATGGAACAAGAGCAATTAGCAATGTTTCTATTCAAGTTGATAATGATGAAATCACGTGTTGCAAGTAGTTGCAACCAACATACTTCAAACGTACTTACAGATACATATACCCATGTATTATTGCTGATTCAATCAAGACAAGTATTTCAGCAGTTGGCATTCCAACTGTGTTAGAAAATATGGAGTACAGTAGAATTAAAAAATGGAAGTATCCGTTTTTTTTGTTTATTTATTGCATGCTAAAGTCTACAATAATTTATGTGTAAAATTAATAATAAAATTGATAAAGAAACTAATATCTACGTAGCTCAAGTATGGAACGATTATGCTAAATTGTGAATCGTAGCGATATAAGTATAAGTATAAACATTGCATACACTAAACAGGCTGTATAAAGAGTGTGTGTGTGTGTGTGTGTGTGTAGGAGAATGCGGCTGATAACTGGTAACTTAACAATACTGGCTAATTATGTACGTTGGCTTTTTCTTTGTATGTTGCATATTCCCTAAATCTAACTGAATTAATTTACACGATTTGCGTATTAAATGCAAGCGAAACACTTAGCAAGTCCCTTCGGTGGCATTCATGTCACTGGGCCGGAACGGCAGCATCAGATCCTTGCAGCGAGTCATTACAAATCGCTCCAATTCGCTGCCAGCACTACAAATCAAGCAGAACATTAGAATGATTTGCAGAAGATAGGATATGTTTGGCTACTCACTCATAAATCTCATTGCCTTCGACATTGTAAAGATCGCAGTTCTTGAACACCAACTGGATGTCGCTGAGGAGCTCCTCGTTTATTTGATATTGGCCCATATTTAATTTTGATTTGATTTTTGCCAGATCCATTGGCGTCTTAATTATCTTATGGTAGTCGGGCACCTCAGAGCTCAGCACTGGTCGCAGAAAAGGCCATGACGACTTATGCTTCATCGTCTGCTCCAGCAGATCGTATAAGACGGCGCCATTTAATGGCAGATCATCATTGGTTCGTCGTCCCGAACGACGATTGTTGTTGTGATTACTGGTATTATTATTGTTGTTGTTGGTATTACTGCTGCTGGTGTTGGCCTTGCCCAGTGAATTGCGCAACGAATTGCGTGAACGCTTAGCCTGCGGTTCCTCACGATCCTCGTCATCATCGGCATCGCCATCTACTAGAATTTAGGATTAACGGATTATTATATGTAATTGAATTGGCATATATCTAGTGAAACTACATACCATGACTGAGACGGCGTCGAGTGCGAGGCTTTTCATTTGATTTGCACTTCTTGCAGACGAAGTCCGTGCGCGGTTGCCGTTTCAATTTAACGCACTCCAGATGATACCACTCGGAGCAGCGGGCACAGCAAATTTCGCAGCCATCATAGAAACACGTTTGACAAACCTTTTCAACCTCGCTAAGAATGCAAAAAATGGATTGATTAGTTTTAATCATCAGCAAGATTTTCATTCCTTTCACTTACGTTTCTTCATCCTCCTCATTGTCTTCCGGTTCAATGGAGGAGAGATCGTGTTCGTCATCTTCTTCAATTTCCTTGGATTTCTTTCGTCTACTGCTGCGGAGTCGTTTCGCTGCCGCTCTGCCATTTGCTTTGACGGATATAATGTGCGTGGACGAGGATTGACTTTGCTCAGTTGTCTCCTCCTCCTCTTGATCACTTTCTTCCTCTTCGCTGTTGCCATCATTCTCTTCGTCGTCAGAGTTGTCATCATCCTCATCTTCGATTGCCACCTCAATTTCTTTTGATTTCAGTCGCCTGCTGCTGCGGAGTCGCGTCGCTGCCGCTCGGCCATTTGATTTGGCGGATGATAAGATGTGAGAAGAGGAGGCTTTGCTTGCATCATCATCTGGTGCATCGCTTTGCTCCGATTCTTCATCGCCATCATCTTCCTCCTCTTCGTCCTCGCCATCCTCCTCCTCCTCCTCCTCGTCGTCGTCACCGTCGGCATCTGCGTCCTCCGCCTCTTCCTCCGCAATGAATTTGCGATTCTTTTGGGCAGTGCGTTTCTTTTGCTCTCGCTGCTTATCGTCTGCGGTGGCATTGGTGAAGCGTCCAGTTCGCACACAGGACTGACAATACCAATTACCCTCCGGCACCGAGCGCATCTTTGGCTTCATGCAAAACATGTGTGTGCCACCGTTGCACTCGTCGCAGAGCAGCATCTTCTCCGGATCTGTGCCACGTCTGCAAACCTTGCATAGCGACTTATTTGTGGAATGCTTCCATAATATGGAGTCGTGTAACACGTTCATATGCAGAAAGATCTGGGAATAGTTGGTGCTCTGCATCAGTGACAGTTCCCATTGCTGCAACTTGGCCTCACAGATGAGCTTGTAATTTTCCGGCCTCGACTCTTGTTTCTTTGTCGTAGTTATGCCAAATGGCTCCTTTAGGAAGCGACGACCCACCGCCTGCTCTACCTGGAGCAGTGCTGACGCCAGATTCCGCACCTGAGTCTCATGCACCTCGGTTGCCTCCGTTGAGCCAGCGACCACACTTTGACTCAAATGTTGTCCTGGATCCCGATAAGCGCCGTACTTAGACCTGCCATACTGATTGGCTTCTTCGTCATAGAGCTCATCCTTGACATCGTCAACCTCCATGTTCTCATCGGCATCCGTCTCGTTGCTATGCATGAGTCCGGGTCCCCACTGTATCTTGCACTGAGCATTGTATTCGTCGGCCAAAAGCTGTTCGCGCCACTTCTCCATATCCTTGACCTTCAGCTTGCCCAGATCGCCCGTGGATATGTCCATCTCCAGCTGCAGAATGCAATCGATCAGATGCAGACGCATTACTTCGTTGAGATCTGTATTCTCGGGCAGACCAAAATTAGACTGGCCATATTTGCGATTCGTCTCGGACTGCATTGCATTGACGAACTTGTTGCGCTTCTGATTGCTATCCAGGCTGAGCATGTCGTGGGGACAAAGCTTCACATGCTTTTCGATTAGGGAGCGTAGCTGCGTGAGCTCCTCGAGCAGCTCGGCTTCACGCAGGCCCAGTGGATTCAGGGATTTGATCAGGGCATCGATCTCATCCTGCTGATAGATGTAAGTCCACATCTGCCGCTGAGCGTTCTGCCCATTGTGAACTATGCAATTGGTGGCATCTCCACTGCACATGAGCAGCTCAGTTTGTGTGGGTGCCGACTGCTCCTCGTCTTCACCGGTTAAATCCACTGAATCGGCCGATTGACCATGTCCGTTGATGAGCAGATTCTCCTTGTTCTCCAACGATTGTTTACCGGTGCTTTTACGCCGCTTATCCGAATCGTCGCCATACAGCTTCAGCAGATAGACGCGTAGATCTCTACGGATCTTGGGCAACTGCGCCTGTTTGCGTAGCTCAGCCGGTGATTTATTGAGCGGCGGCTGTGTCAGACACGTGTCCAAGCTATCCGGCGAATGCTCTATGAAGATGCCCGGCATAGACTCGAGGACATAATACTTGCGATAGCAACGATCCATGCCCAAGTAAACCAGAAAATTAAACAGCTCCGAGTGCAGCTTGATTATCTGATTATCATGTTTGCGCTGCTCCCGATCCGATTGACTTAGCAGATCGGCAACGCGTCGATTCAACTCGCTATCAAGTGATTGTCTCTTGTCCACATCCTGCTTCAGTTCATCTGTCATGCACTGCTGATTGTGCTCGTTGATCAGCTTGCGACGGTTTATCTCGACTGCGGCTACTCTTCGGTTCTCGGCAATGACCATCGAACGAATTTCGCCCTTCGCCTTGGCTATGCGCTCCATGCGTTCGTCGAGCACCGTAATGCTGGCAGAATAGGTCAAAATTTGTGCCATCAAACAGTTAATCACACGCATAATGTCCACGAAGTCCAGATGACCAATGGTATGCGTTCGGAGTTGATGTAGAATGTGTGAGTGCTGGAGCAGCAGCTCCAAACCGGGATCCTCACGGGAGGCGTACCCATTGCGATACATGAAACGCCATTTTTCACTCTTCTCAACCAGAACCGCACCGGAGGACAACAAATGCAAGCGCAGCACTTCGCTGAGGGTGAGCGCGTCCAGCGGCAACACGTTCAGATTAAAGGAATAGTGTCGCTTGGCATAGCGAGCCGTATGCGAAGCATTGTACATGGTCATGTAGGGCTCCTCTGTTGACTGGACGCGTCCAAGCGAATAGTTGACAGGGCACTCGTCCTCCTCCTCCCGTTGCAGATCAAAGATGGTGCCCAGCAGCACGAGCAGTATGTCTGAGAGTGGACCGGCCACTTCACGTGCGCTAAATGCTCGCGACATCTCATAGAAGCTCAGGTTCTGGGTGAACACACCGGTGCCAGAGAGCAGACCACGATATGTGTGCATAAATTCGCGTAGCATGAAGGCGTCGCCAAGCAGATCGTGCGGCAGATGTGTTACAATTGTTTGATAGATGGGCATCACGGACTGATCGACACGTTCCAGATCATCCGTTTTGATTGTCAGATAATTGCATTCTTCCTCGACGCGCAACATTAGCGCCGCCTTCTTTTGTGCCTTCTTCTCCGCTTTTTGGCGCATATCCTCCACCACTTTGGCCTGCTTCTCGTCACGTCTGCGCTTCATTTCCTCGGCCAACAATTTGGCTTTCATATCTGCGTCCGCTTTGCTCTTGGGCTTCACCTCCTCACCCTTAACAACGAACTTATTTAGTGTTGATTGTTTTTTGGTATCCTTAGCGTCTGGTCGTTTGATTTTCGATGGTGAATAGCGAGGCATTTTTCCAATAAAAATACTTGCGAAGGTGACATTCGGCTCTGTGATATACTGCTTGTAGGTTTCGGGCTTGGGTCGAAGTAATCCCTCCACACGAATCACATTGTTCTTGATGAACATGCTGAGGTTCTCTTGGTTGAACTCGTCCCGTTTGCGACGCATCTGCTCGAATGTGGCGACAATCTCCTCGCCATTTGTCGCACGCAAGAGATATTCGAGCTGTTCGGTTTCCTCGTAAACGCCGTTGACCGGCTTTGGCGCATTTTGGGCTGGCTTAATGTCAATCACCTTAAAGACCAGATTTTTCTTGGTTGTGATATTCACCTCCTCGTTGCGGAAGAAGCGTTTGCGTAGAAACTTAGACGCGAGCAAAGTGAGCGTCTTTACGGCCGATTGACGGGCGTGTTCGATGACCAGGAGGACAGGCGCACGTAAACTGTGTTTGAACTGTTCCATCTTTTTGCGGGCGATGCGTTCGCTCTTAACTGCCTCCTCGTAGGTGAGACCGTCCTTGCCGGTCGCCTCGCACTGCCACACAGTCGAGTTTATGGCCATAACATGTCGAAAATATTCCCTTTAATATAAAAAATAAAACAATTGCAATTGTGTTAAGTTTCAAGAAATAAAAAAATTTTAAATTTAAGGTGTTTGGAAATTTTCCTAATCTTCAATATAACACTTTAATTTGTAAAATCTAAATTACCTACTAAGAATAATGTTATTTAAGAAACATTTTGAAAATACTCCATGTAATTTAGACAATGATGTTTAATCTTTCTGGTGAAAACTCCAAATATATTTTTTTGCATATTCAACATTGCAACATTTAAATGGTTTTTTGAACTGTCAAAAAGGTGGCAACGCCGTGCTTAGCAGCTGTGACACAAATTCGCGCGCTTTCATCGGCGGCCGTACGCAACACAACAACTACTAACATACGAGATATTTTTGTTGTTTTGCATGCATGTATTGCTCGCGTCGAAGCATGCGTTCATCAACGTTGCTTTGTTGTATACTTTAGCGCATTGTATGCTTTGTTTTTGCCATACTGCTTCTCGCTGCAATTGAAGGCTTTTGGCGAAATGCAAATCAAATTTAAACTTGGTAACAGTATTAGGCGAAAAATAAGAATTTGACGATCACAAATTTTATATTTATTATTGTTCTGTGCTTAACAAAGATCAACGCAAATTTTCCAAATCATAATTTTTTCGTCAGGTAAAAAAAAAAGGCGCTAGACACAAATAAAATGCATCTATTTTTAAGCACGAAAAATGTAACGCCTATTAAGTGCAAGTTTTAATTGTCATATACATTATAAATTGCAGTTTATTATTGGCAAGAAAAAATTGTTTCACGCATGATGAATCTGATTTAGACTTACTCGTAATCTCGAAATATCCGCTTGGTAATATAACAGCAGAAAACCGAATCGTTGTCGTGGAATGTTTCCTGTGATTGATTGAGATCAAATCCGTCGCGCTTGCAGATCGGCATTTTTGATGATTTGTTGCTTACCCCTTTAGTTTCCTAATTTACTTAGTTTCACCAAGGAGCAGCACAGGGTCAGCCAGCGACAGCGTGAGCGAGGCTGAGAGGGAGCAATAAAAGGCGCCCAATTTTTTTTGCAAGCTGCAGGATGTAAACGTTATTTAGCAGCTTCTCGCAATAAGCATTCACTGGACAACTTCAATTGACAACTTATTATGCTTTTTGCACAACCTTTCATCGACTTATACGCTATAATTTACTTTATTTTCCTTAACGAAATAATTTTCACGCGCGCCTCGCGAATTTCGCTTGGCCTTTGAGATGCTAATGTGTAACTATCGATATTTAACATGTAAACAAGAACAAGCGTCGCTGTTATTTGCCAACGATAGTTTGCGCGCAACTTTTACCCAGTATTGAGAAACGAGGATTTCTCAGACTTATTTTCTTGTTAGTTATTTAAACTAAGCTTTTATTGTTTTAGTTGTTGAAAGGAAACCAGTTAAAGTAAATTTAATAGTTATTTAGCTTTTTATGCACTGATCAGTCATATATATATATAATATAAAAATTTTGCTCACTAAATCTCGCTCGATCTGCACTGATATCGATGTTATAACATATATCGATAAGACATCAACAACTCTACTGCAAAATGGAATAAAAAGAACCACACACAAAAAAAAGTTTTGCGGAAAAGGAAAAGTGCATTTGACTGACTGTAAAAATAGTGTAACAAGGCGGCATAATTAATTGAAATGTGCATAAAACAGTGTAAAACGAAAAACATGCGCTTCTGCGTATGACGATAAAATTCGAATCAGCTAAATTAATAGGTAGGCATCTGCCTTAGTCTCTGCTTCAGTCCCAGCCTCAGCCTCACTGGCGCAACGAGCAGGCTGGCTGGCTTTTTGGCTGACTGGCTGCTTCATATCATTCTTTCGCCGTTTGTCTTCCTCTTCGCTTCGTGCGACACAAGCAGCAGCAGCAGCAAGCAGAACACGATATTTTTGTCGAGGGGAAAAAACTGTACGCGCTGTGTTGTGTTGTGTTGCTGTGTGTGTGTGTGTGTCTCTGCATATGTATGTGTGTGTGTGTGTGGGAGCGGAAGGGGGAAGAGGGCGGCGAACAAATAATGTACAAAAAGTTTTAATGTCTCGTTTTGTTTCGACTTATGCAAATTGCAGTCTGTTTTTCCGTTTTCTTATTTCTGGTTTTTCAGTGTGTGTGCTAACTTGCTGCCTTAGTGTAATTTATTAATTATCAACGGATTTCCACCCGCAACTCCAATTTTGTGTTAGCTCAAAGCTAAATGATAATGGTTCGCAGACGCGCACGGCCCGCCAAAGAGCCCGCCCTAAACGTGGTCATTGCTGCCAACAACAACAGCGACAACACAACGCTGACCCTGCCGTTCAATGGCGTACCAATGAGCGCTGTGGCCGCGAATAGCAATAATCTGATGGATGATCAATACTTTGCCAGCCCCAAGCGAAAAGACTGTCGTCTCATGAAACCAAATGAAGTCAGTCTCAGTGCAGAAAATCATCCACAATCTATTGACAAATCCAGCAAATCCATCAAGTCTGAGGCCGGTCGCACAATTGGTAAGTATTTTTTTTATTTTTATTTTTTTTATAAGTTTAATTCAAGCACACTCACTACAGCACCCCTTTCCTTTCCTTTTCCCCACACCTCCTCCTGCACAGGTGTACAATTGGCCACGCGCTCGCAAACACGCACCATTGAAAACTTCTTTAGAGCGAATGCAGCTAAGAAAACAACAAAAATTTTATCAACAGAAATTACAACAACAACAATTGCATCAGATGAGCAAAAGACAATAAGCATAAATGAAGCCGTAGTGGATGAACTGGATGAGGAGTCGTTGCTTTATGATGTACACTCAATAGCTTCACCCTCGACCAGTAACAGCAACAGCGCCAGCGCTAGTTCGCCAGCATATCATATCGATGATGATCTGGACGCTGAGCACACTAACGACAACAGCTCCGAAACGGGATGCAGTAACTATACAGATACAGATACACACAACCATACACACTCAAACCTACACACACCAGTACAAGACCAAGACACACAACACACCGAGGCAGCAGGCATTCAGCACACAACTGCTTTCCAGACGCATCGATCGGCATTGCGCGACAGTCACAGCTCGTCGCATAGCAGCAGCAGCAGCAGTGCTGCGACCTCTGACAATATATTTCTGCAGGAGCCGGTGCTGACGCTGGACATCGATCGCACGCCCACCAAGGCCTCCAGCATACGCATCAATAAAAGCTTCGAGCTGGCCAATGCCGTGTTCTCCTCGCCGCCATCAGTGCTGAGTGCTTGTGTACTCAACGGTCGCTTTAATCAAATTGTTACGCTCAATGGTCACGGGACGGGGCACGAGCAACAGCAACTGCAACAACAATTGCAACAGCAGCAGCAACAGCAACCGCTGAGCGGTTGCGAATTGGATCAACATGACAGCAGTTCCTGCGACAGTGGCGTCGCATGCAGCCTAACGACAGGCGTGTCACCAGCGGTGATGGAAACGCGTCGACGGAAGCCGGCAACACCGCATCGCATCTTATGCCCCTCGCCCATCAAGACAATGACGCGCGATGCAGCGCTAATGATGAAGGGTGAGGTGCAGTCGCCGAGAAAGTCGCCGCGCAAACTGCAATTGCAACTGGCAGCCGCAAGCAGTGTGTGCAAATCGCGACGAAGACTGAATCAGCCAAAACCGCAAGCGCCTTATCAGCAGCAGAGCCCAATGCCCAATAATGATGTGGTCGTTGTCGTTCTAGACGATGACGGGGACGATGATGAGGATGATGTCCATGCGCTGATTAAAGCCGCCGAGGAGCGGGAGAATCAGACAAAACCAAAGGCAGCTTTGCTCAAACCAGCAACAGCAAAAGCATCATCAGCTGCCGTCAAACCAAAGGCGACTTCCAACAGGCCGGGCAAGGCAAAGACATTGGCAGCCAAGTCGCAGCCGCTGGCCGCAACCAATGGCAATCGTGAGCTGACCGAATTCTTTCCGGTACGGCGCAGTGTGCGCAAGACCAAGACGGCCGTTAAAGAGGAAATGATGCGCAATCTGGAGCAGGCTGTGCTTGAGGAGCGCTGCGAAGGACTCCAGGTGCGCCACTTTATGGGCAAGGGGCGTGGCGTTGTCGCCATGCGTCGCTTTAAGCGTAACGAGTTCGTCATCGAATATGTGGGCGACCTGATCGCCATTAACGAGGCAACCCAAAGGGAGCGTTGCTATGCCCTCGACGAGAATGCCGGCTGTTATATGTATTACTTTAAGCATAAGAACCAGCAATACTGCATCGATGCGACCATTGATACGGGGAAACTGGGACGCCTTATAAATCACTCGCGGAACGGCAATCTGATGACCAAAGTGGTTGTCATCAAGCAGCGGCCGCATTTGGTGCTGTTGGCAAAGGACGACATTGAGGCTGGCGAGGAGCTGACCTACGACTATGGCGATCGTTCCAAGGAATCGCTCCTGCATCATCCATGGCTGGCATTTTGAGGTTATGCCAGGCAACTATCATTACCTAATTATACATAATAAATGCAAAATATTAGCTTAGTTATTATTTAAAGAACAAAATGAGACAAAGATGAAAGAAACAACAAAAAACAAAACAAAAACAAAACTGTTAGTGCAAAATAACCGTAAAGGATATAGAGAGCATCATTTCATATTTTTGGATCTGTTACGCGTTTTTCATTTGTGTTAAGGCATCGATTATGAAACTGTTAAACATTTAGACGAAGTTGAAGCGGTATGCTTATAATTATTACATTAACATTGCAATCACCACATTTATAATGAAACTCGAACAGACTCACACACACACACACATAGACACTTACATACATACACACATACACACTCTATTTATATAGAACTAGTTATATATGCATATACACACATACATGTGAAATATCGCTTATTATTATGTACTATTTACTGCCATAGTGCTATCTAATAATGTATACACCCCGTGCACCTCGCTCGCCAATCCCAATCCAAAAAAAAAAGAGAAGAAAAAACCAACATTAAACCTAAATCCTGACTAGATTAATAATAATGAATATAATAATAATAATTAATGCATCGATCAGCATCCATTTAAGCACAACATTAAAACACAACATTTGACGAGGCTTTCTGTAGCGTCCACTGGCAAAAGTCCTACTACAACCGAGAGAATGTGAGACATTGAAGATTAGTTTCAGACTAATCATATCACCATTTGAGCTTCCGCTGGCACAAGTGAGCCACTTTATAAGCAGGTTTCAATTACACACAATACACAACGCCTCCAAACTCCACTCCACTCCAGTAGAATGTTGAATCCAAACAAATGCCACTCCTTACCCCGTCCCCAGAAAATAAAAAAAACCCCTATTGATAAGTGATAAAATCATCAACGCAAGAAATGTATTGCAACAAAAACTTGGTTCAAATTATCAAATAAACATCAAACGTTTTTTCAATTTCTATATATATATATATTTTATATTTTTTTTTAGTGTTTTGCTCTGCGCATATTTATACAGTACATTATCTATTGATTGTAGAATATAATTTTGTAGCACATTGTAATACATTGATTTTAATTCAAGCCGCAAATCATTTTATATCATGTTTTTAATCATTGTTAGCAAATAAAAAAAAATAAAATAAAAACACATACACAAATGCATAATTTACAGTTAAGTCTACAGCATCGATTCAAATTTAGTTGTAATTTATATATATATATTTTAATTGTTTTACTACACACTCACAGACTATCACACGGACATACTCACGGACATATTCACACACACAAAAGACGCAAACATTAAGCAAAATAAATAAATAAAACATTTAACACAAAAAAATCTAAAGCCAATGGTGTTTTTTTTTTAGTTTTCTGCTTTAGTTTTTAATTATGGAGATCATGGCAAACTATGACTAAACATGGAATGCTCGCAGTTTTATTATTTCTTTATATAATTGTAACAAATTTGCATTACATATAGAATAATACATTACAAACATATTCAACTTTATACGTGTAAATGTATATATAGAAAATTTCGCTTGGGCGGGTTACGTTTTTGGATGTTGTTTTTTTTTTATCTTTCTTAACGCCTTGAAATATCTCACTTTGGAATGGTTTGGGGCGGTTCCCTTTTTTATAATTTTTATTTAAACTGATGAAATTAAACTGATCGCTTCTACACACACTTTGACTGAGATCCCACCATCTTAGTGGGTGAAAACTGGGCATTACAAACATTTCTAAGTTGGCGCTTTTGCCAACATTTCTCAACTCGCTTGGAAACTAAATCGTAGCGTTTATTAATAATATAATGTTCAATATAGTTCAATCGAGTTTTTAAAACGAAAAATATAAAAATTAATAGTGGTTTATTTGATTTAAGTATATTACAAATTCTAATTTCCAAGCATTCGCTAATTACCGAAATCTAGTTTAGTAGTTGGGTAAAATAAGGATTCTTTCACCTTAAAAAGTTGCCAAGTCCAAGCGATAACTAAATGGGGAGGTAATATCGATTACTACGTTTTATGTACCACTCAATACAGTCTATCCAATTAATTTAGTAATAGTTATAATAATAATAATAATATAATAGGCTTGTTAGAACTAATACTAGTTCTAATTGCTGAGTTATTTAAGTAATCGGCCAATTCTCGATTTCCCTGTCTAAAAATCAAAATTTTACACAAAAATATTGCAATAATGCTACAATTTCGACGCAAATAGTTTAGCATTGCTTTTTTCTTTTGTTGACTACAACTACAGGCTAAGTGTGTAACAATAATTACAACATGAACAACAACAACAACAACGACAACATCAACAACAACAAGAACGACAACAACACAGCAACACGCACATTTAACAATGATAACAACCAGCGCAAATGTTGCAAATGTTGCAAAGTTGCTTGCAGTTTCGCTCACTTATATAAGAAAATATCTAGACGGATTCATAATACTGACTGACGTGTCGCCTACGTCAAGATGCTCGCCTCAGCTGCCGGTGGGCGTGGCGGCGGCACCAACAACATCGTCGACTGCTGCTGCTGCTGATGATGATGATGCTGTGACCTTAACTGTTTCACGGAGCGCAGCTTTTGTCATTTCTTTGCACTGAAACTGGGCTTGGGCAGCGAGCTCATAAATGCGCCAGCATTGGTTGGCAGTGCCGGTGCCACAAAACTCAGATCGGGTATTAGGGAGATGCGTGGCGCCACCTTTGCGTTGCCCAGATGAAACTGCTGACGCTGCTGCAGCTGCTGCTGCTGCTGTTGCTGTTGCTGCAACTGTTTCTGATGGTGCTGATGATGCTGTTGCTGATAAGTTGCTGGCACTGCGTTCGCCGTCGCCGTCGGCGCCGTGGAGAAGTCGTGCATCATATGAATCTGCTGTGGTACATTGTTATTATTATTATTACTATTGTTATTGTTGCTTATGCTGCTGCTGTTGCTATTGTTGGTGTTGTTGCTGCTGCTGCTTTTGTTATGATATTGGGGTACCAGATTGCTGTGCGCGTGCGGCTGCTGCTGCTGCTGATAGAGACTGAGCGGATTGTTGTAGAAGTTGGCGCTCTGCCAGGCGCCAGAATTGAATTGTGGCATTGTAGCTGCACGTGCCGGCAATGGATTGCTGCTCACAAAATCTGACCAGTCATCTTCCTGCTTTGCAACTGCAGTTGGTGGTCGCGATTTTATCACATTGTTGTTGTTGTGATTGTAATGGTTATTTTGCTGTTGCTGCTGCTGCTGCTTTTGCTGCTGTTGCACGGGCACTGACACAAAATCGGACCACTCATCATCCTCCTGCTGCTGCTGCTTTTTTTGTATCGCCTGCTGCTGTCTCGGCTGCTTGGGTGACTGTTGCGCAACCGTGGCGCTTATCGTCGGCGGCTTGTACTGGTGCGAGAAGAGTTCCTCGATGCGTGCCAATTCCTCGGCATTGATGTTGGCCAGTGCATTGTCGCCCCACTCAATGCTTGGCTTCGCCAATGGAATTGATTGCGGCAGCAGTATGGCGGGACTGAGGATCATCTGCTCACCAAATGTGGGCGTGCCATTGCGAGGTGGTTGCAATTGGGCGCAGTTCTTCATGGCCGGCACACTCTGAAAATCACTGAAATCATCATCCTCCGCTGATGGCTTCCCGGATGCGTTCAGCTTGCTAGGTGAGTCAAGGGCGTATGATGTTGTTGTGGCCGGCGGTGGCTTGTACTCCACATCGCGATATTCCTTCTTTACAACCGTCTCGTCAATAATTATGCCTGCCGAGGCGATCTCATAGTCGAAATCGATGGGCGCCAGCGTTGTTGTCTTGGCCACCGCCGTGTCCGATTTGGAGGGTGTGTAAATATGTGTCTCCTTTAGCGGCAGGGCAAAACTATTGCTGCTGCTGCTGGCGCTGCTGATCTCATGCAGTTGCTGGCTGCTGCCAATGATTGCTGGTTGTGGCGGCGGCGACGGCGATGGTGACGGTGTTGGCAGCGATGGCGATGGTGACTTTCTCAAATTAAGCTGCTGCTGCTGCTGATTGAGCTGCTCGCTGTCGTCGACGAAGCCGTGTCCATTGCCGTCTGCTGATAGAGCAGGCGATAGCGGTGCTGCTGTTGTTGCAGCAGCAAAAACTGATGTTGCTGCTGCGGCGTCATCAATGCCGGCGACGTCGCCAACGGTTGCTGCCTCATCGTTGCCGTTGGTCGAGCCTTGCCCATGAGTAGCGCCAAGCTCCGCTTTAGCTTGGCTCGCCGGTGTTGCTGCTGCGGCGCCGGCTGTTGTTTCGAGTCCTGTGAACCACACAAAATATCAGCATTAATCCAAGGTTACTACAAATATAGTATACAGTTATATATATATATATATACATATATATAATTATGGACAAAATGGGAGCTAAGATGCTGGATAAACTAGTGCAGTGGTTGGAGTGTTTGTTGGGGTTTCTATATATATATATATAAGTGTGTGTATATGTTGTGTTTTGGCAGCAACAGGTAACAAGAACTGAGAAGAGAGAGAGTGTTGCATAGAGACTTAGAAGAGAGAGATATATAGAGAGAATAGAAAAAAAAAATACACAACTACAACACGCACGGAGCCAACGAGCGAAACTTACTAAGATCCGGCAAGGCGACGTGAGCGATTAGATTAGTGTTAGTTGTTGTTGTTGTTGTGGTTGTTATTACATGATTATTGTTATTGTTGCAGATGGTGGCAAAATGTGTGACAAAAGAATGCGTTTCATTGTTGTTGTTGTTGTTGTTGATTGTCATATTTTCATTATTATCAAATAGTTCCAGCGTAGCCAAGGCATCGTGATTGTTGTTGTTGATGTTGTTGATGTTGTGGGAGTAGTTAGAGGTAACAAGATTTATTTTATCAGCATTAGCCACCATCGTTACTTGGTCTAGTTGTTGTTGTTGTTGTTGTTCCAATTGTAAAGTCTGTGCATGTGATTCTAAATACAATTTATCATAAGGATAAATTTCAGTACAAAGATGATGGGCACAAGAAACAAGTAAAACAAGTGAAAATTGTATTTAGCACTACAATACACTTGCAGAAAATACCCGTATAAAACTTCTAATTTACATGACGTGCTGCTAGATTTATGGCACTACATTCAATCGCATTAATCTATTTAATTTCTGCAAGAGCATTGCAGCAGCATCGGATCTCCGAAGAGATTACAATTCATTAGAAGATTTTAACAAATGAAAAGAGGAAAACAAACGCAAGATAAATATATAACCAAAGAGAGAGAGGGGAAAAACGAGAGCAGCCAATAAACGGCAGGCCAATTGGTTATTCACTTGGAAAGCTTAAGCGTGAGGATCAACGAAAAAGTATCTCGGGGAAAGAGCGAACGAGCGAGAGGCTGTGGCAATTTTGGTTACGAGAATCGTGTGTAGCGGTTAACTGGCAGCAACTAAGTGTGGGGCATGTGACGTCATCTACAAACTTACCCTGCTTGGGCTGCTGCATGGTGTTGCTGCTTGTAGGTCGCCAGCTGGATACGGAGGCTGTTTGGGGCTCCAGCACAGATGTGATCGCTGACGGCGCTGCCGACAGCGGCTTGAGTGGTTTCAGTGGATCAAAGCTCAGATTAGCCGCAAAACGTGGCATCGACGCATTCCACTTGTCGCCAAAGAGCTGTGGGATTACAAATAAAAACAATTTAGTCATGTTGGGTGCAAGAACAGTTAACAGTTGCATATGAACATCCTTGCAGACCTCTCTAATTAAAGTCACTAAAAATAAAATGTTAAAATATTGAGCTACAACTAAAGTTATCTCAATTTTCGAATAACTCGATCACTCTGCTAATTATAAATTTGATCGGAAAAGTGATTCAAAAGTTTAAACTTATTATTAATAATAAATCAACATAAATATGCAAAAACTTTAAACAAGGAAAACATTAGGAACAATTTGCTTTAAAAAAAGACATCTTCAATTACCACAAAACTATCAAGTTATGACCTTGACTTTTTACATAGAAACTAATCTTATCTGTCACACAATGTGTGCATGCATGTTGCTGATGAAGCAGGGCATCTATTGGAATAATCTCTGACTAAATTAAATAGTTAGCTACGTTCAATGGAGACTCCTTCGTTGAAGCGTATATTCTAACTAGAAAAAAACTATCACTCACAATATTACGTGAATCGATGGCCAGGGATCGCACCAGGGAGTGTCGCATCTCGGAGTTTGCCCACTGATAGTCGAGCGCATGCGCCTGTTCAATGGCGCCAAAGTGTAAGGATTGCGTCTGGGCCAGCGGTGTCTGCTTGGCGGGCAAGTGGGCACAACTGGCTGAATCGCAACTCGGAAACATCAGCTCCAACACAGGCTTGACACGCTCATCGATGCTGAGATGCGTCGCTGCTGGTGCAACTGTGGCAGCAGGAGCGGATACAAATGCAGGCTCCGCAAAGTCACCAAAATCATCATCATCATCATCATCAGCAGCGTCCTCAACAGGTGCCGCTGTCGCTAAGGGTGTCGTAAAATCCTGGAAATTATCGAACCCATCATCACTGCTGGCCGCTGCTGGCATTGAGAGTGGCAACTCGTGAGACGTTGGCGCTGCCGAGAAGTCCGCAAAGTCACCAAAGTCACCAAAGTCATCGTCCTCCTCCTCCTGCTCAACCTGATTGCCTTTGACAAGATTTCCGTTGAGTTCTTGCTGGGCTAGTGATGTTGAGTCTGGGAACGCAGCAAAATCTTGCTTGAGGTCAGGCACGGGCGTCTGCAGCGTGGGAAAGGTAAACTCCTGCTTGGCATCAGGAATGGAATTGCTCAGCGTGGCCGTCGACGCCTGCTGTGTGGGCGTATGTAGAATCTCTATGGCAAAAAAATCAGGTGCGCCCTCAGGTATGAATAGTTCTTTGGGTTTCTTTGGCGAACACTCCTCATCGCTGTCATCGGTTACATCCTCCAGTGTCACCTGGTGGACTATGGCAGGGTGCGCTTTACTTGCTGCCTGCTCATCGGCCAAGGGTGACAGTGTGCAGGTGGGTGAGATGCTCTCGCTGGAGTACAGGCTGAGGCTGTCCAATTTCAGCGAGGGCACATTATCATTGGTATTAGTTTCATCATCATCATCATCATCATCATCCTCCTCCTCCTCCACGTCCACCTCAGCATCCACTTCAAGTTGATCCTGCTGATTCGATGCTGGCAATTCCTGCTCCTTCGCCTGATCAAAGGCGTCAAGAGTTTTCACCTGATAATTGAAAGCTTCGACGGGGGGTGAAGCAGTAATTTTCTCATGACCATTGCTCAGATCGTTGGGCATTGGCTGATGTGTAGATGATATGGGTAATTCTGGCAGCGTTGACACTGCGACAATAACGCAGGGGAGGGCAAAGAGAAATATATATTAATATACATTAAATGCGCAGTAATAATATGTTAATTACCTTTCCCATTGAGCGCAGCTTCGTGCGTGTCGCTGACTAAGCCATACTCAGAATATTCGTCAGCGTCAGCGTCTTCTAGTTGCAGCGTTGACTGCAGCCCCGAATCGTCGTCATCCTCGCCAAAGTCAATTGGAGGTGGCGTGCTACAGAGGAGCGGCGGCGGAATATTCACCATTTCGTGAGTCCTTTCTTTTAATTTTCGTCTCTTCTTGTTGTTGTTGTTGTTGCCGTGCTAATTTGGCTAACAGCAGCTGCAAAAAGACTACAGGAACAGTCACTGCTCACTGCCAACTGACGTTTTCAACCCGTTTATATTTCTATGTATTCGTGTGTGTACGTGTGTGCCTATGTGCCTGTGTGTGTTTGAGGGCCCACTCAAGGTCTGTGTTGGAATTTTCTTGTTTGAGTTTTTATGTTACGCACACGCGCTGACTATTTGGGTAGTTTTATGTAATGCTCAAGTGTCACTTGCACAATAATTTTGGCCTAATAAGCACTAATCAAACGTTTTTATGTGTAAAATTCGCCATGTTTTTAACAAAACAATTTTTTCCAGGCTTAGTTCTGACATTCACACTTAGAGGTGTGTGACAAGTCACAAGTACACACAGGTACTGTTAGTCACTGTTACCAGAAAATACCAAAAGTAACGGAAATGTTAAAGACATTTATCTGGTATTCATGAAAATTGAGTCTGAATGGGTAAAACAAAAACGATGTGTTCATTTAAAAATTGTTTTGCTAACTGTGCTTTGGGAAATATGTAAAACATCTTATGTATAAAAATAAGCTCACATTTAGTTTACTGCTACATTACAGCTGCTCCCAGCAAAAGTTTTTTTGGTTTAAAAAAATTACTCGCCGCGAAAAAGAAAAAATACGTTTTGCAACACTGAAACCTCGATAGCGGATCGTTTGCATCCCTGTTAGTCTGACAGCTGCTTTAAGGTTATACTACGATTGTAGCGGACATAAATTCGCATAACTTTTTGGTAAATATATTATCTTAATACAAAGTATAGTAAATACTGCAGGGCAGATATTAGACACATCACAGTGCACAAAAATAATAAGCCGAGTTACTGACACTATTTTTCTTCTTGCAGCTATTGCTCGGTACATTACATAACTCTAACCAGATATGTCTCAGGCTCCAGTTCGTGTCTCGCCGCTCATCAAGTTTGGAAGATGGTCCTTGCTGCTTGTAGGCATTGCCTACGGTGCTGCCCACCAGAGCAGGCTGTCCAAGAAGGAGGAAAAGGTTCGCGAAATTGAGGCCCAACAGAAGGTCGTCCGCGATGCTAAATTGGCCGAGGAGAAGAAGCGCAATGCCGAAGCCGAGGCCAGAGCTCTGGCCGAGTTGTCCGCGCCCAGCAAAAAGTAAAATGTATCCGTTAGTTTGTTTAAGTTAATTGCTACAACAAATTGCAACAAAATCAGACAACACAGCGGCAACTACAACATCAATATTCGACAAGGCTCAAGCGATCAAGAAGCAGTGTTGCTTGTACCTTATCGAATTATCGATCGTGTTTGTTTTTTTATTTAAAGTTTGTGCAACATTTGAGCAAATTAAATGATTAAAACAAAATTTATTATGTAAAACTTACAATAGTGAGCATTTATTTCGCGAGCATTAACTGTTCAATTATCCTTATTTGGGAACATTGAGTTGTTTTCTTAGTGTGCTGCTCCAAAACAGCTGATCAATGTCCTACTTTGCTTTTGGTTTGCTAACTATTGTTAAATCAATAGTTATTCGCTGCCAAGGCGATAATTGAAAAGGTGTTGAAACACCTGAAGTGTTTTTTTTGCTGTGCACGCAATCCATATTAAATTCACATGCCAGCACACAACGATGGCCAACTTTTTGGGGCAGTTGCCGGAGCATTTGCAGGAGATTGCCAGGCGGGGTAAGAAGCGTAAAGTGCCGTCCAATTGTTCTTCTTTTTCTCACGCGATGGTTTCGCTTAGTCAATGTGCTCACTCCGGAGGCAATCTTAACTACGCCTAGGATTAAGTTTCTGGACACACGTTCCTTTGAGCTTGGTACTTGTGTGCACAGCTGCAGTCCGGACGATGTGCGCATTCTAAAGGATGCAGCTGCCAAGTGGCTAGCTGAAACGCCCGTATCAGGTAACGAAAAATTAAATCATAATGCGATTCATATGGAATAATTGGTTTTTACTCAGCGGATGCACTATTCAAAGTGCCCGCCAGATTGAAGTGGTCCCGTCTTACCTTTGGCTGTTCTGCGCTGGATGATTGCACTGGCGGCGGTATTTCGGTACGTGGCATAACTGAAATCTGTGGTGCCTCTGGAGTCGGCAAGTCACAAATCCTCTTACAACTGTCGATCAGTGTGCAACTGCCGCCAAGGCTAGGTGGCCTGGGCAAAGGTGTGGCATTCATTTGTACTGAAGATGTGTTTCCGTCCCGTCGCCTGTTGCAGATAAGCAAAGCTTTCGAGGCACGCTATCCCGAGGAGCAGCTTAACTTTTTGGGCAACATTTTTATTGAGCATCAGTATGAAAGCGTGAGTTGTCACAAAAATAAAAAAAATAGGAACAATCGTACATAATCGTATTCCTTCCCATTACAGCAACCACTGTTGGAGTGTGTGAAGAATCGGCTGTCACAGCTGATGCAGGACCACAGCATTGGTCTGATCATCATTGACTCGGTGGCTGCCATCTTTCGGCTGTACACAAACTTTGATGAGCGTGCTCGGGATATGCGCCGCATGGTGCATGCTCTACTCAGCTATGCGGACAAGTATGGCTGTGCGGTGGTGTGCACCAATCAGATGACTGCTAGCGGGGAGACGGACCGCAATGCGCTTCAGGATGTGCCCTGCCTGGGCATACAGTGGTCGAATTTGGGCCGGACACGCATTCGCATCTCTAGGGTCCCCAAGCAATACAAGCAGGGGGATCAGCTAATCACCGTACGCAAAATGGAAATCCTGTATTCACCGGAGACTCCGAATGCATTTGCCGAGTTTCTAATTACCAGCGAAGGCGTTGTAAATGTGCCAAGGCCAAATCGTTCCCAAGACAAAAGTAAAAGAATTCCATAATTTAAATTGCAGAATTGTTTATTTTAATTTGTGAATTTAAAATATGCAACGGGTAATGAACCGCGCCATTTGTATTTGATTTTGTTTTTGTTTTTTGTTTATTTTGTACAAACACTCACATTAAATATTTATGTATTTTTAATTTTCCATATAATAGCAATGTACACTTAGGACTGTTTCAGTTTAAACACTCGCATAGTTAATAGTTAGTGTAGTAGTACATTTAAATTTGTAATTAACAAATGTTGTTGTTGTTGATTTTCTTATTTTTTTTTAATTTATTTTGTTGTTGCTGTTATTGACGCTCGTTTTCTACCCTTCGTATACTTTATCACATGAAATTTTCGAAAGTTGAAATAGGTTCGATTATTATTTTAATACAGCTCATTTAACATTTAAAAATGCGTTTCTAATGGCAACATTTACAAAGCCTATTCTTAAGATTAAAGCTTAAGAATACAAATACATATACATATACATTCAATAAATTACATAAATATGTAAATGCCTTATAACTAACAAGCACACACACGCACACACACACACAAACAACATACAATTGTTTTGCATGAAGGAGCTGGACGTGTGGCTTGAGCAATATTCGACTTTTTGGCACAAGTTAATTTGACTGGCTTGGTGTTTGAGGGGGTGTTGGGGTGGTGTTTGCTGATTGGTTGTGACTCGAAGAGGCATTCACAAGTCTAATCCAATTGCACATCGCGATCCTGTGAATCCGGTGCCTCTGCCGCGGTGCCTGGCTCACTGGCCGTCTCATCATCTTCCGATTCGCTTTCCATTTTGGACGACGCATCGTTCGGCAACTTTGTGTTGGCCATGGCCAGTGCAATCGATATCTTCGAGGCGGCCAACTTACTCTCAAAATCCATTTCGGCCAGCAATGCTTTCGCTGGTGATCTGCAATTGTTTTCCTGTGCATTAGCGGCGGCCGCTGCTGCAGCAGCTGCTCGCTGCAGACTCAACGCCGGCGACTCCTCCAGTTTAATGTCCAGCTTTTCGGACTGCTCCAAGGGTGCCGCCGGCTCCACCGTCAACGGTATGGCATGCTGGTGCAGCCGATGATGATGAAATGTCTCACCGATATTATTGTTATTGGTGTTGCGTTGTTGCTTCTCCGATGTTCTGCTGCTGTTGCTGTTGTTGCTGCTGCTGTTGTTGCCAGCAATTGTTTTTGCTTCGCTGGCTCCATTTGTTGATGCGTTGCTGCTGGCACTTTTTGCTGCCTTCTCCAGCAATGCATTCAATTGCTTTTTAATTTTTGTCGTCGAATGTTTTGCTTGTGATTTGCTGTCACCACTCTTTCCACCGGTTAACCCATTGTTGCCGCTGTTGCTGTTGCGCGATTTATCCGCTTGGCCATTCGATGACTTTTTCGGCGTTGAATCCACACAGCCGGTCGCGTTTGCTGTCGGATTGGAGGCATCATCAGCAACGCTATTATTGTTGCTATTTGGCTTAGCCTGCTGCTGCTCCGCTGTTGTCGTTGTTGTTGTTGGCTTGGTAGATTTGTGCTCGGCAGCCTCGTTGTTTGTGACATTATCCTGCTTTTTCCATTTTGTGCGACGATTTTGAAACCAAATTTTCACCTTTAATTAAAAACAGAAACGGAAAGTCGTTAAAAAATTTGTGCATCTTGTGTTTATTATTATATTTAATTTTTATGAACAATTTTTTAGTTTTCCTAGCTATTAAGTCACAAAATTCAGCAGCCATTTGTGTGCTGCAAACACCTAAAATACACTTGATCTAACTACTATATTATATAGATCCTAGAGCAACCACAGCAGTTATGTGTTTTGCTTCTAAAATTTGTAAAAAATATCTTATACTAAATCTTACCATGGGTTAGTTATTAAATTTATAGCCAGTTGGCATGTTGACCACAGCTAATTAGGGTATTTAGACAGATTTGCGGTAACAGCTCAGAGTAATAATTTATTTTATTTTTTTTTTATATAATTTGATAAAAATAATAATTGTTAATTATGCATTAGTGGTATTCTTTATTGGAGTTTTTAATTTTTAATGCGCACAAATTCTGCCCTCTTGGCTAGAAAGAAACTTAAATAAAAATACCTCATATCTGAGTACAGGATATGTTTTTGTGTAACACATTTTCCAGTGAAATCTTTTGCAATTTATCCAATCAGCAAATATTATTATGCATACTGCTTTGGTAATAATTATGAGTCAGATTTGTGTGCATGTAAAGCACTCCGACTGCTATAATTAGGCAATGTTTATGCCTCATTTGCCCTTATTAGTGTGCGTAAAACAAATAATTAAAAATGTATGCATGTATATTGATGTGTGTGTGTGTGTGGATACCACTCGCTGTACGCAAACACTTCCGCTGCGTCAGCTACAGCTCAAAACAAGCACAGTTGAAATGATGTGGGCCTGTCAAAATGCAGAATCCGCCTATCACACACATCACCTCTTGAAGCAGACAACATTTGGTGCGTGTGCGTGCCGCTTTATGTTGCACACAGAAAGACAGAAAGAGAGAGAGAGAGAGAGAGAGAGGGAGAGAGAGAGGAGGACAAGAGGAGACGAATCGGCAGGCAGCGTCAATGGCGCAACATAAAACATTTGCCTACAATTTCTATTTCATCCAAAATGATGGCCTAGCTAAATAAATGAAAAATCTATTTAAATCGCGCACATAATTAGTATTTCAGCGGCATGTCTATGAGCACACACACACACAAGCTCATAACATACTCAGAAATGCACACACACACACACACCAACGCACACACACTCTGGACAAATATGAAGCTGAAAAATAAGCGCCAAAGATAGATGCCGTCATATGACATGCTCATTTTGCAGGCGTAAAAATGTTGAAATTAACATGAAAATATTTTCTCCTTTTTATTTTGCCTCTTTGGCCACTTAGCCATTTGCGAAGAGGAAACGCTCAAACGTATACAATAAAATTGAGATTTAAGAAAGAAAAAAAATGCGTTAATTTTCCATATTGAAAATCAATTAATTGATTGCCAAATACTACGAATCTCAAAAATAGACGCACATCAATGAAAATGTACTTGTCGATGGATTGATGTGTGAGCAAATTGTTTGTTTTATCGATGAAGATGGATTATGAGTGCTGTGTGTGCGTGTGTGTGTTTGTGTGTATACATATGTATCAATCTCTTGCTTTTTGGGGCCGTAATTAAACTTGGCCATAATGTACTATTGACCAATTATTCATCGACTGTTTGAGCTTGTGCATTAATTCTTTAATAAACAATAAAACAGCGAAATGTTTACCTTATGAGCAATTTTAATGCTTATCCAAAGCATTATTTCTCTTCATAAAATTGGCTATTTTAATGGGCCTCTACATATCCTTTTTTTATGTTTTTTTTTTCTTAATTTTTTTTATTTTTTGGGCACATGCCACGCACTGCTTATATATAATTATTTGATTATTTTTAAATGTGTGTCTGGCCTAATTTGACCATTGCGTTTGCTTTAATTGCGTGTAGCATTTTTATTGCATTCATTTCACTGATTCATTTGTTTGGCATATAAATTTCTGGCTTTTTACTTATGATGTATAAATATTTAGATTTTTCTGTTTTTCTGTGATCTACTTTAAACCTCTTTAAGCTTAGCAACAACATTTAAATAAATAGCTGCACAGTTCCCCAAAAATACATTGAAAACTTTGTCGTCTAATGTGAAAAGTTGGGGCATGCCGCCCGCCCTTTCATTTATGATTTATTGGAATTTAATGTGTACAATGCGGATGGGGGTAAATTTAACATCAGTCAGCAGGTGTGTCCCAGTTATGCCGTATATATCTTATACTTATCCGCACCCTCTCATAAAGTGCTGTATTTAACTTACCAATCTTAACAATTGAAATTTATTATTTATTAAAATTAGCAATATTTTCAATTGAAATTTATTATAAGTTCAATTTGCATAAAGTTCGAGAGGGCAATACCTTGGTAGAAGTAATATATGGAATTACTTGCAAAAGATTTTAATTTATGGATATTTTAATACTAAGTCGCTTAAATATCACCCATATTTTGTTTGTATCAAATGAGATAGCCGCAAGACGAAGCTGTTTATGGAAATAGCTTTGTCAAAATTTTCTAAATATTTTCCTCGTGATAAAAACCCAAAGAGCTTTCCCCGTTGTAATATAAAAACAAATTTAAATATAAATAATATATATAAGCCAAATTGTAGCAAAGAAGAATATGTTGTCTTATTTGTTGATGATAATAATATCAAATTCTTTCCGACAAATTTCTGATTATTTTATTTAGCATATTTTTATTAAATATTTCTTTAAAAATTCCAGATAATATCCTGGCTTTTTTTTTTGGCAAAATTTTGATTATTATTCGCTTCAAATGACAAATTTTTAGGCTTTTAATTGGAGCTGGAAAAAATAATATTTTATAACTGGCATGGATTTTATTCGATGCTGTCAATCTTAGCCCAAAAGCAACTTGGTGCCCCAAAGGCAATTATGCAACTGGAATTCAAAATCAAATATGCAGCTAAAGCAAACAGACAAATGAAGCCAAACAAGCCAAATGCAACCCTCACCTCGATTCCCCCTCCTCCTCCCCGATAACCATCCACTCTTAACCGGCTCTGTCTCTCTGTGTACTCATATATTGCTGTGCAGTAAATCACTTTGTTCCTGGCAAATATGCGCACTGCAATGACATAACTAATTAATAACATAATCACTGCGATGGTTGTCATTATACCCTTTAAACACAGAGTCTGAGGAGTTGTTAAGGTTATTAACATAAGTACCATAACCTTTAAGCTTTTAGCAAAGTATTTGTGTTGTTTAAATCTCACTATATAATATAATATGTTGTAATTTTATATAATATGTAATTTTCTCGTGACATGCGAAGTACGAGATGTTAATTCTGAAAAATATATTTTTTTTGATAATCATTTTTTATCTAATAGGTAATATAGCCATATTCGTCTGTCCAATTGAGTGACTGTCTGTCTGAAAGTCTGTCTGTGTATTTTTTTTTTGTGTATTCATATTATTTTATTAAGTGTAACTTGCATATATCTTGCTGTAAAAGATCATTTATGTAATTACTTAATATATATAATACAAACAACTATTAACAGGGCATGGTGCAGTCGTGATTTGCTCTACTCCTTCTTACTTGTTTAGGATTATGCTCACTAAACACACTAAGTTGAAGTGTGTTGTGTGTGTGTAAATGCGAATATTTGCCTCAATTTGTTTTGCGATAATTTATGTAATAGACTTAAATGCAACTGCTGCCAAAATGCGTAATGGCAGCAACAATGCAACCGGAGCTGCAGGCAACAATGCCGGATGTCCAATATTCAATACACCTTCCCCTTAATCCACCCCCCCCATCGCACCATGCTGCTCTTCACAGCAGGACCAACTAAATTATGGCATTGTGTATTTTGGGCAGCGGCTGTTACTAATGAATGAAAATGCTGACCAAATTGCAGTTAATACCATTTTATGCAACATATTTTATGTGTAATAATTATGCATAGTGTGTGTGTTATTGTTGTTGTAGTTGTTCCTTTAGTTGTTGGCTGCTGTTTGTTTTGGCATTATTATCTTTAGTACTCGTACCATAAATCTGACTGCGTGAACAATTTCAAAGCTAAACTGCTGCAGTCAAAGCCAAAGCAATTTGATAAATATTTACTTTAGCGAAAAAAAAGAAAAAAAAAAACTTTATACAGCCAAATGAATTTCAATTGCAGTCAGTCGCAAGAGCGGAAACAGTTTCTGATTTGAAGTCATGTGTGAAATTAAAAAGCAAACGCAAGGCAAATAAGACAGACTGAAGTACACCAAGCTTACACTGATCGAGGGATAGATACCCCTTAAAATATTCTATATTCTCTATTGATTTAAATAAGAAATCAAACGAATTTTTTAAAATATATTTTTCATAGGAAAAACCTTTACTTAGAAGTATGTATGTTTTATTAGTTATAATTTAATTATTTACTATTATCTTTTACCTTAAAATAATTTGGTTTAACTGATTAAATTATTTTTAAATTTTAATGAGAATATTAATTGGCGAATACATTCAAATTTTTCTATGTTTGTTTTAATGTTTGTCTATTTACCACAAAATGAGTAATCATGTTAAACAAGTCATTACGCAATAACTGTTATAACAAAATATATCATTGTCGAAATCAATCAAATTAATTAAATACTTTCTTAGATGTGGACTTTGAAATTCAGACCACTATTTTCACCAACATCGATAGTCACCACAATATTTGTAATTTTAATAAGATTAATATAAATACAATCATGTATAAATATAGATCCGTCTAGTGCTATTTATCATTAATTATAAGCTTTGTTTCTGTTTCTTTCTGTCTGTTTCTATGTTCATAAGGAATTCTTTTGGCTGACAGAAAAAGTACATAAATCTTTGCCCGACGGATCGGTACACTATATTATATACACTATCGTATACAAATTTTTTTTTTTCACTAAACCCATTTGGGGGAGCATTTAGGAACTTTTTTATTATAGAAAATATTGGTCAATGGAAAAAAAGAAAGTGTTTTCGTTGACAGTAAAAATAAGACCAATTTCGTAATACAAAATATCCTGAATATTAAATTTTGTTATCAATATAGTTTTCTTATGAACAATTAGATAGTTTTTTATAGTGTAATTTAGAAGTAAGGGTGTACTATTTTCGGTGAGTGTATCATTAACTTTGGTCAATCTTCTGATATTTCAGTGCATTTATTGCGTTGAGGTTTTAGAATCTTTATTTAAATTTTTGTCAAAAAGCACAAAGCTGGCATAAATTAAGTTTTGTAGAAACGAAGTGAGATTGCGTGGGGCGGAGAGAGAGAGAAAGAGAAAGAAGGGGGGGAAGCCATCCCATTTGCCTTTCACTTTGTACGCCCTTTGGGCCGTCGGTTTTTCATGTTGTGCGCTCTTGAGTTTTAATTGGCTTATTGTGTTGATTGTCAAAACGGTTTCATTTGACTTTGTAGGCTGTCGTCCACTTGGCTTTCAAATGAAGGGGTTTGGCAACTTTTTCATTTGGCTTTCGGGCCACTGTTAATTTGTTCTGCCAGCTGAAAACTCATCTAAGATCTGAAGACTTGTGGCCTACTACTTAATTATATACACATATTTGAGTGATGTGTGTGTGTGTGCTGTGTGTGCTGTGCGTGTGTGTCAAGAATCATTTTACTAACAAAATAACTCAAAACGATGCTCTCCCATTGCCCCGGGACGTCTGTCTGTCTGTCTGTATGTCCGTCTGTCTGTCTGTCGACTGTTGTTGTTGATTTGCTAATTGCCCGGTGTTTAACAGCTAAAATGTTCTAACACGCCCAACCAAACCGGGCGACGATCTGCCCACAGAAAGAGAGCGAAAATAAACAAGACAGAGTGGCAGAGTGGGCGAGAGGGAGATGGGAAGAGCGTGAGCTAGAAAATAGCTGTCGGGCAGAGCAGAGTCTCGTCGATTTTAGTGGCTCCGCCTTTATATAAAATATATTTTCATAGAAGCTCGCCAATCGAGGCGGCTGCTGCTGCTCTGTGGTTGTTTTGCTGTTGTTGTTGTTGTTGCTGTTGTTGTTGTTGCTGTTGTTGTTGCTGTTGTTGCTGGCAGTCAAAAATTGATTTATAAATAATTAAAGTGGACCCCCACATAGAACGACAGCTGGTCGCCAGCTAAACTAATTTATGCAAATTTTCAACCAGTCAAAATTAATAGTCGAAATTGGTTTCATGTGTTGTCAACTTGCAACATGTTGTTGCTGTACTTCTATGCCCCAAAGCGACAATTAATCGATGACGCTTGTTGTGTGTGTGTGTGTGTTTGTGTGTGTTATTGTAACTAATGCATTCATTGAGTTCAAATAACTTTGGTGTTATTTGAACTAATTGCGGGGAACACAGGCACTCAATATAGATGGGACTACGTGACGTATGCGCAACATTTTAATTAAGTTGCGGTCAATAACAATAAGGCAAATTGTATTTGCGTTTATTTTAAATTATTCAAACGCTTTGCTCATTCTGTTTTTGTGGACTTTTTGAAAACACTAATGTGTTCGTGTGTGCTCAACCAATAATTAACTTTGTTTCAATTTCGGCTTTCAATGATTCATGGCGAATTATCAAAAAGAGAATTGCAAAATTTATGCCACAATTGTTTTTGCTTGTGTTTTTGTTTTTTTTTGTTCAAATCAAATTTAATTTATATTATATTTAATAATGAAACCACATTCTGTTATGCGTTTTATTCATTTAACAATGAAAGCTCGTGTTTTGTTAGAGAATTCATAACTTATTCAATAATTGGCATGTAATTAAATGTTTATTAGCCTAATTGCTTAACCAATTAGTCAAAGGAATTTATATTACAGTATTTAATAAATATTTCACATACAAAGCAATAAAACTGCAAAATTTCTAAATTCCTCTTAATTAAGAGGATGTTATGGTTATGGATGAGATTTATAGCTTTGGTGGCAAAATCAGAGATTTTCATTGATTTATCTGTATAGTATAATTTCAACAATCATAAAATGCAATAAATATATTTGAATTTTCATCGAATTAAACATCTGCCAATTTTATTTAAAATCAATAAATTATATGAATTTTCTGCCTGAAGCAGGCGAATTTTTTTTTTATTCGCAGTGATTGATGATTGATACATTCGTGTGTGTGTGTGTGTAAATTGGCATAAATATTACACATACGCAGCATTGGCCGAGTATATATTTTATATCATTGACTTGCGTACTTTGCATTATTTCATTTTTATTGCCCATTTGCATGCATATCAAATGCAAGTTGTTCACTTTTCTGACAGTTGTTGTTTGGCATTAATATATATGTTAAGTACAGTTTATAAAAAAAAAATAAATAAATGCAGGCAACATTTACAACAACAACAACAAAGTCTGCTATAGTCGATGTCCTCGTTATGATGAATTGCCATTTGATTTGTTTGTGCTGCTTGTGGCAGCAATTTAATTTAATTATCGTATTTGCCACTTGGCCAAATGCCAGCAATAAGCCGAGTCAGCCTTCCAATTGGTTAAATATACAAGCATATGTGTGTGTGTGTGTGTGTTATGTGTGTTTGCGGGGTCAAAATGCAGCAGTGTTAGCATCACTGAAGCAGTCCTGGCCACCTGGCCACCTGGCCAGCAATTACGCCGGATTATGAGCGGCGGCAAACATTTAAAATGAAATGTCCAATGCAAATTGTCAGGAGAGCGCACAGTTTTGCCCCTAAACTGCCGCATTAGACGCACAAACAGAAAACCCCCGAAACCCGCCCCATGCTCTGGCAGTACGCCCTATTTTCCTACGCCCGCATCCAGACCCGCACCCCCACCCACGCCCAATCCACTGCCACGGGCAGTCCGCCTCGGGCACTAATATGCAAATGCAATTTGCCGCGTTTGGCGCGTGACGTTCGTTTGGTAATCGCAATACAATTACAATGTTGTCAGTTTGCCTGTGTGTGTGTACGTGTGTGTGTGTGCTTGTGTGTGCGTGCATGCAACTGTGTCATGATGCGTCGCTTCAGTTCAGCGCTAAAGGGCGAGCCATTGGAGGGTAGTTGAGGCAGTCACATGTACGCGTAATTAATTGATTTTTATCTAGCCAAAGGCTTATTTTACAGTTTGTTGATGACAGACGATGCAGACACGTGGGCGCACAGTGCACGGCCCAGGACAGTGGGTGCTGGGCATACGCAACCAACATACGCATCATCATTTTGTGGCAGCTCTTGGCTGTGTGGCAGCGGCGTGTGTCTATTTTAAGAGGCTTTTATGACTGCCACCACTTTGTTTTGGACTCTTTTAGTTTATTGGTGGTTTTTTTTCTTCTTCTTCGTCTTTTTTTTTTCGTTGCCTGCTTTTAGTTTTACTGCTTGGCGTTTTTGTCTTTCAGCGCCTGTTGTTTATGTTCGGTCACTTCGCTGGTTTAATGAGGCGTATACGTTACGTTACATTGTTGCAAATACTCTTTACGTTATTTATAGCAAATATTAAAATGGGTCTGCCCCCCCCCACCTGAGCGATAAATGATTATCCTGCAATCTAGCTTCACGTCTAGACACAAGATTTGCGAGTGCAATTTAGACAAGTGCAATGAAAGCAAATGCCAAAATATCTAATTTTGTGTCGAATATAAAGATGCTCATAAAAAATAAGCTAATTAAAGTGCACACACAAAATCCTCTTCCCAAACATAGCGCTCTACCTGATAATGTTAATATATAACACAAAAAAGATTGCTGTAGTAGGATGAGCTCGACTTGAGGACACTTTAAACACGACTGATAAATATATTATTCTGGCAGTATTTCCAAATTTGCCTTTTTAAAATTTGCAGTAAAGGGATAAATATTTAAGTATTTAAAAATGCTTGTTCAGTTGATCAATAATTTATGTACACAATGGAAAAAACTGCATACATAATAAAAGCCTTTATTTACTAACGGAAATTAATTTGTATCGATATTTGCAAAACTGAGTTATCGATAAAATGACATAGACTACGAAAACTTTTATTGCACAGTTAATCACTTTGGCTATTATACGAATTACGGTTTGAACTGCTGGACCATCCGCCTTACTCACCAGATCTAGCCCCAAGCGACTTCTTTTTGTTCCCTTATCTGAAAATTGCGCTCGGAGGACAGAGATTTTCGTCAAATGAAGAGGCAATCACCTTTGTGAACAATTATTTTGCAGAGAAAATCGATGAGTACTATTTGGACGGGTTACAGAGATGGGAGCATCGCTGGGAAAAGTATGTAGAATTACAAGGAGACTATGTTGAAAAATAAAAAAATTAAACATCAGAAAAATGTCTTGAATCTTTATTAGGTCGAAAACTTTTCAGACCACCCTCGTAAATCGGACAGATAGACATAGCTAGTTCGACTCGGCTTTTGATCCTTAGACCTATGTTTATTCACTTAATAGCGATTGTTGCATGTGCAACAAACATGACATGCACATTTAGCAACTATAATTTCAATTTCTATAATATTTGGAAATATTCAACCCTTTGAAATACGCTTGAAAAGCATTGTACAAGTTTTCGAATTATGTATCATTTACCCAAAATGCAACATGTTTCCAACTCACTGACACTCGATACTGGTACATGCCCCAGAGGCAGATGTGAATGTAAACAGGCTGGCAGTAACAATAACAGTTGATGCAGTTAATTTGCAGATATTATTGCTGTGATTAACACATAGATGTTTATGTGAACAGTTATGTTTTATATACAAACACGCACATCGAGATAGCTAAAGGAAAATACAGACACTGAGGGAGCAAAGTCAGATGCAGACAACCAAAACAGTGCTGTGAAATCAGTGCGGTGTTCTTTAGCATCAGTTGTCTGCTGCCAGGATATACACACACACACACACCAATACACACACATACACACGCTGGGTAGCTCTGCGGTCAGAATGATAAATGTCTGCCGAGCTTAATATATTAATAAAACATATAAAGCACTTGAACATGTCGACATGCATAACATGTTGGTTCATACAGATAAGCAAGGAAAACACACACCAACTAACACACACACACACACACACAGTCACACATTAGTACAACAAAAGATGCTACACACAACAGATACACACCTAAAGTTAGTTAGACACATGAGTAGCACATTCCGTGTGTTTACTGTTTGTCTATAAACTTGTAATTAATTGACTTGATGGAAAATGTAATTTAATTAAGCAGACAGGATCATTGAGTAGCCCTGCTGCCTGGCCTGACTCGCTGGACTAGTCATTGTTATTGCTACGCACACACACACACACATACTCACACTCACACACACTAACGTTCTTTAAGAGCCAATTAGTCTTATGGCATTTGAGTGCACACGGCGTATGTGTAATCTGCGCTATTAATGCAATTTTAATTCGACTTTAAACCGCATGCATTGTGCATTTGACTTTAGCACAAAATTGTTAGAAAACAAGTATGTTTTATACTTAACAACAGCTTGGTTCATTTACAATGCACAAAATGGATTTCAAGTGGATACATATATATATATAAATATATATTCATAGTTGCCACCATATGCTGCAATTATTTAAGCTCTTGGCAAAGGATACGAGCTTTAACTGCAGCTGTGTTGCATGCTGCATGTCCGTGTTACAAACTTAATTCATTCTAATTAGTCAATAAATCTCTATTTATATCAATATGCTGCTGCTGTGTGTATGGCTGTGTGTGTGTCGTTGATGTGTGTGTGTGTGTGTGTGTGTGTGCGTGTGTGTGTGTGCACATTTAACATTGCACAAACGCAAATGTTGCTATCCATTTCCGTCCTGTCTTGTCGCTTGTGGCAACTGCTGTTGCAGTTACAACAACAACAACAACTAGAATTATAAATGTCATAATATTTACTCAGGCATTAAACTTAGTCACACCTTAACTTGTTTATGGTTAGCCTTAATTAACTAACAATAAACCCCAGAGAGAATTATCTTAAGCAGCTGTCAGAAATTTTTGGTTAAATTGCAAATGTTTTTAGCTGTGTAAACTATTTGTTGCAATTGTCTGTTGCAACAAATAAGCAAAAATAATGTTAATTATTATTTGATAGTTGATTTAAAATTAAGATAATGTTTTTTAGTTAACAGATTGAACTGATGTTAGACATTGTAAAAATGTTTAATAATAAGTAATTTTGGAAATCACAACTCGTTGATGCATTCATAAAATGAATTTATAAATTTAGACAAAAAGGTTGAAAGTATTTTTATATTTATATAATTTTTCTTTTAGTTACTAAATTTGTGATTATTTTTAAAAATTCTAATAAATTTAATATTTATCTATTTAAATTAAAATTTTTGTTTAAATATATTGTTGACACAATAGACTTTAAGCACTTTTCAAATTAAAAATGTAGTAAATTAAAATATAATTTTTTTCATTTACCTGCGTCTCAGTGACCATCAGCAACTTGGCCATGTCGGTGCGTTCACTGGAGCTGAGATACTTCTTAATCTCGAACTGTTTCTCCAGCTCAAAGATCTGGCGACCGGTGAAGGTGGTGCGCGCTTTCTTCTTGCGACGCGCATCCGTCGAACCCGAATCGGAATCATCCTCGGTGGTCTCCAGGTAGCTGTTGTTGCTCGCCGGCTGGCCACCATGTGTAGCGCTGCTCGGCGAATTGTTGTTGGCCAACAGCTTATCCCGCATTAAGCTATCGCTGCTGCCCGTAGGACTAATCGCCGGCGGCAAATCGACATTTAGTTTTTTCTTTTTCACTGACGGTTTGCCCGAGTGCTCTGCGGATTAGGTAGGAAAAGATATAGAAAAATCATTAGCCATTGTTGTTACCACTATTTTTTTGTAAGCTTTTGTTGCGCAACACAGCTGTTTAACCTCAATTCAGCATTTGGCCCGCTGTCATTTTATATAAACATTCGCCAATGTTGCTGCTGTTGTCTTTGCAATTAACCCGTCAAATGCCATATTCAACTGACTGACTGACTGCATTGTTACCTCCGATTTGAGTATCATTTTTTTTTTTACTCTCATTTGTTGTCATATGCAAAAAAAAAAAATGTGCTGCCTTGCGGACTAACTTGTTTTGGCTTATACTCCACAGTTTGAGGTATATGGGTGTGCTGGCTTGTTTTGATTTTAAAATTCTTTTTACAATTTAAATAAAATTAGCCAAATTTAATTTCATAAAAAAGTTAATAAACAAGTATTAAGTAAGATTTTAGTTTGGAGAATAAAATGCTCTAAGAAGTCAGTTCGAAATGTTGACACCAATAATCATTGATTCTTATAAATCTATTGCAAAGAATCTTTTACACAAAATTTAAATATAATTTTGAATTCATATAAAAGTTTAAAGTAGTATCTTTTAGATAAAAGTAAAATAAAATTTTGATTTTATATAAAAGTTGAAGTAAAGAATTTTGTAGAAGTCACTTCGAAATGTTGGCATTAATTGTGATTGATTTTTATAAGTCTAATGCAAAGAATCTTTTAGATAAAATTTAAATAAAATTCTGATTTCATATAAAAGTTGAAGTAAAGAATTTTTGTAGAAGTAGCTGCAAAATCTGGGTGCAATAATAAGTATTCCGTAAACACTCATTGCTTCTGATAAGTCTGAATCTATATTGAGTGTCAGATCAAGCTAAAGTCGATTTCGACATCGTGCAGCATTCCAGCAACAGTTGCTGTTGTTGCCTGTTGTTGTTGTTGCTGTTGCCTGCTGCTTGCGGTTTGCCTGTCGTGTTGAGTATTGAAACAAAACAAGTGTTAACAAAGCCATGTTATTCAGTTACACCTATAGCTGGGGATGGCTGGGGCCAAAACGTGTCTGGCATGAGTCTGGTTGTTGTTGCTGTTGCTGTTGCTGGTTGGCAATGCATAATTGATATCTAATTGACAGTTAAATGCATACGTTATACGTTTAACGTTGTCGCTGGCCATTTGGCTAATATTGCTAATACGCCGCGTGGGCCGCACGGCCGCACATAGACCGGAGCGCATATGCATGACACTGTGATTAATTAGGCGGCCGACTGACAGCCGCCGTTATTGTCGCCTCCCGTCCGCAGACCGTGCCACTTAAAGTCACCCCTAGACAGTGGCACCAATAGTCGGTCTAGTGGCGGGCAAAAGGGCGCCCCAGTGGCACGAAATCAATAAAACTAAATGGACAACAATAACAAAAGGCAAAAAACCTTAAAACAATTGATGCGTAACACAAATGTTTGATTAGATGTGTTGCTGTTGCTTTGGACTGTTGTTGTTGTTGTTGTTGTAGTAGTTGTTGTTGTTGCTTTTGTTGTTGTTGCTTTGCTTTGTCGCTTTGTTCGCCAATTGGCAATTGCCATGTCGCTTCATTATCCCCGTTTGGCGACAACATTTTAATGCCACCCTCTACACACTTTGCCACTGGCTGCCAGTCCGAGTCGCCACCATTTATGGCCACTGCCAGCAAAAGTAATTAAGCGAAAAATTAACAAACGACAGTTGCAAATCACAAAAACGAGACTTGATCGACGCGTCATTTGGCATTCATTCATTCTAAATACATGCAAGAATATTAGCGATAAATACTCGCTTGTTGCTGTTGTTATTGTTGCTTTTTTTTTATTTTGCTTTATGCCAAGTACGTGATTTTAATAACAATAAAAGTCGAACACACAAAACATTGAGCAATTAACAACAATTGCAAAAACAATACAATAAAACAACAACGGCAACGATTTAGTGCCTCAAGTTTGTTCATTGCTTATTATCGCCAAATGTCGATTGCTAATTGAATTTGTTGTTTTGCTGCCCCACACCCCCCGCATTCCCGCAACATGACCCCCAACGGAATTACAAACAATTTTTAATGCAGCGTAAATTCTGATTGGCAACAACAATTACAAATAGCGAATAACAATGTCCAGTTAATTAATGTTCAGAGCATTATAAATATTTTTTATATATAGTTTGTTGTTTCAGACGAAATCATTTCTATAGCTGTCAACTGTGCAAAAAAGCCAATAAATCAATACAAAAATTTGTATATAAAATATATTTTAAGTGCTCCAAACAGCAACTCAAAATGTGATTAGAAAATATCTATTATTAATCTGCCTAGTGTATTATTATTATTATTATTTGTTTGGGGTTTTTTGCACTGCGACCTAGTTGGTCTATTGTGCCCCCTTCCGAGCTTATAGCTCTTCCATCGACCCCAGTTCCTGAATGAATGTCAGGATCTTTGATGGGTCGAGGGCTGCTATGTCTTTGACATTCACAGCATGCATCCCTAGGATGCTGCATCTTCTCCTGGCAAGGGCGATGCATCCCGTTAGAATGTGAGTTGAAGACTCCTCCTCGATCTCACAAAACCTGCATTGACTGCTGCTACAGATACCCATTTTGGACGGGTGGCTTTTTAGTCTACAATGTCCTGTCAGTAGACCGACAAGTATCCTTAGCCTATTCCAGCCCATAGATATTATTTGCTTAAATCGTTTATGATTATAGCCGCTTAACAGACATTTGGCTTGTCGGAGTCCCGGTGCTTCCTCCCCGCTCCTTAGTCTCCTTTGTCTTTCTTCATTCCTGAGTTGCAGCCGTATTGTGTGTTTACCTAATCCACAAAACGGTTCAGGCCCTATAAGGGGCCTCTCATCACCCATTCTCGCCTGCTCATCCGCGGCTTCGTTCCCTGCTATTTCCCTGTGCCCGGGGACCCACCTTAGGGTGAGTCTGTTGTGAGCCCCGAGTTGGTCCAGCTGGGATCGTACCTCTTGGACTAATTTTGAAGTTACCTTCGTCCCATTTATAGCATTTATTGCTGCTATACTATCGGATAGGATAGATAGGATAGATGGCTAGTGTAACTAGAAACTATATAAATAATTTCAAAGGGGGGGAAAGGGGACGTTCCAAATGAACCATCCACTCGCAATTAGATGATGCCAAAAAAAAAATATGGATCTATATGCGTGTGATTGCAATGTGAGCCACTGTCGAGCATCATTTAAGTTAGCATAACACGCATACGCCGCGTTGCCCGCCGCACGCTTCGCTGAAGCGTGTTGAGAGCTTCGCGCTACGCTCAATTGAGAGGCTCGTCGAGCGTTGCCACAAAAATTTTTGTGCTCGTCGTCAATATGTTAATTATTAATAGCCCGTAAGGGATCTCAATTTACACACACACACCGAATCGGATATACACTCGCACAACACGATTAGCAGCTATATCAAATTATCTATGCAAATTTGTCGTATTTATGCATAGAATAAATATTTATAAAATATCCTTAAAATAAATTTCGCTTACCCTTCTTGGCGTTTGTTTTGGCCAACAGTTGGCTTTGCTTGGCCAACGGCATCGGAGACGATGCGTTGTTGTCACGCGACTTTTTGGCCACACACAGATTCAACGGCTGATCGAGCGGTGCAGTTTCCGTCACACTTGCCACTGCGGATGCTGCCACTGTGGTTGCTGCTGCTGCAGAGACTGTTGCTGTTGCAGTTGGTATTGCAGTTGCCGTTGCCATTGCTGTGGCGTTGACGTTGACTGCACTTTCCTCCTCACTGGCATCGCTCATGGAGGCGCTACGATCGGTGCGCTGTTCCTGCTCCTGGGGCTGTTGGGCATACTGCTGATCAATGTTGCGCAGTATACTCTTTGGTGATGTCGCCAAACTGTTGGCACTGACTGTGGCAGCAACAGCAGCAGCAGCCGCAGCTGCAGCACCCTCATACGCCAGCTTCTCGGCCATGGCCATGCCCAGAATGTCGGCTATCGAGTGGGAAGTGGGTCTATTTGGGGGTCTGGCATAGACATGAGCATGCCAGCTAACTGCCTGATTGGCTGCTGTTGTTGTCGTGGCAAAAGGTGTTATGGACCGTCTTTGCTGCTGCTGCTGCTGTTGCTGTTGCTGATGGGGCACAGTTTGACGACTGGGCGGCGCCTCCAACTGCTTTTGCAGAAATGTTGTAGGTGAACTGCTCGCAGAGATTGGACTGACGCTGTTGCTGCCATTGCTGTCCCGTACACGCAGCATACTCACTAGCCTCTCCTTGCTGCTGGGACTGACCATTGAGGCCGCCGACGGCGGTATGGTCAATGAGCTGCTGTAAACATATGAATTGATGGCCATATTATAGGCAGCTGCAGCACTATCTGATTGTAGCTGCTGTTGTTGTTGTTGTTGTTGTTGGTGTTGTTGCTGTTGCTGTAGTTGTTGTAATTGGTGTTGCTGTAATTGCTGATGTTGTTTGTCTCTGACAATGCCATAACCATGCGCCAATGTGCCGCTGATCATTTCCGCTGCCAACAACGAGTCGCGTTCAGTTTCGGGCATCATTTAGGGCGCGTCTAATTGGCTTGTTAGTGGGCGTGGTGGCTGCAATAAACAATGAGAAAAACTCTGCGTTAAATAGGCAAAACGAAATTAGCCAAAAACAGTCGGCACATTTGTCGTCAAGTTGTTAATGGCTTTTGGCCCGCTGGCATTAACCTTCAACTTGGTTTTATTTTGTTTTTTTTTCTTCTTCTTTTCTATCGCACCCACAAAATGCAATAAAATACAGAAACAGAAATAGTCAACCATTTTAGCTGTCGCCTGTGCGGAATGTAGTTCAACTTATTTAACCCGCAGCCTGTCTGTCCGCCTGTCGTCTGCCCATTTCCTGGCGCACTGCGTTCTGATTTGCATAACAAAATGCTGAAGAGCGGCGGCAGCAACAAACGTAGCCTCGAAAAGGATTCAACCAGGCAGGCACATAAGCTCTACAAGGCCAGTGGTTTCGTCTCTGTGTGTGTGTGTGTGCGAGTGTGACTGCTGCGAGTGTTGGCATGAATTTATGGCGTAACATTTGAGTGTGACACAATTTAACTTAATTTTAGGAAATAGCAAAAGCCACGCACCCAAAACGAAATGTGAAACAAACTAACCAATTCCAAGTGGGTAAAAAGGTCTTAAAAATTGACTTTTAGTGTGTGGCAAATTCCAGTTGGATGTATTTATATATTTATATAGCATAGTCTGTAGCCATAACAATTAAATCAGTTCTCACACACACACGCACACACACACGCCATTCTGTAGTTAATTTGTTGCCAAGAACTTTGCATGCCATTTAAATGCCTTCGTTATGTGTCATATTTCACAGTTGACAATCCCAAAACCAATTTAAATTAATACAGAGTGCAAAGTCATACCCCTCACACACACACACACACACACACGCATACTCACATATACACTTGCTGTCCAAATGTCAGTTTCAAGCAGCGTGCGCTAAATAAAGTATAACGTAATGCGTGCTTAAATGTATTTTATTGCCGACAATAACAACAACTACTTCAACAATGGGGATGACACATAAAAGGACTAACCTTTGCCTACCCCCACACTAACCCACACTCCATCACACAAACACACTCATAAGCAGTCACGCACACACACAAAAGCAAACAGCGAGCGAGTCAGCAAATTGAGCACGTTTCGCTCTCAACAATTTTGGCATACAGCAACATGCTGCTCAGCAACATGTTGCCAGCAGCAGCGTGCAAAATCACTTACAGCCAAACAAAATAAACGGCAAAAAAGCAACGGCAATTCAAGTCTGTTGAGCTGCTCAAAAGGTTATGTGTGGGCAGTGGGGAAATTGTTCTGTGCTGTGCTGTGCTGTGCTGTGGTGTGGTGTGCTGTGGTGTGGTATGATTTTAGGGTGGACATATTCAAGCAGCGGAAGCGAGGCAGGCAAGCGGAAGAAGTTATTTCAATTGCCTGGCCCCACGACGACGATGACGACGACGAACGCTGCCAGAGAGCGAGCGAGCGAGTGAGAGTGGGTGACAGCGACAGGGAGAGGTAGTGTGTGTGAGAGAGAGAGAGAGCGATAGTGCTGCGGCACACGACTGAGGCACGTACAGTGGCTTAATGTGTGAGCTACTGTCTGTTGGCTACGTGTGTGTGACGGTGTGTGTACGTATGTGTGTGTTTGTGTGTGTGTGTGTGTGTAACAGTTACCTGGCACGCTTTTGCCTTTGCCTACGTTTGGCGCGTGACGGGACAGGGCGTTTGCAAAATTTAGGAGGACGAGTACGCTGACGAGGACATAAACGAGGTCCAAAGCGCCAGCTACTAATGGCATTTAAGTTTTGCTGGTCTGTCACAGACACACACAAACACACATAGAGGACATATGTGTGTGCGCTATGTTTGTATATGAAACTCTTTGCGCCTCACAATATTATCCTTGAGACTCTTTGCTTGTCCTGGCCAACATTTTCACATTATTTTACTCTATTTCATTTCGATTCGTTGTTGCCCACATTCCGCCGCTAAGCTAAGCTGGCTGCTGCTCTCTGCTTGCTAGCTGGTATTTTAACAAGCATCTGTCGAATCTTCATCATGGCAACCTGGCTTCAGCTGCAACTCCAAACCCAACCCACTCTAACTGTCTGCTGTCTGCGCATAATTTTCCCTGTGGCATGGCGCTCAGATCGTCATCATTGTTGCTGTTGTCTCCAGTTGTCTCCTGTTCGACCTCGTCCACCACTTCAGTTTGCTCTTCAGCTTTTGCTGTGTTCTGCCTTTTTAGTCCTTTCAGTGTGTTTGTGTGTGTGTGTTAGCTTGACGTTAAACGCGTCTTCTTCTTCTCCGTTTTGCCGCTCTGTTTCCCTTTTTTGCCATATCGCTTTATCAGCATAATTTAATGTGCTATTTTGTTGTAGCCATAGACTGGCATTTTAGGTTTTTTTTTTTTTTTTTGTGGTTTGTGTGTATTGTTGTCAATCTGTCTGCCTAAAGTGTGTAATTTGTCATTCATATTTACGATTCGTTTGCTTTTACGTAGATCGATAAAATTCGCATTTTAGATGGATATAATTTTGTTAGTTTACAACTGCTTAATGCAGAGGTGCTAACTTAATTTTGAACAAGTTAAAGTAGGAGTAATAAAGGGGCGTAGCCACACCCCCTTTGAAGCTGCGGTTTGCTGTTTCGCTTCGTTGTCTCCAAGGGAAAGTGGCTGTCCAGTTTAGCTGCTATGCGCATATTTTGCTTGAAATTGCTTGAATATTTTATGGAGCTATGTGTTCGCTAATTAAATTGATGTGCCACACACAGAAGCTGGTGCAGCCGCAGCCACAGGACATTCATGCAACATCGACAGTCTTGGCAACTTAGTGTGCATGTGTCTATGCCTATGTGTGTGTGTGTGTTTGCGTGTGGTTGGCAACTTTAATGAATTTACCTGTGTCATGCGCAGAATTGTATAATTTGCGTCTCGCATGCTTTGCCACATTGTTGCCAGTTCTAATTTTCTTTTTTTTTTTTTAATTGTTTTAATATTTTAGATAAATTACCTTATACTATGTACTTACATGCCAACAACTGGGCAACTTTTCCAGATTAAATATGCTCAAATTGAAAAATGCTATTTATTTTATTTTTCGTTTCGTTTCGTTTTGTTCTCGCTTGCAAATTGATTTAACTTTGTGACCGACACAACTTCAAATTGAATTAGTTTAAAGTTAAAGTTGGAAAACTGAGCACTGACAACTCGATCAAAGCAGACTTGAAATACCCAAAGACCCATCTATATGTATGCTCTTTATATATGTATATATATTTTTTTTAGTACTTTTGCTTTTAACATCTAAAGTCGGACTGGGCTGCGCTGTTGGCTGTCGAGTTGTTTGTGCCATGACAACATATTCTCACAATTTATTTAAAATGTCCTGGCAGGTAAACAAGAGTTGAGCACTGGAAAATTGCATTGGCCCAGCGATAGTATCCGCACATGAATGCATCAATAAATCATAAGCGCTCAAAATGAGTGCAGTTCGACTGTGTGTGTGTGTGTGTGATATGTGTGTGTGTGTGTTGTGTGTGTGGGAGCTGACAACTGAACATCGCAAATGCTCAAGGTGAAGAAGCAACTGCTTATTGAGAAATTGGGTTGAAGTGTTCTTCAATCGGGCAAACATATGTATATATATACATATACATATACATATATATATATATACATATATAAATATATACAATATATATCCTACTTGCTGCACAGCTGCATTATCTGCAAGTCACTCCCATGAAAATAATCAATATGAACAAGATATGTTCATTATAATTTATATGCTAACACAGAACACGAGTACTTTTGGTCAAAGTCTTGTCTAAAACGGCTTAAAAATGTAAATTGCTTTTAACTGAATCTGACTATGATTTTGGCCTGGCAGGTGTTTGATACACGCCAATTTAGCCGCTTCTCGTGGCAATACTTTTCGAACTCAGTGTGTTATTTTGTTACGCTATTGTTGAGGGGCAGTGTTGAAGTAACTGTTCTTACCAGCTCACTCACATGCGAGCACACACCAGGCACACACACACGAGGCACACACATGCGTGGCACACACACACGCGGCACACACAGCTGCTGTGTTTGCGTGGCCAAATCTGATGTGCACACAAACATTATGAAGCTGTTTTGAAATAAGTATTTAAACTTTTGCCTCAAATTCCCCCCGCTAAATCGACGTCTTACGCATTAACTGCTTATGCCTTGGCTATAGCAAATGCTGCAAGGGTTGCCTCAAAAAAAAAAAATAATACAAGTTAACTGTTCAACAAACAACAATAAATAATAACTTTATAAAACAGCTAATAGGAAAGGTGTGAAGTGAAAATATACTTGACTATAATTGTTATATTTGATTAAGATTTATAACTTAAAAATGTTCATTTAAGAAATTGGTAATAAATGTTGATTACAGAACTTAATTTTATGCATTGCTGAAATAGTCATTGTATTATTTCTTATCTTGTGAATAGCTATGTAAATTATGCTTGAAATATAGTCGACCTTTTGAAAGCTATAAAATTATAAAATTATATAACAAAAAATTCACAAAAAGTCATTGAAACTATAATTAAGTTTATTTTATCTTGTAACCAATTAGACAGAATTTAATCGTTAACCAAACGTATTGCGAAAAAATAAAGGGCCTTTTAGCTAGTAACCTAATTCATATGTATATTGTTGTCAAATATATATATATAAAAAATGCGTATCTTATGTATTTATGCACATTATGCCAATAAGCAAAGAAAAAAATAAACAAAAATAAGTTCGAAGACATTTTGAGTGGCCCTCGTTGAAATTCGAAAGTATTTACTTATTTTTATTGACAGCATTATATATTATTTATTATATTGAATTCATGTCATTGTGCTGCCACGAACAGGCATCCAAACTCGGCAAGGAGCAAGTGCCAGCAGCACGTTTCCTCTCTATGTGTGTGGACGTGGATATGGATGTGGATGTGGATGTAGATGTGTCCTATTATTGTCAAGTCAGCACATAATGCTGCCAGCGAAAGGAGGGTGGTTTGGGCTTGGGCTTGGGCTTGGGTTTGGGGTTTAGGGTTTACGGATTGGGATAAACGTCAGACACGTTAGCAGCTACATTTTCGTAGCTGGCAAATCTTTAAACGGAAATCGTTATATAAATCAAAGACAGATTATAAATGCTGCGCAATTTTCAAGTTATTTTCGGTACGACACAGTCCCCCAATCCCAAATTTGTTGGTTTGCTGTCCTTCAAGCTGAGGGTTAAGCACAAATTGAAAAGGTTGAGGCTGCTCATAAAAATAAGAAGTAAAAAAAATAATATTGACAACGAACAGCTCGATTTGGCCAAGTGTTGTGCTCCATCCAAGTTGCTGCTCATTAGTAGAAATATATGCAAAATGAGCGACAATGTGAGTTAATTATGCTATATATATATATATATATATATAAGCATTGCTGATTTCTGCTGTGACTGTCGAAAAATGTGGCGGAAGTACCGTTCGCTTCATTTCCGCTGGAAATGCTTTCTGTCATAATTTTTCATAGATTTCCTAACGCGCTTGTTTTTCTTTTCTTCCTTTTTTGATTTAGTTGGCCATAAAGTGCTTTGAATAACAAGTCCAAACTTTGGAGTAACTTTTACTTAAAGCCCCCAAAATTGCAAGGCGACTGCTGCGAAGCGACGACATCCCCTCCTTACCCCTCTACGTGATTTTGGGTGGGCTACTGCTGCCTTGTTACGGCTTATTTCACTTGAACTTTGCAGGCGGCCACTTTGGGTCAGTTGGCCTGGTCCAAAGTTGACGTGCTTAAGTTTTATTTTTTAATTTGCCTGCTCTGGCAAAATTTAAACGATTTCATTTTTCTTTCAGTTTTCTTTGCCTGGCCATTAGTTTGGCTCCTCTTTGTTCACACACACAGAAACACACACACAAGCACACAAACTAACACACACATAGAATTGCCCGCAATTAACTAACTGGCTATGATTGATGATATTTTAAATGAGTGCGATGGTAATGAAAGTGCCCAAGAGCCAAATGCAAACAACAACAACAAAAACAAGAACAACAGAAACCCAATGGGGTCCCACAAATTCCTATGTCATCATCATAATTTGAAGTGATTTGATTCACGTCGACCCTTAGCAACACACATTCCATTCCAACCAACAACATTTGTGCCTGATTTGGTGTGCGGATATTGCAGACAACATAACAAGATTAAATCCATTTCTGACATAGTTAAGATAACCTTGTAAATATAAATAGCAAAGTGGTCAAATAAAGCGCACAAATATTAAACTGGGCAATTTGTTATTTCAAGATGTTATATATATTATTCGTCAGCATATTTTTATATAAGTATAAATATGCTTGAATAAATTTTCAAGTGTTTTTCAAGTTTATTTGGGCCACACAAATTACTGTCCTTTTTGGCCCGTAATGTTGGAATTATGTCAATGGCTCCATGACCCCATCGTGCCCAAGCTAATTTGTATTTAATTGTGCACAACTTGAGTTTGCGCAATTGATGAAATTTCATCGATTCATTTCCAGAGCAGTTGCAGTTTGACATCATCTTAATTGATAAATGAATACACGTTGAAATTAATGCATTATGCACAGATGCCATCATTTATGTATGTCTGCTGCATTGGAGCCATCAATCAGGCATTCGGCAGCTTAATAAAATATTCAAAGGGTTCATAAAATATGCACAGTTATAAAGTGCTCATATTTAAAAGTAAATAAAAAAAACTACACTTTTTTTTATACCCTGCACACAACAAATAGTTAAAAGCATTTTTCGTTACAAATGGGGTTAACAGCAGAAGACAAATTCGTTGAAATAAGTTTAAGTATTTTTTCATTTATAACTCACTGAATAAAATAAATAAATTTAAATTCAAATGAAAATAAGGTATCCGATAATCTTTAACTGCGGTAAAAGTTTTCTTTTTTTTTTTTTTTAATATTTATATAGGTATTTTTTTTACACATTGATAGCAAAAACGAATGGTTGGCAGTTGGTATATTCACTGGGGGCCCGATACGAATATGAGGTCAGTTTTGTGAAGAGAAAAAGGTTTTTGGTAAAGGACATAAAAAAAATGTAGATGATTCTGGTTTAAAAATTATTAAAAGCAACATCAATTTGGTCGGCTTTATTGTATCAATTTTTTCCAAGGAATTGTCAAAATTGATATCACTTTTCAGCAGAGAATATGATTACAAAATTATAATGAGCTCTTAAGTTCAACAATTTCTATTTTTACTACCCTAATTGGCATGAGAATTGATAAAATGTCGATAATGATAATCTTTGACGTCAGGATTTTTTATTTATATTTAGTTCAATGCGTATGGTTATCAATCAATAATTTGTAGTAAATGATAAGATGCTTGAAGGTGGCTGTTGATATTGGTAGTGCCAGTCAGCAAGTGAACAATCGGAATTTCAGCATTTCTGGCGGGGTATCAGAAAATGTAATTATCAGATAGTAGACCGCAATAAGACATCGTCACATTTGCAATTACATAAAATCAAAATGCGATAACAGTTGGCATATATATTAACCGTTGAGTTGAGGACTGTGTTTCTATCTCGCTCTCTGGCTAGTTTCGTTATGTCTGTTTGGGCATCTGTGCTGAAATATGAGTCAATTATACTTTGGTACGCATAAATTAATGATTAATTGCAAAATAAATTGACTTGCGTTACTTAATTACGTGGCCCGTGTGCGGAAAGAGTAAAGCGAGCGCCTGTCAATCTCTCACGCCCCCCTTTATAAAGTGTGGCCAAACTGCCTGCCTGCCTGCCTGTCAACGTCCAAACAGGCACTCACACACGCACACACGCACAGACAGATAGAATGAGAGTGAGAGAGGGAGTGAGCGAGAGAGAGAAAAGGCATTTGCTGCTGTTGACATTCGCAGTCAAACATGCTTAATTAATGCCAACGTTGCTGCCATCGCTCAACCTCAGTCTCTGCATCTGCCTCCGTCTCTGCCTCTGCCTCCTTCTCTTCCACAGCCTCCATCTCAGCCTCTGCCTCTGCCGCTGCTTCTCGCTCTGCCTCAGCCTCAGTTTTAGCTTTAGCTTGAGCTTATGAGCTCCAAACAACTGTAGTGAGGGATTCTGACAAACTTAACGGCAAATTAACACAAAAAAAAAAGAAGAAAAATAATTGCCGCCGGCAGCCAAAAGTAAACACTTGCAGAAATCATAATAATGATACATAGTCGGTGAGCGAAAATCGTCAGCTCCTGGCTCCTTCTGCGCCAGCTTCCGTTACCCAGTTACGCTGTGTCACTTGCTGTGTCGATGTCGATGTCCATGTCAGAGTCTGCGTCTGAGTCAGACTCAGAGTCGGAGTCGGAGTCGGAGTCGTCGATTGTCGTCTTCGTCATTGTCTGGCAAGCACTCATAATTAAACATAATAAAGCAATGCAGCGCCGCACAGTGGTGCAATAGTGACAACAATTTGATTAAAGTAATATTCAGGATTTTAATCTTATGTAGTTTTTCAAAAGTCGAAAATAGCATGGGAAAATTAATTTAAATAATGGGAAAATAAATATTTCCTGCTGAGACAAAATGTATGGTTTAATTACTATTGAGTTGAAAAGAAATTATTATATTTGGAGTGAAAATGTTTCTATAATTATAAATTAAATTGTTATATTTAAAGTCTTAAAATATAATTCATGTCTAATTCAAATAAAGTTATGCAGATACAATATTTAGTTCTCGTTGCTACAAGCTGCAATTATTTTTTACAGCACTTTTCACTAATAAATAATCTGTTTCATAAAAAAGTAAAACTAGATTTTTATTTAATTCGATTTAGTTTAATTTCAATTAAGTTTATTTTAATTCCCTCAGTTTCCATTTTATATAATTTTTATTATTATTATAATTTAAGCTTTTAGATTAATTTTCAGTCGTATAAAATCTTTAATCAGATGTACAACCCGTATAACCCACTGTCATTTTGATCTCGATACGCTTCCCCTGCCAACAGCCTCAGGGTCTGTTGTGTGCGAAAATCAATAAAAACGTTGCCAAAATGGCATTTGCGCCTTCACAGCTTATCCATTTTGGCTGGCGAATGTGGCTCGACTGGATTGCACGACACTTAACTTTCACATTAACTGCACAGACGACGTTGGCACAATTTGGAGCAGCGTAGCAATTAACGCTCAATTGATACGCACCGCGTGCTGGAGCATCGAACTTAACTCCATTTGGACTCCGGTTATGCGTCGACATAAAGACGTAATTAAAACAACGCCAAACGGGCGAAATATCGCCCAAACTCTTTTTTTTTTTTTTAGCGTCGTCAGATAATAATTGGAATGGGTTGTGGAACGAGTCAACAGATTATTTGTATTTAATTTCAAGGAGGCTGCCGCTGCAGAAGACCGAATGCAAGGAGAGACAGTTTCGTGTACATACTTTCTTTCTGTGCGTTGTACATGGAACTCAATTATAATTAAGCATTTAAGTGGAACTAAGCGGAGCTATAGCAAATGAAGCAAACGTCCAGCCAGCCAGCCAGCCAGCCAGTCAGCCAGGGAGTCAGCCCTTCGTCGTCGACATTCAGCCCCAATATTGTGCTTGAGCTTTAGCCCAAATTTGAACCCAAACTTGGTAACTGTGGCAACAATGAGGCAATGAATTGTACTTGAGGGGGGCGGGAAGGTCGCTCGATTTTATTAGTGGTAGCCAGCACCCTAATTGCTAAGCGCACCACTTGCAAAGTTTTTGGCAAAGCTGTTGACTGAGGCGAGTATTTAATTACCGTTCATCGTTCATCGTTCATCGTTTGCAGTGACTTTTTATTGGACGACCATGTTTCCATGTGCTCGGATATAAATATATATATATATATATATATATATTGTTATATAAGTGTTGCCAAGGCGACATCGGATTAATTGTTACGTTGACTAAATTTACTTATATGCATGTGAAAGGCTGTTGTCTAATGAAATGCCAGAGCGACAAAATAAAATTCCAGACTCTCAAGTCTGCTCGCCAGTTGGCTTGCTCGGAGCAAGTGAAGTTGACGGCGTAATTTAAAAAAAAAACGTAAAACGAAGGAACTGCGGATGCAACGAGGGATGTTTGCCGGCTTGTTGAAGCTGTTTGCAATGGGGCAACTTGGCCAGAATGGAAGTATCTCTCAATTAGTGATGATGATGATGATGATGATGAGGATGAGGATGAGGATGGGACTACTGCTGTCTGTTCTGGCTCACTTCGTATTCAAATTCTCAGTTGGCCGTCCAACAGGATACAAAGCCAAACTGGCGGTGCTCTAAAGATCAGGACCAAAGTGGTCTGTTTTTTTTTTTGAGTTAATTTCATTGAGTTTCCACCGGAAATGGGTCAGATTCGTAGCATTATATTTATGTTTATGCAGCCAAGTATAAAAAATACAACAAAATAATACAAATTCAAAAAAAAAAGGAGAAATTAATTATTTAATGGCCATTTAAATGACTTTTACAAATGTAATAAAACTAATTTACAAATTGCAAAAAAATAATATATATATATATAAAATGCAAAGCTTGCGGTTTGAGCAGTAGAATTTTTATACCCTGCATAACTGGCTAATGGTGTATATTAAATTGCAGTTAGATGAGGCAGACTAATTATTATTTTTATTCAGTGTGTAACTAATTAATTTACAAACATTTAGAAGGGTTTTTTTTTAAAGTTTGCCTTAGCAGTTGTGAGAGCTCTAACGAATTTCAATTGCTAGTCGAGTTTGCCGACTTTGCGACTTTGCGCATCCTGTGAAGCAACGAAGCCGAGTAAAAGGCAACCCAAGCCCAAACCCAAGCACATCATTTGCTCGTTTGGGGTCTCGGCACTTGAAATGATTTCAAAATGGCATTGAATGTAGCATTTAATTTGTGCGCCACCAAGGACGACGACAATGAAGTCATCTTCGTTGTTGTACTGTCTGCCACTCGTTTTCGGCTCTGCCACTGCCACTGCCGCTGCCTTTGGCTGGTATTTATAACTGTTTATTTGCAGTGCGCACTGGCGTCTATATGAAATTTTGTGTGTGTGTGTGTGTCTGTGTTTATTTGCCTCGCTGCTGCGCTGCCTGAAAAAGGATTAATTAAACGCTGGGTGCCCGTAGATGCTGGCCGCACTCTCCTCTCTCCACTCTTTCTCTCTCTCTTTCGCTCTGCCAGTTTTTCGTTCTCTTTCTCGTTTTATTCCCAGTCTTTGAAGTCTTGAGCACGGCATAATTAGTTTAATGAGCTTCACTAGTATCACAATAATGATAATCCAGCATTCAGGCAGACCTCCCCCCCCCTCACGTTTCCTCCTTACAGTTTCCATAATGACAGCAATGCCCATACTTTTAATTTAATTTGTGTGGAATGAAATTAAAGTTTTTTCCTTTTTTTTTCCAATGGGCAATGAATATTTTTTTAATTACCCTAGCCAGAATTCCAAATGCAATTAATTAAGTGCATAACAAGGCTGTCGGGATAACTGTAAGGATGTGTTTGTGTGTGTGTGTGTGTGTGCATAAGTTGGTGCCTTCAATTTATTTACAGTTAGTCATTTAGATATGTTTACTTACACACACACGTACGCACACACACTCAAAAAAAGCTTCGCTCATTTGCTGGCAATTAAGCGCACATAAAACTCCCCCCCCCCCACACACACACACATATGTGTGTGTGAGTGTGTGTGCTGTGTGACTTTACGTCATTTGAAACGGCGCCAGCTGGGCGCAGAATCGGTAGGCGTGGCTGTGTAGGGCGTAATTGGGCGGTTGCTGTCTGCTTGTCTATCTGCTTGTCGTTTTTGGTGTGTGTTTTAATTAGAAACTTGTGCATTTTGCTTAATTAGACAAATTGTTTTAATATGATGTGCAAACTTTTTTTCCACCAAAACTGCGACAAATTAGTTTGGCAACACAGCTGTCGTTCAAAAATTGGGTCAACATTAGTCATATGTCACGGAAATCCAATCAAATGTGACTTAAATTGCCATTAAAAGTGCCCAGCGCTCAAAATTATGCAACATTTTCAGTGCAACAAGCTTGTCGGGCCAGGGAAGTTGCTCTTTTCCCATTCTATATATATTCTATATATATATATTTATATTATATTTCGTTTAAACGATTCATTTTCAATGAACTGCACACTTAATATGCCCAAGCATAATTATATAAACATCAAAAAATATTTTATAAAAAATTTTATGGTACATTTGATATATTTGCTTTTATTAAACTATTTATGTGTTTTTTTTGTGTTCAGATATAAAAGCTTTTTGTGTGCTGCAAAATTGTTCAAATATGCGCTACGCATATAAAAGTCTAGTAGAATATAATAAAAAGTGCAATTTCGCCTTAGAACATAAATTAAATTTAATTATTTATTGATTGGTAAATTTTTCAGGATGAACGATACAAAGGAAATCATCCGTTCAAATGTGAATTCCACAGCAAACAAAACACATATTTAAATCATATTTGCATAAAATCAATAATCAAGACAAGTGGAATTATTCAGATTTATTTATTATTTTTAGTGTATGCTACATTATTGATCAATGCACAACATTTAGATTTCTGCAGTTAACCCAATTTTTGATTTAATTGCGCTTCAATAAGGCAATTTGCGCCATATGCGCAAAAATTGTTTCCACAATTCATCAGGCGAACTCATCAAACACAATTTCCAGCAATTTGCCATAATAAACAAAAGAATTTTGTAATTTGTAAATGCTTTAATGCCAAAATGCAATTCCATCAGTCGCAGCTGCACATTTACCGAGTGTGTTTACAATAATTTGCAAACTCAGAATCCGTCAGATCGGCCAATTAACGTAACAGAACAAATATATATATATATATATATATAGAGAGAAATTCTAATGAAAATTAGCAAAACCGATCCGAATGAGTGCAAGTCTGGGATTAATCATCTTTTATGCTTATCTTGGCGCAGAGATCGTTCAACGCATTCTTATCTAATGCCATGGTCCTGGCGCGCTCAGCACGTTCCTCCCAGGCAGTTGGGTGTAATTTGGCCAACGCTATGAGCGATTTCTCGGCAGCAGCCCGCATCTCCTTTTCGGGACTCTCCTGGTACAGCAGCAGAATATCCATGGCACGCTTCACAAACGCTTCCCAAACATCCTTTTCATGTTGCAGCTCCTCCGACTCCATGTCGCTCTGGAACACTGGCTGTAATTTGCCCACTGCTGTGGCAGCCAGGACGCGTATGCCCGCCGAGGGATCGTCCATGCGTTGCATGACTGCATAGGCAAGCGGCTTGAGCTGCTCCATGGACATGCCCTCGAAGTAGAACATCGCCTTGATGGCATAGTGTCGTGTGGCCACATTGCGATCCTCCAGCAGGCTGGGCATATGTTTCGCCAAGGTCGGGAGTATCTCACGTGCCTCATCCTTGGCGCCCTGCGCCACTGCACACAGCGTTGCCATTGCCATCGATCGCATTGCCTCGCCATGGGCGCCTGCCCTCCAACTCAAATGAGGTTCAACGACCTCCTCGACAAAGTTGCTCAGAAGCTGTGTGCTCTGCTCCCGTTCCACGCGCACCGTGTCTGACCAGGCAAGCGCTGCTATCGACAAGATTGTAAGGATGCGCACCTGGGCCGCATCGCAGCAGTGTTCGAACACCGTTTTTACCTTCTCGATGAGCTGCGTCAAATACGTTGCACGTATTTGCGCTAAATGGATGAGGCCGTACAGTAGCAGAATTGGCTCAGCATTCTCATCCAAAGCCGCATCCAAGTTTTCCACATCAAGGAGTGCCAGGGCAAACCAGCGCTCGTGCAGCTCAGCCATTGTAGTCTCCTCAAGCTGGACAATACGCTTGATAATTACTTCACCACACTGGATATGCTCGCCTGACTCATTATTTAGGGAATGGGACAGTGCCATTACCTTCATCGTAGTCACATAAATGTGTTCGTAGAGCTCTTTGAGCTGCTCCATGGTGGCCGTGACTCGACTCGACTTGTCCAGCACGGTGTCCAGCGTTTTCAGTATGTACAATTGGAAGCCCGGCTTTAGGGTATGCGAATAGTCGGTGCTCCGCAGCAGTTTGCACAGGCGCAGCAGATGATCATAGGTGCCACCCAGGGAGGCAGTGAACATGTAGTGGAAACACTTGAGAAACGATTCACGTGCATTGCGCTCGAGTCCATCGAAACCATGATTGATCCACGTATCATAGACAAACAGTCTACCCATCAGATCCGCCACCTTCTTGGCCTCGGCACAGACGGCCGACTCGCTGTCGCAGCAGGCGTGCGCCACCTCCGGATAGATCTCAAAGAACTTGGCCGTCATCGCCGCCTCGGCGTGCAGCACAAACTGATACATTAGCTTCAGGGAATGGAGACGCACATTTTCCTTCCAGTCGGACGTCTCGCGGGCAATTAGTTGGAGCAAGCGCAGAGAGCGCTGCACCAGGGCACGACAGCCAATTGTTGGGCGTTGCAGGCCCGCCGGATAGTTTTCCACGGGCAGATCGGATATCTCTTGCTGTGATAGTTCCTGCTCGTTCTCATCGTAGTACTGCTTGCCGCACTCCACCCACAGTGGTTGAATGTGGCCGAGTACCTCCGGCGAGTCATCCTTTAAGCAGCACAGGACCAGCGGCAGAATGTGCAGGAAATACGAATAGCGATCCTTCAGCTCGAGCAGCATAAGAACGCCCATTTGGCCGCATTCGCGACGCACCAGCGGCATCGAGTCCATCAGCAGTGGCGACACCTCATTTATTAGGCGTCGCATCCCCTCACCGTTGGCATCCAGATGCAGGCTCACCTGCCCAATGGCCTCCACAGCGGCAATGCGTGCCGCCGCATGTCGGTGATTAAGCATGCCATACAGAGCCGAAGCCAGCGAGTCCGTGAATGGGCGCAGCTCCACTGTGTCCGCGACACGTGACAATTGCACCAGTGTGGCACATCCTTCGCGTTGCACGGCCGCATAATCATCCTTGATTGATTTAATGAGCACCTTGACCACCTGTGGGTAGCACTCACGAAAAACGCCCACATTGCCCATGAGTGCGTATTTGCGGAGCATCAAATGCAGCTGGCCGATGTAGAGCAGACGCAACTCCTCGCTGGGCTCCACCGTCTCCGATTGGCCCATGCGCTCGGCCAGCGTCGAGACGACATTTAGCAGATGGAAGTCCATGGGCGGCAGACGTTCAAGAAATACACTAACAGCCTGCACGGCGCAATCTCGCACACTCTCATATCGATCCGCATAGCATTTGAGGAGATGCAGATAGAGTTCATCGAATACAGCTGCCACAGCATCGGTGTTCACATTCTCTGGTGCGTCTTTGCACTGCTCGCACAGCTTTTGCAGAGCGGCACGGCGTCTGCGTTGATCGCTGCTCTCCAGCTCTGCGCACATCAACTTGGTGTCTAATTCGAAACTCATTGCGAGAATTTTCGGAGATATTTTTTAAATTCTTCTATTTTTTGAGTTGTTGTTGACGGCACGATTTACACTTGCGTTGTGTTGTGAGCTCTGTAAAACATACAATAACAAATCAGCAAGCAACGTTTATTCGTCGGTTGCTACGTTACACACAATTCGAATTATTCACATTGTTTATTTTCCTTAAACGGCGTCGTCTTCTTGACAACAACGAGCGCGATTTTTTTTCTTCTTGTTTTGCCGGCAATTCCGAACGATCAGCTGTTTAGATCAGCTGCGAGGCTCGTTTGATAGTGTTTAGCAACACAATGCTGTGCAGTGTTGTCCAACAATATTTTGCGCGCAGTTTAAAAAAAAAAAATTCTTATGGTAAACATTAGTTGTTATTACTGGTGGTATGGTATGTTGGAGCTGTTGTGGGCTGTTAATATGCTTTATTGTTTGCCCAACTAATTAACAACTCATAATTGAAATTTCACTAGAATTCTGCTGCGCTGCTTCGGCGAACAATTTGTGGCGCTGTCTTTTATGAGCGGCATTTGGGTGGACTCATTAAAAGCGGTACGCTTATCTTCGATGCAGCTATCTAATTGCGGTGTAGTTTCTTATCAGCAAGCAAACTAACGAGGGAACGTGTGAGCGACAATATCTAAGATTGATTGCCAAAGCTGGCTCATTTTTGGGGGCGGGGTTGGGGCGTACGACTTCCTGATAAACAAATCACATAAAATGCCTATTTTTATCGAGCGAAACTTTATTGCATTTTTGGGTCACTAAATTGGGTTATAAAAATGGGCTGGGCAGTCAATGAGATTAGTTAACAGAATACTTTAAAAGTTATTTTTATGCGATAGACGCTACAACCGCTGCATAACAAAACTTAACCAAATAATAACGACTCATTGTTTGTTAACGCTAGACTCAAATGAGTGGGTGACTTTTACAGATAGTTGGCCATAAACATTTTTTAGGGCCTACATTTGAAAACAATATACTCGAAAATTGGTTAATTTATGTACCACAACAGTTTTTGGCACAGTAGCTTTACCAGCCATTCGTCTCAAAGATGTTGCCACTTAACGTAATCTTTAATAGCGTTTATAGCTTATTTATTTGTATCTGTAGATCTTTTCCCACAGCGTGCTCGAAATATTTTGATGCCATTATGGTATTTTTAATTTCGCTTTTGCCATTTCATATTGTGTGTGCCCCATGTGAGGCGAAGTGGCAGCAGCTCCATATTGAATCGTTCCAGTTCCACAGCATATTTTTGTTTTGTTTCAGCTTTTTTTTTTTAGTTTTATTTGCTGCTGCTGTTTTGGTTTGGATTTTTTGTGTTTTTATTATTTGTTTGGGGCTCTGTCAAAAATTGTTGTTGTAATTTTTATTGAAAGCCGCGTGATGCACGTTGCGAGTGGACCGACTGTGGAGCCCGGCAGTATTTATAACTCTTGTTGTTGTTATTTGTGCACACAATTCGATTTCATACCTTTGTTTTTTTGTTGCTCACTTTTGCGCCGAGGTAGGAACAGCAGTTTGTGGCAGGGCGCAGAGGCAGGGGCAGGTGCAGGGGCAGTGAAAGAGTCGCACGCTCCAAAGCAATTAAGCGCATGAATCAGGTTCAGGTTCGTTCCATAGGCAAAAGGCAGGGCAATTCGAGTGTGTATATTGTGTGTGTGTGTGTGTGTGATTATGGTTGTTTCTTTTTTTATATATGACCACGCCACTTTACTAAAAAAGTCATGCAAACATACAGTCTTGCATTCGCACACACACCATCACACACACCGCACACAAACACACACCGATCCAATAAACTTAATTGATATGAAATGAAGTCATTTGGCAAAATCACTGGGAGAGTAATGGACCGCGTTTATTCAATTTGATGTCTGACTGACTGACTGGCAGGCAGCGACAATGCTACAAAAACATATAGGTATTTATACATACATATATATATAGATAGATACATATATATATATATATGCATACATATAATTCGCATTCATGGGCTTATGCATATTTTTATATCTTTTTAAAAGCAATGTTGCATGCATGTGTGTGTGTGTGTGTGTGATTTTATAGCAAATGTGATTCAATAAAAAAAACATTGTTGCGGCGCAGCACGGAAGCCGCATGACTGCATTTTGGCCGCAATGGAAACTTGTTTGCACTCACATGATAAAGCCAAAATTGGCTGCGTTATTAAAATACACGAGTACACACACACTCGCAATTAATAATTATACGCACAGCACATATTCAGCTGACATACACACACACACATGCATACACACACTTAGAGACATGCTCAGATACAGAGATACAGAGATACACAGATACTTGTTGTATTTGTGCTTGTTGGATTGGTTTTTGTCATGCTGCGCTCTAATTTGCTTTTACCGACTCTGAAATGGACTTGTTACAGCTGCCGTTTGTCGTTTGCCGTTTGCCGTTTTGCCGTTTTGCAGTTTGCAGTTTTCATTGGCTGGCTAAATGCAAATTTTCCAATTGATTGGAATGGAAACTGGCGTGCAGTTAGCAGCAACGCTGGCAGCGACGTTTGGCACTCTGGCCGCTAATTAGTTTCATTTTTCAACGGGCAACAACTGCGCCGATTGCCTGCTTAAGTGACTGACTTAATGACTGAGTGACTGACGGCTCCAATCAACTGACTGCCTGACTGCCTGACTCTAGCTCTGTCTCTCAGCCTGAGTTCAAGCAATGTTTAACTACATTCATGTACATTTGTATATATATATGTTTGTTTGTTTGTTTGTCGTCTGCGCCGTCGATTTCTCGGAATTCACTTTTGATTAGAAAACCAGCTAATGGGCTGCCCTCATATGCACAAGTACATTCACACACACACACAAGTATTCCGAATTCCAGGTTGCCCTCATTATAAGCCAAAGTTGCTTTTTCTTGGTCCCATAAACCAAGCTGATATATATATATGTAGACATGTGCTAGTCATTATAAATTGTGCCTATCATAGCACTGCTCATGAATAGACTTTAATCGTTGAAATCTGAAACACTTCCACTTTTGCATCTAACACTGATTAGTCTACAGTTGAACAAATAAAAAAATAAAAAATAAAATGCGTAAAAAACAAAGAAATTATTGGCCCGCATCTAGGTAAAAAATGCTTATTACCAAAATTAATAATGAACTTGATTGCGCTGATTGTAACAAATGGTGCAAAGTTCCCAATTCCCCAATTATATTTTATTCGCCTGCTATTTTTGGGCAGCAATCTCTTTTAAGGTAATATAACTTCAATGATTTTTTTTTTTCGTGGTCATATTCTAAAAACAAAGCTCTGATTAAGCTAAGATCAGTGCCAAACGCAATTGCTGATTTGTTTAACAGACTTTGACTCATTTCGCTGTTGGTTTTATCTAATCTTGGTAAGGTGTTCTAACAGTAATTTCGATAAGACGTTATACACATGTCCTAACCTAACCTAATGTCTGATATCGTCGATTTGCCTAATTTTATTTGTTTGGCTAATGTTCTTTTTTCGCCAAGACTACGAAATTCAATTATTGAAATGTGATATTGCTGAGAAAACTCTGGCCAATTAATTAATTTATTAGTTGATTATTATTTTTTATTTCAGCATTGTCATCACTCTGTGATCGTTCTTAATGCACTTAATTATTTACATATTTATTTGTTTATGCAGATTGCTAGCCGGTTTTTTTTCTGCAGTTTGTATAGCATTCCCATAATTGCTGTTTGTAGATAATTCACAAAAAAAAAAACCTGAAAATGTGTATAGTTTTTTAAAAGCCTGATAAGATTTTTTTTATGTATTATGTGGGATGTGGTTTTTCTCTTAGCTTGTTCGTCTACTTAATGCTGTTTGGCCTGAATTTTCTGTCAACGGCGCTTTGTGCTAATTTACAGTTTGTTCTATGTGGCAAACTCGCTTCAAGCTTGCAACTGAGATTTTCCCCCTTTCAGCAACTGACTAAATTAAAAGCATCGCATTTGGTTTTTATTGTGGATTCAAGCAAATGCTTTTCATTTGCGATTTGAGCTATTGTTTAACTTTATATTTGATATTTGTTTATCTGCGCTTTAAGCGCGAAAAGTAAAGTTTGGGGTAAATGGTAATGCGAGTAGCAAATGTTTTTGCAATTTTGCGTAATCAGCGATGGTATTTAAATGCCATCATAGTTTATTTACACAGGCGAATAGTTTGCCGCGTTGCAGACTTTGACCGGTCTGGCCGTTCAGTCTGTCACTCTGTCAGAGTGTCCGACACTCAATCAGCAGCCATTTGAGTAACAATTTAATTAATATTCGAGTGTAATGCGAACCAGATATGCGATAAACATCAGCAACTCAGACATGCACTCGTTTATCAGCAATAAATATGAGCTTGAGTATGTGTGCGAGTATCTGTGAATGAAATTGGAAATGCCTTTTAATTATGTATAATTTTATGGCATTCTATAAAACAGAAAACCACAACCAAACCAAACCACGTTCAAATAGCTCCCCGAGGAGAAGGAGGTGCCTCGTAACTATCTATCTAAACGTGTCTTGATGTAGATACGGCAACATTAACAGTTTGTTAACTACACACAGATAAATGGCAAGATGATGGAGATGGAGATGCTGATGCAGAGAACCAACAATTATTTACTATCTTGCCAGATACGAACTACAAATTCTGCGTTGCTTCGTAACTACTTATAATACTCTAAAGCCGAAGGTGAAGGGGCATATTGGTTTTATGCAATGTTCATATTTTATCGACACCATTAAATTTATGAAACTTCGTCTCTACCCGCAGACAAAGCTGAAAAATAGATAAGATCAATAATGGCAAATTAGTTAAGCCACTTTGGAATGTTAAATTGCGAAGTCGTAGTAAAATCTTTAGTTAATAAAATCTGAAAGTCACCCGATGAAACCCATATATTCAGTAAATTGATATGTATAATTCCAGAAACCTCCTCCTAAGTTTGCTAAGAAAACCTTTTGAAAAACCTGTAAACTCTCTTTTGCATTTTTCATGGGTTTATTTAACAGATTGGATTGATACATTCATTATTTATTCAATTAGCCAGCCCATCCCCCAATTGTACTCATATGAAATAATACTGGAAGCAGACTATTCCAAATTTCTCAATTTTTTTCAATTCAATGTTGCCGCCATATCTGTTAATGTATCTGAGAATCTGTCAACGACTTTAATTACAATCTTCAACTTTCATTGATAAGTTTGATAAGACCTACACATAAATTGAAAGTGCAAATCATGCAGCTTTTTTTTTATTGCTTTGTTTATATTTTAAATTGTTTCAAAAGATTTTTAATAATTATAATTATTATTGTGCGTATTTGAATGTGTCATGTTGACGTAGATAGTTTGTAATTTAAATATAATCAACAATAGCTACTTAACTAATACTAACTAGCCGCAACAAAGTTAATCACAAATCTATATATCAAAAACAATTGCAACAATTTTTAAACAGTAAAAATTTGATAGTAGCACTGAAATTGTTTGTCATAGCTTAAGTGGAATTATTTACAGCTTAACTTCAAGTTATTTACCTATATAGGTAAATTTATAGCTGATGACTCCTTGCTTAAATTGCTTGATAGCAAAACCTCTATTTGCCAGTCATTATATATATATATACAAAATGGCTCTGATTAATTAATGTGTTACTCAAAATGTGTGACTAACTGGCAAATTAGTATAAAGTGTTGTACCAGATATAAGCTTGTGCAATTTTGAACAATTTGCACATATATATTATGCACCGCAACTAATAGTGTTCTCAGAATTCTAGAAACTGATTAGAGCTTGAAAATAAATAACAAAAAATCTTGGTACCAATTACTCGAGTTATGTTGTTTAAGTTGCTTTCGTTATCAGGAGGGTGACACGCCCTAGCTGCTATGACCCGTCATTTAATACTAATTTCAAATCGCTCACAAATTGATAGTGATCACAATAAAAAAAAAGTTAAACTCTTCTGGGTGAGAGTGCTCGGCTAGGAGGTACCCTACATATTTGTCAAACATCTCTCTCTTTAGCCTACTGGGATGACGACGAATAAAATAACTATTTGAAATATATCAAAGTGCGCAAGTTGGAAGAGTTGTAGGCTTTGAATTTGTAATAATATGTTCGAAAATTACAATAATGTGGCAATGGTTTTCTTAACTTTCTCTGATAATATTCAAATCGCATTTTTTACTTATTGTTATTAATATTACTGTTTTCTCTGCTTAAATTAAATTACTTTTGGCGCACATACTTTTCTGCCCACTGCATGTGCCCATTCAAATCAATATGCCTGTTTCCATTTCAATTTAGGGTATATAAAAAAATTCCCCCTGTTTGTTTATGTAATATATATTAAAAAAAAAAAAAAAACATTGCTTGTCTATCTGGACGACGTCACTTACCTCAGCGTCAACCGGTAAATTGTATCCGAAAGGCGTACAGAAATCCAATTAAATATTTCTTCTCGTTGGCCGCTTGATTATTTTTTGTGTTAATGTCTTTTGTTTTTTTTTTTTTTTTGCTATTAATAGCTTTTTTTTTTCAAAAAAGGTCACGTTTCCGGTGCTGCTAATATTTCACATATCCTTTTTGTTGGCCAGCTTTTTCTCTGGGTTCCGTTTATGCTGTTGGTGATAATCCTTAATTAGTCTAACGATTCGCAAATTAATCCACTTTGCTTAATTAAATGGCTGTGCGGCCGCAAAAAGAAAGGGCAATTCAAACAGACAAAGTATAAAAATACGAATTTCCGAATAATATAATTAAAAAATTGACGAAATTTAATGCAAACGGCATAATGTAAAACGAGAAATACAATAGAGAGACAGAGAGAGAGAGAGAGAGAGAGGGGGGGAGACAGGAAACCGAGAGATATTTAATTAATTCATTAGCCCAGCCAGTTGACAATTATTGATTACGGTTTTGCCTCTTTCAGCGCCCAACTTTATATATTCAAAAATTAATTTGAATGCGTTTCAGTTGTTTTTTGGTGCATTAGTTACACAATTTGTTATTGCCAACACGTTGGCCATTAATTAATTTTTAATTTATTTTGAATGTGTTCTGTTTTCATGCTCATTTTCCCATTGTCTGCCCCTGTGTAATGTTTTCGATTCAATTAAATGCATTTCATTATTTTCACACAATGAACAATTCGCATCAAAGTTGTTTTCCCCGTTTTTGTGTCGATCTGGTTTTTTTTTTGTTTTCAATTAACTGTCAGTTGCATTGAAATTAGTATACTTCGGCAACAATTTAATTTGGCATACACTTAACATTTATATTATGTGTGTTATTATGTGTCATTCATACATTTTGCCATTTGCCTTTGCCAATGTGGCTAATTGCTTATTGCGTCGAATCTCAAACAAATGCTCGCATTATGAAATTGAATTGAGCAAATTAATTAATATGATAATTGATGAAATCACTACTAGAAATAAATTAAAGTGCTGAAGTTGAAAGAGTTCTGAATTTGAGAAGTATTTTGCGAATTGTTCTTATCTTACTTAAATTGTACAAATTATTAAATAATACAAATTGGTATTCGCAGCGCGTCGAAGCAATAATCTTTTCACAATTTATTTTTATTGGCTTGCACGAAATATAAAACAATTTGTTTTATTGTTTTCAATAGCCACAGTTGGCCAAATTAACAGATAGGTGACGTGAAGGGGGTGGTAAAGAGTTGTGCTGATATGCAGGTCAAATTCGCACAGAAATTGCTTCGTTGTTTTTACTGGTTGTTTTTGGTTGTTCTGTTTGCCAAAATTTAAATTAATTACGTTTATTTAATTGTTTACTTTTGTTAACGTTGTGCACGCTCCGACAATTAAAACTTGAACTTTTGGGATAAAAAGCAATTTCTGCACTTATAACATATTATAAATAGTTATTTATTTTGTAAGCAATAATTATGACAGCAACAACAACAACAACAACATAAACGAAAAGAGAGCTGGGAGACCATCTCTATAGAGAATATTTGATGTGTTATACACCTAGGCGAAAAGTGAACTTAATTGGACAATTGACAATATTATTGTGAAAATTGCAATTTCCATTTTCAAGCACATATTCTCATCACTGATGCATGAACAACGGCTTCGAATGGCAATTGCTGGACGGAGACACCATTGCGGCTGCGTAACCTGTCAGCGCCTCAATTGACAAATTGTTTTTTTTGTTTTTGGGTTTTTTTTTGTACAATGTATATGTTATCCATATACATGAAAACCAAGAACAACAATTGTAGTAAGCTCAACAATAGAGGCGGCTTCAAGTGCGACTGTGCATCTGGCAGAAACATAGACGCCACACGGCAGCAATTAGCGCCATGAGCACAAGTGTTTATTGTTGTTGTTGTTGTTGTTATTATTGTTGTTGACGATGATGATGATAATTGAGCACACACAAAAATCGTTGTCGCCGTCTTATAAATTTCATTGCTGATTGCCGGCGGCCAGCGAACAGCAGCACACAATAACAACAAATTAATGAAAATGCCAAGCAAAATCACATAAAAAAATTGAGACAGTCCGATACATATCTATATAGACCAGACAGACATAAATATGTATATATATATATATTTAGGCCGGTATGGGCCCATATGCATAAGTAAATATATCGCAAAATGAATGCTGCTTGACGTCGTTCAACGCGCTAATTCTTTTGGCCAGCAAATGCGACAATAACAAACAGCCCAAATGCTAATTAGTTTCATGTGTGACTAATGGACACAAAAGCGGCACAAACACAAACACACACACACACACACAAACACACACACAGAGTTCGCAGTCACACATTTACACATGCGTGACTGCTTTGGCTCTCTTTGGTGTTTCTATTATTATTATTATTGTTGTTGTTCTTTTTGCTGTTGAAGTTGTTGTCGTTAATATTGTTGCTGATGTTGTTGTTGTTGCTGTTGCTGTAACACACTTAATTTAAATAGTACACTCTGAGCTCTGAGGAGGTCGTTACGTTGGTTCGTTCTATTTTAATAGCCTAAATGCCTCTTTTGTAATTACGTTTATAATGGGGCCGCCGGTGCGTTAATTGAATTTGACTTCAAATGCGTCAATGTCAAAAAATATATAGGTTTGCTCCTTCTTCGCAAATCTGCTTTCTCATTTGCGTTATGGCTATCCGGATACGGCCGAACCACTTGTGCCATATAAAACGTTAAACGTTAAACGTTTTGCGCGGACGCGTCGGTCAAGTTATCCACGCCGACGATGACGATGACGATGACGATGATGAGGCTAGCAAATTTATGTGCTTCAAATGGGCAACGACAGCACAATCCGATATCGAATACCGAATACCGACCACGACAACGATGGCAGCGATTCTAAACGACTTCTGAGTGAATGCTATAAAGCACGAAAACGACAACGACGACGACGACGACGACGACTGACGGCAACTGCGACTGCGACTGCGACGTCGACGACGACGACGACGACAACGACAACAACAGCCAACGACCGATGACGACTGGAAACTGTTGCTGTTGCTGCTGCTGCTGTTGCTGCTGCTGCTGCTGTCTCTGTGACTGTGAACTGCGCCGTGCAACTATTTAACGACGACTGAATGTGGCAATTATGTATCTAGATACATTTTGGCCAAAGCGCAACGCCAGCGTCGCTGCCCGCGCTACACGCTCTTCTCTGTCTGTCTGTCTGTCTGCCCGTCGTGTTTGTGTGTGGGGATTTTGTGTGGGGGTTGCTAAACGAGGCAACCATCATAAAACATATTACTATAATTACAATTATGCTGCGCTCTCTCACACACACACATACACATACAGCTGTGTGTGTGTGTTGGATACATAACTAGAGATACAAAACAGTCGCGGCGCACGTGAACATAAAACACACAAGTACACAAATTTTCATATGCATTACGGCTTAATTGTATCTGTATCAACAGCTATTGTTGTTGTTAATGTTGTTGTTGTTGGCAGTGTGTGTGAACTCATAAATTTATTGCTGGCCGCTGTTGATGTTGCTGCCGTCGCCAGCAACATGTTGCTGTTGCCATTTTCAGTGTGAGTGCTTTTTGGATTTTATTGTATCTTATTGCTGTGTTGCTCTGTTGGCAGCGACGTCAGCGTCGCCGCTTGTTGGATGATTATTAAATGCTGAATGTATTTTATTGCTTTGATTGTTGTTATAGTTGTTGTTGTTATTATTGTTGTTGTTATTGTTGCTGGCTGTGCGTTGAGGCACCCTTAGCACTGACGCCAGTATCTTTTTGCATTGCAAATTGCCGACGTCGCCGTGGCATCGTCGTTTGGCTGGCTGGCTGACTGCCTGACTGCCTGGCTGACTGTGAGTTTGTTTTTAATTCTCTATAATTGAGTTATATGTATATACTTTAATAAGTTGGCGGCGGATGCTGCGTTGCTCAGCCACTGGATTGGATTGGTTTGGATTGGTGCTATTGCTGTTGTTGTTGCTGCTGTTGTTGCTGCTGCTGCTTAGGGCGTTCGCTCGCAGCCATTCACTTTGTTGTTGTTTCTGTTGTTGTTGTTGTTGCGTCGGCGTTTAGCGCTAATTATTGCTGAGCCAACAGCTTTCGATAGCTTTTTATTGTTAGTGCTCGGTTCCCAGTGCCTGCTGCCTGCTGCCTTTTGCTTGGCTGCTTTTGTCTTTCGTTTTCTTAATTGTTCACTCTGATTTATAATTTGATTAATATTTTCGATGCCATTTCTATTTTATACAATGCTTGAGGCTTTTAAATAGATTTTTTTTCTTCATTTTTTTAATGATACGTGCAAATTTATTTATATATATATATGTAAATATTTCTTGTATAATTGTTTTATTGTTCTTGTCATTATTGCTACTGCTACTGCTGCTGCTGCTGTCGCATTGTGCAATAATTGGTGTATAATTTCATTTCCTGAGAACTCTGTGCCGGGTCGTGGGCCAACAAATGCTTTCATTGTATTTTAATGTCGTAATTCAGAGAGCTTGGGCAAATTAGTCGGCTAAGCAATTTACTGTAAATGTACACAATATTTATTACGTACTGCACACTGACACATTACATACATGCACAGCTTGTTTATATATGTATGTGTGTTGATTCACATTTGAGCGGGCTCAATTAGCAGTAAGGGAGCAAGTGTTTTGTGTGCTCGGTTTATTAATAGGCGTTATGCTATCGATAAGACCGATTAGTCATCATAAATTTAACAAGCACTTTTCGAAAGAATGCCTCAAATTCTTCGAGTATGAAAAACTCTGCTTTATCCATACGTGTTAATAATAATCACTTATTCCATTCACAAACATTTTGTTTCTCAAAATATTTACTAATCGATCAGCTTAAGCAAATTTTAATATTCTTAATTGATAAAATGTTGGTTTATAAAAATTGCTATGCGTTGATTTTTAGCATTTTAAATTTAAGACTGTAAGTTGGCTTAATAAGAAATTAATATATAAATTGTACTATTAATTCAATTGGCTTATTAATTGTTTAACATAGTCCCAATGATTTTGTCCATGACATTAAAAAAAAATTTGCTAGCGTTGAACTCAATGAACTCTTGTAAAGTGATCAACAACAAAAACAAAGTAAAGAAAATAAAATAAAAAGCAAGAAAAAAGAGAAAAATACATGAGCCAAACATCATTAGCGAAATTCATAATAACAAAAATACAATACAAAAATAACAACAACAACAACAACAACAAAAAGCAGCACTGCGAACACTGATTACTGATTTAAATAGAATTAAGCTGGGCAATGGTAAAGGGCTGCCAACAATAAGCAGAATATGAAAGAAACTGAGGCAACTGAAAGGCAAACTGAATGTAAAAATAAGTTGTTAAAACTACATATTTATATATTTATTTATATATAGATACCATTAGTTATGAGCCTGTTGATGATGATGATGGTGCGGAGCTGCAGAAGATGCTGCAAATCAGATGAAGCAATTTAGTTGCACTTGAGAGCACGATAAAAGGCAGGCACTGAAAACTGCACACTGAGTGCGGCGAGTGGCAACAACAAGAAGACAAACATATTTAACTGCATGCAAAATAAATTGTGATGTGCCGTTGTCGATTGATGGCAGAGCCAAAGCAGCGCACGAGTTTAACTTGGATTATTATTGGCTTACTTAATGCAATGCATACGACGACGACGATGATGACGACGACGACGACGACGACGACTTCGATGGCGTTGGCGACGACGAGTTCAAAAAATACAGCGAGGATGACTGCGATGGTCGTTAACGTAAAACGTCAATTTACAACTGCGAATGTGATTGTGAATGTGAATGCCCAACAGCGCCAAACGAGCCAGGCAACATAAGCAGTGGCGGCAACAACTGCCACAACAGCAGCAACAACAACAACGGATGGGCAACGTGGCAATGGCAACATGTTGCGTGTCAAGGATGGCTTCGCAACATGCGGGGCACAGTGCAAAGGCGCTACGAAAAGTACAAGCAAATAAACTTATTATAAATATCTCCACTTAAGCCAAGCGAGGTTGATGCCGACACTGCTGCTTCTGCTGCTGCTGGCGCTGCTGCTGCTTGTTTTGCTGTTGCTGTTGCTGTTGCTGCCAACGTCGCTGTGGGGGCCCCATTTATGCTGCAAGTTACCAATGAGATACAAATGCGCACACGCAAAGCAAAATGTGCTCTCGTTTGCTGAAACACACACACACACACACACACACACACACTAGCACATTCGGAGAGTCCCGACAGTTGGACAGATGAACGGCTGTCAAGTCGCAATGAGCAACAAAAGCATTAAATGATGACAACAACATTGCGCTTAATGGACTGACGGCCACTGCCGCGTTTGCGTCTCAATTCAAAGTGCATTTTGCGCGCTCTCACTCTCGCTCTCTCTTTATCTGTTTTTTTTTTTTCTTTTTTTCCTCCTGCTCAGTTTATCGCTCTCCCTTTTACTTTGCCATCTCTCTCATTCACTCACTCTTGCTGCTTCTGTTTCACTCCAACACAATGCTTATATATATATACTGACTGTTTGCTCTTGGCTTGCGTTATAAATCCATTATGATAAAATCATTTTGTTGTTTTATTAGTTCAGCAACATGTTGCCGCTGAGCAGTCAAGTGCTTTCGCAACATGCTGCGCTGCTCATAAATATTGCAAGTGTTTTCAATTAGCTCACATTCTGTGACTTTCATATTAAATGAGAGCGCGCCTGCATGTTTCTCCTTTTTCCACAAGACTTCGTTTGTCCGCAGTGTATGTGCTTGTGTGTGTGTGTGTGTGTGTGAACTTTACGTGTATGTGCGTGTACGTGTGAGTTGTTAGTTGAGTCTGAAGCTGTTTCCAATTATAAATTGCAAGGCGCAAGTGGTGCAATTAAAAAAAAAAAAAAAAACACAATACAAAAAATGAAGTAGCAACCATAGCTGAAAGGTCAAAGTTTTTGAGGTCAACTCAAAAAAAAGGTCATTGCAATTTCTTCGTCGACTCTTAGCAGATGGCAATAAATGCACCTCCCAAATGCCGACCACACTGTATTCCCCCCACACAATAATGTCAATGGATTTCTCTCCCTCACACACATGTGTGTGTGTGTGTGTGTGTGTGTGTGTGCGAGTGTGTGTTGTTGAAAGCAATTTCCGCTTGTGTCCGCAATTAAAAAGCAATATCATTTTGAGTCGAAGTAAACACAGAATTCAATTCAATTTTTATGATGTGTTTTTGTAAATGGTTTCATAAATGGCAAATATCCTAGCCAGGCACACACACACACACACACACACACACACTCGCAGACACCATGCAGAGCACACACAGCCACATTGAAAAGTCACAGGCGTCCAGCATCAAAGAGCAAGGCAACGCTTCCGATTCGTATATATATGTATGTATGAATGTTGCATGTATCCGCAAATATGTATTTGTATCTGTGCGCCTGTATCTATGTCTCCATCTGTGTATCTGTCTCTGTCTCTGTGTCTCTGTAGTTGTGTGTTCGCATTTACTGTGTAACTGCAATTCTGTAGTATGCAGCACAAATACAAATGAAATAAAATCAAATTGTTGAAGGGAGCGGAAAGAGTTTGGAATGGCACTTGATGGGACAGAGAGAGAGAGAGATTCATCTGCTCCATTGTGGGTGCTGCTGTCGTATTCCAAGGGTTGAGCATTTTGGCTTGCATTTTGCTTTCATATATTTCATTAGCGTATTTATGGAATTTGTATTAGCTCTGTGACATTTCAAACGTGTGAAAAATGCAGAAATGATTTGCGAGCTATTCGCTTTATTAAATACCATAAATTTAACAGAAAATAAAAAATAAACGATGAGTATTTGAACTATATGAACTTAATAAATCCATGTTTTTTTTTATATTTTTATATTAGTTCGATATGTGTAGCATAATTAAGTTCCAATACAATCATTTAGTGTTTAATAAAATTGTATCCCTTTATTTATTTAACTTTTAAATTTAAAACATTGTTCGTTAATTGATTGGAAATTTCTAAATTAAAATTTACACATTTTAATAAGAGTTATTTTAAGTGACTTTTCGCCTTTTCTCTCATGTCATTTCTGCACTCATCCTTTGATGAGAGTTTAATCTACCTTCTCCTGTGCTGTTGCTGATGAAAATTTGATTTTTTTTTTTTTTTGCTTGCCACAAGGCTGATTAATGAATTTCACAGCAATGTCGACTCGCTCATTAAAATCGCTTCGTTCACACCACCAAAAAAAAACCCGCTCAATGACGAACAATGAGGGTTTTGTCATTTTGGCATTAATGCTCTTCACTCAATAAAATGTCATAATTAAAAATGAATTTTGCCCATATGCAAAATGAGGCAAAATGCTGTTGCTGTTGCTGCTGCCCCTTCTTGTTGTTGTTGCTGGCAGAATGACCTTAATTGCTGGCGTACGTGTGGCAGCGATTCATGTGCCACACTGCGAGTGTGTGTGTGTGTGTGTGTGTGTGTGTTAGTGTGTGTTTCGTGTGAGTGCCAGCCTGTGTGTGGCAGCAAGTGAGCTTGTGTTGCAACTGTCAAATGAATAAAATTAAGTGTAGCTGTGTCCCTGTTTTTGCTATTGTTGTTGCAACTGCTCTCCTTGTTGCTAGCTATCTCCCTCTCTCTCATACACTGGTACGATACGACATCAGCAGCAGCAGTAGTAGCAACAGCAGCTGGCTGGCAGGATATGTTGTTGCACTAATTGAATGTGGCAGGCATGCAGTAGACAGACGGTCGTACAGAAAGTTGAGCTCGTCTCTTGCCACATCGCCTGCCCCACTCACTGTCTCGCTCTGGCCAGCAGTGTATCAGTGTCGGGGCACACAAGTAGCTTCATTTTGTGCCACAATTCGTATTCGCATTTTAAGTGCAATGGCACACAGATTGCGATTGCTGTTGACATGGCGATGCAATAAAAGTTTGCCCCGCAATTGCAACGGCAGCAAAAGGCGACTTGCAACAGCAGACGTCAGACGTCAGAGGACACACGACAGACGGCAATTGTTTCCCATTATTGCTTATGCTGATGATTAAGAGCGTCGGGCAATGGTCCTGCCCCAAATCCGTCCATGCCCCCCCAGTCTACCATTGAAGGGACCACAGCGACCACACACAAGAACCAACATCCAGCAGCAGATTAAAATGTGTTAATGGCTCGTCCTACACACACACACACACACAGTCCAAGGACTTTGCTAATTGCCATCAATTAAAATAACAAAGGGCAAAAGTGCATTGCTCAATTTTACTGCCTGACTTAAACATTTACTAAAAATCAAATACAAATTTAGTATGCATTTTAATGGATCGTTCAAATAAAACGATTCGATTTGAGTAGTTTTATTGCTGCAGCTAAATAAAACGGAAATCTCATTGGGATGCCAGAGCAAACGACTGACAGCTGGTATTTAAAGTTTTTTGAATATTTTCTAAAATATTTATAAACGTTTTGCCGGTCGAAAATGCTGCTCAGGCATTCGAACTGCCCAGCTAAACCAGGCTAAACCAGGCTAACAATCTGAGTGTTTGCACTGCTGCATTGTCTATTTACTAGAACAATTACAACAACAACAACAATCTGTGTATATGTCCAGCTCCCTGTGTGTGTGTATCCATTGTGTGTCTGTTCTTCGAAGTTCTCCCGTCTCTGCATCTTTGGCCAAATTCCATCAAGTGCCTGGCTGGCTGCCTGGCTGCGAGGCGCAGTGAAATGAATAATATTGTGCACTTAAATCGGGTTAGTTCACTATTAGGCAACTACTCAGGGCTCAAATGGGATGAACAACAGCTTGTAAATGATGCAATGAATTATTTATTATCTACCAGATATTAGAACTTAAATGTTAAATTTGATTTATAAAAGGCAGCTGACAAAGCTAATCAAAAAAAGACAATCTTTTGCAAGTTGTAAATAAAAAAATATCTTTATGAAATGTTGAACAACAATCTTAGCCTGCTGCTTCAAGTGGAAGTCAACAGAAATTTGCATTTAATAATTTGATGGACACCTTTCACAAGGTAGTCAATAGCAACAGCCAACAGTTCTTAAAAGGATTCCGCAACACACACAGACAAGAGAGTGGGAATCAGTGGTGCAGTGGCATCTGTTGCACCGTTGTCATGGGATTGCAGTGTTCCGAGTCAGGCTTAGAAGCTGTTAACTAATGCTGTTGCTGGTATATTGAGGCAGACAGACAAGACAACTTGCCACTGAGTACATTTTGCCAAAGGAAGTCGAAGTTGGGCCCACCCACGCTATTTACGCTGAAAAGCCTGTTTAATGTTGCTTACTTTGTTTGCCATTTGCCATTTGCCATTTGCCGTATCCAGTGGATCCAGTGGATGTCTGTCGTCGTTGCTGTTTTTGCTGCCGTATTTACTAGATACTTACATGCATATATATATATATATATATATATTTTCCAGCAATTTGTTACATGTACTTCGGCCTGACTCTATCACTGGGAGTGTGTGTGTGTGTTTATGTGCACAATATGCTGCCGGGGCACACACGACTTGGTAGTAATGGTCGTAGTCACAGTCTTAAGCTTACTTGCCCCTGTCGCGACTCGCCCCGTGAATCCATGCCACACACACTCCTTGGGCGGCATTGTGGCAAGTCAAGGTAAGTATTTTACTTGTGAGCTGTTTTGTAAGTGAAAAACTTTTTGCACACGTTGCGTCATAAATACAACAAAAGTCACTTCGAAAACAAAACCGACTTTGAAATACACTATTCGAAAAAATCACATTTGAATCTGTAGAAATGTAACCAAAGTTTTTTAAGCTATTTAATGGCAAAACAATTGGTAATCTGGCCAACAATTAAATTAGATAAACTTCAGGTCATTAAATCAATCTAAGCCAAAACATCTTAATAACTATTAACTACTTTTTTTAGTTAGTAATTCGAATCAGTTAATAAATAACTAAACTTTATTTGCCCAAAAGAAACTTTAGTTAAACAGCTGCTTAAGCAATTTCTGGCTATTTCGGCTTGCCAAGTCACATTTTAATAAGAGTGAAATTTATTGTAACAAAATCAATTTGGCAATGACATTGAAATTAGCCTAATTGATAAATGGCATTAATGGGCAACTGAATGAATTTTGACTAACAATGGCAAACGGAAGGAAAGCAAAGGCAACATTAATTACTCAATAAAAGTCAGGTAATGTGGTAAGCTGTGCCTTGACTGCCAGTTGAAGTTGCAACTGTAGCTGAATGTGGAGTGTGGCGGGTGGTGGTGGTGGTGGTGGCAATAGATCAAAGCCATCGAGTAACAAACAGAGACGAGGGGTGACAGAGGCAGAGGCAAAGCAATCACATTTCATGCATTCTATGTTGCCGCCCCCAAAAAGGCACCCAAACCCCATGCTAATCCGCACCCAAACCCCCAATTCCTCTTCCTCCTGCAGAGACAAATGACTGTTAGAGTCGGGGGCGTAAGGGGGGGGGGGGGGGGGCGAGGCAAAGCAGTGCAGGATGGGCGTAAAAGCACCACTGTCATGGCCAGATTGCTGCTGCATTTGGTAAATTAATCAACCCTTGCTGAATGAATGACACTGAGTTTGGGGGGGTGAGTGGGTGTGGGGCGGGCGTGTCTGCAGGGTGACAAACCATAATTACGTATGAAATGCAGCCGCCGCCTTCTTTGTCTCTCATTGCGAATGCATTGCCCCTCCCCCTACCCACCAGCCAAACAATTTGAAAATCAATTGCATTCAATTCAATTAGAGATGCGTCGACAACAATGTTGCATGTGCCTCGATCAAATATCAAACATTGAGGTGGAGTCACAAAATACAAAAAAAATACTCTTTGCAACAACAACAACAACAGCAGAAAATATTTGGAGTGGCTTACCACATAATAATAATGATGATGTGCATCTTGATAATAATGATTAAGATGACAATGGAATGTCGGCAAAGCATATACAGCAGTTGCCTCATTTGTGGCATGTGGCAAATAGAAAGTCTGATTTTGATTAGTGTAGTAATTTATCTAGTAATTTATCTATCTATTTTTAATAAATTTAATATTTTCTAATTGATGAAACTAGCAATAAATAAATAAATAAAATTGAAAACAAGTAATTTGCTAAATGAAAAACATAATTTTTAGATTTTGCTAAAATTTTAAATTTAAAATTAAATTCTAAAATTTTTGATTAGTTTATCATAAAATACAATTGGAGAATAAGCAGAGCATTTGCTAGTCCTGCAATTAAAATTGTAATTATTATTGCTGCTGGTTTTCAAATGCATTGCAAGTGTTGTTGTTGCAATTGTTGCAGTTGTTCTGTTGTTGATGTTGAATGCTTTATTGCAATTCATACTGTGAATATCTGTGTGTGTGTGTGTGTGTGTGTGTAGAAAGCGTTTACCTTCTGTTTCCATTTCTGTAACTATATTTATATTTATGGGTGTGTGCGGGTGTGTGCGGGTGTCTGGGTGTGTGTGGTGTGGCAACATTCTGTTGCTGTTGCCACACGCCCTCAATTTATAAGCCTTTTGGCTCCATTTTGTGGCTTTGATTGCAATTATCTTTTGAATTTTGTATTTATTTGCTACACTTTGCCCAATTGTTCGTTCATCGGCTTTTGTATTGTCATTGTTATTGTCATTTGTATCCATATGGGCAAATAGACTACAACCATGTTGCAAATACGAAAACCAAACTTTTGTTGAGGGGGAACTCAATGCTTTGTTCACAACCAGACCAGGATTGGGCCCAGGGATCTCTCTCTGTGTGTGTACGTGTATGTGTGTGTGTTTGTGTGTGTGTCGATGAAGTTAGCCAGTTTTCAATTTAACAATTTGCCGTTTATTAATTGGCAATTTCATGTAGTCTGTAAGCGGTTCCAAAGAGCCTCCGGGCTCACTGCATTCAAAAAGATTTTTGAAATGAATTTCTCAAATCAGTTACACGTTTTGTCAGTTGTCTCTTGGACTTATAAGCATTTAATCTAGTTGCCTCAGTGTCTCCACCGCCCTTCCTATATGTGTATACAACTCAAAAGTCAGCCCAGCTATTCGGCAATCCTTCACCATTTGGATAATTTCGACTATTCATATAGCAAAACATATAATTGGCAAAGGAATCCTTGCGCTGCTCCGGCAGGACATATTGCATGGCTCGCCAGGCATCCGTCGTCAGCTCAAACCTCTCCGTCTGCCCATGGAATTGCTCTGTGCTTGTCCAAATGCTGCGTTTCTTGAGCAGTCGTTGGGGCACATTCACCGGTTGCTGCAAGTTAGGTTGCAAAATCGGCGGCTCAGGTGGCGCATCCAGTAGATGGATTATTAGGCTATTGTCTATAATAAACTCTTCGTCGTCGCTATCGATGTCGTTGTCATCATGCACATTAGCCACTTCCATTTCGGGCAGCTGCAGTTCTTCAACTCTTCGCTCCATGTGACTGCTGTGTCCTGCTGTGTCCTGCTCCTTGGCTATAAGAATAATAATAATTTAATACGGCAGCTTAGGGATAGCTGCTTTTGTTTTTATGTTGTTTTTTCCAATAGTGAAACAAAACTGATTTGCTTAATGGAACAAAAAAACAAATCCAATCGAATAAGTTGTTTTCCAGGCCTGCCTGACTTGTGGCAACAACACTTATCTCTCCACTCGTCCAGAATGTTAAGCGCAAACTTTTGATCAAGACTATATTGGATTCGAAAACAATTTCATTTTCGATAAGATACAACTATGTATCCATTAAATACACACACACACACACACATATCGACTTATATGCTCATACAGGAAAACACTACTACAACTTGCCAGCCGTCTGTGTGGCCAGCGGCAAATACTGCTTTTGCTCCCCAGCGTCCAGCTACAAATGGATAAATGCTGTCTGACAAATGTCAGTGCTCTCTTTCCCCCAAAATACAAGCACACATACACACACACATTCATACACACGCACTCACATACACAGGCACACTCAAAAACCCACTCACCCACAATGATTGCACGCATTAACCCAATGGCGTCGCACATTGTGTGTGACTGTGTGTGTGTGTGTGCTGATTTTGTTGCTGCTTGCCGCCGTCACCATCATCATTACAAGCAATTTAATTCGTCGTAATGTTGCATGAATCGCGCGCCGCAGCTGCTGCTGTCTGCCCCACGATGGCTGTTGTAAATGGCTGTTGTTGTTGTTGTTGCCTGTTTGGGCCTGTGCTTATAATGTGCTGTAAATGATTCCATTATGGCAGCACAATTAATAATGCTGCTTATTATACTTATTATAATTGTATTCAGCTATATAACTTGCCATCGCAATTGCAATCGAAATCTCAGATTAACGGCTAAATCAATAAGTTGTTGGATGTGGAGCCAAAGTTGGTGTAATTAAATATTATATTTCGCAGCGCTTAGTTTGAGGCGCTTAAATGAAAGTCAGGCAAACGCGTGGCAGCGAACAAAAACACACACAAGGACAAACACACACACACACACACACATACTCAAATATACATACTCTTGCAAAGCGTAGCGCATCCAACAAGTTAGCTGCCAGCAACATGTTGCTAGCAGCATTCAAGCAAAGCGCCGTCGCAGTTGCTCACTTTTACGCTCTCTCTCTCTCGTTGTCGTTCGTAACCCATCTCTCTGTCACTCCTTACCCCTCTCGCTCTCTTGCTGCTGTACTACTGCTTGCAATTTATTAAGGCTCATCCTGTGGTGTAATCACATTGTTGCCATTTTCACTTCATTATTTGCTTTTATATGTGGCAATTTTGTTTTATCGCTGGTGGCTGGGCAACATCCTTCGGCTCATGTTTGCGTAAGCTTTGGCGCGCTCTCTGCCGTCCTTCCTTTTGCTCCCCCCTCTCTCCTTACCACTCTCTCTTCCTCTTCTGCTTGGGCACATCTCACCCACGAACACTTGCGATTTAGTTGGTTAAGCAATAAGGCCAGGCAATCCACCATCGAGTTGAAGTCAAGCCCAGCGGCAGCCGGCCCTTAATGTCCCTCGTCTCACTTCTAGATACATTGTTTGTGTGTGTGTATAGGTGTGTATGAGTGTTTGTGTGTGTGAGTGTTTGTGCGTGCGTGCGGACAACAGACAGTAATTATTATGCCATGTCCAGCGATAATTGGATTCAATGAAATGCCTCCATAGACAGTTTGTAGCATAAAAGGATTCGTTTGTCAATATGTCTTATTATGTCTTTATTGCAGCTACACTGCAGTCCTAGTGTTTGTGAGTGTGCGGGTGTGTGTGTGTGTGTGTGGGTGTGTATGTGGGTGTGCCAGTATTTGCATGATAATTAATTGCTTGACTGACAATTCAATTTTGTGAACTAATTGCATAAAGTTGGTTAAATGTTTTCAGAAACGTTTGCTTTGCAACCTTATAAAAAAAATACAAAAAAACACTCGTTAATAATTTAAATAAGTAGTTGAAAAATATGCAAATAAAATTGAAATGGATAGTTAAGCATAAATAATGAGATGCTTCATAAAAAATCGCTAAATAAACTATTTTAGCGTAACTATAAAAAAATTATAAAAATAATTTTTGCTCCGGAAATTCATTAAAATTACAAAATATTAAACTTCAATTCGATTTATAACATTTGGCTTATTAAATTTACATATTTAGCTTTAGCAGATTACGCATATTTAAATTAAATGTATATTATTTATTTTATATTAAAAAAAAACAGTCGAATAAAAACTAAAATGGGAAACTTATAGACTCTTTTAATGACGTTGTAAATATTTATGTTTTTCATATATGAACAGTTGTCAATTTGAAACCAATTTCACGAGCATCATAAAATTGTCATTATCAGTTCATGATAAATTAAATCACATTAACATAACCCAAATATTATACTAATGAATCTTTCAATGATTGTGGCATTTAACACTACCCCATCGCATTTAGCAGCTGCCAGCTAATTAAATTGAAATATTATTGCGTTTAATTATCCGGCTGGCATGCAACGTTGTGGCGCATAGGACGACTGCCGCCGCCGCCGCTGCTGCAGCAGTTGCATCAGTTTTTTGCTGAGCCACGCATTCGGCTCGGATGGCTCGGCAATGGTGGTCGGGTCGGCTCGACTCGGCCTGGTTGGCATTTTCTGGTTGTCGCATTAAATGTCAACTGCATTAGCATCATCATAATGGCCAAACACAGTCGAAAGACTGTTCGGATGCAGTTTGCCGACTCCGGCCGGGCCTTTGATCTGTGCTGGCTGCGATGGCGGCGACGTTTCGCTTGTTGAATCCAATATAGACAAACATATTTTTTATGGCCATCGCCTTTCTGAGAGCAACGAAGATGCCACAAAATGGGAGCAAGCGAGTCGGCGAGCCGCTGGCTGTGTGTGCATTTTGATTTTATATTTTCGTTTTTAATTACTTTTGCGCTATTTTTGAGCTGTCTGCGTTGCATACCCATTGCCATGCCCCTTACCCATACCCGTTGCCATGCCCCTTGCAGCAGCAGCGCCCAAGTAATGCAGCGGCTGCCTCTTTACTAGGTGTTAATTTATTTTTAATTTTTATTATTTATCTCCGCTATGCGATCTCTCTGGCAGACTGAGTAGATGATGCGTCGACGACGACATTGCTGTCATGCCCCTGCCCTGCCCCAGGTCCCCCCTTCAAAGAGTAGTGCCTTAGTCACAGTAAGAGTGAGGAGCAGGAGCAGAGCACATTTAAGTGGATCGCAGCGTTAAGATACTTCTGCGCCACTCAATTCCATCATCAAAATGTTGACGTTTCTATTGCATGCCACTGGCAGTGGCAGTTGGTCTCCAAGTTGGTTCTCCGGTTCTTTGGTCTCAGATCTGTGGCACTACGCGACTCTGCACTCTCGCATGCAATTAATATCATTTTTATGTTCTAATGACATTCGTTGCGCCGCATTTCGTATGCATTTAGTGGCCCCCAACATCATCGCTCAAAAACGGCGTGGCAGGCACGAATCTTTCAAGTTGTAAAAACGCCATTAAATTGGCAGCGAAGTGGATGCCAAGCTGATGTTATTATCCCCTGCCACGCCTCGCCTTGCCGTTGCTGATCTGGAGTGATCACTCACGCAAAAGGCTGGCGCTGCTACTGCTCTGGATGCCTCCGATTCGTAGCCATAAAACTTAGCAATGCGTAGGGCGCCTCCCCTCTCCCTCTCCCGCTCCCTCTCGGATTGCTGCGCCCCTTGTTTATTGGCATTAATTAATTTGTATGTTTTTATTTCGATTTGAGTAAAATTTTCGGTTCGTTCGCTCTTTTGTTGTAAATATCATAAATACTTCGCTGTCGGCCCCATAAACTTGCTGGAAAATAATAAAAACCCAAGAAATGTAGAAAGTTGCGCCAGCTCAGCCAATGGTGGGTGTAGTAGTACTTACACTTGGCTACTGTGCCACTGGATACCACGGATAAAACAGTTATCGTATCATGATTGGAATTTTAATGGCCAATAAAAGCTAATTAAATGTTAATTCAAAAGATTCTCATTGCCAGATGACAAAAGAGTTTTGATCAAGTCGTTCAAATATGGAAAATTGTTTGTATAAATCAAAATAATACGATAAGCTACTTTTCCAAGTATACCAATTGACATACATAAACAGGCAGCGTGTGTGTGTGTGTGTGTGTGAGGGGTGCGGGTGTGTGTGTGTGTGTGTGTAATGCTGACGTATAACTGGCAATCTTCACTTCAGGGATAGCCTCTCGTTGACAGCCGACCAAAAGGCGAATCCGAATTGTAGTTTGTGGGGTGCAGGCAGGGGCTGGAGCTGGCGGGGGAGCTCTCTATTTGTCTGTCTGGCAGTGGCAGTGGCAACCGCCTGCATTTCTTTAACTTCGACAACGACGTGGTTCTCTTGACATCTTGCCTGTCTTTTGAGTGCCTGTCGGGAACGGGAATGGGAATGGGAATGGGAATGGGACTGAGGACTGTGCCTGGGACTGCGAATGGGAGTGGGAACTGTGGCTCCTCGTCCAACCGAGGAAATCGTCGGTTGTTTGCTTTTGCGTACGTATTTTCAAAATTGATGCGGTGTCTGCGTTTAGGTGGAAAATTGAATTTTCATTTTCATTTTCATTTTGAGTTTTCATTTTATTTTTTTTCGTCTGTCGCAATGCGCCCTGCTTGGGGGTGTGTGTGTGTGTGTGTGTGATAACTTAAATTTGATGAGCCCGAGGTATTTAAATAAATTGTTGCATGCGCTCTGTTTGACATTTTGTTATTTTTGTTGTTGTCGTTGTCGATGGGTGAAGTTGCCGCCCCGAGAATGTGTGTGACTTCCCATCCCATCTAGCCCCATCTAGCCCCATCCGTTTCCCTCTGCCTTTTCATGTCACCCACTCATTTGTGTTATGCATTTTGGGGCCTCCACCCCCCCTTTGTGCACCTGCAACGGGCGCCCACATCTACAGTTTTTGGTTTTTGGTGCGGCATAAATTTAGATAAATTGCCTCTCACCAAATTTATAATTCTTGTTAGGGTGAAAATTGTGTTGCCAAGAAAGTTCTTAAATGCATTAATAAAGCCATTTGGGTTCGAACACGCAACGCATAATTGACGGAGCAAAAGGTTAAGAAATTAATAAATAATTTAGTTTTGTTGTTTCATAAATATTATTTGTAAAATATTATTATTATTATTTCAATATAATACATATTATAATTCTTGTTAGGGTGAAAATTGTGTTGCCAAGAAAGTTCTTAAATGCATTAATAAAGCCACGCAACGCATAATTGACGGAGCAAAAGGTTAAGAAATTAATAAAAATTTATTTTCATTTAGTTTCATAAATATTATGTTTAAAATATTATTATTATTATTATTATTTCAATAAAATGCATATCACATGGCAGCTAATCTACAGTATGCAAGGGAATTAAATTCCAAAATTCCCAAGAGTTTTTTTTTAATGAGTTTTAAGTTTTTTAATTAAGTTAATATGTCTTAAGTTCTCAATACATCAAAACTTAACCCCTCTGATTTTTCAATCATGATTAGTTTTATGGTTAATTGTGGGTAGTTGCCTGTAGCTAAAAATTGACGGAGCAAAAGGTTAAGAAATTAATAAAAATTAATTTTATGTTGTTTCATAAATATTATGTTGTTAAATATTATTATTATTATTTCAATATAATGCATATCACATGACAAGTAATCTTCAACATTCAAGGGAATTTAACCAAAATTCCCAAGAGTTTTTTTTAATGACTTTGGTTGCTTAAAACAAGGCATATTTGGTTGTAATTAAGTTAATATGTCTTAAGTTCTCAATTCATCAAAAATTAATTAAATTCAATCATGATTAGTTTTATGGTTAATTATGGGTAATTGCCAGTAGCTAAAAGTTTTGATTGCAAATGCATAGCTTAAATTTCTATTATTTAAGTGTTGAGTTTTAATCAGGTTGAAATGAAGACAAATTAATTGCTTAAAAGAAAATCTATCTAACAGTCGAATGGGGGGGAATGCGGTGGGTCTGTATAATCAAGCGCAGACATTGCTAATTGCACGGCACTTTCATTAGGTTATCTATGCCCATACCTGGAGCAGTAAATAGAATCATCCAACTTCGATAAACGTTATCAGCCCATCACTTTTATGGGCGCTGATTAATGAAGTCAAGCGCCGAGCGTCGATTGCCGTCGGCAGCAGCAGCAGCAGCAGCTCATTAATTGCTCCAATGCCAACTTGGTTGTAAATACGGCAAAGAGTAGACCCAACTCAAACCGGCAACATCTGGAGGCAGCGCCAAACTCTTGCCACTTTTATTTTTGTTGTTGTTGTTAGGGCTGGTGTTGGAGTTGTCGTTGTTGTTGTTGCTGCTGTTGCTGTTGTTGCTGTTGCTGTTGCGCCTCATTGTCTCCGCATGCCGCGCATATTGCCCTGCCTTGTCGGCTCTTAAGCGGCCGACTGCAACATTCTTTGCTGACAACGCAGTAATTAAAATTCAATTGCAATTAAAAGTGCGCACGCAAGACAGCCAACGACAAACAAAATGAAGCACGCTGCCTCTGCCACTGCCACAAGGCGCACAGAGGGCACACACAGAGAGCGCATTGTAAAAATTTGTCGCATAGCCAACATTTTGCCTGCTCCTCGTTTTGTTGTTTGTCTGCTGTCTGTTGTCTGTTTTGTCTGTTGTCCGTTGTCTGTTGTCTGTTTTGTCTGCTGACTGTTCTTTCCACTCTTGTCGATTTTCAACTTGTTCGCACATTTTCGCGTAGGCGTTTGACGTGCCGCTGATTAGCTTTTCAGTTCTCAGTTCTCAGCTTTTGCCAAATATGTGTGCGACATATGAGAATGCTCTCGGCCAACTGTAAATATTTGTGAATTCGAATTTTGCTTAGCCAACAGCAATTGGCAAGTGGCTGGCCCAAGCGCCGAGTGCCAATCGTCTGGGAAATGTTTTTTCTATTCATCAGTATTTTCCGCGAAACTCGTAGAATTAAATACATATATTTTTTTTATTGTAATGATTAAATTACTTGCAATGTTACAATGCAAAATTCGTAATTAATTTAAGCAAATATACATCCAAATGTCAACTGCCGAACCGAACCTTGTGTGGCCTTTGTTTCCATTGCTGCAGTTCGCATGAATTTTGCATGCCTGCTGTCAGCAGAAACGAATTCGAATTATTAATAAGCGCAAAATTAATAGGAATTATAAACAATTACAGCACAAAGAGCTTTTGACTCGACACTTTCGTGTGGACTTAAAGGTTTTTGCTTGTGAAGTTAATGACCATTTAGACAGGTGCCAAAAGAGCTCAAATCAAATGTTGTCTCTGTTGGTAAATAAATGTATGGCAAATGGAATCTGGCATCTGGCAATTGGCAACTGGTAACTGGCAACTATGTTGCTTTAATTAATATCTTAGACAATTAATTGTTATTATACACTTATGAAATATATATGTATGTGATTACCACTCATTTGCAGCATGTGATATGAAGTTCGTTTCATATCTCACAATATAAACATGCAAATCCAGTTCATGGCGAACTCGATGCGAATCTCAACTTGACAGATGCCAATCAGCTTGTTTCTGTCCATGATTCCGGTTCATAAGTTTGGCATATGATCTGAAATCATACGCATACACAATATATATACATATATATATATTTACATTCATATTTATGTATGCTGTGTAGTTATGCATGGAATTTACACACACACTCTCACAAAAATGATTGATTGAAAGGATACTAAAGCTATACAGAATATAAGCTCTTAAGCGTTAAACAATTATTTGAAAACAATCACAATAATGCTTTACAATCTCATCTCTCAGGTGTAAACTTTTGATCAATACATTTAAATTATTAGAGTACTTTGTTGTTAATAAATAAACTTGCGTTGATATTGATGGGTTAAACAAATGTAGTTAAAACACTTGAAGTATGTTTGTGAAAATATTTCAATGAATTACAAAGGGTAGTTGAGTAGCTATCAGATTTATTTACTATATTTATTTGCTGGCATACACTCGACGAATTGAAGGCGCATTCATTAATAATTATTAAGTCGAAAATTACACAAGTATTTGCAAGCGCAACATAATAATTAATGTTTATGAAATTTGTTATGCAATTAATACGTATTTTCTCACTCCCCATTTCTCTCAGTGGCAGCATGCAGATGCGAAAAAAAAACGCCGCTTAATTGTCACGGCACATGTGGGAAATAATTCTGAAATAATTTCATCAATTATGGTACTCAGCTGTGGAGCAGCGGGAGCATTGCATGCGTTGTTGCCGTTTCAATTATGTTGATATTAATTTTCATATTTAATTTAACGCGAAAATAAAATGGCAACACGACTGACCGGCAATCACACATACACACATAAATATGGTCGAATCGTAAAGAGAAATATATATATATATGTATTTATATATATATATGTATTGTGCATATGTTCGCACACAGGAATAAAACAACATTTGTAATATGCATTTTGCAGTAAAAACCGCATGCATTATTTAAATTTTAAGTGAAATCAATTATAAGCTCGTTGGAACTGGCCTCAAAAGAGGCTGAGGGGGGCGGGGGACGGGGGACGGCTGCCCAAGGCTTTTGATGTTAAATACCAACCGCCGTCGAATGATACCAAAAGGCTCACAATCGAGTCGGAGCAACAGCAGCAGCAGCAGAGGGGTATGAGAGCGACGGAAGTACGCATAAATGCAGTTGCAGTCGAATAAATAAATAAAAAATATATTTTGCCATTAAATTTCAATTAATAACAACGCAAACACACACACGTGCAGCGCATCAGCGACAGTTTACAGTTGCTTTTGCTTTTGCTGTTATTGTTGCTGCTGCTGCTGCTGCTGCTGCACTCACAGCTGCGGCTGTTGCTGCAATATTAATACATTTTGGCAGTCGTGCGTGCGCTGATTGCCGCAAGCCCATGAAATTAAGTCACAAATTAATTAATTAATGCAATCAATACGTGCGACATTTGCATTCGCAATTACACTTTGGCTTATGGCTTTGCAGTGCTTGGCTGCAAGTCAAACAATTTCTTATGCTCTAAATTTGATTACATACCTACATATACATATACATATATATATATATACTAAACGTAGGTAAGTACATACATATATATACAGAGCTATCCAGTCCGCTAAGGTTGGCTCTGGACGGAGAACACCTAAACACGAGTCCAGTACGCCAAAACGAACATAATTTTTTAATGGACTTTTAATGTTTGTCGCCTGCATTTAGCTGGCTTATGTGTGTGTGCGTGTGTGTGTGTGTGACTGTGTCGCGTGAGCTTTTTTGGGGTCAACTTGATTGCCTGTGCACAATTAGCGGCTGTTAGTACTTAACATATGTAAGCGACATAGGTGGGTTTTCCGGCTGCTTTTCATTATGAAACAATTGGTTATTTAGGTGAAAATACAAATCTATATCAGATTCAGCTAAATAATTTGAATTTATATTTAATAAAGGTGTAGAACAGTTTGGCTTAACTGATTTTTATTTATAAACATATATATACACAATAAATAAACACTATACAAAATATGGCGAGATTTGCTATTAGTTCCACTTTTTAATTGATTTTTTTTATACAACTTTAATATATATTTTTTTATGAATAACTGCTTGTTTTGACCAGTTCATTTACACTGCTTTCTTATTAATTAAAATGAACTGCTTGCTATAAGCTTATGCTCACGAGCAACAGATGCCGCCACTACGCTACCAGCTATTTATGCTTAAATATATAATAAATTTAGTTTTGCTAGTTGGCGATAGGTGGCGCAGCTCAACATGTAACGATTGAAGTAATAACAATAGTTGAAAATAAATAACAATGAATTAAACAAATATTTCGTAAAGATTTTTTATTATTGCTCCTCATTACGATTAGGATACTTGGGCATGGTATATTTGGCAAGTTGCTATTTGTGATATTCACACACCATTGGCATAATTTAGTAGAACAAGTTAGAAAAAAATTGCTGCATACTTCTAGGACCACTCCGATCTGCAGAAAAAGGATCCGACTCGGCTTATGGAACGGCCTTTAAGGATTATAAAGTCATCTAAAAATCCAAAAACTCTGTCACTGAAATTACACCGAATATTTCTATGTCCTTTGCCAAGTTATGCCCGATTTTTTAATTTTCCAACCTTGCTTAAATTTTTTTCCAATGCCAATCGGCAGTCCTATATTCTGTGTGCCCAAAATGACCTGTTTTTATTGGAAATTCTTAATATAGTAGAAATAGAAATAAAAGAATGTATTGCAATTATTTTTGCACATTTCAAAGTAATTTTATTGTGTTTCTTTCAGTTGTATTTATTTGATTATGTATAAGTAATACATAGGGATATGCTTTGCTTTCCACACACCATTCCTTGACATTGGTTGGTTTGGTTTTATTTGTCATTACTGCCTGTAGTAGTTGATAACTCGTACTTGTCATACATATATATTATCGTAGCATACAGTTAGATAGATAGTTAGATATACATAGATATACATTCATAAAACTACATCGCCAAAATGGGCATTTACAATATATATTGATCAAGGATCATAAGGTTCATACATGTACATACATCAATAATATATATATATATATATATATGATGTGACTTAAGCTAGCATTAACTCCGATACAACACCATAAATATTTAAATTGCATTTGAAAATATATTTATATAGGCGATGCTTAATATTACCCAATCAATGAATTTCTTTTCCTGCTTGAAACCGAACCAATGCAATTTGCCGTTAACTTGGTAACAATTTGTTTGTTTGTTTTTTTTTTTTTTGAGTGTATTGGGGTTAGTAATTTAACTTATAATTACAAAATTTGACTAGTTGAATTTGCTTTACATATTTAAAGGTTGGTTTCTTCTGATTTCTAGAAAATGTTTATCTGTGTTCAACGTTTTACACATCGCGAAGACTACAAACTAATTAACATTAAAGATATTTTGGGGGGTGCCATAAACATAATTTGAAGCTTTTTGTAAGAAGTCGTAAAAGTACATTTGTGATATTATTGTGTTGAGTATTTTGGATGTTAGATTTCGTTTCGTAAAGTTAAAGATTTTTAAAGTTAAAGTATGCATAAATTAAGACCACATATAAATATAATACAGTAAAATTATAGTTAAACAAAAAACGTATTGAAGCTTTTGTAAACAAAATTTTGGAATTATCATAATTAGTTAAGTATTTACAAAATATATATATATATATGTATATATAGATATATATTTTTACTGCCCTTTTTGCTGTGGGTAGTTTATAAGTTGAATGTGGTCCAGGTTGTTTTGATTTATCTACTCGTTAGGGTTGTTATATCGTGAAGTGTGGGTTACACTTGCATCTATATAGATCCATATTAAACTTTACTCTCGGGCCCATCGGCGACATGCTTGAAGGCCTGACGTATGCGTGCCAAGTAGTGCGAGCAAATGTGCCCGTAGTTCTTGTTGTACCACTCCGGTGTCTTGCCCCTGGAAGTAGGCAATTATTGTGTTATTTTCTATAATTTATATAGATAATTTCGTTACTTACTTGACATCCACCCGTGCCAAGTGCATGACTCGGGAACGTCCACTGCCGCACGGCTCGATAAGGTAGCGGGAGGCCAGGACGACACCGCGCACAGCACAGAACAGCGGCTTGGCCTTGGCATGATCGATCGAGGTTTCCACAATGACACAGGCACCGCGCGGCAAATCCGTTTGCCAGGATCTAAATTACACATTTTGTTTACCAATCGATGCCAATGTTGGTAATCCTATTCACTTACCGCAGCACACAAAAATCTGTGGTCAGCTGACCATCCTGGGCATACTGATAGATTTCGGTGCGATCGTCCAGCTTCTTAACGGTTTGGCATTGCAGCAGATTGGGATCCCAGGAGGCGCGCTGTTTAATAATGTACTCGAGCACCTCGCGCGGAGGACCCTCGATTTCCGTGGAGCAGCGCCAGAGACGCAATGAATGACCATCGCCTACCTTTTTGTAAGCAATATCCACATTGCAGTCGTTCATCGAATTGATCGTGATCCAGCTTCGCGTTCTGTTCAAAATATTAGGATTATTCAGATTAGTTAAAGATTAAGAAAAGTCTGCCAAAAACTTACTTCTCGCGTCCCTCTTTAATGGTGGCACTGGTGCACTCGTACAGATATCCGCGCCAGTTATGGAACTGCATGCCCTCGCCAAGTGCCTCCAGTGGCACCGGCTTGGACTCCTCCATGTAGCCAAAGTTGCATTTGCCGAGCTTCTCCTTGGAGGCCGTATATATGGGCTTGTAGTGCTCGATCATAAAGGAGAGACACTCGTGGGAAGCCTTTGCCTCGGCCAGCTCTTTCATGTCGGGCATGCCCGAACCCTTGCCCTTGCGTCGCGGCGATGCCGAAACGGATGCAGAACCTGTTGAGATGGACGAGTGGAATATGGATTGGGCCAGGCAGACGCCCAGATTGTTGCTGGTCATTTGGTTCAGCTGCGAGTTGGCAGCCACAATGGTAAGGAACTCCAGCAGGACATATAGGATCTCCCGGTTCTCATCAGGTAGCAGGAGCACAGCACACTGAACCGCATCCAGGCGCACATCAGCGGGTAAATCTATTCCAAGAACATGACAATTAGTTTGGCAACTGGTGGGATTAGGATTGTGGTTAACTTACGTTGGAAGATGGCCACAAATGTCTCGGACATTTTGGTGGTTAGCAGCGATTCGGGCAGCTCGCGGAAGTATTGCTTGAGCATGTCGGCCACATCGTATGCCTGCTGCAAATCAAAGACGTCCATGCACTCCGCCGTGGACTCGGTGACCTCGATCTGCTCGCGCAGTTTCATGATGCGCGACTTGCCGCCACTCTTGCGGAAGAGGCCCACCTGGTCGAGGGCGTTTAGCTGCAGCCAGCGGAAAGCAGAGCGCACCACCAGCGGTAGGCTTTGACCACTGCGCTGGAGGATTAAAAGAAGTGGTACTCCAAAGACCTTTTTGTCCTTATAATCGGGCATCTTAATCTTCTTGATAAATTTGGGCAGCTCCCAGTTCCAGCCGGAGCGATGGCTGGGACAATAGCGTTCCATGTAGCCGGTCAGTGTGACCAGAGCCAACTTGCGTATGATTTGCAGCTGGCCAGCTGACATGGCAGCAAATGGAATGCCTGCATCCTCTTCTGGAACATGGGGCTCGATCTTTTGGGAGAAGCATTTGCGAAAGATCATATTGGGACGCTCCTCCATTTGGAAGCTATGCCAGCGTACCACTGGCTGTCGCTTGGAGCTGCTTGTGTGCTCCTCCTCGTTCTTTGCCTCCTTGCGGGATGTGCTACGCGAGCGGAATGAGGACGTGCGGAGGCCGCCATCCCGTTTCTTTGCATCCTTGCCCAGATTGAGAGAGCCGCCGCGCGTCAACTTCTTAATCTTGACCTCAGTGGTATTGGAATTGGCATCCTTGATGAGCAGCTTGCGTCCCTGATGGCACTCGGAGTCGGAGTGGGCACCAATGTCGTCCACCTTGCCGGAGCGCTGCAGGAATCGTCTAGCCTTGGAGGGTTTGCGCAGGGATAGGGAGAATTTGCCGCCCGCCGACGACTCTTGACTGTCGCTGTAGTAGGAGGAGGAATCATCCGACTTGCCCTCCTTCAGCTGTGTCATCGGACTGGAAAAGAAGTGCAGCGGACTTGTCCGCATCGAGCGGGGCGTGGTGGGCGTGCGCTTGGGACTGGAGCGATTGGGACTGAGGAAGTTCTCGCTATGACTGGGCACCTTCAGCTCGTTGCCAAAGAACGGCACCTTGGGGAATGTGTGTATGGGACTCAGAGCCGATGGCGAGGGGGGCGTGGAGTAGACGGCGTCCGGTTTACGCAAACTGCTACGCTGGCCCAGCTGTGCCAGGTCAAGCACTTGGGGTCCACTAATTACCACATTCTCGCGATTCTGGCGCTTGCGACGTCGCGACTTGATCGACTCGACGCGCCGCAGGAAGGCCTTGGCGCCATCCTTAAACCGTTCACTGCCCGAGCGACGCAGACGTGCTCCAGCTCCATCGGAGCTCTCGTGCAGGGAACTATCATTGGCATCACCCTTGCTGTTGCTGCAGCCGGGTATCATCAGGGTAATGCCAGCGCCGCCAATATCGTAAGTATCGTCGTCAAACCGATCGGGACTGGACTCCTTGGAGGAGCTCTCGGTTTTCTCCAAATTGAGTAGCCCCGGCGCCGGCAACTCTAAACCCATTTCGCCAATGCGCGACCAGCGTCGAATGTGTGGTTGGAATGTCCAGTTCTCGCTCAGCGCAAAGTTCTCATCATCAGATTCTTCCTTCTGCTGCAAATGACGAGATCAAGATGACAGATTAGCCAAGTTCTTGCTGGGAAATGTTTGGGCAATTTACCTGTGGCGTCTGCGGCTTGTGTGTCTGATCCAGTCGCATGTTGGCGCAACGATTGAGCACACAGAGTCGGCGATAGAGCGACTGCAGCTGATCGTTCTCAAGATTGGTGTGATCTTTGGCTACATTGTTGAGTTCAATCGGAAACTGATGATCTGCAAGAGGCAAAAATAAAATGTTGTAGATATTTTCAATTGATGCTGATTATTGGCCAAAGTTCGTTGCTGCTGCTGCTGCTGCTGCTTATTATTGCTGCGTCCGCACACTTCGACGGCGAATGAAATTCTAATTGAGAAACCAGAAAAATCGAGCGCCTACAGTCCCAAATGGCCAGGCGGCAGGCGCCTATTAAACGCAATATACAAATGCAAAATTCAATTTGTGTGTGTGTTGAAGTATGGAAGATATTGGCGCTGTGTCGCAGAGAAACATTTTCACAGAGTTTTTTTTTTCCACATAGCTATTTGCGTGGCCAATTTGCACGTAGGAAATCAAGTTGGCAGACAACAACAACAACAACAACAACAACGACGACGACGACAACGAGGAGAGACCAGAGACCAGCGACCACATAAAACAGATACGCCAGACAATTTACACATGTCGCGTCGCACTGTTACAGATACAGATACAAATGCAGTTGCAGTTGCAGATACATTTACAGCTACAGGCAGCAGGGAGTCAGCCAGGCTGAGTGGCAGGCGATGCCGTGAGATACGAACTGTTGCAGTTCCGTAGGATGTACGCCTCAAAAAAGCTGGCGCAACTCAGCTTTTGTTTGTACAAATAAAAAAACAACAAAAAAAAAAACAACGTAAAAAACGATTCACAGTTTGTTGAACTTTTGACGATGCCGATTGGCCTCAAACTTCATCCCTTTGCCCTATTCCTGCCAAGCTTTTGATATCATTTTGTTTACACTTTTTTTTCTGTTTTTCAATTATTTTCTTTTTTTGTGTTATTTATAATTTAATTTAAATGTTTTCACTAAATGTTGTGTTTAGTTTCTAATTGTATGCACTTTGATGCTAATGAAATAAACAGAATTTGCTCGCGCGGCATGCACATTGGAGACCCAATTCTGTGAGTGTGTGCCACTTAATGCAATATGTGGTGGCAGCCACCCACGGCGGGTGGTCCGGGAGTCGGGAGCAGTAGCATCATTATCAACAAAATCAGCAGCCCGCCCGTTGACGTCATAGTGAAATTGTTGGTAAATTTATTAGAGTTTTTTTTTTCGATAGTTTACAACAAATTACACAGGGCAGCGCGTCCGGAATGGTTGAGAACCGCCGGTATTCAGTTTATTGGGCCAATCATATGATTAATTTTTCGCCATGGCACAATGGAAATGGAAAAGCGAATTGTTTGTTTGTATTAGAAAGCAGCAGCAGCAGCAGCAGCAGCGGCAGCAGCAGCGGATGACGCAGTCTGCAGAAATATACTCGTACATCTTTTTTTTTTTGTAATAAATTCTTATTTATGGTTAATTTAGGAAAATTTGGAAATCATTAAGAATAGATTTGGACATTTGCAGCAGCAGCTGGTTTGATGTTGGGTAATCACAAAGTTTTGAGGAAGCTTGTTGTTGTCTTATAAATCGATCTTCTTCGCTCCAATCATACTCGATGCTCACACGAACTTGCCACGGTGCAAGCCACACCCTCGAATTAAGGCTGCCACTTTTAGTGAATAATGTGCGTATGGAATGAAAGCTTGAAGAGAACAAACAAAACAAACAGAAATTACAAAGGGTCTTCTGATCTTGTCTTGTTTATTTCATTTTTTTGTATTTATTTTTTTTTGTTTTTGTTTTGGTTTTTTTGTGGCTGTTGCAAGAGTGCCCCATAAGCAAATTAACAGCCGCTTACAGCTGCTACACCTCCTTTCAGCAGTCCATGGAGTCCAAATGACAGAGCAATAAAGCGCTGAAACTGCACACCTACGGCATTTTAATCTGCACAAATGCAGACCAAACCCTAAAAGAATACCCAAATCCTGATGCACAAATCCAACTTGGGGATATTTGAGGCACCTTCTGCAAATGTGCCGCTGCCTTGTTTACTCGAAACTCATTAAAATACGCATTAATCATGTGTGTGTGTGTGTGTGTGTGTGGCTCGGCAATGGGCTGGGCACTGTGCAGCGCTGCACGTTGTGTTGCAGCCAGATACAAATTTTTGGTTGGGTTCTCCTCTTCCGCCGACGACTCTGGCGAATTTATGCAACAAAATGGGCATATTTCAAGGTCGGCGACAGCCCGCAAGTAAACCTGAACAACACACACAAATCATGTGTGTGTGTGTGTGTGTGTGTGCGTGAATTGTAAATCGTGTGCAGCAATGCAGATCGCAGTGAAGCATTCGGGCGCCTCGGGTTATGCCCAAAACAGCGGGTTCTTCATTTCAGATTCACTTTTTTATTTTTTTTTTTGTTAGTTGCTTTTTGGCTCATAATTCAAGTGAAGTCGGCGAACTTTTTGGCCAACTCTAAAGAATTTGATTTTTTATTTGAATTTTGCAGATTTGGCGGCATCATCCATCTGAGTGGTCTTCAGGCGTTAAATGCAAAGCGACGGCTCACAAGAAGCTTTGGCGACAAAACCATCGATCCCTGAAGGGTGTGGAGAGTAGGCACAAGGGAGGGGGGGATAGCGATTAAGAGACTCAAATAAATATGCAGCTTGGGACGGGTTCAATAAACCCTTGCTAACATTTTGGCTAGTGGCTGAGCAAGGGGCTTTGCCCTCAGCGCGATCAGCAAACAAAAAAAAAACGAAGCAAAAACAAAAATAATAAAAAACGAAATCATTTTAATTTCGGTGCTCGAAATCAACGTTTTTTTTTTTATTTTATTTTTTATTCTCATCCAAAGGTGGTCTTCATAAATTCTTGCGCAACGTGTCCTTTAGCCTTTTATTATATTTTATCTGCGCTGCGCAGCTTGATGAGTTTTTTGGGCTGTTTTTTTACCTGTGCTTTGGTTATGTTTTTTTTTTTTTTTTTTTTTTTTGTAAAATTCTTTTGGTCCACGATCACACAAAGTTGGGGCGGGGCGTTTCTTTGCTTTCGATTTCGCTCGAGTGGAGTGGATAGCTGGCAATCTGTGGCTCTGGCTCTGGCTCTGGCTCTTCTGGCTTGCTCCTAATTGTTGTCGCGCCGTCGTGCTGGGGATATCAGATTTGCTTGGCTGTTGGCCAGCGAGCATATCAATGGCATGGCATTTTAGCCGGGGTGTCGGAATCTTTGGATGCTGTGCGCTTCATTGGCCAACGCTCAAAGCTCGACACAAAGAGCCGCGCGTGATCCAGCACTAAACAAAAAAACAATGTGGCTTGTTCTTTTTTAACAAACACAAAAACACACACACACAGAGAGAAAAAAGTGAAGAAAGAAAAAAGTTGCCACGTCATAAATGCTGTGTGCTGACCAACTGGGACTATTTGATGGCCTTTTTTTTTATTTTAGTGGCAAGCGAAAGTGAAAGTGCGCTTCATGAAATTAATAAATGCCACTGGGGGAAGGCATAAAATACTCCAAGCAATATAAAGAGACTAAATGGCAAGACAGCTACTCGAGTCACTCCTGATGACGTTGCCACCGACGTCATTGTTGGCGTCAAGCGAAACCATCAATTACACTGACGCTGGCAATGGCACAGCCCACGTGGCCACGCCCACAAGGCGAGCATGACATGGCCAACTCATAGGCAGGCGGAAGTGCGTGTTTTTTCTCCTTTTTGTTTTTGTTTTGTTTTATTGAGTACAACCCGTACGAGTGGACTTACCTTCGTACATCTGTGCGTATTGGGGAAAACCTGCAGCTCGCAGCCATTTGCATGCTTCCACGGCTTCGATTTCTGCGAAAGACAGAGAAGAAAAAAAAGAGTATGAGTTGAGTGTTAATAGGAAAGAGTATTTGACTTTCGGTTTTATTGTAATTAAATTGTTGTGCAAATTTAAGGGACTGACGCAACTTCAATGCGTTTCGCCCGAAACCAATTGTGGTCTGCATTGCGCTTTTATTTATGTGAAGTGAGTGGTTTTTTTTATTACTCCTTTTTTTTTAAGTGGTGCATGGTGCGTGGTGGTGCAGTTATTGTCTTCAGACATGGCCACTTGATGGATTATGTTGTAAGCTGTCCAAATGATGTCGACGCCGAAAGCGCTGTTTGTGGCTGCAAACTTTGCTTTAAAAATGGGTTTTGGTTTTGGCCCTTGGCCTTTTGCGGATTTAAGCCACATTTTTTGGCTGTCTGTTTTTTTTTTTTTTGGCTTGATATGAAAGTAAAAGTTACAAAGAATTCTGCGCGAAATGCAGCCTAAGGCACACATCAGCAAAATTTACTCTTGTTCTTAGCCAAATTTATGTCAACTGGCGTTTTCAATCGAAATCGAAATATATTTATTTATGCCCATAATATTGGCTTAATCATTGGCAAAAGCAACCAAATTTCCAAACCACTGCTCAGAAATAGGCAACGATTTCTTTTGTAAGCAACCAATGAATATATTTTAATATCTTTTCGGTTCGTCTGGCACAGGAATCTGGATCTTATCATTCAATCAATTCAAGGTACTCGAAGCCAATTGAGTAACAATAAATAAGCAGATATATATATATATATATATATATATATATGTTTATACATATATGTATATGTAAAAGCTGAGTTGCTATTTTAAATGCTAATCTGTTCTATTTTATATTGTTCGCTGGCTTTTCAAAACGGCATCAATTTGAGTCAAGACTGGCAGGCAACGTAGAGGTAGACCTTGTTTTTGCCTGGACTATTGATTTTTAATCAACTTTGTGGGGCATGCAACATGAAACACTTTCATTCTGCTTACTGTCAAAGCAAAACATTCTGTGTTGGTTGCATAGGGAGGAATTATTATTGAATTTTGCAAGCGATTAACTTGCACGTTGGCCGGATAGGGTGACGGTCTATCAAATGAACCGGGCCAGTTGCCAGTTACCAGTTGCCAGTCAGCCAGTCAGCCAGTCAGGCAAGCTGCAAGGCTGCCAGCTCGTTTCCTGTGAAAGGCTTCACTCTTGTCTCTGGTTCTATTTTTAAATCAGCCACACACACCGAACACCCCCCCAAGCATGCATTTGGTAGCCACTCAAGTTAACTGGAGATTATGGCTATTACTAGCTTTAGATATAATCACACTTGACCTACCCAAAAAGCGGTGTCTGTAAACTGACCTGCTCTACAAATCGAGACAATTAGCCATACTTTTTGCCCACAAATTACACAAAGTGTTGCAGGTGGCAGCTAGCCAAAAATAAACCCAAAAAAAAAAAACAGCTCATTAATTATTCATGCGTGTGGCAAGGATAACTGGCGTTAAGAACTCTTCCACTGACAGCAAATACAACATTTAACAATGCAAATGCCACTTCAGCTTTATTAAAATTGCGCATACGCCGCATTGGCCAAGCTGATCCATTTAAAGTGCGCACAATATTGTTATGGACGCTTGTTTGGGGGCGTTTCGCTGCGAAGTTTATTGCGCTCGAGTCAATATTTGATGTTGTTCCTGGACACACAAAGGCCAAAGGTTCAGGGGCGTGGCATCGGCGGGGGCGTGGGCGTGGACGGTGCAAACATACCCTTTGTTGTACTTTCCGTTCACATTGTGCTATTTATTTTCTACGCTTGGCGGTGTTAAAAAAAAAAAAAACATTTTAAAGCCAAACTCGCGCAAATTTCTGTAGGTGGTTTTACGTTGAATAATTATTTTCCCGTAAGGCTTGCATGTGTGAGTGAGTGTGTGTTTTTGTGTGTGTTTAGGGCGAGCTTATGACAATGGAATCGCTTGAATTAGGTGCCCAGCTTTCGCATGCGTATAACAGTAAATCGGATCAGGATCTAATTAAAAATCCGCTTTAATTGGAATGACCTTAAATGAAATCGATAAAGACATAAAAAACGAGTAGCTTTTAAAGTTGTTGCTTTTGCCTGATGAATTTAATAGCCACATTTAAACTGAACTAAAGTAAATGTTGTTAATTGAAAGCAATCAGTAAAAATCAAGACTTAGTCGAAAAAAAAATTTAATTTGCTACAACTTTTTGCTTTTAATCAACTGTTTGGCGAACTGCGTCATTGGAAACGAATCCTTAACACAATTACTGCGTCAAGGATATTCTGCCGCATAGTCGTCTGCTGACTGACTGTCTTCACTTGAGTGTGTGTGTGAGAGTGTGTGATTGTGTGTGATTGTGTGTGTGATTGTGTGTGTGTGTGTGTGTGTGTGTGGGCTGTCAGCGTCAGTGACATGCTTTGTCTTTACGCGTGCTCCAGAAAACGTTTAGTAAACCACACATTCAGACACATACACACCATCACACACACACACCCGCCACACATATGACGCACTGCATGCAAATGACACACACTTCCGATTATGGCCAACAACGTAGTAAGAAACTTACATAAAGTGTGTTAATACAACCAAGGCATAAACTGAACCACAACCCAAGTCTCAACGAACCCATGTGAAATGTTGTGCGTTGCACGTGGCACGTGGCAAGTGGCAAGTGGCCAAAGTATTTGCACTTCATTTGTTTATTACACAAACTTAGTTGGTGCAAAGTTCAAATGAAAGGCTGAAAATGATTACAATTTTTGTTGCCTTTGCTTTGTTGTGTTTGAAATAATATTGACATTTTAAAAAGCTTAAAAAAATTTAAATTAATTTAGTTAAATTGCCAGCGGCAACATTTTGTAGTGCAATTATTTTTTGCTGACATGACAACGATTATGCATTGAAGTTTGTGCACATATCCATGCCTAAAAGCCGCTTTTGGTGCGATTTTGTGGCTAATCGATTAGCCGCAGGAGCATTTTTTTTTTTTGAGTTATTATGGACAAATTATGGAAAATGGCTTTTAACGAGCAAATGCGCATATAATTCACGTGCTTGTAAATGCAAAAAAAAAAAAAAATGTTAAGCATATTTCCTGTAAGTGCAAAATGTGCAATTATTTGACGTATATTCGCTTTTGTTGTAGGTGTTTTGGTGTTTAATTAATTGCTTTCCACAATGCCGCAAGTCATTGTCTTTGTTGTCTACTAAACACTTACATAAATGTCATTTTGCAACATAAATTTCCGTCAACACAATTTATATTTGCATTGCATTTGGATTAGGCATTCATGCAACAAGGTTTTTCTATGTTTTATATATAACAACTGTGATGCAAAATAAAAATAACAGATTAAAAATAAACTTTGTGGGAATGTTCATTTTTTAGAAAAATTTAAATTGTTTCAGGCGACTTTCAATAAATAAAACAATATTTTTGCGGAAAAAAAATACCGGCTGGAAATACTTTTGGAAGCTTCATTAAAACAAAACATTTTGGAAATTTAGTTCTTTTGAGGCTTAAAATAGCAATCACCCTTATAAAAACACATCGATTGAACAGAGAGAGAGAGAGAGAGAGAGAGAGAGAGAGAGAGAGAGATTGATGGAGGGCAGAAAGAGATAGTCAGAGTGAGAGGGGTTTGGGCTATTTGCACACAAAATTTACTCTTCAATGCCCTCAACTGGCTGCTGCCTGGCAAAGGATCAAGTTATTTATAAATCTATGCATAAGGCACACGTTGAGCAGCCGTTCTAATATGCCAAGGCATGCGGATGAGCTGCGTCCAGAGGCTGGGTGCAACAAGTGGCAGGCTGTCAGTTCAATTTACCGTAAACATGCTGACGATGAGGAGCCCCCGCGCAGCTCTTGTGGCCCAATGAAAATGCTAGACTTGAAATTAGCTCAAGGAACGCTTCAGAGTAACCACCTATGGATTGCTACTGCGGCTGAGACAGCATCTCTGGCACAGAGCTGCCCACCTGCCTTGCTTGGAAGTAGGGTCCACCAGAAATAACAGATCATTGAGCTCTTAATGCGTTTTTAATGTCAGCGTATTATACGCCGCATATTTCCTGCTGAGTCGTCGTCGAGCGGGCGGTCGTCCACCCCTGTCACCCAAACCACCTCATCGCCCCATCAAATGGCGCCCGCATACAATTAAAATATTTTAGCCAACTTGCTGTTATTTTGCTACCAAAAACGAACACACACACACACAAAAACAGGCAAAACGTCCAAAGCAAAACAAAATAAAAATCTCATATAAAAATAATTACATTTGAATAGCGAAACACAAAAAATTTTAAACAAATATAAAACAGAAAAAAAAACAGGCGAATTAAATAAAGAGAAGCATTTGCGGAAAATTTATGCGTTTTATTGTTATGCAAAGAAATGGGTTAAATAAAAGATATTTAAATTAAACACCAGTCAAAATGCTGTTTCAAATTGTTGTGGAATATTTTTTGGAAAGTTTAAAGAAAAAAATAATTTGCATAATTTTTAGCATGACAATCAAAATTGGTGTTTCTTCTGCGCGGCAACAATTTAAAGTGGTTTGAAGGGGGGTACTTTAAAAATAATATATTTTTTTTATATATATAAATACAGAAGTAGAAACTTTGAGAATATATTTAGATTTTGAAGGAATACAATTAACTAGGCGACTTGGTCGTCTGATTGCATTTCTTTTTTATTTTATTTGTTCAAATGAGCCTTTATAAATAATAAAGTATTTATATATATGATAAACAGGCAGACAAATTGTTTAAGTTTAATCAATCACGATTGTAGTTCGATTTTGTAGTTCTTCTTTAAACCAATTTGTTGACATTTATTTAATAAACTTGATTTGAGGCTGATTTTGCTACGATTTCTGCTTAGCTCATTGCACCGGCAACATCTTTTGATTCAGGCAGTATTCAAAGTGAATGAAATTGAAATAATTTTTGCAGCCGCATTCAGCTTATACAACAACAACAACGGAACACATTTGGAGGCAGGTGCTTATTAATTTTCTCGTAGCTATTTTTTTGCTCACAGATATATATATATATATATATATATATTTGTGTATGTGCATATTAATTGTATAATAACTTTTCTCATTTATTACTACATGCAAACAATTTACAATTTTCTTTATTTAAATGAATTGCCTTGCTTGACTGGCACGCAATTTCACTTGGGTGTAAAAAAAAGCAAAAAAAAAGAAAAAAAAAAAGCGAAAAAAAAGCGAAATCGTAGCGTAAATGATTATGGGGTTTTGAGTACGGGTAAGATTAGCTATGAGTGGGGCAGACTGACAAAATGAAGTGATGGACAAACTGACAGACTGACGGACGGACTGACTGACATACTGACTGATCTTACTGACGGATGTGGCCAGCTGTGTATCAAATGACAGACTGGCCATATATCGTGCATGATATGACGGCAACTTGTTGCCGCATTTATCCTATTCCTTTTTTTTCTTTTCTATTATATTCAAGACAAAGTCGGGCATATATATAAATATATATAGATAGATATATATATAGGCATCGCTTGATAATGCAATGAATAATTCGATTAAATTGTGCGCCGCACTGCGTCGATTGATATGTTCAGGCTGTCCAGCTGAAAATAGCCCCCCTCCGATTGGCTCCTAAAATAGCTGTGCGCGGGGGGGCACCCTCCTAATGGAGTGTGGAAAAACAATAAACAGCCAGCGGCACGCGTCCAGACACAGACAGACGATGTGTAAATACAAGAACCAGTTCAAATTTAATAATTTTTGCCCTTGGCGCAAGTTTTCGAGTGGAAATTGAGTTTTTCTTTTCAAATTTTGGCGATCGTCGTTTCGACTCACCTGCAATTTTACGCTCGCGCATTTTGCGCCACAATGCCTCCGCCTTGCGTTTGGGCCAGTTCTCGAATTTTTGGGAGAAGCTCCTAAAGAACTTGTACTCCCGTATCGATACGGACATGCGGCGCTGCATTTTGGCTAACGTTGGCAGCGCCGTTTTGCCTGTTTGTCACTGTTTGCTTGGAAGTTGCGCGAAATACTTGACAGTTTGCACTGCCTAAAGCGTCCAATTTTATGGAGATGCAAAAAACAGAAATTTCTCAAATAAAAATCACACACATTCTGGCACTTGTACACACACTGGGTACACTGCACGCGATTTTGTTGTGGTTTCTTTTTTTATTTTTAAATAAACGTTAGAAATTTTAAACCGTTAGACAGCTAATTGAGTCGCTGGCGTCGACGCGTCCCCTTTTGCCTGCCCCACCAGACTCGATGCGGCCACGAATGCGTCTACCGTGCACGGCGCCTGTAAGAGCACTAATAATTTTGCCCGCACGTCCAAGCAAAATGGCAGAGCCGAGCAGTATCCGTGCCCGAAGCGAAACGAGCTGATGCGAGGCGAGTCGCGGCGAGGGGAGGCGAGGCGTGGCGTGGCGTGGCATGGCTAGGCAAGTCGAGGCGAGGCGAGTCGAGGCGAGTCGAGTGCATGTAGCACTGAACAAGTAAGCAACGGGGCGTATGAGCAATGTTGCTGCTTGTCTGACTGCCGCTATTCTTGTTCCTTGTGGTGGCCGGCCACTGGAGCTGCCCCACCCCGCAAGTCTATCAGTAGGGCAATCTCATATTATTTTTATTATTATATATTATTATATATACATCAACCTGTGCCTTTACTTCAACAAAAAAAAAAGGTAACAAATAAATAAATAAATGAATAACTGCTGTCATGTTTGCCATTGCCATGTTTATTGAAAGGACCCACACACATACACAAGCACATAAATAACCACTCCTCCCCCCCACACCCCCCTTTTAGAATAAGAACAGCTTTTGTATTAAGTAGTTGCTTTTTGTGGCCATGTTCACATAAATTGTTGCAAAAGTTTTTAAGTCGATGGCCAACCGCACCTGTTGCTCATTCCGAGCCGACAATGTGGCAAGGGAAGCTTGTGGCTTTTGTGTCCGTTGTGTGTGCTCAACTTTTTTTTATTATTGTTTTTGTTTTTTAAAGGGCATCATTTTAATAAAAACTTAAGCTATTTAATCAATTGCAGTTTTGTGTTTTGAATTGGTTAATTAAAGAAGGAAATTAATATTTTAATCTTAGAAAATCACAGAAGTAATTTATACATTTATTGCATTTTATGGAGAGCAAAATGAGAAAATACTTTAGATAAACATGACATTGACACATGACGTTATTTGTTCACATAAATTTATATATATATATAGTATATCTTAAAGCATTTACACGAACGATGAGCAAGATAAATATAAATATAAATAAATGCTCGTAATTTTTATTTATGCAATATCAGAAATAAATCTTGAAATACTGCGTGTTAATCTTTTCAACCAAAATAAACAATAAAATCAACAGACGCAACAGCAACAACAAACAACAAACAAACAACAACAACAACAGCTGATGCGGCAGCCACTTGTAATGCGTCCTGCTTCCGACAACCACAACGACAACCACAACAAGAGGCAGGAGCCCAGCCCAGCCCAGCCTCAATCCAATTGCTCATGCCCAAACCCAAACTGGCCGGCAACCCTGACAGTGAACACATAATAAATGGTTTGAGACGTCATGTTGGACTGGCCAAATGGCCATAATGCGATATTAGCCATATAAATACAAGCGATGCTAAAGGCCACAGCATTTTGGCTACTTTAAGAACAAGTTGTTCTGACCTGACCTTTGCAGTCGTCGTCGTCGTCGTCACACACTGATGACGTCACGACCAGATAGTCTGGTTGATGCCTCTGCTGGCTGACGTCATCGTTGGATGCTGACAATGTTGCTGACGTTGAAATTGAAAAGGGCCCCATTTTGTGTATTGAATGCTTGACTGAGAGCACTTTGCTGTTGATTCAATTTTAGTTCATTTATATGCCAGTTTTGGTATAAAAGAAGCAAAAAACACCCCAAAAACACCCAACCAACACACCAACAACTGGCGCAGCAATACAATGCGGACAAAACGTTTGTATGTGTGTGTGTGTGTGTGTGTTGGCCAACAGCCGCATGCACATTGACAGATTGACAGTCATTCATGGTCCGCCATTTGTGTTGAAGTGTTGACGGAAGTGTTGGAAATTGGCAAAAGAGCTGCGGCTGCCCGCCTCTAGTTGCTTTGATATTGTTGTTATTGTTGCTGCTGTTGTCCAAAGAACATGAAAGTAATTTAAATGACAGCCGCCTTCCCCGCCCCCTCGCCATTAAGCCAGTCGCAACCGGCTGTCGTTGCCATTGATTGCCTTCAATTGTTTGGCTGCGAAAATCAAATTATGCCAACTGATTGAAAACGAAAGTTTCAAATGCAAAAAAAAAAAAAACTCAACTCATACGCAAGGCAATTTAGTAGATGAATTGGCTTCTAGGCACGAATTCAAGTCATAATTATAGAAATTATGAAATGCAGTCTGCAGTCTATTATTATAAACCACTCACGCTTAATAACAGGCCGCTAATTGGCTGGCAGGACCACCAGCGCATCAAATCAACAGCCCACCACTCCACTCTACACACACACACACACACACACACACACACGCACACACACACAGATCTCGGCTTGGGGCTCGGGATCGGATTCAGCAAACGGCCTCGGCCTCGATCTTGGTCGCGGCCAGGCCAGGCCATTTAAATAACTCATTTAGTACGCACATCAAGCTAAATAAAAAAAAGCTGAAAAAAAAGCTAAAAAAAACTTGTTGCTGACCACTTACCTGCTAAATAGCGATCACTCTGCGAACGAGAATAGCGCAGCGTCTGTGGGATAAAAGAAGAAGAATAATAATAATAATAAGAAGAAGAACATATTAATGTCTGATGATCAACGGATTGCGAGTGTTGCTCGAAAAGTTGATTGATTGCTGGTTATGTTTTTGGTTTTATAAGTGAATTTACAAGTGAGATTAATATATTAACTGACTAGTTTGGCATATTAAATAAGTTATTTAGTTTAAGTAAAATTTAAATATATTTCTCATTTTTGCAATTTGTGCATCAATATATTATTCCCAATTATATATATAGATATATATACACATGTATTAAGTGCATATTAAGTGTATATATATATACATATATAATTGGAAATATATGTTTTGAAGTACAAATTTAAAAAATTGAGCATATAGAATAAATGAGAAAATATTTAAATTTTACTTAAAATGTTGAGCCAATAATTTGAATTTATTAAGACGCCTTATCTAAATATTTCGGTAAGATTTTTAGAATTTGTTCTGCTACTCAAAATAAATTTTAAAAAATTGTGCATATAGGAGAAATGAGCATATATTAAAATTTTACATAAACTATCGACCCAATAATGTGTATTAATTAAGACTGTTAAGCTTAATATTTTAGTTAGATTATTTGAATTTTTTCTGCTACTCAAAATAACCTTTAAAAATGGCGTATATAGGAAATATGAAAATACATTTAAATTTTACATAAATTGTCTGGCTAATAATTTGTATTAATTAAAACGAGTAAGCTTAATATTTTGGTTCGATCTTTCGAATTTTTTTATGCTACTCAAAATCAATTTTAAATAATTGCGCATATAGAAAAAAAATGAGAATATATATTTAAATTTTACATAAATTGTCTGGCTAATAATTTTTATTAATTAAGACGCTCAAGCTTTATGTTTTGGTTAGATTATTCAAATTTTTTCTGCTACTCAAAATAAGTTTTAAAAAATTGTGCATTTAGGAAAAATGAAAATATATATAAATTAAATATTTATTGACAATGTTAAGCCTAATATTTAAGTTAGATAATTTTAATTTTTTCTGCTACTCAAAATCAATTTTTTACTGTACTATTTAAAGCGTTTGCTAAATAATATCAAATCAGCTTTAAAATAATCTAATCTATATATATATATTTATTTATATTTTTATATATTTTTTTTTTCAACATTCTCTTTGCATTTATTTCAGGTGACCCTCGAATACTAACCAAATGCTGTGCGGCAAAATCATCGCATCGACGACTCCGTTCACGCTCCTTGAGCAGCAGCGGGGCTGAGTTTGACTTGGTGGTCAGTTCCTGAATGCCACCGGTGTCGCTGTGCAGCGAGGCGCTGCTGGGCGACGGCAGCTCCACAAAATGATGCAGCTGCGTTACCGCTGTGGCTGTGGGCGAGAGCAGCGACTGGAAGGGTTCCTGGCGCAGTGCCAGCGACAGTTGGGCGCGTTCCTTGTGATTGTGGCGCGGCAGCAGCTTTCGCGGCTGCAGCAGCAGTTGATGATGATGGTCAAGTGAGACACTGCGTTGGTTGCGACGTGTCACACATGGTAGGGGCACCATGATGGGCGGTGCGGCGCTATACTTGCGACGCAGCACCACCGGTGTGGCAATGGAGGCAGTGCCTCCGCTGGCACTGCTCGCATCGCCATCGGTGCAATCGCAGTCACAGTAGTGTTGGGCCAGCTCGAATTCATCCTGGCATTCGTCGTATTCCGCGGCTGTGGTTTTATTTGGCAGCTGCTTGCCTGTCTGGTCGTCCAGCATGTCATCCTGGGACTCATTGGCCGCCTCGCCACCACTGCCGCACAGGCTGAGAACCTCGAGCAGATCGGGATCGTCGGAGGAGGCGACCGAGCCGCTCTTTTGGAATTTCATTTTGCGAAGCGCCTCCAGGCTGCTCACGGACTCATTGTCGGGCGCACTGCCGCCAGTCCTATGATGATGGTGATGCGAATGATGGTGCTGCAGATGATGGCTCTTCCAGTAGGACATGTCCTTGGGGGGCGTGGCCGTGCCAATACCGCTCTCATTGTTGTCATTGTCCAGACCGGATGAGTCAAGCGATATGCCTGACTTGCCGGAGCTAAGCACACCGGTTGCCTCCTCACAGGCCGAAGAGGACGAAGTGGAGCTGCGGGACGGAACGGATGAGAGTTGAACAAATGAATATTGAAGAGGAGAAATGAAGTAATGACAACTCACTTGTTATCTTCATCGACGGCGCCAACGCTGCGGAGTATGGACTCCTCCGATGTCCATATCGTTGAGGTGGATCCTTTTTTGGTCACATCCACCAGATAGCCAGGCGTGGCGGCGCCTTTCACCGAGGTCAGCTGCGTTCCACTTGTTGCCGCAGTTGCAACGGCGTTTGCCTTTGCTGGCGGCGGGGTTATAACATTTCTGCTCGTCAATGTTGGCGACGTCGCGACTGCTGCATGATTAATGCCCACCCGTTTTGGCATCGACATGGTAGCGGTTTCCATGTCCAAGCCACTGAATTGCCGCTGTCGCCTAGATTTAAAATCATCCATGGTGGTCGATGCTGATGTTGGAGTTGATGTTGATGTTGATGTTGAGCTTGCTGCCGCCGCAACCGCCGCCGCCGCTGCCGCGGTAAGTTCTTCGATTTTCAATGAGCTTTGGAAATTTGTCAGCTTATGAGTTGTCGACATCTCTGCATGGCCATTGGCAACGGCGGACAACGCCAGACTTTTGCGCTGGTTCTGTGCACCCGGTGCCACAGTTGGTTTTGGTGCTGCCCCATGGCCGCCCGGCGCCGACAGCGTTCGCATGTAGGCAACAACTTTTGGCTTGCCTGCAGCTGCCTCGTTGCGTCCACAATCAAGGTTAAACGATTGCAATGGAATGGTTGCCTGCAACATACACACAAAAGAAAGAGATAGCAACACAATGAGTGAGTGAGACAGCAGATAGAGTTAATAAGTTAAGAAGGGAAGCAGCCAGCGAACGTATTAAAATATCGTCAGTCAAGTTTAATATAGAAAAGTCGTCTGACAGATTCGCAGGGGACGCAACCTCAACCTTTTAGACGAAGGACCTTGAATGCATAATGAGCTTCAGCTGGAGGCGGGAGACGACGACGACGACGACGACGACGACTGGAGATCTGTGTTCTGGACACAACGCGTTTTCACGACTTGCAGCAAGTAGTGGCAGTGCCACAAAGACAATATGCGCACAAAAACAATGCCAAAGGAAATATCAATGGCATTTTTAAGCGTTGTCAAGTGGCTGCAACAGCAACAGCAGCAACAAAAAAAAAACCGAATACAATCAGAATTTGTATTTTATGCAAATCGCAAAAAAAAAACCTCTTTTTGCTGCAAGTAGGTTTTCTGTGGAATCTTCGCAAAGCCATTTCAAGTGGCCGACACGCAAAATGTTCGTTTTTTTTTTGTGGCATTGTTGTGGTTTATGATTTATAAGTCGGAGCTGCTGACCGCTGTCTTCCACGAACTATGCAGAATATTCAAAAGTGTCCAAGCATTTACGACTAGTCAGTCCAATCAGCAGAACCAGTATCTCTACACCGGCTCCATTCGGTGGAGGATTCGTTAAGTTCGTTATGTCAATTCGATTTACAAGCCTTTGGCAAGCGATTGACAATTTACTTTTTAGCCTGGCTTGCAAACGACGACCAGCGAAAATTCATTTAAAAAAAAGGCAGCAACAGGCGGAAATTGATTTAAATGATTTATTGGCAACAAAAATGCCTCAAGTGCGCATGTGTGTGTGTGTGTGTAAGTAAAAAAAAAATATGTACAGCAGGTTGTTGTTTTGGCTGATGTTGCTACTTGGAAGCACTCTCATCAGCTCCTTGGGGGCTTTTGGCGGTCGAAACTGTAACAACAGTAAATTGGCTAACGAGCCTGGTCAAACTGTAACAGGAATATGATGAGAATGCCGGGGGGTTTAAAGGAGTTGGCTAAGAAATCTTGGGTATTTGGTTGTCAAGCGAGCTGCTCTGGATACTGTTCGAAATAATGATTAAAGCATGAGTTTTTATATAAGGCAATTTGGATTGGAATTTTGCAGAAAATGTGTAAGCGATGTTTTCTGAAAAATCATATATATATATATATATATTTCGATATGTGCCTAATATATTCTTTTCAAAACATATTCGAGTAGTCCATAAACTTGTGCACCTATTTAACTCTGCGCTATGTAATATAATTACTTGCACACAGGATGTGGACAGAGCGCCTAGACAGGAGCATGGAGGCAATCATATCCTTGGGGACATTGGCTGGTCATGAGCTTTTAGCATTGCAGTGGCAGTCGCTGATGCGGCAATCGAATTTGTAATGCATTATGGAGCAGCTACCCGATTGCGGTCTGTGTGCGCAGACTTCGATGAATTATTAATAAAGGTTGGATGGAGGATACACTGGCTCCGTTGGTGATACCAATACCGATACCAATACCAATACCCAATGGCGATCGGGCCAACTGCGTGTTAATGAGCCGCCAACTCTCGCTGGCGACGCATTAATTGGGCGATCCAACCGCCACGTCGTTTATGGTCATCCAAACATGTCTATGTATAGCCGGGCAGGCGCCAGTTGCCAGTTGCACCAGCTCCGAATGCGCTTTAACAGATTATAAATTGAATAACTAATAAAACTTTTACATTTTATGGCTTTTCATTGTTGTTCTATTAATTTAGAGATTTTTATCAAAACTGAAACAAAATTCTCATTTATTCATTCGAGTTGAACTTGTTTTACATATGTTTCCCAGCCAAGTCAATTCTTTAGTTTTATTTTCGATTTGGAAATATGTTTTGATTGAAATTGAAGCGTTTTACGATTGAGGCGAGTGACAAAAAAAAAACTTCAATTTTATGTGTATTGTGGTAGAATTCGATATCCGAAAAGCCAATTTAAATGCAATAAAATGTTAAAGATTTCTCACAACAAATGCGACAACTGCATCGACCAAAATGAAATGTTTTCATCGGTTAGTTAATGAAAAATGCAATAAAATGAACACAAAATGAAACAATAAAATATTTTCTGTAGCCCTCTCGGGTTATCTGGGAAATGCATTGAAAATGCCACTAATTGATCATAAAATATGTGGCAAGAGAACCAAATTTGTATGTGCCCCTTTGAGGCATGTGTGCTGTCCATATCAAAATATTTAATGACAAATGCAATGGGGCAACGCCTCGAATGTGCCACATTCGTTGATGTATGACCCAAAAAGCAGTGCAGTCCCCCTCCACACACACACACACCCGCTGCTGCACCAACTTGATACACATATTTACGTGGACGAGAGCCCGTCCAGACAATCGCAAATCGATTGGACATGCCTCTGCCAGACTGTGCCTCGCCTGGCCTGGTCTGGCCTGCGGACACGCATGCCCACTGATAATAATTATCAAATCAAATCACTTAAACGCCTGCCTCGCCCCATCTTTGCCAAAGGGGGAGCATGCAATTCCTTGCCTCATCCCTCATCCAACGCCTTGCCTTTGGTTCGTTGCTCGTCATGTTTGTTTGCCTTGGAGTGATTTGCAAGTTCTACTTAAGTCAAAACAATGTCCAATGTCCGCGGTCCATTGATGCGGCTGTGCCTGTTGCTGCTGCTGCTGCTGCTGTTGCACACTGAACGAGCATGCGTGAAAAGCTTTGTGTGTGCTGCGCATTATACCTGCCCCATGTGCAACATGCGGCCCAACTGCTCAGCATGCATATCTGCATGGCTCGTCATCATTAAGCGCGGATTGCATTGCGCTGCCATTGCGCATGCCACACATGCGAAGATTCACTTTCGCAGCGCGCCTCATAAACATCTTGCAACAGGCAACATCAAATTGGGGCGTTCGGTTCCACTTGGTCTGGCACAGCAGCCGGCTCCAGTTCCACTGTGCTGACAGCTGGGCAGCTGAGTGAAGTGTACGGCTCGGCAGCAGCAGCGACTTGATCTTTGTTTGGATCTCAGCCGCAGGGCGGCATATTGACCCAATTCGCTACTCCACCTTTCGAAAGAAAGACACAAAAAACAAACAACCAAAAACAAAAAAAAAAAAAAAAGAAAAAAAAATCCAACATCTGTTTTTGCTTTACTTTCGTTGACAGTTTGTACGATTTTAGCCATTTTTTTGGGGCTCTTATTGGCAAACAAGGCACGCACTTGTGTCCTCGATAAGGTTGCCCGCTTGCTGCTGCACTTTTTGATTTATACAGCCATCGACTGCATATAAATCATGGCCAGCTCTCCCACTGACTGACTGACTGACTGACTGACTAAGAGACTCAGTTGCCTCCAGCTTGGATCACATTCTCTGCGTTAATTAGTGGCCTGCATTTTTTTAAGCTGAGCACTCTTAATTGGCACTTTTACTTGAACGATTGCTGCGAAATATGACAGCTTGGCTGAATAAGTTTTTGGGGCCAACAGCAAACGGCAGCCAAAATGTCAAACAGTCGCCCACATTTTGGCCACATTTTGGCAACATTTTGCCTGCCTGCTGCAGTTCCTCTAAAGGAAATCAATTTCACACAGCTGCTGCAAATTTTGCTTTTAACGCGAAACTGTGGCAAATATTTCACAAGCATGCCACGGAATATTTAACAGTCGACATGAGTTTCCTGTTGCAGTTCCAAATTAATGCCACGCTAAGTGACAGCCCCCAGAAGATAATATGTGCAACGTTGAAATGGTAAGCAGACATGCATATCATTAGCACAGAAAATATGAGCCTGGATGATATATATTATTTATATATATATATATATATATATATATATATATATATTAAATATTGCTTAACTTATAGTAAAAACTTGACAACACTCCACAATAATAATTTCAGCCAAGAGTCGTATTGGTTTTACATCAGTCTTTGTTTGCTTGGGTAAATCAGATTTCAGAAAAGTTAGTGAAAAACTATAATCTGTTTAAATATATAATTTCTACTTTTCTTTAAATACAATCTTTTGTTGTAGAGCAACTTCTAGTCGAGGCTTATCTTGTTATTTTAGCTGCTTTATTTATTTGGTTTGAGTGTGATTTTTGGAGTTGTGGCACGCGTTTTCAAAATTAATATTTGCTTTGCTGGTGTCTTATTTTTTGGTTAAGACTTTTCCACAGATAATCAGACAAGCAGCTCTGAGCGAAATATATGCTAAGCATATGCAACAAACAACAAATAAAAAAAAACAAGAAAAAACAACAACAGGAGACCACAAACTCAGTGCCGTTTATGAGCTGCTTGGGCTTATAAATGTTTTAATTAGATCTATTTGATATGATAAACCGGAGACAACCAACAAGTTGCTTGGGTTTCTGGGCTTTGGTTTATGGTTTATGGTTTAGTTTGGATTAAGTGGGTCATCGAGTTGGGCTGTGTGTGTGTGTTTGTGTGTGTGTGTGTGTGTGTGTGTTTGTGTGTGTCTTTGTGAAGCTGTAACCGCAGCTGAGCTGTTTCAGAGTCTAACAAAGTTGTAAGCGCTGCAGTTGCAACAGCTTAGCTTTTGGGCTATATACAATAAATTAATATATAGTTTGGGCAGTTTATAAATTTTTTTTGCTCTTTTTGTAACAATCATGCATCAATTGACTTTTAATACGCGGACTCTTGAGTAGCTCTCTAATTAGACCATTTTATTACACAGTTTTATAGCGCGGCAAGTCAACGATTCATTTACTTTTCCCAAAATGCAACTGGCAGTCGTAAAACTTGCCACTGTTTTATACACCATCAATTCTCTATCTATATATATGCAACAAAGTTCAAAGTTTAACTCATTCAAGTGGCACTCTGCAAACGACTGTCTATCAGCGCCCGCTGCCTGCCTGCCCCCCTTTCTAGCAGCATCAATGCTGCTCATAAATTTCACGCGCTTCACTTGCGCATCCGGCGGCACTGCCTCCAAGCACACAGCACATGGCACATATGGCGGCAGTTCTTGAGAGCAGAAAAAAAAAACATTCCAGTATTTTTTTTTTGGTTTGGGAAGGGGTTTTTTTTCGAAAAGGGGCGTGGAGCTTTGCATTATGTGTGGACAAGATTGTTTGGCTTTAGATAAAATGCCATTCTTTAGGCACTTTTTATCTAAAAATACATAAAATGTGCATGTTGAAATCGTGCCAAAGATTAGATGAGAATCCAAGTGATTTTCTATTATGAAATCATTGTTTGTAAAATTTGTGATTTGATTTAACTTACATGTTTCTCCGGTTTTAGGAGGAGTCCGTTCTGTCCGTTCTGTCCGTTCTGCTGTTCGTCGCTGGCAACTGTGCTTGGGATCTTGCCAAAGCGACTCTGGAGTGCTGCGCTGGCTGCTGCGGAGAGCAGCATGGGCGATGTCCTGGACGTGGGCGAATTGCTGGTCGAGGCTGAATCGGTTGCCAGCTTATCGCCACTCATCAAATTATCTAAATCACGTAGAAATTTGTTTGCCCAAATGTGCACATCATCCAGCTGTCCAGCGGCAGGCGTTGTCTCGGAGCTGGAGCCTGATCCTGCACTGAGTGGTGGTGGAGGCAATGCTCTTAGTTTAGTTGTCACTGTGTTGCTGCTGTTGCCATTTATAGTTGTTGCTGCTGTTGCTGCTGCTGCTGCTGCTGCTGCTGGTGTCGCTGTTGTGACTGCTGTTGTTGCTGTGGTGCTGCTGCTGTCAAAACCGCTATCAGATTCCGTAGAATGCGACAATTCATCAAGCTGCTTGGCTGCCGCGGCTGCCTGCCGGACCGCATCGAGTTGCTCCTGGAGTTGCTGTTGCAGGCGATGTGCCTTGCGCAGCTCGAAGACCTCGTTGATTTCCAGCTGCAATTAGAATACGAGTTGTTAGTTAGCAGTTGCACATAAATTCAGAGCGCTGCTCGCAATTGGTTTTGATTAGTGCTCTAATTGCGTTCATATATCAAGCTGAAAATAGTAGTCCGCAGTTGGCAGTGGAAGCTGGAGTCGATTAATCGCTCTCCGAGTTGCTGCAAGCGCCAGATTCTAATGGATCCGTAAATGATGTATGTTTGCTTAATTTGCCCAACATAAAAGAAGCTAACGCAATGTCTGGGATAGAGACAGACAGACAGAGAGGCAGAGGGGCAGACAGTGAGGCAGAGACACGATCAGACATTACTTACATAGCGACACAGACATGGGCACAATCAAAGACAAATAAATTAGAACACGACCGCAAAAGGTATACAAAAAGGTTTTCCAAGCCAAAAGAAAACTTTAGCCACGAACTGCAGACAACAACAACAACAACAACAAGATCAATGACACAAGAAGAACAACTAAGACGTGCAGCAACAGCAACAGTTGCCGCCGCAGCAGCAACAACAAATGCAAATAAATTAAAATGAAGCAATTTGTTAGCCAGATTAAACACAAAAAAAAAAAAAAGCAGCGAGCAGCGTTTCTAAAGAAGATCAGACAGAGAACCCACAGGGCTAACAAAGTCAGCGAATTACTTAATTAAAAATCGTGGCCCTAAGATACAAAAAGAGTGCACGAGAACTCGAAACGGGAATGGGAACAGGAACGGGAACGGGAATGGGAACGGGAACGGGAACGTACCAAGGCACAGTGACATTAATAACGTGCCGAGCTCATTACTCAACAATTGTGTTTGTGTTGCTGTTGTTGCTGTTGTTGTTGTTGTTGTTGTTGTTGCTGTTGTTCCTTTTGTTGCTATTGCTTTTGTTGCTGTGGTTGGCCCTTGCAGCAGACAAATGCGATCGGGCATTAGCAAGTAATAAATTCTCAAAAGGTAGACCCTCATCTCATCTATTGGTTGCGCCATGAAACGAAAGCGCCGACCAGAAACTTGGAGCGTAGCCGCTTCTTAGCCGCTTGCTCTTGGCCAAAATGATTTTTATCGCTGGGAAATGTTTTTTGGCGCAGACGCCAAACGCTGCCTGCCGCCTCATTTGTCCTGCGCGTGTGAGAAATTGTCAGCTAATTTGTGCAGCGCCCAGGCTAACCAACAAAAGAAAACCCAAGCGACATTCCCATGATGCTGCACAAAAATAGAACAGAGCAATCAGTGCTGGGCAAACATTAAAGTAACGGTTAACTACTCCGATATGTGGCAACATTATACTCTATCTAAACTGGATCTGATTGCCATTTGTGGTAGGGCATAGAAATGTGTCCAGCTTTTGGTCATTGCTATTGGCTCTCTTGGGACTGCATTCATATTTCCCAGTTCGGCAAAAAGTACAATAATATTTTCTTTTTATTAATTTCATGGTAGACTGCGCTGGCCAAACAATACACACACACACACACAGAGCAGCACCAAAGGTCCAGGGCGTATTCCCAAAACTCCATGTGCCGACTTGGTCAGCACATCTTGGCTATAAAAAGTGAAGTTGCTGTGCAGGCACTTTCAGTTTCTAAGTGCAAAACCGAGCAGTCGCACAGAGCATCAAAGTGCCCGACGAGCAAAAAATTGGAACAGCCTTTCCCGATCGAGGCAGCCCACAGGCAGACTTCGAACAGACCAGAGAGCCAGTCCGGAGACAGCATGAGGCTCACGCTCGTTTGGATCTGTGTCTGCCTGGCGATTTATTGTAGCGGCGGTTTCACCAACAACAGTCCAAGCAATGTGGTCTTATCTTTGCCACCATCGCTTATCTCGGCCACAGAGGCGGTGGCCTTGAGACAAAAGCTGAACCACGAGCGGCCGCTATGGAAAAAGGATGCACGCGTCCTGTTTGACAGCAGCGGCAGCGGCAACGATGCACCGCGCGATATGGTGCACAGTAAGGAGTCCACTTCAGCTGAGGGTAAACACAATTTGCCCTACAACAGCAACAGCAACAGTAACAGCAACAGCAACAATAACAATGACGACGATGTCGATGTCGAAATGCAGCAGCAACTGCGACCGGCGGATTTTAATCGAAAAGCACTGAGCGAGTCTTATGATTTAGAGGCACGACAGCAATCAGCACCGCAGGAAATTGTGCAGCGAAATGGCCAACGATTCGGCGTCAAGTATGCCACGCCTCCGCCACACAAATACTGGACAAGTCGCTGCCAGGCCACAAATGGCATTTGTCCAAGGGAATACAGTCGCGCCATGCTGGCCGTCAGGTGAGCTGTTCCAAACTAAGGATGTATCTGTGTGTGTGTGTGTGTCTGGGTGGCAATCAATCGGGTTAAATCTACATGGTAACGGGTTCAAGGTAGCACACCAGAAAGTGCCCCAAAAAAAAAAACTTTCTCGCTTCAACTCAAATCGCATGTAAGCCAATTAAAGTCGATCAGCAATTTATCAAGCGCGTTAAGTTTTTTGGGGCTAAAACCTTTTGAGTTTTGCGCTTGGGCGCCAGGGCTTTAATCGCAATGTGAAAAGTCAACAATATGGGCAACAAATCGTCGACAATTTGGCTGTCGACTAAAAACACGCAAAACCAATTAATGGGCGTGAAAAAATCAGTTCGACGATTGCAGTTTTGTTTTTTCTGCATCGCATATGTTGATTTATTTTTGTACAATTTCGCAAAAATAACAACTGTCAGCAAATTCATTGGCCCGCAACAAAACAACGTAAATACATATTAAAAATAAAAATATAAATAAAATTGCATTGCGCATTGAGTTTCACTTTTCATTCAGCTTAAAAGCTGAAAGGGAACCGTTTTCTCACTCAATCCAGCCAGACCAATGAGAATTTGTTTGCCAGACTGTAAATTTTTATTGTGGCTAGAAATAATTATTTGTAATTAATATACGCACTAAATACAGTTAACTGTTTATAGGTATAAAAATATTTTTCAACTAATGATGCTCTCTCTAACAAAAGAGAGTAAAAAGAGTATATTAGAAATTTGTATAAATTGAACAAAGTATAAAGAATATATTAGAAATTTATATAATGTTATGAAAATTATGAGAAACTGTCTATTCCATTAATAATAATATCTCTAAAATATTATTTATTTTATTTTTTTTTTAAAGATGTGTATCATGTGTAGTTCAGCATACCCGCTTATTACACTTTTTAAAAAGTATTGCGTTGAAACAACATTCTAAAAAAACAGAGTAAAAAGAGTAGATTGGAAATTTGTATAATGGGATAAATATCATGAGAAACTGTCTATTCCATTTATAACAATATCTCTAAAATATTATTTTTTTAAAGATGTGTATCATGTTCAGCATACCCGCTTATTATACTTTTTAAAGAGTATTGCGTTGAAGCAAAATGCTCTCTAACAAAACAGAGTAAAGAGAGTAGCTTGGAAATTTGTAAAATTTGATTAATATCATGAGAAACTGTCTAATCCATTTATAATAATATCTCTAAAATATTATATCATAATTAATTTTTTCATGTCGCATATTCAAATAGTTCAGCATACCCGCTTATTACACTTTTTAAAGAGTATTGCGTTGAAACAAAATGCTCTCTAAAACAGAGTAAAAAACGTATATTAGAAATTTGTATAATGTGATCAATATCATGAGAAACACTCTTTACCATTAATAATATCTCTAAAATATTATTTTATATTTTATTTATATATTTAATATATATTATATTTTAAAGATGTGTCTCATGTGTAGTTCAGCATACCCGCTTATTACACTTTTTAAAGAGTATTGCGTTGAAACAAAATGTTCTCTAAAAAAACGGAGCAAAAACAGTAGATTCGAATTTTGTATAATATGATTTGTATATAATGAAAAACTGTCTATTCCATTATTAATAATATCTCTTAAATATTATATCATAATTTATTTTTTATGTCGCATATACAAATAGTTCAGCATACCCGCTTATTACGCTTATTAAAGAGTATTGCGTTGAAGCGAAATGCTCTCTAAAAAAAACAAAGTAAAAGGAGTAGATTGGAAATTTGTATAATGTGATCAATATCATGAGAAACTCTCTATTCCATTTATAATAATATTTCCAAAATATTATTTTATATTTTATTTATATATTTAATATATTTGTAGTTCAGCATACCCGCTTATTACACTTTTTAAAGAGTATTTCATTGAAATATGATTGGTATTTGAAGCTGCTATTAACTTACAATTAATCATTTCTTCTGTTTTCATCATTTTTGTGCTCTTTGTTGATTTGTTAAATGCGTCAATTAATTGGCCTAAAGCCCGCATCGTTTTTGTGCCTTTAATTTGTAATTTTACACAGTAATTTAAATGTTTGGGGAAAATCGACTATTGATTGGATAAAGCCAACATGACAGCAAAATTAACGCAGAGCCTACAGATAATTCTGCATAGCATCTGGGGACCACGGGGAGGTCTTTTGGTGGCTTTTCTGGGTCAGCTGGTTGAGTGGCTGACATTGTTGCAGGGGCAGCCCACGTACATGCAAGACATGTTCATCAATTTTGGGGCAGACAGGCAGGCAGAAAAGAGAAACGCTGCGACAGCCGTGTTGCACGTGTGTAATTGAAACCTAAGCAGCCCACGCAGCACGCATCAAAAGACAAATGTTTTCAAAGATGATGCACAATGACGATCCTTAAACTGATGTCGCACAACAAACGACAAATCATTAATCTTCACTCGGGCATCTCAAAAACTGATGTTATAGAATGTCAAACAAACGATTCCAATTCCATTTTTTTTCGACAGAAATAGAGAAGCTGTCGCCCGTCTGCGACATCAGCTTTACGATATGCAGGATCAGCTGGATTCGGGCAAAAGTGATGCTACCAGCGACATGGACACCAGCGATTCCATTGAAGACCCAAACTTGAAGAACACCAACAATGAGGTTTTCATGCTGCTCACGGGCGAGCAGGATCTGGTCAAGTTTCTGCATTGGGCCATGGAACAGCTCTATCCGCGTCAGCAGCCCAATGCTAATTTGGGATCAAGTGGTGCGGAATTTTATCATCCAGGCATGTTCATTTGGAAGACGTTCAATTTCTCCGGGCATTTGGAGCCGCCGCTGATTGTCGACGAGCCACAATATAAGATGGTGCGGCGCGAGAAGCAGAATCAAAAGGATAGCTACCAACTGGGCGGTGAGCATGAATAAATCATAATTCCCGGGGGCAGGCAGAGTAGCGAGTAGCCGGGTGTTGAAGTGGCAAAGTGCCACAGCCTCTAGTTGCTTGGAGTGCGTTTCGATTAATTTAAAATGTGGCATGTGGCATGTGGAATATTCTTATCTCTACTTTATTCTCTCTCTCTCCCTTAACTAGATGATTTAAAAACGGATGATCCGTTTATACCACCCCGCGGCCGCAAGCACACTTCGCCCGATCTGGAAGAGCTGTTGCAGCGCCACGAGGCATTTGTACCGAATCGCGGCAAGCGGGATAAAGTCAAAGATCTGTTCAAGTATGACGATCTTTTTTATCCAAATCGCGGCAAAAAGCAACGTGGAATTTTCAAACTGGACGATCCCTTCTTTCCGCATCGCGGCAAAAAGCTGCATCTGCGCGATCTCTACAACATTGACGATCCATTCTTTCCGAATCGTGGCAAGCGAAATGTGATGTCTGCCGTCAGCAAGTGGGGAAAACTACAGAGAAAACTACAGTCCACAGGCGGAGACAACAACAACAACAACAACAACAATGACAAAGGCGACAACAGCGACAACTGGCCGCAAAGAATGTCAACGCATGAAATTAATGGTAACGATCAATCAGTCAAGCCATCAATGTCAGCCGATGAGGCAGCAGCAGCAACCGAGGGCGCTAGCTTGCAACGTCTGCTGCAACAACTGCAACTGCCACAGTCTGCTAATAGATTGCAGCCGACAAGATCAATGTCAGCAAATTTACAGCGCCTGCGCTTCATTGTCAATCCGGGCATGCGCCATCAGCAGCGGCAGCGAGAGCAGCAGCAGCGAGAGCAGGTGAAAACATCCTGGCCAGGTGCTGGGGCAAGCAACCAGCATCGCTGGCAGCGATCTGTGCACGATGCCCGCGAGACACAATTAACGCGGGTGCAAAACGCTGCAAGTCCCGGCCATGACACTGACATTGACATTGATTATGGCCAATTGGACATGTAAATGCTGCGATGGCGATCGTTTTGTAAGCGCATATTTTCGGCCAGTTCCCCCCCTGAGGCACTCCTCGAGTGTCGTTTCTCTCTACGTATTCTCTTTATTTTTTCTGTTTTTTTTTTGTGATGCACGAAGGGTCAGTAAAAATGTATAAAAATAAAGCATGCAATTGATTTTGAGTAAATCGAAATAATCGAAGGTTACTTGAGTTGCCCTTGGGGCCTTTCTAGAATTGTGCTGTGAAGGTCTGTGCCCTTGTGGCAGCCTCTTGGGCATAGTTTTATATTTTTCTTTCCTCTTTTTAATTGTATTCATTGGCTAATTTATCGCTAAATGCAATCAGCATTGTGCTAGCAATTCAACTTTAGACTTCGTCGCAGACGCAAGACTCCACACAGCTGCAACATGGCGACGCGGGCGTGGCACGCAGATGCCAAGGCAGCGATATGTCCGCTTCTCAGATATGCAGCCAGATAGAACAACGCACAACAGCAACACACAACACACAACAGCAACAGCTACAGCAATGACAGCCATAGCAAGCTGTGACTACTAAGGTCAGCCTCTGGTTGCCGGGTTGCCGGGTTGCTGCCATCTCAATGTAATCCCCAAAACGCACATCAATCAAGCTGCTGTTGGCTTTGGCTTATTAGCAAGCATTGAACCTAAAAACATCAAGCTGGCAGCAGCTAGTGGAAACAAAATATAATACTGAAAAATACAAAACAATTTTTTAAGCCTCCGTTACAACAGCAACTGAATTTTTCCACTTCAACAAATTTCTGACATTGACATTGACCAGTTGGGTTTGCCTGTCTGGCAATCGACAACAACGTCAAAATATTTGGAGAGACGCAAAGTCTGCTGGTCAGAGCAGGCCACAGCAGAGCAGAGCAGACCCGAGCAGGCCAGGCGAGGCACTCTGCCCGCTTGGTTCAGGCCAGGCCAACTCTTTGTTTTGTACAAATGACCATTGAAGGTCATAGCTGGCAACAACAAATTGGTTAAATAATACTCACAGCAAACACACACACAAGCACACACACACGCACACGCACACACACACACACTCATACCAATATACAGTTTAAGCAGATGCGCATCAACGTCTGCTTTTTGGTAGCTTGACTTTTGTGATCAGTCCAAAAACATATGAAGATCATTGTAATTTCAATGGCACTTCAATCTGGGGGCAACCACCACAACTGAACCCAACTCTTAGCTTGGCTAGAAAAATGAGTGCAGCTAGCAATGGGCACTCAACTGGGCAATGACACTTTGAGTGATCCACCAAAAGTGGTCAAGCGAGCATTCACACGTGCAGCTCTGCATATATCTGGTTTGTTTGGGACCTGCCCTGAGTTGGGTAAGAATTTTGTGGCATTAATGTCATTGGGTGAGGCGGGTCTATATCTATTATAAACTCAATAATCATTTTTGAAATGATATCTAATACATCGATACAAATTGTAATCAGTTATAAGAACATAACTGTTATCTAAATTGACTTTTTCTCAGATAACTTTAATCTTGGGATTATTTAGCGGATTGGTTAGAAGATAAATTTGAGACGTGACGAGACTAAATTGATACTGAACATATTTAATAATAATAATAAGTTAATAATAATATAAATCAAACAGTCAATAAAAGTGAAAAATTTAAGTGTGCAAATATTGTCAAAATATCTTTCATTTTTTACTATTTGTTTATAACTTTTACACTCGTTTTGTGTGTTTGAGTATTAAACCAAATGTGTCAAAAGTGAAGATTGTACAAATTAAATTTCATTGGCTTTGAGTTTGCGCTTTTAAGGCTGACAGACTTTCAAATGGATATCACAACAACAACAACAACAACAACAAGAGCAACAACAACAACAAGAGCAACAACAACAACAGCTACTTTGTGTCAGTTGGACTTGAAATTTGGCAAGGCAATAACAAAAAAAAAAAAATGGCCCAGTGCAAAAAGAAAAAGTAGAAAAACCGTGCAGCAGCAGCATAAGCAGCAGCAGCAGTAGCAACCGAAGCAGTAGCAACAGCAGCAGCAGCAACAGTAGCAACAGCAGCAGCAACAGCAGCAACAGCAACAACAGCAGCAGCAGCAGTAACAGCAGCAGCCACAGCAACAACAACTGCAGCAACAGCAGCAACAACAGTAGCAACAGCAGCAGCAGCAGCAGCAACAGCAGCAACAGCAGCAGCAGCAGTAACAGCAGCAGCCACAGCAACAACAACTGCAGCAACAGCAGCAACAACAGTAGCAACAGCAGCAACAACAGCAGCAACAACAGAAGCAACAACAGCCGCAGCAACAGCAGCAGCAGCAACAGCAGCAGCAACAGCAGCAGCAACAGCAGCAGCAGCAGCAGCAGTAACAGCAGCAACAGCAGCAGCAACAGCAACGGCAACAGCAGCAACAGCAACAACAGCAGCAGCAGTAACAGCAGCAACAGCAGCAGCAGCCGCAACAGCAGCAGCAGCAACAACAGCAATAACAGCAGCAGCAGCAGCAATCGTTGTGTCCAGTCCCAGCAAATTGGCTCAATTTTTGTGGCAATAGTTTTGGGGTTTTGTTGCAGCTGATTTGCTTGTCGGAAAATATCAATGCATTGTCAACAAAGCCGCAATGAGCCAAATGCTGTTGACAACACGCCAGGCACAGGCACAAACTGAGGCAAAGTCTCAGTATCCGTTCGGAGTGCGGTTGCGGGTGAATTTAAATGCGCGCACGGCAGCAACATGCAACTGTTAACTGCAACTGTAACACGAGCAGCATGAGTAGCTGGCAATATTTGACAGCAGCTTAATTGCTGTCTGCAATTATGATAGCTGCTGGTGAAATTGTAGATGCATAGTTAAACAGTTGAACTGTCGGACAGTTGGACAATTGGACAGTTGGACAATTGGACAGTTGGACAGCTGTAAAGTCGCTTCACTTTCATCTGATTTGTGGCAATGACAGCACAGCAATATGTTGCCGCTGATTGTTGGCTGTCCACTGTTGATTCGTTTTTTGTTTCATTCGTTTTTGTTTGTTTTTGTTTGTTTGGCTTCATTTGGTGCATGGCTGCGATTTCTGGTTTATTGTCTGCATTGGGACACGGCAGCAACAGCAACTCCTGGTTGACAAAAATAGTAACGTGCTCGCTGGAACTGCCTTTTATTGCCATTTGCCATTTGCTGTTTGCTGTTTGCCGTTTGCCGTTTGGTTTTTGCTGTTTTGCTGTTTGCCGTTTGCTGTTGCCATTTTGCTGTTGACGTTGACAAAAAAACGTCATTTGCAAATTGGGCAAAGACAACTTTCTCTAGGCAGCTGCGCAGACGCATTTACAGGCGCAAATTACCCAGCTTCAGCTTCAGCTTCAGCTCCAGCTTTAGCTTGAGCCAAGCCAAGTTGCATAAAGTTATAGACTCTCAGATAAGTTAAAGGCTGAAAAAAAAGAAAAAACAGAGTTTCGCCCACATTCATTAACAGCATTCGCATAATTGGCTGATATTTTCGTGGGTTCACTGAACCAACCGATCGTTCGTCTTCCCCGTCTCCCCCTCTCCCTATCACACTGAGACAATCCCTATGGGAGAGCAGTTGCAGCCTCCGCCTCAGCTTTTTTTTTTGGAAATTTGAGTTTTACGTCTCAATTTCAGATTGCCGCATTGTCAATATCTATAATTAAAATCGTTTGAGAACACACGCAAGCCTTGTTATTGTTGTTGTTGTTGTTTTTTTTGTCGATAGCTTATCCGATTTGGTTTTGAATGGCTAAAAACGTTAGACGTTGAAGGCATGATTGAGCTGATGAACTCGTCGGCCCGTTAACGAGCGCCAATTATTATTGGTGTTTGCCTGTTGTTAAGTTATGGATTATGTATGTGCGTGCTTGCGAGTGTGTGTGTGTGTGTGTGTGTGGTTGTGTGTGTACATAGTCAAAATGCTGTACAAGCGTTAATTGATGCAGGAAGCGCGAAGCAAACGAGTTGCGAGCGCTTGTCATGTTGCATCTGTTGCAAAGGCAGCCCACCCGATATGTTGCACGCTTCGTTGCCGCGTCTAAAATAGGTCAGGCAGGCAACGACGACAACGGCAACATAGTCGACAACAACAACAACAGCAATAACAACAACTACAACGGCGTCGCCGCCATCGCCGCCTCCACAAAACGCATTTCATAACTAGGCAAATTAAGCCTAAGGCCAACGGCAACAACAAGCGTCTTAGTCAAGTCTTACAAGTAACGGCAATTTGGAGCTAAAGTGCTGCACTATTTGTCATAATAAACGCGCGCGAGCCGCACAAATGAAGGCTCGCGCGGGGCACCAAAAGAAAGCGACTTACCCTCCCTCCACCTACCCCCCCCAACCAACCCAACTCTAGTGTGGGCAGTAGTGTGACACATTTTGTCATCATTAGCCACAGTTGCCGGCTAATAATTCCAATTTAGCCAAAAAAAAAAAAAGAGGAAAAATAATAAAAAATAAAATTAGCCGCATTGAGCTGAAATATGAAAAAAGGCGTTAATAACTGGCTAGTACGCGGAGCCAGGGCCAAAGTCAGAGCCATAGCCACAGTCCGAGCCATAAGCCGACAGCCCACGCCAGCTAAGCAACACTAACAGCAACACTAACAACAACAACAACAACAGCAAGAACAACAGCAACAGCAGCAAACATCGCATGCAACGCCTTGCAGGGCGTGGCATGTCGGCTCAATGGGTGTTGAGGCGATGACACTGATTATAAAATGTGCATAGATAGCGTGCCTGATCGGCGACCCAAAGCTAGTCGATGGCCATATACAAAAAATGCTCGCCAGATTTAAGCCAAAAAAAAGCATCGGAATTGCTCGCAAATTGCCAACGATATTTGAATTTTTGGCACAGAAAACAGAATTTTTGATTGAACTATAATTCATAATTAAAATTTAAAATTGACATTTGATGAGCTATAATTTAATAAAAAAAATCACAATTTAAAATGGAACACATAAGAAAACCAGGCTTTCCAGCTCAATAAAAAATTTAAAAAAAATTGCTAACGCATTTGTGGGTTAACTATTTAAACCGTTAACTAAAGCGAGTATCTTTTTCTGCCGTCTGCCATCTTCGAGTTGCGTAGAACCATAAATGCAATGCTAATGAAGAACGCGTGCGCATAGCTGCTTCCGCTTTGGGTCTGCGAAGCAACTTGGGCTGCGTACAAATTTCATGCGAAACAGTTATAAAAATAACCAAAGCTGCGGTCTGCAGTTGATGTTGACGGGGACGCTGACGATGTGTGTCTTTTTGTGTGTGTAATATTGCGCTTTCCGGTACAAAAACATAAAATTTTATGTACACGACGCTGACAGCGCTAACGACAACGACAACAGCAGCAGCAACAGCAACAGCAACAGCAACAGCAAACATAAAAAGGCTAAGCGTGCAACGCGTCGTATGCGTTACACATTACGAATACGCTGCTGCTGCGCCCCAAAACTGTTTGTGTTTGCTTTAACACATTTTTCTGTCACGCAAAATAATCATTTGCAAAATCACGCAGTGCTGACAGTTCACCGAGAGAGCGAGCGAGAAAGAGAGAGTGAGAGAGAGGGGTGACAAGCACAAGTAATAGCCAGGAAGGGGACTAGTTAAGGCCGTGGCCAAGTGAAAAGTGTGTGGCGACAGCAACTGTCTCTTATCATTATATGAAAATTTATGAAATTGAATATTAGCAGCGGAGAAACAAGTGGAACAGCAACTGTTGCCGGCGGCAACTGTAGCAACACAACAATCTATTTGGGTCACAGCTAATTGAAACTACTTTTAGTACTCACCTTAACACGCTCCAAATAGTCCTGGAGTGCACCGTACGGATCCTCGCCATCGCCATCGTCTATCAGGTCGAGACTGTGGGCCAGGTCCAGATTGTCGAGTGTGGCCAATTTGAGTTCGGCCTTATCGGCAAATTGCAGCTTATGATGTTGCTGTGTTGCAACGACTGAAGATGAAGCTGAAGATGTTGCTGCTGTAGTGTTGGCGGGGGGTGCACGGCTTAAGAATTTCTTATCAGCTGTCATGGCTGCTCCTCCTGCTGCAACATTGCTTCCGTATTGGCGAGTGCGCGGCATAGTTGCACAACCGGTGTTAAAAACGCTTGCAGCTGGCGCAGAAGTGGCAGATGAAGTTGCCGTTGCCGTTGCAGTTGCTGTTGCCATTCCCATTGCTGTTGTTGATGTTGCCACGGCTGCATCATCAACGTCCTCGTCGTCCGCTACATCACTTAATCCCGATTTGTAGCGCGTCGTGTCAGTTGCGATAGTCGCAGTGCAGACTGACGTGTTGGCTGCTGCTGTTGTTGCTGCTGTTGCTGCTGCTGTTGCCGGCGGCGTTATGTTGCCGTTGATAAGCGTTTGATGTTGTTGCTGCTGACTGCAGTTGCTGTTGCTGTGGCTGCCACTGCTAATTGCACTTTTCACATCGCTTGTCATGGTGTTTTGATTTGTATTGCACTGAGTTTTACTAAATTTCTGGCCGCTGAAACTTTGCCGCGCCGCGTTGGCTCCAATTTGTTGTTGTTGTTGTTGATCTAAAAGGGTAAAGAGAGGTAGAGGTGTAAGCGGCTGATTTTGTATTTAATTTTAGCAATTATTCTCCAGTGAGTCAAATAAAGTTGTCAATGCACACACACACACACAGCTGCAATTATTGTTACCTCCACATGTTGCTCATATTTTTTTTCTGCTGGCAACACTTTATACAAATGGCGCGCCCAAAAGACACATTTTTATAATGACTTTTACAGCAAATGAAAAATTGCGTCAATTGGGGGAAAAAAAAAACAAAATATATGTGCCAAGTTGCGGCTGCTGCTGCATGTGGCAAGCACATCGACTTTAAGCCAAATCCGCGAAAATTTCTGCGCTAATCGCCTCAAATTGTTCGTCGAATGTTTGCCATTTAAATTGTCATAAATTTTGTGGACTTATATTTTATGGAATTTATGACAGTTTATTTTGTGTGTGTTTGCAAATGATTTAATTAATTTCTGACTGGCATAAAAATGGCAAGCAATTATTTACATATTTGATAATATTACGCGCACCACTCAATGCCCAATCCATGCCCCCAAATTGTGCCGCACCCACAACAGTCTATCTGCCAAAATGGATTTATTTCTCTCTCGAATATTGTTCTTACAAAACCAGAAATGAAATACGAGTGTGCCACACACTCGCATCCAATGCACACACGGTGTGTAATTTCATAAGCATTTTGCTATGACAAGTCAATCAAATACTGAAATTCTGGTTGAGGTCAAACTCCTGAATATGCTACGGTTTGAATTAAGTTTCAGTTCTTATTGGTTTCCGTTGTCAGACAGAAAATTGCAATTTTGTAAACCACACACAGCTCAATATCAGTATTCTATAGCAAGGGTATACACACACATACATGTGTGTGTAAGCCATGCATAGATATATAGTTGATATATATATATATTTTGCAGTTCATTGCAATTCTTCAGCCCACATGGATATGCAAATGGGTATCGCAATAAATCGCATTAAATATTCGCATAGGGGCAAAAGCGTCTGAAGATCAAGTGAACTTTTCATTTGGTTCCCAATCGAATGCCAAAAGAGAACCCCAACCCAGCAGGCAGCAGAAAGTGTGTGTATTAATTTTTGTATATATATATATATATATATATGTGTGTATATATATGTGTGTGTGTGTATTTTCTTGTGGATTTTATAGGTTTGATTTTATTTTTATTTTGTTTTTATTGCGCATGCGTGCGTTCGATTGAGCTTGTTGATTAAAATGTCGCCGCCACCGTCGCGACTTGGCGACAACAACAACAAAAAGCAACAACAGCAACAACAACAACAACAAAAAACATGAGCAGCAGCAACAGTAAATGCGACGGGCTTGTTGGCAGGCTCAAAGATTTGGTTGTATCTTTACTGGAACTGCTGCTGCTGCTGATGTTGCTGCTGGTCAGCGTTTGGCATTTAAAAATTCTGAATCGCATGCGTTACACAACAACAACAACAGCAACAACAACAACAACCCATGGCGAGCTCGTAAATCAGCAACGCAAACGAGTCAGTCAGACCGAAGACAGCGACAGTTGGCCACATTTTATGGGGGTCTGGGTCTGGCTGGGATTCAGCTGGAAAGCGTTCGCCAAATTGATCGTCTTGTGGCGATTGGCAGGCCGCCAGGCCAGGCCAGGCCGGGCCAGTAAAGGCCAAAAAGCACAGCAGAGCAGTGCAGAGCAGAGCAGGCCCACACTGGGCTGCAGTTTTCGTCTGCCTTTTTTGCAATATATCAATTGTGCAACGCTAACGGTACATTTGGCAACTGTGGCACATATGTGCACATATGAAGTTCTGTATGTATGTGTATGTGTGTGTGTGGGAGGCGCGTCGAAAGTTCATGGGAGGTCCTCACATTTTTGCTGGCGACATATTTGACAGTTTCTTGATTTTTGAGTTTGGGAATTTAATTAGCGCAAGTCAACGAGCGGAAATAAGTCCGACGGCCTTTGTTCTATTTAATAGCTGGCAATAAGCAATTTTTTAGACTCTACAAATACAAAAGCAAACACAAACACACACACACACACAAATACCAATGCAAACAAAAGCGAGAAAACAAAATATATTTGTACTTATTTGCTTATTGACTTAAAACAAAAAATTGTTTACTGGGTGTGTCCCCTAAATGGCCACTGTCCGTCAGACATATTGTTCGTGGGGATGGGCGTGTGGTTTACTTTGTTATTATTATTGTTGTTGTTGTAGCTGATTGATTCTGTGACTGAGGTCACTTAAACGTGATTACTCTGAGGCATTGGTGGGGCGAGTGTAATTGAACCCAAAACTGCGAGAGTTTATCAATAGTCGATTGAGTGTGGTCATGTGACTCAAGCAAATATATAGCTAATGGTGACTCCATCTTAGGCCTACCTCAACAAAAACAAAAAAAAAACATATCTGCAGCTGTTGCTTGGCTTAAACAAAAAAAAAAAAAGAAGCAATGCGAAAACAAAAAAATAAATATAAAAAACGTGCGCAACAACAGAAGCTGCCAGCTCCTTAGCAAAAACAATGAAAAAATCGCTGAATCGCTGGAATCGCTGGCATCGCTGGAGGAGGGCATAGTGTCCATTATGATGATGATTATCAATGGCTGAACAGTTGCAAATGAATGCCGCTCCGCTCATTCTATGAGCTGACAACGTCGTCCGTTCGCTGTTGACCAACAGATTGGCGCCTTAAGCCGTCACACGTCAGCTGGCTAAGAGCAAGAGAGCCCTAAGCCTGGCTTGGCTGGAGTCGAGTCCAGTTCAGCTTTGCCCAACCAAAAGGAGATAATATGTGTTCGCTGTGTACGTGTTTCCTGTGTCTACTGCCAACTGTCAATTTGGCAGCGGGTGGCAAACTGGGAGTTGGTCATAAGCCAAGTGAACTACACTTTGCCGGTTGGTGACACTGTTTTTTCTTCTCTTTGAGCAGTTCAGTTTTATATATATATTTTTTTATTATTATTATTTGACGGTACGCAAGTGCGTCGGGCAACTGCACCCATCTACAGTTGGTAATAATTTTTTATGCAACTCAGTTAAATGTCGGCGCTTTTACGACATATCCAAATGCCAGTCGAATGCAGACGTACTAATAATAATAATAATAAAAAAAAAATTACTATTTTTTTTCTCTTTTATTATTAATCACAATTTGAAGTGACTTTTTCATGAAAAGTTTTCATGCGGCCTTAAGTGGCTTTTTATTAAACATTGAAGCATTTAATTGATTTGTAATAGAGTCGAGTGTGTTTGTGTGTGTGTGTGTGTGTATGTGTGTGTGTCTGTCTGACTGTGTTATGCAAAAGGTGTGTCCATGTGAGTGTGTCAGGCTAACGGAAATTCATAGCTCAACGTCATGCATAATTCATATGAAATTGCAGTCAATTTCTTTTGATTTTTAATGCGCCAAACAGGAAAATAAAAAGCAAATAAAACTTGCATTTTTTTTGCTGACAGTCATTAAATATTAGTCACTTTTTGCAATTTTATAATACTAAAATTCACAGAATCTTTTTAACAAATCGTTAATGAACGTGACTCTAAATTCCATTTAATTGTTGGCATTTAGCATTTTTAAGTAATTGCCCTGAAAAATGATTCAGTTATTTGAGATTCCGAATCTTATAATTAATTCAACAACAGATATTTCTTCTTTTTTTTTTTTTTTTATAGGTTTAGTAACAGGAAATGAGTGGACAAAGTGCTGGCTGTGTTGCCCCTTTTGGGATTTAGGAGCAGCCAATCACACGGAAATTAGGCGTCAGTATTGCGATCTCCAGTTAATCATAAGACTCAATTAATAACTTATTGTTATTAATTATTGTTAGCTATTAGTTAGCCTAATGACTGTGTGCTCGGCTTGTGGCCGATTTTCCCACAGCAACAACATTTCCGCCCAGGCACTGGCGACAACGCAACTTAGTTGCCAAAGCTGATTAAGCAGAGCGAACAAAATAACAACAACAACAATAAAAACAACAACAATAAAAACAACAACAACAACAAGAGAAGAAAAAAAACACTCACCATTTCCTGCCGCAAAGGCGGCGATGCGCTCCCTAACCGATCGTCTGGGCTCGTCGTGGCCATTGCTGTTGCTGTTGTTGTTGTTGTTGCCGTTGCAGCTGTTCGGTTGCAGCATATGCGTCGCAGCAATTGCCGGCGTTGAGTCATGGCTAGGACTACGCTTCACCATTGTCGTTTTGATCACAGTCTTAAGGCGGCTGGGCGTGGTCGGACGTGCTGTTATGCTGGGTTTAGGTGTTGTTGTTGGTGTTGGCGGCGTCGGCGATGTCGATATTGTTGTTGTTGCTGCTGTCAATGTTGCTTTATCGCTGCACAGCACTTCTGTGGCAGCACCCACAAACTCTTCTGCTGTTGCTGTTGCTGTCGCTGTTGTCGCTGTTGATGTTGCTGTTGGCAGTGTCAACCCACACTCGCTGTTTGTGGCCGTTGCTGCCACGTTCGTTGTTGCTGTTGCTGTCGTAATTGTCATTTTATTCTGCGACGACTTCGGTGAATCAATTTTCGAGTTGTTGTTCGTTTGGGGCTCGGCGTCGTCGGGTAATTTACAATAATTACAGCGCAGTTTATTGTAGTTGTTGTTGTTGTTGTTGCTGCTGCTGTTGCTGTTGTTGCTTAGTGTATTTTCCTTATTGCTATGTTGCAGTTGTTGCCGTTGATGTTGCAAACTATTGCTAAGTCTTTGGGTTGTTTGTTGCTGTTGTTGTTGTTGCTGCTGCTTCTGTTGCTGTTGCTGCTGCTCATTGCCACTCTGCTGGCATTTTGTGACAGCGCAAGTTTTACTTTGAGTTGTTGTTGCTGTTGCTGTTGCTGCTGCTATTTCGCTGCTATTGCTGATGTTGCTGTTGGTGTTGCTGCTGCTGTCTTTGTAGTCCTGCCGCCATTGTTCAGGCACATTTCGTTGATTCATTAATATCAGCGCCACATTTCCGTCGTGGTCGTTGCTGCTTTTGTTGTTGCCAGAGATCTCAGCGATATCATTTGGCTCATCATCATCATCATCATCATCATCATAATCATTGCAATCGTAATCACTTTCGGAATCTTGGCGTCGCTTGTTGTTGTTTTTGTTGCTGTTGTTGTTGGCGCGTGGCACATCATCAATATATGTAAAATCGCTATCAACGAATATATTTCTAGCATGGAGCGTATTTGCCGAAGATTTGCACTTGGACGGCTTTAGAGAGTAGCGCCTGCGCTGCGGACAACAGCAGAATTTGATGATTGCTCGCGGCGATGTTGGCGATAGCGTTGGCAGCGTCGGTGTCGGCGGCGTTGCAATGTCAGCCCATTTCTTGGTCAATGTCAGCTCACGAGCATTGGTCATTGTAGTTTGGCCATGAAGTGTGATTCTGCAAAAACAGAAGACAGAAAGTAAAAATTAATTACATTTATGTATTAAAGACATACAAACAAAGAGAGAAAGATTGGATTATGAGACGAGGAGGGAAGGGATGGGTTGGGTGTTGCACTAAAAATCAATTAACCACATTTCTCAACGCATCTCAGCTTTTCGCCAGAGTTTCCTCATTCCTGCGCCGACGCTGTCTGCCTGCGCTGAAAACCAAATTCGCTGCGCACATCAGTCGAGGCAAACACACACACACACACGCAGAGAGCAGCGCCATCTGTGCGTCATGGTAGCTGCCCCTCGTTTAGGCGACAGGAGCAACAGTTGCCGACATGTTTTAATTGCAAACTGCTTTTTGCGCAACACTTTCGAATGCGGCTTAGAAGTGACCGCCAAATATGTTGCCAACCGACGGCAGCCAGATAGTAGCCAGGCCAGCAGCAGATGGCAAACAACCCGCCTGTTGGCAGTTGGGAGCAGCACCGGCCACATGTCGATGCATGATTAACTGCCGCGTTAAGCTGCCAATGGCCGCGGCCTGCATCCATTTAATTGCATTCGCTGCGGCAGCAGCAAAATATTTGCCTGCAGGGCAGCCAGAGAGCAGCAGCAGCAGCAGGTAGCAGTGCCACGCCTGACACTTGCCTAATGCGGCGAGGTTCGAAACTTGGCTAGCTAGCAAGCATCCTTCGGGGGGTTGGCGCTGACCTTTTGAGGCGGCCGCAAAAAAGCTTTTGTGAAAGTGCCGCAGCAACACACAGAAATTCCTTTCACCAGTGAGTGTGTCTGTGTGTGTGTGTGTGTTTGTGTGTGTGTGGCACGCCTCTTGTCAAATCATTGACAAATTAATTTCAATTGTCTAATGCACTCGGCTTATCTTTCACTTTATCGATGGCCGAACGACAGCGAAAATAAATTAACAATAAATAATTTTAATTATTTCATGAAGATGTCAAATTACACACACCCACACACACAACAAGGCGAAAGCCTAAAAGCCAAGCACCACAAAAGCGCACAATTGTTTACCATGTGTGCGTCTCAGGCCCAGGGCCGAGCCCCAACACCAACCCGTACCCGTACTCAAGACCGACTCCGACTCCGTCCCCGAGCCGACATGGAGTGCTGCGATCTTTGCCACTAACTGGCGGCTATTTTTGAGTCTTTGCACAGCTGCACAGCGCTCTTTGTATTCATTATTATTTCTCCTTCTTTTTTTTATATTTTATTTATTAAATTTTTTTGCCAAAGCTTTTAGTGCGCCTATGGGAATTCGGACAGCTCTAATAGGATTTCGAAAAAGTCCGCTGGGCTCAGCCGTACCACATAAATACAAATTGTACATATATAAATATAAATGAAATTTCAAATTTGACTATCTTTGTTTGTTTTTTTTGCCTTTGTGTGTGTGTCGCCCTATATATCGCCAACGGGTCTCATATTACAACTATACTTCATTTGTTAAAGTTGAGAAATTACACAAGAAGCTGCCAAATGGGCGTGCTACCAACGATTTGTCAATATTTCAAGGCATATTCAAGCCGCAAACTATGGCTTCTACCTCATTTAATGACCAATAAGCTACGAAAATTGATTATTATCAAATGGGAGAAATGGACAGCTTGGAATTATGCTAGATTGTGGAGAACTAAGAAATCTAAAGAAAAGTCCAGCGGTCAAAGATCTTTCATATTTTAATCCATTATAAATCTATCTATAAATCTAAGTTAGTATTCATTTCTATGCTCGTAATATAAAAATTTTACAATTTCGATATAAATTTTTTAGAAAATTGAAAAGCTGCGTATTACTAAATTTTTTTGTCATACTGCGCAATTGGAGTCATTCTATTTTTATGCACCTATTAAATGCCCCTTTTAGGCAATTACCACATGAGAAATGTCATTAAAAAAAAACAAACAACAAAAACTTAAAATAAGCCACAGCTGAAACCGCCCGAAAAAAAGTGGCAGCTGCCTTCTTTGCCACATGTTTATATTCAATAAATCCAAATGCGGCATATAATCGTGTGCTTATATATAAAATTGTGATTTATGACTCGATCTTGTTGTTTGCTGCTGTTGTTGTTGTTGTCACAAAGAGCACAAAATTAATATTGAAAAGCAACTAAATCCAGACTTACGCATAAATTTCAACTTAAGTGGGCTGACAGTTGTTGTTGTTATTGTTGTTGTTTTTTTATACTATTTATATGCACAATAAATGCATGAAAATAAAGGAAATAAAAAACAAAAAAACTGAGCACCCTTCTCGCATGCTTAACTCGTAATTTATGGCAATGCGAGCGGAGCTGGAAAAAAAATAAAAACACATTTCGCACATTTCGCAATGCATTTCGTTTGACATCGTAAATACATATTTGTCAATGCACTTCAAGACGTGTATAAAAATAAAATGTACGTATATGTCTGTCAGTACAAATAACTACTAAATACATATATATATATAAACACATACATCTGTGGCAACTAATGTGTAGTTGATTGATGGAGCGCATGCGTGGCACGTACATGACTCGATTGGATTATTTATGAAGTCTAGACGCCTGATTTGGCATACTTATAATTAGCATATAACAAAATATACATATATATATATATATATATATATGTGTGTGGCAAATGTTTGCTGGTACCTAAATAACGGTAGCAAAGTTCTATGAACTCGGCCAGCAGCAGCAGCAGCACAATTGTCAGCTTAGGCTAATTGAGGGGCAGCCGTTGGCAGTCGCTTAATGTCAGCCAGTCTGTCGGCCATCGATCAATCAAGCAATCAATAAGTCAATCATATGCATGAGCAGTCAACAAAGCGCATACAAATTGCCGCAATGTCTCCAGTGCATCTGAAAAAAGTTTCGCTTTTCAATTGAAAAATGAAAATAAAATATATATCCAATAGATTTTTTTCTCTATAAAGGCGCGGGAAAAGTTTCCTCAGCCACGGGCATATTGGCAATCAAAGCGACAGACATTAACGCTGCTCCGGCTCCGACTTCAGCTACAGGAACAGCAACAGCATCAGCATCGGGGCATCGGCATCGGCATCGGCATTGTGGCTCCGGCACAAACTGTTGGCTATCCAATGCTCTGTTGGCCACGTACGTTTGTTGGCCCGTTAATGCTGCCCATTAACCTGTTGACCTCATGAATTTACTGGCTGCTGCATTGCGTGGCCGGCCAGCTGGTAATGACTCTTTTTCTCTTTCGACTCGGGCGCTCTCTTCACGCAAAAATGCGCAGAAGCCAAACGGTTTTGCGGAGCTGCCATTTGCCATTTATAACAAGTATTGGCCCAGTGCGGCGGTGCCGGGCAGCAGCTGTACTCGAATTTGTTGCCAATTTGCTGCGACACAACACTTTGTTGTTTATCTTTTTTTTTTTACTCTTTTTTTTTGTTGCAATTTCGGCGTTGTGGTAGTCGCCCAATTAATTTCCGCATTTCCCAGACAAACTTGGCAATTAATTTTGGCCGTTTGCATTTCTTCAACCTTGTTGTCTGACCTTTTGGCTCAAGTGATTCACGCCAACGCCATCCGCCAAACCGACATCTCTGCACGTCAGCTTCACCGTAACCGTCACCGTCAACATCAGCATCAGCATCACAGTCAGCGTCATCGTCATCGTCATCGTCATTTTGGCCTAACGAGAATGGCCGTGCTCTAAGTCGGCAATTAATCAAAGCGCCTTTGGCCACAGACAAATCCTTTTGTATATATGCACTCGCCAGCCAGCCAGCCAGCACTCGTGCTCGTATATGGCCAAAGCAAACTGACAACGCAAATGGCCAAAATGACAGCGGGCCCGATCCCCGTCATGAGTCAGCCAATGCGCAACGGTAACATTAACATGCGTTCGTTCGCATTTTGGGCGGCATTTCTTCCAGCTCCAAACGCTCAACGACTCTGCCAGTCAACACAGCCGCCCAACGGGCCGGCCCCACCGTGCCAAAGGCCACAGACAGACAGCCAGACAGCCAGATGCCTGTTTATTGAAATTAACTTTGTTGCCTATTTATAACCACGCATTGGCTAAAACCAGCCAAAAGATCACATATATTTAATATCACATGGAGTAAGCCAAAATCTCGTTTAGTTTGGCCAAGTTACAATCTGTTGGCAGCAGCAAGTATTCAAAAATTTGAAGCTTGACAAATTTCAAAGATCAGCATAAATAATAAATATAGAGAACAAAAGTTAATTAGAGAAAAATCAGCTAAGCAAATATCGAATCGGATTTAAGCAACTAATTTTTTCGCCCACCGATTTTAATAATAATAATATTTAAACAAATATCTGCAGCTGCGACGCAGTCCAAGCCTTTTTTTTGGGGGGGGCTTTACAACAGTTTAGACAGCTGCCGACTTTAATAACTTGGCTAACAGTGTTAACATCTGTCTGTCGCTTAGCCAGTCAGTTAATCCATTTCGTTGCCAGCCAGGTTAATTGTAAAAGCGCTGACAAACTGAGTGGCTGCCAACAATTGATATACGTTGCCAGAGTTGGAGCTGTTGCCGGCTCCGTCCGGCGCTTTGCCCAGCAGCGTATTGATTTCACGCACTTGTGGCCAGGGACAAGGACAAGGACGCCTTGTGCAAATACTTGATATGTTGCGCTCACAATTGACAGTGTTAGTGTTGGCTCTTTGACGCGTTTCGATAGCCATTCAACGGGCAGTGATTAGTGTTGGAGCCAACGTTGATGGCGAGTACTTCACCAGCACCTGTGTTCGAGTCCAGTTATATATATATATATATATAAATATAGGTGTGTGTGTTTGTGTGTGTGTATTATTCAATTGTTGTGCTGTCTGCGAGTGCGTGGTCGGGGCTTTTGGGTAAAGGCCAAGTTAATGAAAATATCATTACAGTTTAGCCCAGAGCGTAACAATAAATTTCATCTACGCTGCTTGTGTGCTTAGTGCTCACATCTGCGCGTGTCCCACTCAGTTTATTGACTCATGAAATATGATCACTTCATAGGGTGTGGTGTGCACACACACACACGCTGCAGCACAACAAAATATTCAGGCACAGGCGACTCTCTGCTTTTTTTTGAGGTGCGTGCTAAGCGCGCATTATTCACCAAATGCTCAGCAAACTCAAATTCTCCAGCGAAATTCGCTGCCATCCATCCCGAAGCGCGAACGCTCGTCAAGATTATGTGCCAAAAGTGCGCAATTGCTGAACAGCGACGCCGCTGTCACTTTGACAAATGCTCAGCGCTCAGCGATTGTGACAGTTTTAGCGGATTTGTAATTAAGCATGCGTTCGCATGCATAAATAGCATAAATATCCAGTTAAAATAAAAGGCGAAAGACAAAGCTTAGATGCCAGCCATGTAATGCCTGTTGATTTTGGCTAAAACACTGCCACTGCCCCGCTTTTGCCACACACACACACACTGTCAGTCAGGATGACAAATTGTGTACATCGAATGGGCTTTCTTGGCATTAAACTGCTGGCATTGGTAATTAAAATAATGCAGCAAAAGATGTCAAGGATGGGCGATGCCAAGTGAATGTTAAATGATTACAAATGGAGCAGCCAACATGTGAGGGCATGTCACTTGCAACAATGAGTGGCACCCACATTTTGTATATGTATGCCAATATATGCTGGCAGCTGAGTGTGCACGTGCCTTCTTTTTCCAATGCTAATCTTTAAGTATTTAATTTAATTAAATGAAGCAAAAAACTGATTCTTATTTCGCCTGTGCACCTCAGCAAAATGACAATAGTCGAGCTCATATTGAATTCTACATTACTCAAAATTTACACATATATCTCAAAGCCCCATCTGGGCTGCTCAAAACATTTGCATAACTTACCTGCAAATAAACAGCAGAGACATTTATTATTATTTTTGGGTAAACACAAAAGTATATAAATAAATAATAAAATATTAAGCACTGTTTTATGTTTGCATATATGCATTTAAATTTACAGCCACGCCTTGTGCAATAAATATTAGACACACTTTGCTGCCACACAAGCGTAATTAAATGCACTAAAAAAAAATATATATATATATAAAACTTATTGTGAATTGGACTTGGACGGAACTTGTGTGGTGGACGTGTGCACTGCCGGCAACTTCATTGACAAATAAATTTGAAATTCGTTTCCCCCAAAAAAAATGCACGCCCTGCAGCATCAGCGGCAAGCGGCATCGGCAGCAGCAGCAACAGTAACATCCATTACTCGACATTGGCTTCCTGCACAATATGCAACATTTTGCTGCATGTCCGGATGTTTACAACAAAATAAACAACATGCACAGCCACACACACACATACACACTTTGAGCGCATTCATTTCATTTCACATCAAAATCGATATTCAATGCATAAAACTTGTTACAATTTTGTTTACTTTGACTGCGCTTTGTGCTTTTTGTGCACTGATCAAAGTCACATGGAAATTTATTATATAACCCCGTTAACAACACAACTCGAGCAGGTTAATGCACCCAGCCAGCATTCTGTTTACTATTTTGTTTACTAATGAATTCCACAAGTGCGTTGAGAGAGATCTGTTTGAAGAGCTTTGCTTGTAATTGTTCTCTAAATGATTGGGCGAGGCCATGTCGTCGTCGTCGTCGTCTGTGGTTACGCCATGTGGCTTTTGGGTCGTCATAATGAGGTGCCAAAGGTAAATAAGCTTCACAAATACAACTAAAACATTTTTCTACTTTTTCTCTTTTTCCCTGACATCTGCCGCAGCGTTCTTTAATGAGCTTTTCTAAATCTTTCACGAGCATGTTTTCGTAATTAGATTTTGTGGAAAACTATTGCTCTACTTTTTACTGGGTGCTGTACATTATTGCATTCACTTGGGTAGCGATTTAATATATATCAATTGGAATTTCTATTTTGATATACAATAATTTGATAAATTTCTAATAATTCTAATAATTTCTAATAGTACAAATATTACATTTTTAATAGTAATTCATTTAAGCTTTTGTAATTTAGAGGGTATTTCATAGATTCGCTATTTGCAGCAGAATTTTATTAAATTATTTTATTAATTTAATTTTAAAAATGTATAATGGAACAAATATTACATTTTTAATAGTAATTTATTTAAACTTTTGTAATTTGGAGGGTATTTCATAGAATTGCTATTTGTAACAGAATTTTATTATTTTTTTATTAATTTAATTTTAAAAATGTCTAATAGAACAAATATTACATTTTTAATAGTAATTCATTTAAGCTTTTGTAATTTAGAGGGTATTTCATATACTTGCTATTTGTAACTGAATTCTATTAATTTTTTTTTATATTAATTTAATTTTAAAAATGTCTAATAGAACAAATATAACATATTTAATAGTAATTAATCTTAGCTTTAGTAATTTAGAGGGTTTTTCATGGACTCGCAATTTGTAACAGATTTTCATTTATTTTTTTTTCTATAAATTTTGAGTTATAAATTAAGTACTAAATTTTCAATCGCAGCTAAGCTATCATATATAATTTTCGATTTTCGAGTGCTTTTCTAGATTTACACAATTTAAGCATTTATAGTTGGTTTGGCTTGCCACTGTGGCAACAACTCAATCAACTCATTTGCATGCTTGCCACACACAATGCAATAGGCAAAGACAAACACAGCTGTCGACGTTTGGCTCCATTGAAAAGCTTCGAATTTGTTTAGAAATTGCTGCCCCAAAAAAAAAAAACATATTTCAATAAATACTCGTTTACGAGCTGGAGCAAACCATTTGGCATGTCTGCAAATTGGGGACGCATCAACTGAAACTCAATTTGTTTGTTATTTTTCTATGATTTTATTTGTATTTTTTTTTTGGGCAAAAGCACTGGCCGCTGATAGAATTGTAACAACTGTCGCCGCATAAATAAAGCGATTTTGATTTATGCTCCCTGGATGATTATGAAATTTTGTGCTGAACGGAGTTGCGGCTGCAATTTCAGTTGTCCAAGGAGAACGACCAGGGAATGAGAACGAGAACGAGAACGAGTGGATGCCATGCCGTGCCGTGCCGCATGGATTTGCATGTCTAGCGCCAATAATTCTAAGGTGTGCACTCCGATGATATTTGAAGTGGTTGGCGGTGCGCCGAGATGTCGACATTTGATATGGCGCGAGGCAATACTACTAAAAGCAATCCGCGCAGTCTGTAATCGCCATTTGGCAATCGACAATCTGTGGCCCATCCATCGATGTGAATGTGAATGTGATGGTGAATGTAAATGTAAATGTGCGTGGAATTGTAAGTTGTTTCTTGATTTTGCAATTGCAATTAAAAGAAACCACAGCTGCAATCTTTGAGCATGGATTTTGTGCATGTAAGCGGCGCTTTTCAAACTGCTGTGTTGCTTATCAAGCAGCTTGTTGCAGTTGTTGTTGTTGTTGTTGTTGTTGTGATTGTTGTTATTGCAGATGCAAGAGCTGATTGGCACGCCGGCACGCAAATAACAAACGCACGCCCAGTTTCAGTTTCCCAGTTTCCCAGTTCCCAGTTTGCCAAGTTCCTTGCCAGTGAAATTCATTGTGAGTCAGAGAAGAGAGCAGCCTGTATCCACACACAGCCCACAGACAAAAGCCTCATTAGGCGTCGTAGTCTGCAGCATCATCATCATCATACATGCCATTGAGAATCTAAGGTCTGTGTGTCTGTGTCTGTGTCTGGATCTGGGCTCGTTTCAATTTCAGCGTTGGCGTTGAAAGCGCGTCGAGCACTCCTCCTTAAGTACATAGTTATAGTCATTGCAGAAGCAACCAGTCAACCAACTAGCCAGCCAGCCAGCCAGTCAGCCATTATCATCGTCATCATGTTGCGCCCATGAAGCGAATTATGCTATTTGCGTAAATTATTGTCAAGTGCTCCGACATACTAAATCATAGATGCCAGTCGGCTGATAGCTATCAGCTGAATCGGTTTTCACGCCGATTTCAAATTGTTTTTGGAGTGAAATCAAAAGTTCTGTTGACCCACAAAAGCGTTCACAAAATTTATAATAATTTTCGCCATGGCCTATTAAAATATAATACTTTATACATGCAATGTATAGCTTGAGCCAGATTTTTTTTTCTTGTGTTTCTGTGCAGGCACAAAAACAAAGCCAAAAGAACAGCGAAGCCAACTTTCTTATTGAGAATTATGTATGGGACCATAATGAAAAGCCATAAAAAATGATACTTATATGAGTGCAGTTATTTGCAATGTTCATATAACACAGTCGATGTGGGGAGAAGGAGATGAAGTCGCGTCGTCGACCGACCATTTGCCAGGCCTCTTCCAAAAAATATTTGACCCAGAATCGAGAGTCGCAGTTGCAGTTGCAGTAACGCGGAAGTGCTTCTTTTACAGCTCTGCAGTGGTCGGGGGTTCGGTGGGTTCATTGGATTCATTGGTGCCTTTCAACGCGTATAAATAAATTTAATGACTCAATTTGCAGTGAAAAATATGCTCGGGTCTTAACCCATCTTGTTTACTCAGTTCGGGATATTGCATTCGTAAGCTCCACTTGCAGACTTTGCCATAATTTTGCTTAAATTGCTGGCATCGGCGACGCCTGCGTTCCGCACAAAATTATATTGAATTTTTGGTTTTGTTGGTTTTAATCAGTGAATTTGCAGTTCGTATTAATTTATATAAATTATTGTAAGGGATTCTTTTGCCTTTGTTAAGAACTTAAGAGAACTCACAAGATATGCAAATAATTGTCAAGTATCACAGTGAAACTCAAAACAGGTTCAAAAATCATATTCGATTTGCCATTTGTTTTGTTTGTTTCGCATTTTTTTTCTTCTTCGATTGATCTTTTTGTTTATTTAATTGTATAAAAAATCTTTATTTGTTATGACAACAAAATTCGCTTAATTGCGAATTGTGTTACCAGCACGAGACAAAAAACCAACAACAAAAGCTTTTTTTAACTAGATGGTTTTTTTGTTTTAGCTATTTTGAGTGCTTTTATTTTTTATGGACAGATCAACTGGCAAAAATAAAAACAGAAAAGTGTCAATAGGCCACAACGCATAAATTTTACTAATTAACTTTTATTGTTTGCTGATATCACAATAACAACAACAACAACAAAAATAGCAACAACAGCCATAAAATGCTATTCAATTTGTTTTTAATCAAATTTTATGAGCTGGCGATTTTGCACAAATGGAACTCGTTGCCGATAGCATCTTGCAAATAATAAAAAAAAATATCAACAACATTGAAAGCATTCCAGACTCTTATGGAATTTGAAATCCGTAAACTCAGGCAAAAAACCTTAGAATAAATTAGTCTGAAATTTAGCATTATAAAGCTTATCTTTTCAGCTAGAAATTCAAAAATATTTCTTATGAAAAGTATGCAAAACACTGCCAAAATGTTAAAAGTAAATTTGTTAAAAATTTGTTTACATTCTTTTCAAATTATAAATATCAATTTATGAATATGAATATTTCTTGGAACTTAGAAAACAAAGTTCAAACTTAGCTCATCTGATCAATCGGGGACTCAGCATTAGCTCATGGAATTTGTTCCTGTTCGTGTGTTGATAAGAACTGGGAGCATGGTCCAAGTGTTCCGTAATCAGCACTTACTCATTGCTCGATCCACAGACCAAGCTCCAGCTCCAGTTCCAGCTGCAATTCGAGTAGATGAAGACTGGCGACTGGTAATTAACCTAGTGCATTATTGACCGTTTGATCTATACAAAAACACACACACACAAAATTTCAAGTTATTTAAAAGAGTAGAGTGAGACAGATAGTGTGTGGGTGTGTGAGCGAGATGGAGAGTGCTGAGAAACCAAATTGACATGATTGAGGCAGGCAACGCAATGGGGCAAACGCAGTGCGTGTTGTCTGCCTCTGCTTCTGCGTCTTTGGCTTTGTCTTTGTCTTTGTAGCGTTTATTATTATTATGATTTTTATTGTTGTTGCTGCTGTAAACAAACTAATTAAAACTGACACTGACAGCTGATGACAATTTACGCAGCTGCTGCTGCTGTTGCTGCTACATCCAAAGGGACCCATTCGAGCTAAGCTCCAAGTGAGCTGCGCCTTTAGTTTCTCCGCAAGAATGTATGATGTCTGGGGCACCAATCACATTCTGTACTCCCCCCTCTCCACAGCTGCATAATAAATGTCGCAGCAGTGCATTTGTTCAATTGAAATGTTGCACGCGTAATTGCGAAAGGAAAACTTCAGCTCCACTTCAAAGCATGCATTACAATCGAGCAAGAGCAGAAGCAGCCGACGATTTAAAATAGAAATGCAATTTAAAAGACGATCATTTAAATTAGCGGCAACTGCGCGAGGCATACAAATTGATGATTGCCACTAGCAAATGAGGCATTGGCAACATGTTGCCAACAGCTGCTGTTGCTGGCAACACATGTTGCACACATTGCGCCTAGCCAAATAAATTATTCAGTTCATTGCATATCAGTTGGCACGACTCTTAGATATCCTGCAATTTGGCAAGCTAAATCATGTCTGCATATTGATGTATATGCCACGTTTGTAATTTTCGTGTTTTTTCTTTGACTACAGGGTATTAATGTGGCAGCATTCTGTGCAGAGACACACCTTAGAGCAACGTTAGCGACTCCGACGACAGTCAGTCTGGCAAAACATGCGAAACGTGGGCAAATAATTATATAGAGACCCACTTGGCATTGCTCATGTGGTTGTTGTTACTGTTGTTGTTGTTGTAGTTACTGTAATTGTTGTCTATTTGGTGTTGCCTTTAGCGTAAATGCAAAACCAAAAAACCAAAACAAAACCAACAAAAACAAAAACATCAAAAAGAGCAACGAGTGCGGCAAACAAAGCGCATGTTTAACTTGAAATTGTTACACATTTTTGTTGCTATTCCGCTGCTGCTGTTGTTGCAACAACAACAACAGTTGAGCCAACCAAGCGACCAGTGACAATCATAATTTTTCATAACTCAAACGGGTTTTTTTTGGCCGAGCCTGACTGACGTTTATGTTGCTTGTTTTGTGCTAGCGGCAGTTTTTTAGCTTTTATATGCCAGCAAAACGAATGTGTGAGAGTGTGTGTGCGAGTGTGTGTGCGTGTGTGTGTATGTGAGGCTGCACATGCGCACAAGTGTCGTCGATATTGGCGTCTGCGTCCGCATCTACCAGAGCTACTTACACGAAAAATAAAAAAAAAAACCGCTAAGCGATTCATGGGGCAGAGCAGGGTGTTGCCGGGTTCAGGGAGCGTATTCGTGCTCATTGCACAAAAGAATAATGTGGCATGTGCTCGACCTGTAATTGCCAGTGAATACACGCACTCACACACACACACACACACACACACATATATATATATATATATGTAGCTCAATCGCGTAATTAGCCGCATTTTTTATATTTTATATCGTTGCTGGTCCCCAATGAAGGCCCTTGTCTCAAGGTACGAGCATTTTGTTAATAAAAACATGTTGTTTGCATAATATTGTTACCGCTTTAGCTGTTGTTCTTCTTGTTGTTGTTGTTGCTGTTGTTGCTGGGCATAGTTTTATAGATTTGTTGGGCTGTCAAGGTGACTAACGTGTTGTTAGAAACTTGAACACACATGTTTGTAATCTTGCTGTTAGCTTTGAAATTGTAAGCAAATGTTTAGTTGGATATTATATATATATATATATATATTTTTTTTGAGCTTAGCTTGCAACAATTGCTAGTGAGATTTTCTTTCTTTTTTTTGGGGTTTTTACTTTTAGACCGACATCTGTGAAATGTATACGACAGAGTAGTCTATAATTTTCAAACATTCAAGTGCCCATCATGCCCGGCATGCCACAGCCATTTTTCTTGGCTGCCTTGTGAAAGGAAGACAACAACAACAGCAGCAGCAACAACAGCTACAATATTGCCAAAATGCCGAGGAACTTGGCCAGTCGACAAGACAACATGAAAAACTATTGCAGCTGCAATTACTCGCACTTCAAAATGCCAACATTTTCAACAAAGAGAATTTTTCGTTATTTTATTTTGTTGTTGCTGTGCAACAAAAAAAGGCCACAACAACAAATGGCAATGTGGCAACATCAATCATTTTAAATTTTGCATTTGCATGCAATAGGCAACAGTAGCAGCAACAGCAGCAGCAGCAACAACAATAGAAATACTACATAAATTAGTTGCAGGGTCCGTGTTGCACTTGCGGCTTCCTGCACTCCTTAGCTGCATGAGGGTGGCAAGCGTTAAGGCAATGGGCGCCCAATTGTAAACAAGCCACCGACAATGCCCCTGACCATTGAGCATGCCTCAAGTCCATTCAACACAAGGTGCAACTCTTGGATTATATTTTATGGCCAACGACGCGACGCATGAGTCACTCGGCCCATTGGCGAGCCCTGCATTGTCATTTAGTAGTTGGCTTAAATGTTTGCTTGAGGGTGTTTTTTTCTTTTTTGCTACTTCCCTGCTTTTTGTGTTAAAGTTGTATGCCAAGTCACCCACACTCAGTTCTCTGACAAGCCCATGCCATTTTTATTGACCACATCCGCTACGATTTTGTCAGTGTGGGTAGATAAATGTTGCGGTTGTTGTGCACAATTGGCAATTTGCATTCTATTTGGCTTAAATGCCAATAAAAATCTCTCATGGAGATCAAGGCCAGGAATTTTGATATTTTTATACCCGTTTCGTCAAGTGAAAATCGATGAGTTCGATAAAATTCTTGCGAATTTTGTGCTGCTTTGAGTCACTTTCACTGCAGATCGATAAAAATAGCAGGCAGAAATTCGGAAATTCTAGTAACTGCAGATATGACCCATTAGCTCTTATCAGGGTTACTTTCTATCAGCCAGTTGGGAATTTTATCTCTTTACACAGAACCAGAAATACTCTATTCTACTACTATCTATTATAAGACTTTAGACATATTTTACAAAGTATTTTTTTTAGGATTTATAAAGTAAGCACTAAAATGTGTTTTTTTTTTATTCTAATTATTTATTATTTAGTTTTTTTATTTATTTATTTTGTTTAGGATTTATAAAGTAAGCACTAAAATGTGTTTTTTTTTTATTCTAATTATTTATTATTTAGTTTTTTTTATTTATTTATTTTTTTTAGGATTTACAAAGTAAGCACTAAATTGGATTTTTTTTTTATTAATTATTATTTATTTATTCTAATTCGTTAAACTTATATAAATTAAGATATATGCGAAAATTCCTTAGACTATTAAGGTCATTAGACAAAATTAGTTGTTGGGTAATATATCAAAATACAGCCATGTAGAACCAACTCATTTTCAATACAAATAAATCTAACTGCTCTACAAGCAGAGCAAATATCTCAGAATAGCTGAATTTTTCATTCTTCACAAATCGTATAATAACCAAGACAAAGCGATATGCATTATGCTAGCCAAATAGTAGATTGAAAAGCCTTTTCTTGTTATTTCTTCATTTTAGAGCTGCTGACATAACATTTCGCATGACCATGATTTATGCAAAATCCAAATGCGTACAAACGGACAGGCTTATCTCAATGAGCTGTTGCTGCTGCTGTTGCGACTGTTGCTGCTGTTGCTGCTGCTGCTGACGATGGCCATGGGGGCCTGGCTAAGCACGCAGCAAACTTTTTGGCTTGTGCTTTGGCTTTGGCTGTGGCTTTGGCTCTGGCTTTGGCCATATGCGTGCAGCTTTTGCTGTAGCTACAATAACAACAGGCAACAACAAACAACAACAAACAACAACAACAACGACGACACACCAGCGATATTGATAGGCGCAATTAATTATACGCGACTCACACTGACAGTAAGCGTTTTGCTTTGCTTGCACCGTGGTGGTGCCGCACAGCACTATCAAAGGCTGCACCACATTGCCCCTTTTAAGTCTTCTTCTTTGCTTGTTGTATGGCGGCTCGGCCATCGTCGCACGTATCAATGACCAAATGACATATTAGCCATCGTCTTAGTGTAAAAAGCCGCGATAACTTTGGCAGACGCACACGCAACGCAACGCCAACAATACTAACAGGCAACAGCAACAGCAACAGCAGCAACAACAACAACAACAACAGCAACAACAACAACAACAACAACTGTTGATGTCTGTTAGAACTGGGCGGTCAGCTAATCGTTTATTGAACCCGTCTGAAAAATAATGCGCATACGCAGCGTGCCACATGCAGCGATGTGTTTAGCGTTTTGTGGCCGTTGCTGTGGCTGTGGCATTTCCAACTGTGCCGCGCCGCTGGCCCGCTGCTCGCGTTGAGTGCTCCAAATTACTACCAAATGGCACTGGAACCCCCATAGGGCGGCACTGATTAGCAGCCCAAATATGGACAAGTGTGTCTATCTGTGTGCGCGTGTGTGTGCGTGTGTGTGTGTGTGTGTGTATTATATATGAGGTATATGAGTAGGTAGCCTGTGTGCACGTTTTTTATTTGAAATATGAGCAGCTAAGTGACTCCATTGCCGGGTTAGCAACAGTGCCAGGGACAGCGATTGTGTATTGTGTGCCATGAAGTTAGAATGATATAGCGCCATTGGCCAGTGTTTCCCATGAACTCCAAGAGAGAGGAGAAGAATGCAACTCCCACGCTCTAAAGTAGCTCGTTTAGTGCATTTGTCACGTCTTTGTAGTTGTTGTTGCTGCTGTTGTTGTTTTTGTTGCTGTTGTTGTTGCTGTTGTTGTTGTTGCTGTTGTTGTTGTTGCTTCTTTAACCACATTTCGTTGGTTGGGTTCTATGTGGGTTATTTACGAGCGCAGAGCGTGTTGGATCTGCTTGGCATTACAATGGTTACCAGGAGCAATGTCAAGCAGACAAACCCAACTTTCCCGATGACAACCAACTGACTGATAAATCCTGGGAAACGATTACTATATAAAGTTAAGTTCCTAAACAACTGAAAGTAAATTCACATTCAATTTGAATCAAGCGTGTTGGATCTGCTTGGCATTATAATGGTTTCCAGGAGCAATGTCAAGCAGAAAAACCCAACTTCCCCGATGACAACCAACTGACTGATAAGACCTGGCATATACTATATAGACCTATAGACCTGGCGAGATACTATATAAAATTATTTCCTAAACAACTCAAATTACATTCCCATTCAATTCGAATCAATTGTGTTAACGCATTTCCTGTCCATAAGCGAATGTTATTGCAAATTGTCAGCAACTACTGTATAATCAGGCAACAATAACAATAACAACAACAACAACAAATGAAGAACATTTTTGCAGAAAAGAGCAAAACACTTATTGCAATTGCAATAGAGAACATTGCCTCTCAACTGATTTGCTAAACAATTACGAGTACGAGGAGTAAGTAGAGGGTTCTCCGGCTCTCCGGTTCTCCGACAGTGCTGCAGTGCTGCAAATAGGCTGAACAAGCACTTTAGATAAAAATCTTAATAGAATTGCAAGGCACATTGCAATACAAATACTTGGACAAACACAGACACAACTGCAAGTAACAACAATAACAATAACAACAACAACAAAATAAATAAAGAGAAGAAGAAGAAGAATAAAAGCAATGGAGCCTCGCCAGTTGTTCGGCAGTTGAGACCTAATGATATTTATCAGCGATTTATACAATTTCCAAGGGGCATCATCATATTTACAAGTTAATATTTGCGCTAACAAGATTTGCCTGGGCCAACAACAAAGCTGGCGAATGGAATGGTCTGATCGGTCGGATCGGTCTGATCTGTCTGTCTGCCTAGCAAAGGAATCCCACACAAAAGGATCGCATCTATGCTCAGGAGAGAACGAGAGCGAGAGCGAGAGAGATAGAGAGAGTGCGAGCGCGACAAGAGTAGACAAGCAAAATGCTTGTTAAGGCACAAAACATGCAGATTTCATTAAAGATATCGCCGAATGGAGACTGTGGACTGGGGAACTGCTGTCGTTGAAGGGCGCACAGACCAGGGCCACTTTGCATGCCACCAACAACAGCGGATGTGGATTGTGCCTTGTGTCTTGTGTCTTGTGGCATAGTGGTGCAATATGTGCCCTAACCAATTCTTAGCTTTTTTTTTTGTTTCTGATGAGTAAATGAAGTGCAGGACGTGTGAGAGAGTACAAGTTCTAATAAAGGATAGACTGTGACTGTGACTGGCGAGCAGTTAAGGCCTAATAGTTGAGGTAATAAAATGGCAATTAAGTGTCTTTATGGTTTTTGGGGAGACTTGGTCCACAGCCGCTGGGCATCCTTTTATGCGTTGCAATAAAAATACTTGTTTACCCATGTAAGAACAACTTTATACATTGGGAAAGGAGTTCAGCATTTGCCTTTTTGGCATACTTTTTTTTTTTGTAGGGCTTGTCTTGGCCACATGGCTTGTTTATGCTTATTGTATGCATAAGTTTGTGCTATTTTATAGTTTTATAGCTTACACATGTCCAACGCACCCAACTCGTAGGTGGGCAGGCGTTGCACAGTTTACGTTTATTGATTTTAAGTGTGAGTTTATGTTCTGGCCCCGCTCACAATGCAGTCCACACGGACTCAGATTGCACTCCGATGAGTGCAGCATGTCCGTATAGTCATGGAATGATTTGAATGCAACGCTTTGCCTTCTTGCTGCATGTCAAGTTCATAAGCAGCGCATACAATTAACAAGACATAGCAGTGGTTGGCGGAGGGGGGAGGGGAGCGGTTAGCGGAGAGTTGATGGCTGAAGCCATGCTGTGCCTGGTAATGAAAGGCATTGGACGCGGGCTTCCATTCCATTTGGGGGCACAGCATAACAAAAGCGGCGTTAAGATTAACGCAAATCAAGCAACAGGCGGGCATATTTAGACGCATTCTGCTTAAATGGAGAAACAAGAGCGACACATTATGACTGCTGCAGATGAACAGAAGAAGAAGAAGAAGAACAGAAATGACGCGGCAATAAAAAACGATATCATAAACAAACTACTATTTAAGAAAAAAAAAAAAAAGTCGAAATAAAAGTTATATGATATCCCATTTATTTATGTTCCTTATTCATATATAGTTATCAACCTACTTCTGAAGCGATAATTCAAAGTTTTTATGCACTTCTATTTTTAATCTTAGCTTTTGCATTTGCCTAAAAATCGATATCATAAACAAACTACTATTTAAGAAAAGAAAAAAAAAGTCGATTAAAAGTTATATAATATCCCATTTATTTATGTTCGTTATTCATATATATTTATTAATTTACTTTAAAGTTTTTATTCACTTCTATTTTCAATCTTAGCTTTTGCATTTGCCTAAAAATCTATATCATAAACAAAGTACTATTTAAGAAAAAAAAAGTCGAAATAAATGTTATATGATATCCCATTTATTTATGTTCGTTTTTTGTATATAGTTATCAACTTACTTCTGATGCGATTTTATGCACTTCTATTTTCAATCTTATCTTTTGCATTTCCAAAAAATTGATATGATAAAAAAACTACTATTTAAGAAAAGAAAAAAAGTCGAATAAATGTTATATGATATCCCATTTATTTATATTCGTTATTTGTATATATTTATCAACTTACTTCTGATGCGATTTTATGCACTTCTATTTTCAATATTATCTTTTGCATTTCCAAAAAATTGATATCATAAAAAAACTACTATTTAAGAAAAGAAAAAATAAAAACCGAAAGTCGAAATAAAAGTTATATGATATCTCATTTATTTATATTCGTTATTCAGATAAAGTTATCAACTGACTTCTGATGTGATAATCTAAGTTTTTATGCACTTCTATTTTCAATCTTATCTTTTGCATTTGCCAAAAATCAAGTAGGATAATAAACTCAGTTATTATTTGTGTTAATGGAATAAATAACTTATTTACTGTGAATAATTTTAAAAGTGTTTCTATATAAAAAATATCTTAGGAAAATCCATTTGCTCAATCGGAAATGGTTCGCTCAATACGTGGGCTAAGTGAATTTCATAAGAACTAAAATTCATTACAAAGTAAAGTGATTTTTATATTGCAAAAAATCGATATCATACAAAAAACTACTATTTAAGAAAAGAAAAAAAAAACCGAAAGTCAAAATAAAAGTTATATGGTTTCCCATTTATTTATGTTTGTTATTCATATATAGTTATCAACTGACTTCTGATGCGATAATAAAAGTTTTTATGCACTTCTCTTTCCAATCGTATCTTTTGCAATTGCCAAAAAGCATTGACTAATAAACTCAGATATCATTTGAGTTGATAGCAAAAATAATTTATTTACTGTGAACAATTTTAAAAGTGTTTCTTTATAAAAAATATCTTAGGAAAATCCATTTGCTCAATCGGAAATGGTTCGCTCAATACGTGGGCTAAGTAAATTTCATAAGAATTAAAATTCATTATAAAGTAAAGTGATTTTTATTTTTGCTCACATATCAAGTCATCTTTTGTGAGTCATGTTGTGGGGCAAAAAAAAAAAAAAAAAACACGCAAACACAACATGGGGCGTATGCGTAATGTTGTTGAGCACATTTTTATTTTTTTTATTTTTTATTTTGCTTGTTTACTTTTACAGTTGTGTCTCTGTTCGAGTCAAGCTGGTTCTGATCTGGTCGGCGACAGAAGCGCCGCATTCACGTCACAAATGCGATTCAGTTGCCACTTTATGGTCAGCCTTTATCTGCTCTGTCACTTATGGTTATTTAAAAGTGTTAGTTATCATTGTTGTTGTTGTTGTTCTCTGTTGTTGTCTCTGGTTTCATGGTTTGAGCGCATAAAAGTTGTTTTCACCTTTTACGCTTAACTCGTTTAGAAATTAATGCGAATTCGATTTTGAAATGTGTATTTGACGAGTTTGACGATTTGAGTCACAGAAATTTCGCAAGAATCCAAAACAGCGCCATGTGCAAGGGGCGTTGAGTACTAACATATCAAGTTTTTTTTTTTTTGTGTATAAAGAGAGTTTTGGAGCAAGAGAAGCTATAGCATGGGAACAACTCGTTGGCATTGGCACTGCATATTTGCATAAGAATTAGAAAAACCAGCAGCGCGACAACGAGGCACGCAGATATCTTGTACGGCCATATAAAGTCGGCGGCACACCAGAATAACTCTCGTGTCTACACCTTGAACAGCAACAACAACAACAACAATGACGACACGAACAACACCAAACTGGCCCATCACAACAACAACAACAAATGGCAACATTAGCGCAAAAATTTCAACGGCGCACAATTTGAGTTTGATTTTGTTGTGCGACAAACAACACACAGATGAGAAAAAAAAAACACGTTTGTCGCATATATTTATTTTGTTTCGGTTTTTTGGGCATTTTAATATGCATATAGAAAAAAAAACAACACACACACACTCAATCCAGTGTTGGCAGACATTACATTAGCCAGATCTATCGGGCCTCCGGTCTTCGGGTCTATGGTCTACGGGTCTGGCCAATGACTTCGAAAAAACATGTGTTGATTAACATAAATGATTTTTGTCTGCCTCACAGCATGTTGTTGTTGTTGTTGTTGTTGTTATTGTTGTTGCTGTTTATTTCTTGTCATCTTCTGTGGTATTTTGGTCTTTTGCTATTTGTAAGAAAAATATATTATTTCGGAAGTCTTTATTGCTATTTGGTGTCAAAATGCGAATAGCTTCGCCTGACATCAGCAGCTCGTAAATATTTATTGTTTAAAAAAGACATATTTGTTCATCGATTGCTGGTATTTTGCACAACGGTTAATGCTTTTGTTAATAAAAATCAGTTATTTACATACCTTTTTTGGTTGCAATTTTCATGCAAATCTATCAGCTTCGAGCTGCAAAGAGAAAGGTAAAGTTTTTATAAGTTAAAAATGTTAAAACTGTTAAAAATTCAAGGCTTGATATAAATTATTATTTTGTCGAATTTCGCTAAAAAAAAAACTTTAAATAGATATGATAAATATTTGGCTATAAATCGAGGCAAGTGTTGAGTTTGCTAAATTAGTATGCAGCTTTTGTTTAACATTGTTCGAATATTTGGCTAGTTGATTAGACGACTGATCAAGTATTCATTATATGTCTGTGAGAAGGTAGACAATTAGAATAGCTAGCAGCTGTCAGGGGGGTGGGGATTGCCAAATGTATCTGGGATGAGAGTGCAGAGCAGAGTTAGCACAAATTTTGCAATTCAATCAGCTGACATTGGCGCAGTCAACGGAACCAGACGTCATTTGAAATACAAATCGCAACACGTAGCACATCAGGTTTTTTGTCCATGGCCAGCAGAATCCGGCTGTCAGTCAGTCAGAGAGTCTGTCAGAGAGTCTGTCAGGTCGTCAGTCAGTCCGACAGTGACTCCAGTAGTATTTCTAAAACTGGTTGAGTGACACAAAAGGCTGAGAATGCTGAATGCTCCGCATAGACTAAATGCAAGTATAACAAATTCCAAAAGGTGCTCAACTGTTTTTACTTTCAAATGCCGCGCATATTTCACAGCAGTCAACAGCAGCAACAGCAACAACAACAGCAACAACAACAACAACAATTCTCTGAATAATTTGCGTGTGTTAATTGAGACTAAATGTCGGCAGGCAATGGCTCAACTGGAGCCGGGCATCTGCGGGCGGTTTGGCGGCCCTAAGTCTTTGATTAATTATGGACAGGCTGTCATAATTTACATTGCATTGGAAGTAACAGCATAGACAATTGGCCAGGCCCACAATTTGACAGTCTGTCAGACTGACAGTTGTGCCTGTTAATTTGCTGTAATTGTGTGGCATACACATACATACATGCAACATATGTCGCCTCGCATCGCATGCAAGAATTCAATTAGGCAGCGATGGGAAATGTTGCACAATGTTTGGCCAGCCTCCCTCCCTGCCTCCCTGCCTGCCCTGCCTGTCTGAAAATGAAAGCTGCAATGTTTTTTCCATTTGTCTATTATTATAACCCACAAATATCAAATGCCACTCGAGCGTTGACAACAAATCATCATCAGATTTACTTTTCAAGAATTAATCCGCCTGCCCCAATGCAAATAACGCCAACTCATTTCTTAATCAAAAGTAAGAGTAAAGAAATAAAGAAATTGTTAATAACAGAAACTGTGAAGCATCATAAACAAATACAAATAATAAACCCAAATACAATCAACAATGAAAACAAATAATTGTTGCTTGCGCATTAACCCATATTTTTTTTGCCAAAGAAAAAGAGAAGACATAAGAGGAGAGAGAGAGAGAGACAGAGGGAAGTAGCGAGAGGGAAAAGTGCTTGCGTGCCTAGAGCTTATTGATCAGAGCTACGTGATCGAATCAGCAATAGCAGCAGCAGCAACAGCAGCAGCAGCCGTGGCAGCAACAGTTGCAACTACTGACACACCTCTAGGTAAAGTAAAGAAAACGGCAATGCTGCTGCTGCTGCAACTGTTGCAATAATGAGCAACTGCATGGCAGATAAGACAATTTGTGTGGGTGCCACAGTTAAAGTTGAAGCCACCTGCATTTGCAGCATTCGCTTTGCAATTTGAAAGCCTGCCAATCAGCTGGCAAACAATTCGATTGCTGTGCAACAAGCACACAACAAAAAAATAAACAAAAATTCAAAACAACTGAAAACCGCTAAGCAGAGTGCCACAGACTTGTGGGGCACACAGCGTGTGATTGCCAAAATATTGTGTGCACACGATTTTGTTATGCATTTCAAATGCAAATTGGTTTTGAAAGGTAATTGATCCCCAAGCTCAAACGGCCAATGACAGAATAATTCTCTGTCTGCGACTTTCAAATGCAGCACAGGAAATACAGCAAACGACAACAACAACAACAACAAAAAATACAAAATGCTATTGCACACGATTTTCCAAAACTGATTTTGTATGCCGTCAGCAAAGACAAACATATATCGACACAAAAAAAAAAAAAACCAAATCAAAAATCGAAAGAAAAAAAAATTAAATAAACTCTGCACGCGCTGTGGCACATTTATAACTTTGAACTTGATGGGGGCCAAGAGATCGCAAGACTTGCAACTGTGTTTTTTTTTATAGCCTCTCGCTTTTTGGTATGACAGTGTTAATTGATTTTCGTTTTCATTAACATTTTTCCACGCTGCCACAGCGTTTTTCCCTTCGCCATCGATTTTCTTTTATTTTTTTGTACGCTTCGTTGAGAAATTTTAAACTACTTATCAAAAAGCCAAAGAAAATGAAAAAGAACAACGAAAAATCAGATTTAGTTCTATTTTTTTCGTAGCTTTTGTTGCTCTGTTGCTAATCGGGTTAAACGGTTCATTACGCATGCATTCAAGCGTTACAAATTAACCCAGTTATTTATGATTATTTAGTCTCTAATTTGGGCAGTATTCAAAAATGATTTATATTTCAGATGAAAAATAAAAATATAAAATGGAACAACAATCTAGTCAATTGGGAGTGCAGGCGCAACTAGAGAAAATCTAATCTGTCTTGACAAAGTCAACTTATTCCCCCGAGGGGGTGATGTAAATTGCATAATCATTGGGCAGCTGGGCAGCTGGTCAGCATTTGGCTTGGCCAACTCTCTTAGGCCTTAGTCAGTTGTTCTATGCTAGCCAAACTAGTTTTCGGTTTGGCTTCATTGCTCCATTTTCCCCCTGGTAATTGGCCTGGCCAATTGCAAATTGCAATTGTGTTGCCTGCTGCTGCTGCTGCCCCATCAGATTGATGCCTCAGTTTGATAATGGCCAATACCAAGGCATGCACTTTTACCGGTTGCGTGCCTAACTGCATCAAAAAGAGACACACTATGGAGAAAGATAGAAAGAGAGAGGAGACACAGAGAACGCTAAAGTGTTGATGATAATTCCCAGTAGCCAAACGATGACGATGCTCCAACAAAAGGGGCAACAAACTGGCTTGCCATTTCCCCACCCCCAAAAAGGGTGGATCGGTCACGTGATTGACCTCAAAAGAAGCTTTGCGCTAAACTTGACTGGTTCTTGGCCTTAAATCAGTTTTTGCTGGTTGCATCACAAAACAGCAGTGGGTAATAAACGTATTAAAAGAAAAACATAAAATTAGCGAAGAAAAAAAACAAAGTGTTATGTGCAACAATTGCTGGCGACAATTAGCCGCATTTTGTTGTCGACACTTTTCAAGCTGGCATCCCCCCTTGCACCTATGTCCACCTATAGCCAGTTGTGGCAATTGCATTGAATTCCCAAAACAAAAAAAAGAGGAAAAAAAAACCAAAATTGTGCAATAACAATTTGAGCTGCACACAAAAATGCGCCAGCAAACTGGCCAAAAACAAGCAGTTAAACAAAGAGACAGCTTAAAAGCGCTAGCCTGGCTAAAATTGTTGCGGACAGGAGGGGGGCAGCTATTATTATGGGTAGAGTGTGGGCGGGTGTGGGCAATTGCATAAAACAGAGCATAGAAAACAACGAAAACGAATTGGTTTCACACAGTTCATTAAGAGAAACAAATAAATAAATAAATAAAGTTCAATTGTGAAATCGATGACGATCAAAATTGTCAACACAAGAAAGACAATTTCAATCATCTCAAAAAAAAAAAGTGAAGAAAAAATTAAATAACGAGTGCAATTACAACATCAACAGCAACAACAATTTATGGCTAAGCCTAATGAAGGTTAATGAACAGCAAAATGCAGCTGGAAAATTGTCAAAAACTCACATATAGATGACGAGTGAAAATGGTATGGTGAGGGGAGGGGTGAGGTTAGGAGGGGTCGCCACGCCATACAAGAGCAGAGCATATTCAGTTAATAAATCGATCGAATTTCATTAATTGTAAAACAAAACTGGAAAGCAGTGGCAAATCCAGATGAGCTGCTGGCTTCACTTTACATAGACGTAAGTATATATATATATATGTGTGTATATGTATATATTAGTATATATATATATATATATATATATATCTTGAGGAAGCGTCGACAACAATCATGCGGAAAATGCGATGCTTGGCAACTTGGCAACACGGCGACAACTGCATGCCAATGAAAGGCTGCTGCCTGTCTGCAAAAAAAAAAGACACACACACACACACAAAGACAAAGATGATGCGTGTGTTGCAACTGTATTGGTGGCGAGTTAGTTATAGATACAGCTACAGCTTCAGCTACAAATACAGTTACAGATACTCACTCACACTCGGGTGGTGGACAGTGTGCTGGCATTGTTGATTGGTTGGCTGTTAGCTGGCGACGTTAATTTCACTTTAACAAACATTTCGCTTGTCTCACTGCCGACCGCAGCCAGCAAGCAGCAAGCGGCAAGCAGCATGCGGCAAGCGGCCTGTGGCAAGGGGCAATCGGGTGGCAGTCAAAGACTTTTGCGGCTGCTTTCAGGCCGATGTCTGGCTGTCTGACTGTCTGTGACAGATCATACAGAAATGTGTTGCATTTTTAATCAAAACGATCGATCAAACGGTAGTTTTATGTTTAACTCAACCCATGCCACACTCACGTACACCACATACAGTACGTTGGGTATCATGCATATATATATACATATATATATATATGTACATATATCTATATTGCAAGTATGTGCATTTCAGCTAACAAACATACACTGAGACAAAAATGAAAATAATGATTTTTATTTGCAACTTTTTATAATCATTATTAAATGTAATTTAATAATTTAGTAATTTTTAATTTAGATTTTAGAGAGTTCAATTTAATTTAATTTATTTTTATGTTAATATTAAAAATACTTTAGCTCTTTGCAAATGCTTTTTAATATTTCTAGTAAATTTTCAGCATTAAAAAAAGAAAACTTTTTTTTATAAAAATAATTTAATTTATTTGCCATTTATTTTCTGCAAAACAATTTATTAATTTTTTTTGTGTTAACTATAAAATTAGAAATTTGTAATTTTTTGAATCTCTCTGTACAATTTAAACATTAAAAAACGTTTGAATAGAACAAATAAAAAAAAAAAAGTTTTTTTTTATAATAATATAATTTACAATCTGCTGTAAATTTTCTTCTATTGAAAGGCATTATTATTTTTAAGAATTTTATAATTCAGCTGCTAAAGTACATTTTTTTTTGTCAAAATGATTCATTTTTTTCCCCCTATTTTGTGTGTGTGCTGACATGTTTTTATGTATGAGGCGAACGGTGTGTGTACGGTGTGTGTACGCACAGCACATATGGCGCTCAGTGTCTGGCTGTCCGCCCGTTTATTTGTTTGTTTGTTTGTTTGTCTGTTTATCTAACCGGGTTGTCTGTCCGTCCGGTGGCAGCGAATGCATCGGTTGACATACGATACCCTTCCCTACCCAACCTGGCCTGCATATATGCATTTATGTGTGTGCGTATGTTGTGTTTGTGTGTGTGTGCGATTCCATTTGAATATGATCGCTGTTGATAATAGAATTTGGCAGGGTTTGTCTTTAAGGGAAACGAGCTCTGTTTTGGGGGTTATGGGATATGCTATTAGCCGAATAAAAAGTATCAATTACCTTAGACTTTTGTAAGGGAAATCGGAGAATGCATCTGCTGTGAGATTTTGAACTCTACTATTAGCTCTTACCGTTAGCAACCCTAAGACAGGCTCAACCCTTAGCTCAGTTCCCTCAGTTCCCCCTTATAAATTAACCTTCAAATTACAGTCTTCCCTAGAGAAAAATTATCATCGGCTCCAAAACCTTTTTGGGCTGCCGACTGCATTCAACTTTTGTTGTTGTTTTTTTTTTTTGAGTATTTACCAACATCATTATGATGAGGTTGCACATTTTCTTAAGAACTATTACAGTAACTAAACAAAATTATACAAAGCATAAAGCATGAGGCAGCACACACTTCTGTGTGTGTGTAACACACATACTCCACCCACCCACCAGCTGAGCAAGCGGGCAACGTTTGTTAGAGATACGCGCACAAAAAAAATGAGGAAAAAAATGAAAAAGAATAAAAAATGTATCTTTACTTTTCTAAGAAGCATTTAATGCCCTCACACGCCGACGCCACGTAGGCGGGGCATGCGTTTTGTTGTTGTAGTTTTTGTTGCAACTGCCGCTGCTGCAATACTTTGTAATTTCAGCTTTGTTGCAGCAGCGACTGGTACTGGGGCTGGGGCGCTATGCTGTTGCAAGTGTGACTATTAAATTGGCGGCGGTAATTTTAGGTTATTTCTCTCTGTTTTTTGTTGTTGTTGCAAGTTGCAAGCCCAAACTCAAACACACGCAAAGCGACGTCGCCTGCAGCAGCAGCAGCAGCAGCAGAAGAAGAAGAAAAAAAACCGTCTGGGCTTGGCAAGAGTCTGGACCACACAGCCAAGCCCGAGACTCACATTGCGTCGTCGTCGTAGTTGCTTTGGGTTTGTTTGCCTTTACTGAAATTAACTCTGTTGTGCCTCTGTGTGTGTGTGTGTGTGTGTGTGATTACTTCGTTGGGAATTATGCAATCGAAGAGACTGCGTTGCACCCGCGGCACATATGAAAAGCGAGTCTGACAGTCTCACAGAGAGGCAGACTCTCTTCGGATTCTCAATTGACTTTTATGACAAACTCTGGTTTTTTACGAGGCCATCTAACGAACAATCTAAGCAACCAGTCAATGGCCACCGGTCAGTGGGCCACCCAGCTATTTTAATTGCCTATCGATTGTGTAATTAAAACAGGTCTTTTTTTTCCAGTGCACATCGCAGCAGCAAATCTGATTAGCGACCTACGCGCCACATTTCAGAATCTTTCGCAGCATTCTTGACTGTCACACATTCTGAATATTGGAACTAAAGCTGATGCTGATGTTGATGTTGCAGCTAAAGCTGTTGCTGTTGCTGCAACTGGAGGCTGGAGGCTGGGGGCCTGTCCAACTGTCAGACATTGCCCACACGCTTCGCTGCACATGTAAAGCAGCTTTGGCGACTGTCAGTTGCTGTTTATTTGTGCCGCCTAAAGAGGCTGCCACTCATTCAGCCAACCCAAACCAACCCAAACCCAACCCAACCCAACCCAGCCCAGCCAAGCTAGCCAGCCAGCAGTGCCATCCATCCACTGACAAATCAATAGGATAGAAACGAACGTAGGCCGCCGATTCGCAGTATAGCAGACAGTCCCCAGTTCTCAGTTCTCAATTCTCCATTCTCAGTTCTCAGTTCACAGCTCTCTGCCTCGGCCAAGTGTAGGCATTAAATATGCTGCTGACACTTTTAAATCTGTCACATACAGTGTTCGATGCAGCTATAAAGCAGACTATCTGTGGCCAGTGAGGCAATCACTTGATATTGCAACATAATCGAGAATCTCGGGCCGGGCGTGGGCTTGAAACTAATTAAACAACTTTTTCACTGTTTGCCAAAAGAAGAGCTAAATAAGCACAGAAACGATAAACATTTTTGTACATTTTTTCTCAACTTTGATGAGTTAAGAAAATAAAAAAAAAAACGCCCATTAAAACAAACTTGGAGCTGAGATAAAAGAGCGCCGCAAAGCGCTTGTTACAAACTTAATGAGATCACTTTAATAAAAAAAAAAAATATATATATATATATATAATAGTAGATTTTAAAAGCGGTAGCCATAAATGGTGGACGTGAGTTAGGCTGCCACAAATAATGTTAAGGTCAAGGACTGGGCACATTTCATGCCACAGCCCAAGCTCAAATGGGTCAGGCGTAGATTGAATTAGCCTTGAATTTAGATATTTTTTTGATATAAACGTAAAGAATGCGAATGATGCTATAGTATATAATATAGCATATTATAATATAGTATAAAATTTCTTTAGAATGATAAAGCATTTATATTCTTGAACACGAAATACATGTTAATATATATCACTATAATACATGAATAATATATAAAAAAAAAATCTCTAGAACCTTTTGCCAACATTATATTCTACACATTAGTAACAATTAGACGCAGCTTTGATAGAAACCACAAATACTAAATACTTATTCCTCATATAATTTTTCATTTAATTTTAGTACTTTTAAATATAAATAATTATTCCTCATATCATATTTCATTTAATTTTAGTACTTTTCATTGATACTTTAAACCAACTTGCGCTCACTGCAATAATTGGCCAAATAATAGAATAAGTCTCCACACAATTTGTTTGATTGCGAATGCAATTGCAGTTTCGCATTTTGGCCAAAATGAGCAAGAGCTGAGAGAACTGAAGAGATTTCAAATGTATGTCCAATCAGAAGAAAATCATTTGATTTACATTTTATGCGCCTGCTGCTTTCATTTCAATTGCGCATTCTGAATTTATTAGTGAGCTGCAAAAGCCGAATGCCAAATCTAATTTATGCGAATTGACAAGACAAGAGCCAAGCCAACAACAACAACGGGTAACAACCAAGAGCTATCGACTGACTGACTGACTGACTGACTCTGTGGACTCCAGCCAAATGCTATGCCAATGCCAATGGCTTTTTGGATAAGATTCGGATGCCGAATACACACATATACGAGTGCATTTTTGTGAATGTAAATGTGAATGCGAATACGAATGCAAATTTGGCGTTGTCTCGGGCCACTTGAACTTTTTGCCCAATGATGCTGGCTAAGATAGAAAGATGCTGATGCGCAGGACGCTGTTGTCAGCTGGCATTGCAACTGCAACTGCAACTGCAATGGAAGCACAGGCACAAGCCTAAAACAGCAATCGAAACAGAAACTTGAAACTGAAACAGTGAACTGCAACAGATCTTGGGGCTTGGACGATGGATCAGGCAGCGACGAGGCTTATCTTGTCACAGAGAGCCAGATACCGAAACATCTTCGCGACGAGATTCGCTCTGTTGCGCCTCGGCGACGAATTGACGTATGTTTTGGGGCACGACAAAAGCAGAATAGAAATGGAAATAGAGATAGTCAGAGAGAGAGAGAGGGAGAGATGGCGACAAACGATGGCTGGACTCGTCCAAGTTGATACATTGTTGGAGGAAGTGATCTCATCGTAAATTACAAATTACACAAAGTCACGATATCAATTTCAGATACACTCGTGTTGCCAGCGTTGTTGCCGCTGCTGTTTGTTGTTATAATTAAATTGTCGCTGTTTTCTTTCCATTTTGTTATTGTTGTTTATTTATTTATTTTTTTTTTTGCGATCCAAGTCGAACCGAAAAAACAAATGTTTGAAATGGGCATTGATTAATGTATTTAAATTCGTATTGATTGAGACCCCGGCAAAAGCTTTACAAAAACAAATCACCAAACATAGCTAATTGAATAAGAATTTTTAAGTCGAACAAAATTTACATAATTCAAATTCAAAACAACAACACAAATCGTTAGCTGAGGGTCAAACACCTACACCCAGAAAACAAGTTGTGGCAACTTAGTCACCAAATGGCTACAAGAACAAGTTCATTAGGAGAGGCACCACAACATTGCTCTTTACTCTTGCGATCTGTGTGTGATGTTGCCGTTGCTGGCTGGCGAAAGGTGACCCACATGCCGGGTGAAAGCCTCGGCAATAAGGCAAAACGCGCCTTTAATCAGCAAATAGCAGAGCGGCCTTTGCCCAAAAAAAATGTTCATTGAACAATTTTCACGGAAAATGCATAGTCATGGCCATAGGCCGATCGCTAATAACTAAGCTAACTCTGACCCATATATGTACACAGGTATGCCAATCCACCCACACAAGCACAAAGCACACAAACACACACACACACATACACTCATGTGTGTATTTTAATTGAAATTCAATTTGCTGCCTCGTAGATTTTTTTTTTTTTTATTATTATTTTGGTTCTTTGGAAGCGGCATTTTGCAATCTGCTGATCCAGTTAGTCATTTCCTGGTAGCGGTTAAACGGTTAATGGCCTTTTTGGTCTCTTGCGTATTTACGCAATCGCCAAACCGAGCAAACAACCAACAAACAATTTATAACCATAACAAAACAAAATGTTCATTCCCTTATGTCATTGCACCGACACAGCTCCTCGATCGATGCTTCCGCATCTTTGGCATTAATCATAAATGCTTGCCACACGTGAGGCTGGCTGATGATGTCTTTTTTTTTTTAATTTTTTCTGACTTGTTTACCGCTCGCCCGATTTGTTGACACTTGGCTAAGTGCATGGGGGCCTTAATCGCCTCAGCTGTTTATTAGTTGGTCAAAACAAAACGCATTGCTAAATCATATTGAAATATTCATAGCATAAGCAAATATTATTAATTGATAAACATTGCATGCAATTGCAGCGTTGCCTAATTAATAAAGCAAATATTTTGCTATTTGTGTTGCGCATAAAAGCCAGCCAAAAAGCAAAATAGTTGCATAATTTTGCTGCAACGACAACAGGCACAACAACAACAACAGCAATAAACACTGTCATAAATTTACATATTGTCATGTGCGCAGTTTTTTGCCTGTTGCTGTTGCTTTTATTGTTGATGCCAATTTTCTAACAAGTTCTGCCAACAACAATTTGTAAAAATATTTGCATGCACAAGTGTTTTGCACTCCGTTTTTTTTTGGGCGACTGTTTGGTTATCTGTGGCATGTCCAGTGCTGACATTTGGCTCGCTCGTAGGTGGCATGCCACCTAAAGATAAAAGGGAAAACGCGTCATGTAAGCATGTGGCAATACTCTATATTAACAATATGACAGACAACTTTACCACACTCTTGGTTAGGGTATGCAAAAATGCTTATTTGCAGTGCGCTGTCGGCGTCGCAAAGTTCGAGTTATGTCACCCGGCTGGGCAGGGGCTGCACCTGGTCCGGCCACGGCTTCGTTTTTGACGTGTTGCAGACACCATCAACAATAACAACAACAGCAAAACAACAACAGCAACAACAAAGCACACCAACAATGCCAAGTTGCACTTGTTGTTGACGCGGCTAGTAATCTGAGACGACGACTCTGTTGGCGTTTTTTTTTTTTCTTGGACTGCTGCATTTTGCATAGTTTGTTCAAAAGCTTTGCTTGCGTTGACCTTCGGTATTTTGTAACTATTCACATGACGAGTGAAAAAAAAGTAAACCAAAATAAAAAAAAAAACGAGCCACAACAATAAATAAACGATCCTGGCCAGGGACAAGGTCAACTGCATATAAAAGCTGTGCCCTTTTTTTTATGTGAATTACAAATCAATATAAATCGAAGAGTCATAAAAAAAAAAAAAAAACTCAGCTGAGCAGACCATAAATAAAAAGCCAATACAATGAAATGCCTGAAGATGCCACCAACAGCAATGCAAGAAACTGGAATATCGCTCGGGTGAATGGCTGCCAATGCAGCCAGCTAAAGCTAAAGATGAAGCTGCCTTGAATGTGGATGTGGATGTGGATGTGGTGGCAATGCTGTTGTCTGTGGTTCGGGTTGGCATGGGGTGGATGTGGAGGTAGTGGCTGCTGCCTGGCTGCTGCGTGGCTGCTGTGGGGCCAACGCATTGATAACTGCGGCAAGATGCTTGCCAGGCACATAAATCTTTTCACACCCAGCCGCTCGAGCAGCCTCCTCACAAGATGCTGTGCATCTGCCGAGTAGCTGTGCAAAGTGCATGTAGTTTTGAAATTTGAGCTACGCATGCGACGTACAAACCAGCTAATTACTAGACCAAACTCATGGCTGGCAAACAGTTCTCAAAATGTAGGCAAAAACAACAAAAGTGCCACGTAGTGTGATTATCGCTAGTCATAATTTACAGCAACAACAACAGCAACAACAACAACAACAACAACAGATATTTTCTGGTTTTTTAATTGGCAAAAGCGAAAAAGCATGATATCATATTGTATATACTATAGGCAGTAATAATTTATTTTTAGCCAAATTGACAGCAGGTGAGAGAAGTCACAAAAAGTAAGAGCTCAGATAAAACAGTTTAGTTAAGAACGACAGCGATAAATAAAAAGAAACGAGCAAGCGAGAGAGATAGAGAGGGAAAGCGAGTATTGGCCAAGTTTCAGTGAGAAAGAGAGAGAGAGAGCACAACCGATGTGCACTTAATCGAGTTCTGATTTGGCTTATCAATTTTGGCTGGTTTGTGGCCGCTGCAGTTCAAGGTTTAATGTCATTAAAATTGCCAATGAAATATTTCATGGCCTGCTAACTGCAATAACAAAAGTGCAGACAAAAAAAATACCATGAATTTCCCTCAGGTTTATATTCAATTTCACTTCAACAAATATGTGTGTGCGTGTGTAACTTATACACATGTATGTTGGTAAATGCAAACTCACCTTTACTTCAATCGATTGGCTTTGAGCAACGCACAACGTTGCGTATGATTGACATGCGCCCAAGGCAAAATCAGGCACAACAGCAATGGAGAAATGTGTCGATATCGAAAAAAAAAACCAAACTAAACACGAAAAACTAAACACAACTGGCCGCCTGCTGTAAAAATGAAATGCACCTTAATCCATGGAAGAAACGCTTCGAATCTGTAATGAAACCAACGAAGGCAACAATGAAAATTAATTGTAAATTGTAAATTCAATGTTTTTCAGTTGTTGTATACAAAAAAAAAAAAAAAATAAAAAAAAACCTCCCCACGACCAACAAAAAATTATGTTTACAATCTTTGCTATTTTTGTTTGGTTCAACCAGCGCGCAACCAGCAACAGCGGCGACGACAAGGGAGCATGCGGCGTATGCGCTATTTGAGCAGTGGCCACAGCAGCAGCAGCAGCAACAGCAACCACTCTGTTGCAAGTTGTTGTAGTTATTTGAAAACGCATCGTGTCGTATGGCAATCAACGCGCACAGCTGGAAACTTCTTAGTTTGTTTATACCAAATCCAAAAAAACGAACAACAACAACAGCAACAACAATGTGTGTGAAATATTTTTTTCTTTCTTAGTCTTGTATATATATTTTATTACACAATATACCCTGTACCTGTAAAGTTGTTAAGCTGAAAAAAACAAGGGTTGTGCAACATAATGTTTTTTAGATGTACATATCGAAAAAAAAAAGACAGAGCATTTATAGAGTATCTATAAGTCGATTACGATTGGCTAAAGCATTAAAAGTTGTGTGTTTTTTTTTGTGTGATGCTGCAACTTTCTTATTGCTGCAAGCAATACCAAATTACTTGAAAGTCAACAATGCAATAATAATAATAAAGCCATTCAAATCTATGATTAAGCCAAATACTACTCACTCTGTTTTATTAGTATTTGCTTAAATATTATTATTACTGATTCGGTTTCTAAAAATAAAAAAAAATGTGATGTTTGCCAGAGCTCTGCAAAGCATGAAGATGATTTAACATACTTCTCTGATTAATTCAAATTAAAAATATAACAAATAAAAAGGTCAAAGGGATAAGGCTGATTAGGAAAGACGAAAGCAAAACTTATCAGTAGATGATGAAATTTATTTCTTTCTCAGTGTTCCGGCACGAAATGAGATCTTTGGAAGTAATTGTTGCAATGCTGTGCAACAATCCTGTTCTGAGTGATGTTGTTAAAGTGCAGCCCCCGTCTGTTCTACAGAATGAAACAGGGTCAAATGCCGATGGGATTTATTAGCTCATAAATTGTTAGAAGCGCTGCGGTTGGAAGCTGAATCCGGCAACGTTTCTGGAGAAGTAGTCAAGGCGTGGCAACACCAGATTAAGGAGAATTACTTATTCAAGTACAAGAACAGTGACTCAGATTGGGTTAACGATAATTATGAGTTGACGCAAACAGAAATTAATTGCTTTAAGTAAACAACAACAGAACAACTCATAAATACAAATAAAATAAATTTGCAATACTTTTCCATTAAAGGTTTAATTTTTTTTAAATCAATTATTGTTTATCTAATCGCTTAGTTTATTTTTTATGTTTATGTATTTGTGCGTTTTGCGCTTATCAATGAATTTCTATTCATGCCAATATTTTTCCTTCATTTATATCAATTTTGTGCTATCGAAAACATTCCGTAAATCGAAGTGGGTTTTATGATCAAGGGTATCTGATATGAATTTTGGGTTAGTAAAAAAAATATACCTTGAAATTGTATACGGCAAACAACAGTCACCCACATTTTTGTGCCTGCGCAATTTGAATTTGCAATTTAATGCACTCAACGATGCAACGATGTGAAATTCAATATAGCTGCTTGACTTTATGAGTAATGCAATTCTACAGCCTTGACTTAATTTGCAGCGTCTCTTTTTACTTTGAAAGTTGCAACGAAAACAGTATTCATACGCTTGGCCAGTCAACAATGCGGCAGCAACAGCAACAGACAACAGCAACAGAAAACAGACAACCCATTTTCAGCGACACTTGGCTTTTGTTTTCAATGTCAAGCTACAGCTAAACTCTCCACATAGATCGTTGTGAAAGAAAGAGATAGAGAGCGAGAGAAAGAGATGGAGATGGAGAGAGACATAGCTAGAGTTCACAATCGATTGTTGTCCCACAATAAATCACTAATGGCACCAAGCATATCTGTCTGTTTAAGGCGCCATAAATTCTTAAAAGCCAAAAACGAAAAAACCAAAAAGGTTCTAACACCTCTACCAAAACTTCATCTAACTCTCCCATCGACTGCACAATCGCCAGTCGTTCATAATTTATGCGATCTAGAGGCAAGAGAGCTCTTTGATATCAAATTGTTTTTGTTGTTGTTGTTGTGTCCGCCACATGAGTTATGGCATTTTATATCCGCCAACCAAAAAAATTATCTTACTCCCCAAGTCCCAGATTTGTTGCTGATGTTGTTTTGTTTTTGGCGTTGAATTCAGCGCGCCATTTCCTGTCTGAGGCAACGCAATTAAAGTTATGGCTCAAACGCATGCCAAGCCCCAAAAAGTCATTCTCCATGCAGGTAGAACAAAGTAACAAGAAATATTAGTGGAATTGCTTAGAGATATCCAGTGGCACAATAAAAGGTTGTCAGTTCATTAAATACACTCATTTGCACTCGCTTGTTACAGGGTATAAAACCCGTTTCGATTGACGTAAGAAAATCGATTAAAAATTTGCATAAAAATTATTATAATTACAATAATCAACAAAAGTCTAACAAATCACATAGATTAGCTCACCGAAAGCAACCAAAAATGCGTATTAACATTTCAAAGAGCCAAACCAAAAAGAAAAATACAAAAAAAAAAATCGAAATCCATCGCTAAGCTGCTGATAATCGAAAGCAAATTGAATTAATAATAACGAGCCAATAGCTGTCCGCCATACACAAAATAATTTTGAATTATTGTATTAGGAAAATTGTCATAATTTCAACTAATGTGCCACAAGAGCGACTTGTCACATTGCGTATACGACGCATTGCGCTTTCAAGTCGCTGTCGACGTCGTCGATGCGAGTTGTATTTGTGCATGTTATCGAAAAGAAATTTGTTTGTACGCATTTTGCTGTAGACGGTTTTTTTTTTTCTTTTGGCTTTTTTTTGTATGCCAGGCATGTGTGCTTGTCAAATAAACTATAAGGTTTATGTGACAGTTTGGCGATTAAAAAACGGCTTTGAAAACTGCGTTTTGATGTCAACGACGGGCAGCCCGAACAGATTAGAAACTGTCGGCAGGCCTCAGCCCCAAAACACACACACACACACAGAAATATTAAAAGCCAAATCGAAAAATTATATTTAAATGTAAATTAAGTGAGCCAAAAATTACCAAATATAAGTTATTTTAGTGTTTTAAGTAGTGAAAGTATTATGAGTGCCAACCGACGACCCATCCATATTGAGTAGAGTGGGTGCGAACTAAAGCTTGAGAAACGAAAAAATAAAATAAAATAAATATTAATAATCGAATGCGTGCATAATTAAAGCATAGTTTATGGGTCTGACTTGGTAAGCAGCCGCATGCGATCCATCTATCAACACTGAAAACTCTACACTGACCCCACTGTCACAGTGTGACGATGGCAGACTCCGCTCCGCTCCCTCTCCCCTTATATTCTTGTGTTATATTGCGTGGCCCAGCAACTTATTTATGCAGGTAGCTAAATTACATACAGACAAAGGTTAACGGTATAAGGGTTGTTGAGGGTTGGCTGCGCATCAGACACATCAAAACTGAAAACATTTCAACTAAGCATGCCAAAAACTGTTTAGCTCAAGTGTTGAGTGGTTGAAGAAGTTTGAAATGAAAACAAATAAGAGAAAAAAAAAACATATATATATAAATTACAGTTGAAGTAATTAAAATACGATCCCAAACCAGCAGCAACAACAACTGGCAGCTGGCATGACAATTGTGCATGCGGTTCTTCCCGTACCCATTCCCGTTCCCGTTACCATTGTTGAAATTACCACCATGATCGTCGTTCGACAATTCCTTTACAGCTGTGTATGCTCAAACATTCATTTCGTGTGCCCAGCAAAACCAAACCAAAACAAAACAACAACAACAAGAAAAACTCATTGCAAACAAAATGATCGACGATAATGCGGCTGCAGACAACGACGACAAAGTCGTTTCAAGACAATGTTTGGCAGCCCCGCATTTAGCGACAATTAAGAAATCAAACCTGGCCTGCGCCTGGCAATTGTAATGGCAACCGCTTGCCAAGAGCTGCCACAGCAACAGCAGTGGCAGTCGCCGTCTGCCCCACCATTTCGTTGCATGCAACAGTCCCGCATTGTTGACAGGCCCAGGTTTAGACTGCATTTCTGCTTTCCACTCTAATGCAAATGTGCAATTAAATTGTTGACGTCGCCTGTCGTTTGCTGCTAATCAAAATTGTACGATCATAGGACATGGGACATGGTCCATAGACCAGACCCAGTCGAAACGAGACTCCCCGTTCCCCATTAAACTGTGGCCAAGAGAGCGTAACGACAGCGTCGAGCGTCGAACGTTTGATGGGTTTTTGAAAAGCCGGCAATAAGTTGTAATTGACCTTTTTAACATTGCCAAAGCAAATAAATTGTGGGCGGTCGTTTGGCAAATGATTTATATCCAAAGTGGGGCATGGAAAAACCAATAGGAAAGCTATAAACATAACAACAAAAACAACAACAACAACAACAAGCGCAGTCAAATGTGTCTAAGACACTAAAAACACTCAAATGGGCATTGAGCACAAATTGAAATACATTAAAAATGCATAAAACCTTAAAAAAAAAAAATTATTTTCAATTAGCAATTTAATAATTAGCTTTACATATTTGCACAAATTAATTAACAGTTGCTACGCGAATTTTATAGCATAATTAAATGTACATTTTATGGCCTAGACCAAGAGACCATCAACAGGGCATTGTGTGTGTAAGTGTGTGTGACTGTATGTGTGTGTGTTACATATATAGACTGGATAGTTAGACAGCCCTACCTAAAGACAGGGTATACACCGTTGACAAAGCCATTAAGCAGCATGAAACCAGCCACATATGGTTACAGTTCAGTAATTTTTATTTTATTTTCAAGTGAAAATCTATGTATGAGCCAGAGAGATGTATATCTATAACTGTACGTGTATGTGTGTGCGACGCACACCAACTATAAAACTGAAACGGGTGTGTCATTATTTTCAACTGAATTTTATGCCACATGCAATGCAGGGGTTTCTAGAAGTTGTTGTTTTATTTCTTTAGTGTTTTTTTTGCTGTTGCCTGGGCCAACGTGGGCAGGCGCAACATTTTGACAGAACAGTTAGTCAGTTAGCCTTTTTTAGACAAGGTGTTGCAAAATTCAATAGAACATTTATTGGGCAACACTTGGCAGGCAATTTATTGTAACGACACCGGCCCGAACTCAAGTCAGTTGCATAAATGAGCCAGCTGTCCGCAGTAGTAACTGCATATATACACACACATACATACATATATGTGTGTTGCATCTATGTCCAGCTAGGTCTATCTGTTTCTGTATCTATATCTGTATCTGTATGCAAAAGCCGTAAACTGGCCAAGAACGACGCCAGGTTTGATGGCAGCTAAAAGTCGACAACGTAACTAAAAGCTGCTAAGCTTGTGCGCAATTAGAATACCCAAGTTGCTGTTGTTGTTGTTGCAACACGGCAACACATGTTGCTAGTTCGACTCAGCTTGGTTTGTTTGTTTGTATTTTGTTTTTATGTTTTTTTTTTTGTTTTTGGTTTGCCTGGCGTCTAACTAGCTAGCTATCTATATTTGAGCAGATTGCGCTGCTAACCTCATTGCAATCTTGGCCCAAGCCAATGCCGCAGAGCCAAGCAACACAGACAAACTGACTGGCCAAAGTGACTAACTGACTCCAGTTGAGTGTTGCTCGTTTGGTTAGATATCACTTCTACATTTATTGCTCACATCTGTGTGTGTGTTACGTGTGTGTGAGTAAATTGTTAACATGTAGACAAGTGTAATTTAGTTGTTAGGAGCGAGTGAGTGAGTGAGAGAGGGAGAGAGCGCGCTGTGTTGCAAGAACTTTCAAGCAGCAGCAGGAGCAGCCGCAAGCATTGATAACACGTTGACTCTTCAACAAATTGAAATTTAAAACGCGCCTTTTTGGCCAACAGCCAAACTGGTTGGCCAGCAAACTCAAAGAAGTTCGACTGCCTGTCGCATTTATTTAAATAGCATCTGCATTCATTATTAGTCAGTTGGCGGCTTAATTAGCTGCCACACACACAAACACACACACACACACACACACATACATATATATATATATATATATACTCATATTTGTTAAGGCATTGCCAATAAGTTCTTAGTCAGGCTTATACCATGTAGTTGTTGCCTGTGTCTGCATTATCAGCTGTTGCCAGCCGCATTGTTTGCCTGCCACAAAGCTTGAAGTTGTTGTTTATAAAGCTGAAAGTCGTTAACCTTCGTTGTAACACATTCATCATCATCACTCACCTCAGCAGCATCAGCGGCAGCAGCAGCAGCTACATCAGCAGCAACAGCAACAGCAGCAACAGCAACACGCACACTTATGCTGCAACAACTACAACTAAAACTACAAGCTCCAAGTACAACAACAACAACAACAATATCGTCGTCGTTGTAGTCGTCGCAGCTGTAAAAAGAAGTCGTCTTAATCTTAAACGACGTCTCCATCCATCGCAAAAGGCAGCAGCAGCAACAGCAGCAGCAACAGCAACAGCAACAGCAACAGCAGCAACAACAACAACAACAACAAAATCAGCTGGGCAGTGGCAGCTCTTAGCTAGTTTTTTGTGTTGCTGCTTTTGTTTGCCAGCATTTGAAAACAAGCAAGGAAGTTTACTGCCACACTGCCAGAATGACGAAGTGAAAAATTGAGCACTGGAAACATTGAATGCTGCTTTGCGCAGAGATCAGCGCACTCTGTGCGTTAAACAGAGACGTACTCAGAGGCAACTCCAACGCAAGTTGCTGTTGCAACTGCTGCAACTGCTGCTGCTGCTGCTGCAACTGCTGCTGCTGCTGCGACACATACAGCAAATAAGTAAACAACGCGCACTCATAACAAATTAGCTTGGCACAGAAAGTCCAATAACTAGGCAGTCCCAGAGCTATGGCCAGGTGCTGCTGTGCTGAACTGTACTAAGAGACAACTAAGTGTCGAGAGAATGATCGACTAGGAGATACACTGCATCCAACTGTTAAATATATTAGATTACCTAAGGTTCATCGTTAAAAGATTCTGCACAATAAAAGTGATCAATTCTCACATGTAAATCAATTCAGATAAATTTTATTTACTAATATTGATAAAATCTAAATAGTTGTTTAATTTTAACGCTTTTATATGGAGTTAAAATTATTGGTAGAATAAAAAAAACTAACAATGCCAGACGAGTTCTATTAAAAAACTTGATAATTTAAATTAAAATTTATATCGTATACAAATTTCCCTGATCCATGTCTGGGTTACTTTATTTTATTTTATTTATATATTTCAAATTATAAGTCGCTATCTCTAAACAGACAAACGGACAGACGGACGGACAGAAGAAAAAATAATATATACTTAATATATATAATCTTAATATATATATACTTAATATATATATATATATATTTTATATATACATAATATATATATACTATATAAATCTCTTACATACTTTTGCACAATTCCTAACTGATCTTTTAGCAATTTGTAATAAATTGTTGAACTCATTTTAAAATATGCCTCAGAATAAAAAAATTCTCCACAACAAACTATTTTTGTGTTATTCTTTAACTACAAATTTATAGTTTAGAAAAAAAAAAAATGGTAATCACACTAAAAACGAAGGCCATTAAATATTTGTACAGTTAAAAAAAAACTGAAACACGTTTAAAAAAAAAGTGAAAATGCAAACCTAATATTTACAAATATTTATTTCAAGCTGCGAGCATTTATGTTGAACTTCTGGGTTAAAGTACATAACTTTTTCCGAGTGTACAAATTGCGGCTGTGGCATTTGGGAAATCGTCATGGACGTCGACATTTTGAAAGCGTTTGAAAGTGTCACGTTTGGTGAAATGTCTAGAACTAAATATGGTGAAAATTGGGTACAGCTGCAATGCAATCATTTGACTTGACACTTTCTAAGCCACACAGAGCAGACGACGCCGACGCTGCCACCGCCGCCGCCGCACAAATGAAGAATGCAAACAGACGGACAGACAGGCAGACAGACACTGTTTGGCTGCCACAAAAAGGTTCGGGGCGGATGTTTGCCAAGAGTTGGACTCTAAAAAAACTAAAAATTAAATAAAAATGCTGAGAGACTGTCTCAAAGACTAACTGTAAACGAGCTGAGAATGCAAGAGCATCTGAGCGTCAGTCCCGACAGCAGCCAGTCGAGTGAAATAATTAAAATTCCATGCTCATAACTTCCGCAATTAAGGCTGATAGACTGAAGGAGTGCTCTCCCGCTCTCTCTTTTTCTCTCTTTCTCTCTCTTGCTCCCTCTCTGGCCACATCAGGCGTCGGCAACAGCAGCTAATTTCCACGCACAGTTGACGCGATCAGCGGCGGCAACAACTTGTGTACGAGTAGCCCTGGCCAGGGCCAACAGGAAGAGCAGAGCAGAGCTAGCCACTTGCAACGCGTTGCAGCAGCAACGTTGTCTGACAGCCAGCCAGGCAGGCAGGCAGACACACAGAATGACAGAAAGGCTGGCTGTCTGTTTGCTTGGGCTCTGGTGTGCTGTGTGGTGTGGTGCATCTTTGAGATACATGGCGACGCCGGCCAACGCATGCCACACGGAACACGCCTGCACTAATGAAGTAATTCATTGAACCGTGCTACGCCAGCCAACGCTAGCCATTAGTTTAGTGTTCGTTACGGTGCTCCCAGATCCTCCCTCCCTGCCCGCGCACCCACGCCTAAATGCAACACAACACAACATTGTGTGGCAGCCCTTTTGTATTTGCCATATTGCTGCTTGAGACATGGCGCATTTAATGTTTAACCCAAGTTCAAGCCGCAGCCTACCTTTTTGCCTCTTGCCACATGCCGCAACTATTTGGCAAATAACCAGCAACTGGCAGCGCTTCCTGAATCGCACATTCGATCAGTGTCTGACAGGCGTCTCGCATTCGACTGGGCCATTGGCTTGAACTCGCCTTAAATACATCGAACCGGACCCCAGACACGGCCACAACAACTGCAACAGCAACTGCAACAGCAACACTCAGGCCGAGAGCCACTCCTCTTTGGGCACTATCAGCAGCTGACCAAGCCCAAAATGATGGCCGTTGAGAAAAATGTCTTTGATAATTAAACGGGCCAGCGTACCACTCACTCTACACTCACTCACTCCCCCCCTCTCACTCCGCAGTCAGTCCGTGCGCATTCTAACGATTGCACTTTCACGAAAAGCGCAAGAACTTTATCTGGCATGCCGCATGCCGCAAGCGGCTTGCCACGAGGCAGGCATAAAAAGTAGCAACTTAAAAAGCGTAGAGTGGCTGCCACTGGAGAGTGGCCAGCGGAAAAAGGCTCATCATCTTAATAGAAATACATATGCGTGCATAGCTACACTGCAAAAAATTCCAAGCAATTACAATTATTATTCGAGCTGCAAATTTAAAATCGCCGATTGAAAAAGTAGAAATTTCAAATCGATTTTAAACATAAAAAAAAATGTAAAAACTGAGTTAAATATTAAAAATAATAACAACTGAATTAGGCATAAAAATGAGTTAAAATAATTCGCTAATAATCAGCTAAAACTTGAACAATAAGCACTCTAATAATAATAGAATAACAGTGATTTGTTTATCAAGCCGATTTCGGGTTAAAAGCTGTTACAAATTTTTTATGACAAGTAATAAAAAAAAATACTTAAATCAACAATTTTGTGCCTGTTTTACAAAATTCGCATTAAAAGCATTACCAACACTGATAAGAAACCGAAGTTATTTTTATATTTTTGACAGTGTAAATGTGTTTGGACTTGTATATGTGTGTGTGTTTGTTGGTGTGTGTGTGTTTGTTGGTGTGTGTGTGTGTGTTGGTGTGTGTGCAAGCTGCTGTGTTGTGCATATCAAAATCCATTAGTGGCTTTTGTAGAAATAATCAACAACGACACCAAAAAAACTGCAAAACGGCAAAACTGCAAGCGGCGGCAGACGATGCGGAATTTCCATCGAAATGTCCGTCTCTGTTTTTAGGAGCCATCGGCGGTGGAAGCGGCGGCGACGCGGGAGCAGGCGTTGCGTCGGTTTGGTTTAGTGGTCATATCTATGCCCCGGCTAAGTGAACATTTGTAATGGTCACTCAGGCGGCCAGTGCGTCGTCTATCAGCAAACGCGTTTGTAACATTGTCCACACACACACACACAAGCACACACATCTGTTTATAAATATACATATTTATATATATGTATGTATATGGCTGGTTATTTACCCATTTCTATAATGCACCACAACAACATGGCTTTCGCATCTAATCATTTGTTTTCGTTGTTTATTTCAAACAGAGCGTATCGAGCGCATTTTGTAGAAGTAATTACAAATGCGGTTATTTGACGGACGATTGCAGTGTGTGTATGTGTGCGTGTGTGTGTGTGTGTGTGTGTGTGTGTGTGTGCATGTGTGTGTGTGCATTCAATCGCTTCATTTTTAAGTTGTAAGCTGGTCAGTGCTCCGCATATTGCTGCCTTGTAATGGTCGCTCGCTTGTATAAAAAATTACATTTAATTATAAATTCTATAATAAGGCAGCGCAAATAATATTCATGTAATCATTTTTTTAACCCATGTGAATACTTGGCCACTGACCGCGGCAGCGATTAAATTAATCAGCTTCAATTTGCTGACTGACTTGCTGGCATGCAAATAGATTTATATAGTCGTCTGCTGTAAATAATATATTTCTTTTAAATTTAAAAACTCAACATAATTTATGATCATTGACGTCACTCTTACGTTCAGTGCAAAAAAAAAAACAACAACAACAAATCAAAACATTAAATACATAATCTAACTATTCAACTATCTGTTTGTTGTTTGAGTACGTTTAAAGACCTCAATAAACTTGTGATTGCATACATAAAAAAAAAAACATTATGAAACAACAAATAAAATCTCTATAGCTATCAATCTTGCTATGCAAAGGTATCTTTTGGGATTGCGTTGCTATAACAAATTCATTCGTATTTTATCTGCTCTTTTTTTTTTGCCCCACCAAAGATTTATGTGCGTTTCGACCTTAACCAATTTATTACGGTATTTATAAGTGGCGACTTTTGTAGCTTTTCAGACTTCATATACGTTTTTTTTACGATGCTCCAAACTAAATTTCTAGCCTATTTGACTATATGTACATATATCAACAACAAGCGCCACCAACAAAATATTTAGTTGATGAATATATGTGAAAAATTAGATTGCTACTAATTAACCACAACTAAGACATAAGTAGGCGTTCTACTAATAGTCGATCGTGTCTATATATTATATATATTCTAAGCAACAAGTAAAACGTTAAACAACCTGGCAAATTTTGGCAATTATTCAAGGCTGACGCTGAAATGTGGAGGGGAAACGACAGAATTTGTTACATACAAATTGAAATACACAAAACGAAAGCTAATTTCAAGCGACATCGAATAATATTTCATGGGCTGCGGCATAACAAATCGTATTACATACGAAAAATATGAAATCGAGTTTTCCTTTCTATTTACCGACCCACTTACATATGAGTAAGTTGAAGAAAGTTCTACCTGGTTGCCTTGCCTCAGCTTCTGGTTGCAGACACATGCCGCATATGAGCATGCATATTTCTTTGTTTTTATTTGTTTATTTGCTTATCAGTGGTGCGGCGTCTCTAATTAATTTTTTTTCTCCTCCTTTTTGGTTTTTCACTCATAGATATATATAGAGAGATCCGGTCGACGCGACTTTGCTGCCCACGTAAGCATAGCAAACTAATTAAGTCGCATAGACACAACGCCAACTTTTATCAAAGCGATATAATAAAATATAAAAACAAAACAACAACCAAAATAAAACCAAAAAAACCAAATGAAACTCTGACTATCTATGAAAAAACCAGCACATATATGCATATATTCACATATTGTAGATAATCGACGCAAGAGTCACAGAAAAATAGAAAAAGAACTGAATACTGATTATCGCCCCTAATGAAAAAAAAAACGCGGTAAGTGGTAAGTGATAAGGGTAGCCCAAGAGTATTTAAGCCATGCACGTGTGCTGCCAAAAAAAAACCCAAACAAAACCACAAGATATGTGTGTGTGTGTGTATGGAATAATCATATACCCTTGCATATATTTATACCGCATAAAACTGGCTGAAAGTGTTTTTCAATATAAACTGCAACTAAAATACAAAACGGAAAATATGATTTATGGACAAACTTCACTTTATAAAAAAACAACTTCAAATTTATATAAAATTCAAGACATGTGATAAATTATCAAATTTGTTTTGTATCTAATTTGCATTCAACATTTAGTTTTACTATAATAAATAAAATACAATAATTAAATTATAATCAAATTATTTGACATTGATATTAATTTCGATAGATTTGTTAAATCCTAAATCATAAATTCCGCGGACATTGAAGAATATAAAAAATGCTAATAGTAACACCATTTATATTTTTAATATTGCAAAAATTGATTAAAAAGAATTATAAGCTGTAATAGGGTATCTATAGGCAAAAGACTCCTCAAGTTTGGTATTATTTTTTGCATTTTTTTTTTTAATTTTTACAATTTTTGTATAACAAATGCTGACGCTGCTTGAACACCCATCAATCAAAGCGCTCGAGTGTCTCACAAAAATATTTATAATAACTTGAAGTCTTTTTTTTTGCGAGCGAGTAGCTTTCAGCGTTTTCAATTTCATTTAGCGGCTTTTAATTGCCGAAATCAATTCAAAAGCCAGTTGAACGCGTTAAAAGCATCCACAGCAGCCACAGATCAAAAAAATATATATTTTTTGAACAACAACAGGAGGAAAAGAAAACAACAAAAAATTTTAATAATTATTAACAAGACAGCGGAGTTCATTAGCGCCGCAGGCATACGAAAATTTTTTATTAAAAATAAAAATATAAATATAAATATATATGTTGGGTAATTAAGACTTGTCTGCTGTATATGTAGATATAACCGAGTACTCGCAATACAATGTGGCTATAGTGGGAGCAGCGGGGGGGTGGTTGGGGGCGACGAAAAGGCGTCTGAAAACTTGTTCTACAACTTGTTTTTACATACCGTCCATAGACTAGAATTTCAAAATGGACTGGCGGCATGCGGCATGCGGCAGGCGAAACTCGGGCGATAATATGTAGCCGCACCATATGCGATAATGTTGCCAGCCACATGATATAATAAAATTGGAATGTGCTGCAATTGGTCGCACACACACACACACACACACACATACATATGCATATGGAGTACTTGTATGTATATATAAATAACAAACTATTGGCTTGTATTACACTTTATCAAGCCATGAAACACGGTTCAACTGAACTGAGCTGCGTTTGTTTCTTTCTTGGGCGGCACAGTAAATTTCCATAAATTTACATGCCATAAATCAAATTTGAAATGTTTTCTGCTTGCAGACGCTTTGTGAGTGAATGAGCTGTTCTTATCTTCATTGACTGATGTCTGGTCTTGGGCTTGGGCCTGGTACTGGCACTGGGCTGCTACTGCTGATGCTGCTGCTGCAGCTGCTCTGCTGTTCTGTGTTCAGAAACTAAACAGTAAGCTTATCAATTCACCGTTGACAAAGTGCAATCAACTTTGCAACTCTGCCACTCTGACAATCTGCACGTCGTCGTCGTCGTCGTCGTCGATTTCCTCGTAACACCCAAACGCGCTGATCGCGATGGTTACGGCGATGACGATGGCGATGACTAAACGTCAACTGTTTGTTGGTTAACCCACGCACTGCAAAAGCACATACAGACTTGACCGCATGTTTTATTATTTGGTTAAACAAAAACACAGCCGGCTAAAATGGCAAATGCTGACGATGAACTCATTCAGTGCGGCAGGCCGCAGAGAGACAAGCGAGAGACAACAGCACTCCAAAATTGACAGTCAGTCAGTCAGTCAGTCAAAGTATGTATTTGAGTTTGTCTCTTTTTTATTTTATTATTGACTGCCTGCTAAAATGTACTTAACATGCCTAATGGAGCTGGCCAACAGGAACTGCCGCCTGGCTGGCTAAAAGGAAATGCAGCCACAACAATAAAACTTGCAACAGCAACAACAACAATAACTTCAAAGTGCGGCTTCATTTCTTTACTCAGCGCAGTGATTCACACCTAAAGCGCTGATTAAAATCTGAAGAGTCGGCAAAAATATAGCAAGCAGATAATTCTTGACTCAACGTTTCTAGTGTCAGTTTTTTATTTTTGTGGTTGCAGTAATATGCAAAACATTTGGGGTAGCTTGATGACGTCATTTTGAACAATCATCATCCACAGTCAGTAGAAAAAATAGCATTGTAAGACAATGGAAATGGTTTTTATATCGCTGTGTCAGTTTGTCAGTTTGTCACTTGGTCTCTCGGTCAACTCGGTTGGACGCATATGGCGCTTGTCATATTTGGTCCGCTTCTGCTGTTGATAGCACTTTTGAACAAAATGCACGTTTAAATTTTCATTTATATTTTTTTAATATTTTTTTTATATTATTTTTTACTATTTTAGTCAAAACAAAAACTTTGTAACGACGGCGTTCGACGGCATAGATTTATTTTATTTATTATATTTTGCTTATTATCTTATAATATACTTACAATTCAAATATTGTGTAGGAATTATTCTAAGTAATGACAGATAGCACGTACCTGAAAAAAAAGAATACATAGTTAATAAAAAAATACTAATAATAATACAATATTATGCACATTATAATCAAATAAAAAATCTCAGCAGATCAAATGTGAGCAAATAATATATTTATAAAAGTGATTAAATTTAATCTCGTCAGGGAAATCAAATGTAATCTATTGAATAGGTAAACATTTAAAATCTTTATTTGTACAATATGCTTATATATATATATAATTGATGAAGACAGATCATGCAATAAAAACATATGAAGGCGCCAGTGCAGCGCATTAATCATCCATTTAGGTTCGACATGAGAAAATGGACGTAAACGTGTTCAAACTTATCGATATCTGTTGATAGATATGTACATATTTTTGTGTATATTGCCAATTATCAGTTGCACAACACGAAAGCTGATTCACACGTTCTAATGGAAAGACAAGCGTACACCACTTGAATTTAACAAATAAAAACAATTAAAAACAAAAATAAAAAAAATCTATGTAAAAATTATTTTTTAATAGGAAACTAGCAGACTGAAAGCAAACGGGCAACAATTAAAAAAAAAATCCACAAACAAACTTAATTAAAAATCAAAAATGTGGTGCACAAGTCAACAAACCACCCACACAGTGGCAGAGGGCAGCGACTGAGGCAGAGGCGGAGACAGCAAAGCAACTGCACAAATTGAAAAATAACAACCAAAAAAAAAAAGGAAAAATTAAAAATAAAAATAAAAAAACAAGCGAATTGCACTTCAGCGTACAATGGCCATAAATATGAAATCGTATGCTAAATTAATGCTATTATAGCGTCTAAAATACTACTATGTCGTAGAAAAATGCTTAGAAACGACTAAAAGCAACAACAACAACAACAACAGCAACAAAGGAGCCATATTTGAAGACCTTGTACGTGTGCTGCCTACACAACCAGTTCGCCGTTTCAGTTGATTTCAATTTTGTGCCTAGCTCTGCTCTGCTCGGCTCTGCCCGGCTCTGCACTGCGCTGCTCTGCTCCGGTCTGGTCTGGTCTGGTCTGGCCGGCTCTGCGGACTGGCTCCGAAGCGGTGACTTTTTTGTTTCTTAGTTTATATATACATATACGTACGTATCTAAATATATGTAGGCACTTGATTTGCATAATAAATGCTGCAGCAGCAGCAGCAGCTAAAACCGCCAAGTTTGCTGGAGCATATCAAAAGCAGCTAAAAGATGGCTTGCCCAAAAAAAAACCTATCGCTGCAAAATATAGTCAAGATTCGTCAAATGCACACCTAAAAAGTCAGTGCTCGTCTCGGTCAATTACGGCAAATTTCACTCTATTAAAACACACACTTTTGAGCACCCGTAAAAAGTGAATGTCTATCATTAAGAAATTGCTTTTTTTTCTGGCTTCATCCATTATCAATATGAAATGCTCGCCCAGTTCGCAAAATGATTTAACATTTCCGCTTTTATGCAAAATTAATTGCATTTAATTATGACCAAAAATTGACAGCAATTGAACGCCTTGTGATTATCTCACTTGGCGTACAAAAATTGCGCCAAAGCCAGCGACCAATTTAAAAAAAAAAAAAACCGACAAAAAAAAATACCATAATTAGACTAATAAAAACTAGCAACAAATTTTGTGGCTTTATTTATTTATTTTTAGCGTGCCAAAAATGACAGTTAATAATGCGTGAATTTTATAACCGAAAATAATTTAATAAAGCCAATTGTGAGATTTTTCACAATTTCCGCCCGTGCCATTCGAATAGGGCTTGTATTTTTTTTGTAAACATGACCCAATCCCAAACCCGTCAGAACGACGAGGGACGTGTCAGTTTATAGACAAGTTGGCAAATTGTTGTGTCCGTATGGGAAGTATGCCTATAATTATATATAGCTATAGATAATATGTAGACCAGGTACAGGTGTATATGGGCATTAGTCAGCGCTTGATGTTGATTGCGTAGCACGGTTGTTGTGATTGTTTGCATTTGCACATATATAAACAAATTACGCCGTAAACAAAAAGACAAACAGTTGGACAGGTGACTGGGGTCGGTGGGGGGCTAATGCAGATAGTTAGTTAGTCGAATCGACTGAAAATATGACAAATATGCATAGCCGGGCAAAAGGTTAATTGTGCACAGGGTATGCACAGTGGATACGATAGAAACTAGTCGCTGGTTTCATCCGTCACTCAGTTCGTCAATCACTGTGCGCTTTACTTACTCGGTACATGAAAATCGTGTTTGTAGTTTTATTATTATTTTTTCAATTTTTTTTTTGTTTTTTATTTTAGGTTTTGTTTTCCTTTTATTTCTTTATTTTTTTTTTTAGTATTTTCACTGCATTTTTACAGCCAAACAAATTTTTTGACAAGCAACTGACAGAAATTGACAAGCGCATGAGCAATGGACCGTCAAATGTATGGGGAGCAAATGGGAGGGGGGGGGGGGTGGATGAGGCAGGAGTTGGGGGAGGTAAGAGCAACCGCCAACCAGACCAGTCTAAGAGCAAAAGCAGAACTCTACTGTAATGTGAAAGATGATGATTCCAGCTGTGAAAAGGTCAACATAGAGACCGAGACATTTAGCCAACCATTTCAATGGCCCAGACATGCTGTGTGTGGTTGTCTAGCTGTCTGTCCATCAGTCTGTCTGTCTGTCAGTCTCTCTGTCTGCCTGTCTGCCTGACTGCTTGTCTGCCTGTCGTGTGTCGTGCAGAGTTATTGCTGTTACTTGCCTCACTTTCCAATATCCAAAAGAAAAGAAGAGTGCGAGGGCCTGAGAACCGATCGCAGCATTTCTCTCCCAGCCATTCAGAGCTCGAAGAGGGTCGCGCTGACGAGCTAATATTGACAAATTAAATGCAGTCTAATGTGTGTTTAATCTGTGCGTTGCTCAGTTGATTGGTTTCGCTTTTAACGACGTCTACAGAGCCCGCCGTGAATCTTCCATCAACATAAACATCAACTTCATCTTTAAAAAAAACAAGCTGTTGCATCATTTTCACATGTTAATTACTTTTTTAGCATCTTGTGTTTGCTTCTCGTTTTTACGTAAAACAGCGATTCAATCTGGAGAAGATCTTAGCAAATATTGAGACTCTTCAAAATGTTTTGCTAATAACTACAATTGTTGAGCAAAATGCTAAAAATAAATGACGATTCTTATTACCAAATGGATCAGAGTATATCATATATATATATATATACATATAATTTTATTTTTATTAAAAATGTATCTAATAATAAAAATTGCACTTTTGTACATGTCCCAACAGATGTTGACAATGTTTCCACTTTCGGGAGAAAATCTCGTTGCTCAAAATGCATCTGCTCGCAATTTGAGGCAACATATGTTTGTCTGCTTAGTTCCTGGAGCATAAAAAAATTTACGAAAACAAAAATACACATGTACACAGAACGCATAAGAACGATGTGTGTGTGTGTGAGTGTGTGTGTGTGTGTATGTGTGTTAATACTGGCAGCCGAAGGCAAGGCAATTCAAAAGTCATTGAGGCGCAAAAGTCAAGCATAAATATTTCAAATAATGCTTGTTGGCCCCGACCGAGGCCTCACAACGCCACTGGGCAATAACATCAGCATCAGCATCAGTATCACCATCAACATCAGCATCAGCATCAGCACTAGCATCAGCACTAGCAATAGCACTAAGAAAAAGCTACAGCTGGGTTTGGGACTGGGGTCTACACTCTGCCCTGCTCTGCTCTGCTCTGGTGGAAGGCAGGCAGGCGGACAACGTTGTGTGGCATAATTTGGTGAGAGTTCGAGTTCAACAGCTGAAAAACGGCCGCAATAACAGCCAGTAAGAGTTCTAAACGAGAATGCCAGACTAGCAGTTACTCCGCACACATGTTATCACGATTGCTCAATGGAACTCATTCGCACTACTAACATATCTCCGAGAAATCTCAGAGAATGAGTGTCTTTCCTTGCCTGCCCTGTTTTTTTAATGGTTTTTCCCAATCATAGCACTAAAATTTGAATATTCCACGAATTGTAATATGTTAATCATATTTTTATTTTCAATTTAAATTTAATTACACCCATTAATTTCATATTTTTTTTATTTCATTTTTAATAACCTCATTTTTGGATTGTTTTTTCGCCAACAGCATAATTTAAAAAGTTGTAAGGCATAACAATTATGTACATGACTAAAATCAATGTATTTATTTGTATATATATAAAAGTAAATAATATAAATAAACAAATATTTATTTATATTTGTGAACCAATTGAACTGAAGTTGTGCAAAGCCAAGCGATACCAATTTTAAAAAACTGTAATGTTTACAGGGTATCACACAGCAATACGAGCACATTAACGTGAAATAAGAACAACAAGAATCAACGAAGTAGATTAGAGCAGAGAGAAGTGTGGTGGAGAGCGGAGAGCAGAGACAATTGTTGACTAGAGGCGTTGTTGTAATCGTCGACGACGCCGGCGGCGACGTCGCTGATGACCTCAGTTAAAAATAAATAATACTTAACATTTTTTGGAATTAGTTTGCTGTTTTTGGACAGAACATTGTTGCATCCAATCAGCTGTGTGTGTGTGTGTGTGAATGTTTTTGAATGTGTATGCATCATCATCAAGCTGTTTGCTTAGGTTGTAAGTTCAGGGTGGCGCTCAGTGTCGCCTCCCGTTAATGACGACAGCAACAACAACAGCGACAACAACATCGGCATACAAATCATTTTGTCAACTGAACTTGTTCCCCAGCTATATATATAAATGTATAGGGTATATATTTATGTAAATTCCTGTACGACATTTATCACCAGAAAGAAATTGATGAACCTGCCATATAAGTGGGGAGATGGAAGTTGGCAGTAAACGTGATTTGAGACAGAGAACATCTGGCATCAATTTAAAAATATAGACAAGGATTCTGTTTGCTTTTGGCTGTTGCGACGGGTGCAGAATCAGCTGTGTGTGGTAGCAGTTAACCGAAACAGTGCAAACAGTTATTAATTTTATACATATATCATAAATATATATTGATATATAGCTATATATACATACATATATGTGGGCACAAGCCCATATTGTTTCAGTTTTATTTACTCGAGTTTGCCGTTAAACTAAACAACTCGCACGCACAAGTGTTTCTTTATAGGTTTATATATGTATATATATATATATATATATATATTTATATACAAAAAGGCATAAAACCAGTTTGTTTCTACGTATACGGTTATGCTTATAATGGTGGTGTGTGTTGTGTGTGTGTGTGTGTTGTAAAAAAGTGCCAACTTCATATGATTGTGTTCTATATTACTACGAAATCGAAATCGAGCTAAACTCCCTCCTTATGCGTTGCACGCCAGGGGATGGATGACGCATGCACCGGAAATATTTCGATGCAAATCAGAGAAGCGCAGAGCTCATTAATGCATTGTTGTTTATTTCATTAAGAAAACATCAGAGAATTGCCATCAATGCCGTCTAAGAAAATAAACAAGTCTGGGCAAAAAAAAAAAAAAACAACTCACAAACTGGACGATATTCCTCAACAATATGTTCGAGCACTTAAGCGATCGGGAAGAAGTGTTTACGACTTACAACCATTTGCGTCGCTTGATCGGACTCTGAAAGACGCTGACAATCGGAGAAAATATATATAAATCGACGGAAGCGCAGCAAGATAAAGTCTGCTATTGTTTTTGTTGTATTTGTTGTTGTTGTTGTTGTGGTTGTCTCAAGTATGAAACGATTTGGATCGCTGTCCGTGATGAAACTGGAAGGGAGAGCAGATAACGCATGCGACTAACTAACTGTTAGCACATTCATCGTGTATACATACATAATATAGGTTATCACCATATCAGTTCTCAGACTCGCTCAGGCAGCCAGCACTCAGAGAGCTGACAAGATAAAGCCAGCCGACTATATGACTATCTGACTATCCGACAGACGAGCAGACTTAACAAGGAGACACAAACCCAAATAGCCCAAAACCCAAACCAAAACCAAGACACAGACGAAAACGGAGACCCAGGCCAGGCACAGGCCAGTTGTGATACTGATAGTGATAGCTCTCTACATATGTGTGTGTGTGTGTGTATGTGTGTTTGGTGTGTGTGAGGCATATGCCGGTTCTAATAGCGACTGATTTCTGTTTTAAATATACCCTTGCATAATGCTTACAATGGGTATCACTCAGTTGTGCTTTGGGTTTGTCCCGAACAGAAATGTTCTCATTGAATTGTTCGAAGAGAGAAAGTTACTGAGAATTGAGAAATATCCGTAAAAAGATTTTCTATTGAGATATTTATTCATCATTGCGAATTTTTCATGGAGAATATTTACTGCAAAATACTTTTGTAAAGCTTTTGTTTTTGGTCGATTAATATTCTTTATTATTTTATTATAATGCTCATCAATGATAAAAAAATATGTATCGACAAGTATTAGTTTAGACAGAAATCATCTCTGATACCATACACACATTGATTTTTGATAGGAGTAAAAGACAAAATTTTCATATCTGCTATTCGAGCTCTCTCGACTTCAGCTTTCTTACTTTTTTCCCATTAGCAAATTAGTCGCGCACTCTTCTGTTTGTTAACTTCTTTTATTTCATAATTTAATTTTTTTGCAATTTTGTTTAGTTTTAAAGTGAAAGTAAGCGGTAAACATATTAATTTAGCAACAATCTCCAACTAAATGTTTTGTAACGCTTAAACCATAAAAAAACAAAGTTGACGTTCTAAGAAAAAACTCGCATTAACTTTTGCCATTTGTTCTTTTTGTTGCTTCACACGCACAAAGAGAGAGAGAGAGAGAGAGTGGAAGAGGGGAGAGAGATAAGCTAATGTTTACCCGCTGCCGTTGATAAGCAGCATGGGGTCGACCTCTCCCTCTCCTCAACCACTTCTTCTTCTTCATATTCTTCTTCTTCAACCAAACTTACACGTACCTTTTTGACGCGCTTGCATCTGCTCGGCGGCCTCTCTATGGTGCTAGAGCGAGACGGGCTGTGGCAGAGCCAGACGAAATAAATTAGAAACTCAGTTAAAAAAAAACGCACAAAACAATTCTTATTTGTTATTTAAACACCAATTGACAATTTTTAATTGCTTTTTATTATTTGTGCAATTTTCAATGCGTTTTTTAAAAAAAGCCCACTTTTCACTTGACGCACATTAGATTTTTGTGTTGTTGTTGTCAACATTTCAATTTCTATTTCAACATGTTATTTTTTTCTTTTCTTTTTCTTATTTCATTCGTTTGCAGCTTATGCGAGAATTTTAGTAATCTAAAACAAAAACACACGCGACGCGCTCTCCCGCACACGCATACACACACAAAACACACTGAAACACGCACTCTCGCACGCACTCTCACACACACTCGCAAGCAACGCAACTGGAAGCGAAGCGATCAGAAAACCGATTTTTACGCACTATTTAGCTTTATATTTTCTTGGGTAATTTTTTCCTGGTTTTTTCTTTTATGTTGGGGAGGTGTGCGAAATTAAAAAAAATAAAAGGAATATCTTGACAATCGAAGCGTTTGTTTTGTTTGCAACTGCAATTTCCGCGCTCGTTTTGTTTTTTTTTTATTTTGTTGTTTATACGAAAAGCGTTTGCAGTTGTTTTTTTTGTTGGTGTTGTTGTTGTTACAGCAATAACAAACGTTTTCTTTCTTCATAGACTTTTAAGCTGCGCTATCGTTTCGTGTGTGTATTTCTTGTTTATCGTATTTTTGCTTTTGTAATTTCGTTCACGTTCTCGTCGAGATTGAACGATTGTTGTATGATTGTATTGGAATAATGAATGTTTGTCTCACGCTGCGCGCCGCTCATTCATAAATCGTTCGGTTCCGTTCGGTTCGAGAATCAGTGACGTAAAATTAACTGACGACCCGTCTGCACGTCTGCTTAGCTTGGCAAGCGGTTGCCGACTAACGGTTGCAACCAAACAATCGGCAGCGACGAACGCGATCGTTTCATGTTGCCATCGAACATGTTCCAAACGTACGGATGCAACGCCCCATGTTAACCTTAAGAGCACTCTTTTAACTTAATATTTGTCTTTGAATTTTTAAAATATTGAAATATTTATTTGAAAATTAAAAGTTATTTGCTTTATATGCATACTTAAATAGCCCTAATTTCGTAATTTTATATAGATTCAATGTATACCAACTAAATGTCAACATGACTAGTGTTAACAGAGTGAGCCATAACAGCATAACCGTTTCGATGCGCCAACTTGTTGGCTGTGGAACCATTGAGCGCGTTCGCTTCAGAACGGTTGCCAGAATTTGTTCATCACCAACGAAAGTAAAACTATATAGAAAAGAGTATTTTTCACACTTTCCAATGTGAACCATAAAACACCATGCAATGATTCTCTCCTCCTCAGTCCATGCATGTAAGCGTGCGAGTTTGGTTCTGAGTTGCTCTGTGGTTGTGCTCTCTTTGATTGCGCTTTTCCCGCAATTCTTTTAGCCAGCCTCCGCAGTGTTTATTGCCGTCTTAAATAATTAGTTGTTATCAGCAAAGTGTTTTCTATATTCTGTTTACAATGGGTGTCATTTTCCAGAAAGGCGTCTTAACACTTTTCTCCCGCCCCAATTTACCAACTTGTTTAATTTGAAGCTTACAAATTTTCTGCCAACATATTTATTTATTTTGATCTGAGCAGCATTTGAAATAGTTTTAAATGCGACGAGCATTATTTGTTTAGGCAAAATCTGTAAAAGTCGACTTATTCTGTACTATAACACAACATTTAGTACATAAAATATATTTCTATTTATAAATGATTTTTTTTAAATTAATTTCTCGCATTCCACAATGGCCGAAATATTTAAGTTAGCCAAGAAGATCTGCGATTACGCAGTAAATTCGAGGAAAAAGCGCCATGTGACATTCAAACGGAGTGTCTCCGATATAGTTCGGGAACGCGATCTATACTCCATTGCGATGAAGGTTCCACTAGATAACTATGTGAATGATCTGGTACTCTCCAAGTTGGAGGAGAAAACAGTCAAGACACGCCTGACTGCCAAGCAATTTTCGGAGTTACGCAAATCGGCTGTGCGTAAATGGGAAGACCTGTCCGCTGAGCAGAAGGAAAAGTATTTTCGATTAGCGCAGAATCCCGCCGATATGAGAATCAGCAGTTTGGCGCAATTGGTGCTAAAGAGCAGAAAGACGGCAGGCAGAAGAAGGCCAGCGAGTTCCAAGGGGAAGACAAAGATCCAGCGGAAGACAATCGTGAAGCGTCGTTCTACCAAAAGCTTAAAATGACTCCTCAATTTAAAAATGAAAAAATTTTTGTTTTATTTGCATATTTAAATAACACTAATTTCGTAATCTTATATAGATTCAATAAATACCCACTAAATGAAAATTTGACTTGTGTTAACAGAGCGAGAATTCACCACCATAACCGTTTCGTTTAACAGAACGCGAATTAACCACCATAACCGTTTCGATATGCCAACTTGTTGGCTGTGGAACCAGTGAGCGCTTTAAAACGGTTGCCAGAATTTATTCATCACCAACGAAAGTAAAACCATATGGGAAAAGGTTCACCTGAGGTGTCTTTCACACTTTCCAATGTGAAACAACACACGCACACAAACACAATGGGCAATAAAACACCATGCAATGATTCTCTCCTTCTCAGTCCATGCATGTAAGCGTGCGAGGTTGGTTCTGAGTTGCTCTGCGTTTTGTGCTCTCTTTGATTGCGCCCTTATGGGTTTTATGGGGCCATTCACGCAATTCTTTTAGCCAGCCTCCGCAGTGTTTATTGCCGTCTTAAATAATTAGTTGTTATCAGCCAAGTGTTTTCTATCTTCTGTTTACGACTGGTGTCATTTTCCAGGAATACGTCTTAACACTTTTCTCCCGCTCTACTTTAAACAACACCTTGTTTAATTTGGAGATTACAAATTTTCTGTTATTTTGATCGGAGCAACATTTGAAATAGTTTTCAATGCGACGAGCTTTATTTGCAAACTCAGATGAATTTTGATTAAAATTGACTGACAATGACTATTTCATTAAGATTGCGCAATGCCAGTTATATTTAATTAAGCCAAATTTTAGCCAAAGGCTTTCAAGGACTCAAACGTAAACAGAGTCGCCCCAAAAACAGACCCAGAAGCACACATTTTTACACACGTCGTTCCCTGCTTCATTTAACCGAAACGCAAAATCACCGAATTTGATTTTAAATTCTACGTGTGATACATAAACAAAATTGAAAAAAAAAACACACAGAAAATAAATAAATATTAGCCCTTTTTGCATTACACTTTCCGCTTGAAGTTGCTTGGTTTTATTTGAATTTTGTTTGGTATTCGTCTCTGTGCTCTGTCTCCTTACTTGACGTTGCGGCGATTCCACATCCTTATCAAAGGTGCACATCAAACATCAGAGTAATCCCCCCCTCCTTCAACTCCACATCTGCCCGGGTACGTGCCTGCAAGTTGCGGCTTTGAAATTGAAACCTCTGACGTCCCATTGTGTTGAAATCTAAGCGTTCCTCGTGTTGCATGTTGATCGATCGCCGTCTCGCGTTTTTTATTTCCCTTCTCGTCTTCCTTTTTGTTGTTGTTTATTGTTTTTTTTATTTCCAGCGAAACGAGAAACGAAAACAAAAAGATGCCACACTGATATATTTTTTGAGCATAGTTTGAATAGTTTTCAATGTCAATGACAGCCCTGCGCCGTGGCAAGAGATACGCAAGATCTTTAATCCCTTTTTTGTCCATTTATAAACTGAAATAGTGAAGAATAACAGAAAATACATAATATATTTATGTATTTTTTTTATGCAACACGTATCATTCCATTTGTATCACGTCTGTTTGATAAAATTTGTTTGGAGTTGCAGCTAAAATAAAAAAAAAACATTTGACAAATAAATTAAAGTGGTTTTATAGGAATAATTAGTTTTTTTTTTATATATACATAGATATGACTCCATAAAGTATATATATTTTTGATCAGCATTAATAGTCAAGTTAATATAATATATCCATAAATCCATTTGATGAAGAGGTTCTGGATAAAAGCTATCAGTTTTTTTTTTAAAATTTTTTACTCAAATAAGGTTTTTTGAAAACTAACTGAAAACAACAAAAAAAAAAACGAAGGAAATCAAATATTTCTTAGCAGTTCAGCTTTGAAACGCCTGTCTTTATAATGACAAAATCTTGCACTATATTTTATTAATAGGCGATAAACTTTTCCAATTTTTTTATATATTTATTTATAAATCAATTTTGTAAAAAAAATTTAATATAATTTTATTTGGATTTTCATGCGTGTGTTTGCGTCTGAGTGTGTGTGTGTGTTTGTGTGTGTGTGTGTATGTGAGTATGTGTGTGCGATAACCTCTTCCGCTTAATTCTGATGACACAAATTTTTTTTGTTTTATTTATATTTAATATATCAATTTACAGTTAATTTTAATTTAAGACACAAATTTTTTTTATATTTTTTATATTTAATATATTAATTTACAGTAAATTTTAGAAGGTTTTTATGTGGATTTTCTGCGTGTGTTTGCCTTTGGGTGTGAATGCGTGTGTGTGTGTTTGCGAGTTAAACTTTTTAAGGTAATTCTGATGGGTTTTATTTTATTTATATATTATTATACATCAATTTTGCAATACATTTTAATATAATTTTATGTGAATTTTTCTGCGTCTGTTTGCGGCTGAGTGTATGTAAGTGTGTGTGTGTGTGTATGTCAGTATGTGTGTGCCTTAACCTTTTCCAATTAATTCTGATGACACATGTTTTTTTTATTTATATTTAATATATCAATTTACAGTTAATTTTGATTTAAGACAAATTTTTTTTATTTTATTTATATTTAATTATATACCAATTTACATTAAATTGTAATATCTTTTTATGTGGATTTTCTGCGTTTGATTGCTTTTGGGTCTGAATGCGTGTGTGTGTGTTTGCGAGTTAAATTTTTCCAGTTAATTCTGATGTGTTTTATTTTAATTATATTTTATTATATATCAATTTTGCAATACATTTTAATATTATTTTATGTGAATCTTTCTGCGTGTGTTTGCGTCTGAGTGTGTGTGTGTGTGTGTGCGTGACAGCTGTAAACGCACATTTCACGATTTTGCATAAATAATGCAAATAAAAGCCGATAAGCGTTTGTTGTATATTAACGCACAGCGGGCAGTTGGCCAATAAAGTCGTACGACGATTTGTTTGGGTTTTCCCCCAAGCGGCCATTAGTCGCAGCAAGTGAAAATTGGCATTAAAAAAAAGGAAGGAGGCAATGCTCAACGCGCACTCACTCAACGATGGCGACATCGTTCTGTTAATGGTCACACTGACTGCCCCCCTGCCCCCTGCAACCTGCCACCGGGTTGCACTTGGGATCCTCTGCAGTCCTGCTCTGCTGGGGCATTTGGGCCGTTTGATAAGTCAAGTTTTTAATGGCAATGTGCGCAGTTAACTTGATTGTAAACGACCAGACGAGCAGGCGGCTGGGTAATATAAAATCGGTTTTCATTATAGCCGTGGCATGTGAAATTAATATATGCCAGTTAAACAGACAGACGGACGGATGGACGGACGGACGGCAGATACGCAGCAGCCAACTGAGCTCAGTTAAATCCCCAAATCAAGTTCGTTGCCTAAGTCTTTTGTTTTTTTTTTGTTTTCGTTTTTGTTTGCCAATCGCCGACTGCCTGCTGTGTGTGTTTGTGGCAAAACAAAATCAAAGTCGCTCAAAGCGCACATTAATTCAAATGGATTCTAATCGTGGCGCGCTCATTAATCCAAGCGCCACCCCACGCATGTGGCACAAGCTTGCCGCTTGCAACATGCAGCTGGCAACTTTAAAGGATTGCCAGCGCTTCGTTTTATTGATGGGCAGCAGTTAGCTGCCGGACTTTAGTGGCAACAATTCAATGATAAATAGCACAAGTGGCAACAACTGGCTGCTTGGCTGCTGCCAATGTTCTATGCCCAAAATGTGTATATATTTTTGTGTGTGTGCGTGTGTGTGTGCCACGTAGCATGTAGCCAATCCAAACGGCATTGATTATTTGTTTGGGATCCTTGCTTGCGGTTGGTCTTCCGCTTTGCGTGCAACTTGTTACTTGTTGCAGGCAAACACGAAAAATCTTTAAGTGCTGTTTGCCCAGCAGATAAGCCATAAGGAACACAAGCAGATCAAGCAGATCCTTTAAATGCCACATGCAACAGACAATGACACCTACAAAAAAAACTGACTTGTGACCAGGAAGACATATTGCTGCGTAAACAGCATAAAAGTGACTCTATATATATATTTATATAGCACAAAAATATATATATATATATATATATATATATATATCCCGCTGAAAACTGTGCTATGTGCAGCCAAATGACGCACAAGGAGCAACACACAGAGAAGCGGCAACAAGCAGCAGTTGCCGTTATACAAGTTATGCAAGCCGTTCGGGGCAGGGGCAGGGGCAGGGGCCGTGGTCTCAAGGTTGCCGCCAGCATTGGGTCAAGCGAGCCGCAAGTTGCAAGTTGCAAGCGGCTGCAACTGATCGCCGTCGTGTGAAAATCTTGTACAACATTAAACGCCAATGAGTAAATACGAGCATAAATCAACATGACAAATGACTAAATATTCTGTTTGCCGACAACATCACAAGAAGGCAACAATTCCCAAAAGCAACAGTTGCAGCTGCACGACGGCAACATACCACGCATCTGCAATGGTATTTGAGATTGTGAATCCCCCCCCCTTTTTACATTAATCTCTCTTTGAATTCCTACATCGAATTCTGTTACTTTTCATTGCTGATATATCTAAGCAAAATAAATAGTTAATGGAAACTTGTTATTAATTAATGTTAAATTCTATGTCGAATTTCAATCACTATTTTTATATTTAATTAATAAATTTTATGTTTTTTTACAATCCGCCCCAAACTTATTTTCAAGTCTGTATTCTATTTCTTAGTCTCTCTTTCATTGTTTTAGACGTTGTTAATAATCCGAAAATGGTTAATTTAATATTTATAGATTTTTATTATTAATTCTTCATTTATATGTAAAATTTCAATCATAATTTTTAAATTTAATAAATACGTTTTAGATTTTTCTACAGTTAACGAAAATGAAAATGTTCTAAATTCTAATTTAATGTTAAAATTTATGTAAAATTTCAATCACATTTTTTATATTTCGTAAATAGATTTAGATTTTTCTACGTTTCGCCCCAAACTTATTTCCGAGTCTGTATTCTATCTCATTGTCTCTCTTTCATTGTCAAGGAAATCGTTAATAATTCGAAAATGTTCAATTTAATATTTATAGATTTTTATTATTAGTTCTTAATTAATGCTAAATTCTATGTCGAAATTTAATCACAATTTTTATATTTAATTAATAAATTTTAGATTTTTCTACAATCGGCCCAAAACTTTTTTTCAAGTCTGTATTCCGCCTCTTTGTATCTTTTTCATTGCCTGAGTCATTGTTAATAATCTGAAAATGTAATATTCATTGATTTTTATTCAATTTCAATCACAATTTTTATATTGAATAAATTCATTTTATTTTATTTTTCTATGATCAACTCCAAACTTATTTCCAAGTCTCTATTATATTTCTTTGTCTCTCTCTTACTTTCTTAGAAATTTTTAATAATCCAAAAATTTTAAATGTAATATTTATAGATTTTTATTATTAATTGGCATACCCGTTGGGTGCACTGAACACAGGGTATAACAAGCGTGCTGTACTTGCTGGCGAACACGGCTCCTGCGGTTGTTGTTGTTTATGTTGTTGTTGTTGCTGTTGCTGTTGCTTTTATTGTTGTTGCACATTGCCATTGTTTCGCCAACGAAATCTGCATAAATGGGTCAGCTTTTTGGCAGCAGCAGCAGTGGCAGCAGCAGCGGCAGTAGCAGTGGCCCATTGGCACCGGCTCTGCCTTTGTGTACTTGTTACGCCCGCCTGAGGTGCATTGAAAGTTGTGCATTTTTTTTTGTTGTTGTTGTTTTTTTTTTTGTTTTATTTATTTCAGCCCGCAGCTACTGCAACAACAATAGCAACACAACAACAATAACAACGGACGTTGTTTTATTTTGCATTTAATTTTTATTTATGGCTTGTTAACCGCTGCTGTCTTTTGACGCCAACTCATGGCTAAAAACTGCTATCAACACCACAGCCGGAGCAGAAGCAGAAGCAGAAGCAGGAGGAGCAATAGCAACCACATTCCAGGAAACTCATATTTCCAGAATTCTTACAGAGTGAGAATCTGACGGGGTGCTAAGTTCAGAGCCGCAATGAAATGTGCAGCCTATGAGCTGTTGCAAATGCGCCGCTGACAACATTAAGCCCAACAGCAACAACAGCAGCAGCAACAACAGCAACAACAACAGCAGCAGCAACACAGCCGCTGACAGCATGTGGTTGCAAGCAATTGTGTGGAGCCAAATCTATATGCAACGCGTTGACAGAAGCTACAAATGCAACTTGCAACTTAGCAGGCCTAAAAGTTCATTCGAGTTAATAAACGCATTATTAATAATATGATTTATATGGCATTGAAGCACATTGAACACGCTTTTAATAGACGGTTTTTAATGGACTTAAATGTTGTATTTAGCAACATTTTTGTGTATTTTGCATAACTGTTTTTAAGCTTGAAAAATATTAAATTTTTCCTTAAATCAAAATCGTACTGAAAGGCAGAAAGTTTTCCTTTAGAGAACTATGTGAATGATCTGCTGCTGGTCAATTTGGAGAAGCCGGTCAAAACACGCCTGACGGCCAGGCAATTTTTGGAGCTCCGTTCTGAGGAAATGGGAAGAGCCGTCCGCTGAGCAGAAGAAAAAGTATATGAGACTGACGCTGAATCCTGCCAATATCAACAAAATCAGCGATTTGGCGCGAGCAGAAGGCCGGCCCGCTGCCGAAGGCCAGCGATTTCCTAGAAGAAGGCGAAGACAATCGGGAAGCGTCGTAAAACCAAAAGCTTTTAATGACTCCTCAATTTAAAAATTAAAAGTTTTTCCTTTATATGCATATTTAAATAACCCAAATTTCGTAATCTTATATAGATTCAATGAATACCCACTAAATGAAAATTTGACTTGTGTTAACAGAGCGAGAAATAACCACCATAACCGTTTCGATATGCCAACTTGTTGGCTGTGGAACCAGTAAGCGCTTTAAAACGGTTGCTAGAATTGGTTCATAACCAACGAAAGTAAAACCATATGGGAAAAGGTTCACCTGAGGTGTCTTTCACACTTTCCAATGTGAACCAACACACGCACACAAGCACAATGAGCAATTAAACACTCTGCAATGATTCTCTCCTCCTCAGTCCATGCATGTATGCTTGCGAGGTTGGTTCTAAATTGCTCTGTAATTGTGCGCTCCTGGATTGCGCCCTTCCCGCAATTCTTTTATCCAGCCTCCGCAGTGTTTATTGCCGTCTTAAATAATTAGTTGTTATCAGCAAAGTGTTTTCTATATTCTGTTTACAATGGGTGTCATTTTCCAGAAAGGCGTCTTAACACTTTTCTCCCTCCCCAATTTACCAACTTGTTTAATTTGAAGCTTACAAATTTTCTGTCAACATATTTATTTATTTTGATCTGAGCAACATTTGAAATAGTTTTAAATGCGACGAGCATTATTTGTTTAGGCATCAATCCGTAAAAGTCGACTTATTCTGTACTATAACACAACATTAAGTTCCTATAAATATTTCCATTTGTAAATTTTTGTTTTTGAATTAATTTCTTGCATTTAACAATGGCCGAAATATTTAAGTTAGCCAAGAAGATCTGCGATTACGCAGTAAATTCGAGGAAAAAGCGCCATGTGACATTCAAACGGAGTGTCTCCGATATAGTTCGGGAACGCGATCTATACTCCATTGCGATGAAGGTTCCGCTAGATAACTATGTGAATGATCTGGTACTCTCCAAGTTGGAGAAGAAAACAGTCAAGACACGCCTGACTGCCAAGCAATTTTTGGAATTACGCAAATCGGCAGTGCGTAAATGGGAAGACCTGTCCGCTGAGCAGAAGGAAAAGTATTTTCGATTGGCGCAGAATCCCGCCGATAGGAGAATCAGCAATTTGGCGCAATTGGTGCTAAAGAGCAGAAAGCTGGCCCGCAGCCGGAGGCCAGCGAGTTCCAAGGGGAAGACAAAGATCCAGCGGAAGACAATCGAGAAGCGTCGTTCTACCAAAAGCTTTAAATGACTCCTCAATTTAAAAATGAAGAAATTTTTGTTTTATTTGCATATTTAAATAATTCTAATTTAGTAATTTTATATAGATTCAATAAATACCCACTAAATGAAAATTTGACTTGTGTTAACAGAGCGAGAATTCACCACCATAACCGTTTCGTTTAACAGAACGCGAATTAACCACCATAACCGTTTCGATATGCCAACTTGTTGGCTGTGGAACCAGTGAGCGCTTTAAAACGGTTGCTAGAATTTGTTCATAACCAACGAAAGTAAAACCATATGGGAAAAAGTTCACCTGAGGTGTCTTTCACACTTTCCAATGTGAACCATAAAACACCATGCAATGATTCTCTCCTCCTCAGTCCATGCATGTATGAGTGCGAGTTTGGTTCTGAGAGTTGCTCTGCGTTTTGTGCTCTCTTTGATTGCGCCCTTATGGGTTTTATGGGGCCATTCACGCAATTCTTTTAGCCAGCCTCCGCAGTGTTTATTGCCGTCTTTTGATTACGATTGGTGTCATTTTCCAGAAAGGCGTCTTAACACTTTTCTTCCGCCCCAATTTACTAACTTGTTTAATTTGAAGCTTACAAATTTTCTGATCTGAGCAACATTTGAAATAGTTTTAAACGCGGCGAGCATTATTTGTTGAGGCAAACTCAGATGAATTTGACTTACATTGACTCACTTTGACTCACATTGACTACATATCATAGAAATGAACTACAATTTTTTTTTTTATGAATATTTTTACTTTTGGTTGTAATAATTATTCAACAATTTCTCAGTTTACACAATGGTTGCTATAAGGAATTTCTTCGGGAACATGTACGACTACGCAGCACGGAGTTTGTGGAAAAAGCGGTCTATGAAATTTAAACAGAATAGACTCGATCGGAAAAGCATCCTGCAGTCCATTGCATTTCACACACCGATGGAGAACTATGTGAATGATATGCTGCTGACCAAGTTGGAGGAGAAGCCGGTCAAAGAACGGCTATCTAACTGGGAAGTTGCGAAGTTACGTAAATCCGCTTTGCTGAAATGGAAAACAGAGCTGACACCTGAGCAGAAAGAAAGATATAAGCAAATGGCGCAGAATCCCGTCGATATCCGCCGCACCCGAAATGGCATCAACGATTTGGCGCAACTGGTGCTAAAGAGCAGAAAGCCGAAGAGTAAACGGAAGCCAGCGGGTTCCAAGAACGATCGTAAGCCCAAGATCCGGCGGAAGACGATCGCCAAGCGTCAGCGTATCAAAGCCTATCAAGGATTAATCTCTAAACGGTGTGGCCACAAAAGCAAACCCAGCAGCACACAAGTTCAGGCAATCCATTCCCTGCTGCAGCCAAGTCCAGTTGAAGTGGAAGCAATTGTTCGAGCAGTGAATATGTCAAAGCGCAAAAGCAAATAAATTTTATTTTAAATTTTACGTACAAAATTTGATAAAACACAAACACAATAAATAAATATTTTATTTGATAAAAAAAAATTATATTTTGCGCATTTGCTTAAAACAAAACCCAAATTAGATTTTGTTACGTTAAAAATTAAATATTTTCGAAATATCTTCGATGGCAAAACTTCATTAAACAGAATCATCACTCGTTAAGAAAATATTTTTATATTTTTTCAGTTCGAAATATTAATTTTTGAACCATCCATTTAACACCAAAATCAACGTAAAAAATTATGTTATTTTTTGCACCATTTTTTTTATAGATTTTAAAACAATTTAAAGGCAAAAATTGATTGCGGTTAAAATGTGGTTTTCTGAATTGACTTTAACCGCAGCCACAATACACACTCACACACACAACAACACACACACACATACACACACACACACATACACACCGAGTAGCATAGTATTAAAAAGCATTTTGAATGGCAACACACAAGTCGAGCATAGATTTGAGCCGCCACAAAGTCTACCTGGTGCGGACTGCCCCCTGACTGACTATGACTATGACTATGACTATATAGCTACTATAATTATAGAGAACGCTCGATGCCGCCGTGTCACAGTTGCCACATAAATCAAATCATGGCGGAAAAGTCAGTCAGGCGGCCAAAGCCAAAGTTGCCGCTTGCCATGCGCGACTTGGTTTTTTTTTTCTTTTCTTTTCTTTTAGCTGAAATCATAATACTGTGCCGTCAGCTGTGGCAACCAGTTTGCAGCATTTGTTGTTGGTTTGTTTGTTTTTTTTTTTGTTTTTTTTTGTTGCCGCCGGTCTTTTTGAATAGTTGATAGAGTGCCCAAGCTAGTACAGTGATAATAACATTTGTGGCATCCGTCTTTGTAATTAGCCTCTCATAATTAGCCCAAACCAATGGAAAATACGTCACTTTGCTGTAGAAAGTTGGCAGATGTTGCTGATGCTGATTATTGGCGCGATACAATTTAATTAGATTTTCGCCAGACAACCTGACAATGTGAAAGGCAGAAGGCAGCCCAGTTGCCCAGTTGTCCAGCTATATCCAAGCTAAACTACGATTTGGGCACGGCTCATTACGCATAGCTAAATAGAAAACAGCAGCAGCAGCAGCAGCAGCAGCATCAATAGCAGCAGCAACAGCAGCAGCAGTAGCAGAAGCAACAACAGCATCAGAAGTAACAGCAGCAGCAGGAGAAACAGCAGGAGCAAAAGCAGCAGCAATATCAGCAACAACAGCAGCAGCAGGAGCAACAACAGCCAGAGCAACAGCAACAACAGCAGCAGCCACAGCAGCAACAACAGCAGCAACAATAGCAACAATAGCAGTAGAGATAGCTACAGCAACAGCAGCACCAACAGCAGCAACATCAGCAACAACAGCAGGAGCCACAGCAGCAACAACATTAGCAGCCACATCAGCAGCAACAGCAACAACAGCAGCAGCAGCAACAGCAGCAACAACAGCACCAACAACAACAGCAACTCTGACTGGAAAAAACGCCAACACCAATTGGGCTGTTTTCTATATTGACTATTTCCGTTTGGGGGGAAAAAAACGCTTGTAATTCATGCACCGCTGCTCAGCTGTTTGGCTTTTATTTGTGGCGGCCTTGATCACATGCAACAAAGCAAAAGTGTTGCAACGTTTGTTCTGCTGATTGTTTTGTTTATTTGCCAAAGTGTTTTGTTGGTATAACAAAAATCATAAAGCTGGCAGCACGAAATACATAAATTGCAAGTTGAGAGCAACTGCACTTAACCCACTTTGCAACTAAGTTGCACTCAGCACTCGTTGCAACTCTCACAGATCTGCCACACTGCGAGGAGGCGCGACTCCAACGATTCAAGTGCGAGAATACTCGCAATCCGGCGACTAGATTAAGCCAAGTCAAGCAGTGGGCCAGTTTCAGCTTTAGCACTCACTATATAATTAGACGTCCTTGCCCAGGTCGAGCACCCAAAGTGGGCGGCTAAGTGCAAGAGTTGTATATAACTGGGAATACTAATAAAAAACAAAGATCTTCCCTGCTAATGGGATATTTTTAGAGGTATATTCTAATTGACATATTCAAATTAATACCACGGATCACAATTTTAAGCTGGGTTTCGTATTGAATGTAAAATTTTTTATTAAAAAAAAAATAATTCAAATCATACTGGTCAAAATTGCATGGGTCAAAATGTTGCAAACTGTAAAAAATCTTTTTTAAAAAACATTGCCTTGTTTACCTCTAGATAAAGAATAGATTATTATTATTATTATTATTATTATTATATATTTATTATTATTATTTGTTTGCGGTTTTTGTGCACTGCGACCTAGTTGGTCTATTGTGCCCCCTTCCGAGCTTTTAGCTCCTCCATCAACCCCAGTTCCTGAATGAATGTCACGATCTTTGATGGGTCGAGGGCTGCTATGTCTTTGACATTCACAGCATGCATCCCTAGGATGCTGCATCTTCTCCTGGCAAGGGCGATGCATCCCGATAGGATGTGAGTTGAGGACTCCTCCTCGATCTCACAAAACCTGCATTGACTTCTGCTACAGATACCCATTTTGGACAGGTGGCTCTTTAGTCTACAATGTCCTGTCAGTAGACCGACAAGTATCCTTAGCCTATTCCTGCCCATGGATATTATTTGCTTAAATCGTTTATGATTATAGCCGCTTAAAAGACATTTGGCTTGTCGGAGTCCCGGTGCTTCCTCCCAGCTCCTTAGTCTCCTTTGTCTTTGTTATATATTATTATTAATTAATTGGACCAGTGCTGAGTGATTCTCGGTCCTTCTATTCTCTAGTTTTTGAAAGCTGACATTTAAGTTTCTTCTACACATAAAATTCAAGCAATAATTGCGTTTTCAAAATTAAATTTGAAATTGAATTTCATTTATACATATAAATAATTTTCTTTTTTATTTGTCGGAAATAAAACGAAAGTTACAAATGGAAAACAAAAATAGTAATTACCCACACGCAATATATATACAAATATATTTGATGAAGCGTACTTCACAAATCAACAAACATATCAAAGACATTATCACATGGCTAAAAAGCATTGGGGTGGCCCAAGTGAGGTAGCCAAATGACAGCAGGATGCAGCGCACCCGTCAGCCGTCAGCTGTTGATTGTTGGCTTTTGGCAGTTGTTGCCATAGCCACACAGGAAACACATGCAGCAGACAACAGTCATACACACACACACTAACACAAACATACATATGTAAATATGCATGGACGACGGCTTAATCACCTGCGGGCTGATAAACAGATAGACGTATAGCTGGCTGGGCGTGGCCAGGTGCGACGTCGACTGCCTGGCTAATTTTAATAAACAAATTTCATAGCGCCGACCCGGCTGAGTGCGCACTGCTTGCAGCCCCCCCGTGCACCCCGCCTGAACTTTGATGTACAGTTACAGTTGTGGCATGGCATGCGAAGCGAGCGCCAAGTTGTCTGCAAGTGTTGCACATCGCACAGATGCCAGCGCCGCGATACAAGCCAAAAGGCCAGCGACAAACACAACAACAGCAACAACAGCAGCAACAACAACAACAACAACAAAGTCAAAAACAATGGTGGCAGCTGCTACCGCCACAAAACATAATCTCCGGCGATATCTCAGCGAGCAGCGGCATTCGTGTGGCTTCCTTGGCCTGCTGCTCCTCCTGCAGCAGCAGCACTAGCTTTAACTGCAACTGCAACTGCTGCCCCTGCCACACCTCCCCCAGCCGACCCTCAGCAACTGTCTAAGTAGCTGCAGCCGCTGCCTGTTTTTTTATTTTCTTCTTTTTTCTTTACTTTTTTTTGTGAAGCGCCAGCGGGGCAATGCTTTGGTTTGCTTTTTGCTCACCGTTGCTGCTGCTGTTGCTGTTGCTGCCACTGATGTTGCTGTTGCTGTTGCCATTGCTGTTGGCCTGCGTCCGTAACTAATAAAAATTTCAATTTGTACGCTAAACGGTTATTGACGTATTACCGCTTGGCCAGCCACGGCTGCAATGGCAGCCAGGCAGTGGTAGCAGCAACGCCTTTAGTTATTGTTTCTTTTGGTGCAATGCAACGCCTTCGTAATGTTTTATTCATGCCACCACCAACAGTAACAACAACAACAACAACAGCAACAGTTGAATGGCTTTCGCCAGCAATGCGAAAATCTTCAAATGAAAATGCTGACTTCCCAAATCTTTGTAAGTCAATTTCATATTTTCTGATCATTTCAATTATGCCCTTGACACTGTTGAGACGAATCTCTGGCGATCTGTCTATCTGCCGCACCTGTTGAAAAGTGTGTGGCAAACACAAAAATTATATGCCACGCACCGCGTAGAGTCAATTTTCATATTCGGCCGCATCTTAATTACACAACTTTGTGCACCTCAATAGGCCAAATTATTGTCTATCTTTATGGTAATTATGGTAACTGGCTTAATTACATAACCAAGGCGTCTCTCACAGCGCTCCCAGCATACAATTTTGTTTTAGACAATGCCACATGACATTAACCCAAAGTACGCCTTAATGTCAAATCCGATTTTCAAGAGGCGTTTCAAAGCAACCAAATCGAAGTACACACAAAAAAAAAACTGGCTAAATTTCTGACAGATTCGATGAGGCTAACAGATAATGCCAAAGCTTCGCGTAATCAGCGTGGATGGGTTCACGATTTTTATTTTTGGCAATGACAATCATATTTTATTAATGGAATAAAATATAAGTTGCTGGAGTCACTTCTAATAATGCCAATCTATGTTTAAAATTAAAATTATGCACAGCTGTTTTTGTGTTTGTAAATTGAGAGACTCGACAAAATAATTATATAATTGTAGTTAATAATTATTAAATTTCAACATTTTGAAAAAAGCTAAAAAAAACCTTATAATTTGCAATTATAAATAATATAAATTTGTAGACAAGAAATTAAATGCGAGCTGCAACATTTGTAGAAAGAAATCTTCTCATTTTATTTTAAATTTAGTATTTTTACTACAGAAAACAGTAGCTGAAATATTGTTGTAAAAATTAATAATACAATAATAATATTATTGTAGTATTTTAATATTGTATTGTATTATTGTAGTATTGTAGCTTTAAAAACTACACTTGACAAGCTACAAAAGTCGAACATTGTCGCCAGTTCATCAAAACCAAAGAATACCCAAAATGTTGAGTGCATTCAGCTTGCCACAAAATTGCCAATTAAGTTGCGGCAGAGGCTCGTTGAATGCACATTTATTTTTCCATTTAATTAACTTCCTTAAACGCTTTACATGTTTTTTACATAATTATTGCACTGCAACAGCAACAAAAACAACGAAACGTAAATTAAATTAAACAATGACAACAACAACAATAACACTAACAACAACAACGATCAGCTATGTGGGTCACACAGCTCGGGCCAATAAGCAAAAAGGAGCCAACAGCGAAACGACAAAACTGTTCAGCAGACAGACCTGGCTCGACTCGACATAAAAGGCTAAACACATCCAACTGTACAATCGCATAAAGATCACGATTAAATGAGTGCGCAATTGGATCAAATTTGCGCCAAGAGTGAAGCCAAAAAACTAAACGAAGCAACAACTGTGGAGGGACCCAGTCTCTGAGAGTCTCTGTTCAAATGGCTCATAAAATTGCTGGTTCGTTTTTGTTGGTTGTTGTTGTTGCTGTTGTTGCTGCTGTTGTTGCTGTTGTTGTTGCTCTTGCTGCAGTGCCATGGCAGTAAAATTGAATGCGTGTGGGTTGCAATGTGACACATACTGTCATTATTACCAGGCAACAACCTCTAGCGGCATTTGCTGGCCAGGCTCATATTACCAAAGCTCAACGCGAGTTGGCGGTTCGTTACAGGAAAAGTTTGGTTTTCTTTTTGGCAACGGGAAGAGCATAGAAATTTTAAGCATTATGCAATTGGCGACATTGCCATTCATTATATTATTTTTTTTTTTTGTTTTTTTTTTATAGTTTTTAAGCAGTTAAGAAAATAGTTGTCCTGGTGGGCGGTTGCAAGTTGCAAGCAAATCTGCAACATTCAAAAGCAGCAGCAGCAAAGGCAACATGCTAAATAATTAAGAAACCAATTCTAAGAATAAACTTTGGCAATATAATAATCCTATTTAGAAAATATCTGTAATATGTTTAATGGTCCGTTCATTGGTAAAAACGTCGTTGACAAAACTGTTGACCAAATTTTTATAAAGAATTTCCATTATTGGAAAAGTATTCTTTCACTAAGCAATAAAGCAACAATTTCTTCAAGACTTATCCATTTTATTTATTTATTTATTTGTTTTTTTTTTAATAATATATTAGTTACAAAAAGGTTAGATTTTCTCTACTCTTCGTTAACAGAAATGCTTAGAAAATTGCCCAATTGCTGAGGAGGCAATTTGTGTGGCACTCTTTTGGTTTCTGCCACAAATCCGGAAATGAGTAAAATGCCAAGTGCCAGATTTGTGGTGCTAATTTAAAGGCATGCCAGCTGAACAGGCACAAACAGCAAAAACTGCTCTTATTTTTGCCAGTGAAAGCCAAAAGGAAGCAGCAACACACAACACAAATGAACAGCGAATAGCGAACAATGTGCAACGAACATTGCCACTGATTAGCCAGTAGCACAAACTTGGTGCAAACTTGGTGCGCACCTTGGTAAATGGCAATAAATTTTGCACTTGAAATAAAAAGTAATGCTGGAAATTGTAACATAAAGCAACTGTCACACATAAAAAAATCAAACGAGTGTTGGCCAGGTCCAAGAGCGACCGCAACTGCAACTGCCGTGGCCAAGTCCAAGTCCGAGTACGAATGTTAGCAGCTGTTGGAATTTGCAACAGGCAGCATGCAGCAGGCAGCGGGCCAAAGTTGCAACCGTTGACTGACTTGCAACTGTCACTTTTTGGCCAAGTTGCATGTCTGCGCCAATTGCTACCATTTTCATTTCGTTTTGCAGCAAACAGTGACAATTTTCGGCAACATTTTGTTGCTCTTGTTGTTGCAACATTCACCCATCGGGCGTTGACTGCGTGGGCTGAGCTTAGTGAAAATTTGCAAAAATATTTGGTCAAAATGTAAAAGTTATTGCAGCCGCAAATAGAGACGGCAACAACAGCAACACAGTCCGTCTGGCAAATGTTAATTTACGATTTCAATTTGGCGGCCGTTGCGGCTGCCCCATAATTTATGCGCCTTAATTGAACCGGCTCATGGCTCATGGACAATGCGCCCGTCTTCTGCTCGTACAGACGTTTGCTGGAGTTGGTGTAGTTGGGGGGGAGGGTGGGGAAGGTAGGTGTATCACCAACTTGAACTTCAAAGAGCGCACTAAGTTATGACATGAAAGTCGGTTAGTCACGTCTGCAGCATCGTCGACGGCCGCATGATGCATTTGACACACATTCGAATCCAGCTTTAATGGATGGATTCCAACTTGCTGCTTGCCGCTTGCCGCTCGCTGCTTGCCACAGCCAGTGCCAGCTGCCAGGTGCCAGCTGGTTGGGCTTGCAGCTCAAGGTCATGCGAGGCACAACAGCGCTTTGGAGTTGAAGCTGCGTTTGGTGTGCCATGTGCCATGTGCCATATGCCATGACGGGCAGCTTTTGTCCGTCTATCTATCTAGATGCGGGCGAAGCAATTTATATGAATTTCAACTAAGTTCGGTGCTAATTCAAGGGCATGCCGGCGGTGGCTGCTGGAGTTGGCTGCCGTTTTTGTCTCAGCTTTAAAATAAAGTAATTTATTTCAATTAGAAACTCGTATATGTGTGTGTGCGCGTGTGTGCCTTTGTGTTTGTGTATGTGCCAATCAGTGGGAGCATAGCAGGGCAGGGCAAATGGTTTTGAATTTTGTTTGTTATTGTGCTGTAAGCGAGCACAATTTTAAATAAATGAGTTGAGCTCGGAGCTCATTTAAAAGCAGTTAAGCTAATGCGGATAGTTGTTGTACACTTACAGAAAAACATATGCCCTACTTTAAACAATGTACATTATTAAGAAACACTTGTTTCTCTATTAAAAAATTATTGTTAATTTTTCAAAAACCTGAAAATGATTTAAAAATCGTTTTTTTATATAATGCTTATAATACTTGTATTTTTTATTTTTAATCCTATGGAAATATAATATAATAAATTTAATAAATACATAATAAATATATATAATTCTTATAATACTTGTATTTTTTATTTTTAATCCTATGAAAAATAAAAAAAACGTATAAATATTATTTTTTTTAATATTTACTTTTAATATTTATTTTATTATATAATATACGAGTATATATAATATTTATTTTTAATATTTACCTTTAAATATTACCTGTAACACTATAGAAATAAATAGTATATATTGTTTATATTGGTAAATTTAGAAAGTGCTCTTAGAATACAAATATTATTTTGCTTTTTTAATGCAATTTAATTTCTACAACTATTTGTATGCATTATAATTTAATTTCGTGTGACATTGCAACGAATAACCCTTTACAATCTGCCACATGAGTCTTAGGAAATGTGTATGCATTTCACTATACGACTATTTATTGGTATCCATAGAGGAAGTTGGAAGTTGGCTCAACAACTTTCGTTACATGGCGTAACTTCCCAGTTCCCAATTCCCAATTCCCCGTGCAATTGTACAGTCGCAATACAAATGCAAACGGCAACACCTTTCCACCTTTCGCTTGTGGCACATAGCTGCAAGTTATTCAAGCAAATCAGCGGACAAGTTTGCAACAATACAACCAATAACAACAACTAAAGCATAAAGAGTGCTTTCTAAAGTGCATAGCTGACACCGCAGAAAGAAACAAAACCAAAACAAACAGTTATGTGAATCTCAGCTAATAAGCCCCAAACAAATGTTGGCCATAATAATGAAAATTGAGCAACTGCAACTGATGATGATGCAATGCAAGACTCAAATCAACCGCAAATAACTGTAATTGAAATGGCCAATGTGTTTCTGTGTGTGTGTGTGTGAGGTGGCCGCCGGCTTATAACTTCGTCCTGGCAAACACAATAAAGACGCCACTGCCAAAAAAAAAAAACAAAAAATTGCCTAAAATTTTGGACTTGTCTGGTGATTTGTATTTGGTTATGGCAGGCGGATAATGGCCTCTATTATGTTCACTCGATTTGGGCAAACAGTACGCTAAATTATTGTTATTATTTCCGCCTCGCTACAAATTGGCAGCCAAAATAGTAAAATAACAAAAAACAAAAAAATAAAAAAAAATTAGTAAGAGAGTTTTGGTCGAGAGAGCTCGACTGGTAGATACCCTGAGCACAGGCTTGCTCATCGTAGTTTTTCAATAAGAAAAACGTGGTTTACAAAAGCAGAGTTGCAAAAATTGGGTTAGCTGATCAATAACTTATCGTGGCATATTATATAATAATTAAAAGGCAGCTATCGATAAAAATAAATAAACTTACATTTTAAATTTAAAGTCTCAAGATTTTGTAGAGATCAGAGAGATTCCTTTTTTTATGCAGATCGACAGTTGGACATGGCTTAATCGATGCCTCTGTTAAAGCTTATCAAGAATATATATTTAATTTTGTTGCCCAACTTAATATACCTTTTCTAAACAACTTTAGTGTTTTCAGGCTATAAGCACATCAAATATAATAGCAAAATTTGAAAAGCTTGCGAAAATTGAGCGCACAAAAATTGAACAGTCTGCAATCTTTCTCTTTCTCTACATCTGTCTCTGTCTGCCTCTTTCTCTTGAACTCCTGTTGGCCATAGACACAGCACACAACATGTATGCTTAATATTAAATGGCAAATTTTGTTGGCTCATTCGAAGCCGATACAAATCAATCATTATATTTTGAGGCAGCATAATTTGTACCCTTTTGCTTGTTTTCACTTCCTATTAAATTATATTTGGCATTTAACGAACGCCAAGTGGGCGCACCAACACCACCACCTCTACTAGCAACAACAACAACAACAACAACAACAACAACAACAAATTGACATAAATTACACGACAAGCGACTCCTGTTACCAGACCTCCTAATGCCTCCAAGCCCTGTGCCCACAAGCACAGCCTCTGGAGCGGCCCAAGAAGGTGCGGCTTTGACGTCTCTTTGGGTTGCATTTGACGCGCGTCTGCTGCAAACTTTACAAAACCTCCATATAAAAAAAAAGCCTTTCTCAAAACGCCAAACGGCCCCAACACATCCTCCCGCCCCACCAGCCACTTCTGTGATTGAGTAATTTCGATTGTCTTGTGGCAGAAGTTTATCAAGCCATATTATATTAACGACATGCCCGTATTGCTGCTGTATACAACCAGAAAAAACAACAACAACAATAAAAACAACAACAAAATGCATAAGGCAAAGGCAAAAGAAAGGCAAATAATGCGAGTGTTGCACGTCATTTATGGGTGGGTCGAGGTAGATATTTTTTTTTTGGGTGTCGCTGCCTGTTGGTGGCGCAACGTTTTTAATTATATTCCTGCTGCTGCAGCTCCCAAAAGTTCGGGTATCAAACTGAAAGTCAGGCAACATTTATAACTGTTGCAGCAGCATACAAAATAAATTGCTTTTAACTTTTTGCACACTTACTCCGCTCCAAGTTACAAACAATATTTCCAATAAAAAAATAAAAATGTTCGATTTTGCGCAAGATTGCAAAATTAATCATATGGGTGCATTCATGCATATTCATATAGATTCTGGATTCTGTTATAAAAAATTGCAAGGTTAATAGGTATAAAAAATAAACTTCTTTGATAATATTTTAAATTAAAAAATATAAAAATGCTTTTTAGTCTTTGCATCTGAAACTTGTTTATTCATATAGATTCTGGGTTCTGTTATAAAAACAATTGCAAAGTCAATAAGTATAAAAAATATAAAAGAAATAAACTTCTCCGATAATATTTTAAATTAAAAAATATAAAAATGCCTTCTAGTCTTTGCAGTTGAAACTTGTTTATTTATATAGATTCTGGGTTCTGTTATAAAAAATTGCAAAGTCAATAAGTATAAAAAATATAAAAGAAATAAACTTCTCCGATAATATTTTAAATTAAAAAATATCAAAATTCTGTCTAGTCCTTGCAGCTGAAACTTGTTTATGCAACAAATCGCTTTACGTCTTAATATTCCACTTAATTATTTAACATTCTTTTTTACTTTATGAGATAAATTTTTTATTATTATTTTATTATATTATTATATTATTTTTCAAAAATAAAGGCAAAAATGCGGCATTTATTCTTAAGCTTATTTTACAACTATAAAATTTGCACACTTGACACAAATTTATCAACGCCCTCGTAACTCAATACTTGTCAATTATCGTAAATAAATCTAAAAAAATTAAAAAAAAATTATGAATCGCCGCATTTTTTTTCTGTGATGCATTTTTGAGCCGCTGCCCTTTGCGGCTTGTGCAATTAACGGGGTCGCCTTTTGGGGCACCTGGAAACATCATACTACACATACTACACATGCTGTGTACTTTTTCAACAACTGTGCACAAGATTGCACATATCAAATTTCATGACGATCAGTCTCTATACCACATACCTCTTAAAGCCCTTTAAAAACCATTAACAGCGCCCTGCGACGCGTAGATGGAAAGATTTAAATAATAAAAAAAAAACACAGAAGCACTTAATAACATTATCAACAGTTGCACAGCTGCACAAGGTCACTGGCGATAAATTATTAATTAAATCATTAGTGTAATAAATTATTTATTAAGTGATCCACTCAGATATGGCATAGTCAGACGATTTTTAAGCACGCATGAGTCATTAGCCATCACTGTGTGTGTGTGTGTGTGTATGGTAAATGTGTACATGCAGCTTAAGTGCAACAAAAAGCTGGCAATGTGCGAAAATGCTGCAATTAGCATGCAGCCAGATGCAGCAGCAGCAGCAACAGTCGCCACAGTGGCAGCAACAGCCAGGTAGCCGGATAGCTGTGAAAACACTTTCCCAATCATCAAAGTCATTCAAACGCTTTTCAACTGCACGCGCGTGCAGCGGCCTTCGATGTGTGCAAGTGTGTGTGTGAGTGTGTGAGTATGTGTGTGTGTGTGTATCTTGTGAATGCATATTGTGTTGATATATTAATGATGATTTCTCGATTTTTGTTCGTGCCCATTGAATTGCATGAGTCAACAGCACACATACACAGACTAACACACACACACTTACACACACAGAGTGTATCTTTGCTTGCTGCGTATCTGCTTACAACTCATGTATCTGTATCTATACATTTAGCTGTGGCAGTAGCTGTAACTGCCTCGATTGTGCCTCAGCTTTGCTCGTGTCTCTTGCAACTATTTTGGGGGGCGTCCGTTTTGTAAACGACGAATTATGGCGCCCGCTGCGCAAATGAAGCATTATTTCGATTTTTTTATTTGTTTACATTTGCATCATGTAATAAACAAAATTTTTATTAAATGTTTACGCAACTCCCTGATCTTACTTTTGTCAGTTTAATGCGAAAATTAATGTTTAATAGTCAACATTTATGACAAAATTTAACGAGTGTGATTTATTGATATGAAGAACAATCAACTTGATTGTGCTGAAAGAGAGAAAATATATTTATAATTGCACTAAACAACATGTGTCATGAACTGGGCAGTTTTATAATTAGAGTGAGAAAATTAGCATTAATAAATAAGCAATACTTTTTATAGTTTTTAAGTACAATTTGATGATCAAAGTGTGAGAATTAGCTTTGATAAATTAATCATATGCACAGCAGCTACCTGCGAAGGCCAATTAAAAATAGATTTGCAATATAAAAACTAATAATAAATTGTGCTTTTTCAAAACCTAAATAAACATGCCCCAAATTGTGAATTGTGAATTTCTTTTGGCAATGCGAGTCTTCCCTCTAAATATATATCACATGTATATAGATATATATATATATATATATATTTATATATATATAGTGCTCGAGCGAAAGCAGACAGTGATGCGACAGTGAGTCACTTTTGGCATCGTTCCCGTCGCCGTTGAGTGATTTGCTGTTTGACAATTTATTCATGGCAAAAAAAAGCAAGACATAAAAAGTAAATGTATATATATATGTATTTATATATATGCATGGATACGTATTTTTCTTAGGCATTAGCTGCGCGAGACATTTGACACTAAATGCAATTTAAAGGCAATAAAACAAAGCACAAAATCCATTTAAATAAATGCTCATTATGCATGCGGCGTCATATCTCGAGAACGGCTCCAAGAGAATTGTTTTCGAACTGTTCAAATTTGCATACAGAGACATGAGATGCAAAAAGGGAGTGCCATGTCTGCAACAGTTCTTGGAGGCCTCGAGGTGACACCAACGACGCCAAAGCTCCTCGTCGTCGTCGTTGCTGACACACTGACACTGACGAAACTGGGGGCTGCGCCTAATTGATTAATTGCAAAACAACAGCAGAACACGATTTGCATTTGGATTTTTGATTCGATGGATTCGATGTACATTTTGTTTTTTTTTTTTTTAATTTAGAGTGCAATTGGAACTGTCAATTTGCATTTAATTCGGCAAGTATAAATTGTTGACTGACTCACGACTCGAATTGCGCGGCAATTTTCAATTTATATGAATCCACAAGGTTGAGATTATTTCTTAAGATATATAATATATCAGCATATATCGAAATTACACACATAAAGCAATTTAGCTTACGAGACTTATGAGAAATTCAATTTGTTATTATTGATGCGTGCGCTTTAAGCGTTTATATTGATTGCCATTATGCAAATGCTAATTCAAAGTGCAGGCCATTAATAATGACGATTGTGAAATGGCCTAAAAATGACCTTTGGCTTGGCCTTGCATGAAAACAAGTCGGATAATGCAGCTGATTACAAGCCTGGCGACAAAACAGCTTACATTGTGTGCCCCAAGGCAACAGCAGCATCAGCAACAGCAGCAACAGCTTGAGCAGTAGCAGCAGCAGGAACCAACTGGGCAACAACAACAACAACAACAATAGCAACAACAACAACAACAACGTCAACCAAGTGTCGATGTTAACATTAAGCCAGCGACAAAATGAAGCAGATAACTGCGGTTTTTAATCAAATCAAATGCAACAACACTGCACAATATAAAACACAACAACAACAACAGCAACAGCAACACACAAAGGTCTGCTGTAATGTAATAGGTACAACAACAATAAACAACCAAATGGAAAGTGTTAAAAATCTGATTATGATGCGGTGTGTTGCTGTTTTCACATGCATGCACATTTTTCTTCCCTCTGCTTTTGCATGCCAACTTGCAATTGTTGTTGTTGCTGCTGTTGTTGTCAGGTAAATGAACTTATAATTGGCCATAGAGTACATTGTTACTGACTGCCACAGGCAGCAGCAGCAACAGCAGCAACAGCCAGTCATGCAATAAACATGCTTTCTGTTTATTTCGCTGCTCTATTAGCGTTGAGATGCAACCGGGTGCAAAAATGTTGCAGACAAACCATTTCGCTTGGCTGGCGAATTTAATTAATATGTCGCTCAGTGTGGCGGCCAATTTTTCAGCACATTTCAATATTTATCTTTGCTGCCAAGCAGTGCAAATAAACTGATAAATATGTGCAGATATTTATTTGGCGCTGTCCATTGTTGTCGATAGCCTGCAAAAATAAAACAAAAAATAAAGTACAAAAAATACAAGAAATGATGTAAAAAAACAACCAAGTCGAGTAGCGACTGCAACTGCCACGGCCAGTGCCACTGCGACTGCGACTGTCACTGCCACTGCCCCTGCACCATTTTTGCAATTGCAACTGCAACGCTAAGCAAATGATAATAAACTTTCACGCCCATTAATTGACTTTGCGTGTTTTCGTTTCTTTGTTTCTGCAACTTGGCAGCCGACAAGTGACCGACCAGTGGAAGATGTCGTCGCTTGCCCCGGCGCTTGTCCAGCTTATTTTTTATAGCCTGTAATTCGTCAACAGAAATATACGCAGAAATAAGCAATATTATAGTGGCAGCCATGAAGCCTGTAAAATGCGACAGACTCACCAAAAAAAAAAGGTCATAAAACGACTGCAAACAAAAGTAAAAACACTTTCACTGCAACCTTGAGAGCGATCTGCTATGCATTGCTATGCTATGCTCTGCCCAGCCATGCAAGGCTGTCCATCTGCGTGTGCAACGCCTGACAAGCCGCTGTGGTGCTTGTCTGGCCTCGCCTGGACGCTCGCCCAATTAACCACATTTGTTTTCAGGCTTGTTACATAGTTGGTTTTTGCTTGCATTGTGAGTGATTTCGTTTCAAGTTCGATTATGCAAGTTTGGCTGTGGCGCAAATGTTCTGTTTGTGTGTTGGCCAGACGGAAACAAAAGACTTAAGCAACAAACTTGTATTTTGCATACCATCTGCAGTCTGCAGTTGCGGAAACACGGATTGGCGCTGCCTATTGAAACGAACTGAATTAACAGAATCATATATCACTGGGCACTTGGGCAGCGCAGCGACCTCCCAGCAAGTTGGCCCCTCGCCAGTTCGTCCCTCGCTGTGGAGTTGCCGCTTGTTGCTGGCCTGATTTATGTCTTGCACCAAATGAAATGAATTGTGTAACCCTTCTTCTTCTTATTTATTATTTCTGTTTTTTTTTTGTTGTTGTGCCAGGCCAAAAGACATGAAGCAAGTTAACGCGAATTTCTTGTTTTTGATCGTGGGCAGCAGCACGCAGCAGCAGCAGCAACAGCAGCAACATGTTGCAAGCAGCAGGCAGACTCTGCCATCCGTTGGTCAGGGAGGTGCTGCAGTTGCCGCTTATCGCTCTTGGCGCATCGCGAGCACGTTGCGGCCATAAAGCAAATCAAATTGCAACAATTGTTGGTAATATGTTAATAAATTTTTTCATTTTTTCCTTCTTCTTCTTTTTTTTTGTTAAGCAGCAGCCTCACTTTCATTAAGTTGTGCGCAATTCTGAATGAGCTTCGTTTAAAGTGAATTTATTGCAAACCAAAGTAAAACGTGGGTCATGCAATTTCATTAGCAGTGCCCAAAGAGCTGATAATCAGCGACAGTCCTACGCAATTTTCACTTGTATTACTCCAATTTTGGATCACAGCATTTTTCGACTTTCAAAAAAAAATTACGACTCTTCATTATGAATATGAGTGATTATATGGGTAGCAGGAGGGGGAATCGGGGTGGGGTCGAATTAACTGTCTCCGTTTTAATAATAAACTTGATGTTTATAAGAAATAATAAGGCAACTGAAGCAAAAGTAAGTTGAATTTGAGATGCTTAATGTCAATTGAAACATGTTTTATGTCAAAAGCAACAAGGCTAAAAATATATAAAATAAATCTGAGCTGTGTGTGGCAAGAGACAAAATCAATCAAAAAACAAATCGAAATTAAAAAGTTGCAAATATATTTATCTGATGGTTGAATTTTTGTCAGATTCTTCTTAGAAATAATATAAATCAATAATAGAAATCGTATGATTAACGATTGTCTCTTGCTCATTAAGCTAACAAAATGATTGACATTTAATTGGCTACAAACCACCTTTAATTATAGGAAAAAACCAACAATATAATTTCATGATTTAATCAACAAATCACGAACCATTCACATTTGTAATCTAATTGTATAATTCAACTATTAGCGGGTCAGCACTTTGAACTCACATAAATATTTAGCAGTTGAAAGTTGAAAATCCCCTCAGATTGGAATTGCAAAATATTTAATTGCAAATTATGCAGCGATTATAGCTAGAACATCATCGTTTCGCAATTTCTGTAATTACAAAAAACTTGAAAAAAATTATATAAAAAAGCCAAATGTACCTAATGATAGCCGATGTTGCAAAAACAAAAAAAAAAAAAAACAACAACAAAAGGCGGCAACTGATTTGTCGACCGCAAAAATTCTCATGGTTGTCAATTGGCAGCGTTCGTATTTTTGTAGTTGACAGACCGTAAAGCAGCGCTGTATACTAACAAAATAAACTTATGAGTATTAGCCGTGAGTTTGGCATTTTAGCCAAATATGGCGCTGGATTTAAGCGGCTATTTATGTGATTTGTGAGAGATTTTGGCAAATGTTGCGCCAGTGCTGCTGGTCCATTGCCAATTGACTTGTTTCGGTCTAGAGCTAACTTGAGCAGAGGCTTGTCCAAAACTGAGCCCCAATAGAGTCCCACGACTTGTGTATGAGTGTGTGTGTGTGCCTTGCCACTGCCACTGCCACTGCAACTGCAACTGTGATGGGGACGGGACGGTGACTCTGACTGCGACTAATACAAAACTTTATGGCTTAAATCGCATTTGTTCGTCTCAGAACAAAATCAGCTTAAGGCCAGACAATCACACACACACACAGAAACATACACACAGCACAGTAGCTCATGTGGTGTTGGCTTTTCTATTTTGAAAAGAGAAACGCACTCGCTGCAGTCATAAAGTTAAGCATTATGGCCCAAAGATACGTCGCGTGGGTCGTTGAAAAGCCGAAAAGCTGTTAGCTGTTGAGCAACCGTTGAGGATTTAAGGTTGCACATTGGCATAGGTCAAGGCAAAGGTGCGTTTACTGATCGCTGGCACTGTGTGGCATGCATATAGGCTTGGCTTTGGCTAAGTGCGACCTTGATTCCTTTGGTTGGGGCCCACTGCCAGGCAACAACTTAATTTGCTCATAATGAGAATCAACGGGCTGGGCAAACAAGCGTTGCTGATTTTCCACAAAAGGGCTGGCTGCTCGCTGCTCTTTTCGTGGTAATCCTGTAACCATGAATTATGCGCCACGGCAACAGAAAACCATTTAACAAAATGCGCAACCAGACCCAACCATAATCATTGTAGAACCTTGAAGTGCATTTTTAATGCCAGTGCTTGTCTGATAAGATTAAGTCATGAAAAGGCTGCGCCCTGCCAAGTTGTTAGTAACGTGCCGGCATCATAAAGAGAGAGAGAGAGAGAGAGAGAGAGAGAGAGAGAGAGAGAGAGAGAGGGGCAGGGTTTTTAGGTAGACATAGTACTATGTGTGTTTGCGAAAGTGCTTTGGGCCGGGTCTCAAGTGTGTCTACATGACTCTCACTTTTAGGCCACAGGATTGGTTGTGTCCCAAAGCTAGCCAGAATGCCAAAAAAAAAAAAACAACAATTTTCAGACCAAGCGAAATTGTGGCACGACAACTGCAACAACAATAAAAGCAACAATTTTAATGTACATTTAAATGTCGATTTTGCAAATTGTTGCCTGTTGTTGTTCAATTTCAATTATGTTTGTTGCGCAATGCGTTCAAATTGCACGTACTTTTTTTTTTTGCTCATGTTGTTGTGGCCAAAATAGTCATTGGCTTTTTGTTTTAGCAGCAAATTGTTTCCGCCTCTTGCAACTTAATTGCCTTGAACAACATAATTTGACCACAAGCGCACCAAGAAAATTAAATAAGCAATTTATAGCAACAAATTTCTGTTAAGTTAATTTCAATTTGTTGTTCAAGTTGTTTGCAGTTGTTTGCACTCGAAAGTTTGACTGACCAAAATGTAAATGTGAAGGGGGAGGGGGAGCGGGCAGACAGCGGGTGTGAGACGACCCATAAAATTAAACAGTACAAAATGTGCCAATTCACGCAGTTTAAAACATTTGTTCGACATTTCAAAGCGGCAATTTCAATGGCGCACAAAAGAAAGGTATTCATTTGCCGCAAAACGCGTCAGACAACCGACAATCGACAACAAACAACAGTTCGAAAAGGTCTCAATTCCCGTCCAGGTTGTTGACCTTGTCGCTGGCAAAAAGTGCCCCAAACATGAGCAACAATAGCAACAGCAACATTAACAGCAACAGCATCTTTATACAGTCAGCAATTAAGTTTATTTTTGGCAGCTAACTAAGACAAACTGTGCCACTGATTGCAATCATCCATCGACGTGCCACACAAGTTGCCTGCCCCGACTAGCACCTACTATTACTTTTTTTTTAATGGAGTTGAGGCAGCAGCACGTGCCGCATTAATATATGCCAAAACTCTATGCCAAAGTAAGCCAAATGTATTAGACATGTGTAGACATTTTGTGTGAGTCAATGCAATGTTCTATGTTGGCTAAATCACTGCATGCATCGGCTAAGTCATCGACATGCAAAATGCTGACTAACCAACTGAGACGGCCAATGAAATGTAACCAGGCATTTGGAAAGTACTCACTGGCAACAAAAAAGAAAAAAATAAAAGAAAAGGAAAAAAGCAAGAAATAAAAAAAAACGATTGCCTTTGGAGTTACTTGTTGTTATTGTTGTTGTTGTTGTTGCTGTTGTTGTTGCTGTTGTTGACTACGATTTCCGCGAAATGTTTGCCATGATTCACTGAACAGACTGTGGCATGTACTTGTTGTCCTCTTGTACGAGTACTTTTGCTCGTAATTTATATGTAGATTTTTTTCACTGGCATATGTTCAATTTGATTTTCAACTGTCAATATGTTTGTTAGCATTGTCATGTGATTGTGATGGAAAGTTGCAGCGATTGCAATTGCTAAGTCACTGAGAAACAACAACAACAACAACTGGCAACAGGCTTCATTTGTTGCAAGTAACTGTGGGCCTAAGACACAAAATACAACAGCAACAGAAAGATTTAGATAGTCGTCACACAGATAGTTGTCACAAAGCGCAATATCATTTTTTATACCCTGTAAAAGATTTACAATATATCAAATATCTTTCTGATTTTAAAGTTTTGCTTAATTTGTCTGCTTTAAATTTAAATCAGTATTTAGATTTAGAAATTTAAATTCTCATAATTAATACTTGTGAATAGAATTTTTTACAGTGTAGTAATGACTTATTGAATAGACAAAAAGTATCTCAAAGTTAAATATTTTTAATTAAAAATAATGTCAAAGTTGAGTTCCCTTATTTTTTCACAACTTATTTCAACTTTATATCTCCGTCTGTCAAACTAAACCCAGGGTATCTCAGAGTCCAGCTTTGTTTGTTAGTTGCTTTAAAATATTTTTACTAATTGCACATGAACAACGTTTATCACTCTGACAACAACTGCAAACAACAACCACAGTTAAGGAGCAATTGTTGTTGCTGTTGTTATTTTAGTGTCTGTCTCACTGTTTTGGGTTGTGGTAGTTGTTGTTGTTGTTGTTGTTATTGCTGAAGCTGTTACAAGGAAAACTCATAAGCATTATTATTAACAATATTATTGTTGTTGTCAGCAGCAGCAAGCAGCAAGCAGCAACAGCAGGCAGCAGCAGCAGCATCATCAACAAGCACAACAAACGGAGAAGTCGAGCTTCAACAACTTTAAACGCTGCCTGCGCATAATCAGGCTTTTAATAATTTTTATGTTTATGTATATATTTTGTATATATGATTTCTTTTGTGCGCCCACGCAGACATCGCGACGCTTTGTCTGGGAAAGTTGTTGTAGGTGCTGTTGCTGTTGGTGTTGCTGTTGCTGTTGGTGTTGTTGACGGCGTTGATTTGTCGTTAAGTTTGCGTTAAGTGACCATCATTAGTTAAATATGTGCATTTTTCTTTAAGGATTTTCGCGTTTTTCTTTTGAGTTTATCTCAACTGAAATATTTTTGTGTTGTTGCTGCTCCGCTGTTTGCTGATTTCAAATTGCCATAATTTGTTGCCAGCAGTTGTAGCGGTTTTTTTTTTGTTTTTTTTATAACAGCACCAACTTTCCTTTTCCATTGCAATTTCACTGAGTTGCTACCTTAAATTTTGTGATTTGAGAATTGGCAAAGAAAAAAACAAAAAACAAAAAAACTAATTGAATTAGCTGGCAGCTACGAGTACATAAATTGGCATTGGCAAGTCATTAAAATGAGTTGGCCTCGTAAGTAGTTGGCCAAGTAGTAGTTGGTGCAGTTAGTCAAATTAAATTGAAAGACAATTAACCTGATTAGCGTGCGACTTGCAACATGTTGCCGCAACATGGCATGTTGCTACTGTACTGTGATAGCGGTACATTTGTATCATTAGGAAGTCACATATATATATATATATATGTGTGTCTGTGCTCCGCTGCTAGTCGAGATCATTAATCACCAAGGCCAGCTAGCCGGGACTGCACAACGGATACGTAATTTAGTGGCCATAAATAAAATAAACTTCACAGAGAGCTGTGCGAGTGAAATTGAAATGTTTAAGCGATGAGACAAATGCTCGACTTGATTTGAGCATAACTTTAGGTGATATTTTTTTTATATTTTTCCATTTACTTTTACTACTCTGTTTTGGCACTCGCTGAGTCTGGATTAATGACATTTTGCATGAGTTTCGATGTTGTTTATGAAAACAGCGTTCAATTCGCAATTAGAGTTTGATCAATTGATTAATGCATGCGACGCACTAAAGTAGCTTGTGGTATATATACTAATATATACTACATACATATATAAGCACAGTTGCATGTGAAACAAAAGACTTAGGCAACGAACTGGATTGCCAGTTGCCGTTTTTATTGCAGCTATAGCTCATGGCTATTTGTTGTCTTTATGACAGCAATAGAACATAAAATTGAACTACCAACAACAAGACAAAAAAAACCAAAGCATCACATAAACAAATTACCTTCTGTGTTCACACATAGGAGAGAGCAAGAAAATATCGGAGAAAGTGCTGCAAAGGGGGCCCCGACAAGTCTGTAAGCGTTAGCCACATTGTCAACGCTGTGACATCTGCCAGGAAATAGTTAAAAATGTATTATTGCTAAAATAAAAGTGGAAAAAAAAAATAGCCGGCAGCCAAGCCGTTTGTTGTAATTTCAATTAATGTGGCTTATAAAAATAAACTTTTAAAGCTTTGTGCCTATTTCACATGTTGGCATTTAATTAAAACATGTGACGGCATTTATGATGGGTGGGCGACTCGAAAACCAGCGCTTCATGCGTTGTTAACAAAGACACAAACAACAGCAACAATGGCAAACAGCAACTCATGAGACAGCAGCAGCAACAAGATCAGCAACTGAGGCGATAGAAACATTGAGAAAAAGTGTGAAAGAAATGCCTCGGGCCAAGAGCATCGAGCATCGCGCCCGTTGAGCTGAGGAATTTTGAAAAGAAGTGAAATTTTTTGCTGTGCTCTTGTGTGTGAGAACCGCAAAGCAATTAATTTGTATAAAATACCCTATAGCCATAAAACTGAACGACAAGGGTAGCTGCTGCTGGCCTAGCTAACACTTTGATTTACGGCTAGAAAGTTTCTACTTGCCATAAAACTATCAACTAAAATTGACACTATAAACATGGCTTAAATAATTGTTAAAGTCCATTCTGTCCATTTTGTAACTATAGCTAAAAATTGGCTGACGTAGCAATAAAGCAATAATAAATCAATTTTTTTATTGTAGTGTTTTGCAGAGTATCAATTAGCCAAGCACTTTTTGCTGCTTTTTTTGTCTTTCAGTTGTAATTTTTTTTTTTTTTGCCAACTTGGTAGCGGATAGCATTTTATAAATTAGAGCAACACTTGCTGCGCTGCTAGCGGCTACTGTTGCTGCTGCTGCTTTTTTTTTTATTTGGTTGGTGTGGCTGCCGTGACCGCCTTGATGCCGCACCTTGCATGCGAAAAATATTTTCACGCCTCGGGCCGGGCAACATGCGAAAAACTAATTTCGGCGCACACGTCGTATGTCTTGGATTTTGGTGGCTGGAACACTCTAACACCCCATGCCGGAAGATGTTTCAATTTTTTTCCTTCTTTTTTTTTTGTTTTTGAATAATCGCAACAATTAAGTGTTTCAGTTGGCCTGATTTCTACTACCAACTAAATGAACACTGCGCTGCGACAGGCTGCATGTGGTGGCTTTGGGTCATATTCGCTGCTGCGCCATTTGGGATGACATCATTTTATTCAATCGACCGTCCGAGCAGGTATTTGCATAATTTGTCCAAAATTGGAATCAAACATAAATCGTTTAATGTTTATCTTGTGTGTGTGGCAGTCACAAACGTAACGCTGACAAATCAATCAATCGACCAAGACGGGGGAGGCGGGAGGTATGGCTGAAACACTTGACATTTGACAGATAGTCGTAGTGTAGTAGTATTAGTAAACATTTACAGCCAAGCCGAGTTGATGTTTAGAAGCTGGCTTAGTCACGACCTGAAGCGTTCTCAACGTTTCGCTGCTCCAAAACAAATGATTTAGGCAACGAACTTGAGCCCGCACTTGAGCATAATTGATGGATAGATTTTGTGCCTAAATAAAGAAAACAACAACAACTGTTGAAGCAACGCTTCTGCAGCAGGTGAAATTTTCATCATTATTAATGATGATGACTTTTGACGCCGCCGCAAATATTTGACCAACACTAGACAGCCACAGACCACGAGGCACACAGTTAAACGAAGCCAGTACCCGGGGTGAAACAGACCCAACTCAGCACAGACCCAACTCAGCACAGCCCAGCCAGATGTGTATGCTGACCCACTAAGCTATTGCCAACAGGCTGTTGAATATTTGTTGCCAAAATGCTATTTTACCAAGTGCAATATTTAAATGAAATACTGCATAGTTGCCTGTGGCGACCCAAGCAGCAACAACAACAACACCAGCTTTTCACAATGGTGGCAATAATTTAGTACTTCTTGTGCAATTTCATAAATTCAAATATTTCTACCCAGTGGCCACAGTTGCCACACATTTCCGCATAATCATCATAATTTTTTTCATGATTTTGCATGATCGTTCATTTGGTGCACTTGGTAATTTAGTGGCATCCATTAACGAATTGGAATTTGTTGAGCTGCATAAAATGGCACATTAAAACACATTTCAATTTGGACAGTTCCATGATGACGATGACTTCATTAGCGAACACGTTTTGCCAGTCAACTGGCAAAAGTGTTTCTCGGTCTCTTGATTAATGCGGGATCGATGCCAAGATACAATTTCTACCACAAAAAACATATACATAGCTGTTTAGCTGGAACTGAACCTCCATCTTGCCATCCCCCACCCAACTCCGCCGTACAGTTGTCAATTATGATCATCTTGCAGCATGCTCACATGATCGCTTTGCCAGAATTATTATGTAAGTTTTTTGGCATATTTAAATGATTTATGGCCAGCGGGATTGGCCATCGGCCGTTCAGCCTTCTACTCTTGGCTTTGGCTGTTTTTTTTTTGCCTAAGATGTTAACGTCAGAGTCGACGTTGGAGTCGTAGTCAGCGTCGGCGTCGGCGTTGGCGTTGGCATCGTTGACTTCCTGTCCATGACAGACATTTGAAGAGAACTTTTCATATGCGGGACTTGAACTTTTGGGGGCGCTAAGTTGCAGCCATTTGTTATCGCTGGGTAAAAGTTGCAAGGCTCTGAAACATTTTACAGTTGTGTGTCATGAACTTTAATGTTTAGCATGTTTTTGTTGTAGTAGTTGTTGTTGTTGTTTTGGTTGTCGTTGTTGTTGTTGTTGCTGTTGTAGTTGCTATTGGAAATGTAATTCCATTGCGCCTGCCGATACGTTTAAATGTGAGCAGTTCATGGGAACAACATTCGAGAAAGTCGTTATTATTGTTGTTACTGCCGTTGTTGCCCGTGTTGCCATTGCTATTGCCTGTTGCTGTTGATGTAGTTGTTCGCCGGCTGTTTGTTGTGCCCAAAACACTTTGGTGCCAAAGCTCGAAGACGTGCTGAGGTCGCGTCAAGCATCAAATGCCAGGCAACCCCTAACACATAATTACACGTGCAAAATCTTGTGTCTGACATTTTTGGGTTAACGCGACAAAAAAAAAAAAAATACAACGACTTCGGCTTCGACTTAATTGTGATGTGTCGCAATTAACAACACGCTTAATAACTCAATCAACATCAGCGAATGGCTATGCCAAACTGACCCTCATCAATATAATATGCAATAATGTTTATCAACCAACGATGGAAGCAGCGCCAATGCGATTTATAATTATTGCCATTTATGAAAGTGTAAAACAAACAATGCTACACTTACATACATGTCGACATATATATATAAACACACACATCCGTTGTTGTTGTTTTTTTTGCCATAGACGAGGCGTGTGAACTTGATCAGCCACAAAATACGCAACGCATGGCATCAGCACAGTATTAACAACCGCAGCATTCACATTAGTATGATATTAATTTAAAATACAACAAATTATTTAATATCAAAAAACAAACGAAACTTAAATGCTCTTTTAAGTTTTCAAATATATACTCTCTTATGCACAACAAATTTTAATTAAAGAAATTTATCAGCACATTATTTTTATATTTTATTAAAGCTAAGTTAAAAAAAAAAATCTTAAATATTAAAAGTGTACTTAGCACAACGAAAATTGCTTAAAAAATATCAATTTGTTAGTTAAATACAGCATAAAAAATTGTTCATCTTATCTTGTCAAAGTTTATTAATTTAGTGTTTTTACACATTTTTTAATTTACGATCCTAAAATTTAGAAAATTTTCCTAGCCATAGCCATTGACAATATCCAATAATGTAGTGCAATAAATAAATTTCTCACAGGTTTGTAATTTAAGTCTGACAACAAAAACAACAACAAATTCGTTCGTGTCGACCACAAGTTAATTGCAACGTTTGAATGCGATGGTTTTATGGGTATTTTTTTTCCTTTTTTTATATTTCAATTAGTTATAGAAAAAGCCAAGAAGAGAAGCGGAAAGAGAAACATTCAACATGTGGCACAAAAGACTGGGCCAAGGAAGAAAGTGCAAGCGCCATGTGGACAAAAAGGTCTGTTTGCCTAACCCCGTCGAGTATTGGTAAATTTATGAACATAAAGCTGCACTTATGCGTGCGGCTTATATGCAATAAAGGTAACTTAGTGCCAACAGTGTCATAAAGGCCGATGCCACATAAACAGCAATAACAGCAACAAAGTAACTGAGTAACAGAGCAACAGTGCTCAGAGGGTAAAGAGCGAAATGTGAATTCAATAAGCGAATTTATGTGCAAAGCCTAAAAAAGCGTAGCAGGCAGGCGGCCAGGCCAGGCATATTGCCAAAAGCGAAAATAAAATTAATAATCACAAGAATTTCACTTTTCACGCAACGACAGAAGACAACAACAACAACAACAACAACAACATCAACAACATCATCATCATCGTCTGCCATGTCACCCACAAAATGCGAACGCAGTTGCATAAATTTATTGAAATTTGCATTTCAGTTTTCGATGCTGACGCTACTGTTGTTTTTGGTGTTGGTGTTGTTGGTGTTGTTGGTGTTGTTGTTGTTGTTGCTGGTCTGTCCGAGGTTTGGCCTACAAAAAAATATGGCATCGATTGATCGCAACGCAAGATATTTCAATTAGCGTAAATACATTTTTGTCGTTGTTCGATCGGACACAAAGACAAACAGACGCGCAGACAGACAAACGAACAGATCAGACAGAGCCACAAAAGAGAAATCGAAAATCTTAGCAGACTCTTTAAAAACAGCAACTGATGCGTAAATGAAGTTACGATTTTATCGTTATTTCAAATTGCCAGCGATAAGGCCAGCACTCGATCTATTAAAGTTTCCCACAGACAACATCGTTAGCAGTTTTTTTTTTTGACTATTTTTGTATTGCTGTTGCAAAAGATTTACTGTTGTGCTCAAGCTGTCGTTGTTAGGACGAGTCACAAATAGTTTAAAAGTTTAGACAAAAAAACAAAATTAAGTTGCCACAATTGTGAAAATGTTTCTGTTTTGAATTTGGCGGGTTAATTGCTGCGCGAGCCTGACAAATGCTGACAGCTATGTGACAGTTAACAAATTGTTATAGGGGAATTCCCTTTTTAATATACCGCAAATCACAAACAATATACAAATTTACGCAATGGCCGGATTAAGGATCTTCTGGCGTAATAGTTACACGCATTGGCTTCACACCCCGCAATATGACCATATCCAAATCCTTCTGGCCGTCCGCTAACGCATCGTAGACATCCGAAGAGTTCTTGATCTCCTTCTTGTTAATATGCGTAACAATGTCGCCCGGCTGTAGACCACCACTGCATAGCGGAGAATTGCGTTAAATTAATCAGAATAGCAAACACACTGTACCCTGTGCTGATGCTTACCTATGCGCCGGAGAACCTACTATTACCTTCCAGACGAGAACGCCGTGCGACAGAGTTTCGGGCATATTTTGCGTTCGCGACTTCAGCTCGAAGAGAATGTCTGGCGTGAGGGTGAGCATGGTGATGCCCATGTAGCGTTTGACCGGATAGCCTGTCTTGTAGGCGGAGCCCTTTTTGCGACGTGCCGCAGCGCGTTCGAGGAACAGCTTCACATAATCAATGGGTATGGCGAAACTGATGCCAGCCGTCACCTTCATTGAGTTGACGCCAATTGCCTCGCCGTCGAGATTCACCAGCGGTCCGCCGGAATTGCCAAAGGTGATGGCCGCATCAGTTTGCAGATAATTTATGTCACGGTTGCGTAGACCAAGCTCCTGGGAGGCACGCTGCGTGGAGCTGATGACGCCGGCCGTCACCGTATTGCTCAACGCCAGCGGGCTACCCAGGGCGACGACCCATTCGCCGGAGCGCAGGGTGCTGCTCTTGCCCAGCTTCATAACGGACAGATTGGTCACCTGAATGCGAAGTGTTGCGAGATCTGACGTTTGATCCACATCTTCAATGGTCGCGGGAAATGTGCGGCCATCGGACAAGCGAACCTGAACCATTGTGTTCGGTTTATTGATCACAACGTGGGCATTTGTCAAAATTAGTCCATTCTGTTCGATCACAAATCCGGAGCCATTCGATGCCGTAATGGGCTGGCCACTGAAATAGTCAAAGTGGCGCGTATCCTTGATCTCAATGTAGACCACAGAATCGGCACAGCTGGCGACAACATCGGCAATAAAGTTGAATTCACGTCGATGATTGGTCAACGTTTTGGCCGAAATCCTTGGCACCAGTTCCTCTCGGTGGGCCACCAATGTGCTGGCCAGTGCGCCCAGCGAAAAGGGCACAAGGAAGCGAAAGGCGCTGCGCCAACTGAAGCGCTTATTTTCATTATTGTTATTGCTACTATTATTATTATAATTTGTATTGTGGCTGCCGTTGTCAGTTTTTATGTGGTTGCTTGTTGCACTGTGGGATGATCTATGGAGGCAGTAGTTTAGCGTGGGGGCACTACATCGCTTGAGGAACGTCTCCAGTTTAGTGATACTGCGCAGCGCCATTAATTTTTGTGTGATTTTTTACAAAAATGTAGTGTGTATTGTTATTTAATTTGTGCTCCCATTTGGCATCTATACGGGCAGCTGTTTGATATCACATACATTTAGCTGGCTGCTACGTCACTCAGCTGCTACTGCTTACAATATATCGATATAAGCGATATACTGCAATATATATTGTACAACTATTTTTACAAGTAAATATTTGTACTATTTTGTTGGAACAATTTTCAAACGAGCCCTACTTAAATTTAAAAGATTCAGTGAAAAATCTTAAAGTGCCTGGTTTAAAAGCAATACGAGAGTAAGCTAACACAACACTTTGTTCATAAACTATCGTAAAGTCCATGGGCTGTACGACTATTGCTGACGTGTGTGGGCCGACAAGCGATGTTGTGTTTATCGCTTAGGCATTGAGAGACGCTCGCTCGCTCGCTTACAGTTCCAAAACAGCTAAAGCAGTGTTACAACAATGGGACAAAATTAATTGTAAAAAAAACGTATACAAATTAATTGCAAGTGTAAAATGTCACAAATAATATAGTCAAAACACAAAATCGCACTCGCCATCATGGAGGTTTTCCAAACCGATACGCATTACATTTTCGTGAAGCGGGACAAGAGTCTCTGGTGGAATCGAAAAACATCTGAATTTACAATAAAGCCAGGTAAAAATTGAATCATACAGCTATTGCATGGCTACAGCTGTTTTTGCAATTAGTTGTTTTTGCAGTTCTTGTTGCTATTGTAATTGTGTCATTTAGGCATTATCAGTATTTCGCTCACGTTTCTGCTCTTGAGAACCGGAACAAACGCCCTGCACACTTATGTTTATAAATACTTCATGTTATGTATGTGTGTGTGTGTTGTGACGTGTGTGTGCTCTACATTTTGCATTGAATGTCAAGGCTGTTTGCAGTTAGGCGGGGAGAATTCAGGAAGTCCAGCTTCTATTGTCCATATAATCCGACTGATTACGGTTTTGTATGCTTTGCTTCGATTTGTTGTTGTGGGCGTCTTGCTTTGCGATTAATTGCTTTACTATGCTGTCTAGTTAGTGCAGTGGGTCACACCACGATTGGAGATTTTAAAATCGTTATATCTTTATTTATACAGCTCAATTACTAATTGCAGAAAATTGCATTAAGATTGTACTTCGTGCGGTCGTTGCGTTTAATGTTTTGTTAATTGCGCAGGCATTCAGATTACAGAAATTGTGGTCGGCATGCAACTGTACAGCTATTTGCGTACCCACTCTGATTAAATTTCGTGATTTAATTTCAATTCAAATCCTAGATCCAATCCAACAGTCTGCGTGACTCATCCAGTGGCCATGACTTTTAATTTTGCTGTAAAGCAAAGTTTGTTTTGTCACAAATTCATACATAAATCTCATTCGAGGTCAAAGCGGCTGTTTTTTCGTCAACATTTGTTGTAACTTTGATAATGGGTTTTTTGCCCCTTTTTTGTCCTCTTAGTTTAGTCCCAACAATAAAACCAATTTGATCATCTCCATTTTCACATTTTATTTATGGCCAACAAAAACATGTCCTGCTTCCACTGTAAGTTTTGCATGTTATTGTTTGTTTCAAGCGATAAACTTTTGGCTGGGCATAAACCAGATAAACTCGCCAATTCGATAAGATTAGCAGAATTGCTTTGTTCTAAGCAAATTAGTCAGAATGCGTTTCATATTTCTCATTGCGGCAAATGATTGTAATAATGCTTCTTATGTAAAACTAATATAATCAAATATTAATTTTTTCTCAAGAAATATATATTCTAGGAAGAATATATATATATTCGTTTGATGATTTGTGGTCAAGTCATAAGACGCTTATTTCCATTGTTGATTAGGGGGCGTATGCGCAATATATGAGTTAGGCGGCATTGCTGTATGGTAAATCCATTCATTATTTATTATCATTATCATTAGAAGGCAATATAATCAATAATGGCCACATGACAGCTACTGGCTATTAGGCTAGCTCATTAGGGCACCCAACTTGACTTAATTCTATATTCACACTGTAAATGTTATCTTGCAGGATGGGATCTGAGCTCTGTGGAAGATATCGAGTGTATTGGTATTACGCATGGCATTGTGGGTGTCATTTCGCTACAAAATGTCTATGAGCCACATTTGGTGGTGGTTAAGGAGGCAACAGCCGTGGGAGTCCTATATCCGCCGCATTTGGTATACAAGATCAAATCCATTTGCATACTCAGTGCCGATGAGCCGGATGCTGAGCTGTCCAACTGTACCAAGCATACAAAGTAAGTTTTATTGCCTGCAGAATATCAATACACAAATTATTAATATTATTTACCCCCCTCAGAAGCAACAACTCCACGCCAACTCACAGTGCCTCCTCAAGAAACAACAACAAAAATGCGAGCAGCAGAGCGGCTCCGCCGACTATCACGAAGAGCACAAAAATCTTTGATGGCATGAATAAGACGTGGGGTGCGGTCAAGAGCGCTGGTAGCTCAATCAAGGCTACCACACAACAGGCGGCCAATTTGGCTACCAAACAGGTGAAGAGCTCGGTGGGCATACGGGAGCCCAGGCATATCGAACGACGCATTACGGAGGAGTTGCACAAGATTTTTGATGACACGGACAGTTTCTACTTTAGTTTCGACTGCGACATAACCAATAATCTGCAGAGGCACCAAGTCGGGGAAAATGAGGAGCAACCACAGCCAGATGAGAGGTTCTTCTGGAATATGCACATGATCCGAGACATACTCAAAATGAATGTAATTTTACAATAGGTGTACTCTTAATCTGCCTATTATCTCACATATTGTATTTGGCAGGATAAGACATGGATACTACCCGTTATTCAGGGTTTTATGCAAGTGGAGGCGTGCGTTATAGGCAATGACTGCTTTACCTTGGCCTTGGTCTCACGACGATCCCGTCATCGTGCGGGCACCCGGTAAGTCTCATTGACGAGGCCTTTCAAATTACCTGAAACTAATGCTGTTCTTACATTTGCAGATACAAGCGGCGCGGAGTGGATGAGAAGGGCAACTGTGCCAACTATGTGGAGACGGAGCAGATACTCTCATTTCGACATCATCAGTTGTCGTTTACGCAGGTGCGCGGATCGGTGCCCGTTTATTGGAGTCAGCCCGGCTACAAGTATCGTCCACCGCCACGTATGGATCGAGGCGTGGCCGAAACACAACTGGCCTTTGAGCTGCACTTTACCAAAGAGCTGAACATTTATGAGCGCATGGTCATTATCAATTTGGTGGAGCAGAACGGCAAGGAGAAAGTGATTGGCGATTCCTATGCTGAGCATATAATAAAATACAACAACGAACACCTTATCTATGTCACTTTCGATTTTCACAACTATTGGTAAGTGATTAAAACTGCAATTTAATTTTAGTATATATATACTTATTTCAAATATATTCATTAGTCGCGGCATGCGCTTTGAGAATGTCTCAGCATTGATTGATGCTGTCGGTCCTGAGGCAGGCGCCATGGGCTTTCATTGGCGAGATCAACGCGGCATGATTTGCGATCAGAAGTCTGTCTTTCGGGTAAACTGTATGGATTGCCTGGATCGCACGAATGTGGTTCAAACGGCAATTGGCAAAGCAGTGCTGGAATCGCAGCTGATTAAACTGGGTCTGTCGACACCCTACTCCTCAATACCGGATCAACTTAAGACGCCATTTATGGTTTTGTGGGCAAACAATGGTGACATTATAAGTCGACAATACGCTGGAACCAATGCTTTAAAGGTTACAAATTGAAAACATTACAATTAGCAACAATATCATCAATGATTGTATCCATTTATTCCAGGGTGACTATACCCGCACGGGTGAACGAAAGATTAGCGGCATGATGAAGGATGGCATGAACTCGGCCAATCGGTTCGTAATATATCTCAATTACACAATGTTGTCTGTCTCTTTATTCTTTCCGCACCTTATCTGTTAACATTGTTTTTCATTATCTAATTACCATTTACTAGTAATCGTACATATGGCAGCTGATAATATTTATTGGACTTATGTAGCTTGCGTCATCATCAATCTATCGCCTTGTTATCAATCAAGTTTGAAATACCAATTTCAGATAAACATATCTGAGTTTTACTAATGCCGCATGCTTTTTTCGAGCTATTTTTCTAACAACGTCGATAACCCAAATTGTAATTTGCCCCCACGCTTCCAACACTTGTTGTACACTTCACCCAAAGCTAAAGAGAATTTCAGTTACTAAACCAATGCATTGTATACTCTTAAATTTGACGCCATGCTCTTATAATTGGGTGAATGGTATGCCAGAACACTTACTAAGCCATCGACAGACTATATATATAAATTAATCCCGTGCATGTATGAGACTCTTAGCTAATGTACTGCCCCACTTCTTCGTAGCTTTTTCATACAAAACTTTGCTGACTCGTTCCGTCAGTGCATTATCGATCTGATGCAGGGCGAACTGCAGCAGGCATCTGAATTGCGAGAAGATGAAGTCCTTGATACCATTCTGAACATACTTAAACCAGAGATACGTCCACCCTTGCGTGGCTATTACAATGCGGGCGTCTTGGGACCTGAGCTCAAGTTGCTTGAGTCGATTGTCACTACCAGGTGCGCAAGAAAACGCTAGCTGAAACCCAATGCGAAAGATTCACCCGATGCCCAAACAGCAAAACATCAAATAAATTCAAAAAGTTTTAGTTTCAAATTACTTTTCTTGTTTCATAATTTTCAAGAGGTATATATTATTTGTCATTCGATTTGCAATATCATTTTTTCATTCATCAACACTGCTTCTTTGCATGTTTAGTTTTCTTGCACAGTTCTCACATTTTTAGGGTTTTAATATATCATCATCATTCTGGTTGCAGCTATTATCTGGCACGTTTCAAGGATTCATACCGCCAGGCCACAATTGACCTTATGCTTGGTAATCAAGTTTCATCGGAGTCGCTTAGTGCTTTGGGCGGCCAACCGGTTCCCGAAGAAGTCGATGGCGAAAGTGCTGAGCATGCAAAAATGTTGGTGGAGGATTGTCGCCGTTTGTTGCTTAGCTCCGAGCAGTTTCCGGTGGGCGCTTGGGGACTGATCGATGCCGATCCCAGGTAAATATCTTAAATATGTTTTACTGTTTCCACAAATAATAATCAAATTATTTTTAGCACTGGCGACGTCAACGAAACTGAGGTGGACTCCATTCTGCTGCTTACCGACGATTGTTATTTGGTTGCCGAATACGATTCTCATCTGGATAAGATTGTGCGCTTCAAGAAGGTGTTTCTGACGCAAATGCGTCTCGTCGAGCTGGGCATGTATCAGCAAACGAAAATCTTTCAGGGCTCTGCTCCGGCACATCTCTGTTTGCGCCTAAACTATTGTGTCGATAATCAGGATGGATACTTTCACATGTTCCGCTCGGCCAACTTACGGTTCTTCAACAATACGGCATATGTTATAAAGACGCCAGAAGAATTAACCGAATCGATGAAATCAATTGCGGAAATGTTTCGAATTGCTCTAGATAACGCTGGTAATCCGGATGTGGAATTCATCGTTGGTGGAGTGTTGCAGCGTCGCAAGAGTAAGCTGCCATTGTTAGATGTGCCAAAGGGCATGCCACGCAACCTATCCGAGTCTCAGTTGGTGCAGATTAGTTCCAAGGCGCTGTCCAACGTTGCTGGTCAGTTCTCCAAGTTGGGCCAGACCTTTAAGAAGCCTCCAAGCGCCACACAGCCTGGCAATGTTGCTGCCACACTCAATCCGCAAGTTATGCGGCAATCAGAGGGCACTGATGTGGACGTCGGCCAGGAAGCCGAGAAGGCCGTCTTCACAGTTGGAGGAAAGCCGCGTGCGAACAGCACCAGCAGCACGGATACCGAGGACCGTGACAATAGCCTTTATGAACCCGATGCGGACTCGGATACGGAGATTGCCTTGGACAAACCCAACTACAAGGAGAATACTTTTTTGCCCTCGGTGGGCATTGTGATGGGCAGTCAATTGGAGCAGCCCAGCACCTCAAATAATATGCAAAAGCTGGAGCAAAAGGATAGCATGTGTAAAACCGCTGAAGATGTGCTGACTATTTCGATAACAACGGTAACGGATAATGTTTGCCTGCCCAATGGCCTGCTGGAGAATGCTCCGCCCATGCGGCCAATTACGCCAAATCCGCTAATACGCGTTGAGGCCGACGAGGCACAGGAGGTGACCGTCGAAGCTGGTTTGGTAATACCTCAAACAAGGTCGGTATTCTACACATAATCTACATCATTTTGTAGTTGGCTTTTTTCATTACATGTACAGGTTTTTAGTTGTCCCCTAGTCAATCACCTTGTACTAGAAATTATAATTGTATTTGTGTTCTTATTGTAAATGTATATGTTATGTTACAGTTATTTCAAATATAGTTTTTAAAATATTATATATGTACGATAACCTTTATATGTTTGATTCCTCATATACACACGAATAGTATTTATTATATAAGCATGTGGTGTTCTTTTACATTATAATTATTTATACAAACCAAATGCTTATGAAACGAGTGCTCAAAATATAAATTTTTATGGCAGCTATTTGTGAGTTTTTTTTTTGTTGTTTTGTTTTACAATCTGTTTGACTCGTTTTTAGTGTTGTTGCCACGGACATGAGCCTGCCACTGGGTCAACCAGTTAACTTTGAGGCCAACAAGCTGAAAAATATAACCAAGCCATTCTCCAAGTTGGCCAAAGGCATGCAGAACATTGGCATGAATCTGGATCCACGGAAAATAGCCAACAAGGTGAGTAAACTAAGCATTTACATTAGAATCATAATAATAATTATATTTTATTCCTCGCAGACGGGCGTGCTGAGTCCTACAAGTGTGTCGGCTGAGAATTCTCCGCCAGAACGTGACCCAGGCAGCCGGGATGCTTTGCTGGAATTGTGGGCAGCTGAGAATTGCAAATCGAAGCTAATTGCTCTCTAAACGGATAAACGCTTCAACTTATAAACTTATATATTTATAAATTAGTGCAGTGATATAAATAATTAATTAAGCGCAAGAAGGTTATTTTAGATGTTTTATGTGGCACCTCCATTATTGCGGAAACCATATTTACTTATATTACAGTATTACTACAGTAGCACGTATAAAATAACTAGTACAGTGAACTGTACACAATATTGATTGCAATGTTTGTGATTATTATCATTTATTTTAGTGTGTTTGAAACTCTGATTGTGAGTGTCCAATTTATATGTATGTATGCAATGTATGTTTAGGAATGCAAATTATGTGTAAACCAAAAGCAATATTAACGATTGAAAAGTAAATTATATTTCCAATAATACACAAACATTTATCTACTCAAATGTAGCAATTACTTACACATGTGTTACACAGTTTGCTATGCCTTATTATATTAATCACCAATTGCTTAGATTTCTATTGTTCAATTATATCACTCTTATGGATGATAACACCTTACACGAACGTCACATTTGGGACAATTAACATAACACAACAAACTAAACAACAACCAAAAGACAAGAACAAACAAAAGACTTGGCCATTGCGGAAAATTCATATTTTTACACAAAACACAAAAGATAGAAATTAATATTTAGTAGTTTGAAATTAGTCTAAGAACACCAATAATTTTCTAACAAAAAAAAACAACATGAAAAGGAATTCGAAAAGCCAACGAATATACAGACAAATTATACACAGTACAATTAACCGATTATATAATATTTTACCAAATATATATGTATAATTGATGTAGTTCTAATATATAATTACCAAGACGTAGTAATATGTATTTATGTGCATATGTGCCACCGATTACTTAGTTATTAATGAGTTTATTAGCTTCAAATATATTTTTAACACATAGAAGCTACGAATTTATTTAGTTTTCACTTTAATTAGAAGGTTTTTAATTCAGTGTTGATGTCTAAATTTTATAATTACTATGTCTATTTGAACTTGATAAGTTATTTTATCGACTTGATGGGTAGTTCTTACAAATAATCTGACAACAATTACAAATCAAAAACTTAAATTAAATTAGGACTTATAAGGAGACCGACGCGATGCAATTTAAATCAGATCATTTTTACAGCAGCTCTGACATAATCCTTGCCAATCGCTGATAACTATTTTCGTTCTTATTTTTTTCTTTTTTTTTTTGTTAACTTGACTTATGGTGCCATCCAATGCCATCCAATCGAAACGAAGCGTGTCAGTGGCAAGTGCTGGCCCGTTGTTTGATGGCCCTTGTTTACATAAGTGATAAAAAATTGCAGACAAACCAACCACCAACAAGCTGGCCATCGAAAACGAAACGTCGCGTTCGTTGTGGAAATCAAAAATCCATTAAAATACCACAGAAGCGGACCATATACCGCTGCCAATCAGCTTATGTATACATAAGGTCTGTATGGCTCTATTGATATTGGAGTTTTATTTATGCGAACTTTGCCCGACCCGAGCAGGCACCGGCACGAGGAAGTGCGGGGTGCCATATTGAACTTTTGGCACGCCAGCTGATAAGAGCCACACGCCGTTGATATATATATATAAGTCTATATATATTTATATATCTCATCTGTTTTGACCATGCTTCCAATATCATGCTAATGTTGCCACACAGTTGCATCAATTGTTTTTCAATCAAAGTGCCATCAATCTTTTCTCGAATGTTTGTTTAATTAACGCACAGGCCGCACTGATCTACCTTGTCCAACAGCAGCAAAGATGACAACAACAACAACAACTCGACATATATAAGTAGAGATATTTCATGCCAATCCATTTGACCCCCCGGTCACGCTTGATTCCCATTTATCCTGATGCAGTTATTTGCCGTTGCCGCATCCCCTTCGAAATCGGCCGGATTCAGTTTGCCATTTTTCTTTCGCATTTCACTTCTTAACTTTGTCCATGTCTTTTGCGTCCATTAAGTGTGTCTGTGCTAAGACTTGGAAATTGTCTTTTGAATGTTTCAATTACACGCCTTCTTAAGCACAGCTTCTCTTTCAAATTGAAGCAACGCTTGAGCCACCAACAGCTATCCAGCTACCCAGTTTTCAGTTTGGGACACTGGCTTGTCTTGCCATCAGTATTTTGGCTTTTATGCGCCAATAAAGTGAAATACACAGATAGTCGAAGAATTTACTGCCTTCAATCTATCGAGTGTGTAAGTGTGTGTGCGTGTGTGTCTCCGCTTTCCGCACCGCTCTTCGCTCTTCACACCCGCCTGCCATTTTCGTTAAACACTTTTGCCTTAAACCATTAATTTCCTATACGTTCGACTTGTACGTGCTGGTACAAGCCAGTTCCCCGGCCGGAGTCTATAGAAAAGTTAATTTTATTGCTAAAAGCGGGTTAAGTGCTTGACGCACAGCTGAGTGCCTCTATTATATTATAAAGCGCAGAGCCGGCTGCTGCCACTGGGTCTTTGATAGAAATCGAATTTGCTTTATGGCATGTATGCTAATTTTATGTCTAGTTAACATTCGCCTTGGGATTGCAGCAGCATTCCCAATGCCTTTGGAGCACATTTACTCTGATTGACTTTTCATTTACAGTTCATCCAAATGGCACATAACTAGTTGGTAATAAGCCCTGCAAATTTATCATCAGTAACTAATAATGAGTTTGTGTTTAACTTTAACAAAAAAAATTTTGGAATTCAGTTTATTCACAAATTATTAGAACACTTTTCTCCTTTCAAGCGCCAGCTCAGAGCAAATATATTTAAATAAATGCATACAATTGGCGCAAGTCTATAAATTTCAGTTATTGACATAATATGAATAAATGAATCGTAAGAACCATAAAATCAAATGATACATAAACGAAATCAATGCCAGCCTGTGTGTCAAATAAGACCTTAAGGTCAAAGTGCACAATGTGTGAGTGATATACGAGGCGGCAAGTTTATGACCACAGACCAACTATCCTGACACTAGACAGCAAATTAGATAGAAAATTGCGAATTTTCGAAAACGCAAGCCAAATATTCTGTGTTGTGAAATTTTATACATAATTGAATTTATGGTCACACACACTTAAATTGCAAATCTGTGCATACAATTACACACACACACACACACATATAGACAGCTGAGGTCAGAGTAGATCAGCGCTGTTTTTGGTGGCATGGCACAAGGCGGAGACTTGGCCCAATGGCCTGTGGCTATTGCACCACACGCCGAACAATCGGAAACCGAATGTCATCTTCAATTTCAAATTCAATTATAAAACAAATTGGTTTGAGCGCAAATAAATACAAACACACAAACACACACACACACATCGAGGGATGGACCGAAGTGTAGATATGTAAGTGTGTTGGCTGGTGGATGGGTGGGATGGGGGCAGAACTGGTCGACACACTCGAGGCAACATCAAACGGCAAATCCATTCATCCACTTTGCAATTGTGTCCAGTCGCTCCAGTGAAATAAATGTAATGAAATGTTAACAAATGACAACAGGCTGGCAAACAAGCAAGCAAAAACCGCAAGGGTGGCTCGCTCTGCATCCAGCCTGACCACACAGCCAATACACAAGCAAACACACACACTCGCACACACACACACTCGCACACACACATGTATCGAATTAGTTTGATGAGATTTATTGGCTCAAGTCCCACTTGACCAACGGCAGCGACTGGCTGCCAGACAATTATGGATTAGTACCATTTGTTTTTGGCCAGCCAAGTCACTGGTCTGTTCGACTTTGATACTACTCATTGCCATTCAGAATAACACACTCGCATCATCGTCATGCGGATGACGATGATGCTAATGACGATTCTATGGCATTATATGGCACCGATTTTCATTGCCTTTTTGCTTGGGTCGGGTTCTCTCTATTACCTAAATGTATCGGATTACCATGTGCGCACTAGTCGAACCCAGACCCAGACCCAGACTCAGACCCATCACCATCGTCAGAGTCGGAACAAGACACATACCCCCAAGTCCGTAATTCAAGTTCATTCCTCGACCGTTCAGCAACACGCACGTCGGTTGTCAACGCCAATCCCTTGCATGTCCTTTGGGGAAATTTGTCAGAGCATCAGCAGCGTTAAGGTGCCAATTAAGGGCTTTTTAGTATCAATTACAAAATCGCACGTTTCCACACCTATATCAAGCCCGAGTAGGTGAGTCGATGTGTGTGTGAGTGCGTTTATCAATGTGTAGCCATCCACTGATATAGGATGTGGATGTGGGGCGTCCTCGTCCTGGTATTACGTGGTCGGTGTGACATGCTGGTCAGCATTCGATTGGGGTTGGCCCTGGTTGGTCCTGGGGCATCTTTTGCGAAATTGTTTTGTGTCATTGTTTTTATTTTCGCTCCTTTCGGTTTTGTCCTTTTCTGTCACTCCACATTTGACAGCGTCATTTTGCCAATGATTTATTGTTCCAATACCAACAAATTGGGTTTGTCATTAAAGTAGTTAGATTGCTCAAACCGTAGTCTACAGATTTCTAGTCGTTTTTAATAGTATTTTAATTCGCAGACAATAGAGATGAATAAATATCAGTTTTTCTCAATATATGTAGTATTTCTTTTTTATCTTTTCTATTAAAAAATAAATTAGTAGAAGTAGATAGATATAACCCATTATTTGGAATTCCCCAACAATATAAGTGGAGAAATTATAATTAAGCTTTAAAGTTTGATTGTTACAAATTTTGAATAATGAGATTAATAAATGTCCCTGCAACGAGAATAGTTCTGTCTTTTGCATATGAAGAAAAGCTTTCGATGGCACATCAAGTTGTTCATTTGAAAGGTGGATGACCACCGCCACAAATGAACACAGTGCTCCCGGCCAGGATAATATGGTTGACCAGTAGACCAATCGGTGAATGGCAATTACAATCCATTTGATAACGGCATAAACTTGTGAGTTGAGACAAAATCGTTGCCTGATATCCATAAATAGTCATCACTGCCGTAGCCCTTCGATAGGAGATACATTGAAATGGCACTCATCTCGTTCGCTGATTCGATTAAGGCCAAAAAACTGACGGCATAAATGTGCTAATTCAACCCAGCTAGCTTTTTGTGAGCGTCCTATGAAGTAGTAGTTCTCACCGATCCTGATGTAATTCTGTGACTCGGCGCTGTCACAACTTACTATTTAAATATAAATTATAAATGAAATGATTAAAATTCACTTTCCAATATTACCCTTAATATCATCTTTTTTTTTGGATAGTTGAAGTCTAGTACATCTGACAAAGTCAAACTGAGTAACTGCTTTTATATTAAAAGAGTTAGATCAACTTACATTAATCTAAAAATAATGTACCAATTTTAAGTCGCATCGTCTTCATGAGCTCCATCTTTCCTATCTTATCTCATAGAAAACAAAAAAAAAGGGCTGACATTGTTCATCAAAATATGATTTTTCAACTTAATGAAAGAGTGATGCCACTGAACTCCTTAAGTTCTGGAACCAAGAACCCCATAAGTCGATATACAGAAAAAGGATTCGTGTAGTGAGTTAGAGAAACTTTGACATATTCCTCACTCGCTTCTCTTAAAAGTATCTCCGATGTATCTTATGGTACTTCCAACAATCCGCGCCTACAAACAATATATTAAGTCGATACTTTACCATACATTTAATAGTTATAATATTTGACTTTCAATATTATATTTATTTGAGAATAAACTCATAACAATAAAATGTCTCATTGTGAAATGCTTATTGAGATTTTAAAAATTAACGCTCAACTTGATATATAGTAAATATGAAATTACTCTATGGTATTAAAAAATTAGTCGAAAATATGTGGAGGATATTTCCATATCTTTTTCTAACTCTGCTAAAATTATTATTATAATTTGAACACTTTCAAAAAATTTCTTCTTTTGAGTTTTAGCATTACGCAACACTTTTAAAATGAGTTGCAGTTTCTCGTCTAGTTTGTCGACATATTGTCACTGTGTTATGGGAAAATGTTCAGTTTTGGCGCCCAGGAACAGCTTTAGTCACACTTTCACCCACACATACATTACATGTCTGCGGTTTGTGCCTTTTTCAAATCTTTTGGCAGCTTCAAATCCAGCGGCATCAATTCAGCATTCAGTGTCATCCGCTTTCAGTTAGTTTCGTGTAATCCACACCTAAATTCCATGGCAGCATGTCTGAAGTTACACCCAATTTCGACTCGAATTACAAATTAAAATGTGCCGCAACCCACGATATACATACTTATATGGCATTTCCGACAAGGAGCACTTTAAACTGATTAGCTAGCACCTAGTAGCTTCCCTTATCCCTTCTCCGGCATTATTCTCGTCCCTTTCACTTTTCACGGGTCAATGAGATGCTAAGCATATGACAAGAATTGAAAGGGTGTCGCACAACCTTCAAAAGATTTTTACACTTTTAAACAGGCCACGAAAGGATTTACTGGAATTTCTTAGCTGTTGCTTTGTGGCTTTGACATTTCAAGCGATTGATGGATTTTACTTTTACAGCAGACTCACAGTTCACTGAGCATTATATTTTGCCATTGATTTATTTTCTCATATTTGTAATTTAGTTTTTTAAAGTTTGCCTTTATTCAAGAAAATAAAAAAAACAACGCCCAAAACTGTCAACAGTTGAGTCTCAAAACGGTCTGCAATGCGTCATGATGCCGCTTATGATTAATCGCTGGTAATTATGTTGATTAATTGCCTTATTAGAGGTGCTAGTTTCTGGGCGTTTGCGCTGCCTGAGAAGCGAGCGGGGAGCGGTGAGCGGTGAGCGGCGACTGCCGTATATCATGTTTTTGGGAGCGTGTTGTGATTTAGTGAGTTGTAGGGGAAACTTGCTTAAAATAGCCAAGTTGTACCCCCAACCCCTGCCGTGCAAACGCTCATCCCCTCAAGTCATTCTTTAATTACCAGAAAACCATTTGGCGCAAATGTTTTCCTTTGTTCGCTCGTCCGGCATTGGCAAACAAAAAAGCAACTTCGGCTTCAGCTATTTCTTGCTGCTGTTGCTCCGGCTACTGCTTCTGCTTCCGCTGGTGTTCCTGGTCAAGCCGTAATATTTCATTACATGCTGCGCTTAAGTTCTTTTTTTGTTTTGCCATTTCGACGGGCACTTAAATTTAAGCGTGCTCAAATCCCCAAAGACCGCAAGCCCAACATAAACAAACTAACCGAATGAATGCAACTCTGAATGCTGCGCGGCATCCGCCGGGAATACAATTGGGTGGCAGGAGCAGGAGCAGGAACAGTAGCAGTAGCAATAGCTGTTGGCAGGGGCCCTGCCTGGCTGGTAACCGCAATCATAAAAATAATAACCACATTATTGTGTTTAATAATGAAAAATATCATTTTCGGCATAACTTTTGGCTTTTGTTTGTGCAACAGCCACCCCACAAAAGAATGGATGCCCGCATTTTTGGTTGGCTGCCATTGGGCGGAGCAACCCTTAAATTCGCTTAAATATTAACCGTTGGAACATATTTTCTAAATTATGTTCACTTACTTGCTGGTACGCTCTTTGGCGGGGGAGTCTTTTCACATTGAGTGCCTTTTGCTTAATTTGTGGGCGCCGGCAGCCATCGAAAAGGGGTGTGTTTCACAGCGTCTTGAGTACAGTGAGCCACCCCTCAGACAGACTTTGTTGTTTTTATTGGCATGTTGACTTTTGAAATTAGTTTTTAATATGCGCAAATACTTTGCATATTTGGCTCAAGTACTCGACACCGACAACGCCAGCAAAACTTGGGCACACACAAATCTGTTTTGGCATCGTCGACAATTTGAGCACAATTGAGCCATATGCCCTTATCGGCTAAAAAAAAAAGAAAGGAAAAACGCAAATATTTGTAAACAACCGAAATGCAATCTACAAAATTGTTTAACCCCTCCACCAAAGAAACCATTACACACGCAAAACAAAAAACAAAAAAAAACAAAACAAAAAAAATCTCTGCATATTGACATCAATTAAAGTGCATCAAGTCGACACTCAAACAAACAACGTAATTCACAACAAATGTGTGTTGAGTGTGGCTCAACTCGTCCTCGGCAACGGCAACGGCAACGGCAACTATTTATTAGCTACCCCTGCGGGCAGCAAAAAGGTTCAAAATGCGGCAACAGCAGCCGCAGCATCTCTCAGTCGGAGGTCCGAATTTTACCCTTGTTTCTGCTTCCGATCCTGAGGCGACAAGCCTCGGTTTTCGAGTGTGTTGAATATCGCCTTGGGTGGAGTTTTTTGTTGGGCGGTGCCGTGGAGGTCAACTGAAATAGTTCTATAATGAACAAAAACACATTGTAAATTGTCCTGCTTGCATTGTAAATGGGCATAAGTGTGCGACAGGACCCTTTAAATGGAATGCACTTAGCGAAATTCCTCTAAGTTAAAGAGTAATAATAAGCAGGATTCCAAAAATAAACTAAACTAACCTCCAGTTAAATTGCAATAATTATATTTATGATATTTTGAACTGCACAATTTTCACTTTCTTAATTGAAGTCCTATCGATGCCGAATTAAACTACAAGTTATTTTTCAGTGTATTTTGCTTCCTTTTGGCATGCAAACAAAATGGAGCCGGCAATGTCTTGCATCCTTGCTTAATGTAATGGGCAAATTAGCAAAAACCAGCCCAGCAATTTAAAACAAAATGAGTCTGGCAAATGTCCTTAACTGCTCTGCTCTGCCTTTTACTCTATTACAAACTTGTCCCCAGACAATTTAATTTAACTACCACAGTCAAAGGATGTCTGCGCTCTGCATATATTTATATATATATACGCAGTACGCGGAATTGCAGGCAAATGCAAACGGTTTTTGGGTATGCCAGGCACAAATCACGGCAACTCTTCGATGCTCCGTACTCCGAACTCCGCACTCCTGCCCCTGCTGTACTCAACCCTCGATGACATGCAAAACTGCCGCCACAGCTAATTTAATAATTTATCATTTTGCTGCAGGGCAACAACAAAAGATTATTTAAATTCGCGTATTACGCAGCCGGGTAGATCGGATCGATTTGAGAGCAGGCAACTTGAAGTACGTATGGTGTAGTCTGAGTCGGGGTCGGGGGGGTTGTGCAACACAATAAATGATGTGTTGGCCCGCTGGCAATGCAGGGCAATAATTTAAAAATGTTCACATTCGAAAAGTGACTGTGGAATGGGAATGCGTCGCCTGTGCAATTATGTATTTCAAATTAAATGATGTGGCAGGATTCAGATTTTTCATGAAAATCTTCACTATTCTAATTGGCGCATCTAATGACAGCGAAGGCAGCGAATTGTAAATTTTTGTATGTGTATATTGGTTAACAGCATCCAAAAGTGAATAACCCTTTTGAGGACAGCACTCGAAACAAATTTGTTTACGCACAGTTGGGAAATATTTTGATTTATATAGACAGGCAGCAGCACTCGAAAGGTTCCACCAAAACCCAGTATAGCATATATATACATATATGTGTACACATGTATGTGTAATCCTTTCATGCCCAATTCAATTGTTCGATTTGACAAATTGATTTTCACTTCAACCGGTTCGCTCTGATTGCTTTGGCTTTGGACTTGTTTGCTTTGGGAATTGACAAATTTTTTTTTAGCTGCTTCTGATTTTCGACGGTTTGTTGTTGATGTGTCTATTTCGCATTTTTGGCCACAAACGCGTAAATATTTATTTAGTTTTAGTCAGTGAAAATCTCCTCTTTCGCTTTGACCGCACTGTCGCCCACCATTTAGATGCATGGACAAGGCTGCTTGGCGTTGACTTGGCCAAATGCTCTTTAGGCCCGACTCGATTACGAGATGCTAACAGCACCGCCAGAAAGTTGTTGAAATTTATGTGCCATCGGGCGAAACTGTGACCAAAAAACTAATTGCTTTTCCAAATAGAGTCCGTTGCAGTTTGCGGCAACACCAAAATGGCTGCCTCGTACAGTTAGCAACTTTGCCTTTTGTTATAGCCATGTGATATTTTCTATTTCTTTTTTGTTGGCTTACAAATAAATGCACTGAGCTTATCGTTTGTTAAACTCAATATATTTATTTGTAAGTATGAAATGAATAAGCTAGAAATTCCTTATAAATTCTAACTCATTTAAGAACTTTTCAAAGTAATTTTATATTTTAAATAATGCATATTTTTTTGAGATGTTCGATTTTATTATTATTATTATTACTACTTAATAAAATTACTGTTAAATCGTTGACATAAATATATTTGACATTTTCAAGTATTTAATTTAATAAATATAAATTTTAATACTTTTGCTAAGTATCCCCAATTTTTTGTAGTGCAATAATTTTGCTAGTCATATTTTTACGCCCGGACTTACTAAGCTCGCCATTGTTTTCCAACTAAACGAGGCAATTGCAGGTTGTGTCCATGGCCCCAACTGTCGCCCAACTACCACTTTTCTGCTTCAGTTTCCATTTTGGACCTACCCCCTTCCCCTTCAAGGGGCCAGCGAATATAAATTGCGGCTTTATCAAAGCGCACGTCAAATCTCGTTTAAATTAATGAGTTTGAGCGTTGTTTTTTAGCGCGTTGTTGGCGCCACTGCATAGTTTCAAATTCCGTTTATTTATGCGTCATAAATTGCCTTAAAAAGAGAATCGTTGCAGCACTGCAGGAAGTGTGGAGCTGAGGTAGTTGTCAGCATCTACTAGCAGTCAGTTATCGAGAACGCAGGAAGCAACGCCGCCAGGCAGAGGCACTAAAAATTATGAAACATTGTTTGCCACTTTGCGCTGAAGGCTGAAATCGATTAGAGCGGGAGGGGGAGCACAACAAGGGCGGCAAACTGTGGCAAGTGTGAAACGAGGAGGCGTTAAGTAGTCATAAGCTTGGGCCATGCCATCGCACTTAAGATGAAGGAATGGCAGGCGCAGGAGCAGTAGCCGGAGCAGTCGCAGCCCCTGTCCGTCCGTCGAGTTAATTAAAATGTTTATCGTGGCGAAGTGTTGATGTCAGCCAGCAAACACCAACAACAGGGCCAAGTCGAGCCGGTTGCAAAGTTATTAAACTTATTGTGGCGTGTAATTAGCTGACGAGCTGTCAACAATATAAGCTCCAGCAATGGCTCCAACGTGCCGCAAGCCGCAGGCCGTAAGGATCATTTTACAGGCGCATGCTTTGTTTGCCTGCCAAATTGTCGGTTGATAAATCAATCGTTGCTCTTGGCTTGACGGGGGGTGGTGGTGGTGGGACCCTTTAAGCAAAATCCTTGCCAGTTGCTTATTTAATTGACTTGTAAGCATTATTGTCGCATCCGATTTCCCCGCAGGCCTCGCTGGCCTGTAACAAATTTAATAATTTGCCGTGCCTTGTGTAAATTACGGTTCCTATTACATCGGCGCCTGTCCAACTACGGATTTCATTTCACGTTGTGCCGTAGCAAATGGTGTCGCAATTATGTCACGGCATTCCTGGCTGGCGGCTTCTTTTAACACGCATTCCGAGCGTTTCGTGTTACATTCACTTTTTTAACGGCATTATGTATGCCAGTTCTTAAGCCTGATATATATATATATATATATATATATATGTATATATAATATAGGTCATATTACTATCTTAAATATTTAAGTTACTTCGGTTTATTTATGTCCTTAAATTCCATATACAAATTATTAATTAAAAATCTGAAATTGGTCTTAGAACCTATAAAAAACATGTTGACAATATTATTAAGGATTTTAATTAGAGATTAAACTATTCAAATAATATAATAAATAAGAAAAATACTTAATTATTAATTAGCTTATTTTCTTTTTTTTATAGATAAAATTTGATTTGATGAATTACTCATCCTTTGACTTAAGATTACGAATAATTTTATAAATTAATCAAATATTATATATAAATTGGAAAATTATATATATATATATATATATATATATATATAAATTTATATATATATATATAATATAGGTCATATTACTATCTTAAATATTTAAATTACTTCAATTTATTTATTTAATTAAATTCCTTATATAAATTATTAATTAAAAATCATTAAATTATCTCAAATAGATCTCAGAACCTATTAAAAATATGATGATATTATTATTATTGATCTAGATTAGATGGAAAACTATGCAAATATTATAATAAATAAGAAAAATATTTATTTATTAATTATATTTTATAGATAAAATTTGACTTGTTGAATTACGCATCCCTTAACTTAAGATTACGAATAATTTTATATTTTAATCAAATATTATATATTAAGAAGAAAATTATCTGATTCCTATACTTTTATGTTATTTATTAAGCTCACTAAAAGTTTTAATTGGACTTGTGAATTCTACGCAATTCCTGATAAAAGCTTAGCATGTCGAGAATAATTGAAAATATATTCTTTTTAAGTCTGATTCCAATGCAGTTTCCAGCTTGTCTGCTTATTGCAATTGTTTTGCCATTAATTAATTTAGTTGGCTGTGCTGGGAATAAAAAAAACTTTGCAGCCTTAATTGAAAAATGAGCCTAAGCTGTTAATTAGCATATTGCCTGTGTGTTGGAGAGGGGGGCAGACTGTTGTGGGGGGGAGCGGACTGACTCATTTGCAATTAGCAGCACAAATGAATCAATTACTCATACTTGAGGCGTGAAATGAAAAGTTTTCATCGCCCCAAAAAACTTTTGCCTTCGCTGTTGTCCTGCAAATGGTATCCTTGAAGTGACCGCTGCTGCAACTCTAATTGGGCACAAACACACATGACACATGGCCAACTGCCCAAGTGGACAATTGTACAGTTGTACAGAGCTGTTAAGCAGCTTGGAGGCCGCAACCATGCGTCAAATGGCAAATGGTTTTATTACAGTTTTGCAGCAACTTTACCTATGTTTTTGTTGTGCACATCTTTTTTTTTTTTTGCTGTCTTGTCGCCCACCCAGCGGCACACACTCAATTAAAACTCAAGACCCTTCATAATGCATGCGCCTTTTAGTCTTGATGTTTTAACCTTTTCTATTTTTTTGGTCGCTTGGCAGAAAAAAAGGATTATTTTGATTTTTTTTCGGCACATTTCTGCTATGTTTTTCGGTGCTCTACAAGAGGGAGACGGCGGTGGGGAGGGGGGGATGTCGTCTAAAAGTGTGTAAAGTTTAAAGAGCCTTAAGGGATTATGCGCGCAAATGTGTTGAAATTCGGGCTCTAATGAAAGAGAACAAGTGGCAAGTGGCAAAAGGGACCGGAATGTTTTGTGCAGTGGTTTATGGGCATTTATAGATAAGAAGGTAGCTTTGGAGCTAGTTGAATGCCCAAATGCTGAACGTCTCCCTATTGACTGACCACTTATTAGTGTCCGGCTTGTTGTATCCCATGCCCACTGTGCCGTGTCCGCCACGCCAGCTGTGACAGGGATAAGTGAGCATAAGCCACAAAGGACGCAGGCCATCCGATTGAGTAGGATACTTTTGCAGCAGGACCTCTAGTCGAGCTATAACAACTAATTTTCTTTTAAGAATTTCGTAATTTCTATGTAATTACATTTATTTGTTTGCTCAGCAGTGACTCGCTGACATTTTTTGTACCCTTTGAAGTTTGTTTGCCCAATGCCCAAACTCTGTCAACCTTCTCCATTCAAGTGGCAGCTCAAGTGGCTGCCTCAACATTTATTTGTTTACATTTATGACGCGTGCTTGTTTGTGCAGCTTGACAAGTACAGTGCCTGGTACTTGGGCAGTAGTTAAATAAACTGTCAACTCTAGATCATATGCTCACATATAATGAACATATTTAGGATCACTTAAGATCACAACTCTTCTCATTCTTCGGGGTCTGCACTCAGCATTTTAATATTTTCAACTGAAAGAATCTAATCTGTGGAAGATCTACAAAGCACTTGATACACAAAATTCCTTTGGGCTTTGGGCTACACTCAGATCTTGCAACACCCATTACAGACAACAACAATAGCAAGACAGCAAAAACAAAAGGCAATCAAAAAAGGCAAAGCTGGGCCAACAACAAAAAAAAAAAAACACAAAAACCTAAAATAAGGAAAATAAAAAACTCATAGCAAAAAACAAAAAAAAAAAAAGTAGCAGCTAAGTTTCGAGTTTTTATTGTACTTCCTTGCGACTGTGTTGAGGGTAAATTATACTACGTGAGTGCACATGCTGAATTTCCCAAACTCTACTTAGTCCTCATCAGAAGTGGCTGGCTGGCTGGCTGACTGGATGGGTGTCTGCCCTGGATGGGTGTCTGCCCTGGTGGTGCGTTACCAGAATCAAATATATAAAAATACATTTAAAAAAGTAAACTCGTAGGTATTAAAAAGCGGAAAGACAAAGCCAAGTGTAACTAAGTAGAATGTGGCATGGTCGGGCGTGGAAGGGAGGGAGGCAGCAAGAGGGTGCACTAAGTAGACAAAATCGACAAATGCAACTGACTCTGTGGCAAGTGGCTTACAGCTGATGCCGTCGCATCGCCTGTTTTGCCTCGAATTTGACTATGTTAATTTGGTTGCTACACAAACGAGATTGATTTCGGCATCCGCACACTTGACTTGAGTCGATTTAAAATTTTTGCACCACAACAGCATGAAATATTCAAATGGCATTCAGTCGAACACACACATTTCGATTTGTTTCGAGTGGCTCAAACAACTAGCAACTGCTCTGAAGAGCCGCTCGATGGCATCGATAGCATCGACAGGAGCCGCATCTGTTGGCCTTAAGTGCGGTTGCAAATGTCAATTGGCCGTTTGGCCAGGAGCGAACCGGTAACAGGCTGCATTTTAATTTTCTTTTACCATGCTTTGCCTTGGCAACCTTGGCAACCGGTTCGAGCCCTGTCCGTTGGGAGATTCTGAGAGATTGGCAAACGGCAAACGGCATCGATCTCGTTATCTTATTTACATTAAAAGCTGTTTGCATTCACTTAAAAGGATAAGCAATGTCCTTTTAATGGGTTTCAAATTGAATAAAGGATTAAGTTGTTAGTTTTAAATTGAATTGCGTGCGTTCGAGTGAAAGGCTAAGGCTGAAGTCTTTTCACCCAGTCAAAAATTGTTAGGGTTAGGCTGAATGCCTACACGCTGACAATTTCACGCCTCACACACACACACACACAGCAAAATTCGCAACAAATGAGAATTTCATGAAAAAACCAATAGACGGAATGACCAAAAACCCATGTACTAATTAGCAACGGCTTGCACATTACCAACGCCAATGATGAAAATAATAATAGTCCTGGCAACGTTGCGCGCAAAACTACACGCTTAAAGGCAGCCATAATTCTCGGGGTTGCCAGTTGCCAGTTGCCAGTTAGCAGCAGCAGCAGCCAACGCCAATTATTTGGCAATTTCGTCAAATCAAATGGATGCGCTGAATTGTCATAACGACCACATGCGAGCATTTTCTGGCTGTTTTTGGAAAATCGCAGGTGTTGCGTCCTCTTTTTTTTTCTTTTTTTTTTTTGCTCATTTCCTGTCAGCGTTAAACTTTAACGAGCACATTAACTGAACCAGCTAACAATGGCAATAGCAAGAGCAATTCGCGGCTTGAAAATTGTTACCACACTTAGAGAAAAGTTGCAGCACAGGTAGCATTAGTTTTGTCAAAAGTTGACAGATTTTGGTATAAAATGCAAGTATTAGGAATAAATTGAGCAATTTTAGTTTATATAATTAAATTAAATATGTCGAAAGCCAAGATGCGGATATATATATATATAAATATTTATTATTTTTTACTAAGCTAGCTTATATTATTCAACCAAAGGATAACTTATATCAATATCAAATTATAGTAATAACGCCTTCTACATTTTGACTGTTAACTTATTTCATATTGCATATTTAATAATCTCATATAATTTTTATTTTTAATTCTACATTGCATATTTAATATCCTAAGTATCATTTTTAATTACAATTTTACTATGCACATTTAATTTTCTAAGTATCATTTTTATTTACAATTTTATATTGCATATTTAATAATCTCATATTATTTTTATTAAAATTTTTATATTGCATATTCTATTTCCTCATATAATTTTTATTTACAATTTTATATTGCACATTTAATTTTCTCATGTCATTTTTATCTATAATATATATGTTGCCTATTTAATTTACTAATTATCGTTTTTATTTATAATTTTAATTTGAATATTCAATTTTCTCATGTCATTTTTATTTATAATTTTATGTTGCATATTTAATTTACAAATTATCATTTTTATTTACAATTTTATTTTATTGCATATTTAATTTCCTAAGTATCATTTTTATTAAGAAATTTATGTTGTAGCATATATAAAGAAAATACTGAACCATTTCTAGAGTTCAATTTTATTTTTTTTTTAAGTACATACCAATATTTAATTTTCTAAGTATCAGATTTATTAAGAATATATATATAAAGATAATACTTAATTATTCCTAGAGATCCTTTTTTCAGTGCACACCAATTTTTAATTTCCAAAGTATCATTTTTATTAAGAAATTTAATGTGTAGCACATATAAAGAAAATACTTAATTATTTCTAGAGTACAATTTTTTTTTTGGTTTTTTTTTTCAGTGCATACCAACAAATGTTTTGTATGTAGCTAAGTGATATAAAGAGGTCTCAGCTCAGAGGACACCGCATGCTGTGCTCTGCTCTGCTGTGCTGTGCTGGTAGCTGACAATTAAGTAGTTGCCGGTTGGGTTGCTCATTTTAAAACTGCCAAGTGGAGTTCACCCTTAGCTTAGTTGTTGTCTGGTTTATATGAAAACAAATTTGCTCATTATGCGCAGGTCACTAAAAACCAAAGACATTTGCCAAATGTCCTGAGCGCCACTTGCTGAAGAATTGCCTATTTATTTTGCGTCTAGCTGCTTAGTTTATTTGAAGTGCTCGACTAGGTAAGCAGCCGCAGGGGGCAAGCGGAGGAGTAGAAGATGTGGAGGTGAATAAGGTGGATGAGGTAGGGTAGCCACAGCTCTTTGTATGCGGATTTGAACTAGATAGTTCTGTGCCAGTCCCCTGGGTGCCTGGGTGTGTGTGTGTGATTGAGAAAAATCTAGCGCAACAAATGAAAGCGAGACATGAAAGGTGCAATTGAGAACCAAATGCGGATGAGGTGGAGTTTTTTGGGCAGACAGACAGATGATACTCTGTTTGTTAGCCAGTAATTGTGTACAAGGCACTGGCCAGCCGGTAATGAGTTGGTTATTTTGGGGGCCATAATGAATAAATAGGTAGCATTGGTGCAGGACCCATCTTGATGTCTTTGCCAAATGTAGCATAAACTTTCTGATTGAGTCAGGATTGTGGCAGTGTGAGTACTTTGTGGAGCAGCTGTTGTTACTCGGCATTTACCATCCAGCAAATACATTTGTAAATGTCCTCAAAGCCAAGTTGAGATACTGCTGCTGGCGACAGTCATTTGCTTTTACTTCTACTTGTTCCCCCTTACTGCAGACAAGTTGCTTTATAATTGCTCGAAATGTCTTAGCTTATAATTAAAGTAGTTTGTTTGTTTGCTGTCTGCTGGCATTTTGTTGTTGTTGTTGGCCAGAAACTTTTATGCGGCAAACTCAAGCAAAACGGGGCAATAGGGGCAAAAGGGGCAGAAGTACTTTGTGTCTGGTTGCCATTTAATTATGGCTGCCTTTTGTTTTGATTCGCCTGTGTAATGTCAGCTTAAATATGAGAGACACACATAAGCGGATTTTCCACAAAGGGTAGCAATGACATAAACAAATTCACCCACACTCCCAAAAGTGAAGCACTCGAATTGCTGATAGTTTTATGTTTGTAGCTGACAACGGCGCCAATGGAATGGGGGGAGCGGGCGGGGTGAAGGCAACACTCTTTCAAATTTGCGAACAATAGCCGGCCGCGTGGCACTTTGTGGGTCCAAAAACTGCAACTGTTACTGATTTGCCAGCGGCGCTCATCTAAGTATGCCGCTGCGGGTACCAACCCGCTCCCAAATTGACTGGCGTTTTGTGGACCAGCGTACGCCCACAGTATAAACAACTCAATTTGAATGCATTTAACCGCGTAATTGAGGCACGTGTGGCACGCTACGCGTGCGCTATTTGTGGCTAAAGTAACCCGGAGCGCTAACCCAACCCACTCCCCCGTAACATGTACACCAACCCCCTGCCACTCCGTCAATCTCGTGCCAACCCTCCCTTCTGGCTGTTAAGCACGGCAAATTGCAAACCAATTGGCATGCAACTGGTCGGTCCACAGGCTGCACCAAAAATTAGTGCGTAAATGTTTTCTCACCAAATAAAAAGGCAGCCTCCCATTGTCTGTGTGTGGCACAGTTTGGCTTTGTGCCCCATTTCGTTGCGCTTACCGGCGAATTAACTGCGAATTAGTTGGGCAGACGACGAGTCACCGACACGCGTTTAATTTACGTTAAATTCGCAATGCTTTTCACGGCAGCTTGTTTTGGGCCTGCCACTTGACAGGTAGAGCTGGCCCAGGACCAGGCTAAACGATGATGATGAATTACGGGATGTTGCCCAGCGGCTGCTTGGCCTCGTGTCGCGTTAGTGGCAAAAATAAAAAAGTTAATGGGGCTAAATGTTATTCCAATTGCCCTCGAAAGTGTGCTACACAAAAAGTGGAAGAAGTGATCTTTTCGCTGTAGTTTTGCCGACTTCCCATTCATCTCTCGTTGCTTCTAACTGCTTTGATTGAGTTTTGCCACTTGCTTGCAGTTAATTGACCATTAAAATATTTAATGTTCTTTGGCAGCAACAAAGGCAGTTTACAGTTTTATTGCCCATTTCAAATACTAATAGCAAATTGCGGGGCAGCAAAACACAACCAAAAAGTGTTACATTGGAGTTTCTTTTTGTCAGCTTCAATTTTACATGAGCACAAATTGCAATTTAATCCACAGATGTCAGCATTGCGATCAGTGTCGGCCTGCCTGGTTGTGCCTGTCTTCCTGCCTGGTTGCGTGCCACAACCCTAGCCCTTGCTTGGAATTGCACGTGACAAGCTCAACCGAAAACTCAACCCCTCAAAAACTCAGAATCGTTCTCATTCTGGTACACTCAGAAAAAACACTCAATAACATTTAGAAAACAGCAATATTTATGGCAAAGGCAGCCAACTTGATTTTTCAGAAATCTTTTTAATTTTTCCAATTTTTTCTCAGTGTAGTTGCTGAGCGTCCCACGCCCGTGTCAAGTTGAAAAATGGTATTAAAGTCACATTGACAATCATCAAAATGTGATTCGCTTGCAAAACAACAATGGCAACACAGCAGCCAACCCTGCTGCCGTCGCCGCTTCAATTCTGACTCAAGACACATGTGGCATGCCCGTTCAGCACCACTCCCCGGTGACACTTTAGCGTGTGTCCTGCCCCCGTCGCGCTGCTCTTCATCAAATGCGCTGTGCAAATCTGTCATATAGCCGGGCCAAAGTGCCTCTTGGGAGCTTGTTTATGTCAAGCGTCGGTCATAATTTATATGGCCGCACATATGCAAGCATTTTGCAGAAACGTGGGCGTTGGGCGGTGGGCGTGGCAAGCGAGTAAATTTCTAATTGCCGCACAAGATGCGCCGCAAATGGCAAAACTAAATGAACTAAACTAAGTCGCACGCTGATCTACCACTCCCAATTAGACAACTCACTTGCCAGGCGAGACGAGCCTTCCCCTACTCCAATCCAGTTGGTTGGGTTTATCAGCCCGCCGCCTGGCAGAGCGACCTCTGCAGTCAGTCAGACGCGAAATTGTCGCCAGCGTTTGTCGTCGCAGCGCGGCAATCCAAATTCAATTAAACAAACACAATAAGTTTCGATAAAGCTGCGCTGATAAGCAGAGCAAACTAAATATTCGTATAATATATACTGCATTTATATTACTCACAGAGAGAGAGAGAGAGAGAGCGAGAGAGAAGGGATGGGTAAGGGGAGTGAGACTGCTGGGTGTGACAACACTTGTATGAGGGGCGGTCTGTAGAAAAGTCAATGGTGCAGATTAAATGTTGCTACACACACACTTACACACTTACACACGCACACTCACACACATACACACACACACACACACACTCGCACTGAAAATGAAGTATGCGTAATCTGCAGCAATTCAGGCGCAAAAAAAGGTTCTCGTAAAATACGTAAACACAAAACAGAAAAGATACACAAAATCAGCAGCAGCAGAAGACGAAAACAAATTGGAATCTAAAATAAAGTCGCATAAAATAAAATTCAAAGTAGTTTGGGCAACAAGACCCAGCCAAAATAATAATAATACAACAAAAAAAAAAAAACACTCCGACAGAGAAGCGGAGACAAGCTTGAGCAAAACAAGTTAATTGCGTGAGTGTCGCGTTTTGATTCTGCAACTGGAAGGGGCAAATGTCTTGATGCCACAGCAGCAATAATGCTCCTGCTCTTGTTGTTGTTGTTCTTGCCTTTGGTGGTGGTGCGAAATGCTTAAAATGGGATTTGCTTAACTCGTATTATGGTCGGCATTGGAAAGCAATTGTCTTGGATTTGTGTCGGCAAAGCTGAGGGAATGGGTATGGTTATGGGCAGGAATAAGGGTATTACTCTAAGTGGGCAGGCGTCTCGTTAATTTATCGTTTCAATGATTTGTCTGTGGATGAGAAGATGTTTTTTGTGCGTGTGCCAGACATATTACAATAAATTGTATTTAGTGGCTTATTGAAGGGTGTTTCAAGTGCGATTGTAATGATTAGAGATAAAAATAAACTAACTAATAAATATAGTTATTTTTTAAAAAAGAAATAAGCTAAATTAAAACCAAACGCTTATATTATAAGTTTTTAAATGTGACTATTTAAATGGGTAATTGAAAAATTATTACAAAAAAGTTTTTTGCATTCGCTGTGTGAATAACTAAATAAAAGTTTGCTAAAATATTTGAATAAAATATCTTTTCGTAGTTATTTTTAAAAATTATTTAGAAGTTTAATGGATGTCAAACAAAGAGTTTTCCAACATATCTGCTACAAGTTTCAGTTTAACTGGCTTGCCACAAATTAGTCAATAATCTAGAATAAATTTTAAATTATTGATAAATCATTCACTTGAAATGGTATGTTTCAGCTTAAAGATAAATTATTATAACTATAATTATTTACCACAATCATTGAGCAAATCACCATGTAATTCAACACTTTCAAAACTTATCTTTAAGTGAGGAATTTAACCAGTCTTCCGTTGCACTGCAACTAAAATCAGAATTTAATTGTATGCAAATTCGAGCTTGCTTCGTGGCACTCTCATTTTAGAGAATTTAGTGTGAAATTCGCTGGCATGTATGTAGCTGAATTATTTAGTGACTTACATTTACAGAAATTAACGCATACACACACACACACACACGCACACACATGAGCTGAAGTTCATGCATAATATGCATAGATGGGTGTGCATCAAATGGGATTTGTGCGACTAATTGCAAAGTACTTAAGCAAAGCTTAAAACAAATGTAAAAGCAAATTTTTAATATATTATTTATGCGCAAGTCCCCTTTGCTTTCGCAAGAGAGAAAAAACCCAAGGCACATCCTTTTTGGGCGTGGCAAATGCAATCGAACGTGCGAAATTTCGCAACGAATACGCAGCGCGTGTCGCGTGGCTTTTCACACAGAGCTCAGCGTTAACTGGGAGGCGATGGAGGCGTAATAGATATAAAAGGATTTCCGCCGTATCCTTGTTCAGTGACTCTGTTTGTTTGTTTACGTGCCGCTGTCAACGGCACTCTTAGTCAATCAGCATCCGCATTCGCATCCGCATCCGCTTCCGAATCGGCATTGGCCAGTTGCTGCTCCTGGAGCTGGCCATGCGTGGATTTCTGTTTCAATTATGCTGTCCACCAATACCAGGGGGGGTAACAATGCCAAGGAGGCACAACTCGCCCGCTTTGGATTGCCATGCCAGTGTGTGTGTGAGTAGTTATTATAATATCAATGGGCTCCGAGGTGTGTGCCCGTGAATTTATTCATTTGCTTGTCTCTGTTTTGACAACTTTGCCCCGACTTCCTGCCACGTCATTGTATCACACAAATCGGATTAAGAAATTTCGTATTCGTTTGCCACATAATTGAATAGCTGCGACTGTGTGTGTGCGTGTGTGTGTGTGAGTGTTGTTTGAGTGCTGCACGCAGCAAATGAGAAGCAAATTTAAAATTTTACACTTGACTTAGCATTGTTGTCCTGTCATTTCACACGCCTGCCAGAGAGTCCTTCCAGCCTGCCACACTGTCTGTCCGTCTGTTTGCCCCGTTTATCTGTGTGCGTCACAGCGATAAATTGTTTTTTGGCCCTCTCCTCATACAAACCATTCTCATATATACCACAATCTCTGTTTTATATATTTATAAACTTATTTTTTTTTTTTTTTTTTAATATTTAAAATGTTTATTTCTCATTTCATATGTATGACATTTTTGGTTTGGGTTTTTGACTTTTGATTTTGCTTGCCACTTAAGTGCTAAAAATAGTTACATATACTCATAATTACTTAGTTTTAAATTAATTACATACTTATGTGTGCTTAGTTATATAATGCTAGATATGTCGAATTAGACTTTTGCAACATCTTTGGGCTTCGTTGGCTGTAATTCAATTTAAGCGCTACAATATCATATTAATTAATTAATTACTCTTTCTACAATAACTATTTACACGCAAAACTATAAAAAAAACATTTAAAGCGATTTTTTTTTTATTTACAATGCATCGGCCACCGGCCCGATTCGTGCCTCTGATCCGGCGGTCTTGGCACGTTTCTCGAAGAGTTGCAACAAACGCTGTTGCATCTTGCAATTTTATGAGTGCGAGTGACTCAAGTGGTGTGCGCCCAGGGGATGAAAGTAGGGTCCGTAGGGTGGGTACGGTACGCCGTGCGGATAGAGCAGGCTGCTGGCATAGGCGCCGGGACCAAAGGAACCGCCAGCGGGCGGCAGTGTCGGACTGTTTACATCCATGCCAGGATTTTGTTTTTTCCACTTGGTACGTCGATTCTGGAACCAGATCTTCACCTGCAAATTGTACACAAAACTTAGCAAAATGCGCAAGTTTTTGTTAGAGGTAATTCTTACCTGTGTCTCTGTCAGGCTAAGGCTGAGCGCCAAATTTAAACGCTCGCAAACGCTCAAATAACGCGTCGTCTTGAATTTATTCTCCAGGGAGACCAGCTGCTCGTAGGTGAAAGCGGTGCGAGCGCGTCGCGGCTTGGAGCCACCACCACCGCCGCCAGATTTGCCATCGCCATTGCGACTGCCGCCCTTTTTGGAGTCCGTTTCGCTGCTGGGATCATCGATGTCGCTGCCATCGTCGCACATATCATCTTGATCCATGTCATTGAGATCCTGGGCTGCAAAGAGCAGAACAATCGAAATTAGCAAGAGATATTTTTTTTTTCTTCTTTTTGTCAACATCATCATCAATCAAGTGAATGGTAATACCCAAAGGGCCAGCGACAGATTTGCAAGCGAAAATCAATCACCTCGTTTGGGTCGCAACATTGTCAGTTAATTGGAATCTTGGGCACATGTTGGCGCAAATGTGAAAAGGGGCCGAAATCGCAGGAAACGTGCAACAACAACAACAACTGCGAAATCGATTTCAATGATGCGGCAATCAAAATTCAATTAACGCACCCACTATCCACCCAGCCAGGCAACCGAATCAGACAGTGAACCAGTCCCATGTCCGGCACATGGTGCATAGCCCAGCTGCGTTGGCCTTATAGGTTATATATATTTGGTGGCAGGCCATATGTAATCGATAGCGATAATAAATTATGCTGTAAGAGTAAGCAAATTATGACGAATTTCCCCTTTCCCCTTTCACCAAAGTGATTCTCTCATTGAGTTTGTCTGGTTATAATCAAACAAAGACAAACAAATCCTTTTCGCTGTTAAATGCATGTAACTGGTAATTGATCAACATGATTGGCCATGTTTGCATGTAATTTACCCGGCTTGCCGTGTAGCTGGCTAAAAGTGCGTCACAGACAGCGGGCCAATTACACAGAAAATTAACATGAACGCTTCATTTAATATTTAACGATTTTACTGGCCGCCATCGAGTGTCCTTTCAAATGCAAATGCAAACTGGCCTGTCGCCTGTCGCACTGGTAATTGGCTGTGGAGTGTTTGCAGGCACTTTGATATGCATTAATGGCACATTAGATGCCCGAATATATCTCATCAATACCAATTGAGTGGTTCCGACGACTGCGCCTGACCACAATTGGTTTGAGTCAATTGAATTAACCATCCCGGAACTCCACCAGACGTTTAATGTGTTCGCAAACAAACGCGAAAAAGTCGAAAGGGCTGCAGACAGTACGGGTGGGGCAGGTGGGGGGTATGCAGTGAGTATTGTGTGCTATCCTAAAAGGGGGTGTGTTTGCACCCTATAAATAGCCAGCCGCAACCGCAGCTGGTTAATAAGCGCTCCAGCTACAAACTGCCATCGCTGAATGGTGCAACTGAGTTGGTGTTGCAGCTCTTTAATTACGGCAACTAACCAGCTGTGCAACTTGGCGTATGCGTGTTGTGTACCAGCCAACGCAGGTTGACGGATAGTTTGGTGAAAGTTTTAATACTTCTCAATATTTGTTAAATTAAAAAATATATATATTGGCTAATGTGTGCCGTTCAAAATGGGTATTTGTAGCAGCAGTCAATGCAGATTTTCTGAGATCGAGAAGGAGTCTTCAACTCACATCCTAACAAAATGCATCGCCCTTGCCAGGAGAAGATGCAGTATCACCTCGACCCATCAAAGATCCTGGCATTCGTTCAGGAACTGGGGTTGATGGAGGAGCTATAAGCTCAGAAGGGGGCACAATAGATCAACTAGGTCGCAGTGCAGTGGAAATTATTATGGAACACATACTTAGATGCTGATAGTAAAAAAAAACTAACATCCTTGCAACTTTAAATATATATTTTGCAAATACTGTGTGAATTATTAGTAACTTTAAAAACATAACAAGTAACTTTTTCAATGCTGCTCGAAAATCTGTTATAAGCCGATAAAAATATTTTACTCTTGCAAGCTTAGAGAACATTTTTTGCATACAGTGTTTGAATAACTAAAATATATGTATAACTATATATATGCTAAAATATATTTATAAAATATCTTTTCGCAGTTATTTTTAAAAATGAATTAGAGGCCGAACGGATGTCAAACAAAGAGTTTTAAACAAAGAGTTTTTCAACATATTAGCTACAAGTTTCAGTTTCAACTGGCTAGCAACCAAACAGCCAATACGCTAGAATAAAAATAAATAAAATTGTAATTCTATATTTCATATATGACTGCAGGACTGAGGTTAAAGATAAATTAATATGTCAGAAAACTCTAAGTATTATATATTCTAATAATATATAATAATAAATTATTCTATATCTATATTTTCTACAAGCTACTAATTGGGAAAAAGGGTGCGATTTTTTTTCCGCTCTTCGTTTTACCAAAATAGCAATGGCAAATAGAGCTCTCCCTTTTTTTTATCAGTTGCATAGCAGTTGTTAAATAACTGCAGTTAATTATAATTACGCCAAAAGCACTTCATAAGCAATTTTGATGATATGGCGCGTCAAAGATAAAGGGACGTTTATGAAAGCGCAAAGGCACAGACAAGGCTCAATTACCAACACACACACACAAGTGCAAACATATACACACACACACAACACACGCACACACACACACTCGCGCTCACGACCGGCTCGATGGTGCAATTTAAAAGCCAAGCTCGGTAACCCCTCGAGTCCAACAACAATTTAAATTAAAGCGAAAACGAGACAGGCAGAAAGCATAACACAAAAGATGCCAAAAAAAAACTATTCGTAACGCACCGCAGCATAAATACTCTAATAAATTCATTTATGGAAATTTTGAATTTTATTTTAAAATATTTGCAAGGGACTCTAAGATAAATAAATTATAGATATATAAAAAATTAATTTTCTAAGATCCACTGACTCCTATAAATTTAGCAATAATTCATGTTTGAGCTGATGTATTCTCAGTTAAGGTATAAATGCCACAACATACCTGCCAACATACAATTTTAAGCCATAAACTTAATTATGAAATCCGAGTGTTAATTACCACAGCCATCTCATAATTTACGGACCTACACACACACACACACACACACATACATAAATGTGGAAAAACATATACTTGTTGGGGAGCTTTTACAAAATAGCTTTTAAATTTGGATTCTGCATGGGGCTCCATTGTCGCAATCATTATAAACGCATCCGCCTGGCCAATGCGACCCCGGGGAGCATTTGTCGTCTCATTTTGCCATTTTCATAAAATAATAAATGAGTTGCTGATGGCGGACAAAAAAAAAAAAAAAACAAAGCCGAGGCGAGTCAACGAAAATTGTCGCATAACTTTACAGAATTTACAGGCACGCACACACACACACACCCACACACACACACACACACACACACACACTCTACACACGGCTGGCTCCCCAGAGCAACAGCAGCAGCAGCAGCAGCAGCAGCAGCAGTGGCTTGAGCATAAATGTATAGCACACCAATACATGAGTACAATGTATGATATATACACACACATGCATAGCCAAGTGCGTGAGTGCGAGCGAGAGCGCTAGAGTGAGCGCCAAATTGAGTGCTGAAAAGAATAAAAGTTTTCGCAGCCATTTTACTTTTTTTCAGGGGTTGGTTGCCAGCAGTTTCCGTTTGCTGGCGTTGGCCACCCACATTTAAATGTTGCCACATAACCATTTTATTCGACCCAACCCCAAGCAGGAGCAGCATTATCCTCCCCCCCCCCTCACCCCCTCCCCCGTCTCGTGTCTCTTATTTCAACTATGCTCAGTGCGCCCACTTAGTTATCGCATGTTTTTTCATATGACTTTCGGGGCGCATTTCTGTTGCTGTTCCTGTTCCAGTATTATTCCAGATAGGCAAATGTGTGTAGCAAGTTTCTGGTACTACTATCTATTTTGATTTTATTTTTTGCGCTACCCCATCAGACATTGTTTGGATATACATGCACACATACATATATATATATATATATACATTTATATGTTTTTGTTTTGTGGCTTTCAGCGCTGCTTTTAGCGTATTTGGTAGTTGTGTGTGCTTTTGGCTCAGTTTTGTTTTGCATTTTAAATGAAATGCAAATTGCTGTGCGCCCAGCGACCAACCCAAAAATAAATGGCGCCTCAGAGAGTTGCAAGCCGACAATCTGACAAAATGCAGCGTATGCGTAATATTTATAAAATATTAAACGACCTGCAACGCAATGCATTCAAATCGATCCGATAATCCACTAAAGGTTGAGTGTTGCAAAGTGTCATAATATCTAATTAGCCACAAAGACAACAGACAAAAGGCTGCATAATTACGCCAACATAAAGTGAAGCGACCAGTAGCAACATTAGCACCTCCCTGGCCATAAAATTAAGTGGCGAAGCGAGGGGCACTCTCAATGTAAATGTGTGTCTGTGCCTGAGTGTGTGTGTGTGTGTGTGTGTCTGTGTGTGTGTGTGTGAATGACAGAGCCATTGAAGCGGCTAATGAATGTGCGGTAATTAAGTACCTTGCTAATTAATGACTATGGCATCACCCGGCAACGAGCCGCCGTTGAATCACTGCCGGCAAACATTGCGTATACGTGATGTGCACAAGTTTGCCGTCTGTATTGCTGTCCGTTTGCTGTAAACTTGAACTGACTGAATTAACTTCCAGCAACAATAACACGAACAATGGCAACAGCAACACCAACAACAACAACGACATAATCACCGCCAGCATCATTATCCTGGTTGGTCTATCCGTGTCCTGTTTGGCCCATCTCCTGTGTGCGATGCGGCTATTGCCGGCGCTTGGGGTCGTTGGCGCGGCCATTCAGTCTGTTTTATTAGCAGTTATGTTCGAGTACTGCGACGCCACAACCAGCAGCAGCAGCAGCAGCAGCAACCACCACCACCTTCGTGTCCACTTCCAACACCATTGATGAAGTTAATTGTGTTTTATTAACACAAACACAAGTTCACAAACAGCAAACAGTAATGCAAACTGCCAGCAACACCAACAACAACAACGAAAACAAGCAACAGCAACAGCAATGGCCGATAATTTGTTGCTGATAATGATGTTGCTGCTGTTGTTGTTGTTGTTGTGGTCTGCGCCATTTTCACTGTTTATTATTTCGTACATAAGCGCTTACCGAAGTGGCCAATAAAGCGAGTGGCTGGCCTTGTGTGAGTCTGTGTGTGTGCGTGCTCTGTGTATGTGTTGGTGTGAGCGCAACTGGCAACTGGCACTTTTATACCAGCTAAATGAATGTGGCTAATGATTCTCAGTGATAAATGTTGATTAAAGACAAACAAACCAGCAAATCCTAAGATAACTAAGCTAACAATGGCAAATAAGAGTTTAGCCTAGAATTATAAAATTTATGAATTGAAAATATGAAATTTAAAAAAAAAGCACATCTTAAAATCACAAGACAATAAAATGTTTATTTCCAAATTTAGACTTATAAATCTTTAAAAAGTAGCTATAAAAATATCTGAAAATATAACATTTATTTTTAAAAAAATGTCACAGAAGGCTTGTTTAAGAAAGAAAACATGAGACTCTGCGAAGCTCGGCAAATTGTTAATGGCAAAATATCATATTGAGACGACTTTCAAATGGCTGCAGTTAAAGCTTAGCTTTTTTCAGATAAACAAACGTCACATTTTTAGAAGAATAAAGATCAGCTATTCTAAGAAAAATATACCATACATAGAGTCATTCTACAAACGCTGCAAAGCTCAGCTAGTTTAAGAATTAACATCTCATGGAGTCGCCGGATTCGACTTCGTAAATATAAATAAACATAACATGAGGTCGCCTTGCAAGCGGCTGCATATGTATTTAGGTTTAAGAATATTGTATAAAATAAAGAAATAAAATAAAGAAAATATCACATAGAGTCGACTTTCAAGTGGCTGCATTAGGGTAAGAATATATCACATGGAGTCCACTCACAAGCGACTCTATTAAAATAAGTAAAGCCTTGCAAGCTGCAGCATACGTTTTTATATTTAAGATTTTTGTATAAAATAAAGAAATGCTCATCAGAGCAAACAGTTCGTCTCATCGTGTTGACTACAACCTATACGTGTTTCACACAATGCTTTTTATCTCTCTACCTAAGAACAAAAATAAGTATTTGATGAATTCAAAAGAATTTCGATGATCTTTATATTTTCAGTTTAACAAGTTAATCATGGAACTTGTTTTTATGACATGCATAAAGCTTATTCTTTCTCAAAAATCCGCAATACTATCGCAATTAATTAAAAAATATCCGAATACAAAAGCATTTTATAATCAAAACATGTTTTTAAAGAAACCGATTTTCCAATTTGCAAAAACTTGACTTTTTGTGTGCTCAGTTTCAACGTGCATAATACATTGTCCCCCCTCTCCCCCTCCACATTGTTCCATCACATCCTGTTAGCTTTTCTACCATCGTTTATTTTGGCGCTTTGCAGCAGCTTAGCAGTCCAGCACAGCTGATGCTTCTGTTGCCCCCCCGCCGCCGCCGCCACAGTGCTAAGTTCACCACAACAACTTCAATCAAATTTGCAAATTTTTATTTGAGCAATTTCTTTGCAACAAGCCAAGCATGAAAATCAATTAATTTTCAGCAAAATGTTAGCACACAGCTAGCAAGAAAAAAAAAGAGAAGAATAATAAAAAAATAACGAGAGAAAAAAATTCAATCGGATCCACGGGCAGGCAGGCAGCACACACAAAAAGCTGGCAAAAAGAAATAACGCAAAAATTCCACAGAGCAATTGCTTTTCCCAATTAAAACATCAATCAATCAATTAAAACAAATTCCATGTGAAAATCCCTCCTGAATATGAGTGTTGCCAGCAGTCTAAACAAGTTGCATGCCTCACTCGCCCCATTGTTGGCGCCATTTGCCCGGTGAATATATACGCAAAATATAAACGTTTTCATATTCAACACACAGGCACACTCACTACGCGTGTGTGAGTGTGTGTGTGTGGGGGGTGGGGGTAGTACGTGACTTGCGCCTGAAAGCAGGCAACATAAAATCTCTGTTCAAAATGCCAACTACGCTTCACCTCTTGTGTGGAGGAATTGGGCGGGTATTGGCAAAACAACCAGAAACAAAATCTAAATCAAAACATACCAAAATCTACAGGCACACACACACAAACACACGCACACACATAGTAAATGTGGAATACAAAAAAAAAGGGGGTAGCATAAAGTTGGCAGTTAGAAAGAAAAAGTTGGTAGTGAAAATGGTTTTCAGTTTTTGCTCTATATAAATAGAGGCACACACACACACACACACACACACACATACACTCACTGACACACACATATATATAATGTGCACATTTTTGTATATTTATTTTAAGCTGGAAACTTTCTAACAAATCATTGCTACTCACCAGACATATCCTCGCTGTGCTCATCGTCCAGATGCTCGTGCATCTCCTCATCTCTCTCATAGCCCCATGGACGGGAATGTCCAAAGGGTGCGGCGCTTGTTGGCATTTTGTTGCCCGTAAACTTATTGGGATCCAATATGTTCTCCACGGAGAAGGCTAAGCGTTTGGTAGCTTCTCTATCGCTGGCTCCACTCGTGGATGCAGTGCTCCCATTTTGCGCACTGTTGGGCACCGAACGCGTCAGATCTACGGGACACACCTGTAGTTTGGAGTGGAGCACAAGTGTGATTAAATTAATAGTTTTCTTCTTATTTCATTTATTTTATCAGCTTAATAATTTAGATTTGAGAGGGGGGGAGGGTAGTCTTACCGACGGCGTGCTGTGCGAACCGGAGCCATCGTTGCTGTCCTCATCATTCCCATCCACATTGAGCTCTTCGCTGGTGTCGCTGCGCGCATAATTAGCAGCCGCGATTTGGCGAGAAGTGGCTGCCGCAGCAGCTGCCGCTGCCGCCAATCCGCCCAGTTGTATTCTGAAGCCATAGTCGCTCAAGTCACGACCATTGGGCGAGGCGGAGTTGGAGCTGGTCGAGGCTGCGGCGGATGTGCTGGGCGCTTGGGTGGAGCGGGCGGCAACCGCTGCCACCAGCTTAATGCGCTCCAAGTCCATGTCATTTGCGGATGTGGGACTGATTCGGCCCATCACTTGATGTGGCACAGCGCCCAAGTGCAGCTGTAGCGACGAGGAAGACATTAATTGTGGAGGTGGTGGCGGTGGCGGCGGTTGTGGAAGTTGTGCTTGTTGCTGCTGCTGCTGTTGATGTGGCTGTTGTGGCTGTTGCTGCTGCTGCAGTGGTGGGAGCGCGGAATGTGCCGGATTTGCTGGTGCTAAAGTAGATTCCATTTGCGACTCGGAATGCGCTGTTTGGCTGTTACCGATGACTATGGGCGTGGCTGTGCTGGGCGATGTGGGTGGCGATAGTGGCGAGGTAGCAGGCGAAGGTGGTGCCGTGGTGGTTGTGTTGCTGCCACTCCCATTGGGCAATGCGGCAGGTGCGCGCAGATGGAAAACAGCAGCTGCTGGATGATGTGGATGTGGATGCGACTGTGCAGGATGATGATGATGATGATGATGCATATGTTGCTGCTGCTGCTGCTGGTGATGATGTTGTGCGGCAGCTGCCAGAAATTGAGGATTCTGCAGCAAGTGCGGATGTTGTTGCAGCAGCGCTGCATGTGGATGCTGCAGTGGCTCCGGTCGTGCCAAATGACGAACTGCATTCAATTCGAGTAACTTGCGCTGCTGCGCTGGCAACGGGAAAACGCCGAGCCCAACTGGAGGGGATTGGGATCTTCTCGCATTGTTCTTGTTCAAGTTGTTGCTGTTGTTGTTGTTGTGGTTGATCTTCTCCTTGTCGGCCTCGTCGTGGCTGGGACTCAGGCGACTGAGCATGCCCGATTCGCTGGTCATTTGCTTCAAGCGCTCAATGGAATTGCGCAAATCCTGCTCCTGCTTGGCCGCCTGTTCACTGGCGCTAATTATGAATTTGGGTATCTTGGCGGGTGGCGGGGCATTGATGCTGGTTGCTGTGTTGGTGGCGCCGCTGGAAACAGACACCAGCTCAGCGGCCACATTGCTGCCGACGTTGGCCAGCTCGGGTGAGGTGTTGGATTTGGGTGAATCGGGATTCGAGTTGGGACTCATCAGACCGCCGACGGCTGTGGGCTGTGCCCCAATGCTATCACTTGGCTTTTGCACTGGCGATTGCAGCATCACCATATCGCTGATTGCACTTGCCTCGCCGCACTCTTGGTGTCACTTAACAATTGCTGGAGTTCAATTTAAATTCACTAAAATTCTTCACTTCAATTTGGACTTTGGATTCACTTGCTCCGTTTGAACCGCGACGTGTTGTTGTCACCTTGATTGCAGCCAATCGACTGTCACTGATGCCGGCGCGTCTGCCTCAATATCTGAAGCTGAATCTTATGAGGATGATTGCTGCTGCTCTTGTTGCTGCTCTTGTTGTTGTTGTTGTTGTTGTTGTTGTTGCTGTTTCGCTTATCGCGTTGCTTTTGAGCATAATCCACGCGCGCGACACTCTGCACGCAGCCGGGGCTGAAACGGAAATGGGAATGGAATCGCTACGCTGAGAATAGCCAGAGTTTGAGGGTTGCGCTGCTCGGCGCCGTCGAGTGAGTCGAGTGAGTCCAGATGCTGTGATTGCCGCTGGCCCGTGGCAAGTCAACTAAATGGAAAGTGAACAAATCTGTTGCGGCGTCTGTCTTTTTTGCTGTTACTGCGGTGTCGCTGGTGCGGGTCGTGTTGGGATGGTGGTGGTTGCTGCCATTGAGTGAATCCCAAATAACTCTCCTGCTCTTGCTCTCTCTCTTGTTCTCTCTCTCTCAGTTGCACACGCCCCCCAGCTGTTAGTTTGAGTGTTTTTGCGTAATTTGAGTGGCCTGGCTCCTCCTTTGGATTGTGGTTGTGGCAGGCAGGAGGCTAATCTCTACTAGCATCTAATGATTTAATTTGCCCCGTACTCGTTAGCAGGCGTAATGGTCTGTTCTTGGGTCTTAGCCGCATTGTGAGCGATTCCACATCAAGCTAAACAGGCGAGCGGCACATAATATTATACACAAGCTATCTTGCTCCCACATGCTTCACTTAACCCACACACTTACCTCGTCCCTTCTCTTTCGCTCACACACCGCTTAGCCGTTTTACATAGTTTTTTTTCGTGTTGTTGTTTTTTTTTTTTGTTTCACTCAGTTGAATTGCCACCCATAAATGCACTCGAGGATGTGAGTAATTGTCAAATTATTTAGCGCAAAATTTGTTTGCTTTTGCGCTTCGTTGGCTCCGAAATGGATCTCAGCTTTTTATATTTGAATTGTGTGCAGTGTTATATATATACATATATATCTATATATATGTGTGTGTGTGTGTGTGTGTGTGTGTGTGTATTGTTGTTGCTTGTTTCCTTATGCCTGGTTTGTTCTTAGTCATATATGCATGAACGCTTTATGCTCTTGTGGCTGGCAACGGCCAACAAAAGATGTCAGCAATCACAGCGGCATTTTTCGTTGCCAATTCTGTTTACGCTGAATTGAATTTGGTCAAAATGTTGGTGCATAATCATTTTGCTAATTAGTTCTTAATATATGCAAATAATACAATTAGCAAGCATTGGTTAAAAATGTGTCAAAATACGTTATTGAAGATGACAGCTAAGCTGAAAAAAAATCAGAGGGAGACACACTACATTTTTCTCTTTGTACTGTCTCCCTCTCTCTCTCTCTCTCTCTCTCTGACTCGCTCTCCGTTTTAAATTGAACAAAAATTTATATGCGCTTTGCACAGACAATTTAATATCGCATCCAATTTGCGGTTTATACGCATCGCAGCAGCAGCAGCAGCAGCTCGCCCTTGTTGTAGAAAGAGACAACAAGAGAGCAAGAGAGGATGTGCAAGAGGGGGCGAGTTGGCTAAGTGGATAGCCTACTGCCTGTTTGCCTGGTTGGTTGGCTTGGCTTGGCTTGGCTTGGCTACTGGTCGTGCTGATGGTCGGGTTTGAGCGCACAATGGGGCGTATAAGTGACATAGTTAAGTGGACGCAGGACGGCGCAGGACGCTGCTTAATGAACTTCAACGGCAACTGCCCCTCCCCGCAAACCCCTCCACACTGCTCATGATCCTCCTTATGTCCTTGTCGGATGTTAGCTGTCGGCATTTTATTTTTCTTATACTCGTTTCGATTCGTTTTTCCATTTTTTTTTGTTGACTTTGCCGTTTGCAATTTTCCTTAGCTGAGCGGTTTGCTGCATGGGGCAACGGCGGAGGCGGCGGCGACGGCGGAGCTGTGCGCTCGTTAGCGGTGCTCGGCATCGCTCCTCTATAATTAACCACAAAATGAGGGGAGATGGCATTCTTAATGAGCAGCTTGTTATGCCATTTTCGTTTTAATTACTTTTAAGATGCTTGTTACCAACACCAAAGCGGCAGCTGGCGAACCCGGCGCTTTAATTGGTCCATTGATGAAGCAGAGTGTGTGATCCGTATATGTATGTGCATGTCTCTGTTTTTGTATGTGTGTATGTGTGCGTGTGTAAGACACTGTGCAAATTGGCTGTGCGTTTCGCTCAGTTTACTTTACGGGCCATCGAGCTAAGAAGCTTTGTTTGCGCCGTTGACGATGCGTGGCAAGAAAGTAGGCTATTAAATTGATGTTAAAGTTGGCTATAATGCGCGTTTACAATGTACTGCAACAATTTGTGACAGTGTATTAAGCGCTTTACCCTTTTACATGTAAAATTAAATGATGCGCATACGCACGGTAAAACCGCAAATTATTTTAATTGCCTGTCTCGTCATTATTCATTATTTAAGTACGGCCAAACAGACGACGCACATGGTATATGCGAGTGTGTGTGTGTGTGTGTGTGTGGGTGTGTGCATTTGTGTGGAGTGCTATGTACAGCACACACTCAAACACACACACACACACACACACAGACAGACAGAGTGCGAGTGATTTGGGCAGCCCGCCAGACACACACAAGCCGCTGTTTACATAGACATGAAACTTTTGCGCGAAAAATTGCTGTCGCTTGCCGCATTTGCATGTGTCTACCAGTCGTGCTATCTCTCTCTCTCACACACACTTTCTCTCTCACACACTTTCTCTGCGCTGTACTATCTCTGTCGCTCATTTAATTAGTGAAAATACGTATTAAATGAGCAGCTCTTGTTAAAATAAATAGTGCATGCAATGACAGCAGTTGCAGTTGCCTCTCCCCGCGCCCCGCGTTTTTTGCATTGGCTTTCGACGAGGGGGCTGCAAAGGACTGAGAAGGGCTTACATGCAGCAAATTAAAAGGCAAACGAGCATAAGGAAAATCGATAATCGGCTAAAAGCCGCTGAACTCGCGACAAAAAAATTACAATTGCGGTCAGCTGTGTAATTATGCGCTAATTAAATTATTTTCCATTTAAATGGGAAATTCGCATTTTCCGTTTATTCATTTTTTTTATAATTTTCTCGCGCCTAAGCTGTGCGATTTTGTTGAATATATGTGAATATTTGTATATTTAATGATGTGCACTGGCCAGGTGCGAGCGAGATGCCACACGCTCAATGCCATCTCTCACTGTCTCGCTCTCGCTCAGTTTCTCTCTGTTTATTCGGCCATTTTGTTGTTTGCACTCCACTTTCTGTGCGCCCCACGTTAATTTGTTTGACTAATTAAACTAATGAGCGTTCAAAGTTAATACATAAATTAGTCAGCCCGTCGAGTCGAAGCCAACCAAACGGTATGAGGGGGGGAGGGGCCTGCCTGATTAAGTTGGCCGGCTGGGTGTGGCTCAGCAGTCATGGAGCAGCTGTTTGTTTGACTAAGCCCATTGCAATTTTAATTGCGGTTTTCCAATTGATTGCCAATGGCTTTCTGATTTATGAATTTGATTGCTTTGATATGTTGCCAAATATGTGTAATGCTTATTTCGAATAATAGATGCAATTATTTAATTGTGTGCGCTATTTGAAGCTAATAATTCAATTGTGTTTAATTATACGAAATAATCAAATAATAAGTACATCATTTATTATTAATCATTTATTAATAAATACATCATATTATTATTACTAATTAAATGAATGCAAGTAAAATTAGTTATTTAATTTTTAAATTACATAGATGCAACTTATACCTTTATTACTTATTAGTTTAAAAAAAACCATATTTATCTTATTTATTTTAAGGAAATTATTTTATCAAATTATTTTGTATTTTTTAGTATTTATACATCTATCAAGCTCGTTAGCACGTTCATTCTGGCCAAAGATCGTTTTTGGATGCTTTTAGATGAAAATTAAATATGCTGCGCTAATTCCTCCATCAATTTACAGCTCATTTCATATGCCAACGCATTTGGCTGGGTCTGAGCCTGCAAATGCTTAACGTACGTGCGAAAACCCAAAAAATCGCTGTGCAGATTGCCGCCGGCCAGCAGAATGTTGGCCGTCAGAGCTGATTTGCTGGACTAAAACTAGTTTTTCATTCAGCTGGTAATTAGAAAATTTCTATGCAACACGAGGTGCGCGAAGCTGGTGAAATGAAAACAAAAACAGAAACGTGCTAATTGCAAATTAATTATGCACGATATTGAATTTGCACTAAACGCAAAGCGGAAGTGCTCAGTGCCAACTGGCCAGCAGGCAAAATGGCGAGCAAAGCGCGGGTAATAAAAAAAAGGCGCTAAATGGCCTCGACGACGTGATTTGCATGAAATGCAATTAGATTTTAGGCAAATGAATGCCAGGTTTCTGGTTGCTGTTGTTGCTGTTGTTGGTGTTGCTTGTGGGTGGTGCGCTAATGGCTGACACACTTAAGCAACAACAGTAAAAGCAGCATAAGCAACAACAAAAACAATAACAATAACAAGCGCTTGCGCTGTCGTTGTCGCAGTAGCTAAAGCAGCAGCAGAAGTAGAGGCTGTAGCAGAGGCAGAGGCAGCAGCAGAAGCAGAAGCAGCAGAAGCAGCAGCAGCATATAAACAGCTGAAGTGTTAATTGCCATAAATGCTTGTCATTGTAGCGGTAAACGACAGTAGATATCTGCCATGTAGCCAGTGCGCCAGCGCCCACACACACACATGCACACTCTGCCACACTAACAGAGCGAGACGCGCTTTGCTTGACATTGAGCAGCGCACATCTGAGCATTGCACTCAAATGAATGAAATGAACTGCTAAATTATGCACGCGATTTAACCCTCATTTCGCTGGCCACACTGCCACCCTGTCACCCCCTCCTAAGAACCACTTGCTGTGCTCACAACGCAGCCGCTCTGCTCGTGGCGCTCAGCTGACCGAATTCACTCAAATACTGCTTGCATTGACCACGCCTGCAGTCTCTGCCCGCAGTGACAGCCAATGAGCGTCGCGCAGTTGACTGCAAAGTAATGCGCTCATAATTGAGAGCGACGCAGTGCGCTCACTTTTTGTGTAGTGACTTTTTCCAATATGGCCGCCAGTTGCGCTCACTCACTCAAGCCAGCTGAGTGAAAGAGCGAAAGAGTGACAGAGCGATAGGCAGAGAGAGAGTGTGAGTGGGGGAGTCAGGGAGAGTGAGAAATTGGTTTTTGGCCCTCACAGTGTGAGGCCCAGGCAACTATTTCAGACTTTTGCACCTTTTATTTGGCCATTTGTGTGTAATTTCTGAAAATGTTGGCGACATTATTCCCGCCTGCCTCGCTCATGTTTGGGTTTAGGGCTGAGTTTTGGGGTCGCACGCTTAAGTGTCCTCCAGGGTACTTACTTCGTTAGCAGAAGTTTCTCGCCTCGTTCCATTGTTGTTGCGGTTGCCGTTGCCGTTGCTGCTGCTGCTGTGCTTGTCGGTTTGCGGATATGTCTCTTATTTTCATAACTGTAAATTGCTTTAGATATTAAGTCTGCCCTCTGCTGACTGCCATGCATTGGCGTTTAGGGGTTGGGAGGGGCTCACACACGACAGGGGAGCGAATGACAGCTGTGCACTCTGCAAGTGCGTTTTTCTAATAAAGCTCATGTTGCCAGAATATTACGAGAACTTCTTACGTTATTTGTAGTTGGCTAATGCGTGTAGCTGTGCGTCTGTGTGTATGTGTGTGTGTGTGTTTGCTATTTGGTTTTGCATTACGCTTGTCGCTGCAGCTGCTTATCAAAGTTTTCGCACATGATATCCTAAGTACTTCAGGCTCCATTGCAAAGCAATTTAAGTTTTGACTTTGCAAACTTATCAACAACAAGGCAAATTACTATTGCTAAATAAATCAACATATTTTCGACTCTGATCGCTTCTTAATTAGTGCGCAGCGGAGTATAATTTGTATGTAAATAAATATAATTTGTATTCTAATTTAAAAGTGTTATAATTTGAAAGTTTAATTCATCAAATTCTTAATCTAAAGTTATAAATTATAATTTTAAACTGTTATAATTTGAAAGTTTTAATGTATTTAAAGTTCTTTTGAATATAATCAAAATTATATTTTTCTTTCTTGAATCGTTTTGTAATTATAAATTATATGTTTTAATTTATTTTAATACTTTTATAAGAGTAACATTTAAGATTTAAGTTGAGTCAAATTTCCCTTTGAATATAGTTAAATAAATATAATTGTTATTATATATTGAAAGCTGTTCAAAAGTATTATTTAAAATTAAGTCTTATGTCTTTTTCTCGATCTACCAATGATTGTCAGCGGTACAAAGCAAATATTATATCAGCATTTTCTTAATACATGAATAAACACATTAATAAACAAGAAAGAAAAGCAAAATAAATATTTTAATATGCGCAAAATTGAGACATAAATTAAAGGCACATAATGCTCATTAAAAAGCCGTAAACGATGTGCCAACAAAGCCAGAGTGGAACAGAGTTGAACAAAGAGAAATGACAGCAACCGTAACACACAGACATACACACTCAAACAAAACCACACACACACACACCCTCACACACACACACACTTCGGGCATCAGACATTTGGCAGCAGATCAAAGAGCAATGGGCAAAAACATTTTGCTCATAATTTAATCGTGTCGAAATCTGAAATTAAATCATTTTGAAGCCGACTGCTTAGCCAAATCAAAATTAACTACGCGCAGCGGCCACAGAACCACAAACAAATCCAACACACAAATGCTAATTGGCAAACTAAGCGAGAGACAGAGAGACAGAGAGAGAGAGAGAGAGTGTGAGAGAGTGAGAGAGAGGGATGTAGCCACCCACAGTGGCGGCGCTAAGTAGGCGGCGCATAGTTGGATTGGAAAGATTGAGAGCTCTTTTGCTCTCTGCTTGTGTTATTTTTTGTGTGATATTTTTTTGTGCGCGCGCAATTTAACTCGAAATTTATGTGGAGCCCCACAAAGAAAAAAAATAACATTAAAAATTCTACATAAAAAATATGAAAAAATGAAAAACTCAATGTGTTAAACGGCACATGTTATTTAAAAGCGTATTTAATATTTGTTTAATATTTTTCTTCGTTTTTTTTGGGGGCGAGTGCAGCTCAGCCCATTTGTCTTCGCTCAAGCGTGGAATATTTTTTGGCACAAAGAAATTTGTTAATTTGTTTTTCGCTGTGAAATTAATGGTTAAATGACCACACATACACATACAGACACACACACACAGCCGTAAAAACAAAGCTGAAAAACTACCAATATAAATAAAATCGTTTTGTCCGCTTATTTATGTGTGTGTGTGTGTGTGTGTATCTGTGTGGTGCACAATACATGCGCATAAAATATTTAGCAATGCTCACACGAGCTTAGATTGCATAATGCATATTTTATGAATGTTTTCGTGTTCTGCTTCGTTTTTTCTTTTCATTTCTTTTTTTTCTGGGCACCACAAAAAAGTGTTGAAAAATAAAAATCAAGTGCGCTGCGCCACGCTAAAAAAAAAACGTCAATTTTAAAGCCAATGCGGCAACAAAAGGAGGCAAACACTACAACAACAACAACAACCAGAAAAAAAAACACAATAACAGCACACAAAAATATTGTGTACTCGCACAATGTACAAAAGAGCAAAGTCGCCTTCATTGTTGCCAGTCGGGATTTAGGATTTGACCCGCTGTTTACCCTTCTCCCCGCATGCACGTTTGCCTGTTTGACTTACCCTAACTCGCCTGACTGCCTCAGCAGTGTTCAACACCCAACTGACAGACTTTCCTCCTCCTCCTCGCAGGGTGGCGGCTCCATCCAATCCAAGGCAATTGCCAACTCCGATGTCAATCCATCATTTGTTTTTCGGTTTCGCCACATGATTTGTTTATTTGTGTTGTATTTGACAGGGCATATTAGTCGACATAAAACCGAATTGGCCATTTTGATGGCTGCCCATTGCCATAAATAAATGATTTTCAAATCAGACATTGCGAAATGAGCTCACATGTCATTTTGAAAGTGTTCAGTATTAATGATTATCACTCGGCAAGTGGAATAGTTGGACTCCCAAGTGCCTGAATATCTTTATAATATTAATAAATCATAAATAAATAGGATTGCTGAAATGAGTTCTTAAATTTAAAGACTAGTCGACTGACAGTTCGGATATGATTTTGATTTTAATCTACAAGCTACTTCAATTTTATTAAATTCGACTATTTCCCAATGGGAATAATATCGAATAGAAAAAATATATTTTTCGTTGAATTTTTTGTCTGTCAATATTCTGTTAACAATAAACATTCATGTGTAAAACTAATATTTAGACATAGGCAATTCGCAACTGAAAATGCCGTTTTGCGTAATTTTTATTTTCAGTTTTTATTTTATAGCAATACATATTCAAAACTATTTTTTCAAATGATTACAATCACACAAAAAGTCAATTTCATCAAGAATTTTAAATTGAATGTGTATGCATAAAAAAATATGTGTAACAAAATTGTAAATGAATAGCATTTAATGTGTGTAAAGTTTTTCGCAAAAATGTTTGTAATCGTTCGAATTTATTAAATTATAGTCAAATTATTTTAATTTAATTTTTATGCCCTGCTGTTACCATAATTCTTGATCTGCTGTTGTTCACCTGAGACTCTTCCGATTGCCATTGAAATTTATGGCTTAGTTTTTATGAGAATATAACGAAACAACTTCCTTTAATAAGTTCATAAAGGAGCAGCAGTTCTAAAACTTGTTGTCTCCTCTGCCAATAGGCCGTAAATGTAAATGTGAATGGGATTGGGGATGGGGGATGGGGATGGGAATATGAATGAGTTGCTCCGGGAATGCTGCATAAATGTCAGTGTCATGTGACAAGATGCGCCCCTGAGCAGAGCCCGAGAAAGCATGGGGCTGCCTTTTTATAGAAATTAAATGACTTCAGACAAAATATGAAACATAAACTCAACACTTCAATAACGAACGGGAACAATGTGTCATGCCACAGTAACAACAACAACAACAACAACAACAACAACAACAACAAATCATAAATTGCAGGCCACATTTGTTGCTGTGTTTCCAGAAGACTTTTTAACACTTTCGTTGCGACAATGCGGCGACGGCGACGGCAGTCGAGATGTTAACATATTTTTAGTGTCATTTTAAAAATTTAAATTGTCGTAATCGTAAATTAATTTCATGGCTCATAAAAACACAAAACAACACAGAAACAGCCACACAAACAGAAAGAAAAAAGAACAAAAAAACCCAATCAATGTCTACGTTGAGTTTTCCCAAATTTGTGTTTTATAACACAACTGATCCAGATACAGATATATATATATTTGAATTTGACTTTTTTTTGGCAATGCAATGAGCATCAGTTGGCTCTGGTTTATTGTATATTGCAAATTGTGAAATAAAAACCAAAGCAATTTAAATATGTTTTGAGAGAAACAACAACATTTTTTGTCTGTGCCAAATTAATGTGACAAAATGCATGTAAAATTTAGAAAAATACATTAAAAAGTCATAAAAACATTATATTCATTTTATTCAGCTGTATCCTAATTAGCTGTGCAAATTATTATTATTTTCTCATTTTGGCGGCCTGCAAGCGATATTTGTGTCAACGCCTCGCAATAATTAGTCGCAAAATAAAAACATTGCAAATGTGTTTTGCGAATGCTAAAGTTTCATATATAAACATACTTAGTAGGAGGCTGCCACAATTAGAGGTATTCCCATTTTGGGCCTGAGGCTGGAAATGGTGACATTTGCATCTGGTAATTGTTTCTGCTTCTTTTGGTTGGCTACGCGGAGCGGAATTTCTGATGCAAAGGTGTCAATTAAATGGTGACAAAAATTATATTATTTATATCCGGTTGTACAAAAAAATTAATTGAACACATTTTTATTATTAAATGAAGGAAGTTGAATAATTCATTATGGTTAAAGCGAGTTGAAGTTTAAACTGCAAAACATCTCAGCAACTTTTTGAAGCAACTTACTGCTTATACCAGATACTGTTAGAAAATTTATCCAATACAATGGTTAAAATTACACCAACCCATAATCGTGAAATGGATACAGTATTGATACCAATTTCCAATTTTGATTTTAACAAAGATTGTGTTTTGAAAATGTTCCAACCAACGAATATATAGTTGAAAGCCGCATTTCTTACAAGTTAGCTTGGATTTTAGCATAAATCTTGTAAAGTGACTGCAAAACATTGGAAAACTTATATTATAGATAAATTAACAATTGTGTATCCTCATTTTCCTAAAAGTATGATTATTAAGTAATATTTTGTTATCACAAAAATGTGTAAAAATTATTTAATAAAAATATACAAAATCAAACCCACTTAAGTTACTTAATAAATAAACCCACTTAAGTTACTTAATAAATACAAAAAAAAAACCTCATCTATTCCCGGTCCAATCTATTTAAATTTTCATCAATATATTAATCATAACAAATACCATTTTAATATTCGATTGTCCCATCAGCAGCTCTCAGAATCTGAGCCACCAAGTGCCGCAGCTATTTATGTGGCTTTGGCTGAATGTTAATATTATTTATGATAAATTAATGCCATAAATGCGACTTGTAAATCTGTCACGCGTCACACTAAATCATTGTGGCATAAGTAATATGCAGTTTAGTTGCGCCCAGCTGAAGGCACACACAACTCCCGCACGTTGCAGCTCGGCCTCGCCTCTCGACACACACACACACACGCACACACACTTTTTTAAAAGAAAGCAACAAGATGCAGAAGATGCTGCTACAAAATCAACAGATGCTTAAACAGTGGCAACACTCGAGTGTGCCTCGTATGGAGGGAGTGTGAAATTATGTGCGCTACCGCAAGTGAAACGCCCAGCAGGAGCAGAGGCACAGCACCAAGAGACAGCGAGTTGGGATGGGCTGTGCCGCGGCTAATCTATGACAGAAAACATGTAATCGGAGCTGTGTCTGTCTGTCTGTCTGTCTGGCAGAGACGTGGAAATAGCGCGACATTCCATTTTGGATGGGCATCAAATTAAACCTTTGGCTCCTCCATTCGCAGTTCATAGATACATTTGTATCTGATGCTTCTGATTCCCAAAGGCTGCACTTAAGTGCTTTGGGTGGCCGCTTAATACTCGACCCCGCGCCCAATTAAAATCACAATCAACATTTTACAACAAAATGCTGTACAAATTAATTATGTCGCCGACGTTTTCAACTGCGAGCTGCGAAACTTGCAACTACCAACTTGCATCGCTCATGCTGTGGCTCATTGACAGTGCACCGAGTGACGGTTGCGGGATGCGGTGTGCGGGGTGCATGGTGACATGGGAATCGGTATGGGAGTCGAATAGGGCAGTCTTCTCTCCAGAGAGGCGGCACTTTCTTTTTATGGCTGTGCGCCTCTGCTGCCTAATAAGTGAAGCGTGAACTAATTGAAATTTGTTGCGCTGACATTTTGTACAAGTTCTGCTTACAGCTAAAAGAGGGGGCAGTTGCAGGGGCAGGGGCAGAGTCAGAGTCGGCTGCTGTGGATGCTGCTGTTTCGGCTGCTGTTGTCGATCGTCTTCAGCTAATTAGTGCGCTTCCCGTTGCAGTTATTGTCTAATTTTAATTAATTTATCACAAAACATAAAATGGCGCAACTTTAGACATTGCTCCCACTCCGCGCCACTCCACTCCAATCCACATCCCCACACCCCAACCCCTCCCAACAAATCACTCACACGCCTCGTCGAGCCTGCCGAGTCCATTGCTATTGATAGCAGCTAAAGCACAATCCGCACCCCCGTCGCATAAATTTCCACATGAGATTCTTGGCATTGCTCGGCAATCAAATCAAATTTATGATGAGCTCTGAGATCTCGGACTCCATTCGTGTGTGTTTTGTGTTTTGACATTGTCAACAGTCAACAGGCAAACAAACAAGCAAAAATATACTCAACTGGCTGCTCAGGGGCCACCACCAAATGACATTTCTAATGTCACTTTGATTGTGTAATTTTGATTTTATGGCCGCCATTCGGCGCAAGATGTTGCCTTGCAGCCGAAGCGTGCAACCAAAACCAGACAACTGGCAACAGACAACAACAGGTAGAGGCAGAGGGCGGAGTGCACTGAATTGCCTCAGCTGGATATGTGTTGCATGTTCGCATATCGTTCCACTCTCCACAACGAGCGGAAGTTGTTGGATTTTATGCGAGTGTTGATGGTACAGTGAACAAGTTTTCTAACACCAACTTAAATAAGACGTTATTAATAATAAAATAAATGTGCGAAAATAAACTGATTATTTACAAAAATCGAGTGGCTTCAACTTGACTCATTTCAATTGTCGTATCCGAAAAAAAATGCAACTATGAAAAAATTGTAATATTTTGATACAGCTTTGCTGATTTTTCATTTGAGATTACATATATTCAAATTTCTTTATTTATTTCATCTGCTTATTAACTCAAAATATACCAAAAAAAAAATTTAGAATAATTATAAAAAATTAATTTAAACAGATTAAATTTGGATTCAGCTTTGTTGATTTTCTAATTTAAATGTCTAATATTTTAATACAGCTTTGCTGATATGTTATTTGCGCTTAGATTTATTAACATTTTTTTTTATTTATGTACTCTACTTAAAAAAATAAATATTATTGTAAGAAATTAATTTGAACAGATTCAGTTTGGAAACAGCTATGATAATTTCCCAATTGTAAATTAATTTATTTCTAATAACTATTTATTAAATTTAACTAAGAAACACTTTTAATTGTAATAAGTAAATTTTGAAACAAATACTGTCTCTAATTCATAATTTTTCTTTAGATAACACTAAAGTTGCACACGATTCCTCAATGAATGGATGTGCCTCCGGAAATAGCCCAGTTCCCGGCCGGATCCAAGCGCCACACAGAAGACCTACCGGGAACTATCACGGCACTTTGCGCCAACTAACTAGGCATAAAATTTGCGTGGCGCGTTGTCTTTTTTGGGGTCTGGGCTGTTGTAAAATGTCGGCTTTATCTTTGATCCTGTCAAAGAGGCGAAAATAAATTGCTCAATTATGAAATATTAAGTGCATGCGACGACAAGAGGAGCGGGCAACGGAGCTGCTCTCCCAGGCGCATGTTAATTACTCATTTGTTGATTGTCGACTGTGGTTAATGAAGTATCCAACTAATTAGATTTTGAGACAAGCCCGGAGTGCGCATGTCGCCAAGCGTTCTCCAAGGAATCCGCATTGAAAAATGCCGCCGCGTAAAATGAATGAATACCAAATATGTATATATGGGTGGATTATAGCTGTGCCAGCTGGGGACTCGGGACTCGGGCTATTGACGGAGAAACAATTTATTGCCTTTCATTCTGACGTTTTGACATAATGTCGCTATATACGTATAGTCTGCATCTATCGTTCTCTCTCTTTGTTTATCTATCCGTCTCATATTATGCGTAGTTTCTGGCGGGCGCTGAAATTAGTCGCATTCATCTTTTGACAGTTGAAACTCATCGCACTGACGGCTAATTAGATTATTTGTCAGGCTGCTTGTTGAATGGCCTTAGCATCAGTTTTTAAGACATGCTTTCTCCATATATATTCGACGGGAACAAGTTGGACACGGGTAATAATTAGTTTAATGTGATATTAGAAAGTCCACGAGGCTGTTGCATGTCTTAAAAATTTGAGTTAGTCACAGTGTTTGCCAATGAGGAGCTGACCTTGTTGATAAATATTTGGTATTATAAGCATTTTGCAGCTGCAAATTATTATCAATATTCATTTGGTTAAATTTGAATTTAAAAAATACGTTATGAGAATGTCAGTACAGATTTCCGTTCGATATATTGTGGAGGTCGGCTGATGATAATTTAACTATTTCCATGTTTCAAACCATTACATATCTGAACGAAGCTCAATCCATACTGAACGAAAGAAACTGTTGATTGGAGAGTGGTGCCATCTATCGGCTGGCAGTCGCATATATATTTATTCGTATCAATGGTTTTTTCCGTAGCATACTTTAAGTTGCTTTTGTTATATAGCAAACAGCTTCCGTTAGTGATAATTTCTTTTGTTTCTTAAATAAGTTGCTCAAATAAGAAAAATTAAACAATCATTAAAACTAGATATTTTTGATTAGGAATATTAATAAAATTACCTATAATTTCACAAATAAAATGTGCCAAATCTTATCTACAAATCTACGGTTAGTACCAATTAATTTTTTAATTTATTAAAGCTATTAAATTATTTATATGAAGAGAATTTTAGGTGTACATCAGTTCAAAAATTAGCTAGGATAAAAAATAATAAAAGTGTTAGTTTTTCATAGCATATTTTTTCGTCGCCAGTGTGCCCCAGAAAGTATGCTACAATTTTCGCTTTTTGGAGTATTGAATGCTTGGTGCTGGAAGTCAACTAAGATAATTTTTAAGGGTTGCTACCACTGTCAAAACCCAAAACTCGGGTCAGTTCAATCATAAGTAATTAATTTGATAATTGTAGTTTTAGTTAAATACAGTTTGATTTTTATACAAAACAATTAAAAATTGGGGACTGAAAGCACTTATTAACCAGTAAAAGTTCTATAGTTGAGCAGTTATCGATCAAATAAAGCAAACTTGGTATGCGCCTGGTATACAAGTACCTATAATCCAAAATTAAAGTTTATAATTCTTATGGTCTCAGTTCAAACAGACAGACTGTCAGAGGGACGGACATACAGACTGACATATGGATATGGCTATATCGAATCGGCTGTTTATCCTGATCAAGAATATTTATTCACTATGGGGTTGGAGATGCTTCCTTCTATCCTATTACATAAATTTGCAGAAAACCATTAAACCCAATTTCAATTGCTTCAAGGTATCAAAATTCATTTATTTGCATGAATAAAAATGTATACACAAATTATGAAATTATTAACAAATAATAGTAATTAATTTAGTTATATATTATAATTAAATATTATTATTATTATAGTATACAAAATATTTTTAAATGTACACTGGAACGGGAACAGAAACCGTATTCATTTGCATTTAATATCCACAGTCAAACGAAAGGAAATTCCGCTTGAAGTTTTTGGCCAGGCGCACAGAATCATCCAGCAGGGTGGAAATCGCATTCCAATGCGCGTCATCCGCCGGCTGAAACATTTGGCTTGAATGTTACGTGTATTTTAAAAGCGAAAGTCTGACTGAGTGTGTGTGTGTGTGTGTGTGTGTGTGAATGCGAGGGGTGTGTTCACTTCAAATTTTTCAGTTACTTAGGGGTGGGTTTTTTGTATTTTTGTGCCGGCTTTGTCGTTTACAGTGCTGAATGCTCACAGCTGACTCGCAGGCGAGGAACCGCGAGTCGCGACTCTTCCCGCCCAGTGGGTGGGTCACACGCAATCTAAACGCCGGCCAGATAGTCCAATAATGAGCATCTGGGTGTGGCACTCAACACCACCAAGCCCGAAGCGTCCGACGACAACGACTGGTTCTTTGCATTTTTTCGCAAGAGCTGAAAAACCCAAAAACCAAAGCACAGAAACTCTGCACAACCATCAGTGGCAGCAGCAGTAGCTGTGGCAGTGGCAACAATACGGGGGTCGCTGCTCTGGGTGCGGCGCATTTAAAAACCGACACGTGTCCATCAGCGCTTTAACCCTTCTTAAGGTAACGCCCGCCCAAGGATTACCAGGCGAACAGCAACGTCAGCTGGCAACGGTGCTGCCGATGTGGCAATGCGCATGTCGCTGGGGCGTGCTCGAAGGGGGCGGAGTAAAGGCCGAACGTCCGCCCGGTTTTGCGCCCAGCTGTGGGTCTGGGTCTGGGTTTTGGTTTGACGTTAGCACTGACATCACCACTGAATTGGCCCGCATTGCATAACACAAAAAACGCTCAACGGGCGAGAGCAGTGCAGCCGCTGGCCCAAACCGGTTAACAGTTACGTCGTAACTAGGAGCAGCCTTAGTGTAGCAGGCGAACAGATCGCGCAGGGCTGCCATTCATTACTACGTTGTTACATTGTTAAATTAGGGGTTGCTCGATTGCAGTCTCTCAATATCTGTCTGCCTGTGTGCGTCTGTGTGTGTGTGTGTGTTTTGTTAACGCCTCAAGGTCGCCACTGCTTGCTTGCACGCCCCTTGTCCTTGTGTGTGTCCTTGTGCACACACTCGCATGCTCAGCAGCTCACACGTGTGTCTGCCTCTGACTTGTTTGGCCGTCTTATGTGTGAGTGTGTGAGTTGTGTCAGACTCGCACACAGGCACACCTTTGCCTGTTCACACACTTGCACACATTCTTTCGTGGTAGATTTTGGAATAGGCGCACATGAAACGCAGCCAGCATTGCACATAAGCATGCATAATAATGTGTGCGTGTGTGTGTGTGTGTGTGTTTATACGCACACACAACATTTACACATTATGTGTATGCTCACGCAGATGTGTGTACACACACACTCACACTCACACACATACGTGTATATTTAGTTGACTGCATTGGGGGTGGTTCAGTGGTGGCCCACTCATCAGCTATGTGTAAAAGCTTCGCTTGAGCTTTTTTGCCAGCATTAAAGCTTCTTTGTGGTTGTAGTCCTGGCTAAGCATTGTTTTAAAATTAATTTCTGTTACTAGTTTTTTAGCAAGGTAATCCGTTTAAATAGTACAAGCATTTCCCATAGGCATTGGCATTAGTCATATTTTGTTGTTATTATAGAAGCAGACTTAATGCTTAATTTTGGCCAAAAGATAAATAAATTTACGCATAATAAAAGCAATTAATCGTTTGCGAAATCTTCTTTACTTTATTTAAACAATAATTATACGAATATACATATAAATTGCACTAAGTAGCTGAAAGTAAGTTAATGCCATTTTCAATAATCCGAAATGTATATATAAAAATATATATTTATTGTGTATTTATTTATATCACACATGCTGCAATTATCTGACTCAATCATATTAGCCATTTGTTGAATTGCTTTGCCCGATAAGCTGGCGCAAACATAAGCGGTTTTTGTAGTAACAACAATGCGAATTGTGTGCCGGCCAACACTTTAGACAATGAAAACTGCCATCTAAAAAAAACAGATAGGTGAGGGATAAGAGACGAGCGAGTGGCGAGGACACACCCTGAACTGGACAAATGATGGCAGCTCACTTGTCATTGTGTTGCTGATGTTGCTGCTCGAAATTGCTTTTATAATCGTATATGAGAAAGAGTCCACTCAGAGTAGCACTCAAAATCGCACAAAGCAACAATAACATGAGAACTGACTACTTCATAGGTAGCACAAAGTTGGCTAAGTTGGGCTAACTTATCATTGCGTGTTGTCAACAAACTGGCGACAAAGCTTATCTCAGATGGACAAACACAAAATGCTGCAGACAAAGTCCTTTTGTCCTGCACACTGCACACTGCAGGCGAACTCAGCAGTCACTCAGCAGTCAGTCAGCTAGTTACAGTTACTCAGTGAAACAGTCAAGCAGTCAATCAGTCTATCAGTCAATCAGCGCATCAGTCAAAGGGGAAAAGAGATCAAGATCATATTGTGCAGTACAGATGCGAATGCTACTCGAGCAGCTGTTTGCTTTTTTTTTCAAAACTTTGACAAAGTAATTAAAGTGGCCAAGTGGCTTTTAAGTGGCTAACGAACTGTCTTCAACTGAAAGTCATAAAATTGATTGTCGTTTCGCTACGAGCTCTCGTCGCGTCTATCACGGCACACACACATTATGAGCGGATCCATAGCCGCTTGACTCCTCGTCCTCGTTCTCGTTTTGTCGCTTATCTAAAGTCAAAACAATTTTCATATATTTTCCAGGCAACAGTAAAAATATAGTAGATACTCCTCAGCGACATGGCGTGCTTTTAGTTTTGTCTAACACGCGATTCCGCAATTAGCATGGCGTACAAACTAATTTGCGCCACGGGATGCGTCCTGCACCCACATGTTAATTAACGTCTATACGGCCGGACAGTCAGTCAGTCAGTCGATCAGTTTGTATGTCAGTCAGAAGAACACCATCATTTGTACTTAAGTTGAATTTTATTTTGTGAACAATTATGCTAATTTGTTAAATAAATAGGCACGCACAGAGCAACGCTTGCAAAATGGCCGTCATTCAAGTTAAGTTTTATTATGAGCTTTTTTTTATTTTATTGCCAACTCGCTAGCCCAAACACACATACATACACTCATACGTATGTAGTTGGTTCAGGTTGCAGGGGAGACACTCAAATGGCCGCTCCAATTAAGCAAGTTTCCGTTTGCCATTTAATTACTCTAATACGCTATTCGAACGATTCAACCACCCAACGAAACTCAAATGATTTTCCACGTATTTGTGTGGTGCGCGTGCCAAGCATGGAAATTAGTTTGTGGTACTTCTGTTTGGGCTCCCTCCCATTCCCATTCCCAATCCCATTTCACCACTGAGGCGGTGTCTAGGCCACACCTCAAAAATTGGCTATGCCATTGCGTTTCATGCAGCGCCGCCGCCGCCGCCATTGCTGGCAAGTTATCAGAGCTGTTTGACATCCACATTCATTTGTCAAGCTGTCGGACGAATCTGTGCCAGCTCCAAATGAAATAGAAATACAGAAATAGAAATGGAAATAAAAAAAAATTGAGAAAAAAAAAAATACTGAATTTAATTAGTTTTAACCTTACACATCTCAATGCTGATCATGAACACAAAATTTTCAAATTAAAAACTTTTGATTCTTCGACTGTCAACTGAAGTTGAAATCATTTCATAAATATGCAAATTTTGTATATATAAAAAAAATATAATATCCAATCAGAGTTGTTATCAAGTGGAATATGACGATATTGACTGGCACAAGGACACAAGTTGCATAAGTACACAGACAGACACACACACTCCCACACATACAAATAGAGACGCAACTGCGACTGAAATCAAAGTGGAATCCAGCCAGTAAGTTGCGCAAAAACAAAAAAAAAGAGCCAAAAGGCACGCTCAATGTATTGGATGAAGCTGCAAACAAAATGTGAAAAGTCAGCAACAAAACAGTATCAAAAGTTTTCCCTCTCACCAACATGTTGCTGTTGTTGTTGTTGCTGTTGCTGTTGTTGCTGTTGCTGCTGGAACTCGAGGGCAGCAGCCTTTTATCTTTTGAGTTGGTGGCTGTAGTTGCAAGTGGTGCGGTATCTGATGTCCTTTAGTCAGCAGAAAATTTTTGATTGCAACATTTCGCACCACAGGCAACAACGACAGCAACAGCAACAGCATGCAACATACACTCACAAAAACGGCAACAAATGCAACACAAACGAAAAATGTTAATGCTAATTTTAATATTTTTCGTGACGTGGCTCACTTTGAATTCAACGCCGCTTTTGTTGTCTAATTTATACATACACACACACACACACAAAAACATACACCTACACACACACACACACACACACACACATGTGTGTATCTGTCGTAGTTTCTTGCCAGGAGCGACAAGTAATTTTACTTGGCCAAATAAATTGCACAAAGTTTTTGTAGCATTCATTTGCCTTTGCTGTCTGCAGCCAAGCCCCTCCCCTCCCCCCACTCCAACAGCCCATTTTACTTTGAGCTCTTTGCAGCATGTGTATGTGGCAGTCGTGGGTGTGGCATGTGTTTCCTTTGAGCTTATTGGCCGCAATTTACGTTTTATTTGCTCTCATTTGCACAAGTCGTTTTTCAGTTAGCAGCGCCAGCGGAAATGCAACTGACAACAATCTGATAAGCCTGCCACAAACCATAATTAACATATTTATGATTTAATCAAAGTGCCGTTTTGCGTATCAAATGTGATTATCTCCGTTGCGCCATGCATAATTGGAATTATATATATTTATAATAAAAGCTTGCACAGATTTATTTATATATCCATAACTGACAGATATGGGATATTGACAGGCTCATTTGCAAGTGGGCGGTTTTGGGGTGTTGTGGCAGATTGCGTAACTGACAAAACAAATAAACTTGCTACCTTTTGAAATGGGCATGCCGTCTCAGCCTCACCCCCTGTGGTTGCCTGCCACATTCATATTTGGTATGCATAAGCAGTAATAGTCGCACACACCTTGCCGCATATTATGTGGCAGGCAGTCGGAGACATTTTTCCATATTTTACACCGCCCAGGCACACAAGTTTTTTCCCACAACTTGTCGAGACATTTCTGTGGCCTTCTCTTTTTCTAGCAATTTCAAATTTAATTCGCCATTTTGTGGCAGCCAAAGCCACCCAAGTGAGCAAAATTCAGCAATCCACCAAAACCACCCACACAGCAAAACCCGGCCACCCCACCACCCAACAACTCACCTCAGCGCCATCTTGTGGTTTCCTTTTCAGTTTCTGCTGTGGTTGTTGTTGTTGTTGTTGTTGCATTTGTTGTTTTGCTTGCTTTTTATTACATTTGCTGCTTCTGCTGCTGCTGCTTCCTGCATAAAAATGTTGAAATTCCTGAAGACATTTTACTTTGCAATTTCCTTACGAGTCGTTAAACATTTCCAGGCTATGCTAGCAACAACAACAACAACAAAAAAAACAACAACAAGGACAACAACAACAACAACAAGCACAACGACAGCAGCAAAAGTTAACGAAAACTAATTTAAAAATTCAAATTTGCTTTCCGTTTTTATATGCGCCACAAACTGTACATTTATATGACTGTGTGTGGGTGTGTGTGTGTGTGTGTGTGTGTGTGTTTGTGTGTCAGTGTATGTGTATGCATTTTGCTTGTAATATTTGTGGTATTTTGTGTTCTGGTAATTTGTATACTTGTGGGTTTATTGTTAATCTTCTTGTCCTGCTGATTTCTCCTCTTTACATTTCAGGATTTTAGTTTTTTATTAATTTTTTTTTTTTGTGCATTATAATTGAAATATGGATAATGATACTTTTACTTATATTTACTTATGTACAATTAGATGAATTTAATTTTTAATTTAAATTTATATTATTTCATCTCATAAAACACATTTTCCACTCACTTCACAATCAACCCTAATGGAATTCTAGTTGGGATGTTCCTATTCCTATTGGCATATCAGCAAATAAATTGAAATTCAATATTTTGCTGCTAATGCAAAATCGTGTTAAATGAAGTTAATTACCCCTGAAATATATGCAAACAATTTTGGCAAATACATAAACAACGCACAACTAGAGAAATAGAGGCGAACAGCTTCCGTCGTATGTTCATCATAAAATAATGCAAATTTTAGATCATTAATATCAATCAAATGATTGATAACACAAACACAAACAGAGACTCAGGCTTAGTGTATTTGTATTTTAACCACTAAGATTGTATGCCGCTTGAGTGGCAAGTTCCAGCTTGTTGTGCGGCGCACCCCTTTTGGATGGATCGCCTCTTAATAAATCCGTTGACAATTGTTACATTAATGTCAATAAGCCAAACAGACACAGCAATTTTCGAGTATTTACATGGCGCTCTACATTTGTATCTCATTTCGACCATAGGCTTGACACACACGCACCCCTGCGCACACCCCTTTGCCGCACAATATATATATATTTGTCTCGTGGCACCATAAACATTTCAATATTCTGATGAGGATAACGATGAGGTTGATAATGCTTTTTGGCATCGTTGATGTTAACGTTGGCTTTATTACTTTGACACTTTGCCTGCTGTTTGTATTTTAGCAGGAAACACCAACAACTCCGACCAACTCAGAGCAATCTATCAAAGTGTTAGTTATTTTCACTCACACACACTTAAATTTGTGTTTGGTCATCAATCAATTTTATTTCACTCAATGCCACTCAATGATATCATTTGCCTTTAGCAACGGCCAAAAGGGAATTTTTCCTAAAAAAAAAATATATTTTGATTTTTGCAATTGAAATGCATTTAAATCAATACTTGTAAAAAAGGTGTTTTATTACATTTAAAGTAATATAAAATATCAAACAAAAATTTAAAACTGCAATTTATTTTCAGCAATTAGAAATTATTACAATACTTTTGTTTTTATTGAAATGCTTATACATTTATTATAAATATATAGTCTTACAAATGCCAATTCTGTGTGAGTTAAAAGTATTGGTTTAAATTACATTTTACTACTGAATAAATTCAAATGATGTTTTTTCTAATAAAATGCAGACTAAATGCATAAATTTAGCATAATAATTATAGAATGGAGACTTTAATCAACATTTGTGCATATGCATATGTCATAATCACATTATATGTTCCGTTAAGTGCAATGTCAGCCAATTTGCCACAAATTAAAGGCCAATTAACCCATCATCTAAACAAACAAGGGGCCTCGACTAATGCAGTTCAGTTGCACGTAATTGCAATTATCAAATTAAGAGGAGTTGGCAGCAAACATGGCGAGAAGCAATTAAAAAAGAAAAAAGTTTAAAATGCAAAATTATATATATATATATATGTATGTGTATATGTATAATTATGAAGCATAATTGAAGCACGGCGTCTGCAATATAATTAAGCTGCTGACCGAAGTTGACCCGCGACTGACAGCAGACAAACTGACAGGCGCATAGGCTCGTGGGCAGCTTAATTAATATGTTGGCATTGCGGGATGCAACACAAATATTAACGGACACACCCAATAAAAAAAAAACAGAGAAGGTATCCCACTCTCTATATATGTGGCCAGTTGCCACTGCATTTTCCACTGACGTGGGTCCTGCACGATTCTCTCGTCTCGACGAGCTGCACTTCTAATGTGCGTGGCCCGTGCTCGTCATAGCTTATTGAACACACATACAGATAAGGGACGAGGGGTGTAACCCCTCGATTTATCTACCTGAATTGGACTTGAGCACAAGCCAACACAATTCTAAACATTTTCGGCACATTTGTGCGGTTTGACATTTTTATAGTTTGTTCCAAATTGCTCTAATTCGTAAAGTTATAAAACTGGCCGCCGACTTTGGCACTCAGTTAAAAATGTTCAACATTTAAGTTGTTTTTATTGCCGAAAGGCGGTCAATGAACCAAAAGTTTCCAAAAAAGGATGACACATGCGTGCTAATCTCTAATTTGCTAGACGATCGTTGGCACACATGCATTAATACTTACTCTTAGCCGAAGGTATAACCCTTGGCACTAAATATATATATATATGTAGAGAGAGAGAGGGGGGTAGAGAGAGCCAGCGGGACGCAACGAAGTTGACAGGACCTTATGCTCGTCGCATTTTAATTGCCGAAACTCGGCATGTTTCGAATTTCGGTATCTAAAGTTGTTTTTCTCATTTTAATGGCGCTATTTTCATTAGGCAAATGTGTGTCCGCATTTCATTTTTCCACTTTTTTTTTTTTGGCTTTTTAGATAAAAAAAACAAAAAAAAAGTTGGGCTGCTCATTAGCATATAAAATGTATGAACGGGGCAGCAGGGGCAGCGAATTGTCCCTTTTAATGTGTGTATACACATTTATTGCATATTCATCATTTTAATTGCTTGTTTTTGTATTAAATGACTCGATAAGGCTTTTAAGGTTATTAGGTGGAGACGCCACATGTCCTGTAGCACCAATAAGGTTGCCTGCCACAGACATTCAAATAAATCGTGTGTTTTGCAATGCGAATAAAAGAATTGATGGTTTTCTAAGAGTTGCAGTAAATCAGATATTTATCAGAGATTTGCAGGAATTTTATTTATTTTTTTATTATTTTTATTTACTCAACCAAATATACTTGCTTATGCATTGTGCTCAGAGTATTCAAAGGAAGATGCCGTGGCGGAAGTGATGCAAAAGAAGGTGCAGGGCATGATTACTTTTTCTTTTGTTTCTGATTGTCGCTGTGAAGTCAAGAAAGCGTAGAGCAGAAAGAGCAAAGAAATTACTTTGCCAACGAATGAATGGATATGAATAAACAAGTGATCAATGCAATGAAAATGATTGTTGGTGCATTGTAGCATCCGGCGCTTTACAATTGACTGCACAAAGTGTGGCATCAAGAACGACTATGGAAAGCAATCCTAAGTAAAGAAGAGAGAAAGAGAGAGAGAGTGGGAGAGACCCACAAACAATATATAAAAGAAAACACTTAGGTTCAAAGGTTACAACGATTTTAATGAGAAGAAGTAATAACAAGTGCACAAGAGACAATATAAAAAAAAATAACCTTTAAGCGGCACGGGAAAAAACAGTGTTTTGTGTGCTGAAAAATATACCAAAATTATTACAATTATATTTGAGTTGCAAAGTCGAATTAATCACTCACATTTTTAGTGATCACACGGATCGCAATTGCGTCCGCAATTAGATTCAGCTTTCGGACTAATAATTCCAAGATAGGGTTCGATATTTACAAGTTCAAATGAACTTGGAACTATTGGCTTGGCAAGAATGCATTCTTGGGTTGCGCAAAGCACCACAGCGAACAGTATTAAAACTTTAAGATTGAACATTTTAATCGGTTGAATGGTGTTCCTTGAACAAATATATTGAAACTGTTTAACTCTACAGAAATTGTGCGACTTTTTATAGGGAAAATGCTGGACATGCTCATGTTTGAGCAGTTGTCTTGACGGTTATTTTTGTAATATTGTTTATCTTTAAAGTCAAAGCTCTCATTTGTATTTAATTTAAATATAGAATAATTTAAAATAATTTAAAATAATGTATAAGCTGGCAGCATTGCTCAATGTGAAGGTTCTCGGAATTTCTGCAAGTTTACTTGAGCTTATGTTCTAAATATTAAATTAAACTAATTAATGTTGACAGAATTATTATTACTGACATTTCTGATAGTTTATTTAAAGCGAAAGCTTGAAAAATTTAGCAACTTTGAGAAATGATAAATACTTCATTATGCCATTAATTACGTAAGTTCTTTTGGACATAGGGTATTATCCAGTTGCTTACTTCCGACTAGTCACCTTATATACTGATCATTCTGAAGAAGTTGACCCCAACTTTATAAATAATTATTTGTTTTGTTTATAAAAATAAAGACATAAAAAATTCAGGTGTCTTAAAAAGTATAACCCTGCAAATTCATAGTCAATAAAATGTTAATAGTCAGAAAGTTAACAACTAAATTTAAAGAGTTTAAACTGCATTTTTGAATAAACCTAAAGTTTGATTTTGAGCTAGACACTTAATTAAAAGTCTTTCAATATTAGTATATAATTATTAGCCGATGCGATTACTAAAGATTACTATATAATATATATTTTTAATTTAAATATTAGTCTATCTTAAAACATGCTAGCGAGTGGAACAAAGTGAGCCACTTCTGAATCTAAACATAAACATATAAAATATTATTATTTATACAGTTGCTTTGCGTGCTAAGCAAACAATGAATAAATATTAATATTTATGGGCTATTATTCAAAAGTAAAGGTGAGTCAGGCAAGTGAGTAAATAAATAAATTATTATCATATGAAGAACATTTCAATTTGATTAAGAGATAAACTTGTTCTGAGCAGAATCCGCTCTGCAGCAGCTGGGTAAATGGCTTAACGGCCAGTTGATTGCGGCTTGCAACATAAAATATGACAAGCAAAAAAAGAGGAAAAAAACAACAATTTATACAAAATAATACCAAAAATGCGAGTTGCGCCCATAAATAATTATGACACCTTTTTGGCGGTTGGTAATTACACGCAGCAGTCATTAGCTCATTAACATTAGAAGCGCTGCGAGTTGCACGGACTGTGATGCCACAATAATAACCAAAGTCAAACAACGCCATTAACCCTTTTTGAGGAGAAACCCCGCTGCCCCCGCTACTGTTGCTACTGATGCTGTTGATGTTGCTGTTTGGCTTAGTAAGTAATAATAAAATAATAAGCAAAAAGTGTCATCATTTTGGAGGTTGAGGCGGGGTGGTGGCTTGGTTGCTGCAAATCCTGACGGATTTCGTATGTAATTACTTCAATTAAACCATCTGTGACAATTGCCGCAGCCAAACATGAAATTCAACTTTACTTTTAAAATTCCCAATTGAGTTGAGGCGCATTATCCTGGCAAGCAACCCCCAGGAGTCGGTAACTCAACGCTTATTTTACCTTTACATTTGCGACGTTGTTGCCACATGCAACCGTTGCTTTTATACTGTCTGATCTTTTCTGTTGTTGTTGTTGTTGTTGTTGTTGTTGTCTGTTTTAATGGGGTGACATTTATGGCACTTTATCAACTCAAAAGTCAATAATGCCAGCCAAGCATCTTACTTAAATGTGGCTTAAAAAAAAAGAAACAAATATGACGAGGAATGGCAAAAAAAAACTGTTGAGAAAATTGTAATGCGATAAAAATGAAATTTTAAAATTTATGCCGCTTATTGTCAATTCTTTGGGCCAGTAACTCAAGACTTAAGGCGGCTAATGCTCCCCTGGAACGCAACTTGGGGCGCCAATAAACTTTGTTATGACAACTGAAAGGCATTTGAAAAGTGGAGCTGCTAACGGAGGATGTGGATGACGACGACGACGACGACGACGACGACTGCGAAATTGTTGCAGAGCATTAGGCAAATGGATCCCGCAGGATTAGCAACCCAAACCGCCCAACTCAAGCCAAATACAAAAATGTGGGGTGCCGGGTCTTAAGCAGCCATTTGTTGACAGTTAGGCGCTGGCATGGGAATATCGCCTGAAACTTTGTGTAATTAGGAGTATTATTTGCGAGACGGCGGGGCAGATCTTTGACTCTGACTGGCGCTGACTCCGAGTCTGACTCCGGCTCTGACTCTGGCTGACAACTTGATTACGTTTCAACAACATTGTAAAAGTTAATTGCCAGCGCTGCGTTAAAGCCTGATGAGCATTTATCACCCTCTCGCTTCCTCACCCTCTCCCTCTTTCACTGTCTCCTCATCTCTCTCACTTATGCCGCGCCGCCAGCAACAGCAACAACTTCTTTAGGCTTGCGTGTCGCGACGTGTCGTGGCGGAGCCATGCAAAAAACGTGGTATTCATTAGGCCCGCCACGTAGAGTCTTGTTACCACATTTTTCAATTATAGCACATTTCCCGCCTTTGGCTTTTGGCCTTTTTTCACGTGTGTGCGCTGACTTTATGCCTTCTTCTCTTTTTTTTGCGCAAATGAAGAAATATTGCATTTTAATTTGGCAACCGCTGCGCAATGTGGCAAAACATGTGCAGGTGGTGCAGTGGTGCATTGTTGCATTGTTGCATTGGTTCGATGGATCTGTGTACATATATCCTTATCGCGGCAGCAATTTAAACGCTGTTAGGACTCGGCAAATTCCAACTCTAATGAAGTGCAGTTCAAAGTTCAAACCGCCGGCTAATTAGCTGCCGCTGCTGCTGCCGCCAGGCGAATGGGTCACTTCATTAAAATGAGTGCCCTCCGAGCGGAAACCACAGAAAAACAAAAAGCAGCTCGCATTGAGCTCTGCTCAGCCAGTTAGCCAGTTAGTCTGTTGGCCACTGGCTGTCCCACAAAAATTTATTGTTAAAAGCCGCTAATGAATTATTTACTGCCCATTTTGCTGTCCAGCATGTCCTTCATGTCCTTCATTTCCTTGCTTGATGTTTGCTTTTGAGGGCGGGGGTTGACTTCTCCGACTTCTCCACGCATAACTCAACCAGTTCACACCCTTAATTAACTGCCTGCGTGCGTGCGTGTTACCACATTTAACAACATGCCCCGCATCAGGCCCAAAAACTGTCTGTTGGCCAACTTGTTTATGTTTCCAAAGTGCCCAAATTTGCGTGTGTGTCGAGTATTTTTTTTGGTTCTGTGATATTGATGGAAATTGCCTAACCAAAATTATGTTTATTAAGCATTTAATAAGCGTTACAAAACTTTTTCCGGTTTAAATAAAAAAAAAATAATATCGAATAAATGCGCTTGTTTTCAGTCGGATTAAAAAACCACTTAAATATTCGAATCATTTCAAATGAGTACTTTTATTTTAACACATCTCGCATTAACGAGAAATCAGTCTGAATATCAGCGATTATATTCCGTTCTATCCATCAATCATATAGAATATGAATAACCATTTTAATCATTCCGAATTACGCAGAAGAGCGCACATGATGAATTGCATATTATGACGGCGTATCCTTGTTATCCTGCGAGTGCTTTAACGGTGGATGTGTGTGTGTGGATATGGGTGCGGGAATAAGCGTATTCACTTGACAATCACTTTTGTTTTATTGCGATTTGCCAGCCCTGACTCAGTCAACAAAAACAACCGCACACCGAAGAACAACAGGAAAAAATTTCCACTTGGGATAACTTGTGAGCAATTGCAACTGCAATGCGGCTGTGGCTGCGGCTGCGTCTGTGCCACATCCATGTGTCTGTGTCTGTGGCAAAAGACAATGAGCGGTGCCTGCCAAATTGTTGTGGTGCAAAAATGCGGGCATATGTGCAAAGAGCCAATCGACAACACCAGAACAACGCAGCCATCAAGGAGCAAGTGCAGCATCAGCAGCAAGGCCAACAACAACGGACCATTTACCAAGAAAATGAAAATTTATTGTCAGAAAATGAAGAAAAGCGCTTGGCAGCTACAGCTTTGGCCTGGTCTGCGGTTGGTGTTAGTTAGGAAGAGCAGCAAAACTAACAAGGCAATCAAGGTGATTCTTTGTTTCTTTACAGTCTCCTTTCTCTAGCTCTGAGGGAGACACCTTTTACATGGGGGGATAGTTTCTTATGTCTAAGCGAAGAGTTCTGTTTCTGGTCGTATAGCAATTGTTTAGCTGCATTTGCTTTGTCACTGGAATTGCTGTCGATTTGTAGCTCAATAGACGCCAAAGGAGCTCCGGGGAGGCGGCTGTTTGGTTGCCTTGGCAGAGGAAAGCCAGTGGCTAATGGAAAATATGCTTGGAAATGCCTAAAATGATAATGGCCAAACATTTAATGCACGTTATTGCTGGCCAGGAGCAAAAAGGCAATTTGCGTTTTGGATTTGTTCAGGCCACGCCAATCCAATCCCAGTATTCCCCCGTCGCAATGCTTGTTCCTCTCCACCAGCACCACCCCATTGACACGCCAGTGTCGAGAGCTAATGCAGTGAAATATTTATTGAAATTGTCTGTTCCCTGGGGGCCAATGCGGCGTTGTCAGTAACTGCTATTAGCCGGGGTCTTTAGCCAACTTGCAGCAGGGAATTGGATTGGATATCCGTATTTTGGCTCCGACAAGACGAGTTCGTTTGCCCCCGCCGCCTGCTTTGACTGCCCAAAATGGCGCCGAGCCAAATGGTGCGGAGAGTGCGAGACCACAATTTACGAGTCTCAGTTTGGCACTTTTAGCATTATTGCCCCAGCGCATGTTTTTGCCAGGGCGCATAAACAGCCCAAAGTAGGGCAAAAAGTTCGCACAGTTCTTCAGCTCCGACTCACACACACACACACACACACACACACACACTTGATTATAAATAACGCACATTAATGCAATTAACCAACAAACAACAAAAAAGGCTAGCGCATTCACCTGAAAACAGGAGAGAAAAACGAGAGTCCTTAACTCGAGTACCACTTCAGAGAGAAAAAAAAAAAAAAACATATTTACCCCGCCACGAGTGGCAAGACTTTGTTTGTATTCTGTGTGCTTGCCGCAAATATTGATACTGATATCTGGCTAAACGCTTGCCGCAATTATGCGAGCGCAACCCGAAACGGATATGAATACTTGTAGAGCCCGCCGCAGGTCCTTGCTGGTCCTGCCACGTGCCGCGCATGCGAACTTGCAACATGCGAGTAATTATCACACGCTTGTGGGCGCGTGCACCAGCAAAACGGCAACCCTGTCAACCATTCAATTTGTTTGGGCTGTGCCCCGCTGCCTTACAAATTGTTGCAATGTAATAAATGGGCGTGGCCCAGTGCTGTATACCCGATGACAGCCAAACAACAGGAATAACAACAATTACAACGAATGGATTCTTCGATTTGGCACGCGGCAAACGCGTCAAAAAGCCGATGATTATGGAGGTTATGGCTCTAATGGTTCAGTTGTTGGGTTTTAAGCTCTTAATGGGCACTTGATGCTTTGGTGACCATACGCTAAGAGCAACCTAAGTGGCTGTGTTGCCTGCGCCTAACAGAATCTTTCACTTCTCGAGTGGGAAGTAGGCTTGGTAGTTTCATAGATTAGCAAAAATAATGCCAAAACACAGCAGAATTCCTTTAAAAAAATTTCTACTTTTTTACAGTTGCCTCAGAAAAAAATTAGAAATGAAAATGGTAAAAATCTTTATGAATTCTACTTTGCATGTTTTAGTTTTTTTTTTTTTTTTGTTATGAAGTATTCTCTAAAAAAGTGATTTGCAGTTAAGTTGCAACAAAACCACTAAGGTAAAAATACAATTGATATTACCAAGGTCTCGAGAAAATTACCTTTCTAAACTAGAGTAAAATGTAAATCGATTTGCGTATTCGAATATTTTTAGAACTTTGGTAAACATCGTTATTTTAATATATCAGTGGGGAATAATTTGAAAACTGTGCACAAGTATAAAATTCCAAAATAAAAAAATTAATTACTACTTAAAATACTTTTGTATGTTAAAACAGATCCAAAATAATCTCTTCACTCAATCGTATATATTTAAAAAATATTTAACAAACTTTTAAATTATGATGGAATATTTATTGCATAGGTAAACATTTATTTAATTTTAATAATTAATTAAATTTGACATTTTTTAAAGCGAAAGTGTTCAGAACTTTCGCTTTAAAAAATGTCAAATTTTATTAACAACAACAACAAATTTTTTAATGATGTGAAAACTATCTTATATTTTTTTTTGGTAATTGAAGCTCGATGAAATTGTACTGCTTTACTTATTTTTGATTTTGACCCACCCATCGATTTTAATTATGATTCACAGCGTACAAAATATTTACCACAATAACCTATCATATGTCTCTGGAATTGATGCCGCTGAAAACCCGCTCTAATTAAAACTGATCAAAATGAATTGAAAACCGGCTATAAAAAAAAAAAATAAATATTCGTACCTGCCCAAAAAAATGCCATTAAATGCGAATGTCAGCCAGAGAGATGAGTTTTGTTGAGTTTTGGGGCTTTTTCGGGGCTTCTTGATGGCTTATGGGTTTGCATAGAAATGGGCATGTGTCACGAATATGAATTATTATTGGTTCGTCAAGCACACATAAAAAAAAGAAACACTGGAGTTAAAAAAAAAATATATATAGCAAAATTGAGCTTGGCACATAAATGGAAAAAAATAGCTATGCAAAATAGGGTTTTCATGCATGTCAACGAACCAACCAGAGCCCAAATGAATATAGAATGCAGTGGAGATGGTGGCAATAGTAGGAAAAAAAAACCACTGAAATTTACTAAATAATTTGTGGCTCCTGTCGCAGTTGCAACCCAAACGGGGGGGCAGCATGGTAGCTAGCTGCTTTATCATCTTGTTACATGTTTCAATTTGACGTCTATCAGAAGAGCATTCACCTAGACTAGGCCTCCTGCCCGGCTTTGTCCATATTCATAGGAGTGCAGGGCACATAAATCAAATCCGTTTCGTCGCAGACCGCTCAGCATCCATGGGGCCGATCCATGTGTTTCATATTATGTCTAACATTTTCTTGCTTCTCACTCATTTTTTTTTCTTTTCGTATTTTGCCGTTGTGCGCCCAACTGTCAGCGAAAATTTTGAAAAATGGCAAAATGCCATTGATGAAGGTAAGCTGGTAAAAGCCCCAAAAGCATGGCTGCCAACCAGAGCAATGGCGCAATGCAGTCGCCCAAATCAAAGCAAAGCCAAATGAACAAAAAAAAAGAAACAGCAACAAATAAAAAACAACATTGTGCCCAAAAATAAAAAATCACACGTTGAGCAGGTGGGCCGGGCGTGTTGGCTTACAGTATTCCAAAGCGAAAAGTCGTGTAAAAAACTTTTGTTGCTCGTCCTCTTTACACTTATTAATTTAGGAATATGTCTGACCGTGTTGCCAGTCAAAGGACTACTAATGACTAAGGCACCAAATAGCTACCCGGATTAGATATATGGAAATTTATACTGACACACACGCGGCGTATGCGTATCAAAAAGTATTCGCTGCCAGCCAATAAAACAATGCACATTTGACTCAGCGCCTGCAAAAGGCAAATGAATTGAGTACGCCAGCAAAATGACAAACAACTGTTCTGGCCAAGTCAACAGCAACATATCCCCAGAGGGGGTGGCTCCTTTGTACCCTGTTCAAGTAACTGACGCCAGCACAAGGTAGATGAAGTGCAGAGTTAAATTTGTATTATATATGTATATATGTATATATATATATATATGTATATTCATCAATGTGAACAAGTCATAAATTTATTTATTTATTAATTTGCATATATTTTACACATAGCATACTTTCAGGTAAGTTTTATTATGCCAAAAAGTGTAGCAAAAGTGCTCAAAATATTTCTGCAATAAACTGATTGATTTCCAATATGCAATTAAAATACAAATAAAAAAGTTAGTTATTAAGTAAAAAGTCCATCATTGAGATAAGCCAAAAAGAAAAACTGACTAAAAAGTATCTGGTAGTCATGGCGACTTGTTCGCCGCATTCTTAACGTGTTTTTGTTCGCATCGGCTATTATGTGGCAGATGCATTGTTTACTAGACCTCGGGGCTACCTGGCTTTTGCAAATTTTTTAATGGATTTGAGCTAACAAAAAACCACAACGCGGCGCGCATTGAAGTGAAGTATTCGCACTCACGTTTTGCTAGCTGGTTTTAAGCGCGTGTGGGTTGTAATACAGACGACGGTGGCTGGATGGGTGTCTGGGTGTCATGGCAAATGTTGTTACCCGGACATCCTGCTGACTGCTGTTGTCAATTTGGCCAAAGTGGTTTTTCAGTTGCTTTAGCGCGAAAAAAGGTGCACAATCAGCGCCAAGAAATGGCGACTTTGGGGGGGGCACATTTCTAGAATGCTGGCAAAATTGCACTTGTGCGGCATTTTAATCACTTAGGCAGGCAACGACGCCCCTACATTGGCCCTATCTGGGCGTCTCCTCGAGGCGTCTCATTCTTATTACTTAATGACAGCGAAAAGTGGCAGCCTCAACGCTTCGAGCGCTGCACGGCTCAGCGCCAGTCGACAAGTGGTGCTCAGGACATGTAGCTATTGTCCTTGCTGCGAGCGAGCATAGTTTTCTTTGGACAGCCATCTCATTAGGCTAAAATGCGCAGCCCACACACACGTGTGTGTGAGTGTGTGTGTGTGTGTGTATGTGTGTGTTTGTGTGTACTTATGTGTGTCGAGCAAAGCCTTTTGTTTAACGCATTTCGCTCTGATCGAAATTTGCATTTGGCTGCTCCATTGAAGCGCTAACAATTGAAGGCAACCCGAGTCCTGGCCAGCTGTGCCTTTTTCTACCCTGTTTTGTGCGCTTTGTTTAAGTGTTCCAAGTTCCAAGTGCGCCAAAAGGCGCGCAAATATCTTTTGATTCCATTTCTGGGCGGGCACACGCCTTCCAAATCGAACAAAAAGGCGCACACTTTTCTGAATGCCGCCTCGCTTTTGATAGCTTTTATTTATCATAAGGATATGTGCGCTGCTCCTGCCAGGACTTGCTGCTGCTGCTGCTGCTCGTGCTCCTTCTTCTTCTGCCTGTCATCAATCAAAAAAGTGCGCAAAAATCAAAATGTCATTTTTGTGTGGACCTGCGCCTTTGTGCCTGCCATTTCGCCGCATGATTTGCAGCTTTTGTAGTCAAATCTCGAGGGAAGAATTGCTTTCAGAGTGAGGGGAAATGCTTTGATAAAGCGCTCCCCCCAAGCACAGCATCTACTGAATGATTTAGGCAGGTGCAAAATACATATAACCAACTGTGAATTAGTTATAAATATATATATATATATGTATACATACATATTTACAACACTTTTAATATGCAGTTTCAGCACAGCCTACAGCTTTGGTTAGCCAAGTAATTAGTAAGTCGAACAATGGCTAGTTTAATTATAACCTAGAATATCTTATTGTGCTGTAAGGAAACATTGATCCAAATATAGAAATATATACATTCGACCAAATGTACAATCACAGATAATTAATTGAGCTATAGAAGCAACCCTTAAAGATGGTTTAAAATGCATTTCAATTACAGTAACAGTTGAACGTGTGGCAACCACAAGACATATAACAATTTTACACGTAATAGCGACATAAGTCAAGCCAGCAAAGGATGTCCAGACATATGTCGCTAACTGCCACTAAGGGTGGCACATCCAACGATGCAGCAAACCAACAAACCAACAAACCGCCCACGCAATCAAATAATTTCGAAATCATTAGGTTTATGTTTTTTTTTTCAGGGATGGGCAATTTTTTTTTTGCTTGCTTTGCCATCCAATCGTATGCTGTCCCGGCTGCTTCGATTGAGACATTTAGTTTAACTTGCTGTTCATTATAATCCACTCTAAGCTTGCTACGGGCCACTGCATGTTGCATGAATGTGAGTCGACGAGTATTCCCCGAAGCACTAAAGCAGCCAAGCAGGCAAGAAGCTCATCATCACCATCACCAAGCAGCACCAGTGTCCCCCGAGCGCAACTCTATTATTAAATGCACTTTTAATCTTGGCTGCCCCCCCCCCCCTCCTTCCCCTCTCGCATTCGATGTTCGCTTTTCAATGATTTTTCCATTTTGCACCCTCAAACAGCGACCGATTATCACCCTTAAATGGTACTTTACACACACAAAGAATGTCATACATTGAATGGAATTGAACTGTTACCCCCGCACACAGCCCCGCAACAATCCGAACTCCAACCAACAATCAGCAAACCTGAAAGGTAGTCCTAGTTGCACTCAGCAGTCGCAAAAGCTACCGGATGATCCTAGCTGGTGTCAATGGTAGTGTGTGTGTATGTATGTATATGTGTGTGTGTGTGTGTGTGTGTGTGTGTGTGTGTGAGTTGTTTTTTTATTCATGCTGATATCATTTAAAACGTGGTCAGGGAAATGTTACTACAACAATGGAATATCTCGTAGATTAGTTTGCTTTGTACATATTTGCTTAACTTTTTTGCTGATTTTTTCAGCTTCTTCTGAAGGGGGGGTTGGATACTTGTAAGCTGTTATTAAGGAGGAGAGTCTATAAAAGAGTTAGTACACTCAATGACATCGAAATAGTAGATAAGAAAAAGTTGATTTTTAAAAGCTTTCCCTTTGTTTGAGCCACGTTAGCTGCTAAAATGGTAGTGAATGAGTACCAAATGAGTCCTGTCGACATAAGAGTATTTTTTTTTATTGGCCCATCTAGAAGGCACTTTGCCAAGGGGCTGTCATTTCGTATTAAGCAAGGAAATGACAAAACTTGTCTTGCCATTAAATGTCAACTAACTGCCTCGCATCCTGTTTGGTGTCGATTAAATGAACGCTGAACGCAGTCCAATCAGACAAAATCCCCTACCACCCCGCACCAAAAAAGCAGACGCCGCATCGACCTCGCCCCGAGCACAGCGGGCACAATTACACGCCGCAGACCCTAAAAACATTGCACAAATAACAACAACAAACAACTAGAAACCGAGCAGCACACAAAATTGTGCCTGATGGCCGTACAGAGATGGATGGATGGATGGATGGAAAAAAAAACAACACGTATATAAAAACCAACCCTGCTGACATTCGGAGTTCATTCTGTGTTCACTGTACTGGTGGGGTACTCTTAAAGAGCACATAATTGGTCTGTAATCTATTTTTGACAGATTGAATTTCGCTTTTATCTTGATTTTGTTTTGACTGACTTCGTTGATGCTGCTGCTTCTGCGGCTCCGGCAGTAGTCGTAATTGGGTTGTACTATATGCCAGCTCAACCCACCCAAAGATCCACTTGCCGGTTGAGGGGGGATTGCTGTTTGCTGCTTGCTTGTAGCCATTGTTGTCGTTGCTGAAGTAAAGATTTGCTAAATGGTCGAAGTGGGTTTGGTGTATAGTTTAATATGATAAGTGGGTTGCTTGTTCGGATTCGGGTTCGGGTTCGTGCTTGGAATTTGGGTTCTCCGCTTGGGGACATTAGACGGCCTCTACAATCGGTTAAATGCCAATTGATGTGTTGGAAAATTGGTAATTTTAAACCGCACAGATTTCTACGTTCAGATAAATATCCTTTGTGAAAAAAAGGAAAAAAAATACTGTTGGCATCTTTCTTGGATATTGCCCATGGTACAGCTCAAGTGTTTTGATTACTTATTATAATAAATTATATTAACATACAATGGGACGCCGTATGCTCTTGGGAATTATGCAATCATAATTTGGTTGTGCCTTAATTTAAATGCCAACCAAAAAGTGTCAGTTAAAATGCACAGCATTAAAAAACATTGCAGATCATTTTTGCATTTCAATTTCGCGCTTGGACGCGTTTGGTTGCGCTTGTGATTTGATATTGTGAGGAGGCCGGAAGAGTTGACAACTAAATGGAGCCGGAATTCTTTTTTTTTTTTTTTGTTTGCTTTTAGTAGAGTAAATTACACACCGCATGCAACCCATTTAACTTGCCGTTTAACAGCTACCCTTAACCCTTACCCTTGTCCGCCTAACCCTTAAAAAACGTCAATTTCCGAAAATTGTTTGGCATGTCGCATAACCTGTAATTTTCACACCATACACACCTCTCCCCCCCGCCTCATTTTTTGTGTCATTTATTTATTCATTTGCAATTCCATTCACTGTTTTTCGCTGGGCGTTTAATAAAATGTCCGCTTGCGGCAGTTTCATATAAATATGATTTGTTCCATCGCCATGGGGTCGCCATTAAGGCACTGCTATGATACCCACTTGCTGTTAACCGGGTCGCCGGAGCTGTCCGCGTCAACAAATAAACAAATAAACTTGCGATGCACGTTTTGTATTGTTTGTTTGCCCAGCAAATGATGTTTCAATCAGGCGACTGCTGCTGCGGGACAAAACTTTGTTCAATTTTTTGCAATTAAAATGATTTTGTTCACATGACACCCAACTGAGTCTCAGCTGCTGGCCAGCACTTGCCCCGGAATGGGCGATATGCAACAGACCCAGCAAACTGAAATGGTAGACGGAACCAATGTTTGGTAGCGCTTTAATGAAGCCCTTTCAGTGGTTGTCAAGCCATCAGTTCATCAATTGGATATACCCATAATGAAGTTATTGTAGACCATTGCTTACAAACAAAGCAACTTTGTTGTTAACAAATTTTGTACAAGAATTTGGAGTGTATAAGTGATTTATTGCTTGTAAAAAATACGCAAATACATCTACCCTATAAAATCGCAAAACTAATCCTATTTTAAGAAATATAAGAATACAAATTTGATTATGATTTGACCTTTAGAATATACCACAAATGGATTTTAAAACATAATTTTTGTACTACGATATGAGAGCTGGCACAGAGTATACAAATTCCGGTACACATATCGCTATTTTTTCAGACTTTTTATTATTTACTTAATTTTTGTTACCACGATTTGTATAGTACAGTACCGATGCGTAAAGGTATAAGAGAACGTTTAAAAAAATTTGTGAAAACATTTCAGTCGAGCGAAATTGACTTCAACTAGCTGATTTTCAGGCCTTCTCTTTCTGGGGCAAATAACAACAGTTCCTTTGCTTAGACTAAAAAAAAAGTGAATTTTAGGCTCTAATTCCGATTCTAACTCTACATCGAAAGACAAGCTGTTACAATCCCGAATCTGATTCGGTTTGATATCCTAATTATACAAATTTGATTAACATGCACTGACTAAATTCAACAGATATTCAATAATTTCTCTTTTAAATTTATCATATTATATTATTATTTTTAGTCTATTTTTAAGCATCCATGCCAGGAGAAGATGCAGCATTCTAGGGATACATGTCATGAATGTCAAAAGGCATAGTAGCTCTCGAACCATCAAAGATCCTGACATTCGTTCAGGAACTGGGGTTGATAAAGGAGCTATAAGCTTAGAAGTGGACACAATAGATCTATTAGGTCGCAGTGCACAAAACCCCACAATAAATAATAATAATAAGCATCCATAAAAACAACCATTAAAAAGTATGTGTAAATTTTTTCTCATTTCAAAACTAAGTGCTAGAAATATCTTATATATATATATATATATATATATTTATATCATGTTATTTATTTATTAATTTTTGTCGTTGCACAAAGCTTATGTAAAGCTTTCGCTTTGGGCATAGCAATTCCCGCAAATTAACTTTAATTTGAGTTCCGTGACAAATCAAAGTGCACACCTATGTAACTAGTCGGAACTCTCTTATCCGGCTTTTATGACAACAGGCAGGAGTAAAAACAGCAACAACAACAACAACTACAACAACAACAACATACAAACAAACAAACAATAACCAGAGCATATTGCATGCTGAGCTAACTTCGTTGTGAGGACATTCAGCAGGATTGCAAATGGCACAAAAGGGGTCCATCGTTGGTTTATTTGGCTGCAGGCTAAATGACATTAAATTACATAACGACTATAACAAGATGATGAGAAAGAGAGTGAGTGGCAGGACGAGAGAGGAGGGAGAGGAGGAGGAGGAGGAGGAGGCACAGCTACTGGCAAACAATCAGACGCACAGAATGGTAGTGCTGCGATTTGGAAAATGTTGCGCAGTATTCGCTCGGCAAAGTGTTTTACAACAGCTTGCAACGGTGTATCCTGTGCACGTCCTGTGGCAGCAGCAGCACAACTCGTTGCTCAACATTGTTGACTTCCTGTTTTTACCCACAGCGACGGCGACGAGGCCTACATAAAGCCGCTGGCTCCGTAATTTGTAGGTACACAAAACAATGAAGCGCATCAAATAACAACATTTTGCAGCAAGGACTGCCGACTGATCCGCGATCCCTGACGCCCAAAACAGCCAACAGCCGAGTGCATTTTTATTGTCATTCAATTGGATTCGAATTTACAGCGACAACGGAATTTCGTGTGACAATTGACGCCTTACAAACAGGAAGTTTCCTGCTCGTAGCTACCCTCCTGCTGCCCGGCCCGGCCCGGCCTCCTTGCTGATCGCCAGCGAAATCTGAGCTCAGCTCAGCTCACATTTGATTAGCCCAGCGACTTGATCTTCGGTTCACAGTTCTTGGCCTCAATAAGCGTAAATTCGATTGATGTTAATTACAATTGTAGATTCTGCAAGTGTATGCATGTGTGTGTGTGCGTGTGTGTTCATGTGTGTGTGTGTGTTTGAGTGTTTGCTTTCCCATTGTGTAACTTGAGTTCGTTGTTTGTGCATTGTTTGTGTTATTGCATTAATTCACAACAATCTGGCGCGTAATGAGCCTGAATTTGATTACAAAATTGCACCCATGCAGAACTCACAGAATTGCTGAGTGCCTCTTTGTGTTAATAGTTGTAATTAAAGGAGCACATTAAATAGCTTAGACTCATATTGCCCATTCAAAAGGAGTCGTGTTACCCATCATTGCACAACTATTTAAGCTATAAGCTAAGCTATAATCAATGCACTTCAGAGATAAAATGACAAATTAAATGCGACTTTTGTGATTTATACAACAAATACAATATTCTAAAAAAATATGTTGATGTTTATTTATTTATTTAATGTAACCTAATAAGCAGAAAATTCCCATAAACCTAATATACAAAATATTTAAATCAAAGAAATTTACTTCAACAATAATTGCTTATTAAAATCAGAATACTACGATATATTTTTTTATACATAATACAAACATATAAATTAAATATACATAGTATATAATATCAAATATGTAATAGGTAATTTCACATTGGAATCAGAATACTAATATATATTTAAATATATAATATAAACATATAAATTACATGTGGATAGTATATAATCTCAATTATGTAATTTCACGTTAGAATTAGAATACTAAGATGTATTTAAATATATAATATAAATATATTTAATATATATTTAAATATATAGTATAAATATTTATACTAAATATATTATAAATACTCTAAAATGTGATTTCATGGATTAACAATCACCTGTCAACGCTTTTTTTAAGTTCCTATTCCACATGTAAATATTTATATAGGTATTCTAAGTCGTTTTGCAAAAATGTTGATCTTTACCATAGGTTATTCCGAGATTCCTGAATCATGATAAATACCTGGAATACTCTTGGTAACTTGATGTCATTTAACCCAACAGAATGGCAATATACATCGTTCTCTCATAAAATAAGCGGAAATAGTTGCATTAAACAGGAAAATCAACAAGCCATAAGGTCGAAATAAATTACCAGCAGAGCCATAAAAAATGGACAGCAGAGGGACGGCGGACAGACAGACAACAACAAATGCAAGTTGATTAATGCACCTCAAAGACAACAACAATAAAAAGCGAAATGAACAAGCCACAAGCAACGCGGCGCTGATGAGTCCATTACAGACAATAAGCAGCAACTGACGCAATTGCAATTGCCCATAGATAGGTACACACACACACACAAACACACTCATAGTACACACAACCACCCCTCCAAGCAAAATAAAAAAATAAAAAAAAAGCACGCACTAAAATACTGTCCATAAACGAAGCGCCAACCGCAATGGCTAAAAAATAAAATACATAAGGAGACTGTCATAAAAGGGAGCAGTGCAAAAAAAAATTGGCAACATTATCAGGCTGACCAAAACACACACTAACACACACACACTCGCACACACATATAGTCGTTGTCATAATGACAGGGATAATGTGTGAGCAGTCAGATGCGAGTTGTGAAATAAAAATAAATGTGCTAAATGGATAATAAAATACAAAGAGCGACATTCATAATGGCCACTCAGACACAACACACAACATACACAACACACACACAACACACACGACAACAAAAAAAACAACAAAACATAAATTGCGTAAAAAACAACAAACGCTGCGAAAATATACGTCTTTTTTAAGCGTAATTTAACTGGTGTGGCCATTGTACTTAATTGAACTGTCACACACACACACACACACACACACAACAAAAATACATAGAGATAAACATAATGGCCCACTAAAGCCAATGGACATTCTGAGTTTTTTTTTTATTGCATGCGACATTTTGACAAGACAGCAAATCGCGAATTCCGTTTGTAATCGCGTATCAGCTATTAGAAGAACAGCTCAGATTTGGTCAACGCTGTTGCTTTTACCGTCTAAAATTGTATATATATTTTTTGTATATATATAGGAGCAACAGAGACGGCCAAAACAATAGACAAGTTTGCGCTAAGCTGCTGCACTTCATGCCCAAAAAAGGTTGCAATTAAAATAAGTACTTCGCCGTTTGGCTGCCACGTTGCTCGCAGATTTCAATGTGTATGTGTGTTTGTGTGTTTGTGTGTATATACAATAGCAACACCCAAAAAAAAGTTACTCAAAGCTTCAATACATACAAACAGCTATTTGGATATAAGCATGTATATATATATATATGTGGGTATATAAGCACATTGTGTTCGCAAGCTAATTAAGAAATTACTGCAGGCAAAACAGCACCCACCCTCAGCCCCAGCAGCACCCAAACCGAGCTGACGCCACCGCCATAACCGAAAAGCCATTCAATATAAGTATGTATGAGTACGAAAAATGATATTAACAAAAAAAAAAAAAAGCACAAAAAACAAGGCCAATCCGTATCTCATTGGCATAAGCCGAAATATCAATGAGCTGCATTAAAGGAGAAATCAAATAATTACAATACTTAATAATTATATACAAATTTTATACATTAAGATATCAAATTAACTTTTAGATAGAAGCTTTCTTAATTAATAATAATTTACTTTAATTATCCTTAAATAATACCAATTTTAAAATTACGAATTTTAATTATTCAATGATTGACTTTTTATCTTTTGCATATTTAATCTAGAAGGATCGAGATTAAAATATAGTATTAAGGCCACATTCCCTCAGTTTAGCTCATGTCTAGCTTTATTTACAGTTAGCCATCATATTTATTTACATAATCAATTGCTGAACATTTCTTGCAAATTCACTATTCAAACACATATGCTGCTCCATAAGGATGCGGTCCTACTCAAAAAAAAAGGCGCTCACATAATCCAGCAACCAGACACACGCCGACTCCCACTCAGACAATTCACTTTACATATGAGCAAATGTGCTCGAAAGCAACCAAAAAAGAAAAACCTAAAGCAAAAACCAAACAAAAAACCAAAAACTGAAATTATGAGAAGCAGTCAAAAAGCCAGCATTCAAAGTGCCCCCATCTCATCCCCGGCTGGCAGGGCGGGCAATTTTCATAATTTCTCTACAATTTTCAACCATTTTATGAAATGAATTGAAATTTTTGCTCTTTTCTTCTTTTTTTTTTACTTTTTTGGCTCGCATTTCCTTCGACAAACAAAAAACGGACCAAAAAAATAATAAAAAAAAAGCGAGAAAAGTAAGTAAAGCCATCAAATCCATTCATGCGCTTAAATAAAATGCTCAAGCACTTGACTGCATCCATAGAAAAAAGTCTGGTGGGCGCAGTCGAAATGAAAATGAAATAAAATAAAATATGCAAGGTCCCTGGGAAAGAGTATCGTATATAACATTCATTCTAATTCTATGCAAATCAAATGTCAAATAGACTAAGTACCCTTAATATATATTTAACAAATGAAAGCCAAAGCCATTATGAAAATTATCTCAATTATGATTAACAAATTAAAGTCATGTGCATAAAATCGTCAATTTAGTTAGTTAAACAGCATACAATTACAATAGATTTAAATAACATAATATTGATTGGTATTAGTTTAATTTGACAATGCAAATAATTGTTTTTAGTATGAGCATTAAAATAAATCGTTTAAGTGTTTGTCTGGCCAAATGAAATACAACACCTCGAATAATTAGCTATTATTCAAAACGTGCTCAGTTGCGTGTCATCAAACAAATATGTGTATGTGAAATGTGAATTGTGAATTGTGAAATGTGCATTTTGCAGCACACACACACGCACACACACACACACATCCATACACGGCTTAAATCCTTCTGGTTATTCAAACTATATAGCAATCGTTTGTGGCGCATAACCGAAACCATTTATGCATTTTTATTGCCATTTATTCGCAGCGCACAATTTGCAATTTATTTTTGCAATTTAACACGCCGCGCAATGCAGCCGTAGGGATTGCAAGTGCGAGTGCGAGTGCGAGTGCGGCTGCATAGACAAAATGCACACAGTAAAAATAAGAAATAAAAAACAACATCAACATTCAACGCGCCTGGTGCGACTTAACAACAACAACAAATACAACAACAACAACAACAAAATTGCACAATAAATGGTAACTTAAATCGCCCAACAACAAAACAGCAAACAGCTGCACAACAACTGGCATCAATTGTTGTTGTCGCCTGCAAACATGCCACGATATTTGCAGTTTAATTCATAAGTATGTATATGCAAATGCATATGAATATATACATATATACATATACATATATATAAGTATGTGCTCTTGTATGTGTGCATTGGCAATTAAACGTAAATAAGCATTTCAGTCCATCCCCGTTGGGGAATAGCACTTTCAAAGACCATTTGAAAATAGCTGAAATAAAAATTTGTATTTCAAATGCCGGCAAATTGCCATTTCAAATCGAATTCACGTCTGCAGAAATGGCACAAACAGTATTCAAATTTACTTCTACTTCTATTAAAAAGAGCAATATCAAAGTAATTGCATAGCAATAGAATATGAATATCAGAGTCAATAGCAGAACTCCTAAATGAGAGCTCTATCGCTCAGCTGTGCTACCCACAAAATTTACTGAAATATTTTTGAAATAAATCCCATTATATAATATTCAGTATTCAATTTGTTTCAATATATAAAATATTAAATCAATTTATCAATTGATGATACTTAATAAATTGAGTCAGATGCTATTTTAAAAATGGTTTTGAAATAAACCAATCTTTTACTCAAAATTGTCATATACATTAAATAAGAAAAATAATGATAATAATTTAATTTCTTCCAATATGTAAAATTTAAAATCAATTTATTGCCAAGATAATACTCAATAAATTGAGTCAGATGCTAATTTAAAATTGGTTTTTGAAAAAACCCAATCTTTTACTCAAAATACTCAAAATTGTTATCTACATTCAATAAGAAAAACAATGTGTTTTTGTAATTACATAATTTTTTATTGGGGATTTTATTTATAATTTTCATTTGTATATAAGCATTTTTTTTGTCGTGTATTTTCGTTTTTAACTTATTTTAAATTTAGGTTGCGCTGTGTTTTTTAAATACATTGAAGTAATGATTTAACTAGTTATTTGGTAATTGCTTGATATAGTACATTTAAATACATACATATCTATATAGGCCATGGCTCATACAGTGTACATCGATTGATTATGTTAATATTATTTATATATATATTTAATTGCCTGCTTATGGAAACCAACGGCTTATTATTGTTACGATTATCACACATAACTATGTGATTTTAACATACATTTGACCAGCAATGATAAATTAAAGCAAATTAAAACTGTATTATATTAAGTTAGCTGCAAACAGTTATTTACAATCAAATTAAATCTATAAAACGGCTTAAAAATTATTGAGCAATCGGGGCATTTACAGTAAGAATGGGAATGGGAGGGGGGGGGGGGGGGGAGTGAGGGAAGATTGAGTATAATTTTAAATATTTATAAGTAGCTTATGCCAAGCGGCAGAGCTTCAGTTTGAAGTACCCCAACCCCCAACCCGCACGCCACCCCAACCCAACATATTTAGATACGCGAGCCCCTACATAACTACGTATATATAAATATGTGTGTATATATATATATATATATATATATATATGTATGTACAAAAGCTTTAGGAACAAACTATTCAAAACTTTACAGCTTTTCATCGATTATGTTTATGAGGCACAGTCAGCCGTCCTCCATTTTCTTTTTTCTTTTCTTTTTTTTCTTTTTTTTTTTTGCTACTCATAAGTTTTTTGTTGTTGTTGTTGTTGTTGCCTTTGTGGATAGCATTGAAACCAATTGATGTGCACTTAGCCGCTGATCCTTTTGGCAAACTTTTCAATAGAAATTTACAATGCAACTGGGAGTCGGAGTGGGCGGACCAGCTGCTCAATAGGAGTGCGCCTTGTGGATTATCGATTTATCAAGAGCAGACTGACTGGTCTGACTGGCGCCGCCTTCGTTGCGTTCCACGCAATCATTGTTCATTTTTGTGCGCTCAAAATTGTTGGCGGAGGATGTGGGCGGCGGAGGCGACGCAGTTGCTGGTAACGTTGAGCCAAAGCAGTTATTTCCATGCATTTGCTGCTGATGCTGCTCCTCATCGAGCTCCTCATCGGCCTCCACATCGATGGCCGCATCATCCTCGTCGGTGCCCATGGCTGGCGGCTCCTGCTCGCCATCGGAGTCCATTTCGTGAGAGCTGAGCTTCATCATCTGGAGCGCAGGTATACGCTGCGGCATTGACAGCATCCCCGTTGGCAGTGGCGGCTTCAGCAGCGTCATTGGCGCCGCCAGGCAACCCACGTTCTATACCAGCGACGACAGCGGCGGCCTCGGTGGGCTGGTGTTGCGTGCAACGGCCGATGCATAATATTGCATCGGATGATGATGCGGCGGCGGTGGTGGCACAAATCCAGCTGTGGTCCCATCATGATAGAGCACAGGCACACGCACCAGACGCTGTGCAGCATGTGCCATGTTGGCCATGTTGGCGGCTTCCAGTTCGGCGGCCAATTGGCGTTTCCATTTGTTGCGTCGATTTTGAAACCAGATCTTCACCTGCGTCTCGGTCAGACGCAGTGAGGCAGCGAGTCCCGCCCGCTCCGATGAGCTGAGGTAGCGTTTCATATCGAACGTGGACTCCAATTGGAATACCTGGGCGCGTGAGAAGACCGTACGCGTTTTTTTCTTACGCTTTGAATTGCTGCCGTCGCCGTGCGGCGATGAACTGTCCGATGGGCCATCGGTGCCATCGTCCTCCTCAATGATTTCATCGCCATCATCGTCCGACTCGTTAGAGCTGGTGGGCAGCATGTACCCGCCGCTCGCATGAGAGCCCGACAGATGATGTCCATGATGCGAGAGCCCAACGGCGTTGCTGCTGCTGCTGCTGCTGGTGGGCGTGCTGGGCTGATGTGGATGCTGTAAGTGTTGCTGCTGCTGGGCAGCATGTGGATGCTGTTGCTGCTGGTAGAGTGGGTGATGTGTGCTGTGGTGCGATCCAGCCAAGCCGGGCGGTGGTGATTTGTTGGCATGCCCATTGCCCACATTGTTGCTATTCGCATTGGCAGTGCTGTTGTTGTTGTCGTTGTTGTTGTTGTTGTTGTTACTGTTGTTGTTGTTGTTGCCGCTGCTGGGACTTAGGGATGTGGGCGATGGTGGATTTTCCGTGGTGTTTGTAGAGGAACTGTCTGCAGAGAGTCAGAGAGAGAGCAAGAGAGAGAGAGCGCATGAGTAACAAAGCATAAATATATATACAGATAGATAGAGAGAGGGAGAGAGAGGGAGAGAGAGAGAGAGAGAGAGAGAGAGAGAGAGAGAAAGAGAGAGAGAGCGTGCTTGGCTTGAGCAATATTTTTTAGTTAATTTAACTGCCTGCCTGCACGTGTGTGTGTGTGTGAGCATGTAGGCGAGGGTGGCTACTCTAAGGGTTGTTTAAGATGCCGTTTGTGTGTCTCTGTGTGTGTGTGTGTGTGTGTTGCGTGCTGCTGCACAGATTTAAGCTGCAACACTTAACCTCACACTTGCCTTCGTCTTGTTTCTTCTTTTCTTTTGTTATTATTTTTTTGTGTTTGTATTTGTGTTTGTGCCTGCTGCAATCAAGTTAGCGCGCAGACTCGGAGAGCGATTGTCCTCGCAACAACCCACCTCAAACCCCCCCCCCCCCCTCCAACCAACCTCGCATGTCTACATACAATGCTGAGTGCTTGTGTGTGTGTATGTGTGTGCGTGTGTGTGTTTGTGTTAAATTAACATTTAAAATGGCTGTCAGTAAGGTGAGCAATTCTAGTTTTATTGAGCTTTTAGTTTGGAACCTATTTGAAAAGTTTAAATTGCTGTAATTTGCTCCATATGCATTTAACGAGCCCCTCTCTCTCTCTCTCTCTGCCCCCCCTCACCTCTTAGAAGAACAATTTGTTCGCTTCAAAGTTGAGTAGAAAACTCTGCTTTCGCATTAACTAAATTCCAGAAGCCTCGCGGGGCGCAAAACTTAAGGCCAATTTACATGAGCAAAGGCAATTGCATTGACTTCTAATGCCACATACCCAATCAAGTGGGCCTTAAGCAGCCCAGCATAGCAGTCTATAGCAGAATACCTCGCGCACTTAATACCCGACAAAGCGTAGAGCTTGTCAAACACTTTGTACTATGTTAGCCGCATTCGTAACTCGATACTCGATTACAAATTGCAATTAATTGAAAATGGCGATTACTGCAGCCGAGTGTTTCTCAATAGCGGACGCTTTCTATGCTAACCCAACCACTCATGTGACTGCCTGGGGGGAGGGTGGGGTGTTTAGCACAATGTGTTGCCTGCCTCGGGGGCGCACTTTGTGTGAAATGCATTGCTCGAATTCTTGCGTGTATTAGCCAAGTTTGCGCCGCCAGCTATGCAAATTAAATGTAATGCTTTAAAGAATGCCAGCCAATGCACATTCCTTACTTAAGAATTCTTGTTATTTCTGTAGACCTCTTAGCGGGAAATTAGCTAATCTGCGAATACCTCCAGTAAAATGCGATTAGCAATGAAACGACATCAAAATTTAATTAAGCGACATAAATAAATATTTAAATGTACTTTTGAATGCGACTGCTTCAATTATCAAGTATATCTTTTAACTAAATTAATCTTTCAATTTGTTTGAAAATGTATTTTTTAGTACTATTGGATAATTGGCAAAATTTGTAATCTTTCAACTAACACTTGAAACTATCCATTTTCTTAAATACTTTATTTTTAGAAAATCTGTGTAACCTTAATAAATTGATTGAGATTCAAGCAAAAAAAAAAGAGAAGAAACTTACCATGTGTTGGACTATGGAAGGGCATTCGCTGTGGTGCCCAGGGCCAGCCAGGTGGGCATAGAGCAGCATAACGTCCAGCCAGAGCGCCCCATTGGGAGATGAAACCCAATCTGAAAATAAATAGCAAAAAGAACAATGCAAAAAGCAAAAGGTTAGTAAATGCCATAAATTATGCAGCTTTATAATTGCCGTAATTTCGGCTGTTCTCTATTTAGACCATTAAGATGAACATTTAATATATATATATATATATATATATAAAGCATGATGCCGACGGCAAAAAAGTTTGCTGGCAAACTGAGATAAGTTAGAAAAGTATCAAAAAGAAAGGGCGACCCTCAAAATGCTAAGCAACCCCATTCCAGATAACCGCCATAACTGACAACAGCTGCTGCGAATTTTGCTCCCCCAGATAACTCACATATATATTTATTATAATATACATATAAATTATATATATGTATGCCTGTCTATGTAACCTTGTTAGGTTGCTTGCTTAAAAGCATCTTTATAAATACATTTATTTATTTATGTTAGACGCGGCAAAGTTTGCAAGACGAGAAACACTTTCGGGCGTTTACGTTATAATGTGTTCCATATATGAGTATTATATATATTTGTGTGTGTGTGTGCGGGGGATGGTTTTGGGGGCTTATTGTGCTAAATCAAAGTTTTCAAGTCAAATCATTCAGGCAGAAGCTAATGCGAGAGGTAATTGGAAGAAAGCAGCTTTTGTTTTTTTCCGAGGGGTAGCAAAGCTGTGGTTGTGTGGGGGGCGGGTTGGTGCAGAGATATTGCCTGGTTGTGGCACTTAAGAGCTTTTCTTGTAACCACCACGACGACGACTACCAACACTCAAGCCGAGTCCAGCTGGACAATTTGATTGATTTATTGATATGTTTAAAAGTCTCTCGTGTTTTCTTAAGCTTCCCACGCACTCAATGAACTTTGCTGTTTAACCAGCAGCGGGCACAGTTGCTGCCACAGTTGCTGCCACTGTTGCAGTTGCAATTGAACTGCAGCACATTCCCACCAGTCTAAAATACCAATGGCTAAAAGAATACGAACCAAAGTTTTTTTGTTGCTTTTGGTATTGTTTTTGTTCGGTTTGTTTTCGTGCTTGTTAAACCCTTTGACCGTTTTGCAAGTGACCCGTGGCAAAGCAGCAGACTGTGATTTCATTTCGTACCCCCCCAAAAAAAGTCACCCAACCACCCTCTAGACAGACAATATGCTGGCCAAGTTGTTTGTGACATTAACATTAAGCTGACCTCTTTCGCAGCGGCCAAGGTGCAGGTGTGTAAATCAATAGTTGTCAAGCTCTTTCCCCTTAAACAATCTCTTTTTCTCTCTCTCTCTTTCTCGCTCTCTGACTCTCTCTCTCTCTCTCTACTTCTCTCTTACTCTCTCCTTTGCTCTTTAACGTTTTGTAAGTAATGTGTTTTTTTTTTCAATTAATTTTACCTTTCGCCCACCGCCCGCTGCTAAATTATGAGCCACTCCCTCGGCAAAGCGACGCTTCAAAGGTTTCCCCAACTGGCTAACTGGCTACTTGGCTGCTTCGCAAACTGACGGCTCAAATCACTTCTAATGGGCTTCATGTTTACAACGTCAATTGAGAGAAAGCCGCTTTTGCTCTCGTTCAAAAAAAGATGACGCCCCCCCCCACCAACTCCTCAAATTACAACCAAGAAGCTCAAAAAAAAAAAAAAATAGAAGAAAAAAAATGGGAAAAAATTACCTCAATTACAGCGCGAAAATGTTGCTCAACGGAATGCTGTCAACCGGAAGGGGGGAAGGGGAATTGCAAACAGCTTGTAGCTATTTGCTTTACTAATTATCCAAATCAAAGGCTCGCCCCGGCCCCGGCCCAAGTCCGAGGCATTTGTTTTTCCGCCCCAGCAATGAAATAAATACAACATTCCATTGCCCGTGGCTGCCACAGATTCGCAGCACGTTTCTATCTCTGTTTTCATTGGTGTCACTTTGTGGCGGAAGTGGATGACCATGTTTAAAATTCAAACGGAGTGGGGTGCGCCACAGCAAACCGCCCCCGGACCTGTCAGAAGTCAACGTGGAGCAACCCCACTCGCCCTCCCCCCTTACTTCTGATGCCTCTTCCAGCTAAAGTTGATGCATGGCTGTTATTTCTCGTTTAATGAATTGTTTGCGGTTCTTTGCTTTGGGCTTCTTCCACATCGCTGTCATAATTCTTCTTGGGGGGCCTTTTGTGCTAGGATAAAAGTGTTCTATGCAATTGAGTTGTTCAACATGGCATTCTACATGGATTCTACGACTCATTTTACTATTTTTCCTCAAAGGTCCTTGCAGACTTGGGTCTACTTTTGGGTCTTGAACAACTTTGATGTTTCGCATGGTATGGCATGGGTCCCAACTCAATATGAAACAACGGTTGAGTTTCAAAGAAATTAGGTTTTTTCTAAAAAGTTTATGAAATCAATTAAGTAAAGGCTACTTGCTATTTCAAAAAATGAAAATAAATAAAGGCAGAAATATTTTTATAAACATATAAAAAAAAAGATTAAAAAAGTAAGTCCCAAAAAAACATATAAAAAAAAGATTTAAAATGTAAATCCCAAAAAAGAGAGTTCGAATAAAGAATGGTCTAATAATAACTATTTAAATTATTAATTATTAAAGTGTAGCACAGATAAAGATATATTTTTTTTTACAAAATTTCCTATTTAATAGTCCGATAAATTTAAATCAGCTTTTGACTAAAATATTAATAATTTATTAATTTCATTTACTATTCATTTAATCTGCTCATTCGGGAATATTGCATATTTAACCCAATCAGCTGCTTAGTTAGTGATTCTGAAGATGAAACACTTCAATTGCTTCATAAGCTTAACTTCTTTAAGTGCCCGCAGATTTCAACACTTGAATGCGCTTTGCTTAGAGATTATTCGACCCAACAGCTGCCTTAACCAGGTCAGCGAAGCCACTTAAGTGAAAACCGCCTGAAAATCATATAATATGCAAAGACGACAATTGTCGCACACATTCCAAAAATTAATTTAAATAAATAAATTTAAATGTTAACAATGAGTTCGTGTGTGTGTTAGTGTGTGTGTGTACAAGCCTAAACCGCTTAGGATTCGCTCATGTATAAAAGATTTGCACACGCTAATTGGCTGCATGAAGGCCCCCGAAAATCGGTGAACATGCATTGCCTAACCACATTATATATTTGGTATTTTATGACATTTGGAACGGGGTGTCAACGGTGCGGGCACTCGATCCGACCACAAAGTAGCCAAAATATTGAACAGCCGCTCACGGTTGACTGGGCCGCAGAGGGGCTGTTGCGGAATCAGTAGCTACTTTTGTCATTAAACGGGATTAGCATGAAAATATTGGCAAATATGTATGCATTTGTGTACAATATTATATTCGATGTCATAGAGCGGCTTAGGCTAAGACTGACACTTGAAAAATGGTGACATTTGTGGTGGGCGCAAAATTAGTTTTTTGGTTTCGCCACAGGAAGTCGCACAAATGACACGCGCCCAGAAAACGGAGCCCAAAGTCAAGCCTCAAATCTGAAATCTGTGAAATCAGTGGCATGATGCACGGCGAATATGTTTTTCATTAAATGAAAACAAAGTATGCCCGACATTATATCTAGATAAAAATGTCACAAATCGCAGACCATTTCACCACTAAATGCTGCGCCAGTTAATCCCTTTTGTGTTAGATTAGATATCACAAAACAGCGCGCAATGCAATGGGACCAAAATTGGATTGTAATTACGGCAGTATATAATTATATTGTCATGGCTTTCATACTCGTTATCCTTGTACAAAAAAACGACAAAAAAAAAAGAAAAAAAAAGTTAAGAGCAAAAAGAGCAGCACAATAGACACAATACACACACACACAGGCACATACTAAATAGTACATACATTTCCTGGACTTGAGCACCCCTTCCGATGAGCAGCGATGAGTAGTCCCTTTGTTGGGTGCACTCACAAGCATATCAGGTTACAGTTACAGCGCTTAACTGCGCTTCTTTCGCTGCGCCATAATTAAACCGCAGTTGGAGGAGAGCAGCGCAACTTGGACAGTAGCTGACCACTAATTAAAAAAAAAAAAAAAAACGTAATGCCAATGTCAAAATACGCGTTTATATCCTAAAGTTGGCCCAGGTGAAAGTACCTCATCAGTCGTAATATTTATGTATGCATATTTGTATTAAACGATCACTCAGCGTTTTTGAGTGCGCTTGCATTAATCATTCGAGAGAAAGGGACGAAGGGGAAGAAGAGTAGAGCAACTTCGATGATCAAGTGATAAGCCCGTCACATAGCCAGCCACACGTCAGCTGTAAGCGCCAAACAGCAGGAGTCAACACTTGGCCCAAGAGCGAGGGCGATCCTCGCTCTTAATTGGGGTAAACAGCACGCGACCCTTGGCAAGGGGACCGACTCTACCTTATCGCTGCATCGATCGGTGAGCGCATGCGTAAATGAAATGAAAATGATCATTATTAAAATAAAAAACAAAAAAAAACAAAAACAAAAATAAACGAAACGCACAGCAAAAGCTGACAAAAACCAAAAAAACAAAAAAAAAAAAAGAGACTGTCTGCTTTGCATGTGTCCGACGAGCGCACAAAAAGTCGGGGAGTGCAGCGCATAATAAAAAAACCAAAAATAAAAAAAATATCATAAAAAAAGTGCAACATTTTTTTAATTCAACACATGCCTTAATCGAGCAATTGGAAATTTGATCACTCGACTCATGTCGTTTTTATGCGCATTTAAATGCCGGCTAAGTGGGGTTAGCAGGACCCCGAACTTATTGATGAGCTGCATTCTCAAATGTAGGTGGCCATACACACAAACACACACTCACACACACACACACACACTTATGTAGGTCAGTTCAGTGAGGGTTCATTCATTCATTCATTTAGTACAAAGTTTTATTCATATATTTTGCATGCCCCGAAATATTTCCGGACAGTTATCAATATGTTTTAGGATGTTGCATTGAATTTCATTTGCAAATGTTGCGAAATTTGATACTTTTTATAAATTGCATGGACAAATTAAATAAACCGGTATCGATTTATAATAGTATTCATTATGTGTCCAATGGTCAGTTTGAAGTGAAATCGAGTTTCCCAAAAAATACACAATCGTATTCAAAATGAGAGAGATCACAATTGTTGGCAATTAATTCTGTGTAAAAAATGATGATTATATTCAGTAAAAATGGTAAGCTTATAAATATACTTTTCTTTTAGACAATGAGCTACTTAAGAATGTGCATTTGAAACCTCATCAATTTGGGTAAGTTATAGGTAATACTAAGTAAGGCATCCTTTTGCATCCTTTTTATCGTCAGCCACTCATCTAGGCACTCACTTAGGGTGTCCTGTGACAAACTAGAAGCACTTCCATTAAAATTTCTATCTTAGCAATCAGCTCAAACAATAATTTCCACTACTCCTCGATGATGGTCACAGAATGCTTGTATTTTTCCAAGGAACAGATTTGCGTCACCTTCAGACTACTCGAAACGAATGCCATTGTTTTTGAATACCTTAAGGATTACACAAAATTTGCCCAATATTTTCAAGGAGCAGAGAATCGAAACGAAATCAGGTGAAATTGTAGCCGCTTAGGTTCATTGAAAAAATGAGGGAATGCTTGACTTTTTGGTTTCAATAGATGGTTTTTGGATGGGCAAACAAAGAGCAGGACTCTCAGCTCTTAAGCCGGGTCTAAAGGGCTTTACAGGTGCCCCTGCCCAATACTGGAAACAGTAGTGTAAACTCACCTTGAGAGCATGGCCGCATCCTGTGGTCCGCCCGCGCCGCCTCCGTGCGGCAATTGTGGCATGGGCGTTATCAGCGCTGTGGCGCCATTCTTTCTCGCCGGCTCGCTGCGACTCAATATGCTGGAGATGGAGAAGCTGGTGAAACCGTTGGAGCCGGTGCTGGCCTTGTTGCCATTGCTGCTCGCATTGCTATCATTGCTGTTGGCGCCAACGGACACCGCTGCTGCTGCCACTGCGGCGGCTGCCGCTGAGGCACATGTGCTATTGTGGTTCACCATTTTGCTGTTGTTGTTATTCAAACTGTGGCCGTGCTCCTCGTTGGCACTGCCATTGCGCTCCAGTTCCGGAGACTTGGGTGCCATTGCGGCCAGTGCGGGCGGTGAGCCCAATCGATCGGCCAGATGTGCAGGCACCACAGCATGTTGCAGCAACGCG